>OW964824.1:43205738-44565654 GCA_943142095.1 Ophonus ardosiacus
GGTTTCCCGAATACATTGTGCCTTCCTTGCGTTCTTGTCGCAGCCAATTATTAAATTTTCTTAGTTTGTGCCTACCATATTTTTAATTAGTTCATTAAATATATTCTTTATATTTTCATTGTTGTATATTGTGAATATATAAAATGTTTCGTTTCCTATCTTTATTTTTCTTTCTTGAAATGCACCTGAGTGCTGAATATATAGTTTCTCCTTTTAATGGTAGCTTTTGTTAATTTCTGAGCTATTTCATTGTCAACTATGGATATGTCCTTAATGTTTAGAGCAATATATATATGGATTCTCCCTCTTCGTCTCGATAAAGGTTTCCATTTAGAATACTCCATTTTTTTTTCTTCTATTACACCAAGTAAGGTATCTTCTTCTTTGTTTTTTGTCTTATCTTTCGACTGTCTTTTCACATATTCTTCTACATGGTTTCCCGAATACATTGTGCCTTCCTTGCGTTCTTGTCGTAGCCAATTATTAAATTTTCTTAGTTTGTGCCTACCATATTTTTAATTAGTTCATTAAATATATTCTTTATATTTTCATTGTTCTATATTGTGAATATATAAAATGTTTCGTTTCCTATCTTTATTTTTCTTTCTTGAAATGCACCTGAGTGCTGAATATATAGTTTCTCCTTTTAATGGTAGCTTTTGTTAATTTCTGAGCTATTTCATTGTCAACTATGGATATGTCCTTAATGTTTAGAGCAATATATATATGGATTCTCCCTCTTCGTCTCGATAAAGGTTTCCATTTAGAATACTCCATCTTTTTTTCTTCTATTACACCAAGTAAGGTATCTTCTTCTTTGTTTTTTGTCTTATCTTTCAACTGTCTTTTCACATATTCTTCTACATGGTTTCCCGAATACATTGTGCCTTCCTTGCGTTCTTGTCGCAGCCAATTATTAAATTTTCTTAGTTTGTGCCTACCATATTTTTAATTAGTTCATTAAATATATTCTTTATATTTTCATTGTTGTATATTGTGAATATATAAAATGTTTCGTTTCCTATCTTTATTTTTCTTTCTTGAAATGCACCTGAGTGCTGAATATATAGTTTCTCCTTTTAATGGTAGCTTTTGTTAATTTCTGAGCTATTTCATTGTCAACTATGGATATGTCCTTAATGTTTAGAGCAATATATATATGGATTCTCCCTCTTCGTCTCGATAAAGGTTTCCATTTAGAATACTCCATTTTTTTTTCTTCTATTACACCAAGTAAGGTATCTTCTTCTTTGTTTTTTGTCTTATCTTTCGACTGTCTTTTCACATATTCTTCTACATGGTTTCCCGAATACATTGTGCCTTCCTTGCGTTCTTGTCGTAGCCAATTATTAAATTTTCTTAGTTTGTGCCTACCATATTTTTAATTAGTTCATTAAATATATTCTTTATATTTTCATTGTTGTATATTGTGAATATATAAAATGTTTCGTTTCCTATCTTTATTTTTCTTTCTTGAAATGCACCTGAGTGCTGAATATATAGTTTCTCCTTTTAATGGTAGCTTTTGTTAATTTCTGAGCTATTTCATTGTCAACTATGGATATGTCCTTAATGTTTAGAGCAATATATATATATATATGGATTCTCCCTCTTCGTCTCGATAAAGGTTTCCATTTAGAATACTCCTTTTTTTTTCTTCTATTACACCAAGTAAGGTATCTTCTTCTTTGTTTTTTGTCTTATCTTTCGACTGTCTTTTCACATATTCTTCTACATGGTTTCCCGAATACATTGTGCCTTCCTTGCGTTCTTGTCGCAGCCAATTATTAAATTTTCTTAGTTTGTGCCTACCATATTTTTAATTAGTTCATTAAATATATTCTTTATATTTTCATTGTTGTATATTGTGAATATATAAAATGTTTCGTTTCCTATCTTTATTTTTCTTTCTTGAAATGATTCCTCGTATTGATTTTCTTTTGTTATTTCTTTTATTTCCTTTCTTATTCCCGTTATTATACCCCCATTGGGCGTCCTTTTTTGTGAATTTTTGTAGCATGTGTACTCTTCCATGAGAAATCTTGTAGTAAATGCTCACATTTAGGCTACTTCTTTCTTCTACTCATGTTTAAGTCATACCGACAATCAAACAATCAAAATCCCCGCATAAACTTCCAAAATCTTTTTCTTTACTAAACAATCCCTACACGTTCCAAAACCCAAATTATTTTTTTTACTTACTATTGTGTTTGTCCCGCAATTTTCATCGCTTAGTTTTTTTTTGTAATAATTTAATATCTTCTCTTTCTTCATCCCAAGTAATCATATTTTCATTTATTTTCAACTTTTTGAAAAAAAATTTCACAGTATTTCCTTTCCATCTTTCTTCCTTTGGCTTATTTTTTGTATATTTCTCTTCCTCCAGATTAATTTGTGGTCTATGTATATTTTCTCACCCCTTAAGTTGCTCTTGGCTGCAAATATCTTAGATTTCTCTTCTTTGTTCCGTGTTTCAATGATAAACCTTTCAACCTTGTTTGTGCTTAACGTTATATAACGTGATTTATTTACTTCTATATCTACTCCTAATTTATTTTTAACAAAATAGGCTTATCTCTTAGTTTAAATTTTCTCCTTTCGTTTCTAGAACAGCAATTATGCAATTATTCTTGATCTTATCCTTTTATCTCCTATCTTCTTTCTTTTATTCTCTTCTGCATATCATGTTTCTCTATATCCCACTTTACTTCTTTTGATTTAAGTTCAGCCATATCTGTGTTTATTTTATTCACACCATTTAATATATTTTTATATGATGTCTCTATCTCCTCTCTCATTTCTTTATTTCCTACACTCATTTTTCGTCTACTTTGTTCCATGTCATTTTTCACTTCTTCAAGTTGTTTGATAGTATTTTCAATGATGCTTCAATTCATTTTAATATCACGTTCATATCTTCGTTATTTTTTATTTTGTCTGGCGACCTGTTGAGCAATGAGTTTTTTTAAATGCTCTTTCTTCTTCCTCTTCTCGTTTCCTTACGAGGCTATTACTTCTGCCCGATTGTACTGAGCTAATCATGGAGGTAGGAATAATTAAGGAGGGAGCAAGTGGCTACAAAAGTGAAGCCATTTCCCCCACTCCAGGCCGGGCCTATCTGTCAACCTCAACGAGCTATAAGTAAATATAGAGTGGCGCATCGCATGCTGAACGCGTACTTTACCCGTACACAGTTGAATGCTTAGGTCGGCGGCCATTACTATAACTGAGCGTTCAGCTCAGACGCTATACGTTGTTTTTCTCAGCGCTTATTGCACTATTTATTAAAAATGCCCGCAAAGTGTGTTGTTCCTCAGTGTGGAAACAGACAAATTAGAAATAGTTGCAAGTCGTTTCAGAGGTAAATTTTATATTCAAAAATTTTAACTCAAAGTTTTAATTAGCGACGGATTTACGATTTTACCGCCTGTAGTCTGATAATAGTTTCTCGCCTAAATCCAACAACGAATATAATCAATTTATTTTTATGTAATTACTGATATTTATTATTACAATCAAATTTTCTTTATTGAAACAAAAATTTCTGTTGTAATTAAAATAAATACAAGAACAATTATTATAGATAATCAATTTTTTGTGTAAATAGTATTATTTTCACAATTTTGTTTATTTTATTTAAAGAATATGTTTTTGTTATTGTATTTTATATGTTATATTTTTTATATACGTTATTATTGTCATAATAAAATATATAATTTAATTTTCACTATTTTCGTTTTTATGTATGTATCTACCTACCTTGCTACTTTTTCAATATATTGTATTAATGCAGTTACATTTTTCATATTGTTATTTATTATCGTAAAATATTATAACAAAATAAGGATTCACAGTAAAAATTCTTAAATTATATTAATTTATCAATAGTTTCACATCATCCATATTATATATCTGTGAAACTAAATATGTATTAATTTATTTATTTATTTCGAAATAAGATATATGTCAGAATAAAACTTTTCGCCACAAATTGCATTATTTATATTTATAATTCTAACATAAAAGGTAAATTATTTCGTTAAAAATAATTCAGAAATATTACTGGTAGGCTGCAACCTGCCTGGCAGGTTATAGTAGACATGGCGTCCAAGTGTGTACGGCCAGCAGCGCTCATCCGCCACTCTATATTTACTTATAGCTCGTTGGTCAACCTTCTTTGACCTTAAAGCCATATTGTTTAGCTTGTTTACGTTTGTATTGTCTTGTTTTAGAGTGCATTTCTATACATTTTATTAATTAAATAAAAATATTTGATTAAAACACGTGCTTTTTGAATCTTACAAAATTTAATTAAGTAAATTCAATAAGTAAAATGCAAATAAAAACACATTAATATCGTATTTCAATAAATAATACAGGTACAACACATTTCTTTCAGTAGTATTTATAGTTTTATAAAATTTTAATTGAACAAATAAAGCAATTTTGTTTAAAAATTGCTGCGCTTATCCCCTTTCTAGTACGGTCCAACAGCTGTGTTCGTCCGTCCCCACTAGACTTCATTCCCCTGGCCCACAATATAACCTCATGCTCTCTCCTTTGTATTCCTACCTCCATGGAGCTCATCAACTTTTTACACGCCTTTGACCTAGGCAACACTTCGCCGAAGCTACTGATGGCAGCTTAGTGTCTCGACCCTTGTTGACAGTGGCTGACAGATACCGCTGGCTGTCCGGGCGGCGTTTTTTCAATCCCTCGCCTGACAAACAATATATGTTTGACATCCGCCTCTGTGCTTCCTATTTTTGTAGTTTTGGAATATTATAATTTAGATTGTGGGCGACAGAAGTCCTTAGCGTGAGATTTTCTTAAGGTTTTTATTGCTCAAAATTTTAGGTTAATTTATCTGAGATTTTTTTTATAAGGATATTTTCAAAAAGGTTTTCATCCCTCGACTGGATAACAATGTATATTTGACTTACACCTCTGTATTTCCTGATCTTCCTATTTTTACTGTTTACTAATTTAGTATTCACTTGTAAATTATAATAATTTATACAACTATGACATTGGCATATGTCATTTATACTCTCCCTTTGTTGTATATTAAAGATCTAGATGTAGAAAAATAATTATTATTATTATGAGATTTTACATGTACAAATGTATGTTTAAAATATATTTAAATAAAGTGCATAAATTGTATCATTGGATCTTTTTGTGTGAGTACATAACATTGCGCTGCGGCATGAAAGATTCTAAACGAAACTAAACCTCACAGATATAACTGCTGAAGGTTTCAAGAGATGGAAACAATGTTTCCAGATTTATTGCATAGCATCAGGAGTGGCAACATTAGATAAAAATACCCAAGTAGCTGTAGTTCTACTTTTAATCTTAAAGAAGAAAAACAAAGTTATAAAACTGTATTGCAACATTTCGAAGATTATTTTGTACCTGTCAAAAATGAAAGTGTGAATTCTCATTTATTTTTTGCACGTATCTAGCAACAAGGAGAGTCATTCAGTCATTAACAGACTTAAAAAGGACTTAGTGTAGATTTCAGTTTTCGCGACATTTATGATAGACTAATATGAGATCGAATAGCAGCAGGAATTATAGAGAAGAGACTGAAAGATCAACTGCTTCGAGAAACTGATTTAACTCTACAGAAAACAGTTCAGATATCCAAAGTTGCAAAAATGGCTGGGCAACAAGTCAAGAAGTTTGAAAACAATGTAGAAGTTATGGCTGTACATGAAAAGAAGAATACTTCGGAAGTAGAGAGAACAAAGAAACAAGACCTCAACACACAGAGAAAGAAATGGCGGCATGTGCGAATGTGGTTTCACTCGCCATAATCGAAATTGTCCAGCTTTTAGAAAATATTGTAAAGTATGCGGTAGAGTTAATCATTTCGCAAAAATGTGTGGACAAAAGAAATATGCCAAAGTAATAAATGCTGATGTAGATCAGGTAACTAATGACATTTCAGAATTATTTGTTGATTTAATTTACATTGATACTATAAATTCACGAAAAGTTTGGCTCCAGGAATTGTGTTTTATAGATTATAGTAATATAAAAATATATTTTAAAATAGATTCAGGTGCTCAATGCAATGTTATTCCTGTGAATTTATTAAATAAATTAGGGGTCAAAATAATGAAAAATCTAATGTCACTTTATCTAATTATAATGGTAAAAAATTAAAAACATTTACATTTAAATGTGAAATAGACAATATTGAGAAACCGGTAGATTTTCAAGGTTTTGAAGGCAATACTGCACCTGTGAATGCTCTCGTCACTTTTTGTAATTTTAGTTTGATTAAAAAATTAAGGCCAGAAGAAAAAGCAATAGTTTCAACCATAGGATAAATATAAATGGAATACAATATGCAATTTTGACAGAATATAAAAACGTTTTTAAAGGGAAAATTAAAAATTAATAATGTAGGCGTACACCATTTAATTTAATAAATAAATAGAATTAGAGAAAATGGAAAAATTAGATATAATAAATAAAATTCGCACAACTACAAACTTTGTGAATTCTCTTGTTATAGTAAGCCTGATGGTATTCTTTTTTTCTCATTTATTTTAACCAGACAAAACACACAGTATTAACATGGTAGAGTTGTAAGAATGTTTATCAATTACATAACATTATTTAAAATTGTAACATAATACATTCGCCTTGGCGCCCTAGTGGCAAAATGTTTTTTTCTTCTATCAAAGACTTTTTGTTTTAATTCTGGACAAGATTTGGGCATTCACAAAAATGTGTAATAATATTAAAGAAATTTATACAATGTCTAAACAAATTTTATGTAACTGCTGAAGATGGACAAACAAATGTCCGAAACGCCTTTTCTTTATTTTTAAAATAAAGACAACTATGACTGCTAGTCATAATCATTGGAACCTACGGCCTGTTTTTTCCTTCATTGAAACATTTACAACGTTCCCGAATCATCCATTTCTATAATACATTTATATATTGTTATTTTATTGTGCTCATTTGTTTCTATTCTTCTTCGCTTGTTGTTAGAACGTCTTGGGCCAGTCTCTTTTTCAGTCGTGTGGTTTCACTACGCTGGCCTAGCTTGTAATGTGATGCCCCTATACATAAATTGATTGTGTACTCGTATATACTTTTTAGTTAATTTTTTTTTATAAATTCCTTTATGGGAGATATTCCTAGTTTTTGTGAATTTGGTTATTCTGTACGTACCACGGGGCATTGATTATTATGCGTATTATTTTGTTTTGCATAATTTGGACTTTATTTAATAATTTTTTGCTAGCAGCATACCATAAGCTGCATCCATATGTTATGATTGGTCTTAAAATTGATTTATATATTAGTAATGAGTATTTTAGCTTTAGCGCAGATTTTCTATTTATTAGTGGTTATAGCAAGCCGAGCCTTTGGTAGCATTGTTTTAGTTTGATGGTTATGTAATATATCCAAGTTAATCTTTTATCTAGATATATACCCAAGTATTTTATTGCAATGGCGTCAGGATTCCATGGGATCGTTTTTTTCTTCAATTGTGAGTTGTGCTGTGGGCTTTTGTCTTCTAAGTGTGAATATTTTTGCTTTACATTTATTTGCATTTAAAATAAAAGACCACTTTTTATACCAATTCGTTGCAATATTTAGAAAAGTTTCTAGATTTTCTACAGCTATATCTACATTTTTGTTTTGACTTATTATTGCTGTGTTTGAGACATAGGAAAATCGTTCATGAAA
Source organism: Ophonus ardosiacus (assembly GCA_943142095.1). Classification (NCBI taxonomy): domain Eukaryota; kingdom Metazoa; phylum Arthropoda; class Insecta; order Coleoptera; family Carabidae; genus Ophonus; species Ophonus ardosiacus. The sequence continues at coordinate 43,213,458 of OW964824.1, forward strand.
ATGTTAAATAATATAGGTCCAAGCACGGATCCTTGCGGTACTTTGGCGTATATTGGTTTATTATTAGATATTGTTGAGTTAATTTTAGTAGCAAATGTTCGATTTTCGAGGTGATGGTAGTCTATCTGCTTGTTTAGACCCACAGCATGTAAATAAAATAGAAGAGAACATTTTACAACTACTTACAGTGGACGAGATAGTAACAAAATTAAATAGTTCCAAGCATTTTGCAATATTGGACGTAAGTAAAGCATTTTGTCAAATTGCATTTACAGAAGATACACATGAGTTTATAACATTTAAAACTCCATTTAGTAGGTATCATTATAATCGTCTTCCATTAATATAAGTTCAGGGCCCAGAAATGTTTCATCAAGTTTTTAGTAGAATATTTAGTGATATTAAAAATATAGCAATTTTTATAGATGATATTGTACTTTGGGCTAGATCAGAGATAGAACTATTTATAATTTTACAGGAAATATATGAAAAAGCTAAAGAATACAAAGTAAAATTCAAATCAGATAAATGAGAATTTAATTTGAAGGAAGTTCGTTATTTGGGACACATATTTTCTGAAAATGATATACAAGTTGATACTAAAAAATTAGATGCTACAAAGGATATGAAAATACCAAAAAATAAAAAAGAATTATTGAGATAGTTAGGTATGACAAAGTATCTTTCAAATTATTCGCAAATTACTGCCAGTTTGAGAGAAATAATTTAAAAAATATATATAATTTTTCCACGGAGTAAGGCTGAACAACAAGCTTATGACAAATTAAAAGCACCAGTCCTTGCTTAAATTGTTGTAAAAAGAGAAACAATATTGATTAGCGTAGATGCTTCAAGTGAAGGTCTGGGTTGTGTAATATTTCAAGAAAATGACCAACAGTATACGGGTCACGAGCACTCACACAAACGGAAAAATTATACAGCCAAATAGAAAAAGAGTGTCTAACTATTTACAAGGCTGCAAATTTTTTTATCAATATTTATATGGTCAAAAATTTGTGGTCGAAACAGATTGCCGACCTCTAATTACAATTTTTAAGAAACCAATGAATAAATGTCCTCCAAGCTTACGAAGAGTGTATCTAGCACTCCATATACAAATACGGAAGAAATAAATATAAAAGCACTTGTTGCAATAATAGAAGAAAATTTGTTTCTCAGATCAAAGAATAGAAAAGCTGAAAAAGGAAACAAAAGAAAATAAAGAATTGCAGACTGTATTATATTAGAGAAGGTTGGCCAGAAAATAAATTCGAGGTAAACTCGTTAGCCACATCATATTATTCTTTTAAAAATGAACTAAGTGAAATGAAAGGCCTAATTTGTCAAGATAATAGAATTGTTATTCCCATAGCAAGTACAACTAAATTCTACATAATATACATTATGCACATTTTGGTATAGGAAAAATCAAAGCACTGGCAAGAAAATCATTATAATGGCAAACTTATTCTGCATATTGCCCGCCTAGTGTTACACATTTTTCAACGACTGCTCTAAACTTTTCGAACACTGATCATGAATGTGCTTTTGCTTCTTCAAATTTATTACACTGCCCGTTCTATCAACCTTCCTTACTAATTCTCGAACACAATTTACAGAAACGTATACTATCAATACTTCTTATTGAAAAGTTCAATTGCATAGCGATATGATACTTCACTGGTACCGTAGCATTTCACTAAATAAATTCTTTACTCTAAAGACAACGTAATTCAAACATTGACTAACAATTAGTTGACATGAAATTAATCATTTGAGTAAATTCTCAGATCTGCGATAACCACGCTGGCAAAATTTATACTAGTATAAATTTTGCTGTATCGTTTTCTAACCACCCTATATGTTATTTCGAAATTTTAGTAGTGGCTGCGGACTTGCTAGATGAAGTAAAACTTCTTATGAAGAATGAATGTTCTTCCTAAAATGCAAAATAAGGAAGTTTACAAGTATAGTTAGGTCCATCCGGGGACACACTGTATATATACAGGTGTCTCTCAAATAGGGGGACATAGCTTAACCACAGATTCCTCAGGCAAAAATAAGAAGATTTAACCAAACTTGCTTCTACCGGAAAGTGTACCATTTAGCCAGTATTCTACTTCAAAGTTCTTCGAAAAAAAATTAATTTTGCTTGTAATAACCGGACACTATTCGATTTGGATGAAATTTGGTATAACAGTTTACATGGTTATAAGTGATCTTTTAAGATGATACTCGTTATTATTAGTGAACCACTAGTGTATAAAACAAAGGTGTCTCAACGTTGACTAGACCGTAACTTTTTGATAGCCACGCCGATAACGTGAAATTATTTTTTTTTTTCAGAAAGATAAATTCAATAGTAAACTTTTCTCTCTGTTTAATTTGTGATACCTGTTACGGTTCACACAGAAAATAATAAAACCTGAGTGACGTGAATTTTTTAAAATAAATTTAATTTAGCAGTCTATCCAAATGTCAAGCAACTAATTTTTAATGACAGTAACAATTGTTTATGTGTTGTTAAAAAAATTCTTCGCAAAATTCTAAAATTAGTAACATCCGTTTGTTCGGCCTAATAATAATTTACTACCATTATTATAAATAAGACGATTACATACCTTAGCTTACTCCTAAACAAGTTGTGAAGATTGACAACTCGTTACTGTTATTAAATATTAAATGTTTGGTATTTGGACAGACCGCTAAATAAAACTTATTTTAAAAATTTAGTGGTGCAAACACTTAAATTTAATTTTTTGTGTGTGAACCGTAATAGATATCACAAATTATACAGAGAGAGAAAAGTTTACTATTGAATGCATCTTTCTGAAAAAAAATAATTTCAAGTTATCGGCATGGCCATTAAATAGTTACCGTCTAATCAATGCTGGGACACCTAAGTTTCATACACTAGTGGTTCACTAATAAAAACAAGTATCTTCTTAGAAGATGACATAACCATATAAACTGTCGTACCAAATTTCATCCAAATCGAATAAAGCGCCCGCTTATCATAAGCAAAATTAATTTTTTTTTTTCGAAGAACTGTAGCAGAATACTGGCTAAATGGTACACTTTCCGGTAGAAGCAAATTTGGTAGCCTCAGGAATCTGTGGTTGTCTTGTCCCCCTATTTATATATATATATATATATATGCAATTTACATTCTATTTAATTGTTCAATGTAAGATTTCGATGCTAGTGATCCGAAGTTTTTTGTACTGGTGTACATTTAAAAGAAGAGAAAGATAGAACATCTAATTAAAATTACCCGTATATTCAACTTCTTTCATTGTTATACTTATATTTTATTATTATAATTATGAATCAATATTGCAGTCATTGCTAAACTAATTATTTGATTTTATAAGCTATATAATTTATTGTCATCATCAAATAATATTATTGTTGTAATAGTAATCAATGGGTTTAATTTGTATTTTCACAGAGGGTGCCACGCCCGTAGTGACCCTTTAAATATTTAGGTGGGTTTCTCCTTAGATTCGGATTGCTTGAGAGTGCAGATCTAAGTGGGTGGTAAATTCCATCTAAGGCTAAATATTACTGCGAAACCGATAGCGAACAAGTACCTTGAGGGAAAGTTGAAAAGAACTTTGAAGAGAGAGTTCAAGAGTACGTGAAACTGTTCAGGGGTAAACCTGTGGTTCCCGAAAGTTCGAACGGGGTGATTCAATTGCCTCACCGGTTATGACAATTTAATGGTAGTAAGTACTATACGGACGTACGATAACTTAAGGTTAAACAAATAAAGGATCATTGGAAGAATTTTATTCAAAATATAAGTGTCTTAAATTTATTTATTTTTTTTTATTTATTTCATTAAGTACATTACAGGCAAGGCAAGGCCCAAATAGCACATCGAACAAGTATATATTGCTCATTTCGCAAAAATATTGCGACATGAATTCAATAATAATAGCAAGTTATAACTAAGGATAATAAATTTGAATTTAATTTTAATTAATACAAAAAATACAAAAAAAAAATCCGAATGTAAATATATAGATTACATAAATTTGAAATATTAATGATTAATTTATCTTGTTATTCTTAACAACGTCTTCAAAGTAATCCATACTAATATAATAAATGCGAAAGTAACTCTGTCTGTCTGTCTTTCTGTCTGTCTGTCTGTTACGTTTTTACGCCTGAACCGCTGAACCAATTTTGATGAATTTTGGTGTAGAGATAGATTGGACCTTGGAGAAAGACATAGGCTACTTTTTGTCGCGAAAATAAAACTTGAAGGGGGTGAAATAGGGGATGAAAGTTTGTATGGAGAAACAATAATTTCTTCCACTTAACCAATTTTTATGAATTTTGGTACATAGATTAGACATTGGAGAAGGACATAGACTATCTTTTGTCGCGAAAATAAAACTTGATAGGGTGAAATAAGGGGTGAAAGTTTGTTTGAAGAACCCATCATTTCTTTCGCTGAACCAATTTTGATGAATTTTGGTATAGAGATAGATTGGACCTTGGAGAAGCACATAGGCAACCTTTTGTGGCGAATATAAAACTTGAAGGGGGTGAAGTAGGGGATGAAAGTTTGTATGGAGAACCCATTATTTCTCAATTTAAGGATTTAAAAAGTCTTATTTATGCTTTTGGTAAGAAATAGTGTTTTAGCGTTTTTGAAAAATCATTCCTCAAGACGGTACAATAGGGGATGATTTCAATAATTTTTTTATCTTTGTATCTATAGTTATGTTTTAACCGTTAGCAAATTTTCGATAATGGTCGAAGAGATAGCTTGCATCATATGTACATAAGTAAAAGTACCCGAGACATGTTTAGAAAAGAGCGCTGTTAGGTGCGATGCGCGGATCGGGTGGGCAGTGGGCCGAGCCTGTTATATGTACGATGCGAGGCAGGTTACCGGCTCCCTACGCAGCGCATGTCACCGAAGTAAATGTGAAAAAATACTGGTACACGTGTAGCTAATCGTTATTCTATCTTTACCCGTGCGAAGCCGGGGCGGGTCAGCTAGTATTAAATAAATATATTAAAGGATGAGGATACTTTATTTAAGAGGCATCTATCATTTTAAAACAAATATAATATTTGCTTCTATTCTTCTTTCAGCTAATGCTTTGAAATTCAACATTGTTAATCTCTCAATTTACGGCTAGTTTTATTTATGTAAATTTAGTTTCTAAAATATGAAATTCATTATGTTTTTCTCAATACTATCAATTCCTTTAATATTGTTATGATAGTATGATGACCAAATAATACTGCAATATTCTAAATTACAGCGAATTAAAGAGATATATAATAATATTACTGAATTATGATTTCTTAAGTCATTACAATGGCGAAGAACAAATCCACAAAGTTTAAGAGATTTTTTATCTATGGAATCAAGATATAATTTAAAGTTAAGAACAATTTCAATGAGGATATCTAAATCTTTAATGACATGTACTTTTTTAAGTTGAATATTATTTAATTTATATTGGAAGTCAATAAAAGCTTTTTGCCTTGAAAATATATATTTGCAATTTTCGGTGTTAAGTTCCATATGACTTGTTTTACAACACTTCTAAAGCGCACACATATATCAGCATCAGCTTGTATCATACCTGCATCAGCAAGAGTAGAAATACGACAAAATAATTTAAGATCGTCAGCAAACATTAAACATTTAACTTTCTTACATATTTTTTTCCTATATCATTAATGTAAATTGAGAAGAGTATAAAGCCTACGTGAGAGCTCTGAGAAATTCTAGATGGCACAGGTATTCCTTGCGAAAAATGGTCTTTTAATTTTACATATTGATATCTATTTACAAGATATGATTTAAACCAATTTAATAAGTTACCCGTGATGCCATTTATTTCTAATTTATTTATCAATAAGGTGTGGTTAACTCGATCAAAGGCTTTTTTTAAAAATACGGGTATAGCATCAATTTGACCTGCTCATTAAATGATTGTTAAATATAGCATTATTATAGTTAAAACATATTATAAAAATAGTCAAGATTTTGCTGAGACCGTTCGCAAATTCGGTTCAATTTTTGGTTCGGCGAAGTTTTCCCGAATGAGTCCCCCATACGGCGTTTAATCCAAGGTATATAGTATACAACAAACCGAATACAACTCCAAAAAAAAAAAAAAAAAAGCACAGATCCTATAGACGTTGTAGGTGGCCATTTGGACAACATAATTTTCCATATTTAACCACATGATGTCTACTTTAAAGTGACAAATTATTTTATTCAATTTTGAAGTTTTAAACTGTTATTATTAACTCCATAGCAACAACTATAAGTAACACTTTTTTCACATGTGAATTAAATTTTTTTAAATAACTCTCACAAAATTTTAACTCACTATGCAACAAATAATGCATTTAAAATAACATCCGGTACGAAAATAACACACACCATAATATTTATCAGACATTATCAGCCATTTTCATTATTTTTCACGGCACAAATGACAGACATTAAAGCATTTTAAATGTATGTGCGTTCAATAAGCCCAGCAAAACAAGCAACCTGAAGCAAAATTTGTTGAACGACTTTGCTAGCTTAGAATTTGCTAGCAAGCAAGCCAAGCGCCAATTTTCTCGCTTGTCTTGCTAACTTGTCAAATATAATGGCGGGAAATTCAAATTATACATATTAGCTTGTAATGTTTCTCTCTTTTTATGACCGATATGTCATATATATGTAAGCTTCTAAAGTTTTGTGATAAAACTCATTTATGAAATATGGCTAATAACAAATTCAGTTTCTTCCATAATGTTAAGGGCGTCTTAATGAAGATTAACCAAGAGTACTTTACTGCGTTAAATAATGAAAGTAAGTTATAATTATACCTATTTTAATACAATACTTGATCTAAGTTTCCATTTTTTTAAGCACAAGAAATAGTACATTTTGGACATTGTGTCTCTATAGAGGATAATAATATAGCAGCAGACAAAAGAAATATGAATTTATTGGCTCTGAAAAATAATAATTGTTAGCATGAAATCTTATTTTTATATATTTATATAGTATATATTTTGATAATTTTTTAGCACATGAAAGCGTATATTCTTCCTCGTTATCTTGCAACGACTACAATAAGGCCTCAAGTTTAAAGCAAAATATTCATTTTACGCATGAAATGAATTTACTGCTATTAGAATTAGTATACGAAAAGAAGGAAAAATTGAGGGATAGATATAAGAAAAGCAAACTTTGGGAAGAAATGAACCAAAAAGGGTACTTTGTAAGCGAAAAAGAAATAGACAGAAAATTTAGAAACCTTAAATGAACTTATATCAGTATTAAAGACCACAATAATAAGACAGGACACGACAGGCCTTACTTTAAAATTTTTGAAGACATCTTTTCTACAGATTTAAGTATTAATGTTACCAACTGTTCTCTTATATCATCTTTTACCAAAGACTCTAATGAAACAACTCCGGGCCTGAGCACTTCAAAAGAAGTACAGCTGAATTTAAATCATAATGCAGAGAAAACAAGCAAAGAACTGGAATCAAATATTAAAATTCGCTAAAGAAGAACCCCTGGATGGGTAGACAAAATCATTGCAATGCAAGATAAACAGAGTAAAGACATATCTAATTTTAATGAAATCAGCACAAAAGATGCACAGGTTGCGATCCTTGCTGAAGACACCTTTCTCGATAAACTTGTTGAAAAAGTTTTTGAGCGTTTGGACAAGAATTTGGAGGAACAAAAGTCCTACTATGAGGGGATCATTGCCAAACTATCCGCCAAAAACCAGCTTCTTGAGGATCGTGTAGACCAGCAGGAGCAGTACTCCCGCCGAACCTGCATCCGCGTCTTTGGCGTCCCAGAGTCAGCTAATGAGAACACCGAGGAAGTTGTGCTCCACGTGTTTAATGACAATTTAAAGGTGGCAGTGAATCCTGGACAAATAGACCGATGTCATCGCACAGGTAAAAAGAACTCAATTCCTAACAACCAGTTCCAATCGCGTCCCATAATTGTAAAATTGCTATCATATAAAACAAGAGCTATAGTTTTACAAAATAGTAGAAAGCTGAGTGGTACTAAGATCACTATTAAAGAAGATTTGACCTAAACAGACTGCAGCTCTTGAAACTGGCTTGTGATAAATATGGATATAAAAATATTTGGTCAAATAATGGTATAGTGTTTGTAAAAATTAACAATATTATTAAAAAATGGCACTATCTGATTTTATATAAAATTATTGTATAATGTTATATATCACTCTTGATATTTATATTTGTAATTTTTCACTTATTTGGAGCGTCAGCGTATTCATGATATATTTATTATCTTGTAATATTATATCTAACTTTATTATTTCTAACTTTATTCTATTTGTACTCGCAAAATAACTTAACATTATTTTTTCATTGGATTTTTTACAAATTTTAATACTTTATTTGCCTGTTCCCACAGTATATTAATTATTTAAATCAAAGGTCGTTGCACCTAAGTCGTCTTATTTTTAGTTTCAACAAGTTATTTTATATTTTGTAAATCTATACACTGTGAACTTTTACTGTCTTTTTTAAAAGTTTATTTATAACACTCTTTAATTTTTATTCTCTGTAATGAATATTTACTACCAAAATGTTAGAGGGCTGAATACCAAGCTTGAAACATTTTACAATAATTGTAGTACACTTGATCTTGATATAATATGTTTATCTGAAACCTGGCTGTTTAGGAGTGTGAATTTTTCTGAATTATTTTCACCTAATAATTACAATGTCTACAAAAAAGATAGAGATGCAACCATAGGTGGTAAGAAACGTGGAGGTGGTGTATTATGCGCTGTAAGTATTAAATATAAATCTATACAAATTAAACTTGATATTAATCCTAATTCTCTTTCTGATCTTCTCTGTATAAAATTATTTATTTCTCCAAACGTTTTTATATATGTAGTTGTAGTTTATATTCCATCTCCTACTTCTCTTGAGCAATTGAATTATATTAGCGAATGTCTCGAATCTTTCCTACCATTATTAAATAGTAATTTTATAATTGTCGGTGATTTCAGTATTACTAAAAAACAGTTTAATCATATCACTAATTCTAGTGGTCGCATTTTAGATGTTGTTGTAACTAAGTCTTGCGTTGTTGAAAATGATCTCGATCCTATTGTTCATGAAGACTCACACCATCCAGCTCTATCTATTACCTTTTCTTGCTCTACCTTTCTTAAACTTCCTTGCTCAACTATAAATACTTTGATCCCGTCTTACAACTTTCGTTCTGCTAACTTTGAATTACTATACAAATTATTATCATAAAACCAACTGGGACTGTCTTCTAGCATACAAAGATGTTGTTACGGCCTTTACTAAATTTTATGAAATATTATATAATATTATGAACTTATGTGTACCACATTCAAAAAGAAAGTCTTCCAAATATCCTCCATGGTTCAACAGTCAAATAATAAAAAACATTAAACTTAAATTCGAATATCTTAGTTTATATAGGGCTCGCAAACATGAAAATTATTTAAATGAATTCAAGCGCCTGCGGGCAGTAGTCAAAAAAGAAATTAAATTAGAGCGTACTAAATATTTATCTAATATTGAGAACTCTATCTCTACTAACCCAAATAAATTCTGTGACTTCGTCAACAATAAGAAACGTGTGTCACGTATAACTGGAAGAATGTACTTAAATGAGCAATCATTTAACAATACAGCTGACATTGTCCAAGGATTTGCGAATTTTTTCTCCAGTGTATATGCTGCCAATGACAATTCATTTGATAATGATTCACTCTCTACAAATACAGGTTATAATGTAGTTAATATTTCACATATAACTGAGAATGACATCTTTCATTCCATTAATAAACTCAAAGTATCATATAGTCCTGGTCCTGATAGTCTTCCAGCGTATATCCTTAAAGCTTGTGCTCATATTTTTGTTAAACCTTTAAACTATTTATTTAATCTTTATCTATCCACTAGTCATTATCCCACTATTCTGAAAACTTCATATATATGTCCTATCTATAAATCCGGTGATAATACTAACATTTCAAACTATCGTCCAATTGCTATATTATCTAATATTTCGAAATTCTTCGAATCTATTCTATATAAGTACATCTATAGTTCTGTTCATAATTCCATTTCTGTTCATCAACATGGCTTCGTTACCGGTCGACTACTTCAAATCTTATGAACTTCACGGAGTTCACCTTAAAGTCATTACATGATAACAAACTGTCAAGTGGATGTAATTTACACAGATTTTTCTAAGGCATTCGATACTATAAATCACAATATTCTCTTGAGTAAACTAGATAAACAATATAATTTTTCTCCTAATTTGATTCAGCTTCTCTCAACATATTTAAAAGAACGTAAAATGTCTGTGCACTACAATAACTTCAAATCTGACAGCTATGTTCCCACGTCTGGTGTCCCACAAGGTTCTAATTTGGGTCCCCTACTATTTAATCTCTTTATAAACGACATTGTAGATGTAGTTCAGCATTCAAAAGTATTGCTTTATGCAGATGACTTAAAAATATTCAGAAGAGTTAACTCTGTCTACGACTGCATTCTGCTCCAAAAAGATATTGATAATATTCTTGCTTGGTCTCAGTCTTCTAAGCTATTTTTTAATTTCAGTAAATGTAAGATAATGAGTTACTTCGTAAAAGAATATGTTTATACTTTTCGATATAACATGGTAAATATTGAGCTTGATAGAATTACACAGTTTAAAGATCTTGGTGTATTGTTTGATGACAAATTTACATTTAACTCACACATCAACAATATTGTAAAAGCTTCTTATAGAATCCTGGGATTTGTAATTCGCAATTCACAATCTTTTCATAAACTGTCAACAATGAAAAGATTATATTTTGTTTTCGTTCGATCCAAATTGGATTATTGTTCTCAGATTTGAAATCCTATCTATAACAAATATAATCACCTTCTAGAATCATTGCAAAAAAAATTCATAAAATACTGCTATTACAAACTTAACAGGCATTATCCCAGTTTTGATCATAGTTATAACAAATTGTTTGCTCAGTTTAATATGGTGACTATATAATCGCAGAAACATTCAGTCTTGTTTCTATTTATTTAAATTACTTAATGGTTATACAGGGTGTCTCAATAAGCTTGCTCACTATTGGTAACTTTTATATTTGAAGAGATACGAGGTTGGTTAAATTAGCAAAATTGTGCCATTTTATATTAGAAAATTGGTCATGTAGACAAAATAAAAATTGTGTCAGCGGTTCTCAAAATTTGGGACAGAATGTATATTTTTTAAATGGAACTATATATTTTTTATTATCTTATTAGAAAGACTATTTTTTTCTCTTTCCAATAAGGTAATGTTGTTTATGTACAATTTTTTCAAATAAACGAGTTATTTACGTTTGAAGATAAAAATTATCTTTTATTAGTTTAGGTCAAGTAAACTATGGAAACAATTGTCTTTTATAAAATTATTATTTTATTAATTTATTTTACAGTAATAACAAAACAAAGAAAATATTCAAATTGAAAGCCATTATTTCTTTCGCACATTTAAACTCTTTTGGAAAGAGAGCCGACCGTTCTACGTAACTGGTGTCTAGATACCGGGAGTTTATTTTATCAGTAAACATAGGGTATATCATTGCCATAGTTACGGTATGAATGTTTGACAGCAATTGAAGCGTTTATTTTATGAGTAAACATAGGCGTTTAACATGGGAAGCAGTTTTTATAAATACAAAGTGTTCGGCAAAAATTCAGGCCATGCTATTAAACATGATAATAGTATATTACATCTTGTACATTATTTAATATTAATTACATAATAATATTGCAAAAATTACAATAAATTACAAAAATTGTCAAATAAATAATTATTTCAGTTTTTTATTATGAAATATGAAACGATTTCCGAATGTCTCCGTGGCGCAGTGGTCATAACACTAGCGTCTGAAATTTTTGGTTGGGGTTCGATTCCCCATTGGGGTAATTATTTTATTTTTTTTTTACATAAAAATTGTTGAACTTTTAAAAATCAGTTTATATTTCCATATTACAATCATTTGAAAATAATAATAACATTGTAATAAGTAAAGAGAAAATGATTGAGAATAATTGATTACAATAATCAAAATATTGATGTAATAACAATGCATTGTATTTTATTTGACAAATACAGTAAAGACATAATATTTGCACAAATTTATTATATTTCAGTTATTTTTATTAATATCAAAGGAAATACAATGCATTGTTATTGCATCAATATTTTGATTATTGTAATCAATTATTTTCAATTATTTTCTCTTTATTTATTACAATGTTATTATTATTTTTAAATGATAGTAATATGGAAATATAAACTGATTTTTAAAAGTTCAACAATTTTTATGTAAAAAAGATAAAATAATTACCCTAATGGGGAATCAAACCCCAACCAAAAATTTCAGACGCTACTCTTATGACCACTGCGCCACGGAAACGTTTGCAAATATTTTCATATTGCATAATAAAAAACTGAAACAATTATTTATTTGACAATTTTTGTAATTTATTGTAATTTTTGCAATATTATTAAAGTAATTATCTATATATATATAAAAAATAAGGTTTTTCTTTGGGGCCTTAGTTATGGACTTCTACCGAACCGATTTTGATAATTTTTTAAATGAAAGCTATTATCATGTAGATGTGCACAAAAATCTAAAATGTTAAGATTTTCAATTCCGTCTATTTTTATAAGGCCTTAAAGATTTTTTATTAAGTACCGCTGTCAAGCAATAGATGGCAGCACTGAACATAAAGATGAGAATGATGAAAAATACATACAATTTGTGAAAATTGCTATAAGAATAATATTTTGTGTTATTTACGGCTGGTTTATCAATGCAAGGTTAAATAATGTAACAGGTAAATAACGTGCAAAGCTTTTATCATACAAAAGTCAAAAGTTAACCTTAACAGATATATGTCAACTTATAGTGAAACCATAATAAGGAATTTTTGCGCTCAAAAATTAATAAATATAATACAATAGTTAATTCATTAATTATAATATGGTAAGTAATTTAATAATATTGAGTAAAATTAATAAAGATATATATTTTGTATTATATTATAATAATTTTTTTAACCTAAAGTTTAAAAATTTATTGAATTATATATCCCGTATCTAAAATACAGCATTATTACCTATTTAAAAATGAACAAGAGACAGATGTACATTTACAGATTTTTAAATAACTAAATCATTAAATACAAAAGAGTATATTATAATCAACCACTTGGATGCCCCTATTTTCCCATTCTTAAACACTATCCCTTAATGCTACCTTTTGCAATATGTTTTCTAACTTTTGAAACATGATTTTACATTAACCAAATATGAATTCACATTAACGAAAACTGATTTCACACAAATTAGAAGTGAATTCTCAGTAACGAAATACGATTTCACATTAGGGAAAACTGATTTCATGTAAAAGAAAACTGAATTCACACCAATGAAAACTATACCAACGAAAGTATTAAATACAACTGAGTTGGATGTCTCTATTTTCCCGCTCTTTAACACCCCTTAATTTTACATTTTACAATATGGTTTCACACTTTTGAAAAATGATTTCACATTAACGAAACCTGATTTCACGTAAAAGAAAACTGAATTCACACCCATGAAAACTAATTTCAACTAAACGAAAACAGATTTCAAACCCTCGGGTTACTTATTCTCACTTCTAGCGTAGCGAACATTGTTGTAATCAAATTTTATCATTGTTGTAATCAAGTTACATCATTGTTTTAATCAAGCTTTTTTATTGTTGTAATCAAATTTAATCTTTAGTTGCTTCTTAAAAATACTATTCGCTATTTATTTAATATTTTATAAGTTCAGAAAAATATTTTAATATATTTTAGGGACAATACATTTGCCTTATTTTTTTACCTCTCCAAAGGTGACTATTGCCCCTTCTTGCCTTTCCTTGGCGGCGCCTATTTAAGATTACTATGTAAAATCTGTTTTCATTTAGCTGAAAATGGTTTTTAAAATTATGAATTCTGTTTTCATTATTACAAAATCGGTATTCAGGAGTGATAAATTAGTTTTCGTTACTGTGAATTCAGGTTTCCTTTGTGTGGCATCAAGTTTCGTTAATGTGTAATTATACTGTAGAAGGTATAGATATGCACTGATTATACATATTGTTTTAAACCGAATAAAGATGGTAATTTGAAAAATAGATATATGTACGTTGATTCCTCATAGATTACAGTAATGCATAATTTTTTTGTGTACAATAAATTATTACTACAATAATTGAACTTGAAATCATAAATGAAACACATTGATTACGACAATAACAATATTTGTTGGTGACAATAAATTTTATACATTATACAATGGAATTAAATGAAGTAAGAATAATTACAAAATTGATTCATAATTATAATTTATAATAATAAAATATAACATTGAAAGACATTGAATATGCGGATAATCTCTATTAGATGTTTTACCTTTTTCTTCATTTAAATTTATAACAGTAAAAAAAAATCATAAACTGGTCAATTAAATGAATACTTACTGTAGTTTCTATAGAATTTTTATTATTATTTTTCTGTATAAATTGCATATTTTTAATAGGTATGTTTATCTGTTACAAAATTTAACATTGCTGCAGTTTGTAGTACAATTTGTACGATAATATCCAAAGTTCCTCATCAAATAATTACGTGTAGCTATAAAATCCATCCTGGTCCTGTGTTACAAGACCTGTATCAAAACAGTTTCAGTTCCCAATTTACAGTTTTTATTTATAAACAGTCAATCAAACATTTAATTTACCTAACTAACAGTTACCATTACTTTTAACTTTGCATTAACACACCGACCCTAAATAATTTACTTATTATTACCAGTGTTGTGTCAAATAATCTCCCTATTTCTATGTGCTCAATAAAGCAGCGGTAGTTAAAAAAGTGTGGAAAAGTACCAAACATTAAATGCAAGTACAGAAAATTTATAATTTAATAATTTTACCTCATATTGTTTGTTGCAAATATTTGCAACGGGTACAGCTAGTTATTAAATAATGTACAAGATGTAATGTATTATTATCATGTTCAATAGCATGGCTTGATTTTTTGGGGGACACTTTGTATTTACAAAAAACTGCTTCCCATGTTAAACGCCTATGTTTACTCATAAAATAAACGCTTCAATACATTGCTGTCAAACATTCATAACGTAACTATGGCAATGATATACCCTATGTTTACTGATAAAATAAACTCCCGGTATAACTTTCCATATAGCAAGATCATTTCTAACTTTATTTACTTGTAAAGTTATTAAACATTATTGAACACAGAGAACTTTACGGGAGATATTATTAAACGTTAAACAAACACAGAATCAATTGTTTCCATGGCTTACTTGACTACAAAACTAATAAAATAGTTTACAAAATTTAAATTTTTAACCGTAAATAACTCGTTTATTTGAAAAAATTGTACATAAACAACATTACCTTATTGGAAAGAGAAAAATTTACTCTTTCCAATAAGATAATAAAAAATATATGGTTCCATTTAAAAAATATATATTTTGTCCCAAATTTTGAGAACCGCTGACACAATTTTTATTTTGTCTACATGACCAATTTTCTAATATAAAATGGCACAATTTTGCTCATTTAACCAACCTCGTACCTCTTCAAATAAAAAAGTTACCAATAGTGAGCAAGCTTATTGAGACATCCTGTATATATGATCCATGTTGTCTAGGTCTTATAATTCTGAATATACCAGGTATAACATCTAGAAATAAAATTACTTTCAACTGTGCTATGGCAAGAACAAATTATGAAATGAAATCTCCAATAAGACGGCTGTGCACTACCTTCAATAATATATCATGCAATATAGACATATTTGGCGACTCCCCTACAAAGTTTAAACAATTATTGTGTAATTACTTTGTGGTTTAGATATTACTTATTTAAATGTATAACTTCTTAATTTAGTTCTTGTGGTGAATGTAATTTCAATTTTTTTGTGTGTTTGTAACGTTTACTTATAGTCATACGATTATTTAATATCTTTAATAAATAATCGTCCTGTAATTGGGATCTAGTATCCTGTTGGAATGATTAATAAATAAATAAATAACATTGTATTCCCTATATAACGGATTCCAAGTTGACACCCGCTATACATGTACAGTGTGTCCCTGGATTGGCATTACAAGAGGTGGGTGGAACTAAAAATCTTTTAATCTTAATGTGAACTTTTGTGAATAATCCCTGCTTGGTTTGAAACATATTTTTAGTTTACTTTAGATTTTTTTAACAACCTTGACAGTTGAGCAAAAACTATTTTCGTTTCAGGTAAAGTACCTTTTTCATTCACAATACGTCAAAATTTTTCAGAAAAGAAAGTTATGACGTTATGCAAATTTTTTGAATTATGGCCTACTTTGATAAATCCATTCTTTGTCAATTTCGTTTCTGGTAAAGTGCCTTTTCCGTTCATAATACGCCAAAATTTTACGAACAAAAGTTGTTTCGAATAACAAATTATGGCGCTATGCAAAATTTGAGGAAGATATACCTACTCTGATTAAACCGTCATTTTTTAGGTTAAACAAAGTAAATAAAAAAGGTAGATCTTCCTGGAATTTCGTATAGGGCCATAATTTGTTATTTTGAACAACTTTTCTTTGTAAAACTTTGGCTTATTGTGGAAAAGAAAAGGCACTTTACCTGAAATGAAACTAACAAATAATGGATTAGTCAGGCAGATCATTAAAAACATTTGTATAACGCCTTAACTCTTCATTTTGAACAACTTTTCTTAGTAAAACTTTGGCGCATTGTGAACGAAAATAGTTATTTGTATAGTAAGTGCTGAATGTCTGTCTGTCGAACCAAAATAAAAGTTGCAGCCTGAGCGAAGCGAAGGTTGCAACCGTTTGTGTTCGGCAAAGGGCTTTCAGCACGTGTTATATACATTATTTTTTCTACTCCTGCAAGATAAAAACATAGAAAATAAAGAATTATTTTTATAAATAATTTGATATTTATTATCAGTTTTTGTATATTTGTGATGCGCAAGTGATGCATATCCATGACAGCAACAATGCAACAAACATTTTGTTTATTAGTAAACAAACTTATCAATCTAAAAATTCTACAAAATTACTGACACTGATGAAGAAAGTCAATTTATGTCTACACATCCTGAAATAACGGAAGCAGCTAATGAAGTAGCACTTAACTTACTGCCCGCTAAATCAAAAGAAAGGTACCTGATAGCTTATGAAAAATTTGATATTTGGTGCAAGAAAATGAAAGTTTCTAATATTACCGAGATGATTTTGCTTGTGTATTTTCAACAAAAGTCATTAGTACTAAAATCGTTCACTCTTTGGAGCGAAGAAAAAGTTAAATATTTCTAGAATGGCTTAACTCTGTGCATTTTTAAAACGGAAAGCAGAAGGGTATAAAGCAAAAAAATTAAGAGTTTTTAGCAGAAAAGACATAATAAGCTTTCTAAAATACGCTCCTGATGACACGTACCTATTTATGAAGGTATACATGCTTCATTTTTGACCAAGTTTTCGTATTACCAGCCACTGTTTTTCTATTGTAGGTCGTGTTGATAATTGGAATAGCCGGAGGATGCCGCCGAGAAGAATTAAAAAAATTAACTTTAAATGACATTCAGGACATGCGCTCTCTCTTGATTCTAAAAATCCCTAACTCCAAGACTAAAATTAAACGATCTTTCACTATTACATCCGGTTCTACAGACGAGGGATGTGATTTTATTGAAATATACAGGGTGTCTCTTAAATAGGGGGACATGGCTTAACCACAGATTCCTGAGGCTAAAATAAGACGATTTAACCAAACTTGCTTCTACCGGAAAGTGCACCATTTAGCCAGAATTCTGCTTCAAAGTTCTTCGAATAAAAATTAATTTTGCTTATAATATTCGGATGCTTTATTCGATTTGGATGAAATTTGGTATGACAGTTTATATGGTTATAAGACATCTTTTAAGGTAATACTTGTTATTATTAGTAAACAACTAGTGTATGAAACTTAGGTCTTCCAACATTAATTAGACCGTAACTTTTTAATGGCAATGCCGAAAACGTCAAATTATTTTTCTTCAGAAAGATACATTCAATAGTAAACTTTTCTCTCTCTGTGTAATTTGTGATATCTGTTACGGTTCACACAGAAAAAAATAAAATCTTAGTGTCTGCACTGCTAAATTTTTAAAATAAATTTAATCTAGCAGTCTATCCAAATGTCAAACAAGTAATTTTTAATGACAGTAACGAGTTGTCAATCTTTACAACTTGTTTAGGAGTAAGCTAAGATATGTAATCGTCTTATTTATAATAATGGTAGTAAAATACTATTAGGCCGAACACACGGATGTTACTAATTTTAGAATATTGCGAAGAAAATTTTTGACAACCCGTAAAACAATTGTTACTGTCATTAAAAATTACTTGTTTGACATTTGGATAGACTGCTAGATTAAATTTATTTTAAAAATTTAGCAGTGCAGACACTAAGATTTTATTTTTTTCTGTGTGAACCGTAACAGATATCACAAATTACACGGAGAGACAAAAGTTTACTATTGAATGTAACTTTCCGAAGAAAAATAATTTCACGTTTTCGGCATTGTCATTAAAAAGTTACGGTCTAATTAATGTTGGGAGACCTAAGTTTCATACACTAGTGGTTCACTAATAATAACAAGTATCACCTTAAAAGATGACCTATAACCATATAAACTGTCATATCAAATTTCATCCAAATCGAATAAAGCGTCCGATTATAATAAGCAAAATAATTTTTTTTTCGAAAAACTTTGAAGCAGATTCCTGCCTAAACGGTACACTTTCCGGTAGAAGCAAGTTTGGTTAAATCGTCTTATTTTCGCCTCAGGAATCTGTGGTTAAGCCATGTCCCCCTATTTAAGAGACACCCTGTATAGAAAATATGCTGCAGGCAAGTGGATACATGTATAAACCGTTTCTTTTTGTATTACAAAAACGGCAAATGCACAAAACAACCAGTGGGTCTAAATACATTTGGAAAAGTTCTACAAATATTTGTCACTTTCCTAAAATTAGATAATCCTTCTTTATATACTGGCCATTGCTTTCGTAGGTCTTCAGCAACGTTATTGGTTGACGCTGGTGCTGACATAACTACCCTCAAAAGTCACAGAGGATGAAAATCTACAACTGTGGTTGAAAATGATGTAGCCAACTCAATTGAAAATAAAATCAGTATTACTAGAAAAATTCTTAATGAAAGTAGCACTTCATCCAAGGAAGGTCGTGTTACAGTTTTGAACAATACAAACGATAATAGAAACGTAAATTTTAATAATATAAATACTTCGGAAGGCCTAAATCAAAATGGAAACATAAATATTTTTGAAAATACAAGTACGAATAGCTCCCATACCTTACCAGTTAACACGTTGACTGCCACGCTGGTCCCATGGGACCAGCACTAGTTTTCCCTACCACGCCACGCTGGTCCCATGGGACCAGCACAATTCTTTTTTTTTTTTTTTCATTGCTGGCTGTAGGTCTGAATTTATACTGAAATATGTATTGAATCGGATTCGCATGGCCGGTAGACGAATAATCTGCAAAGATATTTTTAAAAAATTGTTTTACACTAAGTGTGGTCCCACATTAATAAAATAACAAATTATTTTTATACATTATAAAATAAAAATAAAATGAGTCTCTGTACAATATAATATCTAAATAAATTATACAAAAACTTCTAGAACATATATAAAAATTTTTGAAGATGAAAACTAATATTATCTAATTTATTATAATTACCGCAAAAACAAGACACTAGTGTGTTACAATACCTTGATAATCCGAAAAACGATGTTTTACCGTTAGGTAATAACTTTAAATACCCACTGCTTCACATACAAAAATTTAAAGTTAGATTTACCTGATTTACCATATAGGACCAGCGGCGTAGTAGATCAAACTGACACTTGCTGCGCCACGCTGGTCCCATGGGACCAGCACACCTAATTGTTCATAACTCAAAAACGAATTAAGATATTGAAATTTTAAAAGTACGGTATGTTATCGCTGTAAGGCTTAAAGTGATTGCAATAAATGGCCCCATAACGGAAATATCAAAATATACCATGGCAGTCAACGTGTTAATATTAATATTTCTAGTTTAACTAATTGTAATATAAATTGTAAATTAATTATTTAAGATATGTTTCTCTTAAGTTCTTTTAAATAAAATTCGTTGCTTTTAAATTAATGTTGTCGTTCACTTAACCTATTATAACCTAACTCTTTCAATTTAAAATTTCTTCTTATATTTCATAAACAAAACACAGATGGCTCTCATAGCGTCAAATTCAAACTAATTGTCAACCGTTTCTTATTTAAAATTTCTCGGGAAATCGATTTTAGATAACCACTGTTGTAATTTTTGCGATTCATTTGAATTTCCCGCGAAATTTTGATAAAGAAACTGTTGACTGTCTAAAATTGGGATATCTAGTGTTGCCACTTACGCGACGATAAACAACGTTTATAACTAAAATTCGTTGCTAGGATACCGAAACGTGCTGCAAAGTTTCACTTTTAGCATGAAAAACAAACCAGAAAATTGTTTGTTTCAAAGCAGGAGTAGAAAAAGGTATTTTACCTGAAACGAAAATAGTTTTTGTTCAACTGTCAAGGCCTACTTGATTTGAAAAAATCGAAAGTACACTAAAAATAAGTTTCAAACCAAACAGGGCTTATTTTCAAAAGGTCACATTAGGATTCAAAGATTTTTAGTTCCGCACTTCTTGTAACGTCAATCCTGGGATACCATTGTGCATAACCGGCAACCGACATTACCCGGGCAATTTCAGATCTAAATCTATATATCTTTTTCTGGCTTGCCCATAATACACGCAGCACAAGTTTATATTTTTGGGATTTTATAACACACATTGTATTTTACACTAGATTTGATTATTAAAATTTTTATCCTATTTTAAAAAAATCAACAATAATTATCTTTAATGTTTTACGGCCATGCAACAAATAATAATTGTCCCATGAAGCCTATGAGTTTTGATGATTACGAATTAATGAAAATATTGGAAATGATAATCACGAACATTACAACTTTTGGAAATAATTTTTCCACCGTAAATATGAAAATGAAGGAAATATCTTTCTTGGGGATGTCGGCCCAGGGATTTATATAATTTTAAATTTTCTTTTTCATCGGCATTTCGGTTTTTATTTTATCCTTATTCATGGATCTGTAATTAAGTTTACAATCAACATAACAATAATCATGTTATTTAAATATTTTTCGTGAAAACATGAAAATAATTACATGAAATCACATATTTTTCTAATTTGTTTTCAAACAATTTTGGATACATTTAAAAATAAATTAGAAAAGTATGTGATTTCATGTAATTATTTCCATGTTTTCGTGTAAAATATTTAAATATTATGATTAATGTTATATTGATCGTAAACGTAATTACAGATTCATGAATAAGGTTAAAATAAGAACCAATACGTCGATGAAAAAGAAAAGTTCAAATTATTTAAATCCCTGGACCGACATATCCAAGACATTAATTTCCTTTATGAACAACAACCTGTTTAAAATTAGGCAAAATATATTAAAAATGTGTTTCATTTTTCTTTCCACAATAAAATTAACTATAACAGTCAGTAAAAATGCAAATACCTTAGTATACCAGATGTGGTGATTTTGTATTAAAATCGTTTGTTAAGCAGTGTAAATGTGTAAATGCTAATTTTATTGTCAGGATTTGTTAAAATCTGCAGGAATTGATAATAATTATTAGTGATCGTTCTGCAATGTTTACGCTGGTTTAATTAATTCGCGTTTGTTTTGAACTTGACAGGACTATGTCTAGGTTGATTTATTTCAGAACACATTACTACGTTATTACAAGCTATTACAATATAAATAATAAGATATGTCTCACTGCATTTAATACTCGTCTCAAGAATAAATATAATTTGACGTGATTAGTAAAAGAAAAAACATAATTTTTCATGTTTCTTGTTTTCTTTTTTAATCTCTATTCGTACGGAGGTACGTTATTTGTCAATTATTATGTCTCAAATTATGTACATTAATTTATATAGTATTAAGGGCCGTTTTCATAATCAGGTTCACTTTAAGACTAATTAAAATTACTTTAAGATTTTATCTTTATTTTAAAGTAATGCTGTTTGCTAAAGTGCTAAAGTTATATTATGAAAACGAACACAATTTTAATTTTAATTTAAAGTGTTAAAGTAGAGATAATGTTTATTATGAAACCGACCCTAAGGGCCGTTTTCATAATTAACTTTATCTTCACTTCATTTACAATCAAATATCTTAACAATTTATAATAAAAAAATCAAACAATGCTGGTTTCTTATAAATTAAAGCAAAATGTTTAACTTACTACATTGTTATACCAAATATAATTTAATATTGTTTTCTTAATATTTATCTATCTGTAATATTTTTATTTAGCTTCGTGCAAAAAACAAATTTTGGCAAAATTCTTATTTTGGTAAAGCATTAATCATCGTTTGGTGTTAAACAATCATATTAATATTTTACTATCCTGGATGGCACTCGAAGTCCATTACACATGCATTTACCATTGGAATTTAGAATTTTTTGAATAATTGCTACGCTTTAATCTGATTGATATAAAACTTTCTACACATGTTCGTTAATACCTGTTGCATAATTTAACTAATTATTTGTCTAAATTTAATAATGAATAATTGTAGAAAATTTAAAAAATGTTATAGCATATAGTAATAATTATTTTCCTCCATAAAAAAAAGTTTGACAAAAGGAACGTAAGAAGCACGATGTTAACGCTTTTGGTTCGTATGTGAAGAGTGGTGAGTTTGAATCTACCGAACTTGTAAATACATATCAATTTTAATATAACCAATTTTTCTGATTATATTAAATAAATATACAGAAAAAATTAAAAAAATTAAAGAAGTTTGGTACATCCACAACAAGAAGCAAGAACGTTACCATCGTATTGCGAACCTTCTTTTGTCAAACTTTCTTTTGCAGAGACTAATAATTATTAATTTAAATTTGCTATAATATTTTTTTTTTATTATTTAATTATTCCTCATTAATTTTAGACAAATAATTATTAAAATAATGAAATAGATGTTCAGGAACATAACAAACAGATTCAATGAGTAGCTAAAATTCAAAATGTTCTAATTTCCCATGTTAAATGCCTATGTAACGGATTTAGAGCGCCACCCGGTATAACTATGAATATCACATAATAAATCTTGTAAGCTCTCACACTCATACATTCTTCATAAAAAAAAAGAAATGTGCCTATAATGAAAAACTTTTCTATTAAAATTTTATGACATTTTCTTTGATCTTTCAATAAATCTAATGTATTTCAATTTTTTTAATATGAAAAATTATCATGACAGATTTGCATTTTTAAACAATATGCGACAAAAGAATCTAATAATTCATTTTAAAATGTTTACATAAACGAATATTTACTAAATGTACATAAAATAAGCAAAAAATATATATGTGTAAGTTCACATTACATTTAGATAGGTATAAAAACAATGTAATTTTAATCATGAATACCACCCACCTTTTTTAATCCATGCTTATTTCAGACTACGTAATTAAAAAAAAATTCCATTATATTCTAATAGCAGTGAAATAATTTTGCAACAAAACACTAAATATCATTTAGGAAACTTTCAAGTGCACTCCGAATAATTACGAACTCGCCCGATCACAACAACGCCTGGTATGATACAACGCGACGGTTCACAGGACCAACGCGGTATGAAGCATGAAACACAGTCCTGCTGCTGAAAATAACGAACCTTCGCGCAAGCGCAAAAACAGATAAATTGACACTGGAAAAATGATGTGAGGTACAACAATACAGTTGGTTAATGACGAAGTTTGAAGTTACTTTCAGACACGGTGTATAAATGTAGATACGACAACTCATAAAAAATAATACGGCTAATAGTGTTTACGAAGGAGGCATTCGCCAGATGCCTCAGCATGCAAGGTTAGAAAAAAATGTTCCTGACACATAACTGTCATCGTCATGTGTCAATTTGAATTAGCTAATTTGTCATTTTTTGAGTACATATTTCTAATTATTAACATACGTTCATTAATTTTATAAGCATACGTACCTATGCAACAAAATGTATAAATATCGAAAATACTATTTCGTTGAGGGTTGTAGATCAGCAAGATCATTGAAAGAAGAAACAATTCCGGTTTACCATCCTTCGCAAAACATTATAAATTCCTGGGGTTGCTGTACCTTCTGCTGCTATTAAAATGCTTGATGCTAAAGATGGCATTTGCCAAAAACATTTTAAAAAGAAGATATTGTACAAGAATGGGAATCTGGGGATGTACGTATTTTAAAAAATTAAATGTATCATCATGGCTTATTACCCATTTCTGGGTGTACCAATCTGCTTCTATTCGCCGATTTCGGTAATGACGATATATCTGTACAGTTGAAAACTTATTAAGCGTTACCTCACAGGCTCTTAAAGCTGTAGCGGAGAGTGTACCACATACAGGGGTCAATTTTGCTATTTGAAAATTATCTCAAATTTCAAGATCCGTCCGAAACACAACCAGCCACTTAAATCACGTAGCTAAGCGACCCTAATTATAATTACAAGCGAAATATTTTAATCAAATTTGTGACATTTAGATTCGAATACCATACACAAGACCACGATTACGAAAAATGCCTATTCCATGTGTTTTACATAATATCGACAAAGACGTGATTTTTTAAATACAGATCCTACTGCTTATTTTGCAATTTTTTAATACCTAATTTATTCGATATTATAAACAGAAAATTTCCAGCAGAAGGTTTTAAACAAAACAGCCATGATTTTGAAGTATGTATCTACTTAAATATCCTAATAATGTTAAAATTTAGATACTTGAATCGAGTTTCACTTATTTAAAAAATTGGGTATCCATGGTAAAAGATGATTATTAAATAAAATACTTTTTTTAAATACGTCAATAACTTTAATTTAATTAAGATTACCTTCTGGAATCGTATAATTTTAAATATGTTTTAACCGGAAAATTTAATCAATATCTTTAGAGGTATTATTCAAATGCTTAATTTCATGCTTAAACAAATTTTAATTGAACTAATTTATTTTTTAAATCTTTGCCCATCTACGTTAACATATAGTTTGTTCATATATTCATTGATGCACTGAAAAGATAAAGGTTTAAAAGGTAAATTCCTGAAAACATTAGTTCTTTTTGATTTTTAAATTGTGGTACAAATTTATTGTTTGTTTTTCTTTTATACAGTGTGAATCATGAAAACCGTGACATAGGCGTTTAACAGAGGAAAAGTTTTTGCAAATATCATCTGTCCCGTAAAACTATAATGGGAGTTTTAATATAGTTAGATTATATAATATGACATCGAAGAGAATCTAAATACTCATAATTAAGGCTTATTCTTAAAATATTTACAGAAGAATAATGCCATGTTAAACGCCTATGTTACGGTTTTCACGGGTCGCACAGTATAATGGAAAATAGAGACTTTTTTTGGAATTATACGGCGGGCAGGCTATCAGAATCCTTCGTGCACTATTTTTTACGTTTATATAAGTTATTATCACTGTATAAATTAATCAAGCCCCCTATTTCTGGAAACTGCTCAGTAAACAAGGCAGAAGACAAACTTTCTTTAACACAAAGATATATTTCTTCTTTTTTCTTAGGGTTATCGCTCAATTGCAGCTGTAGACACGTGTTTGGCTCTTATTAGAGCTCATCAGTACAGCATAGCTAGTTAATAGGTAGATATTAACTAGAGGTGGTAAACAAAAAAAAAAAAAAACCGACACAGTGTAACCGCATTAGTAAGCAGCCAAATACACCTATGTTGCCTCGGTCAGCATCTCCACACACTTTGTGGATTAATACAACGTCGCAGCGGCGGTGATTTATAAATATTATTGTTTTAGTATATTTACTTTTGTGGGTCCAAGTAACGGGTCTGGTGGGTAGTTATAAATCACAGCCGCTGCGACGTAGTATTAATCCACAAAGTGTGTGGAGATTCACCGGTATGATTATAAAATTTTAATTTGTTTACCCTTTTTAACATATACAATATTAAGTAATGCGAAGAATAGATCACGTCCTCGTCGTGCACCAGGATAACGCTAAGAGTCTATTCAAACAAGGCAATCGAACACTGTTAGCAGTCTTCCGATTACAATATGAGCAAACTAAGAAAGCAAATGAAAAAATATGTTAATTATGATGATCAACAGAAGGGAGAAACAATTTTAAATGATACTATAAGGGTAGTCCAGTTGAATGTAGAGGGATTATCTAAAGCAAAATGTGATTATCTGCAAAAACTGCTGCAGGTTGAACAAATAGATATACTTGCCTTACAAGAAACGCATATCTCCAGCATAGATAAGGACAAGTATTGTACATTTCCTATATCCACAAAATGAAAACACTAGATACAATCCAGTCATTACGTAGAAAAATAAAAGTTTATTGCACAAAGTTCAAGTATTTTTTATTTTTGGATATATTTCATATTTAGGGGTCCTAATAAAAAATGCAAGTTTTCAACCTTGGAGGCCTTCAAAAAGCACCACCAACTTAAGACGCAAAAAAGCTGTTTTTTTTTTTAAATATCTCTTCGCCTTTAGAGCAAAATAGTTATTTTTGAATTTGTTGAGCATAAAATTCCCTACAACTTTCATCTAAAACAATTTTCCTACGATCAATAAATAGCGAGGCTACAGTGCTTCAAACAGCAAATTTCTGAAAATTTCCTTCATGCTTCATTTAGATCATATTTTATTTTTTTTACTACTTGTACAAATTACTTACGGGTGAATCAAATATAAATGGAACTGTTTTTTTTTTTTTAATTCTGGTTTTATTCTACAAGGTATAATAATAGAACAGCTCTGCAGGACTTATAGGCCCATGGCTATAAAATTCAAGGTATGCAAAATATATTATTTTTCTACATAATCTCCCGCTCTAGAAATGCATTTTTCCCAACGTATTTGGAGCTTTTCGTCGTCGAATCTCTGACCTCACATCGCTTCTTTGAGTAGCCCAAAAAAGGTGAAAATCACATAGTGACAAGTCGGGACTGTAGGGTGAATGTTCCAACGTAGTAAAAGTAGTAAAATGACATTTCTGACAGATTGCGTTTTCCTCTTTGTTCGATAAGACAATTTAGCGTCATCCACTAAGTCGGAATAATATTGCGTATAATTTAGATTATTGGTTGGAGGTCATGGCTCTGATTTTTGACCCTTTTCCACCATTCCGAGAACTCCTTATGCCAGGGAAAGACACGGGTCCTTGACAATGTGTAGTCCCCGAACTAGGCCTTCAATCTTCGCAAAATAATAATAATAATAATAATAATAAAAATAATAATAATCCCTTGTTCCACGGAGACATGCACTTCTTGATCGCTCATGGTTTTCTTTAATACTAAATAAATGTCTACCCTTTCCCTAACAATTATGAAAGGTATTTAAATTACTCAGAAAACAAACAATATTACGTATTTAATACTTATGCCCATATTCATAAACACTCGTAAAGTTTCAAAGTGGTTCGTTATAATTTTTGACAAATAGAATCAAACTTGACAAATAAAATTTCGATTTTTCTTTTAATGTCGACTGTTTTATTGGATAAAAATTATAACGAACCTTTTAAAATTTTTACGAGTGTTTATGAATACGGGCATTAGTCTAATAGGTTTTATTATTTATAACATTTTACATTCGTCATGGCATCGAAAGAAATAAATTATCGACGATTTTTTTTATAAAAATTATCAACGTTTTCCGGCATTTTTTTTTTTTTTTGATCCATCACTCTGATATTGTTAAAGGACACTAACGCGATTTATAAATTTGAATTCAGTATGAAATTCTGTTTCATAAATGTAATATATAATATTTTCCAATGAGCAATTTGCAAGTTACTAACAACTTTAACCTCACAAGAAATTCCTCTAAAATTTTGAACATCTGACAATCGGCTCATTTCTTAGTCTTTCATCAACCACTTTGAAATGTATTAAATGCTTAGTAATATTTCTCTTTAATCGTGTCGACATATTGAATGAGAAAATGAGAACTAAGCCAATTTGCAGATGTATAAAATTTTAGAGAGATTTCAAGTGAGTTTTAGTTAGTTAGTTGCAAATCGTTCATCGGCAATAATCGTATAATACATGATATGAAAGAGAATTTCATGATGAATTCAAATTTTCAAACCGCGTTATCATATCTTCAACAAAATCCGAGTGGTGGATGAAAAAATAAAAATTTACAGAAAAACGACATTTTCTATTAAAAAATCATTAATAATTTACTTCTTTCGATGGCACGACGAAGGTAAAATAAAGAGTGAAACCTATTAGACCAAATATTACATACGGTATATTGTTTGTTTGAGTGATTAAATACCTTTCATAATTGTTTTGAGCTAATGGTCAAAATCCTAAATATGCCGCCATTTTTCCGAATTAGCAGGAGATTCCCGTGCTGGGATTTCCGGAAAATTTTGATATATTACTCAGCGTATTTTTCTGGAAAGGATTCTATTAAAAAGCTTTTCTTGTAGTTACTTTGAGGTAAAGTCATAAATTTCCTGGACCGTAGAACGTCTTTAGAATGAAAAAGAAAAACAATAAACAATAGTTATTATACGGGATGCAACACGAAAACCGGGCCAAAAAAATTTTGTTTACAATTAATAGGCCGCTTTTGCGTAAGGAAAAACTGATATTCCACGTTAAACGCCTATAGCCCGGTTTTCGTGTTACACCCGGTATATACCAAACCACGTTATTGTGTCTTTATCAAGATCAGAGTGATGGATGAAAAAATTAAAAAATGCAGGACGTTGACAATTTTTATATAAAAATCATCGACAATTTTCTTTAGATGCTACGACGAATGTAAACTGTTATAAATAGTAAAACCTATTACACTAAGGGCAATGATATCCGCCTCCTATTAAAGTTCTTGACAGCTATCTGAGAAAAAATATGTTGGAGCTAAATAAATTTATTATGTATATCATGCACAAAATATTTGCTAGATAGCTATCAGGTAGTTACTAGAATAAATAAAAAAATATTTTAGTTGGTAGCACGAAAACAAGTTACTTTCGTTTTCACACCCAGGGTTTGTTGTAAATTAAATGATTAATTCAATGAATTAAAAATACACAGCCCTTTAATTTTGAGAGAGCTAGGAACTTCGTTTTTATTCTCTTTTTTTACAATATATCAAGATACAATGCATTACATTATATAATGTGTAAATGAAATTGGCGTTCGTTTTCTGATAGAGTTAATTTTTGGTTGTTATGTTTACTCATTTGTGGTTATTTGTTTATTTCAAAATTTATTTTAAGTGCGGATTAAGAATTATATAATTGTTGTGTCAATATGGATTCGAAAAGGGTACGACCAGCTAATTTTTCACAAAAGGAAACCCGATTATTTACTTGATATATGTATAAAAAATGAAAATATAACAGCTGATGAGTAGGAAAAGATTACAGAATAATATAACTCACAAACTAATAGTGGACGTCGTGATACCAAAACTCTTCGTTTAAAGTATGATGCTGTGAAGAGGACATAAAAAGCAAACAAGCAAAAAATAAATTAGAAGTGTACAAAACTGATGGCAGCACTCGTGATATAAAACTATTAAATGATTTTGAAGAATTTTTTTTAAAGATAATATCGTTATCGACAAATTTAACGGTGGAAAATTCAAAACAATTGAACATCAAATACGCGACTTATTCAACAAAATAACATTTTTTTAAATGGAATGCCATATTGAAAATAGTACCATTTAAAAAATTTTTATTATCTGAATATAAAAGTTATCACTATGCCTCTAAAATTAAAAACAAAAGAGTTATTTCAAGTTGAAATTTCAATATTTTATTTCATATTTTGATACAAATACAATATTGTTGCTATGGAAAGAACAGAAACTAACATTAAACAAAGAACAATTGACATTTTATTGATAGATGCTGTCAACAAAATGGAAAAATATACTAATGATGAATTAGTTGATATGCTTTTTGTTTATGCAAAGTGCAATAAAAATTCTGTAGCAAGTGCGATGTGACAACAAACGTACTTGTAAAAGAAACGCTTTTAAGTACCTACTGTATAAATATATATATATATATATATATATATATATATATATATATAAATTTGATTACAGACTATAAAGAACAAAATTTTATTATCGACGATAGTGGTTTATTAATTCTCACAGATAACCAAAGTGAAGACTATACAAATTGTGTGTCAGTGTCATATAATGAAAATAACGATTCACAAATAAATGTCTCAAAACATTCTGCAGAAACTACTGATACGACAAAAACAAATTTAAAAAAGAAAAAATTAAAATAAATACAAATCAATCTAAATCACAATTAAGTACAAAGTCCAACTCAATGCCAAAAAAAAAATGTTGCTAATATTTTTATAAAAATAGAATCTGTGACACTTATTATCCATATTGCAACATAAAACATCCCAAAATATAATACTTTTCATTCATAATTTACTTAAAAGATATTTCTGCTACGATTTTCTGTGACGTCATGTATCGGCTACTCACACGACACTAGTCAAAGGTACATGAAGGTCACAATGTTATAAACTTCAAACGCGAAGTTAAACATCAGATCAGAGTAAACTAACCAAATATTTATAAAGCTGTTTGTTTCATAAAGATTTAATTATTTCATTAGAGAAATATTATTTGTAATTTCAGGTTTGTGTGCTATAATTTAATACATAAAAGTGCAATAATTCTATATTTATATTCATATAAAACAAGGTGAAAAATAACTGTGCGGTAGACTTTCAGAAAAAAAAAATAAAAGAGAAAATGTGGCATGACCCCATTGCAAGTGATGGAGAGAATCTAATAAAAATTCAAACTAAAAATGCTTTGAAAGGAAAAGAGCTATTCAGTGGCGTAGCCTAGGTTTCTGCCGCCCGGGGCAGATTTTAAATTTGCCGCCCCCCTCCCCCTACAATATTTAAAATTTTTAGAAACGCAAAACCAAAATAAATCATGTAAATGCATTGAGAAAAAAAGGTCAAATGCCTTATAATTGGAAGTTACGTTTTTTCAAGGGATGTAAAGGTGTATGAAAAATTACCCCCATTTTTAGCGCGTTTGAAGAAATACTCAACTTTATAAATGTCTAATACCAATGAATAGAAAAAATTATATTTTAATATTTTGTAACCTTGAGCTTTGTAATTACTTTAAACGTTATTGGTTTCGATGTATTTAAAAAAGTAAAAATGTTAGATTTCAGCTTCTATGAATATTTTGCATTTGAAAATTGGTATGTTAACTCGAAATGAAATTTTAAAATAAAATATTTTTTTTATTTTAAATTGATTAGTTTTAATAATTTTTATTGTTTAAGTACACCATACGTTCATGCGCATAAACATTAAAAAGTAATACAATTAAACTAATCATTTTTAAATAAAAATTTATGAATATTTTATTATATTATTAATATTTATTTGGTTCCTAAGCTTACATGCTTCATATCAAATCAGGTTGATAATTTCATTACAATTAGTTTACAAATTCATAAAATATCATTTACAATTTTACTCAGTTAACCACATCTAGAATTTATAGTAAAATAGTATGTCTATAGTATGTATAATTATAATAATAAGATAACATAATAACAATATTCGAAATAATCTTGTTAGAATATAATAATACCAATAGCACTAAATAATGCTAAGAAAAGATAAGTAATCCTAACATAATTTAAATATGAAAATAAATTAACATTTGTAATATATAGTTTTTGCAAATATTACTATGAAAAAGCAAGACCAGATAACCAGAGAAATGTAAATATAACAATCAGTGAGTATAACAAGTGATAGTATTAATAATTCGCCACAAACAAAATAGAGACAAAGAAACATAAGATATTAAATTTATTTATTATTTTTATTCATTTAAGCAGAAACTACGAATTTTCAGTGCTGAAACAACGAAGTAATAGATGTTATTCATTTTCTCTTTTGTATGTATTTCAAATAATGTGTAAAATTTGGTTGTGTTCAGATTTTTAATGTTATATTTAGTAAGGTAATGAATACGCATAGGTTTATAAATAGGGCATTCTACAAAGAGATGATAAAGGTCTTCTTCTTTCTATAAATTGCAAACTGTACGTAAGTTTTCTGAAGAAATTTCATATTTTAAACCTTTGCTATAAATTTTTAGATTTAGCTTAGATACAAAACGGATTTGGCTAATTAATTGTTGTTTTGGTAACGCAGTCTGTACTCTTAAATAATACTCAAGAGCATGAGAGTGCTTAATGAGTTTGTAATAATTATTGTAAGATGATGATTTGCATGCCTTTAAATCTATGCTTCGTATTTTTTTCCGTATACGTGTTTATTATATTTAAAATAGTGTTTATACCTAATGCCTGGTTATTCCAAATGTCAGAAAAACCTTGTTGTACAATAAATTTTTTTAATTGAGTAGCCCAATTATATTCTGGTTTATTTGCTTCATAATTGTCTAGCTGGCGTAGCCTATTATATATAAGTTTTGGATACCTGTTTTCGGGTAACTCTAAAATTTTTTTCCACCATAGTAATGTCATTTTCCAAATTTTTGTTGAAAGTTGATCGAGGCCTAATTCAAGTCTTATCATGTGATTCGGAGTATTCGTAGGACAACATAAAATATTTTTTACATACCTCAGTTGATTTTTTTCTAAAATTTCGTAATATCTGAGCCCCCAAATTTCCGATGCATAAAGTAGAGAAGCGTTTATGATAGAATGAAGTAATTTAATTTTTTCAGTCCAACTTTTAGACTTCCCCCGACAGAGTATACTTTTCACTTTCTGTGTTGCAATTACCGTTTTTTTACTACTAAAGTTTGCGGCTTCAAGAAATAGGCCAGAGGAAGAAAACATTACTCCCAAATAATTAATTTTGTTCATTACCACAATATTATTTTCTCCATATCTGAATTTAAGGCCGGAGGGTTTTCTTCCTTTATGGAATAACAAAATTTTAGTTTTATTCGTATTGATCGTTAGTGAATTATCATTACAATAATTTAAAAGTATGTTTAATTTACGTTGCATATCAGCGGGTGAATTTCCCAAAATAACTAGGTCATCCGCATAAGCTAATATAAGAATGTCGTTTACGCCATCTACGTTTAAACCACGTACATTTCTTTCACGAAAATAATAATCTACATCGTTAATAAAAAGAGAAAACAACAGCGGACTAAGGATTTAGCCTTGTAAAACACCTTCCGTTATTTTTATAGGATTAGAAACATCATTGTCAATCTCAATTAGAAAATTAGCATGAGAATAGAGGTTTTTTAGAATCCTTATTATTTTCGCACTAATTCCTGAAAAAAAAAAACTTATTCCAAAGCTTTTCGTGACAAATTGTGTCAAATGATCTTTTAAAATCAATGAAAAGTGCATAAACTTTTTGACATTTTAGACGCATGTTTAAGTGAACGATACCCATAAGTGTGAAAATACTATCAACTGTACCACGGTTTTTTCTAAATCCCATCTGAAATTCATTCAGTATTTTGTTATCCTCTGCCCAAGGATACAAACGATTATAAACTATTTGAGTGAAGATTTTACATACAGTTACTACAAGTGCTATTCCTCGATAATTATACGGATCATTTTTATTTCCTTTCTTATAAAGCATACTAATGTATATATTTGATCAAGAGGTTGGAACTGATTCCGATTTTAGTATGACGTTAAACATATTTAACATATAATGTTCCCATTCTGGCGTTAAATTTTTATAAAATTCATTTTGCATGTCATCACTGCCAGGGGCTTTGTTTAGTTTACATTTTGCTATGCTAGTCTTAAGTTCATCAAAACTTATTTCATCATCTAGAAATGGATGAGCACAATCAAAATAATAAGTATTATGTAGTAAAATGCTTTGACTATGCTGATCCTTAAAAAATAATTCCCAATTTTCAATATTAATTTCGTTAACAAAGTTATGTTTTACAGAAAGTTTTCTTATTGTATTCCAAAACATCTGATTGTCTTTTATATTTATTAAATTTTCATTCAGAGTTACATAATACTGCTTTTTTGCTTGACTTAATACTTTTTTGTAGTTTTTCTTGGCCTGTAAATAATTTTCCAAATTATTATTATTTCTATGTTTGTGATACATTTTTAAATACTGTTTTGCTAATTTTTTTTCGTTTTTGCAATCAATGTTAAACCATGGTCTAGTTACTTTGATAAATAAATCGTAATTGTAGATTTTGTGAACTTTCAACATTCCGCCAATGCAGGCAGCTTCTTTTACAGCACTAATTAAATTTCCATTAAGTTCATTCACATTGTTAGAATTAAAATAAATATGGTCAGATTTAGAGATAATTTTTAAAATTAGAAGCATTTTCATTTACAAACTTAAATTTTACAATGTACTGACTAGATGATGAAATATTTTCAGATTTTTTTTGGCTCACTACTTATATGGATATTATTTTCATTAATATTAACTGAACAAATGCTATGGTCTGGAACTAGAGTATCTATAATTTCAAACTTATAATCTGTAAAGTTTCTACATTACCCCACATAAAATCTACTGTACTTTTGCCTGTGTTGCAATAGAAAGTATATTTACCAGGACAATCTCCGCGTGTGCGACCATTCAGGACGTATAAGCCTAGTTGTTCCATGACTTCCACCAACTTTTTACCTCTGTAATCCTCCTCCGTATGCAATGAAATTCTCTTTTCCCATACATTGTTGAAGAAAAACGAGTTACAAGGTGCTTGATTTAACTGTCCGATTTTAGCATTAAAATCCCCTGTAATTAATATTTTACTCTCAGAATATGCACCTGTAATTCGATATAAAGAATCGTAAAACATATTCAAGCAAATATCATGATTAAGACTGGGTTTTAGATAAAGAGAACAAATAACATATTCATGATATTTCGTTTTGCAAGAAAGAAATATCCAAACATTATTTATTTCTATTATTTTTACGTTAGAAATTTTACTCTCATTTTTTATTAAAATTATAAGACCACCACTTGAGCGACCTTTATCATGCTCTTTGGTAGCAGCGCCAAAAGCTATTATATTGAATTCACATAAAAATGAAGGTAAGGTGATATTGTCTTGACACAACCAATTTTCGCACAAGCAAATCATATCTGCTTTTATTAAAACTTGTTTTATTTCAGTATCAAGATTAAAAAGTGTATTGTAACCGTGCATATTCCATGACACAATGTTTATATCGCCGTTTGCGTGTAGCGAATTATTAACCCCATCACAGTTATAATGAAAATCTGAAACATTTTTATTATTGATAAAATGTATTTTTATTATTAATAAACCTTATATTTTCCATACCCTGACTAAGCTTATCTTTTTTATTCAACGAGTCCTTTAAACTACATGTGTCAAATAGGCTTCTGTTTTCCTACTGTGTTTGTAATATGGGTTTGCTTTTGCTGTTTTGCCACCGGTTTGTCTGGTGTACCTAAAGAGGAGTCGCTTAGCATTCGTTTGGCAGTTGAATCAGTTGAAGTATTCTGTATTTGTACTCCTTCGACATGCAGTTGAATCAGTTGAAGTATTCTGTATTTGTACTCCTTCGACATATAATTTCATTCCTTTCATATTTACTTTTTTGCCTTCGCCCTTAAACTGCTTTCTTAGTTTTAGTAGTTTTTGCTTCTGTATTTTATCCTGAGTGGTTAAATCATTGTCAGAAAAAACATTTGTACCTTGCAGTTTATTTGTAGATTAGTATTTATAAAATCTGTAATATTTTTAACTAATTCTTCCCTGTTATTTTCTTTTTCTTCAAAACCGGAGAAGACAACATTTTTTTTCTTGACTTGCTTTTCTAATGTATTAATAATTATCTGCTGCGAGTTGACAATATTTCTTAACTGGGCACATTCTTCATGGACTGTACTCCATTTTTTATCTAATTTATCTAGATTTGTGTGTATGTTTGTAATTTCATCTTTAATTTTATCAAGAATAAGCAATTTTTCTAGAATAACCTTTATATCCTGTTCCATTTTTTTACCTCTCGCTAAGAGAGATATTGGATTCATGCTAAAATTCGCATATCCAGATTTTATTGAATAAGCACGATATAGGGTCTCTAGAATCCGATTATAACATTTTTAAAATGATGTCTGTGTGTGTGTGTGTGGATGTGTGTAGGTGTGTATGTATGTCTGGATGTTGTAGACACGATTCCTCAAAAACTATGACTTAAAAAATATTTAACTGCAGTTTCCTCAATCTGACATTCCTGGGAAGAGCTGAAAAGGTTTTGGTAACAATTGAACAACCGAAAGTAGTAGTTTCTTAGAAAAATTCTTCTAAATATAATTTTTTGGGAGTTTTTTTTATTAAATATTGAAGAACATGAAATTCTCCATCTAATACACTTAAAATTTTTATTATACCTTGTATAGATTTAGAGATAAAGACACTATAATTTATAGAAAACACTAATCGCAGAGGCTAAGGCACTAAGGAAACCA
Organism: Ophonus ardosiacus; assembly: GCA_943142095.1. Taxonomy (NCBI): domain Eukaryota; kingdom Metazoa; phylum Arthropoda; class Insecta; order Coleoptera; family Carabidae; genus Ophonus; species Ophonus ardosiacus. The sequence goes on from OW964824.1 coordinate 43,250,298, forward strand.
GTTGACAAATTCTAATGTTTATAACATGACACATGTCATTGTCAAATATCAACAGTTTTAGTGACATTCTGATAGCTTTTTCTGGGAAGTATATTTTACTTTTCTTATTGTTTTATTAATTAAATATTTGAAATTATAGGTAAAATTGTGGTAAAATGCATATATCCACCAGAAATACCGCCAATCTGGTTAATGAATTGGAAGAATCTCTGTCATTTAGAAACTTCCTCATACAATGAAAAATAGATATAATTAGAATTATATGTGTGCAGAAGACATGTTAAATACAATAAAAAACAATATTTGGGTAAAGTTCTGTAATATTTTGTTATAAAACGACGGTTGGATAGCGAAGTGCAATACAATAATTACTTATATAGCCTAATATGGAAATCGCGAGAGGTCTTGTGCTGGCCACAACAGATTTTTGTTTATACGATATAAACAAAATTGCAGAATTTCAATGTCACGCCAATGATTTATGCGCTACGACGATCAATGTAGCCAATATATGGAATTAATTAGGGCTGTCAAAAGTATTCGGTTAACCGGTTAACCGGTTAATCGGTTAACCGGAAACCGGTTTTTCAATAATGAAATATTCGGCTAGCCGGTTAACCGGTTTTAGCCGGCTTTTAATCGGTTTATAGCCGGTTTTTAACCGGTTAATAGCCGGTTTTTAATCGGCTTATAGCCGGTTTTTTAACCGGTCAATAGCCGGTTTTTAACCGGTCAATAGCCGGTTTTTAACAGGTTAGTAGCCGGTTTATAGCCGGTTTTTAATCGGTTTCTAACCGGTTCATAGCACTCTTTTAAAAAAAAAAAATTAACTATAACCTAACGTCTAAATAGCTCTTGACAAAATGCCATATATCAAAATAAATAAATTTCAAATGCTTATTGAAACTGTCAATGTTACCAACCTTAATTTGTTATTATTTCTTTTAATAATATTTTTGAAATAAAAGTAAATTACATTGAAATAGGATATAATTCATTAGTCACGTGATATGTTTTCCGCCAATCAACATTCAGAATTTCCATAGTTATATGTCTATCACAGCGATGATAAAAAACAAAGAATATCATCTTATTTCTATTCGTTACTATCTGCTATGGCATTTTTACAACATTGACAGTTAATTGTAATAAAAATTCATTATATTCTCTCATTAAATATAAGCTCGTGATATTAATAATGAAGAAAGGGGTGAAAGGACCAAGCGTTGAATGGTTTATAGATGAAAACAAAAGGCATAAATGGTCCACGTGTATTGTAAAATTCTTTATTCGCAATCATTATAGTAATATACCGATTCCTAACCTTTTGGAGGTTGGGAAATACGTCATTCTTAACTTTAATGACATTCTCTTAGGTTGGAAATAACAGATTTTACCTCTTGGGTTGGAAACGTTTATGTAGAGGTTGCCTAGCAACATTGTCATAGATCCTTATAATAAAGTAAGTTAAAACAAATTTTAAGAGAGCTGTCAAAAAATATTAATAAAATTAAAGGTTAAAACTCATTGATTTATTTTGAAAATTATTGATTTAAAATGAGGATGATTGTGAATAAAATAAGATACATAACCTCGGTGGGAGTTTCATTACAGCCTCGCGCTTTATCTCACCTCGAGGCTTCGCCTCTCGGTAATATACATAAGCCCTCGGATGTAATGAAACATTTCCCACCTCGGATGTAATATACTATTATTACGGACGCTTCGGGCTTAGGGAAAGCCCATCTTCAGCAATCGTTGAATATACAGTAATAATTAAAATTTATGACAAAATTTTTTTAAAGTTGTATTAGACGCGATGATCTATATGAACATCGAAAACAATTTTAAATACAGCATTTCAACAACCTTCCGAATCAATACGGAGTTGGTGAAACATGAATAATAATCGAAGATATTGCTCGCATACCATATATACGTATATCATATACCATTGCTAAACAATTAATTGTCAAGATTTTAGTGCACACAGGGAAACCTTGCAAAGTTTACCGAAATTTCCCAAAGAAGAAGTACGATGTTTCCTAAAAGTTAACGGCGCCCTTAAAACTCGATACGTTTTGAGGAAACTTTTGAACATGCACCAAATTAAAGGTTATAAACCGGTTTTCTGACCGGTTAAAAACATGTTTTCCGACCGGTTAAAACCGGTTTTTTGACCGGTTAAAACCGGTTTTTTGACCGGCTAAGAACCGGTTTTTTACCAGCTAAAAACCGGTTTTTCTGACCGGTTAAAAATCGGCCGGTTATTGACTTAAAACCGGTTATTCGGTTTTTCGGTTAACCGGTCTGTAAACCGACGGTTAACCGGTTAGCAATTTCAGCAGATTTTGACAGCCCTAGAATTAATAGTAACTATTTAGGACTCGATATTTTTTGTTTTACGTTTAACCTTCAGATGTATTTAGTTATTTCAATGTTCAATTTAAGCCTTTTTTATTTATGTATAAACAGAGATAACATTCGCAGTACGATATTATGCACTATTTAACTGATATACACTTTCTGCAATTCAAAAATGTAACTATTAATGATATTTTCAGTAAAATTGCACACGATGAAAAATTTTACAGCTAACTTTTGCAATCACGATTACCAACCCATGAATATTTTATATAAAAATTGCATTTTGTATCAACATGCCAAATTTCAGTTCAGCACTTTTACTTTTGTAATTATAATTAATTATTTCACTAATTTTTGTGTTTGTAGATTATTCTTCACAAAAATTATAATAAACAGTTACTTTTTGTTTATTCTTAGAAAGATCCATTTGTCTGATTTTTTACTCATGAACTAAGGCGTCATAATGACGTAGGCATATGCAATATTCGTACTACTAGTAACACCACCAACCATTTGACAAATTCTAATGTAAAACCATTTAGTAAACGAAAAAACACTTTGACTTACTATTGGGGAAATAATTATAGTCAGTTGAGTTTGTGACTCAACTTGCTTTTAAAAAAATCAAAAATTATGAAACACTTTCATTTATAGATTATACATTTCTACGTAATTATACCTAATTTTCATATTTTTAAATTAATAAAATAGAAATAATGTATATATATATATATATATACAGGTGTCTCTTAAATAGGGGGACTTGGCTTAACCACGAATTCCTGAGGCTAAAATAAGACCAAACTTGCAGCCAGTTCAAAGTTCTTCGAAAAAAAAAAAAAAAAATTTTGCTTATAATAACCGGACGCTTTATTCGATTTGGATGAAATTTGGTATGACAGTTTATATGGTTATAATTCATCTTTTAAGATGATACTTGTTATTATTAGTGCACCACTAGTGTATGAAACTTAGGTGCCCCAACATTAATTAGACCGTAACTTTTTAATGGCCACGCAGATAACGAGAAATTATTTTTTTTTTTTAGAAAGATACATTCAATAGTAAACTTTTCTTTCTCTATGTAATTTATGATATCTGTTACGGTTCAAGCAGAACAAAATAAAATCTGAATATGTGCACCGCTAAATTTTTTAAATAAATTTAATCTAGCAGTCTATCCTAATGCCAAACAACTAATTTTCAATGACAGTAACAATTGTTGTCAAAAATTTTCTTCGCAATATTCTAAAATTAGTATTACTCGTTTGTTCGGTCTAATAATATTTTACTACCATTATTATAAATAAGACGATTGCATATCTTAGCTTACTCCTAAACAAGTTTTGAAGATTGACAACTCGTCACTGTCATTAAAAATTAAATATTTGGCATTTGGACAGACTGCTATTTTAAAAATTTAGCGGTGCAGACACTCAGATTTTGTTATTTTCTGGGTGAACCATAACAGATATCATAAATTACACAGAGAAAGAAAAGTTTACTATTGAATGTATCTTTCTAAAAAAATCAATTTCACGTTATCTGCGTGGCTATTAAAATGTTATGGTCTAATCAATGTTGGGACACCTAAGTTTCATACACTAATGGTTCATTAATAATAACAAGTATCTTCTTAAAAGATGACTTATAACCATATAAACTGTCATACCAAATTTCATCCAAATCGAGGAAAGCGTCCGATTATTATAAACAAAATTAATTTTTTTTTTTCGAAGAACGTTGAAGCAGAATACTGGCTAAAATGGTACACTTTCCGGTAGAAGCAAGTTTGGTTAAATCGCCTTATTTTATCCTCAGGAATCTGTGGTTAAGCCATGTCCCCCTATTTAAGAGACACCGGTTTATATATATATATATATATATATATATATATATATATATATATATATATATATATATATCAGAGCTGGGCAGTAACTAGTTACTTTAGTAACTTAGTTACTAACTAGTTACTTTTACGTAACTTGTAACGTAACTTAGTTACTTTTTAAAATATGGTAACTGTAACTTAACTTGCTGCGGAAAAGTAGTTGGTAACTTTACGGTTTTTAGTTACTAGTTACTTGAGTAACTTAAGTTACTTAAAGTTACTCGGAAATTAGAATGTAACTTAAGTTAGTCAAAGTAAAAATTAATCATTATCCACTAATAAGTCTAGGAAATAATGTCTGCATGTTTTATACATTATAATGGTCATGTCATGTTAGAAAGAAAGTAGATTCTTTATATCTTGGTATAAGAAATCAAAATTGAAAAATAAATTAATAAATTTTTTTTAAAATCACAGCAACCGGGCCCTGCAGGCCCCTTGTCAAAGCGGGCCCTAGGCCGTGGCCTCGTGGGCCTAGGCGGTAATAAAGCCCTCTAGGTCCGTTAACATTAACAATAATAATCTTATTGGGTGTTGCCAAGCAATAACGGTAAAATTTAGGTTAACGTAGTTAGTGCAAAAACTCCCTGATATGTATACTACACAATAACTAAGTCAACAGTCTAAGTTTACACTTCACGCCATTAAAAGTAGTTAGAAAGTAACTCAAGGTAACTAAGTTACTTTTAATAGGTAACTAGTAAATAACTTAGTTCTTTCGCCAAAGTAACTGGAACTTAAGTAACTTAGTTACTTTTTTTTGGAAGTAACTGTAACTGTAACTAGTTACATTTTAAAAGTAACTTGCCCAGCTCTGATATATATATATATATATATATATATATATATATTGTAACGATTTCAAAAAATCGTTACGCGGTTTTTTCAAATCTTAGTGTTCAATTTGATTAGCGACATATTTTGTGTGTTTCTGCGTGAATTGAACGGTAGACGAGCACATGTGGTCAATTTCATTCGATTCGTGTTCTTGGCGTGACGGAGACTACGCGTGTGCTGACTGTATTTTTTTCCAAATTTTGCAGTGCTATTATTTTTATCTTGTATCATCGGTGTTATGATACACTTTTGTTATCTTTTATTAATTTATTTGGCTAGTTTAACATCTGATTGGGTAAGTTTCAATTATATTTTTTTGTTCATATCAGTTTTTTGTCAAAATTTTACACCCACCGTCAGCGCATACAGTAGCGGCACGGCAATAACCCGAACGGCCATCGCCTCACATTCGGCTTATGGTTATTCAAAATTAAGGTTTTTTTTGTAATACGAGGCGATAATAGTTTTTCTGTTTAACTATTCCTTTTTATGCTGAACCAATAACCAGTACGGTTCACCGGTCCCCAGCGTTTAACGCTTTCACTTTTGCTTTAAATTCCTTTTTTTTTTGTTTCGTAATATTCTGCTTAACTTTTTGTGTTCTTAGCAACCTTCTAAGACACGGGTTGTAGCGCCGAGTTTGGCGCATTCAATTTTTGTGAGTACACCATACCTATAGTAACTCTGTATCGTTTTATTTTTATTTATTTTTCGGGGTTTAATATTTTTAATGGGATTAAAAATTGGATATTTGTCATGTTTTTTCATTGTTCAAATTTATATAAATTATATTTTTTTGTCCAATAATTTATCTCTAAATTTATCTATTTTTTATAATTTTGGCTAAAATTGTTTGGGAAATTTATATAAATTTTCTAATAGGTTTTTGGGATCACATATCAAATTTGTTATTCAATTTTACTAAATTTTTATACAGCTCGTTAGCTAACTTATACGGTGGAGTTGCAGACGTGGCTACCGCTGATTCTACGTCACAGTAACAAGTTGTTTTGTTGCTCGTCAAGTTTTTACGAGTTTATCTTAAACTATCTAAGAGTATCTTCGACTTCTGTTTATCTATCTTAAATTTTATCTAGTAATTTTTAGGCTACCTAGATTAATAATTTTGTTACTATAAAAATTCCGCCGACTAGAGAAACTTCTCTTAAAACTAGAGCTCAAATCATTTTACTAACCCTATCTTGTTCTAATCTCTTCTCTCACTGTCCACTACAGCTTGGCCAGCTGTTTTCTTGTTTTTTTGTGCACAGTTTTAAAAATAAAATTATTTTTCACAAGTAGTATCACACTTTTATCAGGAATATTTTTACTATTGCGATTATTGTAAATACGATTTTTTGTATTTTTGTACTAAATTTTTTTGTAGCAACGCCTAAAATTTATGGTCTTTTTTATGATTTTTCAACGTCCCGGTCCTGAGTTGTTTGGATCGCTGGGGCGCGGAATCATCTCCGCAAAGTTCACATTGAGACGAGAGACCGCTTCCGCAAGCTATACACACTCGCTGCCTGAAAGTGCCGTTCATAAGACTTAGAGCGATCACCACTACGCCTAAGCCCTTGTGCCTCTGGATGCCGCCCTGTGTAGTTTTGACGTCACCATCAGCGTGAACCTGCTTTGACGAGAGCTGGATAACGTGTCGTCATCAGCGAGGCGGACTTGGCAGACCGTAGCCGTCATCAGCGAGGCGGACTTGGCAGATCGTAGCCATCATCAGCGAGGCAGTCCGAACTTACCACGACACCGTGCGACAGGTTTCCCCCCTGCAGCGGCCCACTCATCTCTAGGATCCATCATTTTTTTGTAACCCCGAATCAGGACCTCAACCTGGTGTGTACGACCATATTTTTTTGGGTTGTTTTTTTTTTCCACTAATAATTTTAATTAAAATTTATCTTAAAAACTATTTGCGAATTTTTTAAATAAACTTAAAATTTTACTGTAACTTCTTTTGAACTGTTGTGTCTTCACTTAACCCGACATAACTGGCGCCCATCATTTCATCCCTGCTCAACCACCCTCAGAAAATCACGTCAAAATTTTTTTGTCAATTTTTTACTTTATCAATTACGTTACAATATATATATATATATATATATATATATATATATATATATATGTTGTAAGTATGTATGTATGTATGTATGTATGTATGTATGTATATAAATATATTGTAACGTAAAGGTAATAAATAATAATAAATAAATTGTAAATAAAATTTTGCCGTGGTTTTCGGAAGGAAAATCACGAATCACACACTTACCTCGGCAGCTCTATGGTTGGTAGTGGTATCGCGGGATCGTGGCTTGCTAAGTGAGAGAATTTACAAGAAACAGTTATGTCGAAAGGAAAGAGTGGACATAACACACTCACAGAAAATAAGGTCATGGCCTTTACAAACCTTCTTTTATATGGGGGTACAAAATGAGGGGTTCTAAATCGACCGGGCCACCTAGTGGACTGGGTGGCGTCGTCGGAAGTGGCCCAGGTATTCCTGCCTCGCTGACGGGCTGTGATCACTGCTGCCAAGACTTCGGTGCGAAAAAGCGGGTAATCGGGCAGAGGGTCGTGTAGTAATTGTTTGCTCGCAGTAGTACGGCGCCCAAGAGATAGTGTAATTTTAGCTCCGCTGGTAGTACCGCTTAGCTGCCTAAGTGTTGCAGCTAGCTCGACCTTCAATAAGCGGGAACAGGCGGCGCTAACTTCGAAGGTGATGATCCCCCACCACCAGCGGATCGAAAAACTCAGAACCAGGACGAAGTATATCATAAACAAAAAAATATAGGCCAAAAAATATAAAAAATGTTGTAAACACAATTTTGTTATAAAAAAAAAGTATCCAAACAAATTCTTTAGATAAAATAAAACTAGTTTAATAAAATTTACAAAAATAATTTGTTAAAAAAATCGGAGTACACTGTACGAAAAAGCAGCTGACCAAGCTGAAGATAAAAACTGTAAAGAGAGTAAATAGTAAGGAAGTTAGTAGCTTGGAGCTCTTAGAGACTTGGCTCTAAATGCAGCATTTTATGTAAAAGTTATAAATTCGGTAGACAAAAAAATAATAGTGAGATATGTTAAAATATCGGCTTATCAAGATAACGTAAGATAAGATAAGAAAATGTAATAAACGTTCGCAAAAAAAATCTTAAACGAACAAATATAACCTTTCACTGCGACGTCGAAACAGCAGGAGCTATGTCTTGGGAAATTCCGCCGTAAAGCAAGCTAAGCGAGCTGAATAAAAGCCACTCAAATATCAGTAATGAATTTTAAGTAGTAAACAACACCCCAAAAATATTAAAGAATTTATACAAATTTTAAACCAGAAATTTTCGCCAAAATTATTAGACAAGATATTAAATAATTTAGATTCATTTTGAAAGATAAATTTCGACAAAAATTATTGGACAAAAATTAAATAATTTATGTAAATTTTGAGATAAGATTTTTTACCCAGACAAAAAGGCTAAATTTTATTCCCACAAAATTGAAACAGAGTTACTTAAAATTATGGTATACAAGCAAACTTTGAAAGCGTTATTTTACGCTAAAAAACCGTGAATTGGAAGGATGCCAAATTCATTCAAATTTAAGAAGAAATTACATTAAGAAATGGATTCTAGCAAAATTAAAAGCGTTAAGCGCGGGGAACCTTGACCTGTAACTGTTAAAAGTTCACTAAAAGGGACAAATTAAACTGTGAAAGTTAATCTTCTCGCCATAAAAAAAAACCTTAATTTGGATACCGATAGCAAAGAAGAGGCGACAACACTCGGGAAATTAGCCACCACACTCGTGACTGATATACTGTGCTCGCTAGATTAAGTTATAGATTCATAATTTAAATAAACGTAACAAAAATATTGGCAAACTTACCTCAACGGGTGTTAAATAGACCAAATAATATTTTACACATCCGGAAAACTTTACCAAAAACACCGATGATAACAGATAATTAAATTTTGTAGCAAAATTTGAAAAACCAAACCGAGCACATGTTTCAGGCACAAGAGCAGAGAACCAACTCAACTCTACACAAAATTCGCAGCGTATCGTGCCCTGCTTGGAAGCGACTACCTTAATCGTGAATACTTCGCTAGTCAGGACCCAAACTAAATAAATTTGAAAAAAAAAAACGCGTAACGAAATTGAAATCGTTATATTGCCCTTTCTCCAAAAGAAAGGATGATTATGTATGGGAGGAATCGTCCGATAAATCTAATGAATAGATAAGCTAATGGAGAGAGTTTTCTGAACACTAAGCTTGGGACATATCGAGGCGCAAGGGCCGAAAAATAACATTGGGGATCAACTGAGAGAACTTGATTTTGGCGAAAGACAATGTCTCCTTCGTTATTTTCGAGCTGTCGACGATGCTTATTGTAATATTAAGCTTTACGTTCATAAGCTCTATGAATTCGTTGTTGAACGATTGAAAAGAATTGACGCATTTCTGGTAAGGAATGAACATACTGGGTCTGATCGTAGGAGCAAATATTCAGTGGTAAGGTATGATAATTTCCTGACAATGGTACATGTCTGCCGAAAGTTAAAAAAGTCGGACTAAATCTAGTTACCTCATGAACACTAGTTCTGATGGCCTGAGTTAGGGCTTGGAGGTTTTTATCCCAAACTTGATGGTTGTTTTTCAGATAGGAGCGAATGGCGGTCTTGATTACGCGATTTATGCATTCTACGAAGCTTATCTCAGGGTGAAATTTGGCGTTATACCATAACTTTGGTGTTTATTACTTTTTAATGAGATCTGTAAATAATTTAGATAAATTGTGTACACACAATACAATTTGAGGTACGCCAAAGAAAAGAAATACATGCTCTTCTAAGAATTTACAGATTTTTGGTCCGGTAGCTTCTTGCATGGGGTGAACTAACACAAATTTTGAAAACCAGTCCGTAACTACAAAAATATAGCAGTTCCCAGAGGGTGAAGGAGGTAATGGTCCCATAATGTCAATTGAAATGACCTGCCATGGGAAATAACCTTGTCCCTGCCTATGAGACCAGGTGGAGGTTGTTGCGGAACCTTTTTGAGAAAAACAAACTTTACAATGTTTAACATAATCCGCAATAAGGGGCAGCGACGTCATCATGATATCGTACGATAATATCTTTCCGAAGCTCTCGGGGAACTGCTAATTTCCATGAACATAAATTAAACGGCAAAGAGTAAAGAGTGGCTATATTTTTCTATAGAAGATTTTTAGTAACTCGCCAGTCGGGATAACCGGTCGAATTCAAAGTGACATTCTCGCACATACGGCAATACCAGTTGTCTTGAGTGTTAGAGAAATTCTCACTATTTATAGCTGAAACTTCAAGAGCACATCTTCAGGGAGCATCTAGAAGCTCATGAAGTTTACCAGACCGAAGGTTAATGATAAAATCAAATTGTTGTAGCTGGATAGACCAACGAGCAAGTCTACCATGCGGATCCTGCATTCAAAGCAACCACAAGAGGGAATAGTGGTCAATAATGACCTCAAAATGCAGATTTTCAATAAAGGGACGAAATTTTAAGATACCGAAGACGACAGCCAAGCATTCCTTCTCGGTAAGAGAATAGTTCTTTTCGGCCCTATTTAGGGTGCGACTAGCGTAGGAGATAGGATGTTCCTCACCATCCTCGCCCTTTTGGGTGAACACAGCACCACGTCCATAAGTAGCACCGTCGGTACAAATAACGAAAGGCTTTATAGGACGACGATAATTGGGACTAGCAAGCGCAGGATCTGAAATTAGTGACATTTTCAAGTTACTGAAGGCTTCTTCAGCGGGGGGATTCCCAGTGATTGGCGATTTCTTTGCTTTCTTTCTCCTTTAATTAATTCTGCGATGACAGCTGACAGAGCCAAAGTGTGGAACGAATCTCCGATACCAAGAAACTAGACCCAAAGCTGGTTGTACTTCCGTCACTGTACTAGTTTTACGAAGACTGGCTATGGCAGATACCTTATCAGGATCGGTACGCAAGCCATGTTGATGAACAACGAATCCAAGATATTTGAGAGAAGAAAAACAAAATTCACACTTACCAATATTTACAGTAAATCCTGCGGCTTTAAGACGATAGAAAACTTTGTATAAAATGGCAATAAGTTCCTCGAAGATAGATGTTACAATGATCAAGTCCTCGAGATTCAAGAAAACATGAGGGTCTAGTTCGGGACCAAAAACTTCATCCATGAGTCGTTGAAGGTTTTGGGGAGCATCACAAACGCCGAATGGCATTCGTACAAATTCAAAAAGACTAATACGAGGCGCCGAAAAAGCACTTTTCAAGTCAACCGATGAAAGAAATTTAGCCCTGCCTTACTTACTGAGGATATAATCAACTCGCGGCAAAGGGTAGCTATCTTTACGAGTTAATTAATTTAGTTTACGACCATCAAAGCAAAGTCTCCAGAATTTTTCTTAACAAGAAGAATTGGGCTAGACCACGGACTATTTGAAGGTTGAACAACGCTAAGACTTAACATTTTGTCAAGCTCTTTGTTGACATTCCATTATTACAGGATGAAGAGGGTATTGACGTTGTTTAATAGGAGCGGCTTCGCCAATATCAACGAAATATTAAATTTTTGGGATGCAACCAAGTCCTAAAGAGAAGTTTCTCATAGTCAGCAATAACAGAGTTCAGTGTGGACTGTTGAAAAGAAGTTAATTTTTCTCTACTGTGTACCGCAGAAGAAATGAAAGAAACTTCGCGACGGGAAAACCACGAATCGGTAGAAAAATCTAGGGTAATTTCAAAAGAACGAGAAAAATCTACACCGAGAATAACCGAATGTCTTACTGAAGGTAAGAAAAATGTTTCTCAAATTTACCAAAACTAACAGGGAGCAAAACTTCGCCTAGGATAGAATGAGTTTTACCATCAGCAGTAGAGACTTTCCCTAAAGAACTAAGTTGATTATTTAATTTTCATTTTTTCAAAATCTCAAAGCCATGCTCACCTATTACGGAAATAATAGTACCGAAGTCAATGAGAGCAGTTATAGGAAAATGATTTAAGTAAAATTGACACAAAAAAGTTAGAGACTTTATGTAAACAATAACACCACGCTACTTGTTCGGTTTCTGGGAAAATTTTGCCAGCACTTCGGAGAAGTTTTTCCGCGTCGGCTGACGAAGACGAGACGTCGTGCCCGTTTTTTGAACACTTAGGGCATTGAGACTTACAATTCCAACAGGCATGTAATTTTGTACCATTCGGAGTGGAATTAGGAGATTTTTGTGTAAAGCTGCAATACTGGAATTTCTACTTTGGCACGAAAGATCTGGCTCTTAAATGTAAGATATAGGAATTGGTGAGATATTTAAATATCAGTGTCCTAGAGTCATTTACCAGTGTAAATTAGAACCGATAAAGTACAAATATTTTGCAAGGCACAAAATCTCTGAAATTTAGGCTGTAAATTCCGGATAATATAACTAACTCTAGTTTCATCATCAAGAGTTTTAACTTAACCGAGAAACTAAGTTTTCCATAATGGCGATAAAAATTTTAACTTTTTTGGTAGAAGCTTAAGTATGGTTTCTAATTTCGTCCATAAGGTCAAAATTGTAATTTGCAGGCAAAAAGGTCTGGCGAAGTATAGTGAGAAGTTCGGACCACGACGACACGAGAAAAAGAAATACTTTCTATCCTTTCTAAGAATTGATTAAGACCAGAATTTCCATCAAATGTGATATTTCATTTACTAATGAGCGTATGATGGTCACAAACCGAAACACGAGGTAATAAACTAGGAACAAAACGCGGTAACGGGCTTGATTGAGGATTGAACTGGGCGGTAGCTACAGGAGGAATGGTAGTATTTAAGTTATTGAACCTAATAGAGTCTAATTTCTTTTGAAATCGTAAACAATTATCCTCAAATGAAATTAACCTGACCCTAGGTAAAGATGAAGCAGGTAAATCAAACGGACTTGTGTTTACCTGGACGAAAGTAGTCGGAATGTCATTTAAATCGGTTAGATTAGTGACTGGAGTGCTAGTAACAGGAGGAGACAAGAAAGAGAGAGCAGATTTAATCTTGGAAAAAAATCTTAATAATTGGCTACTAAATTGGGGAGGAAGCCGAGTAATACAGAGATACAAAGCAACTAAGCGCAAATTTAATTCTAATGAAAATAACTCTAGATGAGAAAAATTTATGATCATACCTGACATCTCTTTTCACGAATGGGCTCCGGAAAGCATGTATGATTAATAGTGGTTTGTGCAATATTTTCCATTTTCATTAATCTGCGTAGGACATTCGAATTTTCCTCGTGAGTTTCGGTATAAAGACAATTTCGAATCTGGAGCTTGTAGTTGATTTCGTCGTCCCGTAGGTGACTGATTTGCTCCACGGTAAGTGCCATTGTGGGGATACAAAAAAACATATATATACATATATATATATATATATATATATATATATATATATATATATATATATATATATATATATACGAGCCCCTTCCCAGATCATTTGGCCCAATGCGCTTAATTTAATTTTATTTAGTTAATATATGACACAAATAATAACTAACATAAATTATCACCAATTTTTATTAATATTACAGACATTTTGTCGTTTTACCGATATATCAAGATACGTTTCCTAAAATATTTTACTGTTTCAATGTAAAATGAAATAATACTTAGTTTTAGCAACAATTCAAGAAAAACTGAAAAAATTAAACGAATTTAAGTCGTAAAATAGTAAGGTTTTATTAAATAAAATGTCTAAAAGATTTACAGTAACAATTTACATTTAAAAGTGACGTTATTCAATATTGATAAATAATATGTAATTAATATATTAGATTTGTGTTCAAGTTATACCATTAAATTTTTAATCTTGAGCTAAAAATTGAATTTAAAATGACGCTATAATGCGGAAAATTTACATTTTAAATAAAAAGTAAAGATTCATTTTAGTATTATTAAAAATGCTATTAGTTAAGTCAGCATAAATAAATTTTTAACAAGTGGGCCAACTGAAGTGAGAAGGGGCTCGTATATATATATATATATATATATATATATATATATATATATATATATATATATAAATAAAGATTTTACAATTATATGGGAAGTGTGTATAAAGAAAAAGAGACAGTGAAGGAAGAAAAAGAAAAGAGTAGTACAATCCAGCGAAACCACAATATAAAATATTTTGAAAAAAAGTAAATAAAAAATTTAACAAAAAGAAGACCCCACATTTGGGCGTCAACTCCCGGGGAATTAGCCACTACACTCGTAACTGATACAATGTGCTCGTTATATGTAGGTTATAAATTCGTAATTTAACTAAACGTAACAAAAATATTGGTAACACTTACCTCATCAGGTGTTTAATTGACCAAAAGCACCGATGATAGATAATAAAATTTGTAGCAAAATTTTGACAACAAACTGAGCACATGTTTCAGGCACAAGAGCAGAGAACCAACTCAACTCTACGCAAAACTCGCAGCGTAAGCGCTCAGCCCGGAAGCGATATCTTAATCGTGATTTATTCGCTAGTCAGGAACCAAACTAAATAAATTTAAAAGAAAAAACCGCGTAACGAAATTGAAATAGTTACAATATATATGAAAAATGACCATGAAGGTGAAGTTCGCAGACGATTCGTAGCAGACGATTCGAGATTTGAGCGAGTGTGTGGCTGCCTTACGTTAAGCTTAACCATGGCCAACTCTATAGGCGCCAAGCAACGGTGCTTGATAATACACTCAAAATTTCAAATAAAAAACACTACACCGTACATTCTAAAGATATACCTTTTAAATAATATAATTAATAGTGAGTTTGTAAATAGGAATAGAATAGTATAAAAAAAATTTGAATTCAATTTATATTTAAAATTAAAGAAGTATTATTTTATTGTTATAAACAATAGTCAGAGGATGAAATTTTGCATATAGTATGTTTACAACTTACTCATTAAAATAGAGTAACCATATATTTCCTACCACCGGTAGGACAGAAAAAGAATAAAATTCTAGAAATATGTATATTTTAATTTAATGAGGTATTATTTTATTTGTTATATACAATAGTCAGAGGATGAAATTTTGCATATGGTATATCTACATAATACTTATTAAAATAGAGTAACCATATACCTCCTACTACCCGTAGGTCATTGAGAATAAATAAAAATCCAGAAAAAAATGTATATCTTAATTAAAAGAAGTATTATTTTCATTGTCATAAACAATAGTCAGAGGATGAAATTTTGTATATAGTATGTCTACATACTACTTAATAATATAGAGTAACCTCCTACTCCCTACCAGCCGTAGGACATTGCAAAAATGTATATCTTAATTTAATGAAGTATTACTTTCATTGTTATAAACAATAGTCAGAGGTTGAAGTTTTGCATATAGTATGTCTACATACTACTTATAATAACAGAGTAACCATCTACTCCCTACCTCCCGTGGGACATAGATAAAAATATAAAAATCTAGAAAAAATGTATATCTTAAATTAATGAAGTATTATTTTCATTGTTATAAACAATAGTCAGAGAATGAAATTTTGTATATAGTATGTCTACAGACTACTTATTAAAATAGAGTAACTACCTACTTCCTACCACCCGTAGGACATAGATAAAAAATAAAACTCCAGAAAAAATGTATATCTTAATTTAATGAAGTATTATTTTCATTCTTAAAAACAATAGTCAGAGGATGAAGATTTGCATATAGTATGTCTACATACTACTTATTATAATAGAGTAACCAGCTACTCCCTATCACCCGTAGGACATAGAGAAAAAAATAAAAGTCTAGAAAAAATGTATATCTTAATTTAATGAAGTATTATTTTCATTGTTATAAACAATAGTCAGAGAATGAAGATTTGCATATAGTATGTCTTCATACTACTTATTATAATAGAGTAACCATGTACTCCCTACCACCCGTGGGACATAGATAAAAATCTAGAAAAAAATGTATATCTTAATTTAATGAAGTATTATTTTCATTGTTATAAACAATAGTCAGAGTATAAAATTGTGCATATAGTATGTCTACATACTACTTATTAAAATAGAGTAACCATCTGCATCCTATCACCCGTAGGACATAGAGAAAAAAATAAAACTCCAGAAAAAATGTATATCTTAATTTAATGAAGTATTATTTTCATTGTTATAAACAATAGTCAGAGGATGAAATTTTGAATATAGTATGC
This sequence comes from Ophonus ardosiacus, assembly GCA_943142095.1. Lineage (NCBI taxonomy): Eukaryota > Metazoa > Arthropoda > Insecta > Coleoptera > Carabidae > Ophonus > Ophonus ardosiacus. The sequence goes on from OW964824.1 coordinate 43,266,647, forward strand.
CAACATACTACTTATTGTAATAGAGTAACCTTCTACATCCTACCACCCGTAGGACATAGAGAAAAAAATAAAAATCCAGAAAAAATATACATCTTAATTTAATAAAATATTATTTTCATTATTATAAACAATAGTCAGAGGAAGAAATTTTGCATATAGTATGTCAACATACCACTTATTAAAATTAAATAACCATCTACTTCCTACCACTCGTAGGACATAGAGAAAAAATAAAAATCCAGAAAAAATTTATATCAATTTAATGCAGTATTATCCTCATTGTTATAAGCAATAATGAGAAGATGAAATTTTGCATCTAGTAAAATTGTAATATATTTTTGCAGATATTTTAATAATAAGCCAATAAATTAGGAGTATTTATATACTCTTAGAAGCCGAATTAAGTAATATATCAGAAACGCTCAAAATAGTTTTACGGGACAGATAATATTAAACGCCTATGGCACGGTTTCAGTGTTTACACTATATATATATATATATATATTTAATGTCTATAATACGAAGGGATCCCAATAATAACCGGATTTATTCTTTGGTGGGTGGTAGGGCGCTAGTTCCTACTTATCTCTCTCTCTCTCTCTAGGAACCTTTGGGTACTAGACACCCTCCTGGATCTGATACCCGAGCGTCATCCGTGGGGAAACATCTAAGCGGTCATTGTGATTATTTATTGTAAGCGTTGTTTGACGTGCTCTGCGATTTTGTAATGGCTGACATTAAAGAGCAATGTGTTACCATTAAGTTTTGTTTCTTGTTAGGGAAATTAGCAACACCTGGTACTGGTACATATTCAAATAATTGGCTCTGTGGTTGTCGGAAATTACGGCGTAAAACTATTTTGAGCGTTTCTGATATATTACTTAATTTGGCTTCTAAGAGTATATAAATACTCCTAATTTATTGGCTTATAATTAAAATATCTGCAAAAATATATTACAATTTTACTAGATGCAAAATTTCATCTTCTCATTATTGCTTATAACAATAAAGATAATACTGCATTAAAATGATATACATTTTTTCTGGATTTTTATTTTTTCTCTACGTCCTACAAGTGGTAGGAAGTAGATGGTTATTCAATTTTAATAAGTGGTATGTTAACATACTATATGCAAAATTTCTTCCTCTGACTATTGTTTATAACAATGAAAATAATATTTTATTAAATTAAGATGTATATTTTTTCTGGATTTTTATTTTTTTCTCTATGTCCTACGGGCGGTAGGGAGTAGAAGGTTACTTTGTTATAATAGGTAGTATGTAGACATACTATATGCAAAACCTCATCCTCTGACTATTGTTTATAACAATGAAAATAATACTTCATTAAATTAAGATATATATTTTTTCTGGATTTTTTTTCTATATGTCCTACGGGTGGTAGAATCTAGATGGTTACTCTATTTTAATAAGTGGTATGTAGACATACTATATGCACAATTTTATTCTCTGACTATTGTTTATAACAATGAAAATAATACCTACTTCATTAAATTAAGATATACATTTTTTCTAGATTTTTATTTTTTTCTCTATGTCCTACGGGTGATGGTTATTCAATTTTAATAAGTGGTATGTTAACATACTATATGCAAAATTTCTTTCTCTGACTATTGTTTATAACAATGAAAATAATATTTTATTAAATTTAGATGTATATTTTTTCTGGATTTTTATTTTTTTCTCTATGTCCTACGGGCGGTAGGGAGTAGAAGGTTACTTTGTTATAATAGGTAGTATGTAGACATACTATATGCAAAACCTCATCCTCTGACTATTGTTTATAACAATGAAAATAATACTTCATTAAATTAAGATATATATTTTTTCTGGATTTTTTTTCTCTATGTCCTACGGGTGGTAGAATCTAGATGGTTACTCTATTTTAATAAGTGGTATGTAGACATACTATATGCACAATTTTATTCTCTGACTATTGTTTATAACAATGAAAATAATACTTCATTAAATTAAGATATACATTTTTTCTAGATTTTTATTTTTTTCTCTATGTCCTACGGGTGGTAGGAAGTAGATGGTTACTCTATTATAATAAGTGGTATGTAGACATACTATATGCACAATTTTATTCTCTGACTATTGTTTATAACAATGAAAATAATACTACATTAAATTAAATTATACATTTTTTCTGGAGTTTTATTTTTTTCACTATGTCCTACGGGTGGTAGGATGTAGATGGTTACTCTATTTTAATAAGTAGTATGTAGACATACTATATGCACAATTTTATCCTCTGACTATTGTTTATAACAATGAAAATAATACTTCATTAAATTAAGATATACATTTTTTCTAGATTTTTATATTTTTCTCTATGTGCTACGGGTGGTAGGGAGTAGAAGGTTACTCTGTTATAATAAGTAGTTTGTAGACATAGGTACTATATGCAAAACCTCATCCTCTGACTATTGTTTATAACAATGAAAATAATACTTCATTAAATTAAGATATACATTTTTTCTAGATTTTTATTTTTTTCTCTATGTCCTACGGGTGATAGGGAGTAGATGGTTACTCTATTTTAATAAGTAGTCTGTAGACATACTATATACAAAATTTCATCCTGTGACTATTGTTTATAACAATGAAAATAATACTTCATTAATTTAAGATATACATTTTTTCTAGATTTTTATATTTTTATCTATGTTTCACGGGTGGTAGGGAGTAAATGGTTACTCTGTTATTATAAGTAGTATGTAGACATACTATATGCAAAACTTCAACCTCTGACTATTGTTTATAACAATGAAAATAATACTTCATTAAATTAAGATATACATTTTTGCTATGTCCTACGGCTGGTAGGGAGTAGGAGGTTACTCTATATTAATAAGTAGTATGTAGACATACTATATACAAAATTTCATCCTCTGACTATTGTTTATGACAATGAAAATAATACTTCTTTTAATTAAGATATACATTTTTTTCTGGATTTTTATTTATTCTCAATGTCCTACGGGTAGTAGGAGGTATATGGTTACTCTATTTTAATAAGTATTATGTAGATATACCATATGCAAAATTTCATCCTCTGACTATTGTATATAACAAAGAAAATAATACATCATTAAATTAAAATATACATATTTCTAGATTTTTATTCTTTTTCTATGTCCTACCGGTGGTAGGAAATAATATGGTTACTCTATTTTAATGAGTAAGTTGTAGACATACTATATGCAAAATTTCATCCTCTGACTATTGTTTATAACAATAAAATAATACTTCTTTAATTTTAAATATAAATTGAATTCAAAAATTTTGTATTTACACACTCACTATTAATTATATTATTTAAAAGGTATATCTTTAGAATGTACGGTGTAGTGTTTTTTATTTGAAATTTTGTGTGTATTACAAGCACCGTTGCTCGGCGCCTATAGAGTTGGCCATGGTTAAACTTAACGTAAGGCAACCACACACTCGCTTAAACCTCGAATCGTCTGCTACGAATCGTCTGCTAACTTCACCTTCATCAAACAAATTATTGTAAACAATCAAAAACATATCTTATTATTCATTTTAATATACAGGGTGTCCCAAATTAATTAGGCTACCATTGGGATCTCGGAAACTATAAGAGCTACGAGGTCGGTTAAATGAGCAATGTTGTGTACTTTTGAGGGTTGATTCAGATTCCGTTAAAAAACATTCAAAATTCCGAACAGTCTGAAAATTATTCAAAAAAAAAAAAAACTGAAAATTGCGATTTTTAAAATGTCAAATAACTCCATAATTATAAGACATATAAAAAAATGTTTCATATAATCGTTACACTATTTAATAAGGCAAACTTAAAAAATGTTTTGAGTTTAAAATTCAAGATGGCGGTTTTCAAGATATTAATAGCAACTTTCTTATTTTAAATGGGCGTCATATTTGATTTTTACATGATTAAACAGAACTTTTTTTTCTCTTTTCAACTATGTATAACAAAGTATGTTTACTTTAAAATTTAATAAAGATATTAATTATTTCAATTTGATAACTAATCAAATAAGCTTAACAACAAATGCAAGTTCATTTTTTTTGACACAAATCAAAAACAAAACTACTTAATACTAATGTAACAATAATTTATAACAAATGCTCAAAATTCTGGCCATTGTTAAGTAAACATAAATGAACACGTTTTGCAATACTGGCAGTTACTGTCCGCAATGTATTGCGATTAATACTATTAAAAGAGTTCACTACTGCTTCACGTAATTCCTCTACATTATTGTAAATAATGTTACTGCCATACACTTTATCTTTTAAAGTGCCCCATAAATAAAAATCGAGAGGCGTTAAGTCTGGTGATCTAGCTGGCCATGAAATAGGTGTGTTAGTCGCTATGATTCTATTATTAAAGCGATTGCTTAAATAATTAATAACATTTCTAGCATTATGAGCAGGAGAACCATCTTGCTGATACCAAATTCGGTAATTTTGTGCCAAAGGTAAATCATCCAGTAAATCTTCCAGGGATGTCTAAAGAATTTCCAAATATCGTTGTGCAGTTAGGTTTCCATCAAAAATAATAGGGCCAACTAAATTATTTCCCAATATGCCACAAAAAAACATTAAACCCGAACCTATCTTGATTTCGCCGTGGAATCACTATGCGTGGATTTTCTTGTGCCCAATAATGCTCGTTATGACGATTACATAAGCCACAGTTAGGAAAGCGAGATTCGTCAGTCCATAAAATGTGATTAATAAAATCATTATTTTGTCTTATTTGGTTAGTAAACCATCTGCAAAATACTGATCTGCGAACATGATCATTTGGTCGTAAAATCCGGGCAACGTGTAATTTAAAGGGACGAAACTTCTGTTTTTTAAGAATTCTTGACGCTTTCGTCTTAGATACATGTACCTGGGCTTCTATTTCCCGAGTTGAAATGGTCGGATTAGCCGCTACACATGCCAGTGCTAACACTTCATCCTGAATTTTATCTTCGACTATCACTTGTGGGTCACGAGTAGGTTTTTTTAAACATCCATATTGCTGCATATTTATATCCAATCTTCTAAACACCTTATCATTGGGTTGTCTTCTCTCCGGAAAGTTACCGAAATAAGTTTGTGCCGCAAGACGGGAGTTTTTATTACATTTGATGTATGTACAAAACATATCGTACTGTTCTAATGTTGAAAAAGTAGGCATTTTAAATATGTAATAAATAAATTCACTAATTAAATTGAATAAACGAATACATACAAATTTAATTATGACAGTTCACTGTTATAATAAATTTTGTTTTGTTTCTTATTCACTTGCATTTGTTTTTAAGCCTATTTGATTAGTTATCAAATTGAAATAATTAATATCTTTATTAAATTTTAATGTATACATACTTTGTTATACATCGTTGAAGAGAGAAAAAAAAGTTCTATTTAATCATGTAAAAATCCAATATGGCGCCTATTTAAAATAAGAAAGTTGCTATTAATATCTTGAAAACCGCCATCTTGAATTTTATACTGCAAACATTTTTAAGTTTACCTTATTAAATAGTGTAACTTTTATATGACATGTTTTTTTATATCTCTTGTAATTACGGAGTTATTTGACATTTTTAAAAATCGCGATTTTCAGATTTTTTTTTAATAATTTTCAGACTGTTCGGAATTTTGATTGTTTCTTTACGTAATCTGAATCAACCCTCAAAACTGCACAACATTGCCCATTTAACCGACCTCGTAGCTCTTATAGTTTCCGAAATCCCAATGGTAGCCTAATCAATTTGGGACATGCTGTATATATACAGTGTGTTTGAAAAACTGGTTACACCCATTTATCTGGCTTATTATTGCAGATACGCTTATTGCTTATAGGACATAATTTATTCAATACAATATCTGCGATTATATTATATGAAAAGTGTAATTCTGGGGGACATATTGAATAAAGATTTTATTACTTGTAAATTTTGAATTTCATATTATCATAGAAACAATTGCTGTCGTAAGCCTTCTCACATATTAGCCTTCTCTTCTCTTATATATATATATATATATATATATATATATATATATATATATATATTTACATCCCGCTATCATTGCTGCGTCCTTTCGTGGCTAGGACATTGTGGCAACCACCGAAAGGAATAGAGATAGGCTTCGACTTTATGAAGTATATGTACTTATTTTTCCCCCTAATTATGAATTTCGGTTCAAATTTCAATAAAGTTGATTTACAACGATATACGTTTCCGTTCATTTGACGACATTATGAGCTCCTCCACACTGAGTGAATCCGACGTCCACAGTATATACTTCATACATAATCAGTACTTATGACGTCCAATTTGTATATTTTTATTCATACTACCGTTACAGTGACGTCCAGCAGCGTTGCCAATATTAAATACATTATTCTGATGTAGAAACCAAAGCACAATATTTCACAACAATATGCATACTTATAGCTGCAAACATCATAGATTCCTACAATGTTTGATAATGGTAATTTCTTTTGGCAATCCGTAAGCAATTTGAAAATGGAACTTCTAATTTGTCATTTTAAATACTTAACAATTTTGTTCTAAAATTATTAGGAAAAAAATTTCTTCAAATTAAAATTTTACCGTTGTATTTCTTATACATATAACAAAAATAAAGTAGATGCCTGGTATACAAGTAAACAATGACAAAATCTTAATAATGTATTTACAGTAAAATAATTCGCTGGTACAAAATGTGATAGAAATGTGAAATGTTCTTGCACTTGGTGTACAAGAACAACAATTCCATTTTCTCTGATTTATTTAAATAGCCCCAAAATCTTACAATTAAAAAGTACAGATATTTTCATATTCACTCATAACAAACTTTATTTTACATTTAACAAATATATCATACACAAAATGAATTTCACGAATATTGACAAAACTAATTGAAAAACTTAACAAAAATTCAAAATAGTATTCGTATCTTTACACAAAGTTCACACCCACACACGCACACACACACAGACACACATACATACCCACAGACATCATTGTAAAAATGTTAAAATCGGATTCTGGGGATATCAAAACGTGCTTATTCACTAAAATCTCTATATGCGATTTTTAGCACGATCCCTATACCTCCCTTACCTAGGGTAGCGGGAGGTAAAAATTTTATTTGATGAACAAATTATTTGTTACGTGTCAATAAAATAGTAAAAAATATCTGCAAAGCAACCATTTTGGTTCACTTCGGCTATTTGTACGAAAATTATAATAATAAGGTTAACATGAATATTAATCTCCGGTTTTAATATGTTTATTCCAAGTAAATAGGTATTTGTTAAACAAATTATTTGTTTCATGTTAAAAAATAGTGAAAATATATGAAAAGTAACCGTTTGGATGCATTTCGGCTATTTGTGCAATAAATTCAAATTTTTATGATATTTATAATAATAAGCTTGTTATTAATATTCAATTCCGATTTTAATACGCTTATTCTAAGTAATTATGTATTTGTTGAACAAATTATTTTTCATATACCAATAAAATAGTGAAAACATATGAAAAGCAACCGTTTGGATTCACTTCGGCTATTTTTACAACAAATTGAAATTTTTACGGATATAACAATATTATTAAGAAAATTCTAATTGGCATATGTCAGTGTCAAGTGTAAATTACATAATACGTTTTTGTTATAATTTTACTGAAAATATAGAAACTTTCTATGTGGTATTTGTATAAAATACATAGAAATGAGGGAAGGTAATGTGATGGCAACATCAGATTTTTTTTACTTAACATAGGAGTAGAGTCGAAATTCTGGATATTTGATAAAATATTATAAATCACAGCAAAAGATAATTTTAGAGCTGTAGCTTGTGAACTGTTCTGAAATTATCAATCTCCCCTGAGAATTAGTGAGCCCCTTCTGACAAAATAAAATGAAAAAATCTGATGTGGCGAACACACGCTATTTCATTTTTATTAATTTAAATACATACCTACATATGCTGCAAACTATATTAACTTCCATTGCATAGAACTATTGCCTTATTTTTATTTAGATGTGGCCAACACAATACCTCACGCTATTTCATTTTTATTAATTTAAATACATACCTACATATGCTGAAAACTATATTAACTTCCATTGCATATTACCATTGCCTTATTTTTATTTTTATTTATTTTTATAGTTATCTTTAAAACATAGGCTTCGGGAATTATAAAAAATATATTTTATAAATTTATCTGTAAAATATATAGAAAAATTATTAATGTATACCTGTAGAAAGTTAATTAGCTTTAATTTTCATGGCATAAAATGCGAAAAAAATGACATCTAATAGTATTTTTTGACGAAAAATCATTATGAGCTTCAAGTAAAGTGCCGTTTCCGGTTATCCGATTTACACCAAAATCAAATGGTTTCTTTCCATATTAGAATAGGGTTAAAACACGCTTCAGAATTTTCTGAATGATAGTATTTGAGTTAGAGCGTTGACAAAATCCACACACACACATATAGACATCATCGTGAAAATGTTAAAATCGGACCTTAAAACGTTGTCATTTATCAAAATCTCAAGATGCGATTTTTAGCAAGATCTCTATACCTACCTCCCTTACCAAAAGTAGCGGGAGGTAAAAACAAATAAGTGAAATTTATGAAATATCTATTATTACATCAAACACTCCTGCTCCTTTATTTCATAAACATAAATTTGTTTCATTAATCTTTAGTTGTTACACATAAACAAATTATTTATCTGTGTTTCTTTCTAAGTTTGCATATAGATTGCAATAAAAATACTGTGTTTTTAAGTCATTACTTTTGATCATTTATATTTTTATATATCTCACTAGCGCTAGCGCATATGATAAAATTTTTCAAATTACAATATAATAAAAAAAAATCTGATGTGGCCAACACAAATCCTCCCGTTATTTAATTTTTATTAATTTAAATACATATCCCCGTATTTACTAATGCTGCAAACTGTTCCATTGCATATAACTATTTCTTTATTTAATATTTTCTTTTTAAAATGTCACTATTATCAATTTGAAGTAATTAGTTTTTTGACAATGACATTCATCTGTAGTTACATTCATTTGAAATATGAACTATGTAACAAAGGAATTATGTTTATCTTAGGCTTCGGGATTTTTTTTTAAAAAATATTTTTTGAAGAAAAACCTTATGAGCTTCTTTTCGGTTATCCGATTTACACCAAAATCGAATGGTGTCTTTCTATATTAGAATAGAGTAGAAATACAAGGTTTCAGAATTTTCTGAATGATAGTATTTGAATTAGAGCGTTAACAAAATCCATACACATACACACACACAGACACACACACACACACACACACACACACACACACACACACACACACACACACACACACACACATACAGACATTATCGTGAAAATGTTAAAATTGGATTCCAGGGACCTTAAAACGTGGTCATTTACTAAAATCTCGATATGTGATTTTTAGCACGATCCCTATACCTCTCTTACCAGGGGTAGCGGGAGGTAATAAAAAGCAAATATTTTAACGTATTTAAACTATCTAAAATGTATAAAAATATTTTCTAATTAAATGAAAACACTTTATTGAAGTAGAGGAGAAATAGAAACAAATACCTAGAGTAAAAAATATGTATATGTAATAATTCGTTTGTAGTACATATTAATATGTTTAAAATATTTTTTCTTTTAATAATAATTTCTACACTCTGTTTTTCGACACACTTAAAATTTCGGTGTTCGTATTTTAGATCAAAAGTTTATAAATATTTTATTTATATATTTCACTGTAGCATACCGTTCTCATATTTATTCCATACATTTAATCATTAATCTTCTTACCCTTACATTTGGCTTTTATTTACAATTTACACAATATTTTGTAATTAATAATTCAACTTTATGATACGTGTATTTAAATAAATACCTTTTTTAAATTTATTACATTGAAACCATACATTTTGACTTTGTATTTACTAAGAGGATTTTGCAAAACAAAAGTTTGATTACATAAATATTAATTTAAATACTATCATGTGTGCACAATGTAGCTTTAAATAGGATTAGAAGAGTTGCGCGCTAATGTAGTAACCCAATGTTCCACTGTTGCCAAGCGTACGGAGTTCAGAATGTCGCTGGAATGAAACTTCAGTATATACAGCGTATATACGCCGGACGACACTAGCGCCACAAGTGGAATTTTTTTGAACTACAAAAAATATACATTTTCCATTCCGCTATCATTCTGACGTCCATAACAAATTTTGCTATACGATACTAGAGGCCCCCCTGATGTCAGAAAAAAATTTATAAGGCCATGTGCATATGACGTCCGGTATACGGACGTCTTATGCACAAGGACGTCACTTTGAATGTAGAAAATTACACAGGGGACGCCACAATGGTAGTGGGATGTAAATATATATATATATATATATATATATATATATATATATATACAGGGTGGATCAAGATAATGGAACAGTGCCGTTTATTCGTGTATGTGAAAAGATACAGAAAAAAGTGATTAGGATATTTTGTAAGGGATAGAGGGGGACACATTTTAACATATACTTTATTATCATAAATCCAGTGGTACTCAAACTATAGGGCAATATTATATTTTTTAAATGGTATTATATATATTTTATTAACTCATTAAATAGAGGATTTTGTTCTGAATTCAACGATATAATAATATCATACCCTTACATTGCGAAAAATTTGATAAAAAATAATTCAAAGTTAGTATTTCATTTCTACTGTATCTAAGTAATCTGAGAAAACATTCAAACAATAAAACAAAAAAATTATTTTAAAAGTAGAATTTATTGCCAAAATCGTAGCTTACTTGCATGTAATAAAACTAAAATAAATTTTATTTTGTTTTATTGATTGAATGTTTGCTCAGATTACTTAGATAAAGTAGAAATGAAATACTAACTTTGAATTAATTTTTATCAAATTTTTCGCAATGTAAGGGTATGATATTATTATATCGTTGAATTCAGAACAAAATTCTCTATTTAATAAGTTAATAAAATATATATAATGCCATTTAAAAAAATATAATATTGCCCTACAGTTTGAGTACCACTGGATTTAAGTTAATAAAATTTATGCTAAAATGTGTCCCCCTCTATGCCTTACAAAATATCTTAATCACTTTTTTCTGTATCTTTTCACATACACGAATAAAATGCACTGTTCCATTATCTTGATACACCCTGTATATATATATATATATATATATATATATATATATATATATATATATAAATTAAATCAGGGATCCGTAGGATTTGATTTTTAAAAATAATTTATATTTTATTTTAAAGTTTATTAATGTTTATTTATTTAAACAAAGTACAATTATTTAACGAAGCAAGACTTATCTCTAAGATGACTTTCCACAAACTGAGATTCCTAGTGAATCTCATGTACTAGGTTGACATCAGATACCTGCTTATTCAGCTACGGAAAGTTACTAGTGGCTGATGCGATAGTTGTGCAATAAGGGTATGCGTATGCTATTGGTAAGTCCTTTCTGTCAGTGTTTTGTGAGAGTACCGCTCCTAGTGCGTAATTTGAAGCGTCAGTAGTTAATCGAAATTGTTTTGATAGATCTGGGTACTGTAATATGGGTGAATTTGAGAGTAATGCTTTACATTTTTCAAAACAGGAAACATATTCTTTGTCATCAATACTAATTTTTGCCTTTTTCTTCAAACATCGTGTAAATGGTTTTGTTAATTTAGCGAAATTTTGAATAAATCTGCGATAATAACCGAGTAGGCCTAAAAATTGTTTAATCTCTTTTTGAGTTTTTGGGATAGTGAATTTTTTAATAATTTCTATTTTATCAGGATTTGGACGTACGCCTGCGGTGGTAATTAAATGGCCAAGATACGCGACTTCTTTTCTCAAGAACTCGCTCTTATCAAGTTGTAATTTGAGGTTTGCTTCTCTGAGTCTATGGAAAACAGTTTTGATATTATTTATATATTCCTGCAATGAAGTGCCTAAAATTATTATATCATCTAAATAGACAAAGCAAATTTTGTTTACAAGATCTTTCAAAACGAAATTCATCAGTCTCTGAAAAGTACTAGGGGCATTTTTTAAGCCAAAGGGCATTCTGAGAAATTCAAAATGTCCCTGGTCGGTGGAGAAAGCAGTTTTTTCGATTGAATCGGGATCCATTTCTATTTGGTGGAATCCGCTTTTTAAGTCAATGGTTGTAAAGTAGTTCGATTTTCCTAATTTGTCCAATATTTCCGTAATATCGGGAATTGGAAATTTGTCGTCAATAGTTTTAGAATTTAATTTTCGGTAGTCGATGACTAATCGAAATTTTTCTGTTTTTTGGGTACAATCCAAATTGGACTGCTCCACGGTGAATATGAATGTTTAATAATTTTTTGGTTTAATAATTTGTTTATTTGAGAATTTACCTCTTTATAAATGTATGGGTACTTATAAGATCTTTGGTATACTGGCGTCTCATCGGTAGTTTTAATTTTAAGTTTTATTTTATAGTAAAGGTCAAGTCTTGACTATCGGGTATAGTCAAGTCTTCGAATTCTTTTATTAATTTATTTAGCTCGGTTTTTTCAATGTCATTAAGATGGTCGGTCCGGAGATTTAATTTTTCGGATATTTCTTGAACATTCATTTCTAATTTATTTTTATGAAAATAATTGAAATTAAATTTGTGTTTACTTAGTAAACTTATTGTTTCATCGGGATAGTTTATTTTTGCGTTTAATAATTTTAAGCCTGAGTTACCTATTACAATATTAAAATCTTTATGAAATTCATAAATATAACATTTCAGTTTTTTATTAAATAATTCTACAAAGGTGTAGTGGTTTCCATGAGAGGTAGCATTAGCTGTTTGAATTTCGAAATATTCGGGAAAAATTTTGAATTTATTTTTATTTTCCATGACAAATTTTTTGCTGATAAAATTTTCGGATGATCCTGTGTCGATTAAAACTCTACAATTTTTAAATTGAATAAAAGGTAGTTTTGAGGTATAATTTGCTAAGGATTCGAGTTTTCTAGAAGTTCTAAATAAAAATTTTCGTCACATTCTTCTGTTTCTTCTGGATTTTCAATAATTTCTGTATTGTCTGCATTTTCGAAATATTCAATTTCATTTTCATTGTTTGATTCTGTGGGGTTATCTAATATTTGTAAATCTTGTCGTTGTCTTTTTACTTGTGGTCTAAATGTTTTTGTACTAATAGACATAGGTTGTGGGTAGTTTTGTCTTGGTGTTACTTGAATGGGTTGTCGTGGAAAATTTTGTGATTGAGGATGTCTCAGTAGTGGGGATCTGTGTTGGTTTTGATTCTGGGAAAAAGTATGTTTGTATTGAGGAGTTGGTGCATTTATTTTGGGTTTTTGTAAATTTTGTTTATTTATATGTGCGTGAAGATATTGAAAATCGTTTTTGATTAAATTTTGTATCTCCGTCAGAGATTTTGGGTTTCTAGCCGCTAGTTGGCTTTTGTATGGTTCTTTGCAATTTATTATAAAGTTATGTGATGCATAACTAGACAGAAATGTGGATAAATTTTCGAAACCGGGGCCAAAATTTAATTTTAATAAACTTATCATTCTTTTGAAAATATCTTCGTATTTATCAAAGTAAGTAAATATGTCTTCATTAGATTTTTGTTCGAGATGTGATAGTTCTGTTAAGAAGTGAACTTCATTTCTTTTATCTCCATATTCTTCGATTAATAATGTTTTTAAAGATTTCCAGTCTGTATAAGTTTTAGTTGCAAGTTTTGTGTTAGCCTCTTTAGTTATTTTCTTTCGAATTGTATGTAAAATAATTCTTTTAACAATTGCAGATAAACATTGTTTGTCGATAACTTCAATTATTTCATCGCAAATATTAATAAAGTGTGACAGGGTGCCAGTGCTCCCGTCATATTCAGGTATGATATCTATTAATTCTTTAATCTCGTTAGGAATTTTTGGAATTGTGCTCAGTGTGGCTGGTTGGATTTGTGGTGGATTCATTGTGTGTTGTGTGTGTTTGTGTAATGTGTTTTATAATAGTTATACAGTAATTAGTTTATTACTAAAATAAAATAATGTAGATTGTTATTACTTTGTAATATTTGAATAGCGTAATATGAATAATAATTATTAAAATAATTTCTGACTTGTTTAACAATAATGAATAGTAGAATGTAATAAACTTACATTAATATTAATAGTAAATTCACGACGGCCAATTTCATGGTCCTGGTGGAGTGAATTTGGGATGGTTCCTGATGTGCGCTCAGGTGGTGGGGTCGAGATGTCTACTGCGGGCGATCCGCTTCTGATGACTTTCTCGGAATTAACGACGATATGATTAGCCTTTCCTCGTCGGAGGTTGTGTAGAGGGTCTTGTAGCCTGATGTACTTGTAGTTTTGGTTCCACTGCTTCGGAGTGTGAAATCTTCGACGAATTGATCTCACTAATAATTATTGTAGTGAGATTTCGGATTTCTTTAGCACTCTGGGAACTTGATGGTTCGTAGATGCCACGTTTAACACTTGAAAGTGACGACTTAAACTCTTTAACGAATTAGAGATTCTAGTTTAGAAAATCTTCGGAGTTTAAAGCCTTTTGGGCATCCTACAGCGACTGCGCCAATTAAATCAGGGATCCGTAGGATTTGATTTTTAAAAATAATTTATATTTTATTTTAAAGTTTATTAATGTTTATTTATTTAAACAAAGTACATTTATTTAACGAAGCAAGACTTATCTCTAAGATGACTTTCCACAAACTGAAATTCCTAGTGAATCTCATGTACTAGGTTGACATCAGATACCTGCTTATTCAGCTACGGAAAGTTACTAGTGGCTGATGCAATAGTTGTGCAATAAGGGTTGGGACCCTACATAAATTATATATATATATATATATATATATATATAATTTTTAATAGTCGATAACTAGTTTCGCTAACACAATAGCATCATCAGATCTTACATAAACTTAAAAGTATAATTATATAAAATGACAAATATAAATAATATGTCAGCAAATGTTTTTCTAACTTTATTTTTTGTGTAAAGATATTTTGCAATAACTAAGTTACCAAAAAATAAATTATTATATAAATTTTATGTTTCTAGAAACTTTATTAAAGGTGAATGATTATAGATTGTTCATTTATAATATTTTGAATAATTTTTATAGCTTTTCCAATTTCAGTGGCTTCTAAAAAATGTAATCTTGGTCCTTTGGTCTTTATATGAAAAATTTCTCGATTAAAATTACTGGTATGATTTTCTTCTATTAAATGATTAGCAAATGTTGAGTCAGTCCTTTTGTTTTTATATGATTTTTTGTGTTCATTCGTCCTTATATTGAAATTTCTTCCTGATTTAATTTATGTACACCTGATTTTGTTAAAATATCCATTTTTTCTTTAACATTCATACATGTTTTCCTAAATTATTATATGTTTTAAATGCAAATTTATAGTTATTATTAGCGTTTTTTTATAATGATCGAGAAAGCAAAGTATAGTAGCACAGTCAACCACCGAAGCAGAATATATTGCAGCCGCTGTGTGCACAAAGGAATTATTAAGAGTGCAATTAAAATAATGAAAAATGATATTGTAAATCAAAGAACTAAGCTCATTGACATTTGAAAATATTATTGATATTGTTTAATGTAACACTGAAAACCAAATTGCCGATGTATTAACCAAACCAAACAATTCTACAAAATTTAAAGAAATGAAAGATAAGATTATAAAAAAAATGTTAAAAAAATTACAAATTCCACAATAAGGGGCGGTGTTGGATTATTGTGAAATTTGTCGATCAAGAAACATAAAAAAGAGAATGTATAACAATATACGGTTTTATTTAAAATTATCATACATCGTTAAATGTTTATTAATATTTTATTATTTGACAAAAGTATATTTAGTCTATTTTATAACAAAACATAATGTCTAAAACATACCATCTCCTACTGGGATGTCGTGTTACACACATCCCCTCTGGTGGTCGTTGGCGTCCCCGCACGGGCACCAGCACTAGGCGGATTTCTTTGGTCTTTCCCTTTTTCTTTTCTCCACGACTGGAGTGGGAGGTTCGTTCTCTTCTTCAGGGCTGTTATATATCTGAAACATGTAATTTTTAAGTCCCGCCCAAATTTTTTTCATCGTCCTTTGGAAGGTTGTGGGCGCGTTTCTCAATCCGAACGGCATGCATGTAAATCTATACCAAATGGTGTAATGAATCCGGTTTTATCACGATCAGTATCACGTACTTTAATTTGCGAATATCCCGAAGGCAAGTCTATTGTACTCATAAATTGTGTCCGTTTTGCTTCGAGAAGTAAATCGTCAATACGCGGCATAGGGTATGTATCGCTCACCGTTACCAAATTAAGACGACGATAATCCACGCAAAAACGCACGTTTCCGTTTGGTTTGGGAACTAAAACTACAGGTGCTCCCCACGGTGGTTCGCATTCTTCTATGACATTCGGATCTAGCATCTTGTCAATTTCTTCACGTAGTTTTCTTTCCTTTGTTTAGATAACCGATACTGTGGAACTGCTATTGGTGGTTGATTTTGTGCAGTAACAATGCAGTGTTCTGTAAAAGGTGCAGGATCTCCCCCTACAGCGAAAGTATCGGCATATTTTTCAAGTAATCCATTCATCACTGAACGTTGCACGGGAGTTAGATGTTCTCCTTCATCAGCACGAAGGTGGACAGCTTTGTTTGTTGTGATTGAAGATATCCTGGGTTCTTCGTTTGTAAATTTGTAAAAAGGATATTTTTTGTCTGGTTTATCTTGGAAAAATTATTGTTTTCCAGCAACATCTAGAATAATTTTCACATCTGAAAGTGCATCTATGCCAAGTAATGTATGATTTTCAGTGTCATCTGGTAATACAATCATACTAATTCAAAATTTTCTATCTTCTAAAGTTAACGCTACGCTGGTTTCTAATGCTTCAATATTTGAGCAAACTCCATTTGCTAAAGTTAACATTATGTTTAATTTTCTAAAATTATACTTATCTTTTACGAGTTCGTATAGCTTTCTTCCCATAATACTTCTGCTGGCGCCAGTGCCAGCAGTTGCAGTTCCATTTAGGTTTAGTATTTGGATTGGAAGAATTGGTTTTCTATGAATGTTAAGTTCGTCGATTGTAATAGATTTGATTTCTTCATAGATTTTGCGATTTTTATATTTCGGGCAATTTGAACGGATATACCCAGGATTTCCGCAACCATAGCAACTGATTGCAGGTGATGAAGGCTCAGAAAAAAAAAGAAAAAGACTTCTTTTTCCTTCTTCTCTCCCTTCCTTAGTGTTCTGCATTCATCTATTTTATGACCTGGTACTTTACAGTAGTTACATTTTACTGTTTGCTCCTGTTTCTGTTCACGACTTTCTTCTTTCGCGTTGCTAGGTTCTATTTCTTTTGACGCTGAATCTTTCTCTTCTAAAGATTGCTCTACAGAACGGCTTAAACTAAGTAGTTTATCAAACGTAGCAAATGAATCTCGACTAACAAGTTTACGAATTTTTCTGTTTAGCAATCCATAAATTATGTCAAGTTTGACTTTTTCAGTTAAAATATCATGTATGCCAGACAGTAAAGCTCTCGCACGACTGATAAAAAGATATGTAGGAGTGTTACAATTTTGTTATAATCTTGAACAAGAGAGAATAATTCTTTGTATATTTGGAAAGGTTCTAATTTTCTACTAAAAGCAGCTCTTAAAGATTTTAAAGCATCTTCCCAAGTTAACACTAAATCTTTCACAGCAATCCACCACGTTGCAGCAGTGTTAGTAACATAGCGAAGCCTTTTAATTGCAGTTTCTGCAGTAACTTTAGCACATTTCATATAAATTTCGACAGCATTGATGAATGCTTCGATATCACTATCTTTTTCGCCACTGAAACGTGATGTACATTTAACAAAGTTACCTTTCTTTTCTTCTATAGGCACTGGAGTTGCACTTCTGTTGTAATAAGCGTTGAAATTGTTCCTCCGTCATAGTAATATTTGTAGACGTCATTTTGGTTTTGGTAATTTTCCTTCTTGGCATAAGCAGTGAGAGTACGAGTTCATCGCGATAGTCAACACACACTTCAAAAGTCTCAAAGTTCATACGATTTTGGAGCACATTTATATTTGACACGTACCGAAATATTATGTCAAATGTACAAATTCAAACGCGTCAAAATTAACGGAACGACAACGGTTAACGGGCACTAGTATAGAAGTTCACAATGTTCACTTCACACGGACAAATTTAAAATGTGATGAGCACGTAAACGGTTTTTAGTTTGACACTTTCCGTTATATTTTCTTCTAAGTTGCGGCGTTCGGTTGAATTCGAGGCCCACGTTGGGCGCCAGATATAACAATATATGGTTTTATCTAAAATTATCATACATCGTTAATTATTTATTAATATTTTATTATTTGACAAAATTATATTCAATCTATTTTCTAACAAAACATAACAATGTCTAAAACATATCATCTACTGGGATGTCGTGTTACAAATGTAATAAAATAATATTATGGCAAGTTATCAAAAGAATTATAAAAATAAATAATATAATCTATATAAAACTGTGTATTACTCAAAGTAATAGTAATATTTAATTCTGTTTTTTGGGATTGGTAACACTGATGTTAGTCGCTTAAGTCGTGTAATAATTTCATGTCAGTTTATATTTAAAAATTAATAATAATCTCTTTATTTAATAACGTAAAATCGTTTAGTGAACAATCTACAATTAATCTTCTTCTAAAATAAAATCAAAGTTTGATTCGTGAATGTGTTCATCGTCATAAATAAGCGTGTTTGCTGCGTGCAGATATTTCAAGGTTATATTTTTATATTTTGTTTAAATCAGCTGAATCAAACTAACAAACGCGCGCGCTCAGGCTAAATACGAAATTAACACTGTTCCCAACTATACTGAAAATAAATTTTTAAACCAAGATATGGCTACTATTGACGAAATAAGAGCTCTCCTAGAACCTAAAATTGATAATCTGCAAAAATCACTCAACAACTTACATGAAACGACCTATAAAAACAATGAAGAAACTAAAGCAAAGATTGATAAACTAGAAAATCAACTTAAGATAAAAATAAACAAATTGAGTCGTTAAAGAAAAAACTTCGAGAGAAGAACCTTATATTTTTCGGTGTACGTGAAGAAACAGATGAGAACGTAGAACAAAAAATTACAAAATTACTTACTGAGGATCTGAAATTAACTGATTTCTCTACAACCAACATTGAAGAAGCTAGAAGAATAGGAAAATCTGCAAATAATAAAGTTAGACCAATACTTGTTGAGTTTAACGCAAAAAAAGTGAAGAAAGACATTCTAAAGAACGCTAGATTGCTTAAAAATAAGAAAATATATGTAGAGGAGGACTACTCTCAATCTGTTCAACAGGACCGAAAAATACTTAAACCTCACTTAATTAAAGCAAAGAAGGACGGCCACAAAGCAACGATGTACCAAAATATTTTATACATAAATGGCAATAAATATACGATGAAGGATCTCACTGAAAACGATGATACCAACAATGAGGCCGAGAAAGTGAACTATAAAACAATCGATGAAACCTCAACGCTCCCGACGTCGCTTCCCTCACTTGCAAATAGTTATGAAGAAGATTTACTACCTAGTATCTGCTTACAAAACGTTGCTCAGTCCCAAAAAGATAATAAAACACCGAAAAACCAGGAAAAAAATAAAAATGTACCACCAAAATCAGGGCCGTTAGACAAGCATATTCAGATCCAAATAGACTTCGAACACAACCTGCACCAAAGAACTAAGTGATAAATTAACTAGAAAAGATAATTCTTACAATAACATTTTATTCTGGAATGTCCAAGGCTTCCATAACTTGTTCAACTTAACTACTCAAAATGAAAATTTGCTTTTGAAACATGAAATAATCTGCTTGATTGAAACTTGGAATTACTTTGAATTAAAAGAAAATCCACCGTTTCTTACGAAGTACAAGAGATATGAACAAAAAGCTGTAAAAAATGCCAGCACAGGAAGGGGAATTGGTGGTATAGTTATTTTTTCTAAATTACCTTCTCAGAACGTCGCAGTTATTCAAAAGGAACTCCATTGGATATTCCTAAAAATACAAAACGATATACAGAATTTCATCCTACGCGTAATCTACTTCTCACACTCGTATAACTATGATGTTTTACTTGAAATGTTTGCTGAAATCTTACGGAATCTATTAGATCAATACCCAAACCATTCGGTGACATGAACCAACTTGAAAACCAGCTGTATATAAATAATAACTGGAATTCTCACAGGGAAGTATTAGATACAACTATAAATAAAAAATGGTAGAGATCTGGTAGCAGTTTTTGAGCAGGAAAACTTCTTAGTTCTCAATGGTAGATCGAAGAGCGACACTCCTGCTAATTTCACTTTCATAGGGGATAATGGTAAAAGCACAATTGATCTGATATGGACAGACCCAAATGCACTCCAGATAATTAATGACGTTAGCATCATTGAAGACATTTCGCTGTTGGATCACCTTATCTGTTCAATTAAAACCTCACAGCTTTTCAACAAAAATAAACAAGAACGAAACCGCTACAAATATAAAAAAAAAAACTACATGGGATATTACTAAGGCAGAACTCTACAAGCAAGAATTTCAAGAAGAAATAGTGGATCTCTCGGCCATGAATTCTTCTCACACTTAAGAATTTACAAAAAAACAAAATTGTAAATAAATCTAATAAAATCGGTATAATAAAAAATATCAAAATAATTGACAATAAACCATGCTATGCTAAGAAAAAACAATGGTACAACGAAGAGTGCATTAAACTTTAAAAAGCCACCAAAAATTGCTTAAAAGAATGTAAAAAAAAATCGGGTTTACCCAAGAAAACCTCGAATTATACAAACAAACAAGGAAACATTACAAGTTTTGCATAAGTAAGGAAAAGAAAAAACATAAACTATATATCAAGAATATACTGGAAAATGTGGTAGATCAGAAACAATTTTGGAGCACAGTGAACTCACTACAACGAACGAACTATGCAACCAACCCAATAAACATATTCGAATGGACTGAATTTTTTCAAGAATGGTACAGCAGTAAGATAAAAACCGAGCAATTATTTTTTGATATGCATCATCCTTACCTGGACGACAGCATGTCTTTCACAGAATTTAGTAATGCACTTAACAAACTCAAATCAAACAAAAGCCCAGGTTCTGATGGAGTACTATATGAACAACTCCAAAACCTTCCATTTCAATGGAAAATGTACCTCAGAGATCTCCTAAACAATTTCCTTACGGACGAAGACCTACCAAAAGAACTAAAAACAATAAAACTTACGTTATTACATAAGAAAGGAGACCGTCTAGACAAAAACAACTACAGAGGTATTGCCTTAATAAATGCCATAACCAAACTCTTCACATACATAATTAATTACAGAATGCAAACATGGTGTGAAAGTAAAAAGATATTACCTGAAGCACAAGCAGGCTACAGAAGAAAAAGATCTTGCGCTGACAATATTTTTATCCTCAACTCTATAATACAGTCATCTTTCTTAACAACCAAACATGGAGTCTACGCTATATTCGTCAACTTCCGTAAGGCCTTCGACTCCGTGCCTCATCCCATGTGGAATAAAATTTACCAATTAGAAATAAGCGGGAAGATTACTAGGCTTCTAAAGAATATTTACGATGAAGCAGTCCTAAGAATTAATGTCAATAATAATAATAATAATAATAATAATAATAATAATAAAGTTTATTTGCTTTCAGGAGAGTTTCTCCTATACAAATGATTGACAACAAAATTTTAATGTATATAACCCAATATAAATAATCAATTACAAACATAAGTAATATCTTATAAGAATAGTTTAAACCTTTAAACAATCATAAAGAAAATAATAATATTGACAATTATAATAATTTAACCTTTGGTACCTACTTCTATATGTTTAAATAAAGACTTCATAATATAAATGCAACTAAATTATAAAAACATAGGTACTATTTGTTGTAGGAATAACTAAATCTTTAACAAAAAATGAATTAGAAGAAATTGAGTAATGCTATGAAATTTGCAGTTAATGTTTCTTAAATTTTGATAGCCTTGACATTCATAAAAAAATTTATATTCTAAATTAATTTTTCATTCACGTTATCCTGTTTCACATAATCATATCACGTCGCCATCCAGTATTTCGGCTACATTACCAGTATCCAAATTGAAAAAGAAATTATTTGTTCCATTTACGATTCAAAATACCAGACAGCGGAGATATAAATATCTTTACTTTTGACATTATTTGTAACCAAATATACGGTGGCATTATTGTATTTTCAAATTTATGTTTAATCCATCCATGACTGAGATTATATACTGTTCTGGACAAAACAAAATTGACTTAAAAAACTAGTGTAGATGTTAACATAAAAAAGAATTTGATTTCGGGACGGCATTTGAGGAACCTTGGTTGCCTAATTGTTCGGTATGTTGCCGACTGATCTTCGATACTTGGGCAGACTTTGTAGGTGTGTCCTCGGAGGATTCTCGATTTCTTTTTGACTTCTGGGTACCGTTTGAGGAAGAAATGTTCAGTTTGTCTCGAATAATAGAGATTTTGTGACCTTCTGCCTCCAGTTTCTTCTTTTCCGCTAATAATAATTTACGGGTCATTTGCTCTTGCGACGTAAGATCAGCATTAAGAAACCATTTCGTACCTTTTAATAACTTTTTATTGTTAAATACTCTGTTTCTTGTTTGTACGGAACAGAATTGAATTAAAACTGGCCTACATTTTTGTCTTTTTTGACCCAGTCTCCATGCATTTTCTACAGCTTCATCAGTAATATATGCCTTTAGTTTATCGGTTAGAATTTTTATTACATTGCTAATAAGTTCCGAATTAGAAGTTTCCAGTTCTTCTAAACCAATAAGAATTAAATTATTTCTCTTTGACGATTTTTCCAGCGTATTTATGCGTTTTTGTTGTTCTTCAAGTTTTAGCTCTAAGGTCTCAATTTTTTCAGAATTTTTGTTCATTGTACCAATATAGGACAATAGATCCCTGTTAATTTTCGTTACATCTTCTTTAATGACATCCAAGATATCCAATTTTTGTAAAACTTCATCGAGTTTTTTCTCCATAGTTTCGACCATGTGCTTAATTTGAGGTTATGCACATAAAACAGCAGAAATTAAACACCTGATAAGGATACTGCTGGAAAAAACAATTGAAATACGTGTAATTTACACAATTATTAATTTTAAAGTGCTTCTCCGTGTAAAATAAAAAGTTGAATGAATACTTTGCAATATTAAAAAGCTGAGTACAAATTTTTGCTTGTTTACATGTCAAAATCAATGTTGCCAAAGAATATTTACGATGAAGCAGTCCTAAGAATTAATGTCAATAATCAACTATCCCACGAAATACAAATCACAAAAGGAATATTACACGGTGAGTGTAGTAGCCCACTATTATTCGCTCTCTATATTTCCGATTCAGAGGACTATATTAAGCAAAAAAAAAACCTATATGGTTATTCTATAAACAATAAAATAGATATACTGACACACATATGAAACACGTTTATCAAAATAAAGAAATTAAACTAACAAATAAATATACTTATTTAGAAGTTACATTCTCATCATCAGGGTCCTTTAACGCCAACACCAAGGAAATATTAAGTAAAGCCAATCGAGCAACTGGGGCAATAAAGAACACTATGTTAAAAGCTAAAATGCACTGTTGGAAAACAAATTTAAAGTTATATAATACCGTACTTGTGCCTACATTATTATATGGGCCTGAAACATGGGGATTAACACAACACGAAAGTATTGAAAAAGGATCATTGAAATATTTCAAAACTATATTTGACTGGCAAAGAACGACTCCAGGATACATAATAAGAAGAGAGACAGGAATTAAAAAATTAGAATTAATTATAATTGAAAGAATACTTAATTTCTGGTATAAAATATTATTAATGCCAGATGAAAGGTATGTCAAGTTATGTTACAATAAATTACTTACTTTAAATAATAAATATGAAAACCAAATTAAACATAACTGGGTCAACAAGCTACAGACTATCCTCTCAAAGGCCAACTTCAAATGGATTTGGGATAAACAATCCTGCATTGCACTGAAGGCAGAAACCAGCAATATTTTGATAGCATACAGCGAAATCATCTATGAAGAAGATACCAGACGAATTATAAACTCCAACTATAATCCCATTTACCAAAATTACTCAATTTCCTTCAATTATTTGTCCTTAAATATTCCCTTCTACATCCTCAAACTCTACAGCCAGATAAGAACAACGTACAATAAAACATTCTATCACTTGCAAGACGGATTCCGACACAGTTTTGATGAAGATGAGACATGCAGTATTTGCAACCTTCATGAAGAAGATAGTCTACAACACTTCCTCTTTAAATGTCCTATTTTTAATCCCATACGATCCAAATACCTAACACATTATATATTGACTTTTCCAGAAAACGCCATCAAAGACCTTCTAGCTGTCGGATATTGCCAATTATGTTAAAACTGCACTGAAACTTAGAGCCTTTGCAATGAATGTTTGATCCTTAGTACTCACACATATAATATGTAAATATTATTATTATGATGTATTATTTTATATTTTTATATTCTAACTAGCTGACCCGCCCCGGCTTCGCACGGGTAAAGCTAGAATAACGATTGCTACACGTGTACCAGTAATTTTTCACATTTACTTCGAAGACATGCGCTGCTTAGGGAGCCGGCAACCTGCCTCGCATCGTACATGTAACAGGCTCCGCCCACTGCTTACCCAATCCCCGCACCGCACCTAACAGCGCCCGTTTCTAAACATGTATCGGGTACTTTTACTTATGTAGGTACATTTGATGTAAACTATCCCTCCGACAAATATCGAAAATCTACTAACGTTAAAACTTAATTATAGATACAAAGATAAAAAATAATTGAAATCACCCCCTATTGTACCGCCTTGAGGGATGATGTTTGAAAAACGCTAAAACACTCTTTATTTCTTACCAAGAGCATAAAAAAGAATTTTTATATCCCTAACTTGAGAAATGACGGATTCTCCATACAAACTTTCATCCCCTATTTCACCCCTTTCAAGTTTTATTTTCGTGACAAAAGGTAGTCTATATCCTTCTCCAAGTCCAATCTATCTCTAGGCTAGGTATGCAAAGTCCTAATGTTCATTCATCAACATGTTCAATTCTCACTTCGTTCAGTTTCATAACGTTCAAATCTACAAAACGTTCATCCATGAAGTTGGCGTGTATCAAAACGTTTATTTCTCGCGCGCTTCCAAATTTAAACAGTACATTCTAAAGAACAAATTGCAAAGAAAAATGTTCTACTCAGTACAAATGGGTAGGTATACAAATTCATAATGTACATAGATCGCCCTGTACATATCTGGGCGTGTAACTTTTATAAAAATAACCTTAACCCTGCGGCGGGCGCGCTTTTGAAAATCACATGAGCGGTCGCGCTGCGGTATTTTATGCCGCAAGTAAAAAGAACTACAATTTAATGCAAAAAACAAAATTTATTTATAAAATAATAAAAAAAAACATAATTAAATATAATTCTTATTACAATAAATACTAAATGTCGAACTTAATTCGCCTACTCAAGGTGTCGAGAAGAGGGATAATTCATGTTCACAATTCTCTTGATTTTAACATTTATTTGGACGTTTCGGAGGTAAAAAAACCTCCATCTTCAGCATTTTACATTATTGTGTTCTAAGTTTTACATTTAATGTTGTGTGGTAAGATGTGTTCTCTTACAAAACCCCGTAAATTTGATAAGAGGGTGGATCTTCACCTCCATCCTGGTTTTTTGAGGGATTAAGGCTTGAAAGTTATTTAAAAAATGAAAGTGACCGGCACTTTTGTTACCTCGACCACATGGTGACAGGTTTGAATTTAAATTTGAGGTTCCTTCTTGAAAATTTTCCACTCCTAAAATTATAATTTTTTTAAGTAAAGTTGTTTTACACTATATCGATGGTATATCATTCATGAAAATATTTAAAATCATTCAAATAAAAAAGTAAAATTCTGAAACACATTACTTACATGACCAGTCGCGTTGCGGCACGGAGTGCCGCTATTTGGTAGTTGTCCCTTTTACGGCTTGAATACTACTGGACCTATGGTTACAACTCACCGGTTTTGTGTAGTATGCGTTGTTATAATAGTCATTTAAGAATACCAGAAAGAGCATAGTTATGAAAATAAAAATAAATGTGATATAAGTAAAAAAGAAAAATTGCGGCATAAAATGCCGCTGCGCGCCCGCCGAAGGGTTAAACAAACATAACCTAAACGCACACCCGAATTTAGGTAGACCGTGATGTAGGTACTGTTTAATTTTAAAAGCGCGCGAGAAACAAATGTTTTGATACGCGCCAACTTCATGGATGAACCTTTTGTAGATTTGAACGTTATGAAACAGAACGAAGTGAGAATTGAACATGTTGATGAATGAACATTAGGACTATGCGTGTGTTCCCTATCTCTATACCAAAATTCATCAAAATTGGTTCAGCGGAAGATATGATGGGTTCTCCATACAAACTTTCATCCCCTATTTCACCCCTTCAAGTTTTATTTTCGCGACAAAAGGTAGCCTATGTCCTTCTCCAAGCTCCAATCTATCTCTATACCAAAATTCATCAAAATTGGTTCAGTGGAAGATATGATGGGTTCTTCATACAAACTTTCATCCCATATTTCACCCCTTCAAGTTTTACTTTCGCGACAAAAGGTAGCCTATGTCCTACTCCAAGATCCAATCTATCTCTATACCAAAATACATCCAAATTGATTCAACCGTTTAGTCGTGAAAACGTAACAGACACACAGACAGAGTTACTTTCGCATTTATTATATTACCTAGTATGGATTAATAACACTCGTACAAAACTAACAAATCGACATGTAACCTTTATTGGTTATATACTGACAGACAGCGGCTGGGGTGAGAACACGTTGTACTTTTACTTTTCCACTATGTGGATAGATGTCGCTAAATTGGCTGCGTTCCACTATAATTAGAAAGAGCATAAAATCCTTAAAAGTACTGTACTAATTTTTTTTTTTACGTAAATCGATATTTTAATAGTCATTCTGCTATTCGGGGCGGAGACGAATCCAACAAATCAGAGATCATCAAAATCGGTCCAGCCGTTCTTCAGTTATAAATGGTGTAACTAACCCGACTTTGTTTTATATATTAAGATTGTTACCTTTTTATTTGTATAGAGCATGTCTCTTTGAACAAATAAATATTATTATTATTATTATTATTATTATTATTAATTCTGTTTTTTGAATTAATTTGTCTATAATATTTGTATCATATCCATTATTTTTAGCTATATTTTTAATAATTTAGTTCTGCTTCATAATTTTCTTTACTTATGGAATTTTGACTAATCTGTATATCATACTATGAAATTTTGCTAGTTTATGTGATTTTGGGTAATAGATGATTTGTGTATTATTGTATCTGCTTGAGTTGGCTTCCTAAATATTTTAAATTCGTATTTATTGTCTTTATATTTTATTGTTAAATCTAAGTATAATTAATTTGTTAATATTTTTCTACTTCCAAAGTGAATTTAATATTATTATGAATTTTGTTTATTATTTCTAAAAAATTATTAAGCTGTCGTGTAGTTCCCGTCCAACATATTAAAATATCATCTACATATCTATACCAGCATTTTGCATATTTTGATAAATCGGTTTTCAATATAGTTTTTCCAAAATTGTCCATAAAATTTCATCTAATAAAGGTGATATTGGAGAGCACATTGTTAAATCTTGTGATTTGGTGTAAAAATTATTATTAAATTGAAAATAATTTTGATCTGTACATACTTTAAATATAATTAAATATTCCTGAGTGATAACAGGATTGGTGTTTTTTTTTTATCTAATATTTCTTTCATTAATGTAAGGCACTCATTCGGTGGAACATTTGGGAACAAGTTAACCGCATCAAGTGAAATTAGTTTTTCATTTGGTTTTAACTGTATTTTAGATAATTTATTACATAATTCTACGGAATTTTTAAATGTTCTGCAATGAATTTTGTGTGTTTCAGAAATGATTTGTTTATAAATTTAGCTAATTTATGACAAGGAGCATTACTATAAGAGCAAACTGATCTAATGAGTATGTCGGTTTTATAAAATCTTATATAAACTTAAAATTGTATAATTATATAAAATGACAAGTATAAGTAATATATGTCAGTAAATGTTTTCCTAACTTTATTTTTTTGTGTAAAGAGATTTTACAGTAACTAAGTAACCAAAAAATAAATTACATACATTTTATAATGTTTCTAGAAACTTCATTAGGGGTGAATGATAATAGCTTGTTTGTGCATTTATAATATTTTCATTATCCTTTATAGCTTTTCCAATTTGGATGGCTTCTAAAAAATTTAATCTTGGTCCTTTGGACTCTACATGTAAAATTTCTAGATTAAAATTATTGGCATGATTTTTTTCTATTAAACGATTAGCAAATATTGAGTCAGTCTTTTCGTTTTTATATGATTTTTGTGATCATTCACCCTCATATTGAAATTTCTCCTTGATTGGCCTATGTACACAGCATCACATTTTTCACAATTTAATTTATATATACCTGATTTTGTAAAAATATCCGTTTTTTCTTTAACATTTCTTATGTGTTTTCCTAAATTATTATATGTTTTAAATGCAAATTTATAGTTATGTTATTATTAAAGTATTTTATGTTTGGTATTTTATTTGATATTGTATTTATGTATGATAATTTAATAAATAAGTTTTCTTTTGATTATAAATGTATTTTAAATATGTTTTTAATTTTGTTTCTTGAATTAAATTGTCTATAATATTTGTATCATATTTATTGTTTTTAGCTATATTTTAATATATATACAATAATAATAACAGTTTATTTACTTAACAGGACAAATCCCAATTACAAAGTTTTTTGTAATAGGATTAGTTTTCGGGATAACAATCAAACAACTTAATATTTTAACTATTTATTTTAAACAACGAAATTATATTAAAGCCCACTCTATATTACAACCGTTCAATATGAAATTTAAAAACTGACTGAGTGGTAAAAGATCTCCAGTCAAGACCAATCAATTTAATTACAAATTACAATCATATAGATGTCACTAGATATATCACATCCCCCGTCTTAAAACTGAGCTTCGTACCTTTGAGGAGGTTTGGTGATACGCCTAGGACGATCTTCGACAATATTACTGTTTGCATCAGGTGTGATACTTTCTAGTTCTTGATTATTTACATTATCATCATCACTTAATTCATCGTTAACATTTTCATTAGTAGTAGTAGATTCATTAATTACATCAACCTTATCAACAGTAATATTTTCAGAAGAAATATAATATTTTGCTCTATTTATATATGTATTTCTAATTTGGTCGATATGACGTTTCCAAGTTTGACCATTATCTGTTATAACTAAAAATAAACAAGAACCTAATTTTTTATAACAACTGCTTGACACCAAGTTGGTTTGTTGGGAATTTTATAATCCCTTACCAGTACTTTTGAACCAATCGTTATATTTAAATTTTGTGTGATTCTTCCGCCATAGTTATGAATTTGTTTACTTTGTTTATTATCGACAAAATTAGAAGTTTGTGGTAAAAGCAAATCAAATCGGTTTCTCAGCTTATGTCCTAATAGTAAGTTAGCTGGTGATTCATTTGTAGTTGAAACAGTATTACGATAATCAAAAAGAAATCTAGAAATAATCATTTTCAAATCCCTTGATCTATGTCTCCCTACAGAACTGAGAATACAGTTTTTGATTTGTTTTACTGCGTTTTCTGCAGCACCGTTCGTCAAAGGATGATATGGTGATCTAGTAAGATGCTGGATGCCATTCAATGCTAAGAACTCTTGAAACTCTTGTGAAATGAAAACAGTAGCATTATCACTTACTATTTGTTTAGGCAGACCAAATCGAGCAAACATTTCTCTAAGAATTTCAATAGTACTGTAGCTATTTATATTTTTAACCGCAACGCACTCTATCCATTTACTATGTGCGTCAACTAATACGAAAAAAATTTGACCTAAAAATGGTCCTAAATAATCAATATGTAACCTTGTCCATGGCTCTTTAAACCATAACCATGGATGAAGGTTGCATTTTGGAGTTGCAGACTTATATTTATTACATGAATTGCAGTTTGCAGATATTTCTTCTATTTCTGAATTTATTCCCGGCCACCAAACATACGAACGAGTAAGTGTTTTTATTTTAACCACCCCTAAGTGACTTATGTGTAATTCTTTTAAGATATGAATTCGAATATTCTGGTATAACTACTTTATAGCCCCATAAAATACAACCATGGTTAGCAGATAGTTCGTTCGAACGTTGAGCAAAATGTTGAATGTCTTGATCAAAATCTTTAGTTTTGCTATTGAGCCAACCCCGCATTATATAATTTAAAACTTTACTGAGTACTTTATCTCCTACTAGTAGCCAGTTTTATTTGATCAAAATTAAGTGGAATATTTTCAGATATATAATTAATATATGCATAGTCTTCGCTAACAATATTATCAGCATTTGAATTATTAATTTTATTTTTATATTCACATCTAGATAAATAATCAGCAATATTTTTCTTAGAGTCAATGTATTGAATTTTGTAATTATAAGCTGATAATATGTAAGTCCATCGTTGCAATCTAGAAGCTGCCATTTGTGGAATACCCTTATTTGAGCCGAAAATTGATACTAAAGGTTTATGGTCCGTAACTAGAGTGAATTCTGAAAAAAATAAATATTTATGAAATTTACGTACAGCCCAAATAATAGCCAAAGCTTCCTTGTCGATTTGGGAAAAATTTTGCTCTGATTTACTTAAAACTCTTGAAATATATTCTATTGGTTTGTCAGCACTGTTAGGAAATGAATGAGACAAAATTGCTCCCAACCCCTTTGACGATGCGTCAATTGTTAATTTAAGTGGCAATTCTGGACTATAATATACTAATATTGGAGATGACAACAACATTTTTTTCACAGTATTGAAAGCAGAATCACATTCTTTATTCCAAATAAATTTTTGACTTTTACGAGTTAACTTATACAATGAACTTAATGTTGCTGCTAAATTTGGTAAAAAAATTCCAAAATAATTTACCATACCCAAAAATGATCTTAACTGCGTGAGATTTTGTGGTTCTTTAATATTTCGTATTACATTTACTTTTTCTTTACAAGCTTCAAGCCCTTTTTCACTAATGTTATGCCCCAAATAGTTAATCGACTTCTGTAAAAAGCTACATTTTTCCTGTTTTATAGTTAGTCCACAGTTTTTTAGTCTATTAAATACTTCTGTTAATTTTTCCAAATGCTTTTCCCGGGTACTTGCCGTAATTAAGATGTCGTCAATAAAACAAACAACACCTTCGATTCCCGCTAAAACTGATTCCATGGTTTTTTGAAAAAGTGCGGGGGCGGACACAATGCCGTACGGCAACCTTGTGTATCGAAACAAACCTTTATGCGTTGAAATCGTACACAATTCTTGACTTGACTCATCAAGTTAAAGTTGATTAAATGCATGTGACAAATCAATTTTGCTAAATTCAACGCCGCCCTGCAATTGTGCGAATAAGTCCTCAATTTGAGGTAACGGATATTTGTAAACTTGCAGAGCCTGGTTTAGTGTAACTTTGAAGTCGCTACAAATTCGAATGGAACCATCACTTTTCCATACGGGTACTATGGGTGTCCCCCATGTAGAGTACTCCGCAGGTACTAAAATTCCTTCATTTATCAATCTATCTATTTCGTCACTAACTTTACTCTTTAACTTAAAAGGCAATGGACGTGGATTAAAATATTTGGGCAAAACATTATCTTTTTCTTGCAAATTTATTTTACTTTTAATAAACGTTCCTAATTTATTGGCAAAAATCTCAAGGAATTTGTTACATAAATTTTCAATGCAGTTAATGTAAGATATGTAATTCAGCTTTGTACAATCTTTAACATTTAATTTTATAATACCTAAATTTAATTATTTCAACCATGCTCTACCTATCAAGGGTGGTCCACCATTTTCTATAACAAAGGCATCTAAAACATGTGACCTTCCTTCGTGAGTTGTTTTTAAGGAAACTAATCCCACTGGCTTAATTTTATTCCCTACATAATCGCTTAACATTTGATTGCACTTTTTAATTTGAATGTGGGAAAATTTTTCTTTATACAATTCAAAAGAGATTACTGATAAAGCCGTGCCAGTGTCAATTTCAAAATTAATATCGTGATTTTCAACTGTCAGTGTAATTTCTATTGGATTGGACGAATTTTTATTGAAAAGTGGGAAAAATTGAATATCTTCGGTTTCATTAAGAAAATTATGTCTTTTATTTTGGGCATTATTGGGAAATTTATTTTTGCACACTGTAGCAATATGACCTTGCACTTTGCACACAAAACACTTTGCATTTTTATACCTACATACATTCACATGATGTCCTTGGCGACCGCATGCCGCGCACGCCGCTGAATGACTCCCTCGAGCCGGCCCTGGTACTCGTGGCTGTGTTGCACTGCTTGCCTGTG
Source organism: Ophonus ardosiacus (assembly GCA_943142095.1). Lineage (NCBI taxonomy): Eukaryota > Metazoa > Arthropoda > Insecta > Coleoptera > Carabidae > Ophonus > Ophonus ardosiacus. The sequence goes on from OW964824.1 coordinate 43,299,476, forward strand.
ATCTCTGCTGCAGATGCTGCTGCCTGCCGCTGCCCGCCGATGAACAGGCTTGTACTTCACTACAATACGGCTGCCACTGCTGCCCTCGATCGCCTCCATGTGATGCCGAGTTGACTCTTTATTTTGAGCCAACTTTAGCATTTTGGTGATGTCCAACTTGGTAGCATCCTCCTCAAACAAACGATCCCTTAATGGACCAGGATCGAGCCCACAAATAAAAATATCTCTTATTACCCAGTTTAACTGCGTGACGTTAAACTCGCAGTGCGTTGCTAGGCTTCTTAAACGTGCCATCCAATCAACAATAGATTCACTGTCTTTTTTCTTTGCATTAAAGAATTTATACCGAGCCGCGAAAAGGGCGTTAGCTGGTTTAAATTGTTGATCAAATAATGCTATTAATTCTTCATAAGATTTACTTTCCGGTTTCTTGGACTACTTAAATCATACATTAGTTTATATGAGTCTTCACTGAGACTGTTTATTAATATTGCACGTTTAATATTATTTTCAAAAATATTATTAGCTATGAAATAATTCTTTAGTCGCGCACTGTAGATTTCCCATCTAGAAGATTTAAAATCGAATTCTGGAATATGACGAACGGTATGCGCCATTTTGTACACGTTTTATTTTAAAACTTTATTATCTTACGATTTTATTTATTATCCTCGTCGCCAATGTTTTGTAATAGGATTAGTTTTCGGGAAAACAATCAAACAACTTAATATTTTAACTGTTTATTTTAAACAACGAAATTATAATAAAACCCACTCTGTATTACAACCGTTCAATATGAAATTTAAAAACTGACTGACTGGTAAAAGATCTCCAGTCAAGACCAATCAATTTAATTACAAATTACAATCATATAGATGTCACTAGATATATCACACAAAGTAAAAAGTTACATGAATGTGACAAAAAATACAATACAAGTAATTATTTAATAACACGATAAATGTCATTCAATGTGCAGTCGAATATGTCACATTGCGTACATTTTTCATTATAATAGCTAGATAAAGTAACAATTGGTGATTTACATAATACATTTGTGCGGCACTGTGGAATATGGAACAGTTGTAGCCTACTATTTACTCTAGGTATACGAAAGGAAAGAGAAGATAGGAGATCCGGGGAATCGTACTCGTTATGTAACAATTTATAAAGAAACTGAAGACAAATAATTTTGTCTATTCAGCACAGTTGGAATATTGAATATACGTTCAATGTGAAATTATATCAACTCCTCTTTCAGGATAAGAACCAAAATATTGGTACCATACGTATTTTAAGAATTTTCTTTGAATTGTTGTTAAAAGGGTACGGTAATGGTTAAATATAGGAAACCAAATTAATATTCCATATTCCATTTTGCTCCGAACGAGAGCATAATACAAAATTATTATGGTAGAAACATTAGTGAATTGTTTTGTGTTTTTTATAACGAAACCTAGAGTTTTATTAAAAAAAATTGTCAATTCAGTTATAGGAAAATGAAATAACAATTTACAATCGAACAAAATTCCTAAATCTTTAAATATATTACAATGTTCCAGTGTAGTTTTGTTGATATTGTAATTTAAAATAACAAGTTCTTTTTTTTGTGAAAAACTCATAATTTTACATTTTGAGATATTAAGAAAAAGTAAATTCGTTTCACACCAGGTCCATAACTTATCAATGTTTTCTTGTAATGTAAAGCAGTTGTTTATGTTATCAATTTTAAGAAATAGGTCTACGTCATCCGCATACATGAGTACATTACAATCTAAATTAGCTGGTAAATCATTAATAAAGAGCAAGAAAAGAAGTGGCCCGAGATTGGAGCCCAGTGGAACTCCAGAACTTGCCGGGTAAATTTCAAGATTTTTATATTTATATATTTTAAAATTTTTTTTCTTTAATATTAAAATTATTAAAATGGACTAATTTTTCATATATACATATTAATATTAGACATCAATAAAATTGAGTATTTCTTTAATGCGTAAAATGGGAGTCATGTACGAGGGGCACTGCTAAAATTCGCGGAATTGAGTACTTCTAGTATTGCCAGCGTTATGCAATTGTCATATTCGTAAAATTTGACATTTTTTACTACTAATGCAATTGACAGTTCGATTTCAAACCAAACAGTTTTGTTCCAACAGTATTTATTAAAGTGATAATTGTTTAAAAAATGGAAATTTTAAATAGTGATTTTAGAGTGATGATTTTTGATGACTATCGATACGGTTTAACACCACAGCAATGTATGGAAAAACTTAATTCGGTATTTGGGGATAAAACACCATCCAAAATTATGGTGTACAAGTGGTTCGTTGAATTCGGACGTGGAAGACCAACGTTTGATGACGATCTTCGCGACGGTCATCCCTTGCACCTCTGTTGTCGCCAAAATATCGATGCTGTACGTGAAATGATTTTGGCAGATCGGCATGCGACATATATTGAGATATAGTCATCTTTAGGCATTGCGGCGAAACAAATACATACGATTTTGCACGATCATTTCAATGACAGGAAGCTTTGTAGTCGTTGGATCCCTCACAATTTGAAAGAAGCTGAAAAGTACCCACGTGTCAAATGGTGTAAGGAAATGTTAAACAAATTCAACAATGGTTTTTCAAATTCTGTACATTACATCGTAACAGGTAACGAAAGATGGATATATTCATACGAGCCTGAAACTAAACAGCAATCGACTGTATGGGTGTTTCAAAGTGAACCTAAACCGACAAAAGTGTTGCATTCACGAAGAGTTTCGAAAAAATGATTACTTGTTTCTTCGGAAAAAAACAGGCCATATTGCAACTGTTGCATTAGAAGATCGAAGTACAGTTAATGCTGACTGATATACTACAATTTGTTTGTCGGAAATTATCGCTGAAATCAGAAGAAACAACGTAAACCTGCGAATCATTGTTCATCATGACAATGCAAAAACGCACACAGCACATTGAACGGTCGAGTCTTTGACCAGTGAAAACATTAAATTAATGATTCATTACCCATATTCGCCTGATTTATCGCCCAGTGACTTCTTCCTATTCCCATACATCAAAAATTAAATGCGTGGCTAGAATTTTTCATCACCTGGACAGGCCATTGAAGCATTTAAATCACTTGTTTCGAAGATACCTCGTTCAGAGTGGAAAAAGTGTTTTCAAGATTGGTTTAATCGAATGCAAAAATGTATAGAAGCTAAAGGCGAATATTTTGAGAAGCAATTAAGCGATTCACGAAACGTAATGTGTGTTCTATTTTACATTTTCTACGAATTTTAGCAGTGCCCCTCGTATTTACAAGTATTGTCATTATTTTCATAAGAGTATTAATTAATTTTAAAATATGACAATTAGTATAATTACGTAGAAATTTAGTTAATAAATGAAAGTGTGTTTCATAATTTTTGAGGTAAGTTATTGACTTTGAAATTCAACTCACTACAATTATTTCTCCGAAAATATATGATCCTAAAGTTTACAGTTTTTAAAGATATATTATTTCGTGAAAATTCATTACTCGTTTGATGTATTATTTTGTTTTTATTGCTATTTTTATTTATTTAGTATTCAAAATAAAAAAAATATATTAACTTTTATTTTGTAAATAATTCTTCTGTACGCAATAGGGCTCTACTCATCTTTTAAGTATTTGCACCAAATAGCTTACTGATGCTCTGTGTACAATTAGATTTTTTTAAAAATGTATATTAAAGTATTGGTAGGGTGTGCGGAGTGCCAGTCCGCGGGCGAGCATTCGTGTATATATTTTTCCGGAGTGTCAGTCCGCGGACGAGCATTCGTGTATATATTTATGCGAAGGGTCAGTCCGTGGGTGACCCTTTTTGTATGCATTAGATTAATTCTAATTTGGTCACCAGTTTATAATTAAAGTGAATTATGCATATTTCTTGTGTAATTACTTGTTAAATATGAATGTAAATAATATATAACTGGTAATTAACAAATTAACGAATTATGTATATATATACATAAAGGATAACGGGTAATTAAAGGGTATCGGGTAATTATCGGGTAAAGGGTACTATTCGAGTAGTTGTTTCGGGTACCAGGGTACCAAAATTATCTGAATAATAGTCCTCTTCATTAATCGACTACATTCCAATGTTGATATGATTTTCAAAATTTAGTCTCACATTTTTATTTCCTCTACTAACTAAAGGTAACTCTGGCGCGTCCAATACGTCCTACTTCTTTAAAACGTCGAGACACAGTACTTCGGCTGCCATTGGCAAAATATTCTGTTCGAAATTCTTTCGAAGTATCTTTTGTTGGTTTGCAGAGTCTATCGCATCTTGGCTTGTCAACTAATGATTTTGACAACTTATATTTGATAATAATTACATTTGCTGTGCTTTTATCGAACATTATCTAGCCAGCTATTTCACGAGAAACATTTCTCATCGAGAAAGATGTATTACGGATTCTCGTAACTGAAAGTGGGTGTATTTCACCATTTCGTTAGAGATTAACTTAAATTAATATTAAATTGAGAATTTGGTTACAAATATGAATAAACTAAGTATATAAACTCTGAACAACAACTTGGCTGGATATTTTTGAACACGGCTAATTTCGTTTATGCTATAAAATAAAATGAAAATTAATTTTAAATGTGAACTATACTAATTATAATGTAATTAACATTCCTTATATTAATGTAGCACGTAAAAGTATTACAAACAATTATATTCTTTTATGAGAAATAAAATAAGTTTGGCTCAAAACTTTTGAACGCAACTGTATGTTGTCGCTCTGAACGAGTTGTGTCCAGCGTAAATTTACAAGTAAATTACCAAATAAATCTTCGAAATCTCTGGACTAATATGGAAACCTAACTCCAGCAAGAACAGTGAAATTTTTATTTTAACATGTTACATACATATCACCAGATGGTGGAAACAATAGGCTATTACACCGTAATCGAAAAGAGTAAAAGTTTATCAAAAATATGAAAAATAACAGTTAAACGATATGGAAAATACCAACTATTTTTTTTTTAATTGCTCCCTCTAAAAAATCCGGGGAGTTATACTTTTGATGACGTAGGGCATGTATACGTGTGTTTAAGCAAATAGGATTGAAGTTTGAACTTGTACTATATAGAGCTCCGCTTTCACTTCGTTTCAACTAAGAATATAATTATTCGGGTGTGTCGGATATGTTCGAATACTGTTCGGGTGATTTTCTTATCTTCGCATGTTTGTTGATCTATCGGCTATTTGTTTGAAATCGTGAGTCACCATGCGTTTCCAACTTCGAGAATGTCAGAATGTTTTTGTAAAATAAGAAAAAAAGTAAAATGAATTAATTGCAATAATATATTTTGTTTCTCTAATAATAAAATATAATATTACAATTCAAATATACATTATTTTGTAATTTGTTCAGCATTTTTTCGTAAGTCTGTGAACCACTGTTTGTGTTTCTGGCAACCCATATTACCTACGTCACAAATGAAATTTAAAATTCATAGCTTACTATCTTATTATTTGGAGGAATTTTAAAGTCGGATTTTCACATATTGTTTTATATACTTATGTAGTTCAAGATAAAAAATAAAAAAAATATCGTGGAATAGCCTATTTTAGCGTTTTCTATGACAAACTTGCTGATGTTTTTAATTATTTATTTACAAATATATATAAGTATAGTGCGCCACTGGTGAGAAGTTATAATGTAAATTCATGCTCCAATATTAAACTCATTTTTGGGCAATATTGAGTATTATTTATATTAAACTGTGTGATATAGTTCAAGGTAAAGGTGTCACGTATTTGTTGCTATAAAATCTTTCATCTCATAAGTAACTGAAAAAAGTAAGCAAATATTTAAAATCTCGTTCTTTAAGATACGTTATAAAAATTGGCTGAAGGACGCACTGTGACTTACAAAGGTCAATGAAGTTGGCAGAAACATGTTAGAATTTATTATCAGATAATTTTTTGTTCTATAATTTTTTGCTCATTTTTTGCTAATTTTTGCTGTATAAAACAATTTTTTTGCTGTTTCAAAAAAAGTTATAAACCAAAACAATAATACCTGCTAACTTCACGTAGCAGACCCCTTATGTAAAATGTAAAGTTTTTTTGGGCTATAATTTTTTGCTAATTTTTGCTGTATAAATCAATTTTTTTGCTATTTACTAAAGAAAGTTATAAACAAAAACAAAGTTTTGCTGTTTACCGAAAGAAGTTATAAACAAAAACAATAATACCTGCTAACTTCACATAGCAGATCCCCTATGTAAAATGTAAAGTTTTTTTGGGCTATAATTTTTTGCTCATTTTTTGCTAATTTTTGCTGTATAAAACAAATTTTTTGCTGTTTACCAAAAGAAGTTATAAACAAAAACAATAATACCTGCTAACTTCACATAGCAGACCCTTTATGTAAAATGTAAAGTTTTTTTGGGCTATAATTTTTTGCTAATTTTTGCTGTATAAAACAATTTTTTTACTGTTTTCCAAAAAAAGTTATAAACAAAAACAATAATACCTGCTAACTTCATGTAGCAGAACCCTTGTATAAAATGTGATATTTTTTTGGGCTATTTTTTGCTCATTTTTTGCTAATTTTTGCTGTATAAAACAATTTTTTGCTGTTTACCAAAAGAAGTTATAAACAAAAACAATAATGCCTACTAACTTCACGTAGCAGACCCTTTATGTAAAATGTAAAGTTTATTTGGGCTATATATTTTTGTTCATTTTTGCTGTATAAAACAATGTTTTTGCTGTTTACTAAAAGAAGTTATAAACAAAAACAATAATACCTGCTAACTTCACTTAGCAGACCCTTCATGTAAAATGTAAAGTTTTTTGCGCTATATTTTTTTGCTCATTTTTTGCTAATTTTTGCTGTATACATCAAATTTTTTGCTGTTTTCCAAAAGAAGTTATAAACAAAAACAATAATAACTGCTAACTTCACGTAGCAGACCCCTTATTTAAAATGTTAAGTTTTTTTGGGCTATAATTTTTTGCTCAATTTTTGCTAATTTTTGCCGTATAAAACAATTTTTTTGCTGTTTATCAAAAAAAGTTATAAACAAAAACAATAATACCTGCTAACTTCACGTAGCAGATCTTATGTAAAATGTAAAGTTTTTTTGCGCTATGATTTGCTACGTGAAGTTATAATTATTATTTTTGTTTATAACTTTTTTTTGTTAAACAGCAAAAATTAGCAAAAAATGAGCAAAATATTATAGCGCAAAAAAACTTCACATTTTACATAAGGGGTGTGCTACGTGAAGTTAGCAGATAGGTACTATTGTTTTTGTATATAACTTTTTTTGATAAACAGCAAAAAAATTGTTTTATACAGCAAATATTACTCAAAAATAGGCAAAAAATTACAGCCCAAAAAAACTTTACATTTTACATAGGGAGTCTGCTACGTGAAGTTAGCAGGTATTATTGTTTTTGCTAATAATTTTTTTGGTAAACAGCAAAATAATTGATGTATACAGCAAAAATCAACAAAAAATTAGCAAAAAATTACAACGCAAAAAACTTTTCGTTTAACATAAGGGGTCTGCTATATAAAGTTAGCAGGTATGTACTATTGTTTTTGTTTATAACTTTTTTTGTTAAACAGCAAAAAATTTGATTTATACAGAAAAAAATAGTAAAAATTAAGACAAAAATTACAGCCCGAGAAAACTTTACATTTTACATAGGGGTCTGCTACGTAAAGTTTGCATGTATTATTGTTTTTGCTTATAACTTTTTTTGGTAAACAGCAAAAAATTTGGTTTATGCAGCAAAAATTAACCAATAAGGTGCCAAAAATAATAGCGCAAAATAATTTTACATGAGGGGTCTGCTACGTGAAGTTAGCAGGTATTATTGTTATTGTTTATTACTTTTTTTAGTAAACAACAAAAAATTTGTTTTATACAGCAAAAATTAACCAAAAAGGTGCCAAAAATAAAACCGCAAAATAATTTTACATGAGGGGTCTGCTACTTGAAGTTAGCAGGTATTATTGTTTTTGTTTATAACTTTTTCTGGGAAACAGCATAATATTTGATTTATAGCGCAAAAAAAAATTACATTTTGCATAAAGAACCTGCTACGTGAAGTTAGCAGGTATTATTGTTTTTGTTTATAACTTTTTTTGGTAAACAGCAAAAAATTTGTTTTATACGGCAAAAATTAGCAAAAAATGAGCAAAAAATTATAGCGCATAAAAACTTTACATTTTACATAAGGGGTCTGCTACGTGAAGTTAGCAGCTATTATTGTTTTTGTTTATAACTTCTTTTGGTAAACACCAAAAAAATTGTTTTATACAGCAAAAATTAACAAAAAATGAGCAAAACATTGTAGCGCAAAAAAACTTTACGTTTTACATAAGGGGTCTGCTACGTGAAGTTAGCAGGTATTATTGTTTTTGTTTATAACTTTTTTTGGTAAACAGAAAGAAATATGTTTTATACAGCAAAAATTAACAAAAAATGAGCAAAAAATTATAGCCCAAAAAAACTTTACATTTTACATAGGGGGTCTGCTATGTGAAGTTAGCAGGTACTATTGTTTTTCTTTATAACTTCTTTTGGTAAACAGCAAAAAATTTGTTTTATACAGCAAAAATTAGCAAAAGATGAGCAAAAAATTATAGCCGAAAAAAACTTTACATTTTACATAGGGGTCTGCTATGTGAAGTTAGCAGGTATTATTGTTTTTGTTTATAACTTTTTTTGGTAAACAGCAAAAAAAAATATTTATACAGAAAATATTAAGCAAAAACGTGCCAAAAATAATAGCGCAAAATAATTTTACATAAGGGGTCTGCTACGTGAAGTTAGCATGTAGGTACTATTGTTTTTGTTTATAACTTTCTTTAGTAAACAGCAAAAATTTGATTTATACAGCAAAAATTAGAAAAAAAAAGCAAAAAATTATAGCGCAAAAAAACTTTACATTTTACATAAGGGGTCTGCTACGTGAAGTTAGCAGGTAGGTACTATTGTTTTTGATTATCACTTTTTTTAGTAAACAGCAAAAAATTTGATGTATACAACAAAAATGAGCAAAAAATGAGCAAAAAATTATAGCGCAAAAATACTCTACATTTTACATAAGGGTCTGCTTCGTGAAGTTAGCAGGTATTATTGTTTTTGTTTATAACTTTTTATGTTAAACAGCAAAAAAATTTATTTATACAGCAAAAATTAACCAAAATAATTTTACATAAGGGGCTGCTACGTGCAGTTAACAGGTCGGTACTATTGTTTTTGTTTATAACTTTTTTTGGTAAACAGCAAAAAATTTGTTTTATACAGCAAAAATTAGCAAAAAATGAGCAAATAATTATAGCCTAAAAAAACCTTACATTTTACATAAGGGGTCTGCTACGTGAAGTTAGCAGGTATTATTGTTTTTGTTTATAACTTTTTTTGGGAAATAGCAAAAAATTTGATTTATAAAGCAAAAAATTATAGCGCAAAAAAAACTTACATTTTACATAAAGGGTCTGATACGTGAAGTTAGCAGGTATTATTGTTTTTGTTTATAACTTCTTTTGGTAAACAGCAAAAAATTTGTTTTATACAGCAAAAATTAGCAAAAAATGAGCAAAAAATTATAGCCCAAAAAACTTTGCATTTTACATAAGGGGTCTGCTACGTGAAGTTAGCAGGTATTGTTGTTTTTGTTTATAACTTCATTTGGTAAACAATAAAAAATTTGATATATACAGCAGAAAATTATAGATCAAAAAAATATATGATAATTCTAACATGTCCCTGCCAACTTCACTGACCTAACTTACAAGGGGTCGACCCGGGAACAGTGCGGAACGCAGAGAAGCAGCCATAGGCGTAACGATTCGGAAGGGCAAATTATTATAATTTAAACTGATGTTAAAATAAAAACTTTAATTTAAAAATTTAAATAGGTATTACAGGTTGGTCAGGAATAAATTTGTGTAGCAACTTGTAGCGAACCGCCCTAGCTAGCACGACCGTAGCGCTCCTGACTGACGCTGGCGTGACGTCAGAAGGTCCGACAGTGAGCGACAGACCGGCCAATCAGGGGCCAACTCGGCCGGCCAATAAGGGCGCGCTCACCCTTTCCTCGCGCCCTAGCGGGTGGCCCGCAGGTATAAAAGCCCAGCGTTACCGCCCAACAAGTCAGTGTGGTATCGCACTAACTCGCTCAGACTTGGGTGTTAGCATTAGACGGACAACCAGTCCGGGGCCTGTGGAAGCACATACTCCAGCGACCGTTAGCGAGAGTGGACGACCGTAAGGCCGTTAACTGCACAGACGACCGCTACACGGACGCACGATCCAACGCCATTCGGTGATCCAGAAGGACGACAAGAGCTGCAACAGAGGACGGATGGAGAGAAGCGTCACTACGTTCCAACCACGACGGAGCAATACCCGACAGCGCGACCGAAGGCGGGCCCTACGCCAGGCGCTACGCTTCGCGGGACAGGAAAGCCAGCTACCACGCGCCATCTCGCCGTTGCCGCCATCTCCACCGCGGGCGACTCGCGCCCATTCTGCACCACGGCGTAAGGACCACAAACGACGTCGATCCACGTCGCCGCGGAAGCCGCTGCCGAAGAGGTTCCACCCGTCAACAGCGCCGCCGGAGCGCCCCTACCAGGTGCTACCGCTGTCCCCCGTACCACGCCGTCTCTACACCGTGGACAGAAGCCGCATCCACCCTCGCGATCCGCGACTCGCGAGCATCCGCCAAGCCCACCAGGAACACGCCCGTTCCCTCGAGCTACGCCCGGACCAGGGTGTGTACCTAGTGCAGTGGGGACCTAACTTTTGATACAAACACTGTAACGTGCGCCCCATTAGACAAACATTCCATACTTATGTCTGTGCTTTTTATGTTCTTTTCGTGTAAATAAATAGACTACATCACAACTGACGTTTTCTGTGTAAACCCCCTATCCTATCGATCATTAAGTAAAAAATAGTTGACACACCAAGCACCGGTGTGCCGACAAACTATAGAATAAACAGCGAAATAGCCGAAACAAAATAAATGAGTGAAAAGTTTAGAAAAAGGAACGGTTCAGTTTCAAAAAGGAAAAGATATCTAGAAGAAAAAGAAGAAGGCTTCAAGCGGAGTAAAATTACGCAAAGAACACCCCCCAAAAACATATTTGAAAGTAAACAATTAACGGATACAGAAATGGAGGAAATAGCAAAGTTAATAGAAAAATTATCCCAAGACCTTAAGGCTGAAATGGAAACAAATAAGAAAGAGCTAAAGAAACATATAGACCAAAATAATCTTCTAATTGAAAAAATGTGTATGGAGATGCAAGAAAGAGAAAGGAAATGGTAAAATGAAAAACAGCAAATTTACCAAAAAATAAAAGACTGAAGAAAAAGTCGAAGCAAAGAATAAGAAAGAGAGAAAGAATAATATAGTAATAAAAGGACTAAAGATAGGGGAAAAAGAATGCGATATAAAAGGAGTAGTCAAGAAATTTCTGAAAGACGAATTAAACCTAGAGCCTGAAATTTATAAAACAACTAGAATTAACACAAAGGATCAGAAAGTAATTGTCATAGCGGAATTACATAATTGGAATGATAAGATTGAAATAATGAAAAGTAAAAATAAACTCGGGAATAAGCGTATATATATATATATATATATATACACTGGCGAGCAAAAAATTGAGGTCAATTATTAATTATGATATATTTTTGGAATGTTTTGTTTTAAGCTCATGTTTGTAAATTGTAAATCATAGAAGGATCTTAATAATTTATTTTTTGAGAAATATCATCTGTTTTCTTTTGTTATCTGTCATGGAATATCACTCTTTTTACAAATTTTATAAAATAGCGTGCATTCGCGGTAATTGAAAATTCGCATTTCGGTGTCTCTTTTTGGTATAGCGTTGATTTCTCTTTGTAAAATCTATCAGTTACACGGTGTGGTACTCGTATTGTGTATTTAGCAGTTCACAATGCCTGTAAATCCTATTGCTGCGGCAAGAATTGTAGCGTTGATACAAGATGGCCGAGGACAACGTGAAACTGCAAGAATTGTTGGTCGGAGCCTTTGTGCTGTACAAAAGGTATATCAGCGCTATGAGGAGACTGGCTTGACAACCAGAACACCAGGATCCGGGCGTAAAAGAATCACCAGCCGAAGAGTTGACCGATTTTTGGTGTCCGCAAGTTTCCGGAATAGGACAGCTTCTGCGGTTTTGCTACGAAATCAACTCCAACAAGTTAAAGATGTAAATGTTAGTGAATGGACCGTTAGAAGAAGGCTTTATGATGCTGGATTGTCTTGTAGAAGGATGGCTACAGGTCCACCATTACAACGCCGGCATCGAATTGCAAGATTGGTTTTTGCCCGAAATCACGCGGCATGGAATGGCGAGGACTGGGGCAGGGTACTTTTTCCGTTGAGTCGCGTTTTTGCCTCAATGGATCAGACGGACGTCGACGAGTATGGAAAAGACCCGGAGAAAGATACGCTCAAGTTTGTATTGACGAGCGACTTCCATTTGGCGGTGGGTCGGTTATGGTTTGGGCAGGAATCTCTTCACAAGCACGCACAGAGTTGGTTTTCATACAGAATGGCTCCGTGACAGCTCACAGGTACATTACGAAGGTTCTAGAAGACCATGCTATGCCTTTCTTGATCACTATGGGCGAGCGTAGCATTTTCATGCAAGATAATGCTAGATCTCACGCAGCCAGAGTTGCCAGAGAATATCTGGGATGAAGTGGGAATTAGACGGTTTGATTGGCCAGCCCTCATGAACATGAATCCCTTCGAACATGCCTGGGATGAGTTGGGACGGCGTATCCGAAAGCATACACCAGCTCCAAGAACTGCCCAGGAGCTTAGAGCGTTGTTATTGCAGTAGTGGGATAATATTGACCAGAATATGATCCTTAACTTAATTCAGAGTATGCCTCGTCGAGTTCAAGCAGTAATTAACGCAAGAGGAGGATATAGGCAATATTAGTACTAAGTTTCTTTAAATTTTTTTCGTTCCACATAACTCCTAACAACAAAAAGTCAAACTACGTTTGAAATGTAAATTTATTGTTTTTTCATAATAAATTATAAAACCAAAAAATATGCTTTGCGTTTCAATATTGAATTATTAATTTAGCCTATAAAATACAGTATAATGGTTTTCAATTTACAGATATAAGCTTAAAACAGAAAATTAGAAAAATACATAATAATTAATAACTGACCTCAATTTTTTGCTCGCCAGTGTATATATATATATATATATATATATATATATATATATATATATATATATATATATATGTATATATATAGAAAATGATCTAACAAAAGAAGAAAAGAAAATTCAAGCTGAAAAAATCTGATGTGGCCAACACAAAACCTCCCGCTATTGAATTTTTATTAATTTAAATATATACTTACGTATTTACTACCGCTGCAAACTGTTCCATTGCAGAAAACTATTGCTTTATTTACTATTTTCTTTTTAAAATGTCACTATTATTAATTTGAAGTGATTAGTTTTTTGACAGTGACATTAACTGTCAGTTACATTCATTTGAAATATGAACTGTGTAACAAACGAATTATTGTGTTTCTCTTAGGCTTCGCGACTAATAAAAAAAAATATTTTTAAATTTATGTGTAAAATATATAGAAAAAGTATTAATGTATTCCAGTAGAAAATTCAATAATCTTTAATTTTCATAAGACATAAAATGCGAAAAAATGGCATTTAATGGTATTTTTTGAAGAAAAACCATTATGAGCTTCAGGTAAAGTGCCATTTCCGGTTATCCGATTTACACCAAAATCTAATGGCTTCTATTCATATTAGAATGGGATGTAAATACAAGGTTTCAGAATTTTCTGAATGATAGTATTTGAGTTAGAGTGAAGACAAAATCCCTACACATACACACATACATACACACATACACACACACATACACACATACAGACATCATCGTGAAAATGTTAAAAATGGATTCTAGGGACCTTAAAACGTGGTCATTTACTAAAATCTCGATATGAGATTTTTAGCACGATCCCTATACCTCCCTTACCAAGGGTAGCGGGAGGTAATTAAGGAAAAAAATCTGATGTGGCCAACACAAAACCTCCCGCTATTTAATTTTTATTAATTTAAATACATACTTACGGATTTACTAACGTTGCAAACGGTTCCATTGCATAAAACTATTGCTTTATTTACTATTTTCTTTTTAAAATGTCACTATTATTAATTTTAAGTGATTAGTTTTTTGACAGTGACATTTAATGTCAGTTACATTCATTGGAAATATGAACAGTGGAACAAAGGAATTGTGTTTTTCTTAGGCTTCGGGACTTGTAAAAAAAATTATTTTTAAATTTATCTGTAAAATATATAGAAAAAGTATTGATGTATTCCTGTAGAAAATTCAATAATCTTTAATTTTCATAACGACAAAATGCGAAAAAATGGCATTTAATGGTATTTTTTGAAGAAAAACCATTATGAGCTTCAGGTAAAGTGCCATTTCCGGTTATCCAATTTACACCAAAATCTAATGGCTTCTTTTCTTATTAGAATAGGATGAAAATACAAGTTTTCAGAATTTTCTGAATGGTAGTATTTGAGTTAGAGTGAAGACAAAATCCCTACACATACACACACACATACATACATACATACATACATACACACACACACACATACACACACACATACACACATACAGACATCATCGTGAAAATGTTAAATTTGGATTCTAGGGACCTTAAAACGTGGTCATTTACTAAAATCTCGATAAGTGATTTTTAGCACGATCCCTATACCTCCCTTACCAAGGGTAGCGGGAGGTAAAAAGGAAGGAAAAGAAAAATGGCAAACAGTAAAAATTGGTCACCTTAAAATTACTATAAATGACAAAACCTCAGTTTGGAACAATGCAAGTGGAAAATTAGAAGAAGTTACCCCAATTAATTTTCCAAAAAACGAATAAAACAAAAAATGATTGGACTTCTGAGGACGGAGACGGCAATGGAAATGGAACAGGAAGATGGAATTGTAAATAACAAAATAATCTCAAAAGTTCAACACAAAATATTAAAAATAGGCACATGGAACATAACAAGTATAAAAGGAAATAAACTAGAACTAGCAGAAGAATTTGAAAAAAGCCACTTATGTATTTTAGGTATTACTGAAACATAGAAAAAAGGGAACGGAATACAAAAAATTAAAGGGCGTATGCTAATTTACAGTGGAGTGGAACAACATGAGAACGCAAGGGAAGGAGTAGGCTGCTTAATAAGAGAGGAGTATATAAATAAAGTTTTCAAATAAAAATTCTTCACAGAACGTATTCTTTCTGTAACTTTTGAAATAGATAAAATAAAAATAACTGTAGTAGTAGTATATGGACCAAGTGAAGATGAAACAAGTACAATCAAAGATAAATTTTGGGAAGAAATGCAGCAAATAATTGAACAACAATTTGAAACAGTCGTTTTAGTGGGAGATTTTAACTCTCGTGTGGGAAATGAACATGAAGGAATTGAATATGTGATGGGGAAAGATGGAGAAGAAGCAATAAACAATAACGGATACGGACTAATAGATTACTGCATAGTCAATGACTAAGCCATTATGAATACAATGTTCACACAGAGACATACATAAATATACGAGGGAAGTAGAAAACAAGAAAGAAAAATCAATTATCGATTATGTGATAGTTGGCCAGAGTTATAGACAACAAATTAAAGATTTAATAGTAAACAGAGGAAGGGAAATCGGAAGCGACCATTACTTAGTGGAATCAAAAACTAAAATCGAAAACAGGTCTGAAAATTGCGAATCCCAAGGTAAAATAAAAACCAGTAAAGAAACATTAAAAATCTATAACTTAAAAAACAAAGAACATCAAGAAAAGTACCAACACAAGGTAAAAGAAAAAATCTTAAAATTACAAGATTATGGAAGATTAACTGTAGTAATATGGAATAATTTTAAGAACATTGTCCAATAAGCTGCGAAGGAAACCTGTGGTACAAGTATAACAAATGTAAACAAAAAACGAACACATTGGTGGAACCAAGAAATTAAAATAAAAAAACAAAAATGGAAAGTATATATCAATAACAAGAACCAACTAAAATACAAAATATATAAATTACAGAGGAGGAAAGTAAAGGAAATATTACAGAAGAAAAAGGAATGGCACGATTTTGGTAGTCTCGTGGAAAAAACTACAAAGAAAACAAAAAACTATTCTTTCAAATTACTAAAAACTTAAAGAAAGGAAAAGAACCACCCTTAAAACAAATTAGAGATAAAATGGACAGATTCTAGTAAACGACAAAGAAATTATGGAAAGAGAACACTGAAGAATTACTAGAAGTTAAAACAACAGACCAATATATAATGAAGATATTAAAAGAGAAGAGATTACAAAGAAAGAAATAACAGATGCAATCAAGAAAATCAAAATCGATAAAGCAGCAGGTTGAGTTTTAAGAGTTTTTTTACCCTGCAAAAGAAGGGGAAAAAGCGATTTTAGCATATGGGTCAAGATAGGGATGAAAAATTCAAATTTGTGACCCTGGAGAGGCTCGGCCTGAACCGCCATCTTGGATCAAAGGTGCAAAAAATGAGTTTTTTGCTATTGCCTCGAAAAAAGTGGCCCATATTAAAATTTTATAAGAATATAAAATTAAAACTCGTTACTTTTTGTAGAAAAAGGGTTCGTGCATTTTTTACCTAGGATGAACTCGCAAAGAGTTATGTTCAAAACTAGGTAACCAGAACAGCAATTTATGAAAGAAAGTTTAATCGCACAAAATATGCACAATATTAAATTTTTAATAATAATAATTTATTTACTTTACAAGACAAATCCCAATTACAAAGTAAAAAGTTACATGAATATGACAAAAAAATACAATACAAGTAATTATGTAATAACACGATGAATGTCATTGAATGTGCAGTCGAATATATCACATTGAATACATATTTCATTATAATAGCTAGGTAAAGTAACAATTGATGACTTTCATAATATATTTGTGCGGCACTTTTTAATATGGAATTGTTGTTGCCTACTATTTACTCTAAGTATACGAAAGGAAAGAGAAGATAGGAGATCCGGGGAATCGTACTCGTTATGTAACAATTTATAAAGAAACTGAAGACAAATAATTTTATGTCTGTTCAGCACAGTTGGAATATTGAATACGTTCAATGTGAAATTATCAACTCCTCTTTCAGGATAAGAACCAAAATATTTGTACCATACGTATTTTAAGAATTATCTTTGAATTATTGTTAAAGGTTACAGTAATGGTTAAATATAGGGAACCAAATTAATATTACATATTCCATTTTGCTCCGAACGAGAGCATAATACAAAGTTATTATGGTAGTTTTGTTAATATTGTAATTAAAAATAACAAGTTGATTTTTTTTTTGTGAAAAACTCATAATTTTACATTTTGAAATATTAAGAAGAAGTAAATTCGTTTCACTCCAGGTCCGTAACTTATCAATGTTTTCTTGTAATGTAAAGCAGTAGTTAATGTTATCAATTTTAAGAAACAGTTTTACGTCATCCGCATACATGAGTACATTACAATCTAAATTAGCTGGTAAATCATTAATAAAGAGCAAGAAAAGAAGTGGCCCGAGATTTGAGCCCTGTGGAACTCCAGAACTTGCAGGGTAATGTTCCGATGTAAAGCCGTTGTATGTGACTCTCTGAACATGATTTTCAAGATAACTTGCAAAAAAATTGACAAATAAGTTGTCAAAACCAATATTTTTCAATTTATTAAGAATTATGTTATGATCTAGAATGTCAAATGCCTTTGTAAAGTCCGTGTATATGACATCAACTTGACCTCGACAATCTAGAACTTCTGCAACGTATTGCTTAAATGAACTTAAATTAGTTATGGTTGATTTGTTATATAAGGTTATGCAATTTAGGGTATATTTGAGCGTAAAGAAGTAATTCGAAAAGCTTGAAAAAGTTTACAATAATTGATATAGGCCTGTAATTACGACTGTTTGAAGGATCACCCGACTTTAGAACAGGGCACACCTTAGATTCTTTCCATGATTCAGGAAATGTTCCACTTGTCAGAGATATATTATAAATTACTAAAAGTGGCTCGACGAATGCATACACACAATCTTTGACCAAGAAGCTTGGAACTTGATCAACGCCCGCTGTATTTTTGTTTTAAAGTTTTTTCGATACAGTAATTATGTCCATTTCCGTTATATGCGGGATATTTATATTTATACAATGCGCTGCATTAACATCGTTAACATCATCACTTGCACCAGGCCCGTTAGAGAACACACTATGAAAATAGTTTTTAAATAAATTTAGAATGTCGTTCGGGTTGTTACAGACATTGTCGTCCCAAGTTCATCGTGGATGGAAGCCTACTATTATTATTTTTATGGCGAATAAAATTCTAGAATTTTTTGGGATCGTTATGAACAGAGTATTCGGCATTCTGCAAATATTCTCTCTATGAATTAGCAATTTGGCATTTAATAATTTTTCTGTATTTAACATAGTCTTGATGGATGTTCTTGTCGTTATAATTTTTGAAATATTGCGGATAATATCTTGGTTAAACCAAGGTGGATAACTCTTCCTACTGCTATTTTTATAGATTGGTACGTGTTTGTCTAGTGCATTATACAATATGGCATAAAAACGATTACAAGCTTCATTCACGTTATCTGCCGCCTCAATGTTAGACCAATCACAATGAAACAAGGTATTATACATAGCAGGGAAATCAGATTTTTTAAAGTTGTAATTTTTTATTGCATTTAATGTGGGAAACTTGTAGTCATTTCGTTATTTATATTCAGGATGATTGTCAATGCAGGATGATATTTATTCTCGTTTACAAAGTATTGATATTCCCTAAATACTTTACATTTCATATTTGTGAGTACGAGATGTAATAAATTATTATCATTATTACAAACATTGTTACACTGTTCATAACTCATATAAGACATGAAATTAATTACATACTCTCTCAATATGTCATTTCGGTATGCATTGAAAGTAGGGATGTTAAAATCACTTAATAAGATTACATGTTTTTCATTTAATAATAATTGCTTCATATATTCAAAAAACGTTTGCAAATTTGATAATGTTGGAGTATACGGAATATAAACAGTTACTACAATAACATTGAAATATTTAAATATACATTTACAACAAATTACATCAAATGCAGGTAACACGTCTGACAGTTCTGTATTTAAACTTTCGACAACTATATTGTTTTTAAGTGCGAGAAGTAAACCGCCACCACGAGACACGTTCAATACAGAAAAATTTCTGTCTTTCCTGAAGACAGTGTAGCACTCCGGGGGAAGAAATTCACTGGATGAAATGTCATTCGATAACCACGTCTCGCTTAAACTTATAATATCGAAATCAGATTCGCACACCGACAGAGTAAAGTTCTCAAATTTATTTTTTAAACTACGCACATTTTGGTAATAGCATTTGAGTTCGTTTACATGTTGGATGGCAGAGTTTACTGGCTTGAGCCTAAAAAACCACCAGTAGACCAGTACTTACGCACCAGGTTGTCTGAGGGCCAAATAGCTGGATCAGAATAAGAGCTGCTTCCTCGAACGGGACACCAAGTTTAAAAGATGCATAGTCGCCTTTATGCTAGATTTTATTACGTACCCAAGAGTCAGTTAATCCTTTCTCCTTAAGATAGTTGATTACGTCGTCAGCTGCAACATCTTTATTAGCGATATAACTTATATGAAGCCAGGCACGTCTCGGAGTGCCGCGTAAATTGCTACTAGTAAGGACCTGTACTGTACCAAAGGCGTGAATAGCGCCGTCGCGCGCACCTGGGACTTGCCATGCTGAGTCGTATGAGTTTGTATTCGGAGGTTTGTCTTGCTTAACAGCTGATGACTTGACATTTTGCTGTTTGACACCTGATGAAAGTGAGGAGGATGCACCAAAAGAAATACTTGGAGGATTAACCGGGATGTTCACCTTATCATTAACGGTTAGATTTTTAATTAAATCACTTTGGTGTTTTATTATATTTTTACACTCTTGAAGTTCTTTTTTAAGAAGTTGAATTTCGTTTCTAAATGAGTTAATAAAGTCACCAAGCGCATTATCAATTGCAAGTTTAATAGGAGAATTCAACTCTTCTGAATCCGTTGATTTACTTCGCTTTTCATGCATTTTAAAACCGAAAAGCATTTTTTCTAAAATAGAAAAAAAGATGTATTCGAGAGATAACAGAAACACGTCCGCACAGTTCAATGACCTGACCTGACTACTGACTCGACTTTAATACTTAGTCTAATAGATTTTGTTATTTGCAACAGTTCACATTTATCGTGGCATCAAAAGAAGTAAATTATCAATGATTTTTCAATAATTTTTATCAACTCTTTCCCACAAATTCATCAACCACTCTGATACTGTACCGTGGTTTAAAAATTTTAATTCAGCTTGGAATTCTCCTTCATGACATGTTAAACGATTTTTGCTCCGATGAGCAGTTAACGAATTATTAGCAATTTATTTCAAACTAAAATCAAAAAAGTCAGCTGGGTCAAATGATATACCGAGTGTCCTAATTAAAAAAAAAATATTCATATTATTGCACCCCTACTGGTTTACATTATTAATTTAATTTGAAACAGGGGAATTTCCAGAAGAACTAAGTAAAGTAGCACCTATTTTTAGGATAAAAGATGCTCAAAATATTGAAAATTACAGGCCTGTATCGCAATCCTCAATTTTTTCTAAAATGTTTGAATACTGCTTTCTTGCACGTTTAGAGCCGCTTTTAACACAAAATAATATTATTACTAATAATCTATCATAAATACAACCTATTTAAATTTTTTATGAGAATATTATTTTCGAAATGGAGGACAATAAATATTCCTTTGCCATTTTTTGTGATTTGTCCAGAGCTTTTAATTGTGTTAACCACTCAAAGCTTCTTGACAAGTTGGAAGAATATAGTATTCGTGGAGTAGCTCTCACATGGGTAAAGTCTCGTATATAATGGGCAATAATATGTCTATTAAAAACAATGACAATTTTAAAATGCCGATAATTAACACGAAATCTTCTGCAGTCAAAATAGGTGTGCCACAGGGTTCTATTCTAGGACCCATCCTATTTTTGTTGTATATTAATGACATGGACTTGATGTTTCAGGAGAACACTAATGTTAGTTTAACCATGTACGCTGATGATACATGTTATTGTGTCTCATTCGGATACAAAAATTCTAGAAGTCTCTTGTACTAAAGTTTACAATTTTCTGTCAACCTGGCAATAATATGTCTATTAAAAACAATGACAATTTTAAAATGTCGATAATTAACACGAAATCTTCTGCAGTCAAAATAGGTGTGCCACAGGGTTCTATTCTAGGACCCATCCTATTTTTGTTGTATATTAATGACATGGACTTGATGTTTCAGGAGAACACTAATGCTAGTTTAACCATGTACGCTGATGATACATGTTATTGTGTCTCATTCGGATACAAAAATTCTAGAAGTCTCTTGTACTAAAGTTTACAATTTTCTGTCAACCTGGTTCAACATAAACGAAATATTCTTGAACGAAAATAAAACTAATTACATAAAATTTCATAATCAACTAAATAAAAATTATATGAATATTAAAATAAGTAACAATACGGTGCAGAGTGACACAATATTCTTAGGTTTGCGTATAAATGAACATTGTTTGTGAAACGACCATTGCCACGATATTATTCAAAAATTAAATTCCATATGGTATTTAATAATAGTATATTATACGCCAAGGTTGAGAAGATAATCATGCGCCAATCTTGGCGCTGGGTCAATAATGATTATTTTCTCAACCGTGGTTTATATAATATTTTTTTCACTACTAGCACATAAATCCTATTTGATTTTTTTTAGCTCACATATACAACTGGGAAAACGTGATTCAGAATAAACGTAGTGTAATTGACTTTGTAATCTATGATGAGCGTTTGAGGAGTATGATTGTAGATACCCGTGTGAAAAGAGGCGCTGAATTGGGTACGAATGATCATTATTTGGTTGTGTCGCGAATGCGGTTAAATAAATTTTGGTGAATGAAGGAGAACGGTTCTGGGCAAATGTTTCGTGTGAAATCCTGTGCCCTTTTAAATGAAGATGTTAGGATACAATTTGTTGATAGGTTGAATGTGGGCCTAATTATGATTGAAGTTTGGAAGAAACTTAAGGATTCCCTCCTTAAATGTGCAAAAGAAGTTTGTGGTGAAAGTAGATTAGGCTGTTGTCCGAAAAATGCGTGGTGGAACGAACAGGCGAAAGAAACGATTCTGAGAAAAAGAGGGCGTATTTAAAGTTTTTAAATGTTAAGGATTCGCCTGGGAGTTTGCGCGAAGAATGTTTGATAGAGTATAGAAGGAAGAATAAATGGGTGAAGCAAGTGGTAAGAGAAAGTAAAAAACGATTTAATGATTTGTTGAGTGAAAGGTTGACCAATGATTTTAGTACAAATAAACGATTGTTTTGGTTGAGTGTGAAGAGACTGCGGGGTGGAAGTGGTCGAGTTGTAAAAGCAGTGAAGAGTGCGAATGGAGAATTATTGTGGAATGAATCAGACGTACGGAATAGATGGTGCGAGTATTTCAAGGGTTTGTATGGAGGTGAGATTGAGAGGGATGATAGAAGCGAAGCTGCAAGTGAAAATGATAGTGAAGATGATTATGATATAGATGAAAGTGAAGTATGTGATCTATTAGCGCGTGTAACGAATGGTAAGGCTGCGGGTTTGGATGGAATTACAAATGAGATGTTGAAGTATGGGGGAGAGAAAGCATTTGATTGGTTAATATATTTGTTAAATTTTGTCTAAAACGTTGTGTAGTTCCTGATGATTGGAAAAAAGCTGTTATTTGTCCTTTATTCAAAGGCAAAGGCAGTTCGATTGAATGTACAAATTTTCGCGCAATAAGTCTGTTGAGTGTAGTAGGGAAACTCTTTGGTAAGATTTTAATTCATAAGGTGCGAACCTTAACAATTTCAAAAATTAGTGACGTTCAGGGTGGTTTTTTGCCTGAGAGGGGATGTGTCGATCAATTGTTTGCTGTTCGTATGATTGTAGATAAGTCACTTGACAAGAACAAGAAGGTGTTCTGTGGCTTTCTAGATTTAAAGAACGCGTATGATAGTGTTCTTCGAGACACTTTGTGGGATGTACTCAGAGAGTATGGCGTGAATGGAAACTGGTTGAGGCCAATTCGAGCGTTGTATGAGGGTAGTGAAGCTGCTGTAAGAATAGATGGTAGGTTGAGTAGTTGGTGACTGAGTGCAATGTATTGGTGAATGGAGTAAAACTGGAGCAGGTGAATGAGTTTGTATATTTGGGTAGCATGATGTCGAGAGATGGACGAATTGACCGAGAAATTGATAGGAGGGTGAGTGCGGGATGTAAGGTAATGGGTGCTCTCGGTACGTTTGCTCGTAACGTAAACGTATCTAGAGAGGCTCGGTTAAGTGTATATAATGGAGTACTGGTGCCTGCTTTGAGGTATGGAAGTGAATGTTGGGCATGGACGAGAAAGCATAAAAGGAGAGTGACTGCCGTGGAAATGAGGTATTTACGTGGTATTTGTGGCTATACAAGACGGGATCGCGTGAAGAATAATTTGGTGTATGAAGAATGTATGGTTAGGAAGAATGTTGTTAAGAGAGTTGGAGTGAGTCAGTTGAGATGGTTTGGTCATGTGGAGAGAATGATGAGTGAACGACTTGTAAAACGTATATATTTTGGTAAAGTTGAGGGTGTTCGATTGCGTGGCCGTCCAGTGTGTAAGTGGATGGCTGTAATTGGTAGTGTTTAAGTTTCCGAGTGGAAAGATAAGAAGAGCATGTATAAATACGATTATGAATGTGGCTGAAGCGAAAGAAGTATGCCTGGATAGGAATGTGTGGCAAATGATGATTGTTTTGTAAATATTGTGGTGAGAAGATGGATGGTTAGTAAGAATATTTTATAAGAATGGAGAGACAGCTGAACTTTTATGTGGACGATGTGAACGAAGTATGTTTGTACAGGAATGTGTGGCGAAAGATGATTTTTTGTGTAACTATTATTGTGGTCCGGATGCGGTTATTCGCTACCGAGAATTGGTCACTTTAATATGTTCCTCTACTCTTGAGAAATCAAAATCGCATGTACACCAACTTTTGAGAACCGCACATATGAAGAATTAAAAATTAAACTTATAGACCTCTATTCAATTAAATGCACGATATTTCACGCACTTACTTCATTTTGGAAATGTACCCGAGAAAAGGGACAATCATTGGAAAGGTACGCTAATAAATTAAAAGAGCTAATAAAAAATTGTGGATATACAGGAGAATTTCTAGAACGACAGTTAAGAGATAGATTTGCAACCGGACTTAATCAGGTACAACTTGAAATAAACTTGAAACAGAGGTGGCCAGATCTAGGCGAAACAACTGAGACAGGACAACAAGAAGTGACAGTAATAGTCATAGTGACAGTATTTTTTCTGATGACAGCAATGACAGTGACGATGAAATTAGAAACGTAAAATCAAAAATAAAGACCAAACAAATCGACGTCAGAATTAATGGCGTAAACTGTACTATGGATTGGGACCCAGGCTCTGCATACTCTATAATCAACGAAACGATGTGGAAGAAAATTGGTTCACCCTTACTTACGAAAGCCCCAAAACTAAAAGCATATGGTAATCATAAATTACAATTAAAAGGATTATCTAATGTTAACGTTTATTTGCATGGGATTAAGAGGAAACTACCAGTTGTTATTATAAAAGGAGCCAATCCATTTTTATTCGGATTACAATGGAGTGAAAGCTTTCACATGGAATTTCCTGCCCATGTCTATTCCTCCAACAAAATAGATGAACAAGAAAGACTCAACAAAAGAACCAACAAGTACTCAAAAAGAAGACGTCATACCGATCAAATACGGCCAAGAATTACACCAGATACAAACAATACATTAATAAGAATTGAGCAACCATCACATAACGAACATTCAACGAAAAATATGGAATGTGTAAAAGAAATTACTTCAAACCATGGCCTTCGTAGTAGTACCAGAATCGGTAAACCTCCTCAGCGCTACATGGATGAAACTAATTTAGCGAAGGGGGGACGAATATAGAGTTTATTTTCAAGTGCTATTATAGTTTTTATATGTTATGTTTCCATAGTTGCATTGTTACATTCAGTAATAACATGTACTGACATTTAAATACAAATACAAAACTTATAATACAAAAACGTTGTATATTTATTCAATAATACGTAACAGAATACGTTTGTGAATGTGGCTGCGGTGAAAGAAGTGTGCATGGATAGGAATGTGTGGCGAAGGATGATAGTTGTGTAACTATTATTGTGGTCCGGATGCGATTATTCGCTACCGAAAATCGGTCACTTTAATATGTTCTTATGTAGGAATGCTATGATGATTGTGGATAAGGCGAAAGAAGAATGTTGTTAAAGAGTGAAGTGAGTCAGCTGAGCTGTTTTTATATCTGACGTTTCGCTCATTTCGCTGGTTTGGTAACTTCACTTGTGACCCCTAATTTGTTTTTGATTTAATTATTTAATAAAAACACTTTCTGCTGTTACAGTCAGCAGCGTAATTAGTTTATTATTATTTTTAAATAAATCTATTCAAATGTATTTACAAATACAAAAAAATAGTGATTTATACATTCCTACATCTACACATGTTTTACACCTTCACCAAAACAGCACAGCGGCATTATAGACCTAGGTTAATAATAAATTATTATTGACCTGGGTTACCATGGTTATAAGCAAGCGGTAGTGAAAATCAATTTCTCATGTCAAATATATCACGCACATGTCGGGTCTGCTTGAAATTACGGTGTTTGTTTTTGAGACTCCTCTCCAATGGCATCTGACGTATTCATTTGCCAGAAAGGAATACTTAGATTGTATTGGTGGTGTCCTACAGTCAACTTCATTTTTCAAATTTATTCAAAAAAATTCAATATTTTACCATTAGGTTGTGTATTATTACAGGAATTGCACAATTATGTATACAAAAATAAACATAATTTTGTAACAAACATAGATTTACACAATTATAATACAAGAAATAAAAATGATTTTAGATTGCCTTGTAACAATTTAAATGTAGGAAGAAAATCTCCTCAATATTTAGGGCTAGATGTTTGTAATAGATTACCATTTGAGATTAAAAACGGTAGCACCTTGCGAACATTCAAACAAACTCGTAAAATATTTTTAGTTAATAATTTGCTTTTACTCTATAACAGAATATAATAATTTCAATGAGATTTCTTAATATTTAAAGATTAAAATATACAAGTAAGTATGAAATCGCATCCAGAAATAATATAATAATAACAAGTAGTCGGAAAGTGGATGAAAAGGAAAAGCTAAATGAAACAACTTCTCATAGCAAACGTTTCAACTATTATTTAGTCTTCATCAGTGCCTACATAAACACAATATAATGAACATTAAGAATAATGAATAAATTAAATAACTTACATGGAAGTACAGTCAACAATATAAAATTAATATGATACATGTGTAGAAGAAATAAGATCTTAGAACAATGATCAGTTACCAGCATTATATTGTGTTTATGTAGGCACTGATGAAGACTAAATAATAGTTGAAACGTTTGCTATGAGAAGTTGTTTCATTTAACTTTTCCTTTTCATCCACTTTCCGACTACCTGTTATTATTATTTTAAAATATATGTATGCATCCATCTATACTTTTTTGTGACTTTTTTTAACACATGTACCTTTGTGAAAAGAAATAAATATATTATTATTATTATTATTATTATTATTATTAATTTACCGTAAATTTCCAAATTTACCGTAAATTACTAGGTAAATTACAGGGAATTTAAGACATTAGGCTAGTTTGCACGATATAATATGATTGTTTGGAATGTGGAGGGGACAAAGAATGATGTTATTAACGGTAGCGGTACCTAAACACTACAGCCTTCAAGATCTCTGTTGTACACAAACATTATTATTGATATTCTACGCACCTAACATTGTTACACGTTAAATAACTTCTTTCCCCATAAGTTAATACTCAAAGAAATATTGCAGAGACTACAAATGTAAGTGAAGAGTTATTCTTTTATTCTGCTGATGATTGAAAACCCGAATCATTATTGAGAACGAGGACACAAATTGATTAATTAACATAAACTCGTTTTTTGTGATAAATATTTTATAACATTTAGTAAAAAATATAAAAAAATAACACTAGGTAAGTTTCAAAAATAAAGTTATATTTACTATACGTATTTCGGTCGACTAGACCATCATCAGGTAATAGTAACAGAAGAAATTTAGTAAACTAATGCATTATGTATGCGATTTTTTTGAAAACATTTTATTTTCCTAAAATACTTATTTATAAATTTCTTGCTACTTTAAAATATATAACGATAATATATAATTTTAACGTATGACTGGTATGTTATATACCAAATAGTAACCCTAGGGTGTTATAAAATTGATGTTGCTATGTGAAAGACTACCACAAATCAATAAACTAATGAAATGAACGTAAATAATATTTTATATTTTTTGTTAATTTAGAATATATAGTACCAGTATTATACAATTACTTATTTATATGAAAAATGCAAATTTGAAGGCGACCAAAAAATTCTAGATTATCAGATTTATATACCAATAACTAATGAAACCTCGTATTTTAAATATATTTCAGTAGGTCCTTTCTTAAGAAATACAAGAACTTCTTCGCGGGTTAAAACCTTTGATTTTTTTTCGGTCGACAGCCCCTGCAAATTTGTTTTAAAAATTGCTGAAATTAAACAAATCTTTCAGTACTTTTGATTTTTTTTTTTCAACATCTTTTCTTGGCATTGAAAATTTTGTCCATAAAGAGTTGGGAAAGAATGATTAATGAAAATAGGCCAGCATAACGGTTTCATTTATTACAATTACACAATTCTCCACCATCCTTTCTTAAAAACGGCTGAATTCTTGTTCATATCTCTTTTAAGTTTTTTGAGGTACAACTAATTCTATTGCTTAACTTCCTCTGGTATTTTTTCAGTCATTTTACACCTGATGCGGCGTTATTGACAGATAGAAATAATAAAATAAACAAATCGGTATTGTAAATAAATAAGAATATCGCGTTTCCTAGTTACAGCGTTTACGCTACTAGAATAATCTCTCTAACAGAAATCACAATAAGACATAAATCGATAAAAATCCTTATTAAAATAGTATATCGGTCGGACGTTAAACGTTGAACGCACCACAGGTGTTAAAGGACAATAACGCCTGAGGTCAACAGTGTACATTCCGAGGGCCTCTAGCCCGAGGTGTGTACATTGACCGAATGCGTTATTGTCCTTCAACACCCTTGATACGTTAATTACTATAATTTATACGGTAATTTTGAATAGATAAGTACCGCGGTAATTTAAAAAAGATCGGGTAATTTTCACATCGCTAGATGTTTCATTAAATTTAATGTACTTTTCTCCGTTCGATCCTGAATATTCCTGCGTACATTTTGAAAGGTTGCAAAAATATTCTTATTGAACCGCTACACTTTCTCTTTAATTTGTCTCTCAGGAATAGTATTTACCCTAAGTTATTAAAGGTAGCACAAATATGTACTATATTTAAATCTGGTGAGACAAATAATGTTTCAAATTACAGACCCATATGTATTTTGCCAGCATTGTCAAAAATCTATGAAAAAATAATTTATAAATACAATTATTCATCAGTATCTAATTCTATATCTATTCATCAACACGGATTCATGCAAGGTAGATCAACTACAACAAATCTTATGAATTTTACCAATTTTGTATCAGAAAATATGTTACTCTCTCATCAAATAGATACAGTATATACAGACTTTTCCAAAGCCTTTGACAAAATCGATCATCAAATATTATTGAATAAACTAAATATACAGTTCAATTTTTCTACAAACTTATGTCAGCTCTTACAATCATATCTTACTGACAGACAACATTATGTTTATCTATATGGTCATAAATCTGCTCCATTTACTTCTACTTCTGCTGTCCCACAAGGGGGACATTATATTATTTATAAATGATATCACTGTGTCTATACAACATTCTAATATTTTGCTTTATGCCGATGATATTAAAATATACAAAACTATAAATACAATAGATGATTGTCAGAAATTGTAAAATGATATAGACAATTTAGTAAAATGGTCAGAGTCTTCTAAATTATATTTTAACTTCAATAAATGTAATGTTCTTTCATTTACAAATAAAAAAAACTGTAATTCAATCAAATTACCACATAAATCAAAATATTTTGTCACGTTTATTTAAAGATCTTGGAATTATATTTGATCCAAAATTGAAATTGGATCAGTATGTAACATACATTTGTAAAACTTCATATAGAAATCTGGGATTTATTATACGAAGTTCTCAATCATTTACTAATGTAAATACAATTATGAGTTTATATTACTGCTATGTAAGATCTAAACTAGAATACTGCATACAAATATAGAATCCATTGTATAATAAATACGTCATTAAATTCGAAAATATTCAAAAGATATTCTTAAGATATTGCTGGTTTAAAAAATTTAAATCCTACTCATATGAAATCAGTTTTATAACATTATGTTAAATGAATTTAAACAAACCAGTCTTCAGTCAAGAAGAAATATTCTGTCTGTTTTATATCTGTATAAACTAATTCATAATAAAATAGATGATACTACTTTGTTAAATAAAATAAAACTTGATATTCCTCGGATATGTTCCAGACAAAATATATAACTTTTGCTATACCATTTTGTGTAAGAAATTATCAACTAAACTCACCAATAATACAAATATGTTAATCTTACAACAATATATGTACTCATTTTGATATTTTCCATGATTCAATGACTTCTGTTAAAAATAAATTGACTAGTATATATTCATCTAATTAATTAATGTTTGTTAATAACTAATATGCTCACTTTTCTTATCTAAATATATAAGATATTTAAGTAAATATTTATGTAATTTTCTCTCTTCTTGTATCAACATTTCATTTATATATATATATATATATATATTCTCCCTCTGTAATTGGGATAATTATTATCCTGTTGAGCGGAAATAAATAAATAAATAAATTAAGTAACCGTACGTAAAATTAGAAAGTCCGGACAAAACGCCTGATTTCCCTAATAAAAAAGTCCGGACATTTTCATTGTACGTGTGCCAATTTTTAAAAATATTAGTTAATTTACGTGGATTTTGTCTATTACAAAGAGATTGATTTTTGTTTGAGTTAAGTACCTACGAAAGAAATTGGTAATAAAGAATATTTTTTGTTTAAGTTGATTATGTATATACCTACCAAAGGGAATAGCAACAAATATTATTTTTAATTTGATAGTTTGACTTCACTATGTATATACCTGGCAAAGAGAATACTAACAATTATTATTTTTAATTTGATAGGTTGAGTTCTTTATTACCACAGAAAATGACAAAGATTATTTTTTCGGTTGACTGATACCGTAATTTACGTTAGATAATATTGATTATATTGTTCGATAGAGTTTTTATTTTCGTAAATAATTAAGAAGTCCGAACAATTTCAAAGTCCGGGCGGAATCCTGATAAGACTAAAAATCCGGATATGTCCGGACAAATCCGGACGTTTGGTAACCTTAGGTATTATACAATTACTACGGATGTCATTTAAACATCTTCGTCTCCTACAGTGGTTGGAATGTTTGCAATAAGACTTCACAGAACATAGATGGTTCGAGTATTGTCTACAGCTGTATGTCTACACTCAATATCTTTTCCTGACAGGTTCAAAAGAATGTGAAATACATTATCAAGTTGTAAAGTGGTTTTAACTTAAAATAATGCGTTTTTTGCAAGTAAAGTAATATCTTTTAATTTTGTTGAAGATACTTTATGGAATATAGTAGAAACCGCCGGTTAAAATATAGAAGTAAATCTTTTGGGCATTTTGCCAACCACGAGTTTTGGAATATGTTGCGCTGTATCCGACTATTATCCTCTCCCTAAAGAGTAAAAAACTTTCAAACTTTATCACATTGGCGGAATCCTTG
This sequence comes from Ophonus ardosiacus, assembly GCA_943142095.1. Taxonomy (NCBI): domain Eukaryota; kingdom Metazoa; phylum Arthropoda; class Insecta; order Coleoptera; family Carabidae; genus Ophonus; species Ophonus ardosiacus. The sequence continues at coordinate 43,330,736 of OW964824.1, forward strand.
GTAAGTGCTGTATCGCAGCAGGTAACAAAAGTTATATCATCAACGAGGCTGTCAGAATTTTTTACGAAAAACATAAATCAGTCCGAAAATAACAGTAAAAAAACTCATACCTTTTTATATTCATATCCACTGTGTAGGTTTTGCTGTAAATAGCATTTGTCCACCAATTTATACGAGAAACTCAGACATTCTGCAATAACCTTTAATTCTTGATCTACCTGATTTGATTTCGAATAAACTCCATCAGAACTACCTACAAATATACCGGGTGTCTACTTTATTGACGACCTTAGGCAACACAATAGCAAATTTTCATTTGTATGTAAATTCTGCCCTATTAATTTTAAAACAAGAGTGTAAATACAAAAAACTATCTAACAAGAATAAAATTATTGTTTACATGTGTTTCGTTTACGAAAGAGAGACATTATAAAAATAATAATTTTTGGCTATTTACAGAGTGCCATGATCAGTAACACAAAATGTTAAACAGTTACTTGAGTTTGGTAGATGGCATCTATCATAAGGTTTTAATAATTATTGTATTAATTAATTTATTCACCAGTAATTTTGGATCATTTACCATCCCAGAAAAAACTCAATGGAACAATATTAACTATTAAATGTCAATTAATAAACATTTATCTATCAAAATCAAACAATACGACTATTCAAATTGTATGTTTTGTCTTACATGACACTCTGTAAAAAGCTTAAAGACGGATATTTTATTTTACGTTTATCTCATGACAAGAACCTATTATATCCATAAATTTAGGCTCTTGTAAGTAAACAAATTGCCACCTTGAAACTTCAAATATCAGAGTAACTAATAGTGAAAATCTATACATCTCCCCTTAATTATAAACAATCTTTACACTACTATTATTTTCAAATTTAAGTTATTTAGTACACATTAGTACATATATTAGTCTACTGTTATGGGTATAGGGAATATAGAATTAAATTTACTTGTTTTGCTGTATATAGTTTAGCTATTAATTTTGGAGACAAGTTGTAAATACAACACTTGTTCAGAATTAAACACACAATCGGGTCTGTTCTGTAACTTAGTGGTTAATTTTTAACAACTGGTTAAAAATATTATCCAACAGATATTGATTTGACAAAAATCCAATTTTTTGTTATATGTGATATATTCTTGATTGGTTAATTTTTTTTAACCAGTTGTTAAAATTTCACCACAGCTTAGGCTCGAATGAAATTAAAATCGATAGCAATTTGTATTTATCTTTTTTTTTTCTTAGGATAAAAGAAAATTTTCATGAAATTTAGTGTTATATTGTGTAGATTTTATTTCTGGATAAATTTTATATTTACAATTTCTCTCAAAAATTTAATAGATAAATAATTATTTACCTATTACACCACAGCAAAATAACAATATTAACATTATATTTCCTGTATAACGGATTTCAATTAGACACCCGATATGTTTACCTACGGCATTTTATACTGCTGTAAGGAAATATTAAATGCCTATGATACACCTAGAGAAGACAACTAGATTCTAATGTGGCAGGTAACAAAACATTTCTTTGATTTAAATTTTAAGTAGATATTCAATCTCACAATACTAGAAGACAAATTCCAGTATTATTTTACATATCTCCTAAGCATTCTTTAATAATTTTGTATTTTTAATTCTATTGAAGATGTATGGGATTTGGTCAGGGATGACCTGGTAATATCCTAAGTATGTTGCCTAAAATTTACTCTGTAGACTCTTAAAATTACAAATAAAATAAAAAATTCTTATAATAGGGTGCTTGTAATACACGCCATTAAATTTGTTTATTTAGCATATATTATAAAAAATATACAAGCAAGCAACTAAATTACATAAATAATTCAATCATCATTCCTTATATTCAGGTCACCTGGAAGCCATGTGTATAACACATAGTACAAATTAGCGTCTAAATCACGACATCCCCTGGTTTTTAAATGCATCAAAATGACATTAAATCTGTAACAATGTACAAAAATTTATTAACTTCATTCTAATAAAAATGAGTGTGGAAACTTTTGTAAATAAGCAGATTAATAATAATTTCTGTCTTACTTTTATAACAGATTACTAAGAAAAATTATTTTTCTACAGTCTATATACAAAGTAAGCACTTGCGCTCGCTTTTGTCGCCGTAAAATGTCACCTTGTCGCTAATGCGCGACAAAACAGAAAAACGCTCGCTGTCCGAATTTCTAACTAAAGAATGTTGAGAAATGTCACTTGTCTACACTCGTAATGGGAACGTTTAATCACGAACTAATGGCGCTGTAAGTTACTTGCGCATTTACCACATATAATCATTATTTATTGAGTAGTACTATAAAGTATATTTTAGTTTCTTTTGTTATGGTGGAGGACCTCATTCTGGCGACTGTAGAATAAATCATATGTGAGTTTTGAGCGCAAACGGACATTGTCGATTTCGAGAGTCCTTTCAATCGGCAATATCTTATTTTGCGCTTCTAATACACATATAGCTATTTTGTAAGAGTTAATCCTTTTTATAATGGATGGATCTCATTTAGAAACGAGCATCTATAAATTTGAAAAAATAATTTCATATACTGTGAAAACATAAAGAAAACATTAAAGGAATACATATATTAAGCCAAAAAGTTGTTACACTCAGCACACTCACGCTTGGTTTCTGCAACCCCGTTCACTGTACTACACCCCTGATCGAAGGTCTCTCGTTACCGCTCTTTCAGTGTTCATGGCCGAGGGTAGTTGAAGGCTGCAGACGACTTACGTCAAGGCTGAGCTTCCATTTCTTCGATTTCGGGGAATAACAATTTTTTTTTTTTGTATTTTTGTCCTTTCCACGTTGCGCTGCAATGAGAGCCAGACGTGGTGATTTTTAGCGTACCGAATTTTCATTCCGTAAATTTTCATGCTCTATTGAGAGTGTTTTCCTTAAATAAGGGAGTTGTGCCACGCTGTCTCATAGGAAACATAGTTTCCACCGGATTGCCGAGATTTGAAGTCACTAATCCGAATACAGAAAAAACTGGCGCCCTTATTTCACCCAACTCACTCAGCGCTCCACTGAGCGAACCATAGCTCGCCGTTACGTGTACTGGCCCTTCCATCTGGGAGTAGCAAATTACTTGGCGCCCAACGAGGGACCAGACTTTTTGCTCTAATTAAAATTACGTAGGTCAACGTTAAGTTAGCATTACAGGCTAACTGTTTATGGTTTTATACACTATTTTTGCTGATAGTTTTAGAACTTCTTTTATATATTTTCGGTATTATTAGTACTTTCCGGGTGAATTTAAGTACATTGGTAGTTGTTTAAGTTCTTCTAGCTTTAGTTTCGTAGGAAATTAGTTAGTTTTTTTCTCTTATTGGTTGTTTATTTGGATAGAATTATGGACGGGAAATTCAAAATTAATCGTTTAAATGATTAAGAGCTGGAGTTTAAATTAAAGGTTCGCGGTCTAGATGATATTACCGGTTGCGATGCGATGAGGAAATCACTACGGACTACCATCAAACTGGAAAGTAATCCTGCGTGCGCTAAACCGAAACATTCGTAAACGTATGATTAGGATATTAACGCCTTGGAGGCAAAAGTAGTTGATATCGCGGAACTGCTGCATTCTCGGGATCAAAAGCTTCACCGGAGTATAAAAAAGGATAGATGGGGTTGCGTTAACGCTATGCTAGACACTAACGACGAAGAACGGGTGGGACGTTCTAAATTATCAATTAAGATTAGTAAGCTAGAGTCAGACGTCGGGAGTAAGACGGCACCTGCGGAGCTCGACGTTATTGAATAGGCCCGTAGAAACGTCGTTTGCCGAGGCTATACTAGCAATTAGAGACTCCGAGTCATCAAGTTCAGAATCCGAGTATGATCCTCCTTCAGTAAGAATGACTGGAAAATTATTCCCTGTCTCCAAATGGGATTTAAAGTTTCCTAGCAATCCCAACCGGATGTCGGTAAACCCTTTCCTTGAACGAGTGGAAGAGTTACATATAACCTGTCATGTGACGCGGGCGGAACTACTTTATATCGCGGTTGACTTCTTCGAGGGCTCTCATTTGGTACCGTGCAAATAAGAGTACGTTTGGTTCACGGTTGGATATCGCCGAAAGATTACGTGATGAATTTCGACCAGTACATTACGAGGAGCAGTTATTGGAGGAAATTAGGAGACGCACTCAAAGGCCTGTTAAAAATATCGCCATCTTTTACCAGTCTCAACTCGGTCTAGTTGACGTTGAGTCTATTGCGCATCTTCAGCAGTTAGAGGTCCGCGATGCTTCCGTGGACGCTTTTGTACCCCCTCCGCGCCGCGGTTCGTCATGTGAACCAGATTTACCGTTCGTGTATACTGACCATGACGTCCCGACACACACTATTGAGTCTCAACCTTCAAGCTCTCGAAAACCGGACACAACGCGTACCGCCCCTAGGGACGACAACTTGCGTAATTGTTGAAATTGCGATAAAATAGGCCATCGCGGATCAGAATGTAAGGTGCAGCGGAAAAGTGTTGTTACCGCTGTGGACAAACCAACGTCACAGTACGCCCATGTGTCAAATGTTCGGGAAACGGTCGTCGAATGCAGCGGTAAGCCGGCTACTGCATCACGCTGACGTAGTATCGGCTCCGGTCCATCCCGTGCTCGACTTCATTTTAGCACACGCGAAGGACGATCAGCGCCCTTATCTAAAAGTGCGCATATACGAGGAACTCTTCCTCGGGTTGCTGGATTCGAGCGCGTCTTGTACTATTATCGGGAAACCGGTTTGGAGAGACTTCAGAACTGGAAGCTGTCGTTTCGAAAATCCGCTTCCTTTTGTACCGTCGCTAACGGTCAGCGTTGCGCCAGTATCGGCCGTACCTCGTTACCTGTACAGTTAAGAGAAAAGACGCAGATTATGATGTTCTTGTTGTTCCAGAACTACCGCATACCCTGATTCTAGGCACAAACTTTTGGGTGTCGATGGATATAGTCTCCGATTTGCGTAGAGGGGAGTGAACCTTCCTACCGAACCTCCCCCGTACTTATGTCTTGGTCCGCTCTCAATGCCGCTTAAGGTCAACAGTTAAGTGCCCTGATCAACCGAATGTTTTGTGACTTCTAACCAGCGAAAATCGATTGCACTAGCCTTGTAAAATACGAGATATGTACCGAGAGTCCTCCCATCAAAGAATGACATTATCCGCTTTCCCCGGCCATGCAGAAAATCCTTGTTTAGGAATTGGACGAAATGCTGCGCCATGACATTATCGACCGATCTATCAGTCCGTGGTCATCACCCATATTGCTCTTACCTGAAAAGGATGGAGGTTATCGTTTTTGTGTTGACTACCGGAAATTAAATAGTGTCACAACTCGCGAAGCTTACCCGCTGCCGTTTGTTTCCGAAAGTTTAGATAAATTGCGGGATAATAAATTCTTGATGTCGCTCGATATTAAATCGGCGTATTGGTAAATCCCTGTTCCCTAAAACACATCAGTATACTGCCTTTGTAGTCCAGTGAACGAAGCATTTTACCCTACATAAGGTCGGGTAGTTCTGAATTTTTGATATGTTGCATAGGCTGGTGGGTTAGTGAAAAATCCAAATTTCCAAATCCCCCTCCACCGCTTCCTCCGCAATCTTGTAAAAACCACCGAAAATCAGCACTTTTTTCAGTTTATTACCTATAACTTCTTTTTGGTGCATTTTAGCACAAAAAAAGGTATATGCCGACTTATAGAGGACAAAATTTCCTGCAAAATAGTTACGTGAAGTTATTTTGTACGATTAATAGAAATGGAGCAATGATGCTGACAAAAAAGGTTAAAATTGCGTACTTAGCAAAATTTTGAGTTTCTTTCCACTTTACATCGCCATAGTTCCGTAACACATCATTTTAGCGTAAAAGTCCTCATAGTCAATCTTGTAGAAAATTTAATTACCTATATAATCCAATTATATTTTTACGATTAATGCAACGGAGTGGACGTCAATTTACAAAAAACGATAAAAATATTTTTTTCTAGTTTAGTGCAGCAACACTTTTTGGTTTATTATTTCTAATTATAAAAGTATTATTCAAACAAAATAATCTGTATAGATACAAAATGAACGTAATTATGTGTTGGCAAACGTCGATGAGTCTCATGGGACTATTAGAAATTTTTTTTTCAACAGCACTTCCTTTTTTCATTTGTCTGCGACTTCTTTCTACTGCTCTTCTTCTTTAAATCGTGAGATTAGCTAATATTTGTTGTTTACACTGCTATCAAGATTTTTTATTTTATATTTTTTAAATAAAATAAATGGATTTGAAATTGAATTTATTTTGTTGTTTATCAATTTTATTTAAAGCTCGTGCGTGTTTTCATCCTGCATTTTTGCGCACGCTTTTTATTTCTTTAATTAGAGATTATAGACGAAAAAAGCTGAATGTAGATGGCAGCACAAAATGGCGACGAGTTGAGGAAAACAAACATTTCTTTACATAGACGTTTATGAGAAGAAGTTGTAATTTTCAGTTTTTAAACAAATTAAACTTGTAAATCAGGTGTGAAGTGAGAGTAGCGTTGCCAGGCGTCCGGATAAAGCCAGACATAGTTAGGCTTTTTGATTGCGTGGAGTGGAGAAACCTGTTTTTGGTATGTCTGCTGTGAAATAATTTGATTTACCTAATTTATCGTGAATTTGAGTAATATCCGGAATTGGAAATTTATCGTCAATAGTTTTTTTACCGATGTCTACAAGTGTTGTAGATACTGGCACACCCAGTAATGGGTAATATGCCGTGATGATATATTTATTTATTTTATTTTAGTTTTTTCGTTTAATTTACTATAGTCAATAACAACTCTAAATTTTTGTTTGCTAGAAGCATCCATTTTTTTGGGACAACCCAAATTGGGGCAGACCATGGAGAATACGAATGTTGAATAATATCATCATTCAGCATTTTATCAATTTGATTTTCGACTTCTTTATACATTATTGGGTATTTACATTGTTTTGTATGAGTCGGGATATTATCTGTGGTTTTAATTCGGTGTTTAATTTGGTTAGTAAAAGTCAATTTCTCATTCTCTTGTAAAATAAGTGATTTGTATTTATTTAAAACATTGTGTAGGCCTTTTTCACCTGCCGCTACCCTTGGTAAGGGAGGTATAGGGATCATGCTAAAAATCACATATCGAGATTTTAGCAAATGACCACGTTTTAAGGTCCCTAGAATCCAATTTTAACATTTTCACGATTTTCACTCAAATACTATCATTCAGAAAATTCTGAAACCATGTATTTCTACCCTATTCTAATATCAAAAGATACCATTAGATTTTGGTGTAAATCGGATAACCGGAAATGACACTTTATCTAAAGCTCATAATGGTTTTTCTTCAAAATATACCATTAAATGCCATTTTTTCGCATTTTGTAAATAAATAAATAAATATATCATCACGGCATATTACCCATTTTTGGGTGTGCCATTATCTACACATGTGTAGACATCGGTAATGATGACGATATATTTTACCGTGTGAGCGCTTACCAGGCGTCACCTCACGGGCACTCATAGCTGGTGTGGAGAGTGCCCCATAGGGGTCACTTTTGTGCCATTTAAAATTGGAAATATTTGGCGTCTGTCGGGATCGAACCCGGTTCCCCCAGGTTCGCGACCAGACACTCAGGCAAAGGAACTTATATAGTTTGCAGCATTAGTAAACATGTAGGTATATATTTAAAGTAATAAAAATTAAGTCACTGTCAAAAAACTAATCACTTCAAATTAATAATAGTGACATTTTAAAAAGAAAATAGTAAATAAAGCAATAGTTATATTCAATGGAACAGTCTGCAGCAGTAATAAATACGTAGGTATGTATTTTAATTAATAAAAATTGCGGGAGGTTTTGTGTTGGCCACAGCAGATTTTTTTCTTCTGAATTTAAGTGTTCGTCTCTAATATTTACAATTTTAAATTCGGTATTAAAATTTTCTTCTTTACCTGCATTAAGATATTGTAATTTAAATTTGAATTTGTTTAAAAATATAATTTCTTCTTTAATAAAATCAAATTTAGCTTTTAATAACTTTATGCCGGGTAGTCCTAAAAGAATGTCAGTCTTTATGAAAATGAAATATATAGCTTCTAAAATTGTGATTTTTTAATTTAAAAAATGTAAATTCTTTGCCTGTACTGTAAAAAATTCTGGAAATTTTGTATGATCAGATTTTACTAATTTCAGAGTACTATAATTTTGTATCGAACCAATATCTAATAAGATTTTGTATTATGAAATTTTGATAAATGGTAGTTTACTGAAATTATTGGTTAAGGATTCAATTCTTGTTCCTTCTGGTCTGTCTAAAAAATTATCGTCGTCTATCTAACTTTCAAAATTCATTTCGTCCTTGTCTTGTATGTCACTTTCTCTATTATGTAATTGTTCTCGTCTTGGCTGGTTTCTATAAGAATTTAAATTACTTTGTATACTCATAGGGGTACTGTTTGGTCTTTGCATAGCATTTCTAATGTTAGCACTGGAAGCAAAAGATTTTTCTTGCGAATTTTTCGGCTTAGGATTGGATTTAGATGGATTATTTGGTTGAACGGGTGTGTAGTTTTTTGTAATATGTTGAGAAGGTTTCGGATTTTGAGAAATCTGATTGTGAATATGGATATATTGCAAGTCATTAGTGATTAAATTTAAAATTTCTGATAAATTAGAGGGGTTTCTTGCAACTAATTGTGATCTAAACGGTTCTTTGCAGTTGTTTATGACACAATGTGTAAAATATACCTTCGCATTTTCAACTAGTAATTTACTATCATTTCCTACATATTTGCATTCGATTTTTGATTTATATTTTAAAAATGTCGTGAAATTTGGAAAAGTTCTAATATGGTATCTTTTGTTTGTCTGTAGTTTGTTACTTCATACATTAATGTGTGTTCTGATATTTTATCTGCATAGTTTTGTAATAAATGTTCTTTTAATTCATTCCAAGAATTTATAGATTGAGTACTGAGACATTGAGTTGCAGTGTCTTTAATTTATTAATTAATTTATTTTTTAAAGTTAATATAACTAGTTTTTTAGTTATTTCCGATGGACTGGATTGGTTTATTAATGAAACAATATCGTCAACAGTATTGACAAAGTTTGATAAGGCTTTAATTTCGCCATCGAAACTAGGGATAAGATCTAACAGTTTAAGAATTTCGTTATTAACATTCACAAGAATGTTTCCTGCATTGATTCATATTGTTAATGGACAGATTGCTGAGATCTTCTAATAACTTTCTTTTTATATAATAGTTCAGAAATGTGTACTTATAGTATTAGTACTAGTTTTCTAAACATATAGAGGGTTTGATAGTCTGATGTCTTCAGGGCACTCAGGGGAGTTGCGACGTGAAGACCGTAGACTGGACCGGAAAGTTGAACTGCATAGCTGTCGCCTCGCAGCAGAAAGGTGATGACTTCTTGATTTTGATATTCGCTCAGGAACCAAGGAAGGATTCACTAACGATGTCGGTCAGGTTTCGCAGGTACTCTCGCTGGATTGACTCGCCGAATCGTGATCGTACAGGTACTTCGTTGTTGCACTTTATGGGTTTTATTTTGTGATAAACGATTGAAATCGACGACTCCGAATTTAAACGTATTGATACTCGTAAGTATTTCGACCGAAGACATCACAAAAATCCTTTACGACTGCGCCATTTAAATTGATTATGAAACTTGGTTTTTAAAAATTTATTTATTACAAATTACAACTTAGAATAGGCTATTACACCGTAATCGAAAAGAGTAAAAGTTTATCAAAAATATGAAAGATAACAGTTAAACGATATGGAAAATACCAACTATTTTTTTTTTTAATTGCTCCCTCTAAAAAATCCGGGGAGTTATACTTTTGATGACGTAGGGCATGTATACGTGTGTTTAAGCAAATAGGATTGAAATTTGAACTTGTACTGTATAGAGCTCCGCTTTCACTTCGTTTCAACTAAGAATATAATTATTCGATTGTGTCGGATATGTTCGGATACTGTTCGGGTGATTTTCTTGTCTTCGCATGTTTGTTGATCTATCGGCTGCACTCCTTTGAATTTTGTTTGAAATCGTGAGTCACCATGCGTTTCCAACTTCGAAAATGTCAGAATGTTTTTGTAAAATAAGAAAAAAAGTAAAATGAATTAATTGCAATAATATATTTTCTTTCTCTAATAATAAAATATAATATTACAATTCAAATATACATTATTTTGTAATTTGTTCAACATTTTTTCGTAAGTCTGTCAACCACTGTTTATTTGCTTCTGGTAACCCACATTACCTACGTCACAAATGAAATTTAAAATTCATAGCTTAATATCTCGCTTATTTGGAGGAATTTTAAAGTCGGATTTTAACATATTGTTTTACATACTTATGTAGTTCCAGATAAAAAATAAAAATAATATCGTGGAATAGCCTATTAAATGAGAGACAAGTTACAACAAGAAGATACGTGTATTTCGACTAAATAACTGTGAATAATGAATAATACAAGCAGTTACCTTTTTATATTAAAGAGTATCTCTTGAACATGCTCCTTACTTAAAACATGTTTCGTACTTATTTAAGAAAATAGTATTGTTTTTGAATAACAAGTATGATTTCATTATGATCTCATTATAATCTCATTTTTTTTCTGTATTAGGGCGATGACTCTACATATATATATATATATATATATATATATATATATATATATATATATATATATATATATATGCAGTGTGTCCCAAAGAGTTTTATCCAAATTGAGAAAAAGTTTATCTTACATTTCACAAAAAAAAAATATTCTTGATAAATAGCTCTGCATGACTTGTAGATCCATAATCAAGTACAAAATTTTTAAAACATTGGCCGGAATACAGGAAAATCAAAATTATGATTTAGAGTGATAGTAAAATACGTTCAAACTGTAGTGGAGAGCAAAATGTTCATTATAATTGTTATTAAGTAGCAAAAAATTATGCACACTTGTAGATTAGTGATTTTCCCATTTAAAAATTACAAGATATTATTAATTAGATTATTTATTGAATAAAGGAATAACACATGATAAAAAATTGATAACCTCCTTATCAATTTATCGACAATGAATAACACGCAACTAATAAACTTTATTGGGAACATGTAAAATTACATAAATACTACGGAACTTCAACGTAACTACCGTCCGTTTCTAAACAGGCGATTGTTCGTTGATTAAATTCTTCTATGACATTTCTAATCACATCTGGAGTTATAGCTTCACATGTTTCTCTTAATGATTCTTTCAAGTTGATCAAGATCTAAAAATGGCTTCTGAAGGTATACCTTTTCTTTTAAGTAGCCCAAAAAAAAAAGTCTAGAGGGATAATGTCTGGAGATTTTGGAGGCCAAAGAAACTCCATGTATCTCCCAATCACTTTACCGTTAAAAGTGTGGAGGAGAAAATCCTGAATATTTCTGTTACAGTGACATGGTGCTTCATCCTGTTGGTACCATATTTTTCCTAGTTCATTTAGTGGTAGTTTATCAAAAAAGTCAGACAACTGATTTTTTAAAAATTGTAGGTATCTTTCTCCATTCATGTTATTTCGAAAAAAGAATGGTCCAACAATTCTGTTTTTGTAAATGCCACACCATACATTAGTTTTAAATGAATATTGATCTCTGGTTTGGACATGGAAATTGGGATTAACATCGCTCCACCATCGACAATTTTGCGAACTTACTGTACCATTAGACGTAAACGTTGCTCCGTCAGAGAAAAGTAGGTACTTATCGTGTCATAAATCTGTTCCAATTCTCCTTGAATACAAACACAAAATTCGAACCTTCGTTCAAAATCTCCCTCTTTTAAAGTATGGGTAAATTGGAGTTTGTATGGTTTAAATTTATTTGACTTTAAAATTCGTGAAACTGTAGTTTTACTTACATTTAATAAATTGGATCGTTTTCAAAGTGAATATTTTGGATTTTCCACGACCGATAGCATCACATCAGTTTCAATATCTTCAGTTCTAATCCATGTCCGATGTTTCTTTATAAATTTATTTTCAACATTTCTAGAACTCTTGAGTTATTTATTACATATCTGACAGTTGTGAAATGTATTGTTTTATCCGAAGCAGACCGCGCCGTCGAAAACCGCGCCGTCGAAAACCACGCCGTCGACAAGTCCGTGCCGTCGAAATCCACGCCGTCGAAACTTATCCCCTCCACTTTGACCGCGCGGTCGAAAACCACGCCGTCGAAATAATCAATAATTCGTCTGCTTCGGCATAGTGCACGAGCAAACCGGCCCGTCGAAACTTTTCCCCTCCACTATTACTAATAATCAATAATTCGTTCTGCGTAACTTTCCCCTTTTACTGTCTATAGTATAATTCAAAAGAAGATCGATAGATGGCGATACCATTGAAAATAGTACAAAATTTGAATTTGTAACAAATATTATAATCAAAAACAATAATAAACCTTTCTTCACAAATAATATTTTATTCACAAAATGTACATTTCGATTGCAAAGCAATCATCATCAGTTGTACTACAATAGAATAAACAATATGACCGGTAGTATTTACTAAGCGTTGACTAAAGTAACAAATTCAGTTGTTTCTTAATCACTCTAATGTAATTCTAAATGGTAGTCATGGTAATTAGCTAGTTAGGGTGACTAAAATTTTGAGTAAATACTACCGGTCAATATTATTTGTGAAGAAAGGTTTATTATTGTTTTTGATTTAATTTATATCTTCACGTTTACTCAAAATATTAATTAAATATTATAATTATTATAGAATATAAAAAGAGAACATATTTTAAAATTTCTTATTTTATTATTAATTAAATATTTATAATTACCTATAGATACATATATTACATATACCCTTCAGAAATACCACCAATCTCATCATTGAATTGGAAGAATCTCAAGAATTAGAAGAATAAGAGTGAATAGAATGAATTAAAAATTATAAAAATATATAAAGATATGTGTTTTTGTGTGTACCAGAAATGTGAAATAAGTACAATGCTTATATAGCCTAATATGGAAATGGCGTGAGATCTTGTGCTGACCACAACAGATTTTTTTCTTGTATTTTCAAGTTTTTAAAACTTGAAATTTCAACTTTTGCGCGTTGTGTCGTAAATAGATGAAAAAATAAATAAAAAAAATTACAAACTGCAACGTAACCTAACTGGCAACTTATAATCCCAACTTTTTAAACTCGGGATCCCGAAAGTTAAAATTTCAAGTTTTAAAAAGTTGACATTTCAAGAAAAAAGGTGAAATTTCAGGTATAAAAGGTGAAATTTCAAGTTTTTAAAAAAAAATGCGTATGGCCCTTCTACGCTTCACACAGCCAGAGAAATGGAACTTATGAAAAAATTGGAGTTAGCGGAAATATGATCTGAAGTTGTAGTAAAATTTAGTTTTTTAGTTTTAATGTTTATTGTAAAAAAAGGCGGGAGATTTTTAAAAAATTGATGTTCTGGGAAAGATACGTTTTCGTTTATTAATGTATAATTGTTATGTATAACTTTGAGAATTTCATATTTTTCTAGAAGATATATTTTGAATTTTTGTTTCTGAATGTAGTAGGTGTAAGTTGTCTAAAGTAATTTTATGATTTGTATTTTAAAGATGTGTGCCTATTGCTGAAGGTGGATTATTTTTTAAATGTTCGCGAAATCTGGTTTGTTTATTTTGTTTTGTGAGACCTGTATAACAATTATCATAGTTATAGCAATCTATTTTCCGCTATTATCTAGATAGGTTGTTTATAGTAGGATAATGTCGTCCATGTATCTTTTCCAGATCAACTCGTTTCCACTGAGTGGTAAATTTATGATTTTTGATTAAAAAATGGTAAAGGTGAAAACCTCTTAGATCGGTAGTATTTACTCAAAATTTTAGTGACCGTAACTAACTAATCACCATGGCTACCATTTAAAAATACATTGGAATGATTGAAAAACAAGCGAATTTGTTATTTTATTTTAGTCATAGCTTAATCACGCTCTGATTAAGAGTAAATACTACCAGTGTGAGTTTTTAGAAAAAATATTTTATATATTTATACTTTGTTTGGCTTATCAATATCGTTAGTAATGTAGAACCACCAGAGCCTTATAAATGGAAATAGTACATAAATATAAATTACCGTTTTTAAGACGTTGTAAAATTACGCATATATTTTTTCTACATTAAATACCCAAAGTAAGAATATGTAACAAAATAACATCATTAAACTTTATCAGCCCGATTCTCAAAAAAGTTTAAGCTAAGCCTCATTTTTGGATTAGCGAATTCTACTCTAATTTTGACAGTTTATATCTTAAAATGTAGTGTAATCCTGTTTTGATAATATTTTGAAGATTCAATTTTAAATACCGGAATATAATAAAATTCACTAATCCAAAAATGATGATTAGCTTAAACTTTTTTGTGAATCGGGCAGTATAGTTTTTTAAATTAGTCAAATGACTGATTTATGGACGGTTCACAATAAATTCTTTCATAATGAAGGTAAGAAATCTGAAGCCTACTTTCAAGATTTGCAATTCCCGGTCGATTTTGACTTCGCGCTTTCGGAGTCATAGTACAAAAAGCTGAAAGAAGGCTTCCACTTTCTTAACTGCATCTTTGTTGTGAACGAACCGTACTAGCGCCAAATTTAAATAGCTGTCATCTGTCTAATTTCGAAACTAAGAAGTTTAATGATGTGTTTTTGTTACATACTTCTGTTTTATTTATTTAAAGTAAAAAAATATACAGGGTGTCTCAATAAGCTTGCTCACTATTGGTAACTTTTTTATTTGAAGAGCTACGAGGTTGGTTAAATGAGCAAAATTGTTCTCAAAATTTGGGACAATATATATATATTTTTTAAATGGAACCATATATTTTTTATTATCTTATTAGAAAGAGTATTTTTTTCTCTTTCCAATAAGGTAATGTTGTTTATGTACAATTTTTTCAAATAAACAAGTTATTTACGGTTAAAATTTAAATTTTGTAAACTATTTTATTAGTTTTTTAGTCAAATAAGCCATGGAAACAATTGATTCTTTGTTTGTTTGACGTTCAATAATTTCTCCCGTAAAGTTCTCTGTGTTTAATAATGGTTAAAAACTTTACAAATGAAGAAAAGTTAGATATGATCGTGCTATATGGAAAGTTATATCTAGACACCAGTTACGTAGAACGGTCGGCTCTCTATCCAAAAGAGTTTAAATGTGCGAAAGAAATAATGGCTTTCAATTTGAATATTTTCTTTGTTTTGTTATTACTGTAAAATAAATTAATAAAGTAATAATTTTATAAAAGACAATTGTTTCCATAGTTTACTTGACCTAAACTAATAAAAGACAATTTTTATATTTAAACGTAAATAACTCGTTTATTTGAAAAAATTGTACATAAACAACATTACCTTATTGGAAAGAGAAAAAATTCTCTTTCTAATAAGATAATAAAAAATATATAGTTCCATTTAAAAAATATATATTCTGTCCCAAATTTTGGGAACCGGTGACACTATTTTTATTTTGTCTACATGACCAATTTTCTAATATAAAATGGCACAATTTTGCTAATTTAACCAACCTCGTATCTCTTCAAATAAAAAAGTTACCAATAGTGAGCAAGCTTATTGAGACAGCCTGTATGCAGAATTTGTTTTATGAAACACTATATTAAAGTAAATTTTTATAAATTTCAAGAATAGGGCGGTTGCAAGAATTTTTATATGATTTCTAAATACTAAATTTTAAAAGATATTGTTCTTTGAAGACCCTGAAATTTAAAAATAACACGAAATATTCATTAGATACTTTACAATTAAATATTGAAAATTGTGTTAAAGTCACGTGATCTAAAACAGATTGTGACGTCAGAGTACATACAATTTAACACGTGACAAACTGTCGCCTACTTTTATTTATATAAATAAGGTAAACTTTTTTCATATTGGCTATGAATGTCGTTATGTATGTGCTCCGACGTCACAAGAGTGGGGGGTTGTTTTTCCGGCACCAACAGGGGTCTTAATTGTCATAAATTCCTAAAATCTCATAAATTTACCCAAAAATCCTAAAATTGTCATAAATTGAAAAGTATGTCATAAAAAATCATAAATTCTACTAATAAATTCGAATAATTAATGCAAATCGACATCTTAAGGGCGCGATAAAATGATGCTTTTGTATAACTTCCTACAGATTTTAATATATAAGAATAATTTATTACCAAATTATATATTAATTTAAAGGTAAACATATGGAGTTTGACATAAAGGTTTCAGATCTTTTATATAATCAATAAATTATTAATAAATTAAAGAAAATTATAGAAGTGTTCAAAACAAGATTTTTCAAAACCACTTTATCTTATTTAGAAAGCATTTTCAACCAGAATTTTACCTTTATGTCCTGGAGATAAATGAATACTTTAGTATTATTTAAAATTTATAAGTGAATTTGGTCCAGATTTTCTTATTCGTAGGATATTTAATATCGTCCATAAGCTTGCAATGCTATTTTAGTTCAGCGTTTTGCCGGTCACAACTGTGGCGCTGATGTGTTCTCAAAACTAATTTCCTTTTTGGAGAGATAGAGACGGACAGAGAAACTGGCAGAGATTGAGAATTGAGATAAGGCCCAGAACATA
The DNA here is from genome assembly GCA_943142095.1 of Ophonus ardosiacus. NCBI lineage: Eukaryota > Metazoa > Arthropoda > Insecta > Coleoptera > Carabidae > Ophonus > Ophonus ardosiacus. The sequence goes on from OW964824.1 coordinate 43,347,463, forward strand.
GTTTTCCAGGTATATCGGCAAATCACGAATGATATACTTTCAGTTTGTAATATAATATCTATAACATTTATGTCACCAATTATATATGCGACGCAGTTTGTTCCATTAACAAAACTGTAGTACACAAATATATTTTAATATGATAGGTAAATAAAAATGTATGAAAATTTTTTTTCCGCCTCATAGGTATTTATATATTTTTCTAAACGAGAAACAATAAATAATAATAAAATTTCAATCGGTTTTTCGACATTTCGGTACGTAGATGTATAAAAAAACGGACACATCTCATTTGACAATTTATTTTTCATGTATACATTATGTAATATAATAATATAATATATTAATATTATTTACATTTTTCTCCGACTGTTAATAATTTCTGGTAACAAACAGTTTTTATAAAAATTTACTAATTTTTCTTCCATTTTGTCATTCCAGAATTTTATGTCCCTTTCTATAATTTCAATAAATAAATCAGATGCGTCATTTTTGTATAAGACAAAATAACATTTTGTCTTCTTTGTTATGTGCAATTGTCCCTGGATCTATAAATAAATAATATATAGACTAGTTATTTTTCTTCAACTGATTTCTAACAATATACCTGATAGTAATAATTGTGAGATTTTATAATACTTTTTATATATTTTAAGTATATAACTATTTTTCATGCATAATAAGTATTATCAACGCCTCATCGTATAGTTATTTTGGTACATCGGCCCATAAATCTGATAAACCGAATGAAATAGAATCATTTGTTGTAAGGACAGTATATTCCAAAGAACAACTTTATAAACATTGGAAATTTATAATCTGTCGATTATTATTGAGGTAAGAAATCGAAAGGGAAAACACAGGTGTCATTTACCGGACAAACAATTCTTTTATCTGTATAATTAGATTTTCCCGTTTATCTGTAATCTGTGACTAATGCCCCTAGTATTTTCCCATTAAGGTCATATTGTACTATACTCGTATTACATATTTCTAGGCTTAGGATTATAAAATTCAGATATTGGTAAACCAAAAGCCGCATCTCTCTATCTCAATACAGTAAAATCCGAGTCCGAGGTAAAATCTTACGTTACCAGGAATGTTAAATATCTCATCTCATCAATGTCATATTGCAAGTTCAATTTTGGCTCCGCCCAAAAGGAAATAAGGTTTGGTACATGATTTATTTTCATGGAAAATCTAGCAGATGACTACTAGCGCCTTCATAGAGCGTACGACGGTTGTTATCATAAGTTACGCTTTTAACCGCGCCCTTAATGCACGAATAATTTTATATATTTTATTCAATTTTGACGTTTTAAATTGTCATTATTAACTCCATAGCAACAACTATAAGTAACACTTTTTTCACAAGTAATTAAAGTTTTTTACATCACTCTCACATTTTTTTAATTCACTCTGCAACAAATAATGCATTTAAAATAACATCAGGCACGAAATTAACACTTACCATAGTATTTATTAGACATTATCAGCCATTTTCATTATTTTTCACAGCACATTATGACAGACAATAAAGCTTTTTAAATAGACGACTTGACATCTATCATCGACGATGGTCATGCACAATCTACTAACTGATTAGTTTTTTGTTTTGTCAAAATTAAATATTATAATGGTTTTTAATACTATTTCGTCAAAATTGAATAAAATATTGTACAAACCACGTGAGCTAAGAATGTTTATTCACTCGAAGAAACTTTCTTCTCATGAATAAACATTACCTTAGCTCACTTGGTGTGTAAATATCTATTATGTAAGGGTATTTTTTTATTTTGTTTAATAAACATAAAAGTCCTAAATTTGTCATAATTTTTGTTGACAAAATGTCCTAAATTCCTAAATAAATTATTAAATTTGTTGCTAAGACCCCTGCACCAATCTTTTTACTGAATTATTCACGAAAATAACAATAAATTAATATTATTTTTATTATTAATATGAAAAATATTGCATAAACTTTCATTTAAAATATTTTTTAAAAAATGTGAACCAGGCTCATTAATCATGCTTCAGCGAGGGTGAAAGGATATTCCCCGTATCAATCTCTGTTTCTATAGATAAAAATATAGACCTAGAACCTAGGCTACTGATCAAAGGATTAATGGTATTCTGCATCTGATCTGTGATCACTACATTCTGTACGTTCTTGCTTGCAATTCGGTTCGTAGCTCCACTGATCTCGCACATTCTGAGGAAGATGTTGAAGAATTAAACGAATTATCCAAATTTGGAAGACCTGTAGATTTTAATAATTACGAAGTTGCGGGTCACTTTCTCGCCGACCACCACGCGTTAATTTAAATATACCACCTTTTTTAATGATATTACAGTTTACGATGGAACAAATTTAGAAAAAAAGAAACATAGCGAGGGCAAGAATACACGTAGAAAGGGCCATAGGAAAAATTAAAACTTTTCAGTTATTACATATGATTCCTTTTTAATGCCCCATGCATCATTAATCTTTAAAGATTGTGGGGCTTTTACAAATTTTCAATACCCGCTTATAAGGGAAGTCGAAATATTTTACAATGAACAAATTGTGTACTCGAATTTTTATAAATATGTACAAATGCCTGACACAGGCTGTTGATGAATATGTTACAAAATTATAGGGTATGCAAGAGATACAAAATAGACAAACTTTTACTAATAAGCTCATAAAATAGGAATTATTTTTCTTAATTTTACTTATTCATTTTGTTCATTTTAACTTTTTGCATCCCCTACATACCCTATAAATTAATAATAAAATACGAAATTTTAAAATATATTCTCTTTTCATATTCTATTGGGACCCGCAGAATCCGCTTGCGGCGCGAAACTGTCATGGCGGTCACTAGGACATGTCAAATTAATAACATTTTGACTGAGTACTTGCTGAGCCATAAAAAATGTTAACAATTCAACTAAATACGATTTTCGTGTTTGTTGAGACAATTCCGTCAAGAAACGTAGTTGAAGGGCAACAAGTCATAAATTCGGGATTAATTATTACTTAATCGTTTGCGGGGCCATGTGCAACATTTTACCGCGGGGCCTTTCAATATAACAAAAATATACGGGGATTAATCAAATTAAACCAGCTTTTTTAAAAACTCTGTTGTTATCATATTTCTAATTCATATATAGAAAGAAACTGTTGTATTTTGGACAATACTTGTAATTTTCGTATTACATTATATAAGATTTTGAGATTGTATGACCACCAAGGTATTAGGCAGTTTCGTAGGGACGGCATATTCAAAAGGGTGTCAAAAATTTAAAACTAAAATACATAATTTTTATATTATTAATCATTTTCATTATTGTAATTAAATTTTCTTTATTGTAATCAATAATTTTATTGTTATAATCAAATCTCTCTTTCTATAATCTGAAGGGCTATAATAAGAGATATAACTTCTGCCTTAACATTATAAAGAATATTTATTTAGTAGAAATAAATAAATATGAATCGTTTATAAATAGCTGGACGCTGGACCCCCATGAAGCGCGGGGCGTAGTGCGGCTGACTTTGAACAATGTTTTTTTTTTAATGAGTGCTTTACACATGAATATTCTGCACAATATTACTGAATACTGAATATATATTACATATTCAGTGACAATATTAAAATTATAATTCATTAAAGTACATAAATAGGTATACAGACCTGCGAAATGATAACCCTGCTTTGTGAAATATAAAGAGCAGATTTATAGCATTAGAGTTTTGAGATATTTTTAAATTTCTTTTCCATATATTCAGTCGATCATGCTTTTCTTTTTTGCCAAAATAATTATTTACGTAAATAATACCTGAGCCTTTCTTGGTAAAATTATGAAATGATAGTTTCCGATTACTTGTTGAACTCGTACATCCTTTTACGCAGCACTTTTTTGCGTACAATATTTAAATTTTCTTTACTCCACTCATTTTTCAGCAACAGAATTTCTTTTTATAATATTTACATCGATTTTTTACAATTTTTGAATTTTTGACATGTCCTATCGGCGGCCATTAATTTAATCCCGTGCCCGTGAAATTCCGCTAGTGTCGCATGCCATTCTGTGAGACCAATATAATTATAATATTTGTTACAAATTCAAATTTTGTACTATTTTCAATGGTATCGCCATCTATCGGTTTTCTTTTGAATTATATTAGACAGTAAAGGGGAAAAGTTACGCAGAACGAATTATTGATTATTAGTAATAGTGGAGGGGATAAGTTTCGACGGGCCGGTTTGCTCGTGCACTATGCCGAAGCAGACGAATTATTGATTATTTCGACGGCGTGGTTTTCGACCGCGCGGTCAAAGTGGAGGGGATAAGTTTCGACGGCGTGGATTTCGACGGCACGGACTTGTCGACGGCGTGGTTTTCGACGGCACGGACTTGTCGACGGCGTGGTTTTCGACGGCGCGGTTTTCGACGGCACGGCCTTTACTCGTTTTATCAGGGTGTCTATTATTAAAGATTTCTGCTGCTTCTCTACATGTTTTATAATTTTCTTTAACAATGAGAACAATTTCTATTTTATCTTTTTATTTTAATTTTTTAAAAAATTGTACTTGATTATGGATCTACAAGTCATGCAGAGCTTTTTATAATTTTTTTTTTTTTGTGAAATGTAAGATAAACTTTTTCTCCATTTGTATAAAACTTTTTGGGACACACCGTATATACAGGATGTAACAACATGATATGTCACAAATACGTGGACGTGTTTTACTAACAAAAAGAAGAAAAAAAGTCCTTTAAACTTTTGCCCAACCTTGATTACAGTTACAGTTACAGGGTGTTAAAATTTTTTGAAGAATTTGTTCATCGACGTTTGGTTCACCAGGTTGCGGCCTCTCAACAGGCCCCTTGCGAATTCCTCTTTCCCTTAAACGCATGTCAACTGCCTGAAATATTCTTCGATCAGGAAGTCTCCTCTCGGGAAAGTTTTCTGCGTACAATCGTCTTGCTTCAACAGCATTACCCCAAGCCGCAGCATACATTAAATGAATATCTGCATACTCTTAATTAGTAAATGTAACAGGTGCCATTACTGGAAAATAACGTTTAAGTTAACAAAATATATATCAAGCTTAAGCAAACTGACACTTGCCTAATAACATGGATTTTGTTTTCATGGCCTACCGGATTCAAATGCATTGTAGCGCGCGAGAACACAATCCGCTTTTATCAAAAACTTTTAACACCCTGTAACTTGAAAACGAATCAAGGTAGGGCAAAAGTTCAAAGGACTTTTTTTCTTGTTTTTGTTACTAAAACACGTCCACGTATTTGTGCCATATCATGTTGTTACACCCTGTATATAAACATTTTGCTCTTCACCAATCCTATTCGGCGTAATACATTTTTATTTTGTCTAAAATCCGGCACATCATCAAGATTTTGTTTTTCGTGAAAGAGATCGAATTTATATAATCTGAAAAAAGCTTTTTATAAAGGAAACTACATTACGGTAAAAAAATCCTCAATTATTTATAAAAATACAACGGGGACGTTGCACGAAAGTTATAGATGCCAAACTTCAAAAAATCCATTTATTATGACAACGCCCAAAGGGAATTAGCAGTTTCCAAAAATTCTATTGACTGAATTTTAAAAAATCTGTTGTGGCCAGCACAAGACCTCTCGCCATTTCCATATTAGGCTATATAAGGATTGTATTGCACTTCGCTTTCGAACCGTCGTTTTATAACAAAATCTTACAGAACATTACCCAAATATTGTTTTTTACTATATTTAACATGTCTTCTGCGCACATATAATTCAAATTATATCTATTTTTCATTGTATGAGGAAGTTTCTAAATGTCAAAGATTGTTCCAATTCATTAACCAGATTGGCGGTATTTCTGATGGATATATGCATTTTACCACAATTTTACCTATAATTTCAAATATTTAATTAATAAAACAATAAGAAAAATTAAATATACTTCCCAGAAAAAGCTATCAGAATGTCATTAAAACTGTTGATATTTGACAATGACGTGTCATTTACAAACTATGTTATAAACATTGGAATTTGTCAACTGGTTTCCTTAGTGCCTTAGCCTCTACAATTAGTTTACTCTATAAATTATAGTGTCTTTAAGTCTATATAAGATATAATAAAAATTTTAAGTGTATTAGATGGAGAATTTTATTTTCTTCAATATTTAATAAAAAAAAAACTCCCAAAAAATTATATTTAGAAGAATTTTTCTAAGAAACTACTACTTCCGGTTGTTCAATTGTTACCAAAACCTTTTCAGCTCTTCCCAGGAATGTCAGATTGAGGAAACTGCAGTTAAATATTTTTTAAGTCTTATAGTTTTTGAGGAATCGTGTCTACAACATCCAGACATACACACACACATACATACACACACACACACGCACGCACAGAGAGAGAGAGACATCATTTTAAAAATGTTATAATCGGATTCTAGGGACCTTAAATCGTGCTTATTCAATAAAATCTGGATATGCGAATTTTAGCATGAATCCAATACCTCTCTTAGCAAGAGGTAAAAATTATAAAATTATATATACCGTGAGTATTTTTTAACGTGAAACATTGGGTTTGTCCTGCTCCTTGTGCCTGAAATATGTTTAGTGCTCTCGAGTGGTTTTCTGACTCCGCTAAATTTCTTATAATATTTAAATATAATACTTCTGTCAGATTCTTTCCCTATGTTTTATTTTAAATGGAACGGGCAAATACATTGCTGTCAATCAAATATCAAGTCGTAACCATGGATATGACAAACCCAATGTTTCATGTTCAAAAATACTCACGGTATTTAGGGTAGTGTACCACTCATGACTGACTAGTGCTTCAGTTAGCCTAAATGGCGGGAATTATGACGTGCGGCGTTCTTGAAATGCGCAGAGGTGGAAACGTCAAATCGTCAAATGAAAAGTTGCGATTTGACACATGAAATATAAACAAAGAATCAATGAATAAATGTTATATGACTACAAGAGAATGAAAATGTACGAGTAAGATAAGGAAAATAAATGGAGACTAGAGAGAAACACTCCAAGAGCGGCATAAGGTAGGTACAAGCACAAGTGAAATATAACTTACAACAACATAAAATGTGATAAGAATGACAAGTGAAGTTTCAGATATGACGAAAAATAAGTAAAAGTGATGAGAAATGAATCATTTGTTATTATTTTAAAATTCAATTCAAAGCCATTATATATGCATTATATACAACTGTTATAATATTTTCTATTTTAATAGTACAAAACCCGAAAATTCGCGAATCAAAAAGCGAATATACAATTCTAAAGTGCATGCAACCAAGATTTGTAAAAGTAAAATCACATTCGCCTGTTTTCTACGATAGAATTCTAAAATGCGTGCGTCTAACGAAAAAATATTCTCACACATTGTGGCAACAACAAGTCATAATATATTACTTGTCCAAGTTAAGTTGCCCCGCCGACGGAGTTCATCTGTATGTGGCATGACCCTAGCAAATGCATGGGGGAAAAAGCGGAACCCAAACGTGCCTGACATAGCCATAGCAGCTGAATGAGGGGAAATGTAGGGAGACCCAAACGTGCGTGACATAGCCATAGCAGCTGAGTCGTAACTCATAATTTTCGTGATAGAAGAGGCAAATCCAGTAAAAACTCATTTTTCTTGTCTTATATCTCGGAAACTATTGATTCTTGAACCTATGTTGCTTTTTTACTCATTTTGGTTAGTACTATATTTAAAATTTGTGACAAAGGTTTAAAAATACCTTCAGTATATTATTAACAAAGAGTTAAAAAATAACGCACCTGCATTCTTTTTAAATTTGTTAAATATGTATTATTAGAAATCGGGAAAAGCAGCATTAAAACTTCTTTGACCTCATTTACATGAAGTATTACTAACAACAAGAGAGAAAGAGATAGGTCCGTAGCCTCACGGTGTCGTCACAAATGTTTTAATGTTGTTTTACCAGAATTCTATTATTTGCAATTTTTGGAATTGTTATTTTTGAGTTATCGGATCCGAAAATATTGAAAAATACATGTACAGGTACATTGCGTTTAGTCTATTGGCGCCGCTGTTCGGAGAAATACGAACTAATATAGGGAATAGGTTGCCAGTTGTATTTGTGTGACATAATATTAACTACTTTAAAAATAAATTCTGTAAAACGAAGTGGTAATACAAATTGTTGCGTAGCAGGGTGTACTAGTAGGTGTGAAAATACTACAAAAAATTAGACAATTTTACTCATTTCCGGCCATTATTAAAAAAAAAAATATTTATTTGTAATATGGAAAATATTAATAATGTATTCACTGCTGAAGTTCAATGTTCAAACTAAATCTCGTGGTCCGGATATGGTAGAAAAATGTACCGCTTTTCATGGATATTCATCTATAAAAATGAAGATGAGCTGAAAGCTTTGTTAGCCAATTTAAATATTTTTTGCATTTATTGCCAAATCAAAAATGTAAGACAATATGTAAGGAAGATAGATCATTAATTTGCCTTATGTCGGTTGCACCAACGTTTAACTTAAACTCGGCTCAAATCTTAAATTGACAATATTGCATTGAAATGAAATGTCAAATAAAATATAATATTACTGTCAAAATTTCGATTTGCATTTTTTTGTGTAAGCCTAGCTTAAAATTTAAGCCTTGGTGCAAATGTGCATAAGTGTAGTATATAAGTGATTTATTAAGAACAACTGCATTAGTAAATACATCTTTACATATACCTAAGTATAAGATATAATATATTTGTTACTTGTTTCATTGAATAAAAAATTGCATTTTACGGATATTGGACACTTAATTTCTAATACTTTGCACGGTAAATGATGAATAATTAATCCACTCAAAACAACGGTATTATTTGTTAAGTTTTCGTAGTTTATTCTTGGTGCGTTTTCGGTCGTCTTTTCATAATTAATATATTTCAATGCTCTTCTAGTTTGCTGCTTTGGATTATTTATGCCCGGTTGCACCGACGTTTCTTAAATTTACACTTAATAAAACTGAACTTACATTAAGTATCACTTAATTTTTATCTACTGTTGCACACATATTTTTTTAATAGCCTTAAGTAAGTGGAGTTTATATATTTTTAAGCTGTTTAAATTGTACTTTTAGTACAAGAAAAATAAAATTTAGATATTTTGTTTGTGTTAAAGTTTGGAGGTTATATTGGTAAGTTCGACTCAAATAGAATTATAGTTTTTAAAATTGAAGTGTAATTAAATATATTCTTTGTTTTTAGCAAAAATGGTATCAGACAAAAAAAAAGAGCGAACACGAAATGACAACTAATTAAATTAATAAGTAAAACATTGAAAGAAAAATGAATGCAATACTTACATGTCGTTATAAAATTCACTATTATATTCTATTAAAATCAGTAATTGCAATACTTTATATTTGGTTAATCGAAACCGTTGAAAAAAAGCATGATTAGAAAGAGTATGAAAATGATCAGATCTGTCGTATATTTTCCTTGGTATTCCGCATAAAATTAAATCCAATGCATCTAAATCGTCATCATCGACAATAAAATCAATAACTTCAATGATTCTGATAGAAATTAAAAACGTTTCCATTCAATATAACCTCACTACTTACTTAAGTGCAAGATAAACCGTCAATTTCGGAGGCTTAAATTTATGGAAGCCTTAAGATGTCTATGGAGAGTTTAGCGCACGGTGCAACGAAATAAAACTAAACTTAAGGCTAAACTAAACTTAAATTCTTAAGTGGTATCGGTGCAACTGGGCATTAATTGATTGGCAAGCACCTTTGCAGTTTTATTTTTTCAATATTTTTATAGTATGCGCCTTTGTTGCAGTTATCTTATTTTGCCTAAGGGAAATCCATTCTATATTATTTGATTGTTCTACAGATCGAAAACAAATATCATTTATTTCAGTACGCGTTAGGCAAATATTTTCTTTATAAAATGTTTCCAACTTTACATCTTGAAATGAAAAGACTTTATTTGATAATGAGTCTTCTCGGGTTTGAACAAATACAGGATCCGCCAACATCTTTGTATGAATTCCAAAACTGTTGTACTCAATGCGTATTTATTAAAAAAAAATATGTTGTGGCCAGCACAAGACCTTCCGTCAATTCGATGTATTTTGAACAAATCCCACACCAAAAGTTCCTTGGAAAAGATTCTATGTATCATATAAAATTGTATCACGAACACATACAATTTTTTACAAATTCCATACCGAAAGTTCCTTTGAAAAGATTCTATAAATCCAATAAAATTATAACGTGAACATATACTACGTAAATTGCACTTGACATTTCCTTCTTTCTTCTTCAATATTTCGCTATTTTATTAGGGGTCGCTGTTTCTTAATCTTCTCTTCCATTCATTCCTGTCCAACGCATCTTCTTCACACAGTTCTTCCTTTCTCAAATCATCTGGCGAGGCTGCAACTGTACGAGCCCAAATTCATAATAGTTGGACTAGTAAAAATATTCTATATTTTTTTGCGTAACATCATTTCTTTGCTTCTATAAACATTTAAGAGTAAAAATATTAATATAGAAATAAACTAAAATATTTTATCAATAAATAAAAATAATATATAATATTATATTATATTATATTAAATTATTTAAGAAAAATAAAATTTCATAAATAGATGCAACTAGGTCGCATCATAATAGTTGGACTATTAGATATCCATTTAAAATTATTTTTTTCGTTTTAATCGAAGTCGTCTTATTTGCATGTTATGACAGTTAAACGTTAGGTAATCGTTTAACAAGTCAAACAATAATTGTTTCAATATTTTGTTGCAATTATGGCTCGTGGTAAGCCGTTATCTACAGATCTGAGAAAAGCAATAATTAATTTAGCAAATAATAGTAATTCTACATATAAAATAGCAGCAGAATTAAATTTATCACGTTCAACCATTCGAAATATTTTAACAAATTACAAAGAAAATGGTTCAACTAATTTAAAGAAAAAGACTGGTCGGCCATCAACATTTTCGTCCGCAGATTATCGCATTTTGGGTAAAATAATCAGACAAATACGTCGTTCTACAGCGGCTGAAATCGCGATAAAATGGGTAAATTCGCTAGGAAGAGAAGTGTCAGCTAGTACAACTTTAAGATCTTTTAAGAAAATCAGCTACGGATTTTACAAGGTGAGTTTCGTAGAATTTATGAAGGTAGAAATATGTTAAAATATTTTAATAAAATTATTAGGCAAAAGCCAAACCATTATTGACAGATTTACAACGTAAAAATAGATTAAAATGGGCGAAAAATCGCAGAAATTGGTGTCAACGTGAATGGGACAATATTATATGGAGCGACGAATCACGTTTTGAGGTTTGCGTGGGAGACGACAGAAATAGATTACTCAGAAGAAAGAATGAGCCATTTGGAAAGGATTGTTTAAAACGAAAAGTTAAATTTCCTTCTTCTGTCATGGTATGGGGATGCATGTCAGGAAGAGGAGTAGGCTGTCTTCATTTTGTTGATGTTGATGGCACAATACACATTCCAGCAGGATGGTGCAGCATGCCATACATCACAAAAAACTAAGAACTGGATTGAAGATAATAATATTCCTTTGTTGAAATGGCCATCATCAAGTCCAGATCTGTCTCCAATAGAGACACTCTGGGGGAAAATGAAGAAAGAATTAAGAAAAAATCCAGCACGCACAAAGCAAGAGTTAAAGTACAAATTAAGAGCTATCTGGGACAATTTTACTCCAGAATTCTGTCAAAATCTTGTAAATTCGATGCAAAAGCGCATATTAGAAGCAATTGCATCAAAAGGAGATGTAACTAAGTATTAATATTAAAATATTGTCAAATTTTTTGCTAGTTTGTAAATAGTCCAACAATTATGACGAGTTCTAGTTTTGTGTAGAATCATATATTTTTGTTAATTTTAAGAAATGGAATTAAGTAATTATAATATCAAGTAAATAAGATGTTACTTCAAATTACATAAAAAAAAAAATTAAAAACTCTTGTGTGTTTGTCGTATTTACCACTTTATTTAGAAAATGTGAAAAAGTAATTACTAGTCCAACAATTATGAATTTGGGCTCGTATATCACTTGTGAGGAACACTATGACTTATACCACTTTCTGATCCTATAATTTCCATCTTTCGTTTTGCACTGGACACTGACATCTGCAATTAGAATTTTTTTAATATATCAGCTGTTTCCATGATAAATAGAAAGCTGACTGATTTTGAAAGTTAATCACTTTATAATTCTTTTACTCTATATCTATTGAATATGAAGGAAAATGTATAATCAAACCGTATAGAGAAGAGCATTTTCTTTAATTCAAATGATTTCAGGTCTTAATGTTCCATATATTTAAATATTGTTACAGTTAATAATGATATAAAATATACACTGATTTCAACTCACCAAATGGTAAAAATTAATTTTTTTCACTACTAGCCTACAAACATACGATTATTGACTTGTTATTGAGTTGTGAAATTGTTTTTCTCTACCGCTTCCTTCCAACGGTTAATAATGAATTATTATTGACCATGGTTAATTATGCGAACTGTCACTTTTTAAAGAAATTCAAGCTTCTGAATTTATTTAACTTATTAAACGCAAAGAAAACATTATATTTAAATTTGCCGCCTAATTTCAAATTGGCAATAGTTAAATTTCAGATTAAAAATCTTAATATTCTATGATCTTATTTCTTATCAAATTTTTCATGCGTTCACATTATATTTACAATGCGAAATGTTAATTTAGGTATTTATTTATTGTTAAATCTATGAAAAGGTAAGTGTGTATTGTAACATTATTTCAATTATCTTACATTGTACATTTTTTAGGGTTATAATTACATTTCTATGTAAAAACACAAAACAGGTAACATTTATTTGCTATTTATAGTTGAAATTGATAGTGCAATTGTGACAAGTCAAATTTATTGCTGCAGAACCAGTATTCAATGAGGTTTGAGTGTTTCCTATATTTATTGTCGCATTTTGAATTTCTGGCATCATTGATTGAGGTATGGGGCTTGGACAGTAAGTTGTTGAAGGACTCGTAGTCTCACATTCCCTGGCTATAGGAACAATCGGTTCTGATGGGGCAGAAGGGAGTGATGCCCCTTGTACCATTCCAGCAATCCTCATTTTATCAGCGAGGGACTCTTCAATGTAGCCTTCCGCTACCGTGGCAGACCGCCACCCGCCATGACGTTTTAGAGATAATATGTCATCACCATTTTCAGCTAAAATGGTAGCGGAAGTACGTCTCAATGAATGCCCCGTGTAAGTTTCAGAATTTTCTAATTTCAAGAATGTTGCAACTATTTTTGGCACCTTGCTGATTGTATTGTGTCCTATATTTTGTCTCGTAGGTTTGCCGTGTCGGAAAGTAATGAACACCTTTGCCATGTCAGGAGTGGGCCTCTTACTTAGATATTTTTTAACTATTTCAACCCAGAAAGTTTCTACCAAGACAAATTTTCTCGAGGATCCATTTTTGCTTTTCGTTATATTTATGACGATGATGTCATCCCGAACGTCGACATCTCTCATGTGCATATTGCAAAGCTCATCGGTTCTACAAGCGCCAGCCACTCCAATCACAAAAATAGCCTAAGAAAGTATGAATTAGTAAGTTTTTGGAATTTTATTACCACAACAGGATACCTTCGTTGATAAGAAGACTTCATCTGGAGCTTCTATGAGAAATTTATTAATTTCTTCTTTAGAAAATACAGATGACTTTTTTGGCTTATATGTAGCATTTTGGCGCTTTAAAAATGCAAGTAACTTATAATATTTTGAAATGTCTATATTTTCTTTTAATGAAATAGGCGATTTCAGCATAGAAAATATGGCCCATAAACTTGAAGCCTTTTTATTGTGTGCTTGCTCCTGGAAATATACTAGGAGTACATTTTCCGAGATTTTAGTCATCTTTTTTGTTAGACACCATTCTTTAAAACTTGTATACACTTTCATATATATCGGTTTAGATTTTTCTGGTAGCAATGTATCAAACTGCACATTTAATTTCCGGAGGAGTACAATTTTCCGTATTACTTTCTTCAAACATGTTTACTAATTGTTATCAAAATGAAATGTCAAATATTAAAAACAATATTAAAAACAAAAGAATTTTATTTCTGCCTACTTAGTTTTTATAGATATTAATAAATATTAATGTCAAAATTCTTATGTTATTATTAATATAAAATTCGTTAAATAGGATTTATGTGCTAGTAGTGAAAAAAATAGTATATAAACCACGGTTGAGAAGATCATTATTGACCAGGCGCCTTATATAGGCAATAGGCGCTGGGTCAATAATGATTATCTTCTCAACCTTGGCGTATAATATACTATTCCTTATGTGAAATCTAATTACTCGTATCAATACATTTTTACAAGTTATATGAGTAAATCATCTCCAGGATTTATTGGTAATCATAGTGGGAACAACGAAAAGAAAACTGAAGAAGCTATCACCATGGCGACAGGTGAAGCTCTGCCGGTGATAGCTTCTTCAGTTTTCTTTTCGTCGTTCCCATTATGGTTACCAATAAATCCTGAAGTTGATTTACTAATTTAACTTGTAAAAATGTATTGATGTTTGGATTTGACACAAAGAAAATTAATTTTTTCCATTTAGTGAGTTGAAATTTGAAATCATTGTATATTTTATATCATTATTAACTGTAACAATAGTTTCTATATACCTGAAAATGGGCTAATTTTTTGTTCGAAACGTTCAAATAAAATTTTTTACACTTTCGAAATAAATATATGGAACAATAAGACCTGAAATCATTTGACTTCGAATCCCATGAAGGTTCCCAAAGGATATTTCAATCATTTTCTTTAATATTTATAATAACGTATTCTAGGAGAAAAAGTTTGGTATCTAAATTCAAAGGCACGTAAGTTTTTATTAAAAAGAATTTTATTCACACTCGGTTAGTAATATGTGCGTTGCTAACCTACCAAACAGTTGGGAAGTGAGTTATTGTTTTAATTGTTTACCTTCACTCCTCAGCTAGCCGGTAATATACTATTTCTGGCTAGCTAACGTCACTTTTCCAGCTACCTAATGTTAATATTACAGCCATTTTCATATACATACTAACCTATAGGTTTTGGTCATTTTGATACTTTTCTGACATCTAGCGGTAGATGAATAAATAACCGTTTTAAACATTTTATTAATATTTAATTCAAATTACAGGTTTGTTGAGTTCTTAATCTACTTTAACATCACAAAACATTTATAGATATTGTCAGTCATCTGAATAGGGCTGTTGCAAGAATTTTTATATGACTTATAAGTATTAAATTTTAAAAGATATTGTTCTTTAAAGAGCCTCAAATTTAAAAATATCACGAAATATCCTTTAGATATTTTACAATTAATTTTTGAAATTTGGATCAAATTTTGAATGTCACGTGATCTGAAACAGAATGTGACGTCAGAACACATACATCTTCAGCGGTTCTAATTGGTCCGTTTATAACGTAAATTTTTTTGTGTTTGGTGTCAAGTGTATTGTCAAAGTTGTCAAACAAATGTCAAATTTTTAAGATTGGTTCAAGTTGTATAATATGTAGGTAATAAAAAGTTCAAAATAAAATGAGTAATTTACGATATTGTATTGTGCCTTCTTACAAAAATACTGTTAGGAACAAACCTACTATAGAGTTTATAAATTTTACAAAAGAAAATTGTGGCTAGAAGCAATAGGTTGAAGAGCTGATAATGTCAGAAAAATCGTGTTTTCATGTTTATGAAGATCATTTCAACTTTCATCCACCTTCAAGATAACGGCATATTTTTGTTGCTTCACTTTATGTTCAGGGCAAACTTTACATCTACTATACAGATATTTTTTCTCGACATAGATCTGCATATCCTATAGCAGATTCAAAGTAAGAATCATATCCAGAACCTTAAAGTAAAATATATTATCAATTTATATAGTAAATTCAGTTCTTATATTTTATTTTATCTCAGATCTTTATCACCCCTTATTTTGGTAGCAATAAAACAATCATTCTCTGATATAAATTCAGCCACCATCCAGCTACTGACCTTCGGTAAATTGTCCGACTTAGCTTGAGTGTAATTATAATTCATTTACAATGAGCAATGTCAGCGTCAAATGTCAAATTAAAAGATTTTTTATTAACATGTGACAAACTGTAAGCCTACGTTTATTTATGTAAATAATATGAAGAAACCTAGGTGATGGAAAAACTATTTTCCTATTGGCTATTAATGATGTAATGTATGTGCTTCTACGTCACAGGAGTGGGGGGTAGTTTTTCAGGACGCCAATCTTTTTATTTAATTATTTCCACAAATAACAGCAAATTATTAAAATAAAAATTATTACTAAGAAAATCATTGCATAAACTTTCATTTAAAATAGTTTTTGAAAAATGTGAAACAGGCTCATTATGAAAAAATTAATATTTGTTAATACAAAACTAACGTACCAACAGTTGTGCAGATAGCAGATGGTATGGTCGATAGAGTAACATTTTGGTTACGAAACTAATATATATATATATATATATATATATATATATATATATATATAATATCATCACGGCATACTACCCATTTCTGGGTGTGCCAGTATCTACAACACATGTAGACATCGGTAATGATGACGATATATTTTACCGTGTGGGCGCTTACCAGGCGTCACCTGACTGGCACTCATAGCTGGCGTGGAGAGTGCACCACTTGTGCCATTTAAAATTAATAGTAACATTTGGATTGTAATTCCATTAACAGTAAGATTTAAGCCATGTTTTAGTTGTTTAAAACTATATTGTTTTGTTGTGGTTCTGTAGTATTTGAAGAATCTGCAGATATATCTTGACATATACAACCTCCAATTTGTGATGATGATGTTTATGAGAGCATACTAGCAATTGTTAACTGTCCATCTAAAGAGTTCTCTACGTAACCTTCGGCTACGGCACTTGACTTCCATCCCCCCAATCTTTTTAACTGTTGTACGTTCCCACCAGCAGTGGCGTATTAATGTATTTTGGCGCCAGAAGCCCTTGAATTTTTTGCGCCCCTCCACCCCTCCTTTTTTGATTAAGATGAATGAAAAAAACAAATTTTTGAAATTTTCTAGTAAGAAACCAATAATTATAACAAGTAATTAAATATACTTACTTAACCCTGCACCTTTCTACCCTCCCGGGTGTAAGGTGTTCCCCCGGCTTGCGAGGGAGGGGGTTGAGTTCTGGTTCGTTGGTCTTCTCCATATTTCTTTCCACCCTGCTCTATGTTGTGTTGCTGTCTTCGTTTCTTCACAAGTTAGACCTCTTCTTTGCGCTGCATCCTTTACTTCTTCCAGCCACGTTCTTCTTGGTCGTCCTCGTGGTTTCTTTCTTCCAATTTTTGCTTCAAACACCTTTTTAACTATTCTCTCCTCTCCCATCCTTTCTACATGACCATACCATCTCAGCTGTCCTTCTGCTATCTTATCTTCTATTGATTTTACTTTTAAGTTTTGTCTGTAGGTTGTGTTTTCAATTCTGTCCAGTCTTGTTTTCCCCTCTATTTTTCTCAAGAATCTCATTTCGATGGCCGTAATTTTTACCTTCCGTCACCTTTAGGTAAGGAAGGTATTGTCTTTGGTCAAAAAATTCGGTGGTGAGTTTTTAATGACTAAGCACGTTTTAGGGTCCCTACAATACAAATTTACTATTTTTAAGATGATGTCTGTATGTATGTGTGTGTGTGTGTGCGTGTGTCCGTGTGTGTGTGTGTGTGTGTGTGTATGTGTGTCCGTGTGTGACAAATTTTTCTCCGACGATAACTCCAATACTACAATTCTAAAAATTATAATTCTTTCATATTCCTCTTCTGTACATCCATATGAAGAGTTGATTAGATTTTGGTTATAATCGATCCACCGGAAGTACCCTTTTTTGAAGTTTTTAACAGTTTTTCTTAAAAAAACGCAGTTAAATATTACTTTTTGACATTTTGTTATTATGTATATTAAAGAAAATACTCTTCTCTATACGGTTTAATTATACATTTTCCTTCATATTAAATAGATGTAAATTTAAAGCATTATAAAGAAATTAATTTTCAAAAATTAGTCTGCTTTGCAATTTATTATGGAAACAGCTGATAATTATTCAAAAAAAATTAATTGACAGATGTCAGTTGCAAGTGCGAAACCTAATATGAAAAGTATAGGATCTAAAATTGGTATGTCATATTGTTACTCGCAAGTAACATGCAGAGAAAGGCCAAAGAGAAGATGGAAGGACATTACTTAGTGTAGTTTATGTTATAATTTTATTGGATTTAAAGAACCTTTTCAAATGAACTTTTAGTATGGAATTTGTAAAAAACAATATGTGTTCGTGTTCGATTTTACATGATATTATATAGAATCTGTTCCAAGGACCTTTTGGTATGGGTTTTGTACAAAATACATCGAATTGACGGAAGGTCTTGTGCTGGCCACAACAGATTTTTTCTTTTTGTCTTTGCGTTAATGTCCATATTTCAGCTCCGTGTATGAGTATAGGCGTCACTACTTTCTTAAATATTTGTACTCTGGTCTCTTTCGGTATTTCTTTCTTTCCTAAGAAGCTGCGTTTGATGCTATTGAATATTTTGCCTCCTGCGGTATTTCTTTCTTTCCTAAGAAGCTGTGTTTGATGCTATTGAATATTTTGCCTCCTGTTGTTCTTCTTTCTTTTATTTCTTCATCAAATCTTCCATCTTCTGAGATCATTGACCCCAGGTATTTAAATTTTTGGACTTGCTGTAGATTTTAATTTTTTAGTTGTATCGTGTGGTGTTGTTCATTTCTTCCTAGTATCATGGTTTTCGTTTTTTCTTTATTGATCTTCATGTTTAATTTTTGTAGCGCTTTATCATATATTTCTATATTCCTTGTTAACGTTTTTTCGTCTTCTGCTATGATGACCATGTCATCTGCATAGCATAGTTCTGCCATTTCCACTCATCTCAATTTCCAATGTCCTATGTAGTATTTCTTTACTTCTTTCTTTGTCTCTTTTATTCCTTCGTCAAGAATTAGCGTAAACAGAATCGGGCTCAAAATGCATCCTTGTCTTACTCCGGCTGTAGTTTCAAATGTCTCTTGTTTCACTCTTACATAGCTCTTAGTCTTTGAATATAGGCTCTGAATTCCTGTTAATTACGTATTTTAGATCCCCCTATTTCTTAGCGTTTTCCATATGTCTTCTCTATTGATTCTATCAAACGCTTTCTCTAGATCAATGAAGCACACATGTACGTTTCTGCCCTTCTTTATTGCCTTTTCTCCTATTTGTCTTAGTATGAATATCGCATCATTTACTCCTCTATTTGGTCTAAAACCAAATTGAGTTTCCTCTAACGATTCTTCCAGCTCTGTTCTTAATCTACTCTCCAGGATTCTTGCATATATTTTCGCCACTGCGCTTATTAGGGTAATTCCTCTATAGTTCTGGCACTCTCTGCTATCTCCTTTTTTAAATATTGGTGTTATAATACCTATTTGCCATTCTGTTGGTGTTATTCCTTTTAGCGCTTCATTCATTATGTCTTTAAGTTCCTGTATTGCTGATTCGGGTAGTGCTTTCAGCATGTCTGCTGTTATTTTGTCATGTCCGGGATCTTTTCCTCTTTTGGTTTGTCTTATTGCTTCTATTATTTCCTTCAAGCTTATTTCTTCTTCTTGTGTTATTCCTGTTTCCTATGTTCGTGTGCGATGGCTTTCTTGTTGTTCTTCATCTTTAGTATCCTTTCCCTCTAGTAGGTCTATGAAATACTGACTCCATCTGTCCATTATTCTTTCTTCTTCTGCTATCGTCTTTCCTTCCTTGTCTTTAATGTTCGTAATTGTTGCTGTCTTCTTTTGTCTTATATTTTTAAGTGTTCCAAAAAATAATTTCTGGTTTTCATTGTATGCGTTTTTCATTTTTTCATCAAATTCTCTCCATGCTTTTTCCTTTTCTTCCTTTATTACTCTTTTTACATTTTTCCTTTGTTCTTTATATTTTTCATAGTCAATAGGTTCTTTCGTTTGTAGATATTTATTCCACTTGTTCTTTTTTTCTTTCACTGCAACTTTTACCCTTTCCGACCACCATCTAGTTTTATTTGTGTTTCTGTTCACTATTCTAGTCGTGCCGCAGCTTTTTTCTGCTGCCTCTAGTATTGTCTTTTTGAAGTTCTTTCATTTCTTTTCTGTTTCCTTTTTTTTCTTTTGCTTTTTTCTTAAACTCTTCGTTGACGTTCTTTTGAAATTTTTCTTCTATCTCTTGTCTTCTAAGTTCATGGCATTTTATTTTCTTATTTACTATCTTTCTTTTGGTTTCGTTTTTTATGATTACTTCTTGATTTAGTAGCATTGTTACAAGGAAATGGTCGCTTCCAATCTCTGATCCTCTTTTTACTTTTATGTCTTTTACTCTATTCCAGCTGTCTATGTTAATTAGGAAATAATCTATGATCAATTTTTCATTTCTGCTTATAACTTGTCTAGTTATTTTATGTATTTCTTTGTGCTTGAAGTGTGTATTTCCGATTTTAAATTCATTCTCTAGGCAAAAGTCTATTATTCTTTCCCCGTTTGTATTCATCACATTGTCTCCATTCCTTCCTAAGCACCACTCTATTCCATCATTCTTATTTCCTACCATCCCGTTAAGGTCTTCCATTATTATTACTCTCTTTTCACTTTTGTCTACTATTTCTTGTAGTTCTTTAAAGAAGTTATCTTTTTCTTCTTTTCTTGCGTCTTCGTTTGGTCCATAGCCCACAATTAGAGTGTATTCTTCGTTTTCGTCTCCTTCCTTAACATTTATTGATAGTAGTCTTTCGTTCATTAGGTTTTCTTTCGAAACATATTTCATCTTATCCTCTTTAATTAAAATTGCCACCCCTGCCTTGGCGTTTTCTTTTTCCGACACTCCTACCCAGTACATCCAATATCCATTTTGTGTCTTTGTGGTTCCTTTGCCTTTCCTCTTTGTTTCTGTTATACCCACGTAATCCATATTCATTTTTGCCAGTTCTTCTGTTAATTCATATTCTTTTCCTGTTAAACTTTTTACATTCCATGTTCCAAATTTTATTATTTTACCTAGTTTATTTACTCTATTTTTTATTTTGCCCATCCCGTACTTAATTATATGTGTTTTGTTGTTCCTTATCGTATCCTTTTCCTTTGCTTGCGACGTCTTTCCTTTTTGTTGCAATTTTCCTCGTTTTTCCCTTAGTTTTTTGACGCAGTACCTCCTTCTTCTTTGACCTCTATCAGCTTCTTTTCTGTTTTGTCCCATTTCCATTCCTTTCCATTTATTGTTATTTTCTGATAGCCTATCTTCAATATATCTCCTGCCTTTTTATTTTTCTCTGCTAACATTTTTATTTCCTTTTGTATTTCGCGCTCGTTTCTTGTTAGTTCGTTGTTTATGAAGATTTTGTCCTTTAAGGTTCTTAGGTTCTTTTTATTCGCCATTACTTTTTGTTTATCTTGAAAATTTTCCATTTGTACCTTACATGTCTTCTCTCCTATCTTTAGTGCTTCCTTCACTTGTACATTAACTCCAATTTTCTTGTGTATGAAGTCTTCCACGGTGTTTTTTAGGTCTTTTCTGCTGATTGAGTCTGTTCTTAGCCCTACAATCATGAAATTATTTTTGATTTTTTCTTTCTCTAATCTCTCGATTCTCTCTTTCATGTCGTTCAATTCTTTTTTGATCTCTATGTTTTCTTCCTTCAGCTGTTCATTTATCTGTTTCATTCGTAGTAGTTCTTCTTTATATTCTTTCTGATCCTGTTTTATCTCTTTTGTATCGTTCTTTATTTGTAATATAATTTTCATTAAATCTCTTAATTCTATTTTATCACTTCCTTCTTTGTTACTTTTGTCCGGTGTTCTCATAGTCTTTTTACTTCTTTTTGTTATATCTTGGCCATCTATACTCTCTCTCTTTCTTTTACTGTCATTCGACGTGTAATCTTCTCTATCCGATGACATATTTGCACAACTTTCCTGAGTACGGGCCTGACTATATTTTTATCTTGGTATGCACGTTCTAACTTCTCCACCACTATGCTATGCTCGCTTACCGTTGTGTTTGTACGTCCTTGGCTACTGTCTCGCCACTGTATACACTTTTTACTCTAATTTAGAGCTTCTAAACACTTTTCACTTCACTTTCTTTTACTCACAACACTATCTTGTTTCACCAGAGTTTATTTATATCATATGGGCCGCGAATTAAAGCATGATATCTTTCATATAACGAGTTTGACTATCGCCGCGTGTTCGACACGTCCGTATTCAACTCAATTAAATATAACAACTGATAAATAAAACAACTGACATAAAAAGAGTAATAACCAATGATTCGAAAAATGACAATCATACGCGGGTAGATGGGAGGCCTTTTTTATTAGTAAAATTCAGCTAACATTGAAACTAAATTTTTATTTTTAATTAAAATATTGTAATGACAAAAATATAATTAAAATGACATTTTTCTTGTTTTGGCACTGGCAAAAATATTAAGTGTCGTCAAAATTAATTTCATTTAAAAGATTTTCGATGCACATAATAACCAAAGCGTTTAATTTTGCGTGGGATGCTGAGAACCTGCGGTAATCCTTTACTCTTTTCAGTTCTGAAAAAGTATAGTTAGTCAAGCAAACACCCGTAATAAAATTACAATGTTAGGAAAAATATTCTCAATGTTCTTGTCTTTTAATAGTTTCAGAAATTTAAGCAATCCGTTTACTAATTTATATTTTATAAAAAAAAATGTTTTTATTTCAATTCCTGAGGTAATTTTGCGCCCCCTATAATTTTGCGCCAGAAGCCCGGGCTTCTCAGGCTTCTGCGATAATACGCCACTGTCCACCAGTGTTTGCAAGCAAAGTAGCTGCCGTGCGTCTGAAGCAATGTCCAGTAAAAGTATTTATATTATTTAATTTTAAATAAGTTGCTATTTACTTGGAGAAAAAATCTTTCATTGTTAATATTGTTGCGAAGATCATTTGATTGATTCACTATTTTCATCCAATCTGGCTTAGTTATCAAAAATGAACGAGGGCGGTGGGTTTTTGTGGCAGGATTCATATCACTTCTATATTTTTAAAAAATGAATGTCTCCGATTTTCATGTTAACTAATTCATCGCACCTACAGGCACCAGAAATTCCCATAATCAAAGCTACCTAAAATATTAATATGTCATTAAAATCTAATTACGTAATATGCACAAATAACAAAATGACAATCTTACCTTTTGAGGTGCATTATTTAAAAATCAGTCAATATTTTCTTGGGATAAAACGTATGACTTTTTAGTCTGAAAACAATAATAAATAATCTGTTTCTTCAGAAATGCTACCAATCTAGCAAATTTACTGATATCAATATTATTTTGAAGATTTAACGCCGTTCGCAACATTGAATATGTTGCCCACAATATGGAAGCTTTTTCTTGAGCTAATTCACTAAAATATACCAGGAGGACAGTTTCAGAGTTAGTCATTGGAACATGTTTAGCAACACACCAATTGCTATATACTGCATAAGCCTTTTCGTATCTCGATTTGCTTTTTTTCCGGAAGCAAACATTGAACTTCTTTTTCTGCAGATTCTTGCAGTTCTTTCGGAATACGGTTTGATTCACAAGAAGACATATTCACCGTGATATTCGAGGAGTAACGTTCAAAAATCAAAGCAGAAAAACAAAATCAATAAACATTTTGTCATATTACTCTAGCAACACTACCAAGGCTCCCTTTACTAATAAATAATTATTTAAAATTACAATAAATAGGTAATGTTTAAATCTTAATTATTACTGATTGTTAACAAAATAGTATACAAACCTCGGCGGAAAGTTTCATTACTGCCGAGAACTAATATAGTTCACTGAGGCGCGAAGCGCCAAGGTTAGCTATAGCTCCTCGGTATGTAATACTATTGAATTGATTTAAGTAATTTTATTAAATTCAACAATATAATCTAAAAATAACAAAATAATTTACAATAACTGTTCGAAATGTTGCGCGTTAAAATACGTCATTGAATGAGCTCTTATAGTAATTAACGTATCAAGGGTGTTCGGTCAACGTACACACCTCGGGCCAGAGGCCCTCGGAGAGTACACTGTTGACCTCAGGCGTTATTGTCCGTTTAACACCCGTGGTGCGTTCAACGTTTAACGTGCGACCGATATATTATTTTAATAAAGATTTTTATCGATTTATGTCTTGTCATTGTTATTTGTGTTAGAGATATTAATCTACTTACTTAAACGCTGTAACTAGGAAAGGCGATATTTTTATTTGTTTACAATACCGATTTCATAGCAACAATTTTATAACACCCTAGGGTGTTATTTGGTATATAACATACCAGTAGAACGTTAAAATTATTTATGTCTTACTAGTATGTTATTGTTTTATAACAACCTCAACATTAGGTCCGTTATTGAGTAAATAATACCCTAGGGCGTATTAAGTTGCTATGGTAATATTGACAACAAACTGAGGTTAATAATACTAATACTAACATAAAGTGCCGTTAAGGTTAAGAAGCATTGTGAATTGTAGTCGTTTATAATCATATTTGTTTGAAACCAGCATACTTCTTATTCTTAGCAATAACATTGAAATGTTGGTACTTATTCGTTACTTTTCTTTTTAGACTTACGGCATCACTGCAGATTTTCTGTTGACAGCTCATTCTGCGTTGTAAAGAAAGCAAAAGAAATGTATTGTTAAATTAAATTTGTAGTAAAAATGCAGTACTCGGTCTAATATGTATTTCGAGTAAGTATATCAACTACCTTAACCTAACCTAATCTTTTCACTTCAATCGCCTTGATATGACAATTTTTGTATTTTTAGTAAATATTTAAGAGTCAATCGCCTTGATATGACAATTTTTGTATTTTTAGTAAATATTTAAGAGTCAAAAATTTTCTCTATTTCAGACACATGTGCAATAGAAATACGACTACTGGACTGAGTACTGCATTTCAACCAAATTTGTTTGTTGTGTTTTAAAGAAATCAGGAGACAGGTAATTCAAAGATTTAACAATATTTATTTACTTAACCTAGAAATATTATTTTTTATATAACAGAAAAATACCACAAGAAATATATTTTTTGTTTGAAAAAATGCTTTGTTTACAGAAACAAAATATTAGCTAGATACCGCATTCACAGGCTACTTTGTAAGTTGTATTAAAATTTTGTGATTTATTATTTTTAAATTCTAGTCAGACAAAATGTTTAGTAAGAATTTCTAGTAAGACATAAAACGTTGAAGGCACCACGGGTGTTAAACGACAATAATGCCTTCGGTCAACGTATTCGCCTCGGGCCAGAGGCCCTCGACAGTACACTGTTGACCTCAGGCATTATTGTTCTTATAACAACCCTTGGTACCTTAATTACTATATTGTAACTCACGAAGCAAATAATGAAATTAATACACCGATAAAAGTCTTCAAAAAGACTGCTGTCGATAATGTAATTTATGTAAGCAAGTAATCAAAATGGTAAAAAGAAATAAAGAACGTAACGAATATTTTAATAAATATTTGACAGTTTGAAAATTGACAAAACAATACAGGCCTATGAATTGCACGCAATTGCTAATACTTACTTCCGCGGAGTAAAATATTGAGAACTACTCAGGTCACGTGACTATCACTTGGTTTTGATCACTCTGTATTTATTATAATAAAATAGATATGTACGAAAATGGACAGTATTCTATATATTTTATTATTTACAAAAGTGTCATTATGTTACCCATGGTAACCATAGCTATCTAAATATATAACATTTAGACTTTTTCCAAGAAACTTTTGGCATTGGATTCGTACAAAATATAATCGAATTGACGGAAGGTCTTGAGCTGGCCACAACAGATTTTTTTTATGTTTAAAATTTTTGCCAAGGAACAATCAATGTGTGTTATTATAACTATAAACGTCTATCTCGGCATCAATTTTAATTTTCGTTAATTCTACCTCTACGAATTGTTTCTTACATTTGACGTTTTTTTTATTGACATTCTTTGTCTGTTTTTGACAAAGTATTGTTATTTATAAAATAAACTACTTCGGATATATGTTTGTAGACTGAAGATGCTCCAACTGCACATTCACATTTACAGTTATAATTTCTATCTCGATCGATCTAAAAATATGAACTTTACATTTACAAGACATATTAAAAATAATACAAATATTTCAACTTAATATGGGGATAATGAAACAGATGTTTCTTGTATAACAGAAGCTGTAATTTTTGATCCATGTTTGCTACATATTTCTTTAATATTAACGACACACATATTTGCTTTCACATAGTAATTTTCTTGTATGAAGAGAACTGTTTTCATTTTCAAAGTTATAATTGATACGTGAAAATCTATAAAATAGAATTATTTCAACCACAATTCTTTGTTCTACTATAATAGAACCACTGATAAGCCTTCCCTTCTATTATTTTGGCGGAACCGCTAGTTGAAAGACAGCGCTAGTATTCGTTTAATGCAGCTTCTATAAGATCAATTATACCAATCCGAATGACTGAGATACCATGACTTCAAAATTACTCATGAGTATAGCTAGTAGCGGGAAAATGAAAGTACTCAATTACCACCAGATTTTACATATAAAAAATGACTGTATGTACCATGTGTGTCACACCAACAGATAAATTAGATAACAAATCCGAAAAACCCAAAATTACTTACATTTACTTGATGAATCCAAGGTTTGTAACCGCTTTGGCGGGTATTATATAAAAGCTTGATGTCAGCACAGCGGGGCTACAAACAAATTAATATTTTTTCACAAGTCTGCAAAATTAATTCAGTTCCTGTGTCAGTGGCGTCGGTGTGGTTTCTAACTCCTGTTGAAAAACCAACGACGGAGATCCAACAAATATATGCTAATACGATTTGGATACCCTATAGTAAATCTTAACAGGGGGTCGACTCTAATTTACTTTGGAGGCTTGTCGGAATTAATGACGTCTTATTGTTACCATGGTTTTGTTATAGGAATCAAATGGGGATTTAATATTCTAGTTCGGCTAATATGCCGTCAAAATTATTAAATATAATGTACCTATGTCTTCTTTTATAGAACTATGGGCTATCCAGCGAATCAAGCGGTTTACGTCATCGTTTAGGGATTTTTGAAATTTTCTTTATTTTTTTAAATATATTTTATTAACTGTATTTTATTGGTTTTTATTATTATTATCTATTTGACACCTTTAATAGAAATAATTATATTTGGATATATTATTATTAAGGGGGCGTTCAAATCGTGCAAATTGCATAAGCAAAAAAATCAGTTTTTGAAAAGGTTTTTTCAGTTTTCTGTTTGAAGAATAAGCAATAAAACTAAGAATTATTGAATTATATTGTTGTCTTTACTTCGTGAAGTGATTTTGGTTGAAGAAATGCAACGCATATAAGAGATAATATTTGAAATGTGACTTAAGACTCGATATTATGAAACAGAAACACATTCAGGAAATAGCAAACACAAAAACATAGAGTAATTTGCGATCTTCATAGTAGATAATTTTGTATATTAGCTAAAAACTTTACTAAAAATAACACCAAAATCGGCGGTTCTCAGTGGCAGAATCTTCAGAAATAGTTCAACGTTAATATCATAGATGTCAACAGTGTCGTACTGTCGGTAAAGTAGTTTAAATATTTGAAAATTGACCTTCAAGTTTTAATCTTTCTACCTGACTTCCCCTGTTTATATTTTCAATGAAGGTATAGTCATAAACCCGAATAAAATGTTGACCTATTAGAAGAATTAAAGTTTTTACTCAGTTGGCACTTGAAAGATAGTTTTCATCTTCAAGCTATCATCATTGTGAATATGGAAAGGAAAAGAATTTGCTCGAATAATAAAAAATAATTTATGTTTTATTTCGCTCTTTCAATTGTTTTGCTTCAGTAATGTAATCGGGATCTTTACATTTCTTATTTTTAAATCGGTTACCCATTATAATTTCTGGCAAAACACATTTTAAATAAAATAATTTTAATTTCGAAAGCATAAAGTTTTCCCACAATTCTGCGTCCTGATATATTTCTTCAGTGAAAATCGATTCATCCGGAGTAGTAAATATTATAAAATAACATTTTTCTTTGCGACATACATTGAGCTGTCCCTGAATCTGTAATAATTTTTTATAATGAATAATGAACATTTTCATTAGGAAATTTGTAAATCTCCTGATAATAATAATTATGGGTTCTCTTCAGTCGTATGCTTCCATCTGGTAAATTTTCTAAGCAAAATTAACAAGAAATGTATATCGTTTAAACTAACAGAATTTCGATTTTTCAGTTTACAAACTGCAGTTCAAACGATATGCATTCCTTTGTACTTTTTTTTTCAATTCCATATCTATCAGTACAAAAATCTGTTGTGGTCAGCAAAAAACCCCTGGCCATTTCAATATTAGGCTATATAAGTATTGTACATATTTGACATTTCTGATACACACAAAAACACATATCTTCTTTATATATTTTTATATTTTTTAATTCATTCTATTCACTCTTATTCTTCTTATGTTCGAGATTCTTCCAATTCATTGATGAGATTGGCAGTATTTCTGAAGGGTATATGTAATATATGTATGCTTTTAATTTTTCCACTTGTTTTCCATGGGCTGTCAGATTTATTAACAACTTATTATTTTATATATTTATGTCTCTTTCTTTAACTCCATGGAAGATATAATATTAATATTAGTAATAACAGAAATTTTACAAAAATAATATTTAGAAGATTTTTTTAAAAAAACTATTACTTCCGGTTGTCCAATTGCTACCAATATCTAATCAGCTCTTTCCAAGAAGGTCAGATTGAGGAAACTGCAGTTAAATATTTTTTAAGTCTTAGTATTTGAGAAACCGTGGTTCCAACATCCCCACACACACATGTAAAAATAGTAAAATCGTATTCTAAGGACCCTAATTTGTGTTTATTCAGTGAAAACTCATCATCGACTTTTTTTGAAAAAAGACAGTAGGTACTTTCCTAACACCTTGTTGATTGATGGTAAAAATTAATAAAAGCTGAAGGAGCTAAAAATGTAAAAAAAAGATAATAAAAATGTATTTACAAAAATAGTATTAGGTTTAATGAAATTTATTATTAGTAAGTGTTTCTTTACATTTTTGATAAATAAATATCTAAAATAAGGCCCGGGATCTCCATCACTGATATCGTAGAAACACTAAATACATATACTCATTTAAGTAAATAATTAAATTAAAATGAAAATTTTGAGTATCCCATTCTCAACGTTGTAAATGGATAAAGTTTTCATTTTCTATTAAAATGTTTATCATCATTATTATAAAATTCAATACAAAAACATTTATGTTTTATAAATATACAAAAATATCGCAATATGGAATATGAGAAGGTAAAATTTTTAATCATAGCAATGGGTCTTCAAATTTTATTTAATCGTTAAGGTCCATTTCTATGATTAAAAAATTTAGGTTGGATCACTAATAATTCTTAGAAATGTAAATTGTTCGAAAATCCTAATAGGATCATTGTAACTGTAACTAATCCTATCATTACCCACATGTAGCGTAGGAGAAACCAATATAAGAGTGCCAGTGGATTATATAAATAATATTTATCAAATTTTCCGCTAATTCTTAGTATTGTCTTCTTGTATTACCGAAATGCTACATCAAGAATATACTAGAGCCTTGCCTACAGAAATATCAAATTATAAGATGATTAACATAAATAATAATTTGTAGCTGTTGAAAATTAAAATATAATAACAATGATATGTATTTGCTACATAATTATCAGTATTTTTTAAAAGGAAATATAACCCGGCCGACTAATTTCAAGCATCACTAAAAGCTGCTCTTCACTGTAATTCGTTTGTTCCAATGTAGTGTGACAGTCTCAAATATGCCTTTGCCTATTTTTTATCACAATCTGTTTTTAATTATTAAATAATTACATATTAATAACATGTGTGCCCGGGTTTCATAAAAGCTTGTTTAAATTTAACTCATTGTTAAATATAACACCGTGTTAAATTTTGACATATGCCAAATTTAAAAATGTAATTAGATTGTAGAAATTAAATAAATTGTGTGTAAGTACATTTTAAATTAAATATGTATTGAGTATGCATAAAATACACCAATGCAATTTATTTATATATACTAATAATATTTATTATTTTTTTAATTTGACATAATGTTATAATTTAAAATGTTGTTAAATTTAGCAATGAGTTAAATATTTATGAAACCGGGCAGTAATTTTGTCTGTATACAAATATAAAAAGGAAAATTTTCGTACATATCTAGAAATCATTCATTGAAAGTGAAATGCTAGAAAAATAAATGGTTTGCTGATGCTATGTTACTGGTTATATATAAAAGCTTTTATTTACCAGTCATAAAACCCCAGGCGTGCTCAGGCCCTGGGGAAAATTTGACCCAAAGAATCTCTATCTATCTGTTTACAATGATTCTCTTATCTCATGCACGAACCTAAGTATAGCCCAGAACCATTCAATTGCCCTCTCTTGGTTAATTTTATAAGCAAAAATGTATTAGTTCATGACCTGGCCGGTATTACTTCATGTCGCTTTTTCGAAACCCCCCCTTAAGTAAAATTTTGTAAATTTTTGCAAAATGACGTTTGGTTATATATTTTTAATATTGGTAATTCTGAACATGTATATTACTAAATATTATGTCTATATTATACTTTTCAACCTGTATTGTGATTTCATTTTGTTTTTGGTTTTGTTGTTCATTGACAAAATGTCAAATGCTCTGTCATGTCAAATTCAAGAGCTTGTAGTTAATTTATTGACTTATTTTGAAAATGAAAAATAGACTGGTGGGCTCTTACTTTCACTGAATTGTAATATTGAGGTAATGTTTCGTTCTATTTGTTAGTAATAATTTGAAAATTAAATCTATATGTACAGTGTGTGGCAAACGCTATACGTAATGTACAGAAACAGTGAGAAATTGTATGGTATGCAGTATTCTGTTTCTTTATTTAAGGATCTGACATAATACTAGATAGTTTGTTGCATATACTACAAGAATGAAGTATTTATAACGGCGTAAGCAGTATTGTTCAGAATATTTTAAATAAAATTGGATTTCGCTGGAAAAAAATTATACCAGACGTGTAACCTTTTTAAGAAAAATTTGGATTTATGAAGGCAACCCACAGATCATATTTTAATGCGTTTTACATGTTCATGTAAACTTTTTAACATATGACGTCATTGTTTCTAGTGATATTGTATTTATGACGTAAACCGCTTGATTTGCTGGATGGCCCATAGTTACAAATATTATTATTCAAAATTTGTATTTTTAGAAAATGGTCCTGTATTATTATATCCGAATTTAGGTCTGAAGACGGCGAATTATTACGGAACTATTATTACTAGTGATCAAAAAAAAAAAAAAAAAAAAAACTGATTGGTAACACTGATACAAAAATTTATTTCCTGTTATAGACAGTGACGTTTGAAAATTTAAATTTGGGTATATTTACAATTTTTTATTAGAATGGTTGTTATTTCCTTTCCGCACGTAGTTTTATTTCTCACATTGTTGTGTAAACTGCGGAATAAAAAGATCCCCAGAATTGTATTGCCAACTGCATCATTTCTTTTTGATCATCCTGTATAAT
Organism: Ophonus ardosiacus; assembly: GCA_943142095.1. Taxonomy (NCBI): domain Eukaryota; kingdom Metazoa; phylum Arthropoda; class Insecta; order Coleoptera; family Carabidae; genus Ophonus; species Ophonus ardosiacus. The sequence goes on from OW964824.1 coordinate 43,379,260, forward strand.
TAGTTACAACCGAGGAAACACAGATATATATTATTTACATTACAGTATTGTAACACTCGTTACTTTAACACGACTTGTAATATTATTTGTTTGTTACATGTTATTTACTTGTACAACGGGCTGTCCGCCACAAACCTCATATACGTTATGTTACATAAATATAATGTAGTGCTAATGGCATATATATTTCAGTCTTGTTTACGTAAAAGGTTGAGAGATACTTATATATATATACAGGGTGTCTCAGGACGAGCTTACGCTATCTACATTTTAAATACTATTTAATATAATTTAACGAAATTTGGTATCTAGGGGTTATCCAACATGCCCGTTTTAACTAAAATATTTTCAAAGCAATAGCACTTCCGGTTTGACCGGAAATTGACCTCAACTTTCTTATTTTAAATGAAATACGCTATATTTTATTTTACCATTGAATGCAGCGAAAAATTTTACATATGAAGCAGTAAAAACATTTTACTCATGATCAACTACTTCCGGCGTTATTCAACGTTTTTTGATTTTTTGTCTGAAATCCGGCACATTTTCAAAACTCTGTATATCGGGAACGAGATCGAATTTTTATAATCTGAAAAAAGCCTTTTATAAAGGAGACTTTAAGCTACATTATCCATAGAAGAATCCTCGATTATTTATAAAAATGTGACGGGTACGTTACACCAAAATTACAGTTGACAAACTTCAAAAAAGACAATTTTTTTAAATGGAACCCCCCGTTTTTTATTACATAAATGTATTCTACGGCAAAAAATAAGGGTACTTTATGTGACATGTCCTATGTTGAAAGTTGATAGAATTTCAGTAAATTAGAAAAACATGTAATCTGTGTATAATTATTTTATTAATACGGATAAGTAAGCCATGGAAAAAACAAATAAATTCTAAATACAAAACTATGATTAATTTAATACATATTCAAACTGTCCTCCATTCATATGTAAGCACATTGTTACTCTATTCAATACTTCTTCTTGTGTAGCATTTTTTATCATCCGAGGAGACATGTTGTTAAATGCTGTTCGTACCTTATGTTGGCAATCTTCTTTAGTAGTTAAAGGTTTTTGATAGACGCCGTTTTTAATGTAACCCCAAACAAAAAAACCAAGTGGAGCTAAATCGGGTGAACGAGGAGGCCACCTATGTGGTCCATTATTTGCTAGCCACCTATCTTCAAAAATTGTTTCCAAAAAAGTATTTATTCTATGGCGGGGTGGAGCGCCATCATGCTGGTACCATATTAAATTCCTTTGATCCAACGGTAAATTATCTAAGAAATCAAGTAGATGAGTTTGTAAAAACAAACATTGTTTTTCCATGGCTTACTTATCCGTATTAATAAAATAATTATACACAGATTACATGTTTTTCCAATTAACTGAAATTTTATCAAGTTTCAACATAGGGCATGTCACATAAAGTACCCTTATTTTTTGCCGTAGAATACATTTATGTAATAAAAAACGGGGGGTTCCATTTAAAAAAATTGTCTTTTTTGAAGTTCGTCAACTGTAATTTTGGTGTAACGTACCCGTCACATTTTTATAAATAATCGAGGGTTCTTCTATGGATAATGTAGCTTAAAGTCTCCTTTATAAAAGGCTTTTTTCAGATTATAAAAATTCGATCTCGTTCCCGATATACAGAGTTTTGAAAATGTGCCGGATTTAAGACAAAAAATCAAAAAACGTTGAATAACGCCGGAAGTAGTTGATCATGAGTAAAATGTTTTTACTGCTTCATATGTAAAATTTTCCGCTGCATTCAATGGTAAAATAAAATATAGCATATTCCATTTAAAATAAGAAAGTTGAGGTCAATATCCGGTCAAACCGGAAGTGCTATTGCTTTGAAAATATTTTAGTTAAAACGGGCATGTTGGATAACCCCTAGATACCAAATTTCGTTAAATTATATTAAATAGTATTTAAAATATAGATAGCGTAAGCTCGTCCTGAGACACCCTGTATATATATATATATATATATATATATATATATATATATATATATATATATATATATATATATATATATATATAACTGTGCTATACTCTGTTATACGCAGGTAATATAATTTTATATCAAAAATTAATATGCGCTGTTATATTAAAATTATATAATTCAGTAATGTTCACACTGCATCTATAAGGGTAGAAAGGGTTTTTGTAAAATATGTAACATTTGAAATATACTTTATTCGCAAAAATATACAACATAATAAATAAACAATGTACATAATAAAGGATATGTGTAACATTTTAAAAATACTTTAGTTACAAGAAAATTCACACAATAATGATTTATTTATTTATTTATTTATTTATTTATTAATCGGGCCACACAACAGGACAAAATCCCAATAACAGTGTAGCACTAAATAATTTAACAAAATTGATTACATTGTTGCCATAAATAATATCTATAAATTTACATTAGAGTGAATTAGAAAAAAATAAAAACATTGCAAAATTGCAGGGAATATGTATAAATGATCGTAGAGTACAACTAAAAATATCAGGAAAATTAGAAACTAATGAACATTTATTATACATGGATATCATTCTAAGAATGGGAGCATTAATAGCAGAATTAGTTCTACAACTTGATAATGCAAACAAGTATTGAGATCTGGTGGAATATGAAGGTATTCTGAGCACTATTTTGTCAAGTAGTACGGGACAGTCAATAATATGATTTAATAGCTTAAATAAAAAGGATAAATCTAATATCACTCTGCGTTTTTGCAAAGGTACTAGTGAAATATGACGTCCTGGAAGTTTCTTGTTAATGATATAAATAAATTTGCGCTGAATACCTTCAATTCGATTTACATAAGTGTTGTAAAACGGAGACCAACAAATTGCAGCAAATTCAAGGTGAGAACGGACTAAAGCACAATATAAAGAAATGAAAGTACGTACATTTTTAAATCTATCTCCAATTCTCAAAATGAATCCTAGCATTTTATACGCTTTCTTACAACATGATAAACAATATAAATAATATAGGTCAGTATAAATTAGTTTGTAGGTCAATGTCACATATTTTATGACAACAATGAAAATAAGCAACGGCTTGTACAGGATAAAGTTAGTAAAGGACATCATTTAAAAATTCAACATTATATTTTAAAAAATTTTGATAATCGTTCGAGACAACGGAAATAGTCCTACATTAGTGTACACCAAAGATACAAATATTGACATATCACGGCCGTAGTTGAAACATAAAATTTATTTTTTCAACATCATTTGTGAAAATGACATTTCCCTCACTTAATTTAGTTGTGATAGTAACCACTGCCCTCACAAGTGAGGAAAGTAATTACTTTCCTCACTAAGTGACGAAAGTTTTTTATTAGATGTTCCCTCGTTTATTCGTTGAAATACATATGAAAAATGTAATTTTCACATGTAATGTTGAAAAAAATACTATGTAATACAGGTGGAAATGTAATTTTCACATGTAATGTTGAATAAAATAGTATGTAATACATGTGGAACAGGGTTTCCTTAGTGCCTTGGCCTCTGCGATGAGTGTACTCTATAAATTACAGAGTCTTTATCTTTAAATCTATACAAGATATAATAAAATTTTTAAGTGAATTAGATGGAGAATTTCATGTTCTTCAATATTTAATAAAAAAAACTCCCAAAAAATTATATTTAGAAGATTTTTTCTAAGAAACTACTACTTCCGGTTGTTCAATTGTTACCAAAACCTTTTCAGCTCTTCCCAGGAATGTCCGATTGAGGAAACTGCAGTTAAATATTTTTTAAGTCTTATAGTTTTTGAGGAATCGTGACTACAACATCCAGACATACATACATACATACACACACACACACACACACACACATACACACATCCACACACACACACACACAGACATCATTTTAAAAATGTTATAATCGGATTGTAGGGACCTTAAATCGTGCTTATTCAATAAAATCTGGATATGCGAATTTTAGCATGAATCCAATACCTCTCTTAGCGAGAGGTAAAAATTAAAGAATAATAGTAATAAGTTGGTTTACATGTCAACCATAGAATGTCAAATACCCAGCTAATATAGATATGGGCGAGCAGGTAATGTACAAATTTAATATTGTAAATAACTATCACCTAAAAACCAACTACATAAATAAATAATGACAAGTACCATGGCTCGCGAGATAAACTAATAACGTACAACCATGACCAACTAGCTTAAACAAGGACAGAAGATAGTAATTTCAATTTCAAGTTTGGAGCTTGCAAACTTCAATTTTTTCAAATGGAAATTGATTGTGAATGCTTATACATATATCATATATGCAAACTTCAAATTTTTGAAAGTGAAATTGGTTGTGAATGATACTTAAGGATGGGCTTGAAATTGAATTACTATATTCTGTCCTTGTTTAAGCTAGTTGGTCATGGTTGTACGTTATTAGTTTATCTCGCGAGCCATGGTACTTGTCATTATTTGTTTATATAGTTGGTGATTAGGTGATAGTTATTTACAATATTAAATTCGTACATTACCTGCTCGTCCATATCTAATATTAGCTGGGTATTTGACATTCTATGGCTGACATGAAAACAAACTTCTTACTATTATTCTTTAATTTTTTGGTTATGAAAGTGGTTGTGAATGCTATTAAAAATTATGTATTGGGAATGGTGTCAAATTTTTTAAATTCAAATTTCCTAAATTCGAATTATTCAAAGTGGTTGTGAATGAAGCTTTATTGTCTGGACTATTTTTCAAATTGTCATTGCAGATCTTGAGGTTTGTACGGAGATTAGAACATATGGTGCATTCGGATATCAAATTTTTAACTGATATTCGTTTATTACATACAGTACATTGAGGTGAGTCATTTTTTGTAAGTGACTATGTGTTAACCGCGTGTGACCTATAGCGAGTCTTGTTATTACTACTTGTTCACTTCGATGTAGACCTGTGAATCTAGTTATTGTCCAGGGATTTATAGTTGGCTTATATTGTTTTAAATGTGTTTCCTGTGAGTCCCATAATGCTTGCCACTTTATTTTAGCTTGTCGTGTGGTTTGTGATAGGAGGTTGTCACATCGCACATATTCAAATGTATTTTCATTTAGGTTTTCATTGTTTTGTTGGTTTACTATTGTTGTGGCAAGGTGATCAGCCATTTCATTTCCGTGTATACCTGTGTGGCTGGGTAGCCATATAAAGCATGTGTCTGTGTTGTATGATGTTTTTAGTGTATGTATATCATTATATAAGGAAAGTAATGTTTTATTCTTAGTTGACTAAATGTTGATAATATTTGTAATTGCGCTCACAGAATCGGTGCAAATAATGATTTTATTAACATGACGCTGGGTATGTTGTAAGAGATGTAAACAAGAGTGGAGCGCCTCACAAATTGCTATTATTTCGGCAGAGAAGATGCTGCACAGTGACGATAGTGCAATAGATTTTGTGAGATTATTCAGTGGGTCATACACTGCGCAGCCAGTGTTCCCGGTGATGGATTTAGATCCATCGGTATAGAGTATTATGTTATTATTATTTTCAAAGGGATGTATTGTTATTTTAAACTCATTTTGAATTAATTTATGAGGGGTTTCGTTTTTATTAAAAATTTTTAATGTTTTGTTACTTTTAATTAATGGTGATATAATCCAAAAAGGAGGATTTGAAAGGATTTGGTCTTGGGACGTTGTGTTGTAAATATCAAGTTTTTGATCATTGATTTCGATAAATAGGTTTTTAAGGTAGATAACTAATGGGCATGTTGTTTGTTGATTTTTACTGTATAAACGAGCTATATCATTGTTGTTGAATATAATATTAAAATTTGTGTGATTTTTTATATTCCAGATTTTGCAAACGTATTTGGTTGATAAATATTGTCTCCGGATTGATAGTGGAGGTATATTTGTATCACAACACATACTTAAACTTGGACTGGTTCGGAAAGCTCCAGTTACGCATCTAAGACCGGCATTTTGCACTGCATTAAGTTTGTTAAGATGTGTTTTAGCAGCTGTTCCATAAACGTTGCATCCATAGTCTATTCGGGATTGGACGAGAGCTTTGTAGAGGTTAGCAAGGGTGAATTTATCGGCACCCCATTTAGTATTTGATAAGTACTTTATAGCATTTAGAGCTAGTCTAGCTGAAGATACAGTGTTATTTATTTGTTGTTTCCATGTAAGTTTCTTATCAAAAGTGATTCCAAGTAGTTTGACGTGATTCTGTTTTTTAATTATTTCGTTGTAGATGATTAGATCAGGGCATACATGTTCTGTGTGTAATCTGCAGAAATCAATACAACAGGTTTTTTGTGGTGAGAAGGTGAATCCTATGCTACTAGCATTTTCAGTTATCATCTTTATAGTGTTTTGGAGTCGATGTTTGATAGCGAGGATATTTTTTCCACTTTTGAAGATGACGAGATCATCCACAAATAATAAGGGGTGGACACGTGCTGGAATACGGTCTATAATACTATTTAAAGCTACAAGGAAGAGAGTTACAGAGATTGTTGAACCTTGAGGGATTCCGTAGTAGAGGTGATGGCTGCTAGAGAGAACATTTCCCACTCGTACTTGATACGATCTGTTTTCTAGGAAGTTTCTAATAAAAATAGGAAGATTACCTCGAAGGCCCCATTGATGAAATTTACTCAAAATTCCATGTCGCCATTCAAGATCAAACATGACGGCAATTAAGTGATTTCGACACATCATTGAAGTTTGGATTGCATTTGTGAAATTGACAAGTATGTCTGTGGTTGAATGATTTTTTCTTGATCCACATTGGTATGCTTTGATTAAATTATTTTTTTCTAGGAACCAAGTTAAGCGCATATTGATGAGTTTTTCATAAATTTTGCTCAAATGGCAAGTTAAAGAAATCGGTCTGTAGGATGTTACATTTTGTTTATCTTTTCCTGGTTTTAGAAGTGGAATGACTATAGCTTGTCTCCATAGATCTGGATAAGAACCTTTTGTCCACATAAAATTAAAGAAATCACGAATATACAGTATCATTTTAAATGGAAGGTGTTTTAGCATTTTATAGGATATATTATCTGGGCCTACAGCAGCTAAGGTTTTGCCTGAAGATTTTATAATATGAGATAATTCTTGTGCAGAGAATGGACGATTGTAAAAATTTTCATCAGAGGATTCATTTTGTTGTGTGAAATTAAGTGGGGTTTCTAGTACTAATTTGTTTTTCCTGAATTCTAGATTGTAATTATCATCGCTACTTACTGAACTGAAATGCGCAGCAAGTTGTTCAGCGATATCAAAGGGTTCTACATAGTCAGTGGAGTTATTTGTTATGATTGGTATACTGTTATATTGTTTATGCACGGACGAATTATAATTTGACAATTATACACAAATTTCTTTGACATAAACGTTATTTTATAGCCCGCGGGCCTCATTATAGCCCGCCGGGCTATAATGAAACGTCAAACCAAATTAAAACTACAATATAAACAATTTAAACAGGCAACATGAAAAGTTTTTATTACAAATCGAAAATTTATATTCTTTAATGAAAAATGAAAATTAATTTTGTAATATTTATATGGAAAGCACGGAGACACACAAAATAAAACTCAAATGACATAACTAATAAACAAACAAGAAACTGTTGTTTTCCGCTTTCATAGCAACACTAGATACTGGATGTACAAGGACAAATTCATTTCGCTACAATTGTTTTAACACTCATAATTTGCTGTTATTATCGACTTTCGGACACGGGCTTGTGATTTCTTAAATGATATGAGATTTTCGTCATTTGGATTCTTTCTGAAACGTTTCATAGCTTTTCTTTTTTCTTTTATTAGATTTCCTATTGATTCATTCCACCAGGGGACAGGTTTCTTAAGTTTAGGTGTATTTTTGATTATATTTAAAGATGATGAGGATGAAGAGGTAAACTCATTACTCGGAGAATTATTTTGTTGATTGTTGTTAGGGTTTTTTGTTTTGGGAATGTATAATGATGCAGCCGATAAAATAGTATTATTTATTAATGATAGTATATGATTTACATCAGAGTTTTCATTGATTTCAGTATTTGGAAGGATGATGTATTCAGTGAATTTATTCCAGCATGCTTTTTTGTATGACCATTTAGGGGAGAAATTTATATTGTTGTAGGAGAGAGAGTATCGATCTATGAGTATGGGGAAGTGATTACTAAAGGATGAGTCTTTTAATATAACGTTCCATGTAAGAATATTACTGAGGCTAGATGAACATAAGGTGAGGTCAATTGTTGAGAAGCTTTTGGATCTACTGTTAATGTAAGTTGGTTCATTGGGTGTGTTGAGTAGAACTATGTCGTTGTTGTTATCCAAAAAATCATCGATGAGTTTTCCAATGGGGTTAGATGTTGCAATGCTTGTATTCCAGGTTGGGCTATGTGCATTGAAATCTCCGTAGAGCACAAAAGGTCGGGGGAGTTGAAGGACTATGTCACTAAGTTCATGATAAGACCTGGGTTCATTAGGTGGAAAGTATATGGAAGCATAGGTAATTTTATATGGTTTAAGTACTTGTATAGCTATTACATTTAAGTTAGAATTAATATTTATAGTTTTGTAAGGAATGTTATTTTTTAGGATGATGGCTACGCCTCGTTTTGCGCGACCTTCAGAGAGATCATCACAGCGGGAGACTTCATATCCACGAAGAGAAACTTTTTCATTTATGTGTAAATGAGTTTCTTGTAGACAAACATTGTATGGATCTAACTCCGCTAGAATCAATTTTAGTTCATTAAAGTGATGTTTTAAACCGTTACAATTCCATTGTATTGACATTTTATTATATGTGTGATAGTTTATTGTATATAAATATTTATAAGTTTGTTTGTGAAGAATTTTAGAATAGTAATTTATTTTTTATTAACAGAATAACGAGATTTGGCTTTATTTTTAATATTTGTGTTCAATAATTGCGGATTTTTACTTATTTTCAATATGAGACCCGGGGTCCCGATCCAGAAGATCCGGGTTCAATAGTAGCGATAGTAGGGAAAGAAGTACATGGGGATGATAAATCTAGGTTTATAATATTTTCGCTTTGAAGGGAGTTTGGAATTATGTCTTGATCGTTATGTGATGGATTAGTGCCCGTGTTTATTTCGGGATTATAATACGTATTTTCTTGTGAGAAAGGATTAAGGATATTAGGTTGTAATGTATTTTTACTAATAATTTGGGATTCTTGAATATAATTTTGGTTTGATGTAGGTAATGGGTTTATAGGTTCTTCATTTTCAAGAGTTTGGGGTTTATTAAGACCGAATAATGATGTTAACACTTCTACTATTGTGTTTTTAATTATGGGTATTAATAGATGAGGTAGATTATTTAGTTCGATGTTGGATTCGCTGTTGTTTTTATTTTGCCTTTCAGTTGCTTTGGCGTAAGTGGATTTTGATGGACGAGAAGAGATAGAGTCAATGTATCTTCGTGCATCCACGTAACTGCATTTATTTTTTGTTTTATATTCTACGATAGCATATTCGTACTTGAAGAAAGGACAGTTCCGAGAAGTAGCTACGTGTTGGGCACTGAAGGGCGTCCAAGTTGCAACCTTCACCAGGATGAGGTGCTGAACCACAGATACATGTTTTTTCATTTTTACAGTTTATTTCCGTATGTCCATAAGACTGACATTTTGTACAACGCATTGGATTTGGAAAGTACATGCGCACTGGGAGTGAATACATTGCAATGTATACGTGTGATGGCAAATTAAGTAAATTAAATGTTACCACGAATGCACCATTTTCTTTTCTAACTCCAGATTTTACTGTAAATAAAGGGCTTATCTGAATGACATGTTGATTTCTTGTTTCATTTAATAACTCCTCATTTGAGCAGTTTAACAAGTCAGGACAAAATATAATGCCACGAGTGGTGTTTAAAAATGGGTGTGGAGAACAAGTTACTTCTTTTTCACATAAATGAGTTAGGCCCGGTATTTCAAACGCTGGTTAACTCATAAAGAAATGTTAACTAATAGTTAGAAATTATAATGTGTTTTTCAGTTTTTGGTTATATTAGATTCATTTAGTTAACTTCTGGTTTCCCTAACCAACCCAAATGTATGAGTTAACTGTTAGTTAACAGAATTATAACCTAAAATTGTATTTATCATATCATGGATGATTTTGATGTAAATGTATATAGTGATGATGAAGAAATACGAATTAGAAAAAGAAAAGTTATAAAACATAGAGTAAATCATTTCGAATTATGGGACGAAAAAGAATTTTTTCAGCGTTTTCGTCTTTCAAAAAGGACTGTTATAAGGTTAATAGAAGAAGTGGAGGACGTACTGCGCTATCCTTTAAACAGGTAATATAAGCAAATTATGTAATTATTAATATTACATATTTTAAACTTTTATTTGTTCTAGATACGATATTTTATCACCAACAGACCAAATATTGTTGACACTTCGCTTTTACGCTACAGGATCTTTTTTAAACGTTGCGGGCGATTTCAGTGGTGTACATAAATGTACTGCGAGCAAAACAGTTAAAAGAGTTAGTTATGCTTTAGCTGCTCTTCGACCGCGTTTTGTACAAATGCCTCAGACTCAAGAAGAAATATCTGATTGCAAAAACAAATTTTATTCCATATCACGATTTCCTTCATGCATAGGTGCAATCGATTGTAGTCATGTGAAAATTCAATCTCCTGGTGGCCAAAATGCAGAGATATTTAGAAATCGCAAACAATATTTCTCATTAAATGTGCAGACTATTCTCAACTGAAATGACCGATAGAGGCGCTGCAAGCACTTTCAATATGGCGGATGCATGACGGTAGGTGTACAATCTGTCACTGTCATATGATACAATTTTGCGTGTGTTTCTTCAAAATGAATCTAAGTATTGTTCAGATATTTGACTTTCTAAATGCTACTCATCATTCTAGGATTATTGTTGAAGGTATGATTGTATATAATGTTCATCTACTACTTTATTTAAAATATTAATCTTGTAAACAGACGAAGAAGTTCTGAATGCGAATCACATTATATTATGTGGAATTACCGATAGTTATCGAGAAATTATAAATGTAACATCACTCTTGTCTTCAAGAAAGTGCTCTATCGTCATAAAGATGGTACAGCGCTTTTTTTTAATTTCTCCGTTGAGAAGTAATTTCTAAAAATTTAAATAATCATAAATATGTTTCAAATATATTTATTAATAATATTACCTGGAAGAATAAAGTCACTGTCTTATCGAACATACTCTCGTATACTTGGAAATTTGTTTTCCAGAACGTAAAACATACTTCCAAGCTCCAATGTTTGTTGAATACCTGCATTTGTGGTTATACACACTTTATTTTTACCTATTTTTGGAAATATGTGGAAACTTAAATGAGTTTCCCTACTCATAAGCGAATGACACCCGTATACACAACACATAATATTGCTTTTACCGTGTTTTACAACATTCATTTTCGTATAAAAGAAATACTTTTAAAAAATGTATGCTAACATTATGTTGTATTCGCTCGCACCTACCGTCATGCACTAGTTCAAAATTTAGTCACCAGATGTCATATCGATGCTCTACAGTTGTCAATAGCAGATACTGACTTAAAAATTCGCGATATTGTTTCAAGATGGCCAGGTTCATCTCACGACTCACATATATTTCGAAATTCAAATATTATGCAGTCATTTGAAAGAGGTAATTTCGGCAACAGTGTACTTGTAGGAGATAGTGGTTACCCTGTAAAGAGATATTTATTAACACCTATACTGCAACCTAGAAACGATGCAGAAAATTTATATAATGAATCGTTAATACGAACGAGAAATGTTGTCGAGAGGTCTTACGGTGTTTGGAAGAGAAGATTTCCAGCTCTAGCACTGGGTATGAGATTAAAATTGCAAACAACACAGGCTGTAATTGTAGCCACAGCAGTTCTCCACAACATTGCCTGTGACGAAAGAGAAAACGTACCTACAATAAATGAACAAGAACAAATTGCTATTTGCGAAGTGAACAACAATCCTGTTAGGAATGACATTCCTGTAGGCGACTTACGATTAAACAATGTAACTAGAAATAATTTAATAGCGAATTATTATGGTAGATTGTAAGTTTATTATTAAATAAAAAAATGCAAATAACTTCAGTATGTATGTCAAAATACACGTTATATTTATTAACGAAAATAAATATTCCATTTTGTAACTAATTAAACTAATAAATAATAATATTAAGTATTTACAATTATGAAGATATATTTTCTAAGCTATTTTTCTGTAATAAAAGTTTATTTTCATAAATATTCATTTTTATTGCATGTTCTTCTTCCAAATACTTTTTCTGGAGTTTAATAAATTCTAACTTTTCTGCTAGCAATTTTTTATTCAGATCTGTTTGTAATCCAATTTTTTTGGAAGATGATATATCTAAAAATAAATAAATAATTATGCTATAAATTAATTTATTATTATTTATATTTACCAGAAACTTTTAATTTTTTATTAGGAGGTTCCTTCAGCATTTTAGTAGTGTAACATGCCCAATTACCCTTTTGCTCATTTTTTTCATCGTTATTGTCTATAATTACAATATTTTCTTTACAAATGTCACTGTTATTCAAAGATGTACATATCTCCGTATCTTCAGAACTTATTAGTTTTATTATTTCTGTAACAAATAGTTATTTATGTACCTAGATAATAATGTTCAATTTCTTCTATCAAAAATATGGAGTTTAGTATCTACCTGAAGTTTCTCCAGTATTTATATTTTGGTAACATTCTTGCATTTCATTATCAAACACACTATCAAAACCATCTATTTGCGTTCCAAGAATACTTTTAATGGTTTCGTCAATGTTAGAAATTTCAACAGTTGTTCCTGGGCCTCCGCCGGTTTGTGTTATATTTTGCTTATTTAATGAAAATTTTTGCTTTGCTAGCTTTTTAATGTTATTGTATTTCTGTTTTAATACTTCACAGTCTCGGAAATGATTAACATTTACATTAAATTTATTTTCAATATCTTTCCAAGCTTTTTGTTTTTGTTGCCAGTTCACACTACCACTTTTCATACATTCTATTATATTTTTATATTCATCTACTAGGGCAACAAGAAGTCCTTCTTCATCTTTAGTAAAATTGGTTGCCCTTTTTTTATCACCAGGCATTTTTATCAGTATCACTTTTCACTTATTGACAAACACGACAAACACTTTTGAGGTTATATGTCATATTGAGTTCGTTCAAATATAAACAAAACATTCATTCAGTGCTGCCAATGTATTGTACTGTTTTGTTAACTTATAGTTACTTAACTAAATAATAAAAAACAAGTATAAATTGAACTAATAGTTAACTTTGTAGTTAAAATAACTAAAGGTTACTAAACAAAAAAGTTAACTATAATCTGAAATACCGGGCCTTAGTGACAATAGTTTAATGCTTTGGCTATTTTTTTAATGTCTTTGACAGTTCCACATAAGTTTTTAATTTCAAATTTAATTTTTAATGGATTTGTTGTTTTAAAATCTCCGGAAGTGCATTTAATAACGAGAAATTTATTTTCAGATGTACGATCATTGTTATTATTACTTCCAACTCTAGGTCGCTTAATACGGTTTGTTCCGTCCATCATAATGATGGGCGGGCGGGGGCTAAACCCCGTCCGAGGATAGGTTTGTTTATATTATAGGCTTTGTTAGTACATGCAAAACTTATTTCTAACTACTTACTACCTTATTTTGTTGTCATATTTAATAGATTTACACTATATTAACTATATAATATATTAACTAGAATTAGAATATTATAAGATTTTAACACTAAACACGTGGCACAGAGACCGGCAAATCGCATCAGCTCACAAGCACAGTTACGAGCGGAATGAACTTGTTATTAATGAGGCAGTTACGTTACATCGGTATTAAAAAAAATAATTTCAATTTTTTAATAAAATATTTTTTATACTCCGATGTGTAAAGTTGATACTTTACACACTGTAGACAGTATGTAAAGGTAAAGGATTTTCGTGTTTTATTTCCTTTACACATTACAGAGCTGCCACCATCAATACACGTGTGGTATTTAAGTTGTCCTCTTTAAATTTAGTTTTGTTTTTTCTGTACATTCATATTGGTAGAACTGACAGAACTGCAGTATTCAACTTCAGATCTGTTATTTGTCAAACATGAACTCGGTATATGGTGTGTGATAATTGTTGTCTGTTATATTTCTAATTTGTTTCAGGAATATTATTTAAGGTAGCATAAAAAATATTGTATGCAGCTCAAATGTAAACAAGCTTTATGACATTCAGTCAATAATTTTCGTGGCTTGCCAAGCCTCGTCACAAAATACTTGACCACATGCTTGTGTTTACACTTTTGTTGCATAACTAACTATTATAATTCAGAATTATCTTAATTTAATTACAACACGCTTTAAGACTGAAATTAAAATGTAATAATTAAAAAAAAAAAATGCAATGATCAAATAAACAAAAAAGTTCAGTCTTACGATTTTACACTAAATGACAATCACTTTCATAAATAATCGAGTCGGCTGTCTTAATTTGTAGACGTATTTAAGCCGAAACTATTCCTATCGACCAACTAATTGGCGTAAATATAATTATAAGAAATTTTCAGGTTCCTGCGTGGAAAATTAAATGTACAAGTACTGTAACACTGTAGCTTTGGCGCGGGAATCCCCAAATCGTATGAGTTATTTGAGTGGTAACAGTACCAATTTAGTGATTTTATCACTAAATATAGTGAAGTTAATGATACAAATAAGAGTTATTTTATAAATTTGCGACTTATCTGAATCCTAGTGATTTTAGTGTATAGTGACATTTTTTGCAAGAGCATGCCCAAAAATACCAGAAAAAAATTGGCGCGATGTTTTTGAAAATATAGAAATCAGTTAATTATTATTGTAAATGTTTTTGTTTTTTTTAATAGTCAAGTAGCAATTTTATTATTATGCTTTATTGAAACCAGTGAAAACAAAAATTTATACTTCATGTAAAGTACAATACATTTTGACAATTTTAAAAATAAAAATCTGATATGGCTAACACAAAACCTCCCGCTATTTAGTTTTTATTAATTTAGATACATATCTGCGTATTTACTAATGCTGCAAACTATGTTATGTACCATTGCATATAACTATTGCTTTATTTACTATTTTCTTTTTAAAATGTCACCACTATTAATTTGAAGTGATTAGTTTTTTGACAGTGACATGTCAGTTACATACATTTAAAATATGAACTTCATATTTACTATTTATAAAAAAGAGTATTTTTGTAAATTTATCTGTAAATTATATAGAAAAAGTATTAATGTATACATGTATAAAATTCAATAACCTTTAATTTTTATAATGACATAAAATGCGAAAAAAATGCATTTAATGGTGTTTATTGAAGAAAAACCAGTATGAGCTTCCAGTAAAGTGTCATTTCCGGTTATCCGATTTACACCAAAATCTAATGGTTTTTTTCCATATTAGAATAGGGTCGAAATACAAGGTTTAAGAATTTTCTGAAATATGGTATTTGAGTTACAGCGTAGAGTAAATCCATATACAGACACCAGCCTAAAAATGTTAAAATTGGGTTCTAAGAACCTTAAAACGTGGTCATTCGTTAAAATCTCGATATGCGATTTTTAGTACGATCCCTATACCTCCCTTACCAAGGGTAGAGGGATGTAAAAATTGATTCGTGATCAGTACATCATGTAGGTAGTATCTAGATTTTTTTTTCTTGAAGTACTGAAACGCTTTATAGGTTCCAATATAAGGGACCCGGCATTAGAGCCCACCCCGGGCCTCCGAAGGTGTTAGTCCGCCACTGCATCCACACATTTACACGCTCTATTCATAATTCTATAAATATGAAAACATGTAAGAATATTTTTTATACAAATACAATTATCTATTTATTGATGCAATTCTCCAAGAGGCCAAGATCAAAAAAAATCTGTTGTGGCCAGCACAAAACCTCTCGCCATTTCCATATTAGGCTATATAAGTATTGTATTGCACTTTGCTATCGAACCGTCGTTTTATAACAAAATATTACAGAACTTTACCCAAATATTGTCTTTTATTGTATTTAACATGTCTTCTGCACACATAATTCTAATTATATCTATTTTTCATTGTATGACGAAGTTTCTAAATGTCAGATTCTTCCAATTCATTAACCAGATACCAGATTGGCGGTATTTCTGATGGATATATGAATTTTACCACAATTTTACCTATAATTTCAAATATTTAATTAATAAAACAATAAGAAAAGTTAAATATACTTCCCAGAAGAAGCTATCAGAATGTCATTAAAACTGTTAATATTTGACAATGACATGTGTCATGTTATAAACATTGGAATTTGTCAACTGGTTTCCTTAGTGCCTTGGCCTCTGCGATTAGTTTACTCTATAAATTATAGTGACTTTATCTCTAAATCTGTACAAGATATAATAAAATTTTTAAGTGTATTCGATGGTGAATATAATGTTCTTCAATATTTAATAAAAAAAACTCCCAAAAAATTATATTTGGAAGAATTTTTTTAAGAAACTACTACTTTCGTTTGTTCAATTGTTACCAAAACCTTTTCAGCTCTTCCCAGGAATGTCAAATTGAGGAAACTGCAGTTAAATATTTTTTAAGTCTTATAGTTTTTGAGGAATCGTGACTACAACATCCAGACATACATACATACATACATACACACACACACACACACACACACACACACACATCCACACACACACACAGACATCATTTTAAAAATGTTATAATCGGATTCTAGGAACCTTAAATCGTGCTTATTCAATAAAATCTGGATATGCGAATTTTAGCATGAATGCAATACCTCTCTTAGCGAGAGGTAAAAAGGTACCTATAGAAATGTATTTAATGCCCGGTTGCACTAATGTAACTAAAATATTAAACTTGGATTAAATTGACAATATTTAATCGAAATTAAATGCCAATACATATATTGCTACCAAATTCCGATTTGCATTTTTTTGTTTAAGCCAGGCTTAAATTTAAGCTTTTTTTATGCAAATGGGCATAAGATACCTACCCAAAAAGAGTTTATAGATAATTGTATGAAGTTTAATTGAATAATGTTATCGTTAAAGAATTTAATTACATGAAAGATATACATTTTATAAATGGCGGCAACATGACAAAATTAAAACCACCTACAGGTAAGTAGAAAGGAATTTCTAATTTGAATAAATGAAGAAAAGAGAAACAAGAATTATTATTAACGTGACATTTCCTACAATTTTCATTTAATATATTTTTTTCTAAAACCAATAGATAGCAAGCTACAGGGCTTCAAACAGAGCAAATTTTTAAAAATTTCCCTAATGCTTCAATTAGATATTTTAATATATTTTTTAATTTTTATTTTACAAATTTCTTATTATTATTCATTAATTATTATCATTTAACTAGTATAGGTACACATATATTAATTATTGTTTATTGTTTTATTTTCATTCTAAAGCCGTTTTATAGTCCAGGAAATTTATTATTTTACCTCAAAGTAATTACAAGAAAAGCTTTTAAACGGAATCTTGTCAAGAAAATGCGCTGAATAACATATCAAAAATTCCGGAAATCGGAGCACGAGAACCTCCCGGTGGCATATTTATGTTTTTGGCCATTTGCTGAAAACAATTATGAAAGATATTTAAATTACTCAAAAAACAAACAATATTACGTATTTAATACTTAGTCCAATAGGTTTTACTATTTATAATAGTTTACATACGTCGCGGCATCAAAAGAAATAAATTATGATAATTTTTTTTTATAATAATTGTCAACATTTTCCTGCAATTTTATATTTTTTCATCCACTACTCTGATCTTGTTAAAGATACGACAACGCGGTTTGAAAATTTAAATTTAGCATGATATTCTCTTTCATATCATGTATTACGTGATTATTGACGATGAACGATTTGCAACTTACTAATAACTAAAACTAACGTGAAATCCCTCTAAAATTTTGAACATCTGTAAATCGGCTTAGTTCCCATTTTCTCTTTCAAAATTTTCAACACAATTAAAGAGAAGCAATATTAAGTATTTAATACGTGTCAAAGTGGTTGATGAGAATATGAGAAATATAAATAATATTTTAAAGGAATTTCATGTGAGTTTAATTTGTTAGTAACTCGCAAATTACTCATCGGATAAAATTGTGTAATACTTTTTGTTAAAGAGAATTTCATAGCATCGAGATTGTCCAAGAAAATATGTATATCTAATTCACCTTTAATATCTGTTATATATTTCCGAAGATATGAGTTTCTTATAGCACTGTATATAGAACAAATGCAGAGGAAATAGTGAAGCGTTTTTAATTCAAAAAAGATTACATATGGTACAGGTAGTGTTTCCGTCCAGTTCGTATTTTATATTCTTGTGTAATAAACTCAATCCTTTGTTATTGGAGACTCTCGAATGACACATAATACGTTGTATGTACAGGTATATTGATATGTTAAAACATCATCATTTATGGCACAACAGCCCTTGTAGGGCCAAGGCCTCAAGTACCGTAGGTATTAGTTTCGTGACCGTAGTACTAGAGCAGTCGGTGTACTTAATCCGTGCGACGACCACTGATTGCTATGCAACCAGTGCGGCAGCGGAGATACTCCTTCTACAGCTAGCACCAACTATGTTTTAACATGGACAACTGGTCGGGTCATCGCATGCCTGATATTGTGGCATGACTACGCCACAGATATACATATAAATTGACAGATAGCTTGACGATCGTATTTCGTTTGTGCCGACATGTACGTTACCGCCATATTGAGCCGGGTCTACAGGCGGGAAATTTAAATTTTGTATTATTCGAATTGGAGTAATTTTGAAATTTATTTCTTGACAGAAATGTTGTATAAATATTAAATGTAAGTCAATTTTTATAAAATAGGCTGATAATGGGTGTAATTATTAATAAGAGTAAATAAAACAATATTTAATGTAACAAATAAATTTTATTGGTTGCAAAACAGTATAACTTTTGATCATTTTTTTCTTATTTTTTCACCAGTTAGTTTTTCTGTACATACTTTTGCTAGACTACACAATCTAATTTTTATCAGTCAAACTACTTTTATTTATGTTATGAGAAATATTAATTTCAAATTCAAATAATCGATTGTCAAATGAAGGAATCAATCACAAGAATCGATGTTAATTACCTGGGAAGTAAATTTAATATTGTTTTTAAACCGAAAAATAAAAATACTTATTTATGATATGATATACCAGGAATTTTTCCTCGATTTTTAAATAAACAGCGCGTCTCTATCGTTGCCAAGGTATTATGATCACATGACGTATGACGTTGCTTTCAGAGAACCTGATTGGTCAAAAAGTTCCCCGGTTCAACATGGCGACTGGATACATATCGCCTCATTTCAAAGCGCCATGTTCCATATGGCCCAGCTCTCTATCAATTTATATGTATATCTGTGGACTACGCACTTAGCCGGCCGGTAGATTCGAGCCGAGGAACCACAGATTCGATCTGAACATGTAGAGACATAGCGCTTTAATGCGCACGGCTACTACACCGGCATGTTAAAAGATACGTAATTATTTTTTATATAATGAAGATATAACTGTTTATAATACTGACTGTATCTAGAATTATTGATATCAATATCAAGCATACCTTTATCTTTGTGATTTCTGTAATTTTACTTTTGCTTAATTTTTGTGCATCCCAGATTTCGGTAAAACCTAATTCATTTGAAAATGTTTTTGTTTGGGATGCCCAGTTAAATTCTGTTTTATTTATAGAAGAGTTTGTGAGAACACCAAGGCGATCATATATCCGTTTTGATGGTCTATCATTGGTCATATTTAATAGTTTGCACCAGAAATTAAGTCCTCTTCTCCAGACGGAGACGGCAAGAGGTGATATTCCTGTTTCTGACCAGACGGAATAGTTACGTTTTTTTTTACCTCCCGCTACCCTAGGTAAGGAAGGTATAGGGATCGTGTTAAAAATCGCATATAGAGATTTTAGTGAATAAGCACGTTTTGATGTCCCCAGAATCCGATTTTAACATTTTTACAATGATGTCTGTAGGTATGTATGTGTGTGTGTCTCTCTCTTTCTCTCTCTCTCTCTCTCTGTGTGTGTGTGTGCGTGTATGTGTGCGAGTGGATCGTGTGGACACGATTACTCAAATACTATCAATCAGAAAATTTTTAAATTTTGTATACCCATTCTATACTAATGTAGGAAGAGCTCATTAGTTTGTAGTGTATATCGGATAACCGGAAATATCATTTATACAAGCTTTTAACAGTTTTTCTTGTAAAACATTCATTGAATATAATTTTTTAGCAACTTTTACTAATTAAAATTGAATATAATGGTACAATCTTCAATTCTACGATAATAACATTTAGTAAATAACTCTAAATAACTTTAAATATGAATATATAATATAATTTATTCTCATATATTATCATCTTGCCTATGCATCAAACAAAAATATAATTTTAATAACCATTTTGACATATTTAAACAAATGTCACTGTCAGGAAGCAATTACATTAAAATTAATAATGAAACCGTGTTAGGAGAAAATAATAGTAAAATATATAATTTTAAAGAAATTAAGGTTTGTAAAAATAATATATTTTCCATCATATATAAATGTTAGATGTACAGGATGATCTGATTTAAATATTCTATTTTTGCAGCACTATAAATTAATATTAATTTACAACTACACATTTACAAAATGGATCATGTACGGCGAAGAATTCACAAAGATTGCGTTTTAGAGCACCTAGAAGCTGATGCTGATTTTTATAAGAATGTATGTGTGTGACGATTTTTCCTTAAAGTCTGTTAAAATATGATCCAAAACTTCTCAAATTTGGTATTTAAAACTCATATATATTTTGAAACAACATTTTAGATTTTGACCATATATAATAAATCGGAAGTAGCACTTAATTTGGAGCTCTAACGGATTTTTGAGGAAAAACAATAAAACAATTACATTTTATTTACAAACGATCAACCGGAAGTGATACTTTACTTAAAGCTCACTGCTATTTTAAACATGGAATTGGCGGGAGGTCATGTTCTGACCCCATCAGATTTTTTTTAAATAGTATTGCATGCTGCAAATCCCACACCTCAATAGCATATGACGATGTAGCATTTATTATGGAGTTCAATAATTTAATTTTTTCTGACCATTTATTTAATTTGCCTCGTATAACTATATTTTTTGTTGTGTGAGCAGTTGCTGAGGATTTTCTTATACTTTCTTTCACTGCTAGGTTAAATTTTGAAGAGGATAAAATATTAGACCAATATAATTAAATTTATTTACTATATCAATTAGTATATTGTCGTACTTAAATTTATTACTATACTTTGTGGTTCTTCCTTCATTTTCGGAACTATATTGGTAAAGAATATTTAAATTTATATTAACATCAACCGGGGTATAGCATAGTATTACTATATCGTCAGCGTAAGAAAGCACAAGAAGATCCGTTTGGTTATTCAGTCCTGCAGCGCCCAATTTTTGGAAGTAACTAGTTATGTCATTAATGTGTTTTTTTTTTTTCGACTATTGCCCATTGCTTTTAATTTGTTAGAAAGCATTATTATATAAATTATATATTCTTATGAATTTTGTTGATGCTTCAATATTATATAATTTTTCCCGAAGTTATGAATCACAATACTAAAAGGTTTTTTTATAATCCACAATTATAGCAAAACACCTCATTCCTTTTTAATCTAAGTTAAATATTTATAAGGTATGAAAGGCAAAATATACTATCAACCCCTCTATGTCCCCTGAATCCCATTTGTGATTCATCAAGTATTTCATTATTTTCCAAGCAGAACTGCTAGCGGTTATATAATATTTGAGTAAATATTTTGCATATGCATATTGTGTTAAAAAAAATCTAAAGTAGCCAGCACATAACCTTCCGCTAGGTATTTAACAAAAAAATATTTTACATTCACTCATAAACAATCTTTAATTACATTTAAGAAATACATATATATATATATATATATATATATATATATATATATATATATATATATATATATATATAGTCCTACAAAAAAGTCTCCGTGCGACAATAGTTTTAATGTATTTTAGGAAAAATAGTAGTCTAAAACCCAATATATTTAATTTTCTTTTAATCCAAAATGAAACGCAGTATTTTATGTTATTATAAATATAAAATAAAATAAACAAATAATTTACTTAATTTATTTATATTATGGGGTAAACATTGAAAGTATTCATAATTTCATGACAAAAAAGTCTCCGTACGATAACCAAAACATTTAAATAATAAACCATTTATTTATGTTTCATAAAGAAATATAATATTTGGAGGCTTTTCCTTTCGTTTTTCCACCACTAACTAAGCGATGAGTCATTGAATCTACCAAATTTTTGGTAAGCGATGGCATTATATTCTGCCATTTTACTTGTAATTCATTTTAAATTCTTTTTGGCTTTATATTCTTATTTATTTTAAGAATTTTCCGCACTTTCTCAATCTGGTTAAAGTTCGGAGACTGTGAAGGATGATTAAGCATATTTTTAATATTATACAGTATGGATTTTCTTATAGACGCGAATTATTTGTAGAATTTTTCTGATGCATGAATTTAAAATTGTCTGTGAAGGTCCAATTTGCGGCACTTTGTTTTAAATTTGCTTTTAAAATATCAAGGTAAACTTTGCTATCCATTGTTGCAATAATTACTAATTTTTGTACTCTCGCTCAGAAAATATAGCCCCAAACATTATTAGTCCAGGCAATGGAGATCAAAAAAGACCGTCGCCTTGCAGAAGGTGGGGAAAAAACGATTTTAACATGTGTTGTTTGGGTCGACACGGAAATGAAAAATTCAAGTTTGTGACCTTGGGGAGCCGCCATCTTGGATCAAAGGTGCAACGTTTTTGCTATTATCTCAAAAACAGTGGCCCGTATCAATTTTACAAGAATACAAAATTAAAGCTCGTTACTTTCTGTATAAAAAGGGTTTTTGCATTTTTTACCTACGATGAACTCTCGAAGAGTTATGTTCAAAAATAGGTAACCAGAACAACAATTTATGAAAGCAAATTTAATCACACAAAATATGCACAATATTAAGTTTTTAATTCTTAGTCTAATAGATTTTGTTATTTGCAACAGTTTACATTTGTCGTGGCATCAAAAGAAGTAAATTATCGATGATTTTTAAATAATTTTTGTCAACTCATTTCCACAAATTCATCAACCACTCTGATTCGGTTAAAGATACGGTACCCCCGTTTAAAAATTTTAATTCAGCTTGGAATTCTCTTTAATGTCATGTAAACGATTTTTGCTCCGATGAGCGGTTAACGAATTATTAGCAATCTAAACTTGTATGAAATTTCACTAAAATCTGAAACATCTGCAAATCGGCTTAGTTTTCATTTTTTCTTCTGAAATTTGGACACGATTAAAGATAAACATTATTGATTGTGCATTTAATTTTTCATCCCCATCTCGACCCAAACAACATATGTTAAAATCGTTTTTCCCCACCTTTCGTAGGGTAAAAACCTCTATTGACTGGACTATATGCTGTCACCGGCGTATTTAACTGTTACTATTAAATGCCTTAAATTTTAGGTTTTCTCCAATTTTTTTGCCTTCTATCTAATCTGTATGTATTATACTTACTTGCTTACGTTACAAGTAAACCTAATAAAGAATTAAAACTTATAATTTAAAAGTAGAAAATCTAATGCCCGTCTTATAAAGGATAGTTAACTAAACTTTGCGACTAAATTAATTTAACTGTTCGATTTCTGTACTATAAACATATGTTAAAATAACCTAGGGATTAAATCTAAAGATTAAACTAACTGAAGAAAATCGAGGTATTAAATTTTAGTTGTGAGATTAAATGGACAGTTAATAAATAATTAGAAATTTAGGTATTATTTAAAGATAGTTTTACTATTAGAAAGAGTAATTCTCAATCTCAATAATAGCAGGTAAGTTAAAAAAAATGCTTTTCGTATATTAGCATAAATTTTACGTTCATTTTTAGAGTACAATACGAATAAATAACATAACTTGCATCATGTCATCTATAACAAGGTCTTTATGTTCTTCAGTAGAAACAGTTTCGTCAGTATCATTATCGTCAGTTGAATCAATTTCATCAGGGCCGCATTTATATCTTCAGAGGCCCGAGTCGCAGTGACCTGTTGAGGCCTCTATTTTTATATACTTTAAAATATATCCGGTGAAAAACACCTGTCTATTTTAAATTAAAGGATAAGTTGTTAATGGTTATTAAATCAAAATAAATTATGGAGTATTAATAATAGTAAATAATTTTATTATCATTAGTATCATATTAACAAAAAATAAAATATATAAATGCACGGAATGGCTGTTGAGTAAAAGCATTGTTTTTATTTTAATATATTATTACCTGTAACACTGGTTTCCTCCTGAATAAAAATCAACAGCAACTACGCGAGTAAAACGTGAATATAGGTACAATCGCACAAAAGTTGTCAAATGTATACGAATGAGGTATACAATATCAAGAATTTGGAATGAGATACATACATAGTCACTTTATCACTAACTGGATGGCAGTGGCAGTAACAGTAACAACAACAATTATGAATAGATTCCAAATTAAAGCTTATAATAGCAAGTGTTTTAAGTTTTAAGATTATTTTTTGTAGTTTATGAACAAAATAAAAATGTACGAAAAGAACTTTATTCTGAGGCCCCCCGGAAGATGAGGCCCCCAGCTAGCGCCTCATGCGCCTCTGCTTAAATGCGACCCTGAATTTCATCATCAGACGACGAAATTGAAGATCAAGTTGTAATATCAAGACGACCGCGTGTATTTCGAGAACGAAATAACCCGTTTGACATGTACGATGAGCATGATTTCAAAATGCGATTTCGGTTACCAAAACATGCAGTATTGGTTGTTTTAAATTTAATAAAAGAGCATATTCAACCATTTACGGAAAGAAACCAGCCAGTTACTGCAATGAATCAACTTTTAATAACTTTGCGATTTTATGCTTGTGGTTCATTCCAAATTGTTGTGGGAGACAATTTTAACGTAACTAAACAAACAGTCTGTAGAATTATCCACAGAGTAACCCATTTTTTGGCTTCATTGCGAGGAGAGTATATACAGATGCCAAATATAGTTCAACAACGAAATAAAATTTCTGCTGAATTTTTTAATGTAAATGGATTTCCGAATGTTATCGGCGCTATTGACTGCACCCACATTAAAATTCAATCTCCAGGAGGAGAGAATGCAGAAATATTCAGAAATAGGAAAGGCTGGTTTTCACTAAATGTGCAAGCAATTTGCGATGCAAAATTGCATATTATGGATATTGTAGCAAGATGGCCAGGCTCTGCGCATGATAGTAATATTTTCAATAATTCATTAATAAGAGCAAGATTTGAAAACAATGAATTTGGAAATACTTATTTATTAGGAGACAGCGGATATGCTTGTCGCAGTTACCTTTTAACGCCATTGTTGAATCCTATAACAGCACCAGAAAGACAATATAATGAGGCACATATAGAAACGCGCAACATTATAAAAAGAACATTCGGTGTTCTTAAAAGAAGGTTTCCAAGTTTGTCTCTAGGTTTACGAATATCAGTTGAAAAATCATTTCCTGTGATAGTGGCAGTATGTGTATTACACAATATTGCTAGAAATGTAGGTGACACCGATGACAATGATTTTGACAACGAAGATACTGCATTAGAAGATATGATGGAAAGCTATGATGGAACCAATAACAATGCAGTAAGAAATGCAGTTATTAACACGGTATTTCAAAGGTTAGCATAAAAAATACATTAAAATATTTTTAATATTTTATCACATTATTTATTACAAAAACAAAAAAAAAAAATCTGATGTGGCCAACACAAAACCTCCCGCTATTTAATTTTTACATACATACATAAAATCACGCGTTTCCCACTTAGTGGGTTAGCAAAAACCCAGAACAATAGTAACAATAAGAAAAGGGATAAGAGTAAGAGCTCAGCTAACTCACTTCACTCTTTAACAACATTCTTCTTTCGCCTTGTCCACAATCATCATAGCATACATACATACGAACATATTAAAGTGACTGATTTTCGGTAGCGAATAACCGCATCTGGACCACAATAATAGTTACGCAACAATCATCCTTCCACACATATCCCTATCCATTTTTATTAATTTAAATACATACTTACGTATTTACTAACGCTGCAAACTGTTCCACTGCATAAAACTATTGATTTATTTACTATTTTCTTTTTAAAATGTCACTATTATTAATTTGAAGTGATTAGTTTTTTGACAGTGACATTTACTGTCAGTTACATTCATTTGAAATATGAACTGTATAACAAAGGAATTATTGTGTTTATCTTAGGCTACGCGACTCATAAAAAAAATTATTTTTAAATTTATCTGTAAAATATATAGAAAAAGTATTAATGCATTCCTGTAGAAAATTCAATAATCTTTAACTTTCATAAGACAAAATGCGAAAAAATGGCATTTAATGGTACTTTTTGAAGAAAAACCATTATGAGCTTCAGGTAAAGTGCTATTTCCGGTTATCCGATTTACACCAAAATCTAATGGCTTCTTTTCATATTAGAATAGGGTATAAATACAAGGTTTCATAATTTTTTGAATGATAGTATTTGAGTTAGAGCGAAGACAAAATCCCTACACATACACACACACATACATACATACATACACACACACATACACACACACATACACACATACAGACATCATCGTGAAAATGTTAAATTTGGATTCTAGGGACCTTAAAACGTGGTCATTTACTAAAATCTCGATATGTGATTTTTAGCACGATCCCTATACCTCCCTTACCAAGGGTAGCGGGAGGTAAAAATTTATGAACTTATTAAAAAAATTTGTCTATTCTTTGTATATGAAAAAGGTACATGTATTAAATTATAATAATTATTGTTTTATTACAAAAAAATCTGATGTGGCCAACACAAAACCTTCCGCTATTTAATTTTTATTAATTTAAATACATACCTACCTACTTATTGACTAACGCTGCAAACTGTTCCATTGCAGAAAACTATTGCTTTATTTACTATTTTCTTTTGAAAATGTCACTATTATTAATTTGAAGTGATAAGTTTTCTGACAGTGACATTTACTGTCAGTTACATTCATTTAAAAAATGAACTGTGTAACAAAGAAATAGTTTTTATCTTAGGCTTCGCGACTAATAAAAAAAATTATTTTTAAATTTATCTGTAAAATATATAGAAAAAGTATTAATGTATTCCTGTACAAAATTCAATAATCTTTAATTTTCATTAGACATAAAATTCGAAAAAATGACATTTAATGGTATTTTTTGAAGAAAAACCATTATGAGCTTCAAGTAAAGTACGATTTCCGTTTATCCGATTTACACCAAAATCTAATGGCTTCTATTCCTATTAGAATAGGGTAAAAATACAAGGTTTCAGAATTTTCTGAATGATAGTATTTGAGTTAGAGTGCAAACAAAATTCTTACACATACGCACATACACACATACAGACATCATCGTGAAAATGTTAAAAATGGATTCTAAGGACCTTAAAACGTGGTCATTTACTAAAATATCGATATGTGATTTTTAGCACGATCCCTATACCTCCCTTACCAAGGGTAGCGGGAGGTAAAAAAAACTATATTACATTTTTTCAATATTATGTTTTCTTTAAATTTAGTTCCATTTCTTTAATTTTCAACTCTTTTTCTCTTTTTTTCAGTATTAAAATATCAAGCTCAATTTCTTCTTTTCGTCTTCTAATTTCCAAAATATTGATTTTAATGTCATCCGCTTTTGCTCTGTATGTTTCCGATAATTTTCCTTTCTTTGCTTTTCCTTGAAAGTATGGCATAGATGGCTTGAGAACTTTTTTTGTGCTTTCAGATGAAATCATGTGCTGTGTAGTATTAAATGATTTGCTGCTAGGTCCAGGTACTTGTTCATCTACAGATTCAGGCAGTTCGATCATCTAATTACATAAATTATTATTATATTTTTATTATTTAATTTACTACCTCTTCCTGTACTTACTATTGTATTTTCACTTAATGTTTCGATGTTTGATTTATCTAAAAAATAATAATCATAAAAGTATGTTTGTGATATGATATTCTTTTATTTGCATTTAAATATATTGGACCTCCATAAAAAAGTACTGAAGTTCAAATATAATAAATTTTACTTACTCAAAATATCTAATGGTGCTGTAGAGTCATACATGTTGGATATTTCAATGATTATATTTTCATTTATCTCTAAAAACTTCTCACCGATAGTGTCAATTTTTCTTTTATACGATCTTCCACCGGTTTTGTATAGTTCTACCTATAGTGACTGTATATACATAGTGTGGCCAATAGGGGGATCGATTTTGATTGGTCGGCGCGAATTTGCCTAAATATGGCGGATATTATGCCAAGCTCAAATGTTGTTTACATCAGAAAAGTGAAATTTAAGATATTGTTTGTGAATTATATCTGAATTTAAAGTAATTATACTATATTTATAATTCCAATAGTGTAAATAATTAAATTATGTGAAACGGATATTTCTTTTAGTCTAGTTATATTGAAATAATAATTGTGAAGGTAGGATCATTTTATTTTTCTGTTCTGCCGATATTTAATTTCGCTGATTTACTATTAAAATTTAATATAAAAAAGTAAAAGAAACATATAATTTTCTGGCATTGTTACCTTGCAAATTAAAACTGTAAAATTGCTGATTACAACAAAATATTTTGACCATAACCTAATAATACTGATTACAAGAATGAATCTAACACAGGAAATTTCATCAATATTTTAAAACTAGCATTTTTCGAAAAATCAAAAGTATAGTTTAAATTTTAAAGCTTGTGTTAATTTACAAATTAAATATTATGGGAGGCGTATGTACATATTTATTATTTGTATGTAAATATTTGTATAATTAGAAATGAATTATACAAAAAATATAATATAATACCTTTATTTGTAATTCAGTGGTGTATTTTGACATAAATAATATTGCGTTTGCAATTTATATGATATTTCATTAATTGTTTTTCGAATTTTGTTTAGTTATCACATCATATGAATTCAAATTTCCCGCGTATTTTGCCTAAATATGGCGGCGGTTGGCCACACTATGTATATACAGTCACTATAGTTCTACCTACAATTATCATATAATTTTCTAATGTCGCATGAGCACGATGTAAATTTTATTCCCTACCTTATCATCCGCTTTGTCTTTTTTCACCTTTTTCTTTATATTATCGTACATTAATTTAAGTGGGCAGCAGTTCTAGGTCCCGTTTGTGCTAAAGAATTATACTCTCCAGCCACAACTTCCCATGTTTCATTCTTTATTTTAACATTGGTGTTATCAGTTTGTTCATTTTCTATAACATTCATATTTTGTTTAATAATCTCTAATAGATTTTCTTTATCTGTTTCCGTATAATTACGGCCCCTATCACGTTTTTTATCCATTTATTTCTACTTTAACCAACTAACTTCTAACCTATTTAAATTGTTGTGACAGTACAGATGACACCTCGAAAACGTATTGCATAAACTGCCACCTAGAGCACAATATTTGAAATGTAGTACAGTCGGTAAATTTAACAGAGTTAGATAACCTACGGTTACTAATTTTACTTCGTAACTTGCTTTATAGAACACAACTAAGATTTACTTGGTAACTAAATTTAACCGTCCAATATCTAACTGATTGTTTAACTGTCCTTTATAAGACCGGACATAAAACATTTAAACGTAAGTTAAATACGGCGGTGACAACATTATGTTTGGGGCTATATTTATTCAGCGGGAGTACGAAAAATTAGTAATTATTGCAACAATGGATAGCAAAGGTTACCTCGATATTTTAAAAGCGAATTTAAAACAAAGTGCCGAAAAATAGGGCCTTAACAGACAATTTTAATTTCATGCATCAGAAAAATTCGACAAATAATTCGCGTCTATAAGAGAATGCATACTGTATAATATAAAAAATATGCTTAATCATTCCTCACAGTCTCCAAACTTTAACCAGATTGAGAAAGTGCGGAAAATTCTTAAAATAAATAAGAATATAAAGCCAAAAAGAATTTAAAATGAATTACAAGTAAAATGGCAGAATATAATGCCATCGGTAACCAACAATTTGGTAGATTCAATGACTCATCGCTTAGTTAGTGGTGGAAAAACGAAAGGAAAACCCTCCAAATATTATATTTCTTTATGAAACATAAATAAATGGTTTATTATTTAAATGTTTTGGTTATCGTACGGAGACTTTTTTGTCATGAAATTATGAATACTTTCAATGTTTACCCCATAATATAAATAAATTAAGTAAATTATTTGTTTATTTCATATTTATAATAAAGTCATATACTGCGTGTCATATTAGATTAAAAGAAAATTAAATATATTGGGTTTTTGACTGCTATTTTTCCTAAAATACATTAAAACTACTGTCGTACGGAGACTTTTGTATGACTGTATACAGGATATATCAGGACTAGTGTAAAAAAATATAATAGCATATTCCTGAGCTAATTTTGAGCAAAAAATGTCATATGAAGGTAGGTCCGGAAACTTTTCGTTACAGAGTTACAGGCCTTTAAAAGTGCACCTCATCTGACATATTTTTATTAATAACTCTGATACTAGCTATATTAAAATTTTTAAACTTGATACGAGGATACTACTTATTGAGATGCATATTTAAACTTTCATTTGTGTCTGTATCTCAACCAGAGACGTCTCATATGGGGAAGTCACAAAGGTTTTTTATCCTTATTTCTTTACCTATTAATATTTTTTCATTTTTAAATATAAAATATTACAAACAATTTAAAAATACACAAAAAAGTACTATTGATAAAAATTTATAAACGCAGTCGTTTTTGAGATATTTTAGCTTTTAGAAAATGTCACTTATCCAAAATAGTAACAGTTAAAAATCAATCAATTTAACATAGAAAATAGAACAAAATAGAAAAGCAACACGTGTCGTAGTCCAGAGAATATCGACGTGGACATCAAAGAACGAATTTGTGTGAATTTCATTGTTTCTTAATTGTTACCTAATTTTTTAGCAGAATTGATTTTTTTCTAAAAATTAAAATATCTCAAAAACTACTGCGTTTATCAAATTTTATCGAGAAAGAACTTTTTTGTGTATATTTGTATTGTATGCAATATTTTATAGGTAAAGTTGAAAAAATGTTAATAGGTCAAAAAATAAGGATAAAAAACCTTCATTACTTCCCCATATGAGACGCCTCTGGTTAAGATACAGAAACAAAAGAAAGTTTAAATATGCATCTTAATAAGTAGTATGCTCGTATTAAGTTTCAAAATTTTAGTGCAACTAGTACCAGAGTTATTAATAAAAATGTGCTTGATGAGGTGCACTTATCAAGGCCTGTAACTCTGTAACAAAAAGTTTCCGGACATACCTTCATATGACATTTTTACTCAAAATGATGTCAGGAATATGCTGTTAATTTTTTTTACACTAGTCCTGATTCATCCTGTATATATGTATACAAAATAAATTTCACAAATATTGACAAAGCTAATAGAAAAACAACAATTCAAAATAATACTCATATCTTTGCACAAAGTCTTTTCAGAGTCGTACCCTAGATATCCGAAATAAAAAATGTGCCTGTAGCACTCACCATCGCCTATAACAATTCAAGCTTAATCGTTTTCAAAAAAATAAGATCCGATGACCGCCACCTGACCACACAGCGCACCAAACAGTCTCATTTGGCCATGTAATGGTACCTCGTGACTCACATGAAGATTTTCTTCTGCCCATATGTGGTAATTCGGCTTACCAACATCCCCAGAGAGGTAAAAATGAGTCTCATCAAAGAAAAAGATTTTCCTTGAAAAATCAGCATCAACTTCCTGGTGTTCTAATACGCAATCTGTAAATTCTTCGCTGTACATGATTTATTTCGTAAATTTGTAGTTCTGAAATAATATTTGACACTTTGAAAACACGTGATTTTTTATTTATAGTGCTGCAAACATAGCAAACTTAAATCGGATTATCCTGTACATCTAATATTTACGTGATGGAAAACATATTATTTTTACAAAACTTGACGTCATTGGAATCAAATGTATTATTACATTCTCCTTAACACGGTTTCATTATTAATTGTAATGAAATTGCTTCCTGGCAGTGACATATGTTTAAATATCTCAAAATTGTTATTAAAGTATTATGTTTTTGTTTGACGCAAAGACAAGATGATGTATAAAAATATTCATTTATAAATTTATATTTAAAGTTATTTACTAAATGTCATTATCGTAGAATTGAAGATTGCATCATTATATTCAATTTTTATTAGTAAAAGTTACTGAAAAATTATATTCAATGTATTTTTTCAAGATAAACTGTTAAAAGCTCGTATAAGTAATACTTCCGGTTATCTGATACACACTAAAAACTAATGAACTCTTCCCACCTTAATATAGAATAGGTATACACAATTTCAAAATTATCTGATTGATAGTATTTGAGTAATTGTGCCCACAGTATCCACATTCATACTCATGCACGCGTGCACAAAATGTTAAAAACCTATTTTGGGGACATCAAAACGTGCTTATTCACTAAATAACTATGAATCTGTAATTAGTGGGGTCTTGTATTTTGTAAATGAGAACTGTCTGTATATGACACCATGTTTTTGACTTTAAGATTTTTTTCGGAATTATTTAAGTTAAATGTGTTTAGTATATAGTGTAGTCAAAATGGAGTTAAATATTTGTAAAGTGTCCAGTTCGAATATATTGCTCTCTATAGTTCGTCCCTGGCTACGTATCGTGCACTTTATATAAAGATTTCTGAAAGGAAAAAGCGCTTGCGCAGCGCTATCCCCACTACTTGTCAGTTAGTCGTCGCCACATGCTTATTCGTTCTTGGTGCACGTTTCCGTGCGGTTGCTTGAGCAGATCCAAAGGTAAGAATTGTTGTAGTAGCAATTTTTCTTCTAGGCGATCCTTATACAAGAAGAACAGGGACCTTATAAGAAAGCTGGATATATTTAAAAAACGAAAGAGGCAGGGAAAAGAAGAAAGACATAGAATTGGAGAGAGGCAAGACTAGGAGAAACAGGCCGGTTTATAGTCATCGGTCTCAGTCTTGTTACCGTGAATGCCGTTCTCTGAGTGAGGTGGATTCTCCTAGAGATCCTCCCAAGATGGCGTTCTCGCTCCCGTCATCATATAAGTCGCTCTACGCTCGAGACGCCTTCATGCGTTTCGCCTGGACAGTGAGATGATTACTGTTTACACACTTTTGACTATTGAACAAATTAACAATTCTTGTAATTCATAAAAATAATATTTTCTACCCACTTCTTCATAATAAACCTTTTATTTAACGCATTAAAAATTTAATCTGATTATCCGGGGTTTTAGAATATCAGTGAACCTCCTTCCCCTTCATTACCCCGGATAAAAGAGGTTCCACTATATATCAATTTCATCAAATAACTTGTATATAGTAACATAAACCTGTTTAGTCTGAGCTTGTATACAACTGTCGCTGTTTACCCTCCAACAGGGCTCACCGAGCCATACTGTTTTACCACTGCCGTACTGCCGGTTGGATTTCAACCGTTGCCATATTTATTTAAGATGTATATGTGGCCAGGTTATAGCATCCAAGTGTGATAAATATTTATTTTTGCGACAAATCACACATTTTCGGTCGACGAAAATCGAATGCACGGAACAAGATTCGGTTGACGTCTCTGAGAGCTAGAAGCTGTGCGCTAGGTGCTAACTCACTCTACCAACAACATATGCCACCAAGCTGACAAAAATTTAATACATTTAATTTTGTGTGAGTGCTCTACTAATTTCACAGAGTGGCATGTTGCGGTGAATCCAGGTACGAGTATGTGCTTTGTGTTCGATCAAACTACAATTCACATTTATTGCACAAAAGGACCCATCTAGTGTACTCTCAACAATAACTTTCTTTAATCCTCTTAGCAGCAATAAAATATAATATATCAACAATAAATAAATTCTATTTCTGCCAAACCGATAACTGAGGAAACAGTAATGTTATAAACGTATGTATTTATAACAACAGCATTACATATAATATTCTTAATTCATTATTCCATGACGGTCTGGTTTGTCATCCTTTAACGAATAAATAAATTAACAAAGGTATTATAAAATTAGACTTATTTATTAAAGAAAAAATATTGTTAATTCATTGAAATACAATAGTCGTGATTATAGGTTTGCGACCTTTTGGTGTTTGGAAGTGGACTGTATATTGATTAGGTTTTGGGTGGATCGAAAAAAAATGGTAGATAAACCACGCTTGAGTCGAAGAGTCTAATAAATCTTGCCGTTTGCTCGTTTCTTAGCCATATTTTCACGTCAAGTGCCATTAGCAGATATAGTCAGAAAAATGGACTCTGTCGGGTCCAGCAATAAAACTATAAATATTGTAATTATGACAAAGCTGCATATCGCTTACTCTTTTCTTTCTAACATTGGATAAAACAGGCCATTATTTGCGCTGCAGTTTTGGAATAATGACATGCATCGCCTGGTACTCCTACCTGGTCTGAGTGCTCGTATTATTCCTTTAACATAAATGCTATTTTTCTTTGAAATAATTTTTGGAACTGCAGTTTTCATTCTCATAAGAAATTATTTCAAATAAAACAACATTTATTTTAAAGGAACAGTAAGATTATTTTACCGCATTTCACTATACAGAGCATGTCTTCTTTTCAACAAAGCATGTTATAATGCAAGCAGTGAGCGATATGCCGCTTTGTCATAATTACGATATTTATAGTTTTATTGTTCGACCCGACAGTCAATTTTTCTGACTATAATGAAGTTTCCTAATTCTAAGAATTTCTGTAGACAAATATACCAAAGCAACAACAAAGTAATATCTATTATAAAACATAGTTCGGTGTCAACTACAATAATATATGTTTATTTAAAAAAAAATAACATAATGAAGATATTTTAAATTCACATTTTTTTATTGAACCAACTTGACGCTGAAATCTTTAAAAAGAAAATCAATGGAATTGTCCATCATAGTAACAACCTGGAAAATTGGCCATTTATTATAGACTTTTGAATGTCCTTTCGCATTTATGTTATTCTACTCCAAATTCTTACTAATTTCAAGACTATTACCATCGCCTCTTTGAAATTCTAAATCTACTCGGATTTTCAAGTAAACTAATGCAGAAAATAACGAAACAGCGAAAGTAAAACACAACACTTTTTTGAATTTATGAAAAGAAAAATTGACTCTGTCAGATCCAGCAATAAAACTATAAATGTCATAATTATGACAAAGCGGCATATCGCTTACTGTTTGAAGTGTCAGAAAAATACTCATTAGGTTATATTTTAATTTATTTTAATTATGTAATAAAATGAGACTTCTAACTTCATTTCCTTGTGTTTTGGTTTATAAATAGAACAATTTTATCAAGAATAAAAGCTTCAAATAATTCAATAGCACTATTCTGAAAGTTCAAACATTATGCATTTTCTTGTTTCAAATTGTTTTTATAACCTAAAAGAATTTTATGATTATTGTAAATAATCTTCTGTACTCTATGACTTTTTCCCATACATTGTATTCTCAGTGTCACTTGAAATAAAAGTGATTATTATTATTATTATTTATTTGTAATTCCATGGCTATCACTACAACTGAGCAATATTTATAAAATTTCAAATTCGATTTTGCAGCTTACAAAACGTGCAAAATAAAATATGATTATTTATTTAGGTGTAGAGTTTCATTATCCACAACCTTCATTTGAAAAATTTTTGTCTAGCATTTATAGATAACTGCAGTAGAACCTCGATTATTCGTGCACGGTTTAACCGTACTGCGGATTATTAGTGCATCCAAAAAAATTGTCATTCGTACGACCGCTTATCCGTCACGAATAAAAATTGTTTGCGATGCTCTGTTGTAAATCTGTTAAACAAGTAATTATTTTACCAAATCGTTCCACACTGTTCTATATGATTTTTGTAATTTATATGATGTGTAAGTAATAAGTATGTACTTATTAAGTGTAATTAGTCTTCATTTCCAACTATTGAACTGTTTTTAAGAAAAAAGCCTGGAATGTATATACCTATGTATTTTGAAAAAACATACATAAATGAAATAATTTTTAATCATTCAATTGCAACATCTTTATTATCCGTGTTTTTCAATTATCCGTCACATACTCGGTCTCGATGAACACGGATAATCAAGGTTCTACTCTAACTACAGCAAAATAAAAAAAAATCCTATATAACGGATTTCAAGTAGACTTCCGGTATATACGGGATATTCATTTTAAATGGGCCACCATTGCTATCTCGGTAAAAGGCGGTTAAATAGGCAAACAATTTCTATTTCACAAGACAAATTTATGAAAAGTAAAAATATTTTTTCGACTAGCAGTTCTCAAAATGTGGGACCAAACTTATTTATTTTGAATGAAAACAGATATTAATTATTTGTTCATTCGTTAGAGATTTTTTAATTCTGAAATCAATGATACAATATTTTTACACCCTTACATAACGATTTTTTCTGAGAAAAATGCATGTAAATTTTTATAATAATTTGATTAAAATATGGCTATAATAAGAGTGCCGTGAATGAAAAAAATGAATGTGTAATATTTACATAAAATTAGAGTGCACTGACAGAAATAAATGAATACTTTGTTCTTTCACTTGATCATAAATGTCAACAGGGCCGTTCCTAGCGGGCGTGCAGTGCGTGCCCCGCACGCAGGCGGCCAAAAGAAGGGGCGGCAGTTGAACGTATATAGATTATAATTTATAGCAATAATTTAAAAAGTTTTATATTAAAAATTACTTGTCCACCCACTTGTTTATTTGAACAAGTGTTTTTATCTTACACTGTACACCAGAGTTATAGTTTAACTCATAGAGTTATAAAATATATATACACATAGAGCGCGCCTAAACACTCAAAGCTGATGTCATGCGGGGTAAGCTTGTGTTTGTACGGCGGCCATCTTGGGAAGATCACGTGTATACAGTGACCTCTATAAACAAAATGGACCTGCGGCTTGAATAACTTGCGTGTATCCACCGAGAATACCACCCGCCTGACTGGTGGGGTGTCTATCTCTCTCTAACTTTCGTGTATAGTTGGACCAAGCAGATATGCGAAAATGTATTTATTTTCTTCTTCATGTTCATCGTTAAATCGTCGTACTGGTACTAGCTGGCGCATGCGTACTTCTCACTGTTAGAAAGAGATAGCCACCCCACCATGACAGTTGAGTGGATACAGCTCGCGCCGTTGTAAAGAGATCAGAGTCGCCGGTCCATTTTGTATATAGAGGTCACTGCGTGTATACAAGCGTTGTATGGTTATTTGATTACTTTACGTTAATAATCGACTTTGTGTTGTGTTATTTGGGTGTGAAACGTTTGTAATAACATGCCACCGTGTTGTGCCTTCGGTTGTAATAACCGAACGTCTACAAAATCTTTAAAACAACGAGAAAAAGAAAAGGAAAAAGTGATCACATTTCACAAGTAATAGTTTACTTCTACATATTATTAATGTTTAGTTCATATATTTTATTGTATTCTTTACATATTTCATGTAAAAAAATACTATTAAAATTATATAATAGAAAATTTAATTTGAAGCGTTGTTTTAGGATCTATCACATGTTTACGCTCGCAAATCTTGAATAAATTTATTCATTACAAACTTAATTTTTAAACATTGTTTCATTGCAAAATAACATTTTTTAATAAATATATACTTCAGATTTTATCTTAGTACAGCGTTTTAAAACTGAATTTATATGTTCAATTTTTTGCTGAATTATTATGTAAACTATTTCAAGAAATATGCTGCATGTAGGATATTTTGTAATATATTTACTTTTTTAAGATTTCCAAGAAATCCGTTAAGACGTGCTACTTGGGTTAAAGCCATTAGAAGAGTTGGCTGGGAGCCTAACAATACTAGTGTTGTTTTTTCTGTCGTTTCCGTCTTATTTGCAGAAGGTAATTATTTTGATTTACGAAATGTAAAGTAGTTTATATTAATAGTGATACAGAAACATTATAGAATGAGTGAGTTAAGAATTGCACGATAAGGTCATTAAATTGAGTAACATGATACACAAAATTTTCATCTACAACTGCTCAGAATCAATAAAATACCGTTCAAAAAGAATAATATCAAATTTGACTTGTAATTTTTTTAAAATCTATGTAATGAAGTTCGTGTTTATTATACAGGCCACTTTTTTATTGCCCTGACTTTTTCTGGATCAAATTTGACATATTTCTTTTTAATGACATTTTATTGATTCTGAGCAATCGTACATTTTGATATTAATATTTACAAATAATTGCATGAAATATTCTTTTTTCTTTTCTTTAAAATGAATGTGGTAAATAAATTACTTATCATACAGTGTCCTAAAAAATATTGTATAACGCATGTTGATGTTATTATTGATATTTAAGTCTTGGTGTATTAGTTAAATTTATTTGTCTTGCAGAAAAAGCCACAAGCGCGAAGAAAGCTTGTCAGAAATGTGGAAGTTCAAGGAATAACACCATTATTACCAAAAAATGTCTCCGAAATATGTCAAGAAACTACTGAATCTCTTGAGTTACCAGAGTTGAATGTGCCAAGTACGAGTGCATCACAGGAAGTGCTACAATTGGACATTCCGAGTACAAGTGCATCATGTATTTTACAGGAAGTGCTACAATTGGACATGCCAAGTACAAGTAAAATTTTAACAGATTGAAATTGAATTTTTCTGGTTTCTTATTTGTTATAATTGATGAAAAAATAAATCCCTCGAGATATTTTGTATAAAGTTGCTGAGGTGTAGAACAATTTAATTCCGTATAAATAAATGATTCAATGTGAAGGTAATATATTAAGTCCTAGAACTTTGAAATGACATTTTAAAGTTCTTGGACTTTAATGTTCCAATTTTTGTTTTATATACGAGTGCATCACAGGAAGTGCTACAATTGGACATTCCGAGTACAAGTGCATCATGTATTTTACAGGAAGTGCTACAATTGGACATGCCAAGTACAAGTAAAATAAATATTCCACCTGTTAGTAAAATACAAAATAAAACTAACAAAAGAAAATTAATATCGCGTAGCACATCTATTTCTCCTTTAAATAGAACTCACCACGAATTGTCGCCATCAAAATCTCTTTTGCTTAAAAAAATGCATGCTATGAAATTGAAATATAGAAAAAAAAATAACTTCATTGCAACAAAGCAACCGTCGTAGAATAAAAAAAATTGCTACATTAACAAATATATTAAGAAGTTTAAAAAAAGAGAATTTATTACACGCAGAACAGTTACGAATTCTAGGTAATCTTGGATCTCCAGCCTCTGAAATTTTAAAGCGACAAGTAGCTAAAAGTTCGTATGGTAAGGTTAGTCGTACTTATAGTCCTGAATTACGGAAATTCGCTGTAACTTTGCATTACTTTTCGCCGAGTGCATACAGATATGTACGTACTTCTTTCGATTCTTGTTTGCCTCATCCGAAGACATTATCAAAGTGGTACAGTACTGTGAATGGTGAACCTGGATTTAATTCGGAAGCTTTTACTGCTATTAAGTTCAAATATGATTATTCTGATCATCCACTTATAGCTAGTTTATGCATTGATGAAATGTCTATTCGCCGAAATATAGAGTTTGACGGTAAAAAATATTATGGCTATGTAAATTTTGGAGTAGACAATAACGATGATTCTTTATTGGTGGCCAAAGATGCACTTGTATTCCTTGTTGTCTGTGTTAATGATTCTTGGAAAATATCCGTAGCATATTTTTTGGTAGATGGCGTCAATGCTGATCAAAGATGTAATCTAATAAATATTTGTTTGAGAAAATGCCACGAAGTAGGATTGCGAATAATTTCAATAACTTTTGATGGACCAGCGCCGAATATTTCAATGATGCATAAATTAGGTTTTAATTTAGAAAAGAAAATATCCTGGTTTTATCACCCAGATACAAATGAGAAAATCTATTTTTATCCAGACCCATGTCATATGCTAAAGAACGTGAGAAACGCCTTCGGAGACAAAAAAAAGTGTTTTTGATGATTGTAACAAAATAATTGATTGGAAATATATCATCTCTCTCCAAAAACTTCAGGAAAATGAAGGGTTGAATTTAGCAAATCGGGTAAAAAGAGTTCACGTGGATTACCGGAAGCAAATCATGAAAGTTCGTTTGTCTGCACAATTACTAAGTTCATCGACTGCATCTGCATTGGATTTTTGTTGGAAAGAACTTCAGTTACCCGAATTTCGGAATTGTGAAGGTTCCGTGGAATTTATACGCAATTTTAATAACCTATTTGATATTTTTAATAGCAAAAATATTTGGCAGTATGGATTAAAAAAAGCACTATGTAAGGATAATTCAGTATATGTTTTAGAAACATTAAATTTTTGCGAAAATTATATAAAAAATTTAAAGTGTAAGGATGGAACCAAAATTACAAACTCAAATAGAAAAGCTGGATTTATTGGCTTCTTAACATGCATATATAGTTTGAAGAATTTGTACAACGAACTAATTGTCGAGAACACTCTTTTAAAATACATTCCAACCTATAAACTTAATCAGGACCATCTTGAAATGTTGTTCTCAACAATTCGTGCTAAAGGAGGATTCAATAATAATCCAACTGCCAAACAATTTTGTTCAGCCTACAAAAAAATATTAATTCATACTGAATTAAAAACAGATTCAAAAGGAAACTGTATTTCTTTACAAGAAATTAGTTTTTTACACATATATTCCTCAATAAAACAAACAAATGCTGTAAATATTTTAAATCGTTCTTCAGAAAAATTTAGAATTTTAGAGGAACATTTACCAGTGGTTGATGATACTGGACATCATTACGAAATGAATCCTCAAGAAATATCGGTGTATAGTATGCACGTAATTTCTTATATAAGTGGATTTGTTGTTCGTTATTTAAAGAAAAGAATTATCTGTGAGGAATGTCTAAGTGCTTTAGAACAATATCCAGAAGAAAGTAAAATGGAATTAAAATTTATAATTTCAAAAGATAACGGTGGGCTTATTTATCCGTCCGATGATGTAATACATATATGCAGAACAACTGAAAAAATCATAAAGCAAGCATTATTTGAAAGTGGCGGTCATCATTTAAATAAAAAAAATTAATACATTATATTTAGTATCTTCAGTTTTAAAATATTTTTATGGAAAAAATATTTTTGTACAATTAAAACATCATATATTTAATCAAAATCCTTTTGAAAATCATGTAATTAATTTAATAAGAGCTATTTCCGAAAAATATACAGTAATACGGCTACATTATATTATTAAAAATAGTCGTAATACATCCGAAACTAGACGTAAGGAATTAAATAAATTAGTTTTATTTCAGGGGTGGTGAATAGAATAATAATATTTTATGTACCTCAGACGACAAGTGAATCTTTAAGGTATAAGCAAGTTGATTACAGTCTCGCCTGTAATTACTTGTGAGTACCTTAAAGACACTTTTCGTCTAAGGTACATACATAATTTTATGTCACATTGGTTTCTAGTTATTATATTATTAATTATTAAAAGAAATAGACAGCAATTTATAGCAGTGAGTTTTGTATAAGTAGGCTAAATTGTTTGAAAACCCTAGCAAAATTTTAACAGATTGAAATTGAATTTTTCTGGTTTCTTGTTTGTTATAATTGATGAAAAAATAAATCCCTCGAGATATTTTGGATAAAGTTGCTGAGGTGTAGAACAATTTAATTCCGTATAAATAAATGATTCAATGTGAAGGTAATATATTAAGTCCTAGAACTTTGAAATGACATTTAAATTTCTTGGACTTTGATGTTCCAATTTTTGTTTTATAAATCGTTCAAAATCGTTGTTTTGGAAACCAGTATGGCAGTATGACATAATAGTTATTTATGCACCAAGTGTAAAAAGTATTGTCTTATTTTACGAACAGGAAAATTTGACCGAACGAGCCGCAGGCGAGTTCGCCAAATCCTTTGAGTAAAATAAAACACTTTTTACTCGAGTTGCACACAATTTTTTTTACGTCTGCAATAAAAGTGTGAAAAAAAGTACCGTGATGTGTAATTATTTCACGCGTTTCCGTTAAAAAAATGCACTTTTTTCACTTTTATTGTGTTAAAAAAGACATACTTTATAAAACCATTTTAATGAAAAAAAGTGTACTTTTTTTAACAGACGTAAAAAATATAATTATTTCAAGTATTTTGGTTTCACTTTTTTTTATTGACATTATTGAGGACACGGAGCAACCACGGCTATTGTGCAAGGTTTCACTTTTATTTATGTATTAGAATATTATTTTCTTGATAAATATGTTTGTACTTCGCTTTGTATTTAATTTTATTGTAAACATCATA
The DNA here is from genome assembly GCA_943142095.1 of Ophonus ardosiacus. Classification (NCBI taxonomy): domain Eukaryota; kingdom Metazoa; phylum Arthropoda; class Insecta; order Coleoptera; family Carabidae; genus Ophonus; species Ophonus ardosiacus. The sequence goes on from OW964824.1 coordinate 43,422,019, forward strand.
AATATATTTTTTTATATGAAATTTCTAGCCTTAAATTATTTGCCTATTCGGTACCTAGTTTTTGTAAGTTTCTATCTCAATCATTACACTTGTCATAAAATTCGAACAGTTTAATTTCTATAAAAAATATTTTATTAAAGTTTAATCGCAATACACTTCAAATTGAAGATTTTTACAATTTTTTGGTTCTTTCAAATTTAAATTTAATTAATTTTAATACATTTCTTACTGAATTAAAGCTTAATAATTACAAATAGCTTCAATTTCTGTTACGTTATTGTATTTTTGTAACAAAACTGAAGAAAGCGCGCTTAAATACATTACAACATTAGAGTATAGAATAGGACTAGAGAGAGCGTAAAGTACAGAAGTTGACAGAGTTTTTGTCGCCATGAGACGGAAGGGGAATCTCGTGGCCACCATCTTGGGACGATCAACGTTATAATGTATTTAAGCGCGCTTTCTTCAGTTTTGTTACAAAAATACAATAACGTAACAGAAATTGGAGCTATTTGTAATTAGCAAGCTTTAATTCAGTAAGAAATGTATTAAAATTAATTAAATTTAAATTTGAAAGAACCAAAAAATTGTAAAAATCTTCAATTTGAAGTGTATTGCGATTAAACTTTAATAAAATATTTTTTATAGAAATTAAACTGTTCGAATTTTATGACAATTGTAATGATTGAGATAGAAACTTACAAAAACTACTTACCGAATAGGCAAATAATTTGAGGCTAGAAATTTCATATAAAAATATATATTTATGATGTTTACAATACAAATAAATACGAAGTACAAACATATTTATTACAAAAAATAAGTTAATATTTTTACATGAAATATGTAAAAAAATACAATAAATTATATGAACTAAACATTAATAATATGTATAAGTAAAATAATACTTACTTGTGAATTGTCATCGCTTTTTCCTTTTCTTTTTCTTGTTTTAAAGTTTTTACGGACATTCGGTTATTACAACCGAAGGCACAAGTCGTTGACATGTAATTACAAACGTTTCACATTCAAATAACACAAATTAAAATCGATTATTAACGTAAAATAATCAAATAACCAGAGAACGCTTATATACACTTGATCTTCCCAAGATGGCCGCCGTACAAACACAAGCTTACCCCGCATGACATCAGCTTTGAGTGTTTAGGCGCCCTCTATGTGTATATATATTTTATAACTCTATGATTACAACGTTGATCGTCCCAAGATGGCGGCCACGAGATTCCCCTTCCGTCTCATGGCGACAAAAACTCTGCTCACATCTGTACTTTACGCTCTCTCTAGTCCTATTCTATACTCTAAGGTTTAACTGTATGGTAATCTGATGCTGATTGGCTGCATATTTAAATATTTTGGCGTTTTGATGCGCGCGTAGTGACTGTTAATTTTAAGACGAGTCTGAGTCTACTTACTTGACTTCTTGCTAGCTTCACTGTTATTAGTCAGTATTGACATTCGACCACTGATCTCTATCCGGGAGAGCCACATCCTAGAGATGGCAGCACTAATGACCGACTTATAGGGAAAACATTATATTTTACGTTTGTGCTAGTTGTATTTTGATGCTTTGTTTTGAGGATATTTTGTTATTTTTAAAAGAAATTAAATATGTTTTTTCACAATGTCAGACATATACATTTATTTAAATGGTGCTGTGCGGCCTATGGTTGAAGGAGAAGCAGTATATAAATGAAAATAAGATTCAAAATTGAAGTTATCTGCATGTTAACTACTTATTTAATTATTTTTAGCTGGACATACTTGTGCGGATATAAGACAGATAAACAGAATAATATAGAAATAAATGGACTGTGTGTTCAAACACCTAATTTGAAAGGGGCTCATCATTCAATCGTAATAACATTAAATACAAATGCACATCAAGTTTTTTTGTTTTGCACGTCTTCTTCTCTTGCTGTTGCTCAACTTCTGGTATTTTTATAGTTTATTCTTCTCTATCTTTTCTATAAACAATTTAAAATAAATATATAATATTAAAGAATAATAGTTACTATTTACAGGTAACGTCTCTCTATTTTTCTTCTCTGTACAGGGATTTTGTTGAATTTTCTTTAGGTAATTTTTGGCTTGGTTTACAATTTCTTTTTAATATTTTTCTATTAATAACTACAAAAACAATCTAATAATATTTTGAAGCATAAATTTTTATAAATACTTATATGGAATAAAATTGCTTAGGTAAAAAATGTTGTGAACACACGTTCATGAACGGTGATATGTCCTTTCCGATTTTTAACGCGATTTTCCACTTATTTTTTAATATTTCTCTTTTTGGGAAATAATGAACGGAAATGTCAGCACTTGTATAATTATTGCACGGCGGTACAGAACAATCTTCGATTTGCTGTTCATTTTTGGTTGCTATTTATTTATAACCCTATATGACAGCACAACGTTTTCCCTACAACTTATATGTTTTATTTTGCCACCAGATGTCAGACACTTTGTTGGCTCTTGCCAATACATAACTGGATCGCGTATCCCATGTTAAGTTCTTGTGACTAATTGAACGTCGCCATATTTGAAAAAGTGTAGTCTCTCGGCCTATTTACGGCGGGATATTCAAATTACTATTTGATAGATTTGAATTATATATATTCAGCAGGAAAGTAAGATACATACAAAATACGATATTTTTTTAAATAATATTGCAAATATAATAATTTAATTAAAAATGATGAAAAAATATGAACACTTGTATGTATAATATTAATTTTTAAAGAAAAACAACACATGAATTATAGTTTTTTTGTATAACATGGCAAATTATAAACGCAAAAATAATGATATATTTACATGTGAAATGATCATTGTTTTTCATCATTTTTCTTTACGTAACACGGCACACAAGCAGACTTATAAATGCCAAAAATTGTGGGTGCACTACCAGGAAGTGAAACTTCTTCAGAATTGACTTTCTTCAATAAATCCGTTGAGAAATGTTCAGCACATAATCTCATTGACGCAGTTAGCTTAAAATGCAATCCAAGATTCATATTTTTTACCCATTGATCTAATAAATCACGATTCTTTAATGGAAACCTATAATATATCCCCAACGACGATTAGAAATAATTGTTATTAAAGTATAAATTCATATTTGTACAAAAGAAAAAAGTTAATGTTACGACGTCTACTTTATCCTTATTATAGATATTACGTGTGATTCCTTTACAACATGTCAATAATATATTCAATAATTAACCTACTTATGAAAACTAGCGTTCTTTTCTTTCTTTTTACCATAATATACACATTTTAATACCATTTGGTGAACAGACAATGAGCATACAACAACACACCGTCAGGCCGAGAGACTACACTTTTTTCCAATATGGCGTCTTTCAAATAATCACAAAACGCCCTATCACCATCCTATCTCATACGCAATCCAGTTATGTATAGAGATCAGTGCATTCGACCTTAACAGTGTTAGATTTGAAACAAAAATTACACCAAGGTGTATTGTTGTTTCGTTTTTCGTTTACTGTATCTCACGGATCTGTATCTACATTATTATTTTTTGTACAACAAAAATAAAAACGTAAAAAGTAAGTAATTTAGAGGATTAGGGGCTAAAGTCTAGAATACCTATAACTTAAGAATAAGAATTTTATATTAATGGCTAAATGTTATAGCAAAACCATTAAAAACATAAATTCTACAAAAATTAGGGCGTAGAAAGTAATGTTTAAAGTGATTTTAGCATTTTTTTCTGAAAAAAAGTGGGGTTAAATTCCTATAGGGCGCGTGCATGTGACGTCACGGCGATTTAAAAATGGCAGCCTGGTGGACCAACAAACCATACTTGACATATAAGAATTGTGACAAATCTCAACAAAAATGCCTCAATTTTGTGCTGTAGTTGGCTGTGCGAAAAAAAGTGGTACTGGTGATGGGTTATCTTTTTATAGGTTCTTATCTGAGAAAGATTGTAGAGGTAGAATAATTCCTGTAGCTCTTGAACGACGAAAAAAGTGGATAACACCGCTTAAGAGAGCTGATCTGACAGATAGCAAAATTAAATACGGCCGAATATGTTCTAGGCACTTTATTACAGGTATTTTTTCTATACGAGGCTAGCATTAAATATTATGGTAAATTGAAATTGATATCTGCTTAAACTAAATGAATTTTGCCAGATGTAAACAGTAAGATCAAAAATTAGGTTAATATGGGATAAAAGTGGGTTGTTTAAACTAAGTAAAAGATATATTTCATCAGAAATTATTCATTTAGAGTCCCCGATAGTTAAATAACGTAGATAATAAAGAAATACTAAAATTATTGCTAAATTAAAGGAAAACCAGCTGCTTTGGAAGACAAAGACAATCCTGATTGGATTCCGTCTTTAAACATTGGATATACAAAGGGAATACAAAATAAAGATACCGGTTTAGACCGCTATAAAAGGTTAACAGGTCGACACACTAAGGTTTGATGGTTGTAATAATTATTGTATGTTGTAACTAACATATTTATTAACGAATTCAAATACATTTTACTAACATTCAATATATTAATAACTAATATAATTATGTTGTAACTAACAATACAATAAATACATTTTATTGACAGTAGAACACATAGCTGCATAATATTCTGAGTTTTAAGTTAGTGGTCCAAAGACATACTAACGTATGATTAATCAAAAACTTCTAATTTGAAAGTAATACATTAAATTTAAAACTAAAAATTAAAATTTCTAATCCAGATAATTTTTAGAATGGTATTTTAAACTTTATGACAAATAATTTATTTTTAGGGCTAATTTGTAGTAAATTTGTTTTGGAACTATGTATAAATTACAATAATTACAATTACAGAAGCAAGCAGAAAGTGTTTCCGTGGAGCCTATTAATGAGGAACATGATTCTAATACTAATACTCGTAGCACTAACAATGAGACTTGCACTAGTTCTAGCACTAGGGAACATGGTTTACCTGAGACTATTGATAGTTTAAAAGCAGAATTAATATCTATAAATGCTGAAATTTACCATTTGCGAGAGGAGCTTTCGAAAATAACTCTGACTATAGATGCATTTAAAAATAATGACGCAAGAACTCAATTTTATACAGGCATTCCCACATTTTCACGACTCATCATAATATTAAAAATAGTAGAACCTTATATAACTGAAATTCCTTCTATTACAAAAATTCAACAGTGCCTATTATTTTTTATGAAACTACGAGAATAATAGTGTTCACTTAACTGAGCCATAATACAACTTCAACTATCACAAGTTTTAGATTGAAAAATCACAAAATAAGCACAGAAATCAAAAAACGCCAACTTCGCACGATGATATCAAAGGCAATGAAACTGTTTGTTGGTCCACCAGGCTGGCGGGTTGCCTGCATTTGATCACGTGATGCACGGGCCCTATAAAATGATTGTAACCACCCGAGTGCCGTCAAATTGAGTTTTGTGCGTTAGGTTACGTTACGTTCAAGTATTTTTTAAAAATTTGCAGGCGAATAAGTTATAATTTTCACAAGTACAGCCTTTAGAATATTTAAAATCTGGATTATACTTCCGTGTTTTAATTTTGCGTTTCTTTGTTATACTTTGATGGTAGATATTCTAGAATCCTGGCAATAGGGCACGTGCACGAACACGACCTCAAATTCTGCTTGGAGGACAAACAAATAACCTAATCAATGAAAAGCTTGCTATTTGTTATGATATAGGACGAATTATTATTTTTCATGATTGAAAAGTGCTCTCGGGAAGCTAAAAGTGAGCTTATGTGGTGCACGTGCCCTATTTAGATTAGGTTAAATAACAAAAATTAAACTAAATAATTAAAATTAATAGATGTCGGGCGTATATTATAGAAAACGGAAAATTATGAAGAATGAAGAGAAAGAAAAGCTTAGAAGCAGCCTGCATAAATTTTTGAAAGTGAATTCTAACCCAATGTCCACCCGTCTCAGTCCAGTAGCATCAACTTCAAGGGAAGATGAAGTTATGCCTTCTACGTCAACGTTGAATATAACAGAAGAGTTAATAGATGCTGGCTTGGAAAAGGAAAAAAAATTGAGCAGGGCCCAAAACAAGTAAAAATAAAGTTTCCAGCCGATAAAAACGGCAGAAAATTCATAGCAACACAATATGTGAGAATATTGCCTAATGACGAAAAAATACCTCGAACTTGGCTAATTTATTCTATAATAGAAAATATGAAGAAATGGTTAGATTTAAAAAACGGATTAAATAAAAATACAATAGATAACGAGCAACAAAATTATTTTCAAAATGAGAAAAAACGTTGGCGGGCTATTATTAAGCGAATGATAGCTATCACACAGTTTTATCTGTACAGTGTTTAGCGTTTCGGGGTTCAAGTAGTAGTCTTTATACGCCTAATAATGGCAATTTCTTAAAAGCTGTTGAAATGCTGGCAAAATGGAGCATGTTAAAAATATTCAAAAAGGGAAAGATAAAAAAAACAAAATGCCTCATTATCTAGGTGTTCATTTTCAAAATGAAATTATTCATTTGTTAGCTGCACAGGTTAAAAAAGAAATTATACGTATATTGCATTCTACTAAATATTTTTCTATTATTTTGGATACTACACCGGACCTAAGTCACATAGATCTAATCACTTTTGTAGTTCGAGTCATAGACTGTAGTGCAAACATTCCCATAATAAAGGAATTTTTTTTGGGCTTTTATCCTGTTATTGATACGACTGGCGAAGGTTTGTATACTTTTTTAATTGAAAAGTTATTGCCAATATTTCAATTAGACATAAGTAATATACGTGGACAGGGATACGACAACAGGTCTAATATGAGGGGAAAACGCATAGGCCTTCAACAAAGAATAAAGAACATTAACCCTCGAGCTTTGTATGCAGAGCTGGGCAGTAACTAGTTACTTTAGTAACTTAGTTACTAACTAGTTACTTTTACGTAACTTGTAACGTAACTTAGTTACTTTTTAAAATATGGTAACTGTAACTGTAACTTAACTTGCTGCGGTAAAGTAGTTGGTAACTTTCCGGTTTTTAGTTACTAGTTACTTGAGTAACTTAAGTTACTAGAATGTAACTTAAGTTAGTCAAAGTAACTTAAAAAGTGGAATGTAACAGTCATAAAAAGTAGGGGGGGGGGGGATTTAAATTTCTTAAAAATATTTTGTTGAGGCTGATGCCTTTTTTAGAAACACTAACTAAAACTGTTTTGTTTTAAATAAATGTATGTAATAATTAAATTCAATATTATTGTTGATTGATTTCAAGCCATAATAGATAATAAAATAATTACATTCATAAATAATAGAGTTTTTGTACGGTAAACAGAAAAACTAAAAATAACACATTATTTTATCTTTTAATTCTAGAATTAAAAAGTCACTAAATGTTAAATTTGACTTATAAAATATATTATTTTCAAATATTTTCCTCGCTTACAAATGATACGTTTTAATAAATTATAATTAAGCTGCCACTAAATCATCAAAATTATTCCAATTTTCAGGTTATACAAAATATAGTGTATTTTGTTCGTTGTTCTAAGGGTTGCAAGACTTGAATTCGTCTCATTTTTGCAAATTCCCTTCTCACAAGATAAAATGTCACTTCCTTTCTAGGGACGGTTGGCGATTTTGCCGGTTCTCGGGAATATGTTATTAGCGTAGCGGGGCCCCAAATATTTATAAAAAGATACTTTTTCATCAAAATTTCTTATATATGTGAGCACGGGGCCTCAGATTGAAAATCGACGTCTGATCCGAGGTTTCCAATAAATTAATCATTATCCACTAATAAGTCTAGGTAGGAAATAATGTCTGCATGTTTTATACATTATAATGGTCATGTCATGTTAGAAAGAAAGTAGGTTCTTTATATCTTGGTATAAGAAATCAAAATTGAAAAATAAATTAATAAATTTTAAAAAAATCACAGCAACCGGGCCCTGCGGGCCCCTTGTCAAAGCGGGCCGTAGGCCGTAGCCTCGTGGGCCTAGGCGGTAATAAGGCCCTGTAGGTCCGTTGACATTAACAATAATAATCTGATTGGGTGTTGCCAAGCAATAACGTTAAAATTTAGGTTAACGTAGTTAGTGCAAAAACTCCCTGATATGTACCCTACACAATAACTAAGTCAACAGTCTAAGTCTACACTTCACGCCATTAAAAGTAGTTAGAAAGTAACTCAAAGTAACTAAGTTACTTTTAAATAACTTAGTAAATAACTTAGTTCTTTCACCAAAGTAACTGGAACTTAAGTAACTTAGTTACTTTTTTTTGGAGATAACTGTAACTGTAACTAGTTACATTTTAAAAGTAACTTGCCCAGCTCTGTTTGTATGTGCCCTGCTTGGCGCATTCTTTAAATTTGGTGGTAAGTGATGCCTCACAAATTACGCACGAAACTGTGAATTTCTTTGATATAGTGCAGGAAATTTATAATTTTTTTTTTCATCTTCACCGTATAGATGGCATGTTTTAAAAACTCATGTTTCTCAACTAACTCTTAAATCTTTAAGTGATACGCGATGGGAGAGTAGAATTCAAGCAATACGTCCTTTAAGGTCACAGCTAGTTAATATTTATGCAAGTTTGGAAGCTTTGATTGAAGATGAATCAAGAGATATTAAAACAAAGCACATGGCACACTCGTTATTAGAAAAAAATAGTGAATATAACTTTATATGTTCTATTGTAATGTGGCATGATTTATTATCCAAAATAGATGTTGTAAATAAAATGTTACAGAATAGTAACGTAACTATTACAGAGTCAGCAAAAGCTCTAAATAATTTAAACAATTTCCTAGATGAATGTAGGCCTGATACAAGTTTTGAGCAGTTTATACAACAGGCAACTGAGCTAGCTTCTAAAATTAATATTGAACAGCAGTTTCCAGCTGTACGTCAGCGCAAAAAGAAACGTCAATTTGCTTATGAAAGCGAAGATGATTTAATTGTAGATCCTAAACAGAAATTTAAAGTTGAATTTTATTTTGCAATTATTGATACTGCCAAAGAGTCTGTAAGTGAAAGATTTGAACAACTTGAACAATGTAACAATTTATTTTCATTTTTAAATAACTTTTGTGACACAGCAGAAGAATCCCTTAAACAGTATTGTTTAGATTTAGACCTGGCACTACAAGTTAATGATGTAAACGGTAAAGATGTTAATAAAGATTTAGCTGGTGTGGAATTATATAATGAGATGATGTGTTTCAGAACAGTATTTAAATATGATGAAACAACCACAGCTAAACTAATATATTATCTCTAATAATTTAACACTTTCATTTCCTAATCTGTCTATTGCCATAAGAATTTTTCTTACTTTGCCCGTAACTATCGCTTCAGGGGAAAGATCGTTTTCCAAATTGAAAATAATAAAGAATTATCTGCGCTCTAATATGCTACAAGAGAGGCTGTCCGATTTAGCGTTAATTTCAATTGAACACAGTATATGCGAGGCAATAGATTATTCTACTGTTATACATACCTTTGCTGCTATAAAGGCTAGGAGAGTTACCATTTAGTCCATTTATGATACAAATATATATGTACCTGCACTTGAGGTTATTAACGTATATTCGTAGTTCAATTTTCTTTTGTACGGTTACTATATTTTATGTTAACCTTGTTTGTTTATTTATAATATATATATATATATATATATATATATATATATATATATATATATATTGTATTTGTCTGAAAATAGAATTGTACATAGTATAGTCGTTATTTTGAAAATTCAAATTTCTTTTGATATGTAATGATGAGACGCTATTTCTCTAGTTGATGCAGTTGGATTTTCTGAAATAAATGCTAAAACAGCAATTTCTATTTTTTCCCTATTTTTCATTGGACGCGGCATTAACTTTTTTTTAGAAAATGCACCATGTACTTTCAAATTTTCTCCAATCGATAAATCATTTTTCTAGGCACGGGTGGTTTGTTCGGGTATCTCTCACCAAATACAATACAAGCTTCAACAGCATTTTTATGACACACTCCATAAATTAAAAGTAAATTAAAATAATCTTTATTAGTTAAATTTTCCATATTAACGTTTACTTTTCACCAAAAAGCAAAACAATCAGAATTACTTATTATAAATAATGATATTTTGACATAACAATAGCAGTTTAGTATAAGTTAATTGTTTTGTTATTGATCATGGCGTACTGTTTTGTATGTTACCTAAATAAAATTTATTTAATTTTCAAATGAATTTTACTCAATATTTTTGTTATGCAAGAACATAAAATATTTATCTGGTTGAATTCAGAAAAAAATACTCTGTCGAATGAGCCTAAAAATGTATAATATCCCATTTAAAAAAATATAACTTTGGTTTGTAACTTGAGAACCACTGGTTAAATTTTTTCTTCTTCAATAAGTGAATGTCCCGCTTGATCTACTGCAACCTTTATTTGAATGATTTTCTTCTATTCCTAATAATAAAGAAAATAATCGGGGTGTCCCATATCCGTGAAACACCCTGTATATTCCTTTCTTTAAATAATTTATTTAATAAACATATTTTGTTGTTCTTTTATTCATTTATTCTTTATATTTATATACGTAATGGGAATATATTTTTTTTTTGCATACTTACATACATACACACATACATATATATCGGATAACAAGAAAAACGGGCCATAGACGTTTAACATGGGAAATCAGTTTTTGTTGTTGAACAAAAATACTTCAAGTAAAATTTGAATGGAATTAAATTCCGCATCTAAATCTATAATCACGTTTTCTTTCGCACGTTTTGTAACCGAAGAAATTTAATTTAAAATTTAATAGAAGTTATTTCTAGATAGTGTTTTACCCATGGTATTGAAATAAAATCTGAAGTAAATTTTATGACATTACTTGTCAGAAATTAAAGAATGTAGTTTTCGTCAAAATAATACTACTCAAAGATTTGCATCTTCTCTTTCTGTGAACAATTCTCCATTTTCAATAATGATAACTCAGATAGGATTTTACTGATAGGTAAAATATATCACAATCTGGCAGATATATTTCTAACAGGTAAAATGTCATTATACTTGTTCGCAATTTTATCTGTTAGAAATGCTCTGCTTAAGTTATCATTACTGAAAATGGAGAATATTTCACAGGAAGGGAAGATACAAATCATTAAGTAGTATTATTTTGATGAAAACTATATTTTATAATTTGACAGGTAAAATGTCATAAAATTTGTTTAAAATTTTATTTCAGTACCATATACTATAAAGGAGTAAGTTTTATAAAATTTTAAATCTCTTTTTTCGGTTACCAAACATGCAAAAGAAAATGTGACAACATTTATTTGAAGCATGTTTGTCTAAAATTAATACCTGTTTCCCCATGTTAAATTCCTATTGGTCGGTTTTGGTGTTACACCCGGTATGTACATATATTTTAAATGGGCTACTATTGCTATCTTCAGAACTATAAGAGCTACAAAGACAGTTAAATGGGCAAACAATTTTTATTTAACAAGACAAATTTAAAGAAAAGTATTTTTTTTGACCAGAGATTCTCAAAATATAGGACTTAATTTTTATTCTAAATTATTTCCCATGCGTTAGAGATTTTAATTCTGAATTCAGTGATATAATATTTTTATACCCTTACATAACGATTTTTTTTTGAGAAAATGCATGTAAAGAATATGTTCTAGGCACTTTATTACAGGTATTTTTTCTATACGAGGCTAGCATTAAATATTATGGTAAATTGAAATTGATATCTGCTTAAACTAAATGAATTTTGCCAGATGTAAACAGTAAGATCAAAAATTAGGTTAATATGGGATAAAAGTGGGTTGTTTAAACTAAGTAAAAGATATATTTCATCAGAAATTATTCATTTAGAGTCCCCGATAGTTAAATAACGTAGATAATAAAGAAATACTAAAATTATTGCTAAATTAAAGGAAAACCAGCTGCTTTGGAAGACAAAGACAATCCTGATTGGATTCCGTCTTTAAACATTGGATATACAAAGGGAATACAAAATAAAGATACCGGTTTAGACCGCTATAAAAGGTTAACAGGTCGACACACTAAGGTTTGATGGTTGTAATAATTATTGTATGTTGTAACTAACATATTTATTAACGAATTCAAATACATTTTACTAACATTCAATATATTAATAACTAATATAATTATGTTGTAACTAACAATACAATAAATACATTTTATTGACAGTAGAACACATAGCTGCATAATATTCTGAGTTTTAAGTTAGTGGTCCAAAGACATACTAACGTATGATTAATCAAAAACTTCTAATTTGAAAGTAATACATTAAATTTAAAACTAAAAATTAAAATTTCTAATCCAGATAATTTTTAGAATGGTATTTTAAACTTTATGACAAATAATTTATTTTTAGGGCTAATTTGTAGTAAATTTGTTTTGGAACTATGTATAAATTACAATAATTACAATTACAGAAGCAAGCAGAAAGTGTTTCCGTGGAGCCTATTAATGAGGAACATGATTCTAATACTAATACTCGTAGCACTAACAATGAGACTTGCACTAGTTCTAGCACTTGTATTGTATTTGGTGAGAGATACCCGAACAAACCACCCGTGCCTAGAAAAATGATTTATCGATTGGAGAAAATTTGAAAGTACATGGTGCATTTTCTAAAAAAAAGTTAATGCCGCGTCCAATGAAAAATAGGGAAAAAAATAGAAATTGCTGTTTTAGCATTTATTTCAGAAAATCCAACTGCATCAACTAGAGAAATAGCGTCTCATCATTACATATCAAATGCGTCAGTGTAGAGAATTTTAAAGAAATATAAATTAAAACCATATTCATACAAATTAGTTCAAAAGTTGTAGGATAATGATAATGTACGAAGAATTGAATTTTGTGAAAGGTTTATAGTTCAATCTCAAGATTATAATAATTTCCTAAATAAAATATTATGGACAGACGAATCGCAATTTACAAATAATGGGTTATTTAATAGGAACAACGAACATTTATGGTTAGCTGAAAATTCTTATTCTTTTAGAAATAGAAATCATCAGCTTAAATGGAGTTTTATGAGTGATGGGAAGTAGAATTTTTGGGCCTCATTTTTATGATGAAAATTTAACTAGTGAGTGATATTTAAACTTTTTGGAGAATGAAATAATAGAATATTTAGAAGATTTAAATCTGCAAGAAAAGAGTACTATGTGGTTTCAACATGACGGTGCTCCAGCTCACAATACTAGTGCTAGTTAGTGAAAGACTACACTTTATGTTTGATTACCGTTGGATTGGTAACAATTGTCCATACAAGTGGCCAACACGTTCTCCTGACTTGACACCGATGGACTTCTTTTTGTCGAGTTATTTAAAATATAAAGTATATTCTCAGCCCATAATCATATACGAGTATGTCCCTGGATTGAGTTTACAAGAAGAAAAAAAAATTTATTTTTGATTTCACGAAAAAATGCCAAGGGAAGAAACATTTTTGCTTGAATTAAAACGCATGTTTAGTTATTAAAACTTTTAATTAATGTAAGGTTCTTTTATTATAACGTTTTTTTCGTATTTTGTCCTCCTAATAATACAGTTATTATATTGAATCTAACATGATTTTACTTAACTTTGAAATATTGACAAATGATTATTAATTCTAATTTCAGAAAAAAAAAAACGGCGAAAATCAAAATACTTGTAGTTTATTCAATTAACTCTTTTTTTATCTTTTTATTTTTTCGTAAAATCAAAAATAAAAATTTGTTTCCTCTTGTAAACTCAATCCGGGGACATACTATATATATATATATATATATATATATATATATATATATATATATATATATATATATATATATATATATATACAGTGTGTCCCATTTAGAGGTGCCACCATTGGGATCTCGAGAACTATAAGAGATACGATGTCGGTTAAATGGAACTTTTTGTGCACCTCTGGGAGGTCATCTCAGATGTGCTTTTGTTTTTCCAAAAATTCTCATAGGACACTAGATAATGACGAAAAACTGAATATTGTTGATTTTTTCTTTCTCAAATATCTTCTAAACTATTAGTAATTGAGAAAAATGTTTCAAATATAAAAGATAGGTATTTTTATTAACTAACCAGTGGCGTACGAAATAAATTTTTATATCCGTAAATTTTCGAGATATAACACAAACTTATATTTTTTTAAATGGAACCCATATCTGATTTTAGTCTCAAAAAAATCAATATTTTTTTCTCTTTTCAATGGTGTAAGGGTTATTATGTTTTATATTTGTTTTGCTCCTAAAATTTAATTTTTCTCTTTATTTTCCTGAATTTTCTAATTATTTCCCAAAAAAACATTATTATTTTTATTAATTATATTGTATTTAATCAAAATAATTTGTTTTATGCCTTTATTACTTAATATTTTCATTCTAGACTCATAATTACAAATTACACTATGATGTGCCAAGGGCGACCTGATACAAAATATTATAAAAATTAATTTGATACGAATTTTGAGCAAATATTTTTAAGGAAATAAATTATTTAAATACAAGGAATATTTCTAAATAGAAATCTACCAATATTTTCAAAATAATTGTAAATTTAATACAAAATAAGGAAAAAATAATAATTTTTGAAGGTATTTTTATATATATATATATATATATATATATATATATATATATATATATATACAGTGTGAACACTGAAAACCGTGACATAGGCCTTTAACATGGGAAAACAGTTTTTTTTAAATATCTGTCCCGTAAGACTATAATGGGAGTTTTTGATATGGTTAGAAAGATTATTTAATTTGGCATCGAAGAGTATCTAAATGTTCTTAATTTAATGCCTTATTATTGAAATATTTGCGAAAGTATAATCCCACTTGACAGTTATTACTTATAATTTACTAAAAACAGTAATCATGGAAACGTGTTCGGTAGCTGACTTGGTTAAATCAAGGCTCCATGATAATTTTTCACTAGTTCAAATCCCTCCCGGTTCAAGTTAATATTTTTGTAATTTTTATATTTATTTTTGTATTATTAAATACATTCTTTCCGAAAACTTTGTAAGTCCAATGGATTTTTCATTAGAAGAAAAATTAGTATAATTAAATTTTACAATCAAGGGATGAGTTTACGAGAAATTCCAGACTTTTTTGCTAGGATATATTCTGATAGACAAATTGCATCCCATGTACGAACTAGACGAATCATTTTAAAATTTGAAAAAACCGGTTGCGTTAATGACGAACATAAAACTAAACTTAATTTGTCTTAAATTTACATATTTATTTCACTTGTAGATTTAGTCAATAAAATACTTGATGTACCAAAAATTATTTGTTTTAATTTTGTAATTTATTTAATAATAAATTGTACAAAATAAATATAAAAATAATAAAAATATTAACTTGAACCGGGAGGGATTTGAACTAGTGAAAAATTATCATGGAGCCTTGATTTAACCAAGTCAGCTACCGAATACGTTTCCATGATTACTGTTTTTAGTAAATTATAAGTAATAACTGTCAAGTAGCATTATATTTTCATAAATATTTCAATAATAAAGCATTAAATTAGGGGTATTTAGATACTCTTTGATGCCAAATTAAATAATCTTTCTAACCATATCAAAAACTCCCACTATACTCTTGCGGGACAGATAATATTTCAAAAAAGCTGTTTTCCCATGTTAACGCCAATGTCACGGTTTTCAGTGTTCACACTGTATAGTTATGGACTGAGAATATACTTTATCTTTTAAAGAAGTCCATCGGTGTCCAGTCAGGAGAACGTGTGTGTATATATATATAGTTAGATCTGAAGAGCTTACGAACTTTTGAGAATTTGCAGCAGACAATTATTCTAAAGTTTTAAAACACGGGAATACAAGATTTTTGTCTTTAGGTCCGCCGATAGATAGAATGCTAGGTATGTTTAATGGTCTTAGATCATATTTTCTTTCTGAAGAAAAATGCCCTGAAATGTTAAATAAGAATTTAGAAGATCCTGTTCTAAAACTGTGGCAATTATTTGCTCGTGATCAAGTTTCTTCGTTTCAAAAATATATTAGCAGTACCTATCGAAAAGTTGATATATCAGCTACTGAAGTAGCTATGAATATTAATATTATTAAAAAAACACAAATTTATTCAAATCGGTTCATGTAAGAAATAAAATTCAAAAAAATCTATATCATGATCAATCGACATCGACCTAATCATTATGATATTACACATTATTAATTTATTATCTTCTTTTCAGAATGAAATATAGTTTTTTGTAATTTTTTATTTTTATAATAAATAATATTTTATAAGAAATTTGAAATTTTCTACTTGATAACAACTCCCGTCCCTCCCATGTCCCGTTTTCATTCTAGATAAGAATGGTCACCCTAAGAAAAACTATAAATTAGACAATGCTCGTAATATTTAATATATGCAAAATACCACATTCTAAATAGTTATATAATAATATTTATAGTATATTTTAAAATTATCAAAAAGATAATTACTATACAGCATTACTTTTGTTGAAATAGTTTTCTAAATATAACATTTAGAATATCTCAAGATGGCTCAAATGAAATATGTATGTAACATTAATTCGTGATCATTTTAAAATGATCACAAAGATAATTACTATACAACTTTACTTTTTTACATCAAAAATTAAATATTTTTCTAAAGTAACATTCATAGGCGCCGATATATTGGGTACGAGTGTACAAAATAATAAAAAAAATAGTTATTTATGTAACAAGTGCGAAAAGTAATACTATTTTTGTCTAGTGCGTATACGAAAATTAGCACGAGATAAAAAATACTATTAACACACAAGTGGCATACAATATTTTTCTTACAACCAAAATGTTAGTGCTATTTCTTATAATACTGAGTATGAGTGTACAGGCATCTTCTAAAATTGTGTGTTACTTGAGAAAGTACTTTTCACGCACTACTGTTTGAAAAGTTACAATTATACGAGTGTACATGCAGGTATCTTCAAATACAACTACTGCTCTGTCTCATAACTATACAAAATTACAAATGTAACTTAAACATTCAAAAAATCTAAGATACAGGTGGATTAGGCTCCTAGAATTGTACATAAGTCGACATGGAAATTAATAAATAATATTTTATTACCAAATAAAATGGATAAAGGCGCCAAAACCACTATTTAGTAGTAAAAATTTATATTGTAAATGTAAAATACAGTATACTGATAGGTGTAAATATCTAAAAAAAAAAAAAATAGGTTAATTGCACTATATCATATTTACATATTGGTAAATTAAATAATTTATATTTTAATTCATTATTTTACTTTTAATCACGGGGTCCCGTGGCCGCGTGCCTGAGTGTCTGGTCGCGAACCTGGGGGAACCGGGTTCGATCCCGACAAACGCCAAATATTTCCAATTTTAAATGGCACAAAAGTAACCCCTGCGTTGCACTCTCCACACCAACTATGAACGCCCGTGAGGTGACGCCTAGTAAGCGACCGCACGGTAAAATATATCGTCATCATTACCAATGTCTACATTTGTTGTAGATACTGGCACACCCAGAAATGGGTAATATGCCGTGATGATATATTTATTTACTTTTAATCACATTTATGCGAAGTATTTAGTAAAAAATGCGAAATATTTAAATAGATCACATGCATTTACTCCAATAAACATTGTTATTTATTCTACTTTGTTTATAAGTATACATATAGCAGACTTAGAAACCAGTCATTGTGGGGTAAGTACGTAAAAGAGACAATAAATATTTTATTTCATTAGCATTTCCGTATACAGCGCTCAAGCTAATTTACGGACTCACAACGCACGGGGCGTTATAAACATTCTTCAACTTTACATGCAACTTACTCTGATCCAGTGCAAATTTAGAAAAATATCGCATCAAAAAATATTTTTAATATGTGTACAACAAATATGTCACTATATGTTAGGGTCTATCTCATAAAAACAAAAAGTTTGTCGCTGACTAAAAATTCCTGTACAAAATATAAAAAATACGTTTCCACTTGATTGTTTTTAATTAATTTTCGGTATATATATAAAGAAAATATATAATTAATTTAAACAGTATCACATTCAAAAATATAGGGAATTCGAAATGTGAAAGTATTATTATTATTATTATTATTATTATTATTATTATTATTATTATTATTATTATTATTATTATTATATCTTTATAAACTAAAAAGTACGACGAGTTAAAATTTAAAAAAGTGTCAACGTACATGAATCTCGTTTTTATGTAAAATATGACTTTTGACTGTTTGCACACAGATCGATAATTGAGACTACCCCCATTAAATCGTAAAATTTCCTATAAGAACATGTAAGTTTCCATTTTATAACCAGAAGTCGGGTGTAAGGTAAGTGAACGCTTTGAGGGTATGGATTTTGGATCTTCGACTATTAGAAGTTAGACAAGGAGTCAAGATTTGTTTGCACTTTGCAGACAAGGACAATTGCAATACTTCATTACCCGTATTACCCTAAACTTAGTTACATGTTACATTTTGTATTTCATTTTTTTTTATTGGGTTTTTCGTTTTAACAAATAAAGATAAAGATTATTAATACATATATAA
The DNA here is from genome assembly GCA_943142095.1 of Ophonus ardosiacus. Taxonomy (NCBI): domain Eukaryota; kingdom Metazoa; phylum Arthropoda; class Insecta; order Coleoptera; family Carabidae; genus Ophonus; species Ophonus ardosiacus. Next base: position 43,440,674 of record OW964824.1, read on the forward strand.
CGAAATGAATGGAATCTTCTATTTAGGCGACTTCTACTATAGTAACCTCATGCACAATATACTCAAAAACCATAAGTGAAAATTCTCTGGAAAAAAAGCATAAATTTCATTTTAGTCCAGTCAGTAGGTAGAAAAATATGGGTTTATTCCACAAAAGGTCGGGTATTTATGATTTATATATATATATATATATATATATATATATATATATATATATATATAATGTATTTAGGGGTCCTAATAAAAAATGCAAGTTTTCTCCCTCGGGGGCCTTCGGGAAGCACCGCCAACTTGGGAAAAAAGGCGCAAAAAAGCGGTTTTTTCTAAATATCTCTATTTGCATTAAGGCATAAATAATTATTTTTGAATTTGTTGAGAATAAAATTCCCTACAACTTTTATCTAGTATATTTTTTTCTATAACCAATAGATAGCGAGCTACAAAGCTTCAAACAAAACAAATTTTTGAAAATTTCCCTAATGCTTCATTTAGATCATATTTTATTATATTTTTTTTAATTTACAAATTACTTATTATTATTCATTGGTTATTATTATTTAACTACTATACATATATATTAATATGGTTTATTGTTTTATTTTCATTTTAAAGACGTTTTATAGTCCAGCAAATTTATAATTTTACCTCAAAGTAATTACCAAAAAAGCTTTTAAACAGAATTTTGTCTAGAAAATGCGCTGAATAACATAACAAAAGTTTCTGGAAATCGAAGCACGGGAACCTCCCGCCAATTGGAAAAAATGACGGCATGTTTATGTTTTTGGTCATTTGCTCAAAACAATGGGGTCATACCACATTTTCCAATTTTTTTCTTTTTTTTTTTTGAAAGTATACTTAAAACCACTTACAGAAATATATATTTTATGTCACATAAGTTTCTAGTTTTACAGAAATAATTTTTTAAAGTTTATATTAAATTTCAAATGACGTCATGGGTTTGCGACCGTGACCGTAGTCCTTCCTATCGAATAAAAATGGAACTACGTTTGACGTTTATGTTATTTGACTTGAAAGCAAACGTGACAGCAAGTTATTTTGTACTCGTGCTTTTGTTTTTATTGTATATTGAATAATTTGATTATGGATATTAATTAAGCGAATTCAAATATTTTGCAGAAAATTGATTTTCGGCATCTTCTTCAAGCTATTGAATAAAATAAACAAATGTATGTCAACGAAAATTTTTTTTTTTTATTCAGGTCTACTTCCGTTGAAATGATCTTCACAAACATAAGCAAGACTACCCTTCAAAATTTTTGGAGTATTTATTGTATTATACCATCTTTCCCTTATATCTCGAGGTTTGTAATATCTAAATCACACATAATTTGTATTTATTTATATTTATTAGAACATTTCGTTATTTGTACTTACATTTAAACAAAAACAACTGGTTGCAAAGATATTTACTTTGAAAATGTTGGTTATGTTCGAAAAATGTGACAGCTCTGCGCTGCGCTGACATTCATGTACAGTACGTGCGCGAGTACATGTGTGCGTGACTATCATTGTATATGTGTGCAAACCCATGACGTCACAAAATAAGACTCAAAATGTTTAGAAAGAAAATCATGAATGAAAAGTATAAGAATATTAAATGTTTTTCATGTATATATGTATAAAATTATGTAATTTTTTAATTATATAAAAAAAATCAATATTTTTTTTTTGTATGACCCCATTATGAAAGATATTTAAATTACCCAAAAACAAACAATATTACTTATTTGATACTTAGCCCAATAGGTTTCACTATTTATAACAGTTTACATTCGTCGTGGCAACGATAGAAGTAAATTACTGATGATTTTGTTTATAATAATTGTCAAAATTTTCCTGCAATTTTTTATCTTCTCATCCACCACTCTGATCTTGTTGAAGATACGATAACGCGGTTTGAAAATTTGAAGTTAGCATGAAATTCTCTTTCATACCATGTATTACGCGATTATTGACGATGAACGATTTGCCACTTACTAATAACATAAGCTAACATGAAATCACTCTAAAATTTTAAACATTCAAAATTTCGACACGATTAAATATAAACAATATTAAGTATTTAATACGTGACAAAGTGGTTGATGAGAAATTGAAAAAAGAAGCCGATTTTCAGATGTTTAAAATTTTAGAGGAATTTCATGTGATCATGTGAGTTTAATTTGTTAGTAACTCGCAAACTGCTCATCGGAAAAAATTGTGTAATACTTTATATGAAAGAGAATTTCATACTGAATTCAAATTTTCAAACCGCGTTATCGTATCTTTAACAAGATCAGAGTGGTGGATGAAAAAAATAAAAAATAGCAAGACAACGTTGACAATTATTATAAAAAAATCTGATGTGGCCAGCACATGACCTCCCGCCAATTCCATGTTTAAAATAGCAATGAGCTTTAAGTAAAGTTTCACTTCCGATTGATCGTTTGTAAACAAAATCTACTTTGTTGTTCCTATAAAAAGAACGGTTTGTAATACGAAATTTTGGATTATATTTTATTATGTTTTTCCTGAAAAATCCGTTAGAGCTTCAAATTAAGTACTACATCCGGTTTATAATATATAGTCAAAATCTAATATGTTGTTTCAAATTATATAAGAGTATTAAATACCTACCAACTTTGCGAAGTTTTGGATCATTAATATATTTTAAGGAAAAATCGTCACACAATTATTGTCAAAATCATCACCAACTTCCTTATGCTCTAAAACGCAATCTGTGTAAATTCTTCGCCGTACATTATCCATTTCGTAAATGTATAGTTGCAAACTATTATTTGACACTTAGAAATCACGTTCTTATTGAGAGCTGTTCGATATATAATGCTGCAAACATCTAACTTAAATCGAATTATCTTGTATATCTAATATTTATGTATGATGGAAAATATATTATTTTTACAAACCTTAATGCCATTAGAATCATATTTAAACTACTAAATTCTTCTTAACACGGTTTCATTATTAATTTTAATAAAAACTGCTTCGTGACAGTGACATTTGTTTAAATGTGTCAAATTTGTTATTAAAGTATTGTTTTTGTTTGACGCAGAGGCAAAGTGATGTACAAAATAAATTATTTTATAATATAATATAAAGTTATTTCAAGTTATTTACTAAATGCTATTATCGTAGAATTGAAGATTGTGCCATTATATTTAATTTGTATTGGTGAAAGTTGCTAAAAAATTATATTCAATGAATTTTTTACAAGAAAAACTGTTAAAAGCTTGTATAAATGATACTTCCGGTTATCCGATATACACTAAAAACTAATGAGCTCTTCCCACATTAGTATAGAATGGATATACAAAATTTCAAATTTTTCTGATTGATAGTATTTGAGTAATCGTGTCCACATGATCCACACACACACACAGACAAACAGACACACACACAGACACACACACAGACACACACACATACATACCTACAGACATCATTGTAAAAATGTTAAAATCGGATTCTGGGGACATCAAAACGTGCTTATTCACTAAAATCTCTATATCCGATTTTTAGCACGATCCCTATACCTCCCTTACCTAGGGTAGCGGGAGGTAAAAAAGTCATCAATAATTTGCTACTTTCGATGCCACGGCGAATGTAAACTGTTATAAATAGTGAAACCTATTACACTAAGTATTAAATACTTAATATTGTTTGTTTTTTTAATTGAAATATCTTTCATAATTGTTTTGAGCAAATGGCCAAAAACATAAATATGCCGCCATTTTTTCCAATTGGCGGGAGGTTCCCGTGCTCCGATTTCCGGAAATTTTTGATATGTTATTCAGCGCATTTTCTGGATAGGATTCCGTTTAAAAGCTTTTCTTGTAATTTGAGGTAAAATCATAAATTTCCTGGACTATAAAAAATCTTTAGAATGAAAATAAAACAATAAACAATAATTAATGTGTATGTATAGTAGTTAAATAATAATAATAATTAATGAACAATAATAAGTAATTTGTAACAATTTTTTAAAAAATATAATCTAAATGAAGCACTGGGGAAATTTTCAAAAATTTGCTCTATTTGAAGCGTTGTAGCTCGCTACCTATTGGTTATAGAAAAAATGTATTATATAAAAGATGTAGGGAATTTTATTCTCAACAAATTCAAAAATAACTATTTTTGCCCTAATGCAAATAGGTGAAGAGATATTTAGAAGAAACGCTTTTTTGTGCCTTTTTTCCCAAGATGCCGGTGCTTCCCGAAGGCCCCCAACGGGGAAAACTTGCATTTTCTATTAGGACCCCTAAATATATATTATATCAAAAAATCAAAAATACCCAACCTTTTGCAGGATAAATCTACCAATGTAGTGCCTTAATTAAGTGGCAATTGCTCCGCAGTTGTATATACAAAATAAATGATAAATATTTTTAATAAATAAATGGTTTTTCAAATTTGATATATTTTAAACCTATCGTTAATCAGTATATGTGATGTGCGTATGTAGTTTATTTTGAAACACCTGTTGTAAGTTTTTAGTTTCATTTGCTAGTTTTTTTTTTGTGGGAGTACGTGAGCGTGTAGGTACGAGTATGTGTTCGTGTGCATGTGCGTGAATATATTTGCACTATAGGTATGCGTGTTTATGTGTATTAGAAGTAATAATTTAATTGATTCTATATAGGTATAGCAAATTACAAACAAATTACATTTCATAATTTATGAATTTTGAAATCACTGCTGCCATGCTGCTGCATGGAAACAGTTTGAATAAATAAATATGTATACGTACTAATTGACAATATCAAGAATATTTACGTATGCTTACCTACACCTAGAGTCCGGAACACGAAAGATGGACTATGGAAAATATATTATGTTTACTTTAATATATTATAATAAATTTTAATATACGCAGCCTTTCTTATATTGGCAGTTGATCTGTGCAATTGGTGGTTCGTATCAGTTCCTGTCTTGTTTACAATCTGATCATAAACGTACCCAAATAAGTTCGAAGCACAAAGTTACTGTAATAATTATTATTTGACGGCGTCTATGCAATATCACGATATGAGTATAGTGAAAGATGAGCCATGCAAAATATGTTAGCACAAATCACTGTCTAATATAAGCGCCCCATTTAAATCCACACAAAATACAATTAATTTACTTCGCGCATACCTAATATAACATATAATAGTTGCCCAAATAAGTTTTAAAGCTACGCAGCCAATCTTATATTGGCAGTTGATCTGCGCAATGGGATCCTATACCATTTTTCTTTTATTTTTTTCCTGTAAGAACAGGATAAAATAAGAACTTCAGTGCAAACGCGACTTAAAAATTTTACGTAATAAGCGAGATATGAATTTTTAAAGTTTAAGAATTTGTGCGTGACGTAGCGGGTACTAACGAGTGATCGACAAACAATGGGACAAACTGTTAGTTATACTGGAAACAATTTTTTTCATGTTTACATAGCTGAAATGTTTTTATTTAAAAACTTATACGTTATATTTACGAAGAAATTATTATTAAGTATAAATAACATAAATAATAAGCATTTAACAAGGATTTCTTCCTAACAAATTACAGAACATTGAAACAGTGAAAATGTTTGCCTGTTTTGAAGTTTCAATATTAATTTAATTAATATTATTATTAATTTAATTCATATTACAAATTGATTTATTTATAAATACATGATTATTGTTAATATTACTAGATGTTATAATTAAACAAATTCATCAAACACAAAATTGTTAAATGTTTTGTTAGGTTGTAGAACATCATGACATTTCATATTCTTTCAAAGGTGACCGCTACAGACGCGCGAATCTTCTTTTTAAAATCAGGCGACCAATCAAATTCTTAGTACCTAACACGTCATACCCAATTAGTAATCAGGTTCAATCGCTTGTAGTTTGTGACCTAGTTAATATTTAAAGAAATTTTTTTCACTAATACTCATTAATTTATGTATATTTTCTTCTTCTTTAAGATAGTTAAAATATGACTAAGGTATAGGACCCTATTGTTGTTCGTAATAGGTCCTGTCTTGTTTACACTCAGATCCATTCATATCATAAGCGTTCACAAATGAGTTAGAAGCACAAAGATACTGTAATAATTATTATTTGCATGCGTTTATGGAATATCACGATATGAACATTTCTTTCCCTTACCCCTCAGGTCAAGATTCGTGTCTCGCACTATATTTATGTCGGTATATATTACTTATTTATTTTCACTACTTACACGATGATAAATAAAACGATATGACTACTTTGAAAACTATCTGTCACTGTCTACTGTCAAAAAGCCTTATCTACACGTTGGACCAACGACCAACTTACACTAAGTCGGCGAAAGTATTTCGCGTATACACGTTGGCAAGTATTTGGCCCAGACCATCAGGCCGGTGTCAAACAATTCTCGTTTCTTTGACTCGTGCACCAAAAACCGAAGTTAGACAAAAAGCCTTTCCACCATAGATAAGGAAAGATAAATACTAGGCCGAGCTTCCATCATGGCGGCAATGTCCAGCTTTGTACCGAATTGAACAGGGGCTGCGGAGCCGCGAGGGCATAGGGGGCTAAGCCCCCTCTGATCAAATCTGAAATTAGCCTCCAAATTTTTTTTTTTTTTTTATAGATAAAACCAAATTTTAATATTTTCTTTTTGTATCTTGCCGCATGAAGTTTTTTCGTTTTATGTACGTCGTGTATCAAATCAACTTGTGGAGCTTCGTACAGTTCCGTGATTTTATAGTTCGTTATCATGGCAACTTGTTTATTTGAGACTCTTAGGAAGCAAGGCAAAGCGCGCGGCGCGCTATGCCGTTGTGTTATATTTCAATTGCTGACCGGTAATATTTACTCAAAATTTTATGCACCCTAACTGCCTAACTAACTACTATAGCTACAATTTAAAAATACATTGGAATTATCAAAAAACCATAACTGAATAGCTGAAAAAGAGGATGCCCAGCAAAACAAAGCCAAAACTGCCGGATACGAAATTTTTTTTTTAATTTTTATGTAATTTTATTAGCACACAAATATTATAGATATTGGCATAAAAAAATAATACTTAGATAGCTGCAAATGCAAAACACGTCTGAAAATAATTATTTTTCTAACAAATGCGGGAAATTAGTGATTTTAAAACGAATGAAAGTTCTCCAAAACTAACGCAGCAAGTTTTAGAATTTGCGCTAGAGCTAGAATCGGCTATATTCCGCATTCATTTTGAGTTTCAGAACTATTTCCAATAAGCCAGTTATTTTTATCATACCAAACGTTATTAAACGCTCTATTGAATATGCCTGCTTTACCAATATTTATTAAAGATGAACTAAGATCAGGACAAAGCAAACATGGTCTGTTTAATTTTGATTGTTTTAATCCTTTTGGAAACAATTTATCTTCATAAGATAGTTTACTGGTATAATATTTATTTAACCATAATCTACTTCTTTATTCTGTTCTTTTGTATAGGTACCTAAAATTAATTAATAAGACTTTCTTAGGCAATTTAATAAAAATATTGAGTGGTAAAGGGAGTTACATAAAACATTTTGAGCCCCCCCTGAGATAAAATCGTTCCGCGGCCCTTGGAATTGAATAGTATCGAGATGCTAATTCTAGTGTAAATTTTACAACATAATGAAAGAAAAGTAACTATGCATGCAGTAACTTAAAATACGTATTTCACATCATTTCTTCATTTCAAAATAATAAAGCTGTCGCCCAATAAAAAGTATAAACAATATTTAATTTACATTATTTTTACAAAAATTATAATATTTTCTTCTGATGTAGTGAATTTTATTTATTTATGTTGGCAGCCCAGCAATCTATCATTTCTGTTAGAGAGAGTTTTTCAAGTTTATTTAGAATAGGTTTATTTAATAGCCCTATGGCTAAACCAATTTACATTGAATTTTACAAAAAATCATAACACTTTATACTTATCTACATAAAAAACACTTTAATTTACATTTAAATGAGGACACTGATCCAGCATTTTTAACATCATCAGGTAGTTTGTTAAATTCTATCAATCCTTTATGGAATACAGTATTGGATGTTGCAGTTCTATTTGTTCTCCTAACATAAAAATTATTTTTCTGCCTGGTATTATAGCTATGTATATTACTGCACATATTGATATACTTTCTTAAGTACACAGGTAACATGTTCTTAGTTAATTTGTATATAAAGACTAATGTATTGAAAGTAACATAATTTTTAATATTAAGCCAATTTAATTGATTTAGCATCCAATTTACATTTGTGTATTTATTACAACAAAGTATATTTCTCGTTGCTTTATTTTGCAATTTTTGTAATTTATCTATTTGGGTGATTTCACATGCATATAATATAGTAGAGCAGTACTGAAAATGCGGCAAGATGATACAATTATATAGACACAGTTTAGCATATCTACTGAGCTGTTTCGATACCCTCTTAAAATAGTTAACTTTTTTTGACAATTTTTTTAATAAATAGTTAATATGTACTTTGAAATTTAATTTATCATCAATATGTACACCCAAATATTTTATTTCAGATACTCTATCTAACATAACATTATCTATTACAATTTTGAAATTCTCGAGGTTCTCATTCTTTCTTTGTACCACCATAAATTTACTTTTCACAGCATTTAATTTTAATTTATTTTGCTGCAAGTAACGATTTACCAAATTCAAGTCACTATTACACATATCATTCATTTTATTAATTTCATCACCAACAAGGTATATAAGCGTGTCATCTGCAAATAGATGAATTTCACAATGTTGAAGAACATTAATGATATCGTTAATATACAGTATGAATAGTAGGGGTCCCAAAATACTTCCTTGTGATACACCAATGTCACATACACACTCACTGGATGTTACGTTTTGCCACTTCACTATTTGTCGTCTGTTGTTCAGATAACTTTGGAACCACACAAGAGCTGAGCCAGTAATTCCATAAGCAGAAAGTTTATTAATTAAGGTATCTCGGTCTAATGTCTCGAAGGCCCTTTTTAAATCGAGAAAAATTGCACATATTGTGTTATTTTTATCACTTTCATTTTTCCAGTCATTAATTATGAGTTGAAGCACAGTTTCACATGAATGTTTAGCTCGGAAGCCCGATTGATTTATTGCTAATATATTGTTTACAGTCAAGAAATGTAATAACTGTTTATGAACTATTTTTTCGAGTATTTTATTACACACTGGTAGTAAATTAATAGGTCTAAAGTCACTTGCATTATTTGACCCGGTAATTTTTGGCACAGGCACAATATGGCTGAGTTTCATTGAATCTGGCACTACTCCAGTTTCAAGCGATGTATTAATTATATGCAGCAAAGGATAACCCGTAACATGGAATGTCTCCTTAAGTATCTTGGTATTAATTTCATCTGGACTGGATTTATTTTTCATTTTAAATATAATATTCCTAAGTTCATTTAGCGTAATTGATTGGAACATGTTGAGTTCATTGTCAGGTTTAGAAATGCTTATGTCGCTGTATGCTACAGTCGGAATTGATACATTAATCTCCGATATACTGTTCACATAATAATTATTAAAGTTATTTGCAATTTGGGAGTGAGAATTACAAGTCGTATTGTCAAATTTTACTATATCTGAGTTACTGTCTTCTTTCGGGTTCGTCCATTGTTTTAATAGTTTCCACATACATTTTGGATTACTTTTATTCAAATCTATATTCTTCTCGTAATAGCTTTGTTTACCCTTTCGTATTTGTTTTACTACTATATTACGCTTAATTTTAAATATGTCCCAATCCTCTGTTGACTTTGTAACAGAGTAACGTAAAAAAGCAAGATCCCTATCTCTTATTGCCTCCCTTATGTCTTTGTTGAACCATTCTTTATTCTCTCGTACGCTTCTATTTGTAATAGTTGTTGATATCTGCACTGCTTTCAAGATAATGTTACTGAAATTATTATATAATGTATTTACATCAGTAGTTTCGTACATCCAATTTTCCGATGACATTGCCTCGCATACTTTGTCATAGTTAACTTTTTTAATAGTATTGTGCTTATTTTTATTTATGTTTTGTAAACTACTAACTTCTATCATCAAAATATTATGATCTGTTATTTTTGGCGTTGATAATACCTCACACGTAATCTTTTTACAATTCGTTATGACTAAGTCAATAATTGTGCTGGACGTATTCGTTACTCTCGTTGGTTTATCAACAATTTGCTGCAAGTTATTATGCAGTACAGTGTTTTTTATTTTACGTACATAGGATTCATTATAGCTTTCCAGCCAATCCAAGTTAAAATCTCCCATTATAATTGTATTTTTCCCAATTTCCACGTTTTCTTCAATCCAATTTTCTATGAATTTTAGAAAATCTGCGTGACTACCGCTAGGTGAATGATATACCAAAGCTATGTAAATTGGCTTACTAACAATTACTTTCACATATAGGAACCACCAATTCATATGTTCAATGTTTTGATTTAAGACCGATATTTTTACACCATTTTTAACATAAAGTAATACTCCTCCAGTATGGGCGGATTCAGTTTCAACTCTGTAGCTTTTGTACCCCTGGATTTTATATTCATCGTCATTAATTTCTTTGGTAATATGAGTCTCAGTTAAGGCTAAGATTAAAGGTTGTTGTATCAATATAAAATCTTCAATTTCATCAAAATTTGTTTCTATACCTTGAATATTTAAACAGATGAAGGTATTTCCCCCATCACTCTTTAATTGCTACTTTTCGTTATAGTCAATTTTATCTCTAACTTTTTTACTTATTCTGTTAAAAGCAGCACAATTCTTATCATATACGGCATGATTAATATCAATATTCATTTTCAATATATCTTTTGCATGTTTACAATTAATACAAACAAAGTCTTTTTCAATTACTGTACATTCAGATAACTGATGATTCTTTGCACATTTAGGGCACACAACTGAGTCATTTTTGCAGTTCACTTGTTTATGTCCATATCTACAACATTTAAAGCATCTAAGGATATTCAGATGTTCATATACATCACACTTTTTCCAACCCAGATTTATTTTCCCATTTGTTATTACTTCCTTGTAAGTTCCACCATCCAATTCCACAGTAGCTGTGTATGTTGTGCGCTTATTTTTAATAATTTTTTTCACATGCTGTACCACTACTTTAGCCTTATCTGTCAATCTGTTTTGATTAATTATCATTTCCTTTAATTCTAATTTTAATTTATCCATATCATTCGCGATGTCCTCTTTAAAATCATCTGCAATTTCCACTATTTTAACTGTCGGTTTTCTCTTGTCTACCATACTAACTTCATATTTATTGCCTAACGTGTTGTTTAGTTTTTCCTCTATCTTTTTAGCTTCATTTTTACTGTCACATGCAATAATAAGAGATCCGTCTTTTGCATTCTTCAATTTTCTTACTCCTATTTGCAATTCAGCTGGCTTTATTTTAGTTTGTATATCCGATCTAGTTTCATTACATTCCTGTTTGTTTTTCGGCTTTACAATCATAGCGGCCACATCCGCGTAATTTTTCAAAACATTTTTATTATTCGAACCATCTGAATTTCTAAACTCTATGTTAGTAATTGCATTTTCTTCTAATTTTTTGACATTAGTAAAAACATCATCTATTTTAACTTCATGTATTTGGGATTTCATGTCCAACTTATAAAGGAAGTCCATCATGACATTCACTTTGTCAATCAAAACCTGCATTTTATCTTTTTCACACTCCATGCATATATATTTTATTTGACTATATGAATTCAAGGCATCCAGAGCATTTTTATTTATTTTAACACACTTATAATGAAAATATTTTGCACAAGGTCCAAAACACCGTAGAGCACCATTGTCTTCGGTCTCTATTTTACATTTCCCACATTTCTTATCCATACTTGAGTTTATTCCGCCCCTCGCTTGACATCGATGCTGTACTGATTGCCAGTTCGAAGGCGCACACTATTTGAATTATTGCACTACATGAACGGAATTCAAGTTCTCACTAGTCTTAACTTTAGCAATGTCCAGAATTTTAAGTAAGGTCAATATAAAACAACAAAATGATAATAAACTCAGTTAACTTACACACTACGCGGAAGATAAAATTATTCCAGTGTTCCTCAAACTTTTATTTATCACGTACTCACAAACTGTGATTTATAAATCACATTTACCACTCAAAACACACACATAACTGATAAGTATCGATAAGACGACTTAAACCTCGTGGTGATTTATACATATTTGTTTGGTTAGTATTTGTTTACAAAGCTTGTTTCGCTATTTGCTTCATGTACAAATAATTTTTATTATTGAATTAGATTGCTTTCAGCCTTTACGGTATACATATGTCTATATTTTGTTAGTTACAGAAAACATATTTTTCCTACTTTTAAATTTCGCGCATTTCTATTAGCGTCTCGTTATGGCGTCCATCGATTCAATTCGACACAAACTCATAACATTGTAAAGTCGGTCTAGTATATATCTTTCCTTGTCTATGATTTCCACACGTTGGTGTAAATTCGGCGTTGGTTTTCATTCGCCTAACAGCTAACCTCGGCCAGCGTGTAGACAATGTGTCTCACCAGCACCACCCTCCACCTCCTAGGAGGTGGTGGTAACGGCTGAATAGCGGTCCTCAATAGGGGAATATTTTTTACTAAATACTAAATTATGTATTGCTGCAATTGGAAACTCCAAACATTTTCTTCGAAATGTTTCTATAAATTGTTTGTTTTGCGTTTCTTTTATATTCTGTATTTTTTCATCAACATATAGAAAGAGATTGAAGTCAAAATTATTAAGATATGAAAGAAATATTTTGACTTTGTTTTCTTGATAATTTTCCAAACAATCTGGTTTCTTGTGAGATATGACTAATAACTGCAACTTAACTTTATATTGACCCTACTATATTTAGACGGTCGGCACTTACAGTTTTATCATTTTTAATATAAATATTGCCTAAGAGCAATGAATACTTAAACTTGTAAAATTTTAAATGAAGTGCAAGGAAAAGCAGTGAATATAAATGGCAAACTCGCAATTAGAGTTTTAAATTTCTTGAAATTTCCAGACGTGTCTTTTGTTTCTTTACTTTCAACTCTGAAAAATCATACAAAAACTGCATTTTAAACAAAAAGTTTCCTATAGAAAAGTTTCTGTTTCTTATTCTTAATTAAAAGTTTTCGTTTGGACGAACTTGTGACAAAATTGATGAATAATAAATTCTCTAAAATGAACCCCAAATATGTCTTTCACAAAGTAAATTTTATAAATCAATTTGTTTGAGATTAGAATATTTTATAATTCTTAAAGGATGTTTTAACTTATTTTTACGTGTTGATTATATTAATTTATTCTTTGATCTTTTTAATTAAATTGAACTCCATCATTAACCTAAAATTTTCGATTATTTGTTTAGTATATTCAAGATAAGTTTCAAATGCTTGGTAAATTGTAAAAGATCTACACTATTTGCATAGTTATATATTTTTATTTAGTTAAATTTATCTTATGAAATTCATTTTACCGGTATGTATTTAGTTAGTATAATACGCAGGCGTTCACAAACACATAGCCATAGAAAAAATAATAATATTTTATTTCTTTGTCTATGCACATAGCAGCCCTTAGCAATTCGATAAATTTAAATTGAACATGCATACAATACATATTTTGAAACGTAAAAATAAAATATGTACCGTTATAAAAGTTAATAAAATATCCTATTTATGAATATAAATATGTATAAATAAATATATAATCACAATCAGTTATCCATTTCTAAAGAGTGCCAATCTGCATTCTTATTTACATTGACGATATATCGACGACCTTTGAGGGCGCTTACCAGGCGTCACCTCACGAGCTGTCAAAAATGTCGTCGAGAGATTACAACAGGGACTACTTTTGTGCACAGTAATTGTTCGTTGAGTAAAACATTTATTTTTGGAAAATGTTGTGTCAGAAATTCATACATTTATTATTTGTCAATGTTAATACATTTCCTAAAATTTGATGATGAACAAATATCATGAAGCAAATTATTTTGATTTTAATTTCAAACTTTTTTACATATTTTTTCTATTACCGAAAATAATTACATAGTTTAGTGAAATATAATGAACACATTTAAATTTGTACCAAAATTGAAAACAGTATTCCGCGAATGGGGTGCTATACCTACCATAGTCAAATTTTAACTATCTTAAATAAGAAGACGAAAATATACATAAATTAATGAGTATTAGTGAAAAAAAATTGTTTAAATATTGATTAGGTACTAAGAATTTGATTGGTCGCCTGATTTTAGAAAAGAGATTCGCGCGTCTGGTGCGGTCACCTTTAAAACATTATGAAATGCCACGTTGATGTATAACCTAACAAAAAATTTAACAATTTTGTGTTTGATGAATTTATTTAATTATAACATCTAGTAATATTAACAATAATAATATATTTATATTTAAATCAGTTTGTAATATTAATTAAATTAATATTGAAACTTCAAAATAGACAAACACTAGCGCCATCCGTCGTCATAATTTGTGTCATAACATTGTGAAACTGTTTCAGTGTTCTATCATTTATAAGGGAAAAAATACTTATTATTTGTGTTATTTATACTTAATAATAATTTCTTCGTGAATATAACGTATAAGTTCTTATATAAAAATATTTCAGCTTTGCAAACATGAAAAAAATTGTTCCCTCTATAACTAACAGTATGTCCATTGTTTATCGATCACTGGTCAGAAACTGCTACGTCACGCACCAAATTCTTAAACTTTAAAAATTCATATCTCGCTAATTATGTAAAATTTTTAAGTCGCGTTTGCAATAAAATTCTTATTTCATCCTGTTCTTACAGAAAAAAAATGGACCCCCATTGTTAATTTTTCCACATTTTGCTAATTTCAAATAAATTTGTAACTAAAAATGAAATTAACAAGATGCCACAAATTATTACCCATTTCTGGGTACAGCAATCTGCTTCTAATATTATATTGTGACTTCAACGGCCCGGGTTCGATTTTGACCAACGCGAAAATAATTTCCACTTTTCAAATAGCACAAAAGTGACATCTGTAGTGTTAGTGTTCAGTGTTCTGTGTTCCGTCCATGATAGCATTGAGAACCCATAAGACAACGCCTGATCAGTTCCCTCGAAGATACGGGTAAGTCGCAATTACCGAAATCTGTATAGACAAATTAAAATTGGCACATCAAAAAATGAGCACTAGGCCGTGAGGATATATTTATTTATATCAAGGCTTATTACCCATTTCTGGGTGTACCAATATTTTGCTTCTATTCGCAGATTTCGGTAATGAAGATAAATACAGATTTCGGTAATGACGTTATCAAGTATGTTCCAGATTTAAGCGGCCTAACTTAAACCATGGATTAAAGTCGTAAAAATAAGGTGCAAGTTCATTTGAGCAAATGTGCGTAAATGCATTGTTTCAGAGATATTCATGTTTTTCTTATTGGAGCAGCGCTACTTTAAAAATCATCTTCATAACGTGATATCAAATATTATCTTATTAAAATGTGACATAATATTTAAATTAATTATAAATGATTTGTTTATTTAGATTTTTTGCTTGGGGTGCCATAAAAGAAAAAGTTTATGATGAACAATTTTGAACAAATGTTATAAAAAAATATGTAATATATATATATATATATATATATATATATATATATATATATATATATATATATATATATATATATATATATATATATATATATATATATATAATTCATTGAGAATTATCATTTTTGCCCTGGCATTAATGCAAGCAAACTAAATTTTGTATAGAAATTAGATACTAACCAAATCATTTGTAATTAATTTAACTATATCGCAACTTAATAAGATAATATTTCATATCTCGTTATGAAATTGATTTTTTAAAGTATCACTGCACCAAAAAGAAAAGCATGAATATCTCTGAAAGAAAACATTGACATTTCCCTAAATGAACTTGTCACCTTATTTTTACGTGTTTAATCTGTAGTTTAAGTTCAGCCGTTTAAATCTGGAACACCTATGTACATACGCATACCGATACCAGCACTTTTGAAAGCATTTACCAGGCGTCACCTCATGACTGTTGTAGAGAGAGCACCACACCATAGAAGTCACTTCTTATTATTTTCAAGTTTCAAAAATATTCTATATCATCATAATTATATTCACTGGAAAATGAAAATTTTATACAAAAACATACACATAATCCACCAAATTTCATTATACTAATATTGAATATTAGTTACAAGTGACATTCTGAAAATTTCATTTTTAGTTATCTATTTTCAATTTATGTGAAATCAACAAAATGTTGAATAATTAACAATTCGCGGAATACTGTTTCCGCAATTTCAATACAAATTAAAATGTTTTCAAAATACTTCTCTAAAATAATTATTATTTTCGGCAATAAATAAAAAACATAAACAGCCCGATTCATAAAAAAGTTTAAGCTAATCCTCATTTTTGGATTAGTGAATTCTATTCTATTCCGGTATTTAAAATTTAATTTTCATGATATTATCAATAAAGGTAGATACTAGGAATAGATTAGACTATATTTTAAGATATAAACTGTCAAAATTAGAGTAGAATTCGCTAATCCAAAAGTGAGGATTAGCTTAAACTTTTTTATGAATCGGGCTGAAAAAATTTAAAACTAAAATCAAAATAATTTATTTCATAAAATTTATTTATTCATTTTCACGTACAATTCAAATTTTAGGAAGTATTGTTATACTTACATTGACAATAAATAAATGTATGATTTTCAGACACAACAGATTTCAAAAATATTTTTTATTCACAAACTTTTGCTATGTATATGAATTTACATATACGAAATATGTACCTATTTAAATTCTCGTTTATTACACTATGTTTACATTGTCACCATGAACTGTCGTCTCCTACACGTTCGTGTTAAGTGCATGTGCGACAGGTGCAAATTGTTTTACATCTTTGACGTCATTACGACAAGCAGCCAATGGGACACAAGGATACAATGGAGCGCCAGAATACAAGTTTAAGGCGATTGATATGCTACTGAGAAGAGGGGCAATAAAGGAATTAAGTATTTTATCTTATAATCTCAGTTTCTCGTTAGACGTATTCAAGTTCAGTTATGTGTACAGGCCAAATAGTTTCCCAAAATAAGTGAGAGTGTCTTTGGAAATTGAAGACATTTTTTTAACCTGTCAGTAAGTACCATTAAATTTTTATTTTATTTTATGTTTGTGGTATGTTTATAAATGATAACCCTCCCTCCTAATCAATAGATTTATTATTTAAATATAATATTTTATTCTACATTCATACATACAAACATACATTCTCCTTAATTGTAATTATTCTATACTTCCTTTACGGTGAAAATATGTCATTACCAAAAGTTGCATAACTTTCACAGTCAGCAATTGATAGAAGTTCTTTAAATATATTTCTCATTTTATTTGTATTTAAAATACATTACCTGAATAGCGACCTGCAATTTTATATATCGAAAATATCAATAATAAAGCTTTGACAATATTAAACTTTTTTTTTTGATATTTAGAGTGTTTAGAGTGATTGGCATAGCTAAAATCATTTTAGACTATTATTATTATTATTATTATTATTATTATTATTATTATTATTTTATTCAAATTTCGGGAATAATGTTTTTTACCTCTCGCTAAGAGAAGTATTGGAATCATGCTAAAAATCGCATATCCAGATTTTAGTGAATAAGCACGTTTTAAGGTCCCTAGAACCTGATTATAACATTTTTACGATGATGTCCGTGTGTGTATGTGTGTGTGTATGTGGATGTATGTGAGGATGTTGGAGCCAAGGTTTCTCAAATACTATAAGACTAAAAAAATATTTAACTGCAGATTCCTCAATCTGACTTTCCTGGGAAGAAAGATTAGATTTTGGTAACAATTGGACAACCAGAAGTAATAGTTTCTTTAAAAAAATCTTCTAAATATTATTTTTTGAAAGTTTCTGTTTCTGTTATTACTAATAATAAAGAATATAAAAATCTCTATCCGATACATTTAAAATTTTTATTATATCTTCTATGAAGTTAAAGATAGAATTTAAAATTTTTATTATATCTTCTATGAAGTTAAAGATAGACATATAAATATATAAAATAATGTGTAAATTTATCTCGCAGCCCATGGAAAACAAGTGGAAAAATTAAAATGTTTGTAATTGACAGATAAATGTGTCAAAAAGCCAGACACATTACTGAAGACTTTTCCTGGGAAGTACATTTAATATTTCTTATTTTATTATTAATTAAATGTTTATAATTATAGATACATATATTACGTATACCCTTCAGAAATACCGCCAATCTCATCAATGAATTGGAAGAATCTCGAACATTAGAAGAATAAGATTGAATAGAATGAATTAAAAAATATATAAAGAAGATATGTGTTTTTGTGTGTTTCAGAAATGTGAAATATGTACAACACTTATATAGCCTAATATGAAAATGGCGAGAGGTCTTGTGATGGTCAAACAGATTTTTATTATGCGTTAATAATTTTATATACGACTAATAAATAAAATATGTATATACCTTGGCAATGTGCCAATCTGCTTTGTACACAACAGATTTCGGTAATGATGATGACATACCGTGCTGCCGTTTCCCAAACGACACCACACGGGGACTCATTGCTAGCGTAGAGTGGAGAGTGCACCACAGGGGTCATTTTTGTGTCATTTAAAATTCGAAATATTTCTTATGATGTCGATCGGGATCGATCCCGGTTTCCCAGATTCGCGACCAGACACTCACGGACGTTAAATTAAATATGTGGTTTTTGCTAAAACCCTATGTAAGTAATAATAAAAGAATAGTAGTAACTATTCTCACTGGCACACCAATCAGAATATTTTTAATAAAATGATTATGTAAAAAAATAACATTTGGAAATGACAGTCATCACCTAACATCTCAAAACAATTCACTGTTAACCAAATATTGATGAACACGTACGTCATATGGATTATTTAATTTGTGTTATTAAACGAAATTATAAAAAATTTGTGTGTGGTTAGTTGTCGATAAAGTATGGTATACAACTCGCTAAAAGGGTTATTAATGTTATTACCGTGGATGAAGTTTACAAATTACAATACTAGCTCTGTTTTCTCGCTCGAGTTGTAAACTTGCATGTACTTTTAAGTAATTGCCTTCGATTGAATTTGAATTGAACTTGTCAGTACCACAAACGGTCACTTACCTAATTTAAAAACAAATGTAAATATAATACGACCGAATTGAGTTAGGTGAATGTAATTTATTAAAATATTACGAAATTAAATGGAACAAATAGAGTTCATATCAAACATAATATGCCCGCATCATTCTGTCATCAGCAGGGTTGCGCAATTTAACTTTCACTACACAATCAAATTGTTACCAGACAATATTTGTGGTTAATTAGGAAAATTACTAACTTGGAATGATTCTAGAAAAATTGTCTAGGAGGTCATTTTTATCGTTATTGAAAAATGCATTCTATATCTTACGTGTCTGACATTTAAACCTGATAAAAATATGGTTTTAACATTCCGTTTAAATTCTAACCATTAAACTGAATTTTTGAAACAATACCATTGTTTAGCTTAATAACTTTTGGTGATAACTGTTTTATAAAATTAAAATTTTGTGAAATATCATACGACAGATAATTTATCACAATATTATGATTTAAAATGCATGATAAGGTGGATTTTATAATAATCCTATTGTTTAACAAAATGATAACAGGCATCCATATTTGTAAATTCTGATTATTTTTGCTCTGTAAATGAATCATTACTGTTATAATTTGAAGAACAGATTAAAGAAAAATTATATGATCTATAAAAAAATATACTAACGATTCAATTTGTTACACATCGTATACGTATGTTATAATTACTAGTAAAAGTGAACGAATTAATTGTCATTTAAGAACAGTAGTTTGTAATAAATTCAGAATTATTAACTAATTAGCAGAAAGTACATTCAAATTAAAGATAAATTATTTACGTTTTCCAATCATTTATATGTATAACAACTTTCCATTTATTGTATAAAAGTGAATCTTATGGTACATGAGAGTATACATGTTGTCAACAGAATAATTAATGTTAGTAAGTTTATGTATGACAAACATTCGAAGAAAATTTATCTTTGCAAAAATTTTAGTCAAACTAACTCTTGTTATCAAAACACAGACATGGGATACTGGGAAATAAGATAGGTAATATAGGTAAGTACTTAATTTTATGATTATTTATAATTATGTAACTTTCAAGTAACAAAATTATTAATACAATAAGGCAAGAATGGTGGTTAATAATTGAGTTAGCTATAATATTTTTCTGATCATCGTACTAAACTGAAGAAAATCTAGTTATTTTATCCCATGATATTTTATTAGGTTAGTAACTTTTCACTTAAATTTGAAATGAATTGTTTAGCAGTGGTATCTATTGTTATTTATAATAAAATCATCTGTTAATAATAATTCAAATCCTTCATTATTATGTATGTATATGTCATTAATATACGATTTTTAATTATTATATATGTATATGCCATTAATATACGATTTTTAATATATTAATGAAACCCGTTGACAAAATATCAGTAATTATAATATTTACAAAACGTAAAGTAAACATATAAAAAAATGTTCTTAATTATGTGTATTATAAAATAGATTTTATAAAAAAGTAAATTTTTATTACATAAAAAATAATTTTCAGTGCAATTATATACTCCTGTACATAAATTTAAGCACACTGTTATTATGAATATTAAATGCACATTTTAACGTAATGTTCTAAATAAACGAGTAAGAATAATTACATAAAATTTAAAAACTACAGTCACATTGAAAATATAATTATACTCGTATTTACATATTTATACATGTATGACAAATTTTAACTACAACAAAAAAGTAATGTACTAAAACGAATTTGTAAATGCTTATAAATTTAATATACAAGGTAATTCATACTATGTTGTTAAATTTCATGATAAGTGAAATAGCACATAAATTTGCGTAACATTCAAGTGAAAATAATGTTTATTACTAGAGTTAGTAACCTTTTCATTTGATAGGAAATATTTACGATAACATCAAACTCGTTGAAATCCATTCCTATAATAAACAGCATAAATAAATATTATACTATTTACCTACTTAATAATAATTATTATTATAATAATAATAATAAAAATAATAATTTAAAGCCAATCTTACCATCTTAAATTTTAACTACCAATTAAATAAACAAAACCTAAAAGGAATGAACTGTCAAATGACAAATTTATAATTGCTGTCAATAATCCGTTTTAATATTGTTTATTTAACTGGTAGTCAACATTTTAATCAGAAATGGTAAGATTGGGCCTTATCGCCCAACAATTAAGGCCATTTACAGGACAATACATATAGGTAATGTCAATTATGATACGTGTATATCAGTGGCGTGCGGTGCGTTTTTGTGTTGGCTGTGCAGATTTTTTTTAAAAAAGTATTGTGTTGGTAGAATCTTAGGTTAACAATTCAGAATTATCTTATTTTTTTATACTATGTCCCTTCTAGAAAATGGTTTCTTCAGTAAATCCGCAATTAGTAATTCACTTGCAATTTCCATTCTATAAATTTTCATAAATACAAATATAAGTTAAATAAATAATATATAAATTATATACCAAATACCTAAAATTAATAATTAATTGTTTGCCTGAACTTGTTTATGTTTGTGAATACTAAAATATGCTGCATGCTGGAGAGTGCGATGGGGCGATACGTATTTCTAATATTTTATCCTTGTCTGCGCAAATACACTGTTCCTGTACCCTCCCTGTGTAAAATTTGCGCACCGAGTGCAGTGCGGAGATCTGCACTTGCCCGGCAATTTACAAATCCGCTGATAGACAACCAAACACGCTACTGTTCGTTATTGTCCCATAATTGTATTAATATTTTTATATTTTGTATATCATATATTAAGATCAAATCAATTAAATAATTCACATTTTAATGCAATAAATTTTGAAATTATTCGCAGGGTGTGCAGTGCACACCTTGCACATATGCACGCCACTGGTGTATATGTTTAACAAACATAAAAAAAATCTGTTGTGGCCAGCACAATACCTCTCGCCAATTTCATATTAGGCTATAAATATTGTATTTAACATTTCTGGTACACACAAAATATTCTAATATTTTTCAATTCATTCTATGAACAAGTTTCCTCCTACTCTTCTAAATGTTCGAGATTCTTCCAATTCTTGACGAGATTTTTGTGCACTTTAGTGATAATTTCAAATAAAAATGTATTTATTTGCTAAAAAGTATAAATATGCGCTGTAGCTGTGTATACTAATATCATAATATCTCGTATAAGCGTTCTCACTCTAATGCATTCATTGAGCTTTATTACAGATTTCGTTTTCGTTTATGAAAATTTTTATATTTCTTTAAAACAATTAAGAAAATGCAATAACACCAACAGATTTTAAAAATAAAGAAAACATGATTTATTTGATGTTTATTTTAAATCAATGATTTTTGATTTTTTTTAAATAAATCATGATTATTGCCAATCCTGGTTGAAAGCAGTAAAAATGTGGAATAGAATAAATACGTGATTTACATTTTAAGGGCATTAAAAACTCGGTTTCTTTGAAAACTATAAACTTATTTTAAAATTTTAATAGTCCTTACAGTTTCAAGATCTAGTATTAATACAAATGACCCATCGTCTAATTTATTATGGAGCTGTGGATCATCCGATGGAGCACCTCGTTCTAAGAGCGCTGCCAAGATTACAATCGGTAACTTAAAGAACTTATCTACGCACTCTAATTATGAATGAAAAATAAGTAATTTTGGTCATATTCTTAAACCACATCCAATCAGACACTTAACAATAAATTGCATGAAAATGTAGAGGTTAAAAAATTATCTTCGCATAATTATATAAGAAATTACATTTAAATTAAGTAAACTGTTATTTACTATGAAAAAATATAATTATTATTAAGATAATTATTAGTTACAGAAATAAAAACGAATCGTCCCTCCTAATCTGTACAGCGATCGTCCTTCACATGAACAATTGTTTCTATTGCAGGCTGGCCAAGGTTGACCTTATACATCCATTTTTAATATCTATGCACTTATCAGACCCTTTTCATCTTGCAATCATTATAACCTTAACGTTTTTCCATAAAAACTTTGTCATTTTGATGAACGGCATTCCCTCGGGTATTCCAAACTACCTGCTCCTGCTAAGTTTAAAAATAATTGCAAGATAAAAAAAAACTGAAAAAGTTACCGTGCTTTTAATATCAAGATTGTTCTTTCTTGTTGTAATAACTGTAATCAACAGAGAAATATTTTGTAATTGCAATTGTAGTTTGGTCTATAATTAGATCAAATATTTATGATCAGAAAACGCCCATATTACGAAATGCAACTTTCTCTTCAGTTTAAATTAAACAAAGACCAATTTTCAATGTAATTAGCTTATTGTCACATTTGCCACTGGTGTAATTACAATAAAATTCCCCTGGCTCATCTGTAAAACTTGCCGCAGGAATTCCCTGTTCAACAATAATTATTTTATTTGTATTTTACTACTTCGAATAACTGATTACATCATATTTTGATATAGCGATATTTTATTATGGTTTTTTAGTGCTGCATATTTTCAGAGTTTTTTTTATCCAACTTTAGTTCGTCCTTTGCAAGAAGAATCTATTTTACATGTGGGAAATTTCTCGACTGTGGTATGGAGAAGGTGTTAACAGTTGCAATCTCAGTCAAACAGCACTTACAACACCGACTTTTAAGTGCACACTTGCACCTTCTTCGCAGGGTAGTAAGATCAAGATCTTACTAAATATTATATATCATTTACACAAAATACAATTCACACATGTATTAGAATTAAATTTATGTCTAACATACAAATTCATGTATATTTTTATAAAAAATTTTACACTTTTAAACAATTTAACTAATTGTTCCCCTTTCATGTACTTTTTATCTTCTCTCTAAAATCATCTTCTTTCAATTTTTTCCTACCTCCGTAGCATCTAATAGTCATGCAAAATGCAAACATCTTTCAATATTCAATTGTTGTCTTTGCATTTCCATATTTCATAAGATTTAATATTGTTATTTTATAATACTTTGTTCGAGTATTATGTTTTAAATGCTATTGTATTATACCGATATTTAATACTATTTTTGTATATCTTCGGCTTTATTTTTATTTGATGTAATCTATTTTTTTCACTTTTGGACGCCAGAGCCAAGCTATATCTCTCAAGAAGAAGAGTATTGTAGTAGATAAGATAATATATGGTAATTAGATTTTCATAACGTTCTAATATTTCACGCGGTTGCGTTAAAAAAGTGCAATTTTTCACATTTTTATTGTGTTAAAAAATTACATATTTTATAAATCCATTTTAATGAAAAAATTATTGTTTTTTTAACAGACGTAAAAATCTGATGCGGCCAGCCCATAACCTCCCGCTGGGTATTTAACCAGCGCGCAGCAAGCATTATCTACAAATATTTTTATATTCACACATAACAATCTTTATTTTACATTTAACAAATATATCATACACAAAATATATTTCACAAATATTGACAAAATTAATAGAAAATCTTAAAAAAATTAAAATAGTACTCGCATCTTTACACAAAGTCTTTTCAGAGCCGAAGACAATGAAGCAAATCAATAGCACTTCTAATATTTATGTATAATTGAAATTGAAAATATATTATTTTTACAAACCTTAATTTTATTATATTCAAATATGTACATATATTATTACTACATTCTCTTAAACACTGTTTCATTATGAATTTGAATGTAATTTCTTCCTGACAGTGACATTTATTTAAATATGTCAAAATTATTATTAAAATATTATATTTTTGTTTGACGCATATGCAAGGTGATGTATAAAAATAAATTATATTATAAATTTATATTTAAAATTATTTAGAGTTATTTACTAAATGCTATTATCGTAGAATTAAAGATTGTACCATTATATTCAATTTTTATTAGTAAAAGTTGCAGAAAAATTATATTCATTGTATTTTTTTCACGGAAAACTGTTAAAAGCTTGTATAAGTGATACTTCCGGTTATCCGATATACTCTAAAAACTAACGAGCTCTTCCTACTTTAGTGTAGAATGGGTATACAAAATTTGAAAATTTTCTGGATGATAGTATTTGAGTAATCGTGTCCACGGGATACACACACACACACACACACACACACACGCACACACACACACGCGCACACGCACACGCACACACACACACACACCCACATACACACACACACACACACACACAAACCCACAGACATCATTGTAAAAATGTTGGGTTCTGGGGACATCAAAACGTGCTTATCCACTAAAATCTCTATATGCGATTTTTAGCACGATCCCTATACCTCCCTTACCTAGGGTAGCGGGAGGTAAAAAAACATTAAATTCTATTTGTAGATAGTAATCTGTCATAATGAGACAGCTAATTTATATTTTGCAATTTTAATATTCAGTGCCAGGATTATATAATGTTTCTTAATACCACCCCATATATTTAAGGCTTCCCGCCCGTGGTGTCTGTTAAACCTCTCCCATTATCATGTTTAGAGGATTAACCAAATATCTTGTCTACAACTATACCTCTGTCTGACCCATCTTTTGTCTGTCTAATTTCACTCCACATGACGCGATTTTTGCTACTGTAGGTACTGATTTTATTTGGGTTGCTTCTTTTCATTTTTTTTTTTTCTTCTATCATGATATTCAGTGGAAACTTTTTTTCTGGATCTCGATCATTCAGACTTTCGAATTATTCATCATATATTTATGGTATATAACAAAAACTCATAACTCATGATTTTTTACCTGTCGCTAAGAGAGATATTGGAATCATGCTAAAATTCGCTTATCTACATTTTAGTGGATAAACACGTTTTAAGGTTCCTATAATCTACATCTGATACATTTAAAATTTTTATTATATTTGTATAGATTTAGAGATAAAAGCACTGTAATATATAGAATAATCTAATCGCAGAGACTACGACACTAAGGAAACCAAATGTTTATAACATAGTTTGTAAAAAACAGATATCAGTGTCAAAAGTCAACAGTTTTAGTGACATTCTGAAAGCTTTTTCTGGGAAGTACATTTAATCTTTTGTATTGTTTTATTAATTAAATATTTAAAATTGTAGGTAACATGCATATACATCTTTTAGAAATACCGCCATTCTTGTTAATGAATTGGAAGAATATCTGACATTTAGGAACTTACTCATACAATGAAAAATAGATATAATTAGAATCGTAACTGTGCAGAAGATATGTTAAATACAATAAAAACAATATTTGGAGTTCTGTAATGTTTTTGTTATAAAACGACGGTTCGATAGCGAAGTGCAATGCAATACTTATATAACATAAAATGGAAATGGCGAGAGGTATTGTACTGACTACAACAGATTTTCTTAAGTGGGAACCTATGTTGAAAATAGTCTTATATTTTGTAAGCTCTTCAATGGTATATAACAAGTCTACATTCTCTTATTTTAAACATGAATGAAATAAGAATTATTCATTTATTTGGGTGTATAAATTAATAATTATTACAGATCTTATTTTGTTTATTTTGATTATCTATAATTTTCATTTTCTCCAAATTATTCTTAACTAATTATTTTTGGGTCAGTTAAATCATTATTTATCGACGTTACACTTGGCTTTAACTTTAACATAATTCAAAAAAATTAATTTAATATGCTTTTGAAGTAAAAAATGAGTAAAACTGAAAAAATAATATTAGAAATAAACAAGTGCTGATTTGTAATAGATTGTTTAATTTGTTCCTTAATAATTTATCAATGTTTTTCGCCGTAATAAATTAATAATTCATCTTTTATTCATGTTCAAAACAAAAGTGTAGACTTGTGATACATCATTGAGAATCTTATATAATAAGCAAAAAGAAGAAACTATTTTTAACACCATTTAAAAAATCACCTCGAGACGTATTAAGTTTTCAAAAATTCTAATTTTATTCTACCGAAAGAAACGGTTAAAAATTTGTTAAAATAATTTTCCTCTAACTATCGTACTAAATAAGATGTGAGATTCATATATTGGAAATGAGCGAAAACGAGATTTTGCCTGTAGCTCAGAAACAAAAGAAGACCGAAAATTTCTATGGTAACTATTAAATTTTTCTCGAAAAGTTGACCCTGAAATGTGCAAACAGTTTTGCTCTATTGTTAATATTACCCGAGATACCTTAAACCTTAAAGAAACATGAGACATTCTATACTTATTATATTTTTTCTGCAGCTTCAAATTTTTGCCATGCTCAAAACTCTGCGACATATACTTGTATAAAAAAGAATAAAGTTCATATTTATTTATTTTTATCTTTTAATCGATAACATTAGAATACCAATATAAGTAAGAAGTAAGTGCTAAATTTATTGCAAAATATAATAGACATTACTTGGAACCTGTTTAAATTCAAAATCTCTTACGCCCTGGCCCTGAGGGATTCAGAGAATAGACTTGTACACTAGGAATTTCTTAAAAGTTACACAGTTTCTGTAATGGTGAGTTCTCGAATTCCATTTTTTTAAAAGAAAAAAATTACAAAATGAGTATAGCTCAGATCAATTCTCTCAAAGCGTAGTGATTATGAATATAAACAATTTGTAAAAAAAAAATATTTTGATCTAAGTTTTCCATTTTTAGTTACACAGTTCAGATTTCAAATGTATGTAACTGACAGATAAATGATACTGGTAAAAAAGAAAATTGTAAATAAAGCAATAATTATACTCTACGTATGCAAAGGAATATAATATAGTTTCCAGCATCAATAAATGTAGATATGTATTTAAATTAACAAAAGTTTAAAAAAATAACACTCGATTTAGTTTCACAAGAGAAGTATATTTTTACTTTATTGTACACTTTCGCCAGTTGGGACATCGTCAGAAGTACTGGCGGGAGGTATATTGCTGGCCGCAATAGATTTTTGTTTTTCAGCTACTACAACACTGTAATCATACATATTTTTTTTCTCCTTTAATAGGGTCCTATACCATAGTCATATTTTAACTATCTTAAATAAGAAGACGAAAATATACATAAATTAATGAGTATTAGTGAAAATTTTTTCTTTAAATATTAACTAGGTCCAGGGGCGGATTGTCCTATCGGGCGATCGGGCAAATCCCGAAGGGCCGAGTGGTCCAAAGGGCCGGTTGGCCGCCATCAATTAAATAATGTAGTCATAAGATATATATTTTTATAATTTAAAAATATAAATTTTGAAGAATTATTACTAATATTTGGAAAACTTATCGTTATTTTTTAGTAGAACTTCGATAACTCGAAATCGAATGTGCCACAAAAAAGTTCGCGTTATCAAAATTCGAGTCATTAAATTTAATACTCCAATATAATAAATAAGAAAGATACATAGTATATGAGTAGATATATGCACTTACATATGTAGGGGGTATTTTATAAAATGGATATCTGTTGGAATAAAAGAATTTTTCTTCTTGCACATATAAATTTTTCGTCCAGTTTCAAAACACAATGTAAACTAAATAAAGAACTAGGAGTTTTTCGAAAATATTCGACTTAACGAAGTTCCTTTTCTGATGGATTCCAGTTTTTGGTTTGTTACCAAGAATTTCGAGTAATTTTAAGGTCGAGTTATCAAATAAAAATTATTTGCATTTTTTACCCCAGGTGATATTACCAATACATTTCGTTCCAAATATTAAATATTAGGGTTTTCTACTTTAGTATCATCAGGAAATTTGAATTTCAAAGCCAATTAAGACATCCTATTGGTCTATATGCTTAGGCCCGTAATATGTTTCTGGACAATTTTGGAATAGGTACATTATATACATTTACTTATACCGGATGGAGATATAAAAAATATGTACATATAGATATAACAATGTGATAATTTTCATAAATAAATATTATTATACATATACTAGCATGTATTATATCCTTTTCACTTTGGAAAGGGCCGGACTAAGAATAATCGCCCGGGCCGATTTATTTCTCCAATCCGCCCCTGACTAGGTCACAAACTATAAGCGATTGAAGCTGATTACTAATTGGGTATGCCGCGTTAGGTACTAAGAATTTGATTGGTTGCCTGATTTTAAAAAATAGATTCGCGCGTCTGAAGCGATCACCTTTGAGTCACCTTTAAAAGAATATGAAATGTCATGTTCTTCTATAACCTAACAAAACATTTAACAATTTTGTATTTGATGAATTTGTTTATTATAACATCTAGTAATATTAACAATAATAATATATTTATAATTAAATCAATTTGTAATATTAATTAAATTAATAATAATATTAATTAAATTAATATTGAAACTTCAAAACAGCCAACACTAGCGCCATCCGTCGTCGTATTTTGTGTAATAATATTGTCAAACTGTTTCAATGTTCTATAATTTATTAGGAAAAAAATGCTTATTATTTACGTTATTTATACTTAATAATAATTTCTTCATGACTATAACGTACAAGTTTTATATTTTATACAAACATTTCAGCTATGCAAACATGAAAAATATTGTTCCCTCTATAACTAACAGTTTGCCCCATTGTTTGTCGATCACTTGTTAGTATCTGCTACGTCACGCACAAATTCTTAAACTTTAAAAATTCATATCTCGCTTATTACGTAAAATTTTTAAGTCGCGTTTGCACTAGAATTCTTGTTTTATCCTGTTCTTACAGAAAAAAAAATAAAAGAAAAATGGTATAGGACCCTATTCCTGCTAAATTTCCGTATATCTTTAAAACAGTTGCTGTTTTTTTTTAATGTACTATTTTTTTGGTGTATCACCGATTCATTTCCACCCCCCATAATATCGTTTTTTCTCTATCTTCTTTTTTAAAAATCATAATTTTTGTTTTCTATTTGCCTAGTAACATTCTGTTTTTGTCTCAATACTTTTCAAATGCTTTCATGTGGCATTTCATTTCATTTTCTCGTTTCGCTAAACTTGCTATAGCGCCAGAGGACGTCAACGGTAATATTTTTTATTGTTTCCAATTATAGCCCCATCTGGTTTTGCTCACTTTTTAATCGATGTTGCAAAACTGCTATGAATTTTTTATCAATAAGAATTAAATATTTATAGTTTGTTATACCTACTAAACTACAAAGATAAGAATAATGTAGGGTAAGTAAAAGCAATGCGTCAGCGTCGTAATACTTTTTGTGAAATTCGACGTTATGCGATTTGGTATTGTATGAACATTACATGATATACTTAACAATGCTAGTATGTGGGGTATTACAACTTATATTTGCTTCCAGAAAACTTACTTTCATTTTATATTACTGTTAATAGCAGTTTTATAGAGTTTTTAAACTTTCTTGTAGACTGCAGAGTGTGCATTCAACCCTAATTTATGGAGACTATTTCCGGATTTATCCTTATGTAATCAGTTAAGTGTGTCATTATTGTTATCATTTTTAAAAATTATGTCTTACATTTATGAAAGAAATATCTAGAAATAATTTTTTATTCAAACAATTTGGCATAAATCTACCTATATATTTTATTAAATTATTCAGTAATGTGTGCAAACATCTATTTTGAAAAGGTATGTATCTTTTATATTGATCATTATTTTTACCTCTCGCTAAGAGAGGTATTTGATTCATGCTAAAAATCGCATTTTATTGAGGTCGAATGATTTCAGGTCTTAAAGTTCCATATATTTATTTCAAAAACGTACAAATATGTTATTTGAACGTTTCGGGCAATAATTAAATTAGAGCTTCACTTGTCGCCATGGTGATAGCTTCATCCGTTTTCTTTTCGTCGTTCCTGTTATGATTACCAATAAATCCTGGAGTTGATTTACTCAAATTACGTGTAAAAATGTATTTATAATTGGATTTCACAAAAGGAAAACTAATTTTTACCATTCGCTGAAGATGGGCTAATTATTACCCGAAACATTCAAATAGCATATTTGTACATTTTTTAAATAAATATTATATATGGCACATTAAGACCTGTGTGTGTGTGTGTGTGTGTGTGTGTGTGTGTGTGTGTGTGTGTGTGTGTGTGTGTGTGTGTGGGTGTGGGTGTGGGTGTGTGTGTGTGTGTGTGTGTGTGTGTGCGCGCGCGCGTGCGTGTGTTGGATAAACAATGTTCCTACTTTTGCTACGAATTCCTCAATCTGATTTTGGACAGGTAATCGGCCCATAAACCATTTTTTAAAAATATTTTTAAATGAAAGTTCGTTTAATTTTGAAGCAATTCGTGGTATCAAAAAGTCATAATTGTTTCTTGTACAGCTGCATTTGATTTTTAAAGAAACCTATAGCTATCTTTATCACACCAGTTTCTGTAGTAGGCTGCGCGAGAAAGATACCAATAGTGTGACGTCATCTGTGGCCCTGAAATAAATTCAAATATCTCGCCAAGTAATAATTAAAAAAATTTTTTTATCTTAATCGTTATTTATTGAGTAGTACTTTAAGGATGAAGTGTACATTTTATTATTTGTTGTTATGGTTTATAGGCCTATTTTAATAAAAACAAATTTTCAATTCCTCAGCGTTTCGGTTTAATTTAAACCATCTTCAAGATCTAAAATAGAACATACATATTTTATTTACAATGTTTCATATCATATAAAGCACAAATTCTAGACATTTGATTATATGTGTAAAAAATGTAAAAAATATAAATTTGTAAAAAATGAACATTACATTGACTTATTAATAAATTAATAACAATGAAATTAAATGAAATATCAAATACAACTCAAATTTGAATGAACTGTGTATATGGTATACAATATGAAGATATGTATATGAATAGTGAAAAATCTTTGGTAGCAGCAATACAGCAGGTTTATTCAGAAATTTAGATTTGCTTTAAAATTAAAAATGCAGAAAAAATGAATATTTTGTATAAATAGTATTCAGTAAATTATTATTATGCCACGTCTAAGACAATGTTAAATGCTCATTCCACGTTTTCTACATGTTTACTAAACAGATTAAGTGAGACTAAAATAGATTATTTATAAATTCTATATTTACAATCATTACATATTCCTAATGACAATTTTATTACGTGTATAATACGTATTATTACTATAAATGTTAATATTATAATTTAAAAAAAATACTTTCTGTTCAACAAAAAACATTACAAAATTTCCCCTAAATATATCCCTTAGAAAAACTTTTTATACTAAGATATTTCTGGTAGTACAAAGATATTGACACTTGACAACACTTTAGTAATACTAAAAAATCTGATGTGGCCAGCACATGACCTCCCGCCAATTCCATGTTTAAAATAGCATTGAGCTTTAAGTAAAGTTTCACTTCCGATTGATCGTTTGTAAACAAAATCTACTTTGTTGTTCCAATAAATAGAAAAGTTTGTAATACGAAATTTTGGATTATATTTTATTATGTTTTTCCTGCAAAAACTATTAGAGCTTCAAATTAAGTACTACATCCGGTTTATAATATATAGTCAAAATCTAATATGTTGTTTCAAATTATATAAGAGTATTAAATACCTACCAACTTTGCGAAGTTTTGGATCATTTCGTCACACACACATTATTGTCAAAATCATCACCAACTTCCTTATGCTCTAAAACGCAATCTGTGTAAATTCTTCGCCGTACATTATCCATTTCGTAAATGTGTAGTTGCAAACTATTATTTGACAGTTTGAAATCACGTTCTTATTGAGAGCTGTTTGATATATAATGCTGCAAACATCAAACTTAAATCGAATTATCCTGTATATCTAATATTTATGCATGATGGAAAATATATTATTTTTACAAACCTTAATTTCATTAGAATCATATTTAAACTACTAAATTCTTCTTAACACGGTTTCATTATTAATTTAATGAAAATTTTTTGGTTAAAAAATTATCCAATTGAATCCCTTTATTGCTGACCACGTGTGCGAAAGTAACCAATCAAAACAAACTTACACTGAAAATTGCTTCGTGACAGTGACATTTGTTTAAATGTCAAATTTGTTATTAAAGTATTGTTTTTGTTTGACGCAGAGGCAAAGTGAAGTACAAAAATAAATTATTTTAAAATATAATATAAAGTTATTTCAAGTTATTTACTAAATGCTATTAGCGTAGTTCGTAGAATTGAAGATTGTGCCATTATATTCAATTTGTATTGGTAAAAGCTGCTAAAAAATTATATTCAATGAATTTTTTACAAGAAAAACAGTTAAAAGCTTGTATAAATGATACTCCCGGTTATCCGCTATGCACTAAAACCTAATGAGCTCTTCCTACATTAGTATAGAATGGGTATACAAAATTTCAAAATTTTCTGATTGATAGTATTTAAGTAATCGTGTCCATAAGATACACACACACACACACACACACACACACACACACACACACACACACACACACACTTGCACACGGACATCGACATCATTGTAAAAAATGTTAAAATCGGATTCTGGGGACATCAAAACGTGCTTATTCACTGAAATCTCTATATCCGATTTTTAGCACGATCCCTATACCTCCCTTACCTAGGGTAGCGGGAGGTAAAAAGGATATTAAGCGCTGATGTGAGAACTACATATGTATTATGATAATATATATTTAATTTAATATATAAATCATCAAATTTG
Source organism: Ophonus ardosiacus (assembly GCA_943142095.1). Taxonomy (NCBI): domain Eukaryota; kingdom Metazoa; phylum Arthropoda; class Insecta; order Coleoptera; family Carabidae; genus Ophonus; species Ophonus ardosiacus. The sequence continues at coordinate 43,474,539 of OW964824.1, forward strand.
ATTAAAAAAATAATTCATAAAAAGTTTCCTTCTATATCCGGAAATGTTTTTTTTTATTTTCCGAGTTGAAGATTTAAATCAACGACCTCAAGCACAAGGTGTTCTACAATAAACCTATATCATATAATAGATTCCTAACCATTCGAAACAAAGCGGTAGTTTGCGGTTTATAATTATTGATGGCCGTGATATTAGCACCCACAACTTTTTTCACAATAAGTAAGCATGCAAGCATTCAACAACTGAAGTCCATCTTTGGTAAATTGGTAATTACATTGGATTTATTTTAAGGTTACTGGGGAATTCCCGGGTCAATAAAACGCATTACTGAGATATAAGAACCGGTTATTCACTGGTCGACATAGCAGATTGTTGCTGCTGGGTTTCCTTTTTTCATGTGGGAATTTCTATTAACACATACCGGCGTTTTTTAACAAAAGGTACTGATGGACTATTATTTTACTTCTGTGGTCAAAGAAATGTGTATACAATGAGATTAAATTATAACTTGCCGCGCATTAATTATAACAATTATTAAGTTGGAATTCCTCACAATTTTTTGCTTAAATGTTGCCTATTTAAAATGATATATACACTGTTTTTAATACACGTATGATTGACGTCAAAAATTTGAGTATAAACAAAGTAAATTGTATAAATTCGACACACAAATTTAACTGTTTATTTTTAAAAATAAAATTAATTTTAATAATCTGTGTCTAATTAAAAATAGAAATATGTGCATAGCTATTTGTTAGTTACAAAACTTGCAAATAAATATGCAAAATTAGTAATTTTAAAAATTAAACTTAACCGGACCTATTTTTCAATAATACCGGCGAAATTATAGCTTTTAATAAATTACATATTGGATTTTGCATTTTTTTGTATTTTTATAAATAAAGTAGTTAAATAATTTCATGTAGGTAAAAGTGATATGTTGGCATAACTACAGTTTAAATAAACACACGACTGACGATTACAAATAATGATAAGCAGCGTTACCAGACGTCACGCAATTTTAAAAAAATAATATTGTCCATGACATGACATGTCCCGATTTTATCTCAGCAAATGCTCAGGAAAGAATTAATATATTTATTATTTCGAAAAAGCATCATTGAATAAAAAAAAATTGTTATGGCCAGCACAAGACCTCTCGCCATTTCCATTTTATGTTATAAAAATATTGTATTGCACTTTGCTATCGAACCGTCGTTTTATAACAAAAAAATATACAGAACTGCCCAATTCTTCCAAGAGATTCTTCCAATTCATTAACAAGAATGGTTACCTATAATTTTAAATATTTCATTAATAAAACAATAAGAAAGATTAAATGTAACTAAAACTTTTCATTTTTGACATCTGTCATTTACAAATTATGTTATAAACATTTGAATTTGTCAACTGGTTTCATTAGCGTATTTTAACCTATAGTCGACTTATTACATCCTTTTATTACCTCTCCCTAAGAGAGGATTCATGCTAAAAATCACATATCATATTTAAGTGAATAGGCACGATTTAAGGTCCATATAAACTGATTCTTACATTTTTACGATGATGTCTGTGTATGTGTGCGTGTGTGTGTGTATGTGTGTGTGTGTGTGTGTATCTGTATGAATTTTGTTTTCACTCTAACTCAAATACTATCATTCAGAAAATTTTGAAACCTTGTATTTCTACCCTATACTAATATGAAAAGAAACCATTAGATTTTGGTGTAAATCGGACAAACGGAAATGGCACTTTACTTGACGCTCATAATGGAAGAGCTCTTCCCATGAATGTCTGATTGAGGAATTCATAGTTAAACTGGTCACACATACACACATACACACATATACACATCCACACACACACACACACACACATACACACACACACACACATACACACACACACACACACACACAGACATCATTGTAAAAATGTTAAAATCGGATTATATGGACCTTAAATCGTGCCTATTCACTTAAATCTGGATATGAGATTTTTAGCATGAATTCAATACCTCACTTAGCGAGAGGCGAAAATATGTTTTATTAAAAATTATATAATTACCCTAATCGAAATTTGCTACCATCGATAATGTAGCCCAGCTCACGCCAATGCCCTATAACTACCCTAGTATACATTTTTTTACCTCTCGCTAAGAGAGGTATTGGATTCATGCTAAAAATCACCTATTCAGATTTTAGTTAATAAGCACGATTTAAGGTCCCTATAAACTGTTTTCATCATGGACCTGTTCTTGAAATATATGCTATTTTAAGTTATATTTACATAAAATGAATGAATATTATAACACTGTATAAGTCTACCTACTTTATAATTACAAGTGTATTTAAATTATTAAGTTTAATGCAAGAAATTTATGTTAAAATAAAAACTGTTTGAAAACTGCAGTACAGGAATGTTAGCTCCTTCTTTCGAATTTGAATTTCTTAACATTGGTAGTAACCCCCACCTCCTAACACGCTATTTGTTATGCATGTATAGGCGGTCTTTCGGTCGCCAATAAAAATATTATATATTGATTTCATATTCGTGTCGAAGCGCTATAACAAAAAAAAACTTATTTCCGAAATATTTCAATTATACCATTTCATTTTTTTTATTAATATTCGTTATTCAGCATATACATTCGTATTTTTTTACTATTTTCCTTTAATTCGATTGAGCTGGAATCCCCTATTATAATTTTTAGAATTGTGATATTGGAGTTATCGTCGGTGAAAAATTTGTCACACACATACACACCATATACATACAACATGCTTATTCATTAAAAACTAACCACCGATTTTTTACCTAAAGGTGACGGAAGGTAAAAATCGCCGGTTGATTCAAAATGCATAGTTATCAAACATAAACTAAATTATATAGGGTGGAACAAATTCGAGTTCCATATAGGAAAAACTTTCTTATTATGCACGCTACAGAAAATTGATGTAGGTCTCCAAGGGCCAATTTTTTGAGACAACTTTAATAGGCACCACAGGAATTTTCGATCGTCTTTTGTTTTTGAGCTGCAAGCTAAAACTTGATTTTCGCCTATTTTGAAAATACCCCATATCTCGCTTATTATAAAAGATAAAGAAAAAATGTTTAGATATTTTTTATACTGTTTTTTTGCGTAGAATAACTTGGTGTATTTAGATTTTTTCATAACTTAATAATTTTCGAGATATAACACAAACATAATATTTTTAAGTGGGAACATATGTTGAAAATAGTCTCATCTTTTTCTTTATTTTATAAGCTTCTCAATGATGTATAACAAATATACATTCTTTTGTTAAACACATGTCCGGGGTGAAAAAAAAAAGTTTATTAAGAAACAAATGAAAAAATGAATTTCAGATCCTTTGTTTATTTTGATTCTATATCTATTACTTAAATTCTAAAAAAAAAATAGTGAATTATATTAGATAATTAATTTTTTATCGGCGTTATAGTTGAGTTTGACACAATAAGCCCATAAAAACCATAACAAAAAATTTTATCCTTAAAGTACTGCTCAATAAATAACGATTAAGATAAAAAAAAACATTTTTTTAATAATTACTTTCCAAGACATTTGAATTTATTTCTAGGGATACTGATGACGTCACACTATTGGTATCTTTCTCGCTCAGCCTACTACAGAAACTGGTGTGAGAAAGATAGCTATAGGTTTCTTCAAAAATTAAATGCAGCTATACAAAAACCAATTATGACTTTTTTATACCACGAATTTCTACAAAATTAAACGAACTTTCATTTTAAAAAATTGGTTTATGCCCTATTGAAAAAATGTGGTTTAATATGCTTTCTGAAGTATATAAATCAGAAAAATGAGTAAAAAGAAAGGAAATAACATTAAAAATATAAAAATAACACATTTCATATTTTTCACCCCAAAAAATTAATAATTCATGTTTTATTCATGTGTAAAACAAAAGAATATATTGTTATATTTCGTTGAAAAGCTTATAAAATAAGGAAAAGGATGAGACTATTTTTAATATATGCTCCCATTTAAAAAATATTATGTTTGTATTATACTATCTCGAGAATTATATTTGGTAAAAATCTAATTGCGCCATGTTATACTACGTAAAAAACGGTATAAAATTATCTAAACATTTTTTTATTTATTTTTTATAATAAGAGAGATTTGAGGTATTTTGGCGAAAATCAAGTTAGCCTGTAGCTCAAAAACACGATCGAAAATTCCTGTGGTGCCTATTAAAGTTGTCTCAATTGGCCCATTAACAACATCAATTTTCTGTAGCGTTCATAATAAGAAAGATTTCCTATACGGAATTTGAATTTATTCCATCCCGTACAATGCTACACCAATGCACTACTTAAATAAAATTTTGTAAAATACTATATCATATTTTACATACATGATACATACACATAAGTACATATGTATATGTAGTTACTGTTGATAAAGAAATCATTCTTAATTATCCATTAATTTCGTTAAAAACATTTTGAAACGATTTAGATAAAAAAAGGTTTTTATTGTTACGATTTCTTATATGAAACAATAATACAAAAAAAACCTTCTAGTTAAATACATACCGCAAATTTCAAGAACAAAATATTGGTTTTAAAACCAGTTTCATTAGCACGTGAATGTGAGTAAAGTTATTTTGTAAACAAAAAGTAAATATATGCTTTCGTCCGTCTGCGTATTAAAAGCATGGGATTTGCGGCAATTTTCAAACAAGATCTTTTTGAATGACCATGATGAAACACATGATAGATAGGATACGCATTCAAATTAAATACAATTGGTATGTATTTGTTATTAATATATTACTAGAATAAAGTTGAGATTTGAATTACTCTTCTCTAATGGTTTATAAAATTATTTGGTCAGTTATTTAAATTTTTATTATTTCTAGGAAAAGTTAGTCCTACAGAAAAATATGTAAATAATTTGTTTATTTTGTATAAAATATAATGTAAGATATGATCTGAATTTTAAAATTCGCTCAATGTTTCCACTGACGTCAGAGTAAAAGTGAAATGATTCCAAAGAAGTGGAACGTGCTTATGTGTGCATAATAAACATTAAAAGTTGGCTACTGTAACAAAACTTATGATGTCTATAGTTTCACATTATTACGAAATAATGAGAATGTATTACCTGCAGAGCAGAAGCATTATTTTCCTGTATGCAGTAAATTTTTAAAAGAAGTCAATTTTTAAATGCATGTCATAATTGGCTAAAAATTCAGAAAAACGTACAAGGGTCTCACTAGAAATATTGAGAATATACATAAAAAAAATATATATATCATCCCGGCATATTACCCATTTCTGGGTGTGCCAGTATCTACAACATATGTAGACATCGGTAATGATGACGATATATTTTACCGTGTGGGCGTCACCTCACGGACACTCATATTTGGTGTGGAGAGTGCACCCCAGGGGCCACTTTTATGCCATTTAAAATTGGAAATATTTGGCGTCTGTCGGGATCGAACCCGGTTCCCCCAGGTTCGCGACCAGACATTCCGGCACGCGGCCACGGGACCCCATAGACAATATGGTTCATATTTCCTAGTAAAAATAAATTAATGAATTTTTATATTCGGCAGCAATACGGTCGCAACAGGTCCGTTTCGTGAATAAGAACGCCCCAACCAAAGGCCGCATTCATTGCGGATAAATTGACCGCGGGGAGAATTGATCACCGGAATATTGATCGTAAAAAATTATCGCCAGAACAATATTGTAGAAATTCATTGTTAAGAAAATTAATGACAACAAAATTTACTACTACTCTACTACTACTGTAATGAATAAAATTTGGGCTATGCCGAGGGTCCCGACAAAGGGATCGCACTCTACTCCCGACTCCAGGTCATTACTGACGATAGAAATGGTATATTTATCTAAATATTACAACAATAACCCACAAGTTTTCCAAGCGTGGCTTTTGTGGCTTATTTGTAATTTGAACAATATTTTTGTTCGCATAAATATTCTGGCGATCAATATTTTTGTGATCAATACTTTGGCGATCAATTTTCCTAGCAATCAATTTTCTAGCGTTCAATTTTCCGGCGATCAATTTATCCCGCAATAAATTTACCGGAAATAAATTTTTCTTGCGATCAATTTTCCACGTGGTTAATTTACCGGCTTCCAGTTTAAACCCAAGCCATTTAAAATATTAATACATATTTTATTTTAATGAATAAGTAATATATTTTATATACAACCTGTAAATAATGTTAACTTTATTCTTATCAGTATCATAACTTAATGTGCTTCATTATATATCGAGGGAAATAAAGTACTCCCTAGGGAAATAAAGTGGTTCAAGTTCATTGTTAATTGATATTAATTAAGAGTTAAGCAATATTTTCAGTTATATTTATTTTGGAAAAAAATGTGATTTTTGAAAAATTAAACTTAAAATAAATAGATTTTCTTCGTTTATAGAAATGTGCTTCATTCTTCTTCTTATCCGTTTGTATATAAAATATTGTATATAACACGGGAGTAAAGTGTTATTATTTGCCTCAAGCGATTACATCCTTCGGGCTACGCCCTCAGGATTAAATCTTCGCTCTCGATAAATAATGACGAACTTTACTCCCTTGGTATATAATAGTTATTTATGTATTAAGAGCGTAAGGAGGCTTTTATGGCCTGCGGCGGGATTTTGAGCCCGAGGCGTAAGCCGAGGGATAAAAACACGTCAAAGGCCATAAAAGCAAGTTAAGCTCGTGGTACATATAAAACTTTATACACGGACGAAAATTTTCAAATTATGAATGTTAGAAAAATTGTATCGTAAAGAATTTGTCCTCGTACATCCAGTATCTAGTGTTGCTATGAAAGCGGAAAACAACAGTTTATTGTTTGTTTATTAGTTCTGTCATTTGAGTTTTATTTTGTGTATCTCCGTGCTTTCCATATAAATATCACAAAATTAATTTTCATTTTTCATTAAAGAATATAAAAATTTTCGATTTGTAATAAAAACTTTTCATGTTGCCTGTTTAAATTGTTTATATTGTAGGTTATAATTTGGTTTGACGTTTCATTATAGCCCGGCGGGCTATAAAATAACGTTTATGTCAAAGAAATTCATGTATAATTGTCAAATTATGATACGTCCGTGCATAAACTACTATTATATACAACCGGTAAATAATGTTAACTTTATTCTTATCAAAATCATAACTTAATGTGCTTCATTATTTATCGAGGGAAATAAAGTACTCCCTAGGGAAATAAGTGATTCAAGTTCATTGTTAATTGATATTGATTAAGAGATAAGGAATATTTTCAGTTATATTTATTTTGGAAAAAAATATGATTTTTGTAAAATTAAATTTACAATAAATAGTTTTTCTTTGTTTATAGAAATGTGCTTCATTCTTCTTCTTTTCCGTTTGTATGCAAAATATTGTATATAACACGGGAGTAAAGTGTCATTATTTGCCTCAACCGATTGCACCCCTCGGGCTACGCTTTCGACAAATAATGACGAACTTTACTCCCTTGAAATATAAACTACTATTATATATAACCGGTAAATAATGTTAACTTTATTCTTATCAAAATCATAACTTAATGTGCTTCATTATTTATCGAGGGAAATAAAGTACTCCCTAGGGAAATAAAGTATTCCCTAGGGAAATAAAGTGTTTCAAGTCCATTGTTAATTAATATTGATTAATAGATAAGGAATATTTTCAATTATATTTATTTTGGAAAAAAATATGATTTTTGTAAAATTAAATTTAAAATAAATAGTTTTTCTCACCCCCCCCCCCCCCCCCCCCAGCTTGCCGCTAATTATTTCCACAATAAACCCCTTGCCGATTGGCCTGTAATGAGTTTCAAATTATAATTTTGTATTACAGCCTATAATACGAATTTATAATTTGAAACTCATACATGCATATAATTTTTACTTCTCAGTGTGTTTCTTTAATTTTTAATAAAAAAATCTGTTAAGATACTTATTATTATTTTCTAAGTATATATTTACAACAATTTGGTGGACTTATAATTATTTAACATTATTTTATATTATTATTTATAAATTAATACTTTTAGTTTAAAATTTACCTATGAAGTATGTAGTAGCTTGTGAATATGCGTTTATAAACATATTATTAAGTCACAAATTAATAAAAAAAGATTATTCGAAAAAATACAATACTACTATACTCTGTTTTTTAATCAGGAGGAGTATTATTCTATTGATCGTTTATGGATTATTTTACAGAAATAATACATATATATATACTCTAAAATAATCCATAAACGATTGACAGCGCTAAAATACTACACATTTATAGTCCAGTCAATAGAGGTTTTTACCCTACAAAACGTGGGGAAAAAACGATTTTAACATGTTGTTTGGGTCGAGACGGAGATGAAAAATTCAAATTTGTGACTTTGGGGAGGCTCGGCGTGAGCCGCCAACTTGGATCAAAGATGCAAAAAATGAGTTTTTTAATATTATCTCGAAACCAGTGGCCTATATCAAAATTTTACAAGAATACAAAATTAAATCTCGTTACTTTTTGTACAAAAAGGTTAATTGCATCTTTTACCTGGGATGAACTCTCAAAGAGGTATGTTCAAAAATTGGTAACCAGAACAATTTATGAAAGGATATTTAATCACTCAAAATATGCACAATATTAAGTTTCTAATACATATTCTAATAGATTTTGTTGTTTATCACAGTTTACATTCGTCGTGGCATCAAAAGGAGTAAATTATCGATGATTTTTAAATAATTATTGTCAACACTTTCCCACAAATTCATTAACCACTCTGATCCGGTTAAAGATATGAAACCGCGGTTTTAAATTATCAATAATTTACTTCTTTTGATGCCTCGACGAATGTAAACTGTTATAAACAACAAAATCTATTAGAATAAGTATTAAAAACTTAATATTGTGCATATTTTGAGTGATTAAATATCCTTTCATAAATTGTTCTGGTTATCAATTTTTGAACATACCTTTTTGAGAGTTCATCCTCGGTAAAAAATGCAATAACCCTTTTTGTACAAAAAGTAACGAGCTTTAATTTTATATTCTTGTAAAATTTTGATATAGGCCACTGGTTTCGAGATAATAGCAAAAAACTCATTTTTTGCACCTTTGATCCAAGATGGCGGCTCACGCCGAGCCTCCCCAAGGTCACAAATTTGAATTTTTCATCTTCGTCTCGACCCAAACAACATATGTTAAAATAGTTTTTTCCCCACCTTCTGTAAGGCAAAGGTCTTTTTTGGTCTCCATCACTCAAATATATACTAACTGAAATGCGCGTACGTACCGTGACTGTGAAGACATATTGAAAGCTGGCTGCTGGAGTAGTCGGCAAACATCGGGACAGTTCGTGAGTAGACGGAAATTATTTCTTGTGGCGCAGGTTTAAATAAATGAAGCATAACATTAAAATAAAGCGATCAGGTATGATACGAATTATTTGGCTAGGTTCGGTTCGACACGAACGTGCGCGAACAGGACCAGCCATTATTGTTCAATAGGGCTTCAGTGCAGCGTACGCTGGTAGGTAGAGTATGCGAGTTCCAGTTAGTATATTTCAGTGGTCTCCATTGACTGGACTCTCCTCCTAGTTAAAAAATTGAGTATAACAAAAAATAATAAATTTATTTCCCAGCTGTCTTGTTTTACATTTGATTTACATTGAAATTGTTCTACGAGAATATTTTTGTTATTTTCTAAATAGTCGTTTATTTTTCTTTAGTAGGTACCTAGGTTTTATAAGGTACCTAGGTATTATTGTATTTTCTTAAAATAACCTTTTTTATTCCGTTCTTTTTTAATAATTTGTTTCACAAAGTGATATATGTATAATATTTCAACTGTGACATGAAAGACACAAAAAAATATTTATACATGTATAAATTAATGCTATTCTTCTACAATAAAGTGAAATATTTAAATAAAATAACTGAATCACATAATTTTAGATATATAGGTACTTCCAAATTAATTTAAAACAAAAACTAAAAACCTTTACTTTCTCGGAAAAACAAGGAAATGATGAACTGAAATTATATGTTATATTTTTTAAAACAAGCATTATAAAAATTATTTCCGTAAGCCACTCGATAGACAATAAAAATATCTAAATTTTTATTTAATTTTTTTCTCGATTACGGATAGTTTACATTAGAAGTTATTTACAAAAGAAATAAATCAACCAGAATCAGGTGCACAAAAATCCTATTTAACCGACTTTGAATCTCTTCAGTTGAAAATAATTAATGTTCTGAATAAATTTAAAAAAAAACTATTTTTATTTTAGTTTAGCCACTTATATAATCAATACTATATCTTTGCAAACGAGACAAAATAACAAACTTTATTATTTTTGTTCATTTTAACTAGGGCTGGAAAATAAAGTACATATTTTGATAACAATGTTCGATATCATATTGGTATCGATGAAAATTATTTTATCAATAAAATTCAAAGTTATAGATAAATATCGTAACTGATCGAAAGATATCGATTCGATACTTTTTGAAAACATATCGAAAGTTAGGTAATTTATCTATAAATATTGGTTTTTATCGATATTTTGATATAACAAATTTTTTCGATATCATCCATTTCTCGATATTTAGATATAACAAAAAATTATATTAATGGGGAGCGACATCGATGGAGAGTGATATAAAAAAATATGATATATCGATATTTTTCCTAACCTTAATTATAACATATACTGCGTGGTGCTCTAAATTTGTTATATACGCGAACACACCAAAATCAACAGTTCGTGACCAACTGGTCTATATGCGAACAATTCGCGATCAATTCGCGAAGGCAACATCCACACCATATACATATTTGAATTATGAACTCATGTTCGCCGGGATTCAAGAGAAGTTCGCGTTTAGAATTAGTGAAAAAAATCTGTTGTGGCCAGTACAAGACCTTCGGTGTATTTTGTACAAATCCCATACAAAAAATTTCCTTGGCAAAGATTCTATATATCATGTAAAATTGATTTTTTTACAAATTCCATACCAAAAGTTCTTTTGAAAAGTTTCTATAAATCCAATAAAACTATAACATACACTATGTAAATGTACTTGACACTTCCTTTTATCTTCTTCAGCTTTCCCTATTTTATTAGGGGTAGCTGTTTCTTACTCTTCTCTTCCACTCATTCCTGTCCAACGCATCTTCTCTTTTGTCTTCCTCGTACTCCCCGCAATGAAAGTTCCAATCATGAGGCGAGCCTGCAACTGCATGTCACTTGCGAGGAACTCTATGACTTATACCCTATACTTTCCATCTTTGGTTTTGCACTTGAAACTGACATTTGTCAATTAGAATTTTTTGAATATCAGCTGTTTCCATATGATAAATAGAAAAGCTGACTGATCTTTGAAAGTTAATATCTTTATAATTCTTTAACACTATATCTACTGAATATGAAGAAAAATATATATAATCAAACCGTATAGAAATGAGCATTTTCTTTAATATATATATATAAAATGTCAAAAAATATTTAACTGCGTTTTTCTAAGAAAAACTGTTAAAAACTTCAAATAAGGCTACTTCCGGTGGATTAGTTGTAACCAAAATCTAATCATCTCTTCATATTGATGTAAAGAAGAGGAATACGAAAGAATTATAATTTTTAGAATGGGGTATGTGACCATAATCGAATTTCAATATATGTCATAATATATAAACCTCTATAGCTTCTCATTATAATAATAAAAACTAAAAAATAGTTTGTAATAATATTGTTATTAGCAATTTAATGTTTTGGAGAAGGGATCTGTGACGTCAGTAGGGTAGAATGGTAGAAGAAGACAGTTAGACTGAGATACATATGTTGTGATAGGTTATGGAATGGCGAAAGTGACAGCTGCTGTCGCTTTCGCCTACCACAATATATCTATCTCAGTCTAACTGTCTTCTTCTATCATTCTACCCTACTGACGTCACAGATCCCTTCTCCAAAGTTTAATAATTATTTTCTCGTAAACTACGAATAATTAATCAATTTAAAAAAATACGGGTATTTTATTTTTTGGTCTAGTATCATATATGTAAAAATCAAAATTTAGTCACATACCCCATTGTAGTATTAGTATTAGAGTTATCGTCGGAGAATAAATTGTCACACACGGGCACACACACAGAAACACATACAGAAATCATCTTAAAAATAGTAAAATCATCATCACCAAAATACCTTCCTTACCTAAAGGTGACGGAAGGTAAAAAATAGTGAAAAAGTCGATATCCTCGAATGAGGAAGATGATGTTACACTGCGAGGCCGTACACTATATTTAATTCTTAATTTTAATTGATAGATATTAAGAAAACCATAACCGAAAGTAATAATAAAATAAAAAAAACTTTATTTATTAGAGGCAACGCTTTTTGAAGCTTTGATCCCGAATAGTCCCTCGAGTAGTACATAATGAATTTATTTTACCACTGGAGCCCTAAATTTAAAAATTTTGACAAATAAAAATTAAGAATTTATTCGCTTTCTGAATCTCTCTCTGTGTTAAAGAAACAGTTAAAGTTTTGCGGTCCTGATAATATGTGAACAAAATTATTTTCCCTTTATAAAAAATCTGTCGTGGCATCACACGACCTCTCGCCATTTCCATATTAGGCTATATTGTAAGTATTGTACATATTTGACATTTCTGATACACACAAAAACACATATCTTCTTTATATATTTTTATATTTTTTAATTCATTCTATTCACTCTTATTCTTCATGTTCGACATTCTTCCAATTCATTGATGAGATTGGCGGTATTTCTGAAGGGTATATGTAATATATGTATCTATAATTATAAATATTTAATTAATAATAAAATAAGAAATATTAAATGTACTTCCCAGGAAAAGTGATCAGTAATGTGTTCGGCTTTTTCACACATTTATCTGTCAATTACAAACATTTTAATTTTTCCACTTGTTTTCCACGGGCTGCGAGATAAATTTACACCTTATTATTTTATATACCTTGAGTATTTTTTAACGTGAAACATTGGGTTTGTCATATCCATGGTTACGACTTGACATTTGATTGACAGCAATGTATTTGACCGTTCCATTTAAAATGAAACATAGGGACCGAATTTGACATTTGATAAGACGTCAATAAAGGTTAATTTTGTTTAAATAATTATACCTGCATTCTAAATTAAAATTAGTTGTAGAAAAATATAGTGTGCACCTTGTGCCCGAATGGTTTTCTGACGGCTAAATTTCTTACAATATGTAAATATAATACTTCTGTCAAATTCATTCCCCATGTGTCATTTTAAAGGAGACAGACAAATACATTGCTGTCAATCAAATGTCAAATCATAATTTATAGGAAAATTCAACGGTTATCTGTCATATTAACAAGATGTCATTAGAGGTTAATTTTGTTTAAATAATTATACCTGTTTTCTACAAATAATATTGAGATGTAGAAAAAATACTGTGTGTACCTTGTGCCCGAAATATGTTTAGTGCTCTCGAGTGGTTTTCTGACTCCGCTAAATTTCTTACAATATTTAAATATATAATAATTCTGTCAGATTCGTTCCCTATGTTTCATTTTAAATGGAACGGGCAAATACATTGCTGTCAATCAAATATCAAGTCGTAACCATGGATACGACAAACCCAATGTTTCACGTTAAAAAATACTCACGGTATTTATACGAGTATGTCTCTTTCTTTAACTCCATAGAAGATATAATAAAAATTTTAAATGTATCGGATAGAGATTTTATATTTTTTATTATTAGTAATAACAGAAATTTTCAAAAAATAATATATAGAAGATTTTTTAAAGAAACTATTACTTCCGGTTGTCCAATTGTTACCAAAATCTAATCAGCTCTTCCCATGAATGGCAGATTGAGGAAACTGCAGTTAAATATTTTTTAAGTCTTATAGTATTTGAGAAACCGTGGCTCCAACATCCACACACACAAACACACATACACACACACACACACACACACACACATACACATACGGACATCATCGTAAAAATGTTATAATCGGATTCTAGGGACCTCAAAACGTGCTTATCCACTAAAATCTGGATATGCAATTTTTAGCATGATTCCAATACCTCTCTTAGCGAGAGGTAAAAAAAATATAAAGGGAAAACAATTTTGTTCAAATATAATCAGGACCGCAAAACTTCAACTGTTGCTTTTTTAAACTATGTTAGATATATTACAGTATACATCTCTCATTTAAAACGATATTTTAAATAATATGTATTGTCGAACGAATAAATTGTTTTTACAAAAATAAATTTGCATTCATTTGTTATAAAAACGGGTATTTTCTTTAAATATTCAGAAACATAAAAAATGTTAAATGTAAAAATTACATTTATTCACATATTATGTATATTAATAAACCTAGTTTTACAAAAATATCATAAATAAAACATTTATAAAATTTTTAATTATTTATGATATGCAATTGAACTACGCTTTTAAAAATGAAATTAAATAATATCAAACTTTTGCGCAACATTTGATAACTTTGACTTTTAACACACATACACGTGGTCTTACATATGAAACCATTTTATATTATCTCAAAACTAATACAAAAAATTAGCTTTCACCACATTTAATTCAGATCTAAACTGTGTTACTGCTATATTTGAAAATATAAAAAATCATGTTCAATCTAATCGGATGTGTGGTAACTATAAATCCTGTTCGAAATTCATTGTATTTTTTATATGTTTGCATATTTCTTCGTCACTCTTAAGAAACTGACCTGAATGACGATATTATTTCTCCCAATGTGTAAAAAATAAGTGTCATTTAGCAGGTTAAATGTTTGTTTAATATTAGACAATTATGTTTATCTAAGGCTTCGCGAAAGTAATAAAACAAATATTAAAATTGCTATAAATGATGTAAGAGATCGTAGTAAAATACAATGCGCATTCACATAATATGTTTACAATACAAGTACGTAACAGTATGTTGATATTAATGCTTTACCTGCGACATTTGTGCTAATTCCTAAAATAATCAATATATTTTACATATTTTTTTTATAATTATTTATCAGAGGAGTTGAGAAAAATCTGATAGAGCCATTCCAAAAAAGTGTTGATTTTTTTTCCATAAATCAAAAATGTTATGATATTCACATTCATAAAACATGTTTATAGTGGAGATACTTTTGGCAAAAACAACCATAGTCCAAATATTGTAAATATACTTTAAATTCATATACTTTCAAGGATTCCAAACAGTTTGGTAAAAGGGTAAAACTGTTTCTTGTTTATTGCAAAAAGTATCTGAGTCACAAGTTACGACATCGTAAAGTTTGAGCGTTTCTATAAAAACGTCCCATAAAAATTACTAATTAACATGTAATTGCTAATCAATGTTTATTTTTCTGTTACTTAATATGCAATATATAATTATCTAATATTTAAACAAAATCCTGAGATAAATTGCGTTACAGAAATCTTCAACAGTAAGGAAGCTAGAAACTTTTTTTTTGTTTATTAGTATCAAATTCATAAAAATGCACTAATGACCGGTTGCAGAAACATTCATCAATTCCTTGTTCAGTTAACGGACCATCAAAATGAACAAATTCAAATCAGTTTCCTTGTTCTTATGATGAACCGTTGATTGATCAAGGAATTGATGAACGTTTCTGCAACCGGGCATAAGGTTGTTTTTGCCAAAAGTGTCTCACTTGTTATACTTTTCATCATGATACCCTATATAAATATTCTATAACGTCTAAAGTCAAAAGTATTATTTTTCCACTATAGTCTACTTTTTCGCACTCGTAGGAAAATTAAACTATCTTTTTTTTGTAACAAATAGCTTTATTTATTGTAAATATTAACAGCAACATGTTTACACTTAACCAAATATTTTATTGTGGCATTGACGACATCGGAAAAATCATTAAATATTCATTAAAAACTGATCATTAAATTTTTATACTATTCCGGTACTCCCGAACATATAGAACTTCACCATTAAAAATTAAAATTATATAGTTGTACATCTAAATCAAAAAGCAAAATTAATTTTAAACGATTTAAAACGGTACAAATTAGATATGAAACTGTCAAAAATAAATGAACAAATGTTTAAACCAAACTTGTTTTAATAGATCTTTTCAATTAAAAAGGATAAGAAATTACACAGACTACACATAATAAACCAACAAATGGCGAGAGTCAGGAGTAATGGTTACGTATTTATCGCAGGAGATTCAAAGTGTTTGTTTTTTCAAAATTTAGAACTAAAATGTAAGGAAAATCATTGGAAATTTTAAAAACTTCTCAAAAGAAGTTATTTAAGCTTCTATTGCAACTAAAATATCAAACGATGCAAATTTTCACCGAGAATACTGGTATTTTAGTGACTAAAATATTTTTAACGTTTCGTTTAACAGCCCAGGTGGTAGTTGCAGGCACCATTTTACTTACTATATGCAGATATAGAGATAACTGTTAAATTGAAAAAGACTACGCCATGGCTAATGCTATTTTTTAGGGTGATTTACGACATTTTCATATTTAATTTCTGCTGTTACAAGTTATTTATATATCAAGGTACGGAAGTTCTATTTTTTATCACAAATGTGGAATTTAGTTGCCGAGGCCGTAGAACCGAGAAAAATAAACCGAGGTACAATTAAATTTGTAAAATTTAAAGGAATATTTATTTTATAGATTACTAGCTGACCCGCCCCGGCTTCGCACGGGTAAAGCTAGAATAACGATTGCTACACGTGTACCAGTAATTTTTCACATTTACTTCGGAGACATGCGCTGCGTAGGGAGCCGGCAACCTGCCCCGCATCGTACATGTAACAGGCTCCGCCCACTCCCCGTACCGCACCAAACAGCGCCCGTTTCTAAACATGTCTCGGGTACTTTTACTTATGTATGTACATATGATGTAAACTATCTCTCTGACAAATATCGAAAATCTACTAACGTTAAAACTTAACTATAGATACAAAGATAACAAATAATTGAAATCACCCCCAATTGTACCGCCTTGAGGGATGATGTTTCAAAAACGCTAAAACACTCTTTATTTCTTACCAAAAGCATAAAAAAGAATTTTTATATCCCTAACTTGAGAAATGACGGATTCTCCATACAAACTTTCATCCTCTATTTCACCCATTTCAAGTTTTATTTTCGTGACAAAAGGTAGCCTATGTCCTTCTCCAAGTCCAATCTATCTCTATACCAAAATTAATCAAAATTGGTTCAGCGGAAGATATGATGGGTTCTCCATACAAACTTTCATCCCATATTTCACCCCTTCAAGTTTTACTTTCGCGACAAAAGGTAGCCTATGTCCTTCTCCAAGGTCCAATCTATCTCTATACCAAAATTCATCCAAATTGATTCAGCCGTTTAGTCGTGAAAACGTAACAGACAGACAGACAGAGTTACTTTCGCATTTGTTATATTACCTAGTATAGATTAGTAACACTCGTACAAAACTAACAAATCGACATGTAACCTTTATTGGTTATATACTGACAGAAAGCGGCAGGGGTGAGAACACGTTGTACTTTTATTTTTCCACTATGTGGATAGATGTCGCTAAATTGGCTGCGTTCCACTATAATTAGAAAGAGCATAAAATCCTTAAAAGTAGTGTACTAATTTTTTTTTTACGTAAATCGATATTTTAATAGTCATTCTGCTATTCGGGGCGAAGACGAATCCAACAAATCAGAGATCATCAAAATCGGTCCAGCCGTTCTTGAGTTATAAATGGTGTAACTAACCCGACTTTGTTTTATATATATTAGATTTTGCCATATCTGTCAGTTGTTGTCAGTCAAACAAACAAATTTATGTTCAGTGTTGCGAACTTCCAGACATTGAAGTTACCGTAGTGAACACTTAAAATTATGTGTTAACTTTTTTATCGGAATGGGGGTTTTCCCCGTAATCAAAATAGTGAAAAATAACTCTATTACACCAAAATATATTTTAATACATTTATGACAACACTAATTAATGGTTAAATATTTTTCCATTTTCTTCTAATTGCATGATTTTCTTGAAAACATACTGCGTTTGGATGATTTCCAAACCGTGACGTGTTGGCCAGGATCAGTTTTACAGTTTAGATTTTCCGGCCAAATAAATTCAAAATTAAATTATCTATTTTAAATATAAAAAAAAATTCGTTATCTTGTAATTTATTATTATTAATATTAAATTATATCTATATGTATGTTACTTCACGAAAACTGAAATAGAGCAGCACTATTTCGATAGCTCCATCTACTGAGCGTCAGCGCAGACATGCCGGGCTCGCACGTACTGTCGTGGCGGTAAAAATTGGCCGTTTAAACGAGCTACGAAAAATACTGTTTCAATATTTTTTTTAGACAAAACCTGTTGCAATAATCTAATACATATAACGTTTCATGAAAAATAACACATAAAAAAATCATCGTATAATGGATTACTTTAGTGCCGATTTCTGAACTTTTATGACGATCTTTATGCACTTTAGTGACGATTTCAAATAAAATAATTTTTCTGCAAATCTAAATTTATTTTAACACGAATGTTAAAAGTGAGTTGTTACCTTGGTAATCACGAATAGAACAACAAATTGACTTTTTGACTACTACATAATACAAATTTAAATGCAGAAATAGAGTGTTTGTAGAAAAAATAGGGTATGAGAAACTATTAAAAGTGGTTTTTAATTTGTTCGAAGGATTGGGCCACTCCGCTTCACGTCGTGTTCCAAACTTCCTTCTCACAGAATAAAATGTGACTTTAATACTTAAATTGTAAATAACTAGTCTATAACAAATCTTTAACACTACAGAGTTGCAAAGGTGTTCAGAACGAAAAGTTGCATTCAAAACTTTTTGCATTTTTTATCATATTTCTAGTTTCTTCACAAATTTAAAAATAAATTAAAAATTAATTCATTACAAGAGACATGACATGACCTTACAGAAAATAATTTTCTGTCAATTTTTTTCACGAAGAGTAAATTAAATAATAAATGTTTATTCGGCTATGGAACGTGTCTTGTGTTTATTATAAAGTATTATTTTGCTGGAAATAATTATTGAGGAATATGAGACATTTTTTTCGTAAGTTAGATTGACGTTTATAAATAATTTATGAAAACCAGAAGAAAAAAAATCTGTTTTGGCCAGCACAAGACCTTCCGTCAATTCCATGTATTTTGTACAAATCCCATTCCAAAAGGTCCTTGGAACAGATTCTATATAATATCATGTAAAAACACATACTATTTTTTACAAATTCCATACCAAAAGTTCATTTGGAAAGGTTCTATAAATCCAATAAAATTATAACATAAACTACACTAAGTAATGTCCTTCCATCTTCTCTTTGGCCTTTCTCTGTGTGTCACTTGCGAGCAACACTATGACATACCAATTTTAGATCCTATACTTTTTTCCATATTTGGTTTTGCACTTGCAACTGACATCTGTCAATTAATTTTTTTTGAATAATTATGTCAGCTGTTTCCATGATAAATAACAAAGTTGACTAATTTTTGAAAATTAATTTCTTTATAATGCTTTAACTCTACATCTATTGAATATGAAGGAAAATGAATAATCAAACCATATAGAGAAGAGTATTTTCTTTAATAAATATAATAACAAAATGTCAAAAAATAATATTTAACTACATTTTTTTAAGAAAAACTGTTAAAAACTTCAAATAAGGGTACTTCCGGTGGATCAATTATAACCAAAATCTAATCAACTCTTCATATGGATGTACAGAAGAGGAAAACGAAAGAATTATAATTTTTAGAATTATAGTATTGGAGTTATCGTCGGAGAAAAATTTGTCACACACGGACACACATACACACACATACACACACGGAGACACACACACACACACACACACACACACACACACACACACACACACACACACATACATACAGACATCATCTTAAAAATAGTAAATTCGTATTGTAGGGACCCTAAAACGTGCTTATTCATTTAAAACTCACCACAGAATTTTTTGACCAAAGACAATACCTTCCTTACCTAAAGGTGACGGAAGGTAAAAAAACAAGTGGTCTGGCTATTGCTACGAATTAAGAGATATTTTGAAATTTCTTTTCAAAATTATGAAAAGCAGTGGTGTATGCAACTTGGCACTCTAAGTTTTTACCTTGAGATAAACAGGAAAGTAAGAAATTGCATAAAACTAAAACCCCATATTGAATCTCGACCGGGTGATAGCGATTAGGGGTGAACCACTAATCTCTATACATATCTAGATTAGTTTATAGCGGCCATGTTAAATACAGAATTTTGTGACTAATTGAACGCCACCGTATTGGAGGATTTCGGCATAATTGTAGTTGGAAATCCAAAACATCCTAGCTACCTTAATGCTAAAAATTATGTAATCTTACCTGAAATTTTCCAACAAATTTCAAATTTGATGTGTTATTCACAATGTTCTATCTCATTGCGAACATTTGAAAATTTACATTTTTTTGAAAAAATCACCTCATATAAATTTCTTTACAATTTTTAATTTTAACTGCTCATATCTTTCTAGATATTGAAGATATAGTTCTAATTTTTTCAGATTATTATTTATTTATGTTAAATATGTTACGTAATAAAAATTTCATATTTATTTCTAAAATGATAAGAAAAATAATAAACACTAACATTCGAACACGTTTGTTATGGATTTTGCAGCACAAACAACCCTAGGCGAGAAATTTTCCTCTGTACGAGATAGATCCTAATTTCCAAAATCCTCACCGGTTTCGAAAAAACGAACACAAAAGCAAATACATCGTAATGTGTCCGACTTAGCGCTCACTCCAGACCAGACTCACTGCTGCATTGCGGCGCGGCCACTGATCTCTATACATATCTGGATGGCGAACGCAATGTTAAACCCATGGTGCAAATATACAAGGTGATTTACTGCGCATAATGTCCGCCGCTACCAATAAGAAATGCCCCTAAATGTTCGCGCTAAATTCAAATCAAGTATGATAATTATTTTTACCTCCCGTCATACCGAATGTAAGAGAGGGAATGTTTTCAATGGACATAAGCATAAGAGCTACATAACATAAAAATTACGTACTGCTTACGTGTGTTCACAATGAACATAACATAAAAATTATGTTTTTCGAAGTAAATTGGTAATAAAGTGTCATTATTTTATTAATTAGTGAGCGAAGTAATTGATATTAACATCAACAGGTTGAATTATTTATTTTGTTAATATTTTCATACCGTGAGTATTTTTTAACGTGAAACATTGGGTTTGTATATCCATGGTTACGACTTGATATTTGATTGACAGCAATGTATTTGCCCGTTCCATTTAAAATGAAACATAGGGAACGAATCTGACAGAAGAATTATATTTAAATATTGTAAGAAATTTAGCCGAGTCAGAAAACCACTCGGGCACAAGGTGCACACTATATTTTTTCTACAACTAATTTTAATTTAGAATGCATATAATTATTTAAACAAAATTAACCTCTTTGACGTCATATCAAATGTCAAATTCGTTCCCTATGTTTCATTTTAAATGGAACGGGCAAATACATTGCTGTCAATCAAATGTCAAGTCGTAACTATGGATATCACAAACCCAATGTTTCACGTTAAAAAATACTCACGGTATAAGGGCCGTGATTTCCATATTTTCTTTACTTAACATATCTCTGTAATATCTACTTATTCTTATCATACAAATTTTCATACATTTTAATTAAATTAACCTGTAATTTATAATGAAAAGATATATAAATATAACCTACAACTTCGGCTGTTATTATTTCATTTCACACTAGTTGACAATTACAATGCAGACATGCGCAGTACACATTCTACATGAGAAAAACATAAAGTTGGAATGATTTCAACTTTGTGTATTTCTTACGGGACTGTTATGTAGCTACATAAGCACAAGAAATACGTAACAGCATTGTGAACACGCCCATTGAAAACCTATACTTCAACTTTATGCCTATGCTTACGTAATTCTTATACTTATGTCCATTGTGAGTAATTAGGGCTTATATTTTAAAAATGCAACAATAATCTTTAATATGATGTGTTCCAATAATATTTACTTAGCACTTTTAATATTTATATTTTTTTTCCACAAGCATCCAACCATAATTTCATCAAATTTTCGTCCTTTGGAAAGTAAAAATATTTCATTTTTCTTTTAAATAAGGCGTTTGTTCTATTAGAACACTTGTGTACTGCACACGATGGCATATTTAATGAAGAACGAACGAACACGCTGATACAGCTGACACAACTAACGCCATTTTCAACTAAACATTTAGGGGCGCACGTGATTGGTCAACACTGCGCATACATGGGAATAAATCACCTTGTATATTTGCACCATGGTTAAACCTGTGTGACTAATTGAACACCGCCATGTTGGACGATTTTGGCACAATTTTAGTTAGTCGTAGCTACTTTAAAGTTAAAAGTTACGTAATCTTTTTTCGACAAATTTGATGGTGTTATTCGGAATGTTTCATCTCATTGCGAACATTTGAAAATTCACATTTCTCGAAAAAAATCATTTCAATTAAATGTCTTTACAATTTTAAACTTTAACTGCTCATATCTTTGTAGTTATTAAAAATATCGTTCTGATTTTGTCAGATTATTATTTGTTTTTAGAATGTGCTCATCTAATGAAAATATATTTGTTTCTAAAATGATAAGAAAAATAATAAAAACTAGCATTCGAACACGTTTGTTTTGGATTTTGCAGCACAGGAAACACTAAGCAAAAAATTTTCGTCTTTACGAGATAGATCCTAATATAGGTACAGCGACAAAGCTGTAGTAAATGAATTAAAGAAGTTTTTTATTTGAATTTTTTTTCCAAAATCTTTATCGGTTTCGAAAAAAAAAACGAACACAAAAAGTTATTATATCGTAATGCGCGCAACTAGGCGGTAACTCTAGTCGTCTTATTCAATTTCCATGACTGGGTGAGTGCTAAAGTCGCGTGCATTACGATGTACTTACTTTTTGTGTTCGTTTTATTCGAAAACAGTGAAGATTTTGGAAAAAAGAATCAAATATAAAATTTCTTTAATTCATTTACTACAACTTTGTCGCTATATGTTAGGGTCAGAGCTGGGATCATTTTAAATAGTTAAATGCAAAATGTACATTTAAAATGCAAAATACCTATTTTGTATTTTACATTTTAAATGGTTTCAGAAATTCACATTTTCATTTTCAATTTAAAATATATTTTTTCAAGCCATTTTCATTTAAAATGGTTTCTTAACGTCACGTTGGCAACATGGAAATCACAAATCACACCCAGAAAACCAGCTAAAGTTTACTTTTTAGTTATATGGTATTGTACCTATGCAGTTTGGCTTTGAAAGAATTAAAAAAATTTTACACTAGCGTTTTAAAACAACAACTTTTTGATTGTCATTTTCGTTGCTAAATATGAAATACCTTTAAGTACTAATGCTTAAAAGTAACATTTTTAAGTGCGTAAAATGTTACTTTTAAGCACTAGTGCTTGAAAGTATTGCATTTAGCAACGAATAGATGAACCTGACGTCTGCCTGTTTTTTAATTTTCAAAAATTCAAAATGTTGACATTTGAAAATAAGTGATTTATTTTTAAACCGCTATTATAAAAAATCTTGTATGTAATACATTGCGAAATGAGTGTTTCAGGTACTTGACGTGTTGTATCACCCGCTTACGCTCGTGCGTACAAATTTCACATCGCGTGCCTAAAACACTATCATTTCGCAACTTATTACATAAATAGCTATTACGTAATGGAAAATTACGTCTGTATGTAAAAAATACTAAATTAAAGTATATAATTTATAGTTATTATTTTTTTTAACCATTTTGCATTTTCCCTTTCCATTTTAACATAGAGTTATAAAATATATATACACATAGAGGGCGCCTAAACACTCAAAGCTGATGTCATGCGGGGTAAGCTTGTGTTTGTACGGCGGCCATCTTGGGAAGATCAAGTGTATATAAGCGTTCTCTGGTTATTTGATTATTTTACGTTAATAATCGATTTTAATTTGCGTTATTTGAATGTGAAACGTTTGTAATTACATGTCAACGACTTGTGCCTTCGGTTGTAATAACCGAATGTCCGTAAAAACTTTAAAACAAGAAAAAGAAAAGGAAAAAGCGATGACAATTCACAAGTAAGTATTATTTTACTTATACATATTATTAATGTTTAGTTCATATAATTTATTGTATTTTTTTACATATTTCATGTAAAAATATTAACTTATTTTTTGTAATAAATATGTTTGTACTTCGTATTTATTTGTATTGTAAACATCATAAATATATATTTTTATATGAAATTTCTAGCCTCAAATTATTTGCCTATTCGGTACCTAGTTTTTGTAAGTTTCTATCTCAATCATTACAATTGTCATAAAATTCGAACAGTTTAATTTCTATAAAAAATATTTTATTAAAGTTTAATCGCAATACACTTC
This sequence comes from Ophonus ardosiacus, assembly GCA_943142095.1. NCBI lineage: Eukaryota > Metazoa > Arthropoda > Insecta > Coleoptera > Carabidae > Ophonus > Ophonus ardosiacus. Next base: position 43,499,131 of record OW964824.1, read on the forward strand.
AAATTGAAGATTTTTACAATTTTTTGGTTCTTTCAAATTTAAATTTAATTAATTTTAATACATTTCTTACTGAATTAAAGCTTGCTAATTACAAATAGCTTCAATTTCTGTTACGTTATTGTATTTTTGTAACAAAACTGAAGAAAGCGCGCTTAAATACATTATAACGTTGATCGTCCCAAGATGGCGGCCACGAGATTCCCCTTCCGTCTCATGGCGACAAAAACTCTGTCAACATCTGTACTTTACGCTCTCTCTAGTCCTATTCTATACTCTAAGCATTTTAAATAATGTTTTTTCATTTTCTATTTTAAATGGTTTTGTCTAAAACCATTTTCATTTTGCATTTAAAATATTTTGTAGCAAAAGCATTTTGCATTTGATACAAAATGGGTTAGGTAAAGCATTTTATCCAGCTCTGGTTAGGGTCTATCTAGTAAGGACGAAAAGTTTTTTGCTTAGTGTTTCTTGTGCTGCAAAATCCAAAACAAACGTGGTCGAATGCAGTTTTTATTATTTTCTCATTATAACAATATATGGTTTTATTTAAAATTATCATACATCGTTAAATGTTTATTAATATTTTATTATTTGACAAAAGTATATTCACTCTATTTTATAACAAAACATAACAATATCTAAAACATTATCATCTCCTACTGGGATGTCGTGTTACACACTCCCCCTCTGGTGGTCGTTGGCGTCCTCGCACGGGCACCAGCACTAGGCGGATTTCTTTGGTCTTCCCCTTTTTCTTTTCTCCACGACTGGAGTGAGAAGTTCGTTCTCTTCTTCAGGGCTGTTATATGGGGTAATATCTGAAATACTTAATTTATAAGTCCCGCCCGAAATTTATTCATCGTCCTTTGGAAGGTTGCGGGCGCGTTTTTCAATCCGAACGGCATGCATGTAAATCTATATGTACCAAATGGCGTGATGAATCCGGTTTTATCACGATCAGTATCACGTACTTTAATTTGCCAATATCCCGAACGCAAATCTATTGTATTCATAAATTGTGTCCGTTTTGCTTCGAGAAGTAAATCGTCAATACGCGGCATAGGGTATGTATCGCTTACCGTGACCGAATTAAGATGACGATAATTCACGCAAACACGCACGTTTCCGTTTGGTTTGGGAACTAAAAGTACGGATGCTGCCTACGGTGATTCGCAGTCTTCTGTGACATTTGAATCTAGCATCTTGTCAATTTCTTCCCGTAGTTGTTCTTTCCTTTGTTTACATAACCGATACGGTGGAACTGCTATTGGTGGTTGATTTGGTGCAGTAATAATGCCGTGTTCCGTAAAAGGTGTAGGATCTCCCCCTACAGCGAAAGTATCGGCATATTCTTCAAGTAATCCATTCATCACTGAACGTTGTACGGGAGTTAGATGTTCTCCTTCATCAGCTCAGCACGAAGATGTACAGCTTTGTTTGTTGTGACTGAAGATATCCTGGGTTCCTCGTTTGTAGATTTGTAAAAAGGATATTTCTTGTTTGGTTTATCTTGGAAAAATTATTGTTTTCCAGCAACATCTAGAATAATTTTCATTTCTGAAAGTGCATCTATTCCAAGTAATGTATGATTGTCAGTGTCATCTGGTAATACAATCATACTAATTCTAAATGTTCTATCTTCTAAAGTTAACGTTACGTTAGTTTCTAATACTTCGATATTTGAGCAAACTCCATTTGCTAAAGTTAACATTATGTTTAATTTTCCAAATCTATACTTATCTTTTACGAGTTCGTATAGTTTTCTTCCCATAATACTTCTGCTGGCTCCAGTGTCAGCAGTTGCAGTTCCATTTAGGTTTAGTATTTGGATTGGAAGAATTGGTTTTCTATGAATGTTGAGTTCGTCGGTTTCAATAGATTTCAATTCTTCATAGCTTGTGCGATTTTTACATTTCGGGCAATTTGCACGGATAAACCCGAGATTTCCGCAACCATAGCAACTGATTGCAGGTGATGAAGACTCAGAAGAAATTTTGACTTCTTTTTCCTTCTTCTCTCTCTTCCTTAGTAGTGTTCTGCATTCGTCTATTTTATGACCTGGTACTTTACAGTAGTTACATTTTACTGTTTGCTTCTGTTTCTGTTCACGACTTTCTTCTTTCGCGTTGCTAGGTTCTCTTTCTTTTGACGCTGAATCTTTCTCTTCTAATGATTGCTCTACAGAACGGCTTAAACTAAGTAGTTTATCTAACGTATCAAATGAATCTCGACTAACACGTTTACGAATTTTTCTATTTAGCAATCCTTAAATCATGTCAAGTTTGACTTTATCAGTTAAAATATCAGGTATGACAGACAGTAAAGCTCTCGCACGACTGATAAAAAGATCTGTAGGAGTATTATAATCTTGAACAAGAGAGAATAATTCTTTGTATTTTTGGAAAGGTTCTAATTTTCTACCAAAAGCAGCTCTTAAAGATTTTAAATCATCTTCCCAAGTTAATACTAAATCTTTCATACCAATCCACCACGTTGCAGCTAAGCCTTTTAATGCAGTTTCTGCAGTAACATTAGCACATTCCATATAAATTTCGACAGCAATGATGAATGCTTCGATATCACTATCTTTTTCGCCACTGAAACGTGATGTACATTTAACAAAGTTATCTTTCTTTTCTTCTATAGTTACTGGAGTTGCACTTCTGGTTGAAGCATTTGTACTTAACTGTTGTAATAAGCGTTGAAATTGTTCCACCGTCATAGTAATATTTGTAGACGTCATTTTGGTTTTGGTAATATTCCTTCTTGGCATGAGCAGTGAGAGTACGAGTTTATCGCGGTAGTGAATACACACTTCAATAGTCTCAAAGTTCATACGATTTTAGAGCACATTTATATTTCACACGTACCGAAATATGTCAATTTACAAATTCAAACGCGTCAAAATTAACGGAACGACAACGGTTAACGGGCACTAGTATACAAGTTCACAATGTTCATTTCACACGGACCAATTTAAAATGTGATGAGCACGTAAACGGTTTTTAGTTTGACACTTCCCGTTATATTTTGCTCTTAAGTTGCGGCGTTCGGTTGAATTCGAGCCACTAAGTTGGGCGCCAGATATAACAATATATGGTTTTATTTAAAATTATCATACATCATTAAATGTTTATTAATATTTTATTATTTGACAAAAGTATATTCACTCTATTTTATAACAAAACATAACAATATCTAAAACATTATCATCTCCTACTGGGATGTCGTGTTACATCATCATTTTAGAAACAAATATGATATTTTTATTACATAAGCACATTCTCAAAACATAAATAAATCATAATCTGCAAAAATCAGAAAGGTATTTTTAATAACTACAGAGATACGAGTAGTTAAAGTTAAAAATTGTAAACACTTAATTGAGATATTTTTTTCGAGATGTTCGCATTGAGATAGAACATTCCGAATAACACCATCAAATTTGTCGGAAAATTTTCTGTAAGATCACGTAACTTTTAACTTTAAAGTAGCTAGGAAGGTTTCGATTTTCAACTAAAATTTTTCCAAAATCCTCCAACATGGCGGTGTTCAAATAGTCACAAAACGCTGTATTTAACTTAACCGCTATACACTATCCAGATATGTATAGAGATCAGTGGGCGCGGTCGTGCTCGTTCGTCAAACATGGTCTTAACAGACTTGGTGCGACCATGATGCTACCCAGTATTAATTATTTTTCATTTTTACTCCGGTTGTGAAAATAATACAATTCTAATTTCTTATGTATATTTTATTTATTACTTAAAATTTCACTACGCAATTTTAACACAAATATAATAACTTATACGCCCAGTTGCATAAAACATTGTTAACTTCAATCACGTTGTAAACTTTGACAACGTTTTATGCAATTGGCCCATATACTCATATATACATCCTTGTGGTAATGGTGACAACAATAATAAATTTAAAAAATCTAATTTACTTGTTTGTTCAGATTTTGTAATAATATTATACCAATGAGACAAACAGTAATTTACATAGAATGAAACGCTTAAACTGTATTTAGTATGTAAATAAAATAATTATTTTATTTAATAGCAATACAATTTAAAAAAATCTCATGTAAATTTAATTTCATTTTCTAGAACAGATAACAATAAAATAAAGAAAATTATCTATGTACGAGGGCAGTTTATAAATAAATCTACCTAGATATGAAACAAAAGACGAACGATAACAATTTTTTGTTGTCAGATTTGTTTGACATTTTTAAGTTCATACAGTAAGTCGCATTCAAATCGTATTATTTTTTAGAGTTTTGTGTAGAATTTTGGGTTAAAAAATGAGTGAAACTAATTTGGAGCATCGGTGTGTGATAAAATTCTTAAGAAAATAAGACAATGGTCGTAAAATTATTCATAAACGAATACTGGCCGTGTGTGGGCAAGGTGCCCCAAGTTATTTTAAAGTAAAATTTTGGTGTAAACAGTTTCGGTAGGAAAGGATGATCCAAAATCTGGTCGACCACTTAAAACACGAACTGCAGAAAATGTGCAACAAGTTAAAAAATTGGTGCTTACAGATCGACGGTTGAAGACTTTTTCTTGAAGATTATGACTGGAGATGAAACATATGTAGGTGTATCACTGGGACCCGCCTACCAAAAAAGAATCCATGTAGTGGGTTCATAAGGGCTCCCCACCGCCCAAAAAGGCCAAGACACAATCTTCAGGGTAAAAGTTGATGACAATAATTTTTTGGGATAATGAAGGGATACTAACGATAGAGTATATGCCAAGAGGGTCTACAATTAATGCAGAGGTATATAGTAAAACTATTCAGGACTTAAAAAATTGCCCTGGAAGAAAACCGTCCTAATTCATGCAAACAAAAGAAATTGTTGCATGTCAATTGCAAGGTTCATAAAGCAAGTAAATTGATGACATTATCAAGAACTGCGGTTTTACAGAACTACGTCATCCACCTTATAGCCCCGATGTAGCACTTAGTGACTTCTTTTTATTCAAAAATATGAAAAAAAAATCTCAGGGGAAGAAGATTTGAATCAGACGAGGAGTTAATGCAGACTGTTAACAGTTATTTTGCAGATCTACCAAAAAATTATTTTTTGATGGATAAAGCGTGTGCATAGCAATAAAAGCTAATAACTTTATTATAAACTTTTCTAAATTATAGTTTCAATAACAATATTTGAACTCTGTTATCTTTGTAAATCAAAATTCTGTTTTGAAATAATTATTATTTTTCCCATAACTGTCTCTGTTTAGTCTAGATGTCAGCCGCCTAGATATTTAGTGTGTTGATAATTGAAGCTGTAAGTTATTGCAAGCCTACGTGTAAGGTTGGCTATGGATGCCATATGATTCCATTCATTCTTCGTCCTCAGATATCCTTTCACGAAGATGATGATGTTTTTAGTTTTAGAAGTTGAGTTTTGGATACTCATGTCGAGAAGACATGTAGTCCTTGTTTTAGTTTTGGGCGCGTGCTAGACGCCAGTACGCATAGTTAGAATTATAACGTAACTGTTTAGTAATTATGTTTGGTAAAATCAATAATAATATAAGTGTAAATATGTGTAAATTAAAATTATTAAAAATATCTCTAAGTGTGTCCATGTCTAAAGTCATCCTGATATAAATGTTCATAGGAGTTAATGTATGTGTTAATCCTCAATGAAGTGGTCATCCAAGTCATCATCGAGCGGTAAACAAATGGAGCGCCTCAGCTCAGATCTACCAACTGCTTAGCAGACCAGTGTTACAATATTTGTTTTTCCCGAAAAATTTATAGGTCACTAGATAAATCCAAAAATTAAATTTCGCTGATTTTTATTTTTACATAACATGAAATAATGTGGAATTTTGGTTTGCACTTATTCAAGACACTATTATTTTCTTTCGAACGACGATGCTTACATTTTTTTATCACTGTTAGATTTTGAGTTAGGAGGTCAATGTTATGATTATTATATGGACGCCATATTGGAAAGTTTCATCAATGAAAAGGAATTTTTTTTTAGCTTTTCAACGATATACCAGGTATCTATTTTTTTTTCCGCCGAACATAGGAAATTCAATGTTAATATTTTTATTTAGTGATATCTCTTTACCTGTTAACTTTAAAACAAAAGTGTAATGAAGAAAAATGATCAAAATGTAAAACTGCATCGATTGAGTACGGTTTGTTGTTCAATTGTTTCTTAAGTACGAGTTAGAAGAAAAAGAAAATACACGATTTAAGGCAATGATCAGAGTACCATGAAAAAAAACAATAATTTGTGTTTTTGGCATAACTGACAGATTTGATATTTCTTTTTATTTGAGTCCTATTAGAATTTGTGATTATTATTTTTTTCTTCTAAATGAAGTGTTGCTATTATTCTAATTATAATAAAATAAAAAGAAATGTCAAATATGTCAGAAACAAGAAACATAAATTATTGTTTTTTTTTTCATGGCACTCTGACAATTGCCTTAAATCCCATATTTTCTTTTGCTTCTAACTCATACTTTAAAACAATTAAACAACAAACCTGGTATTCAATCGATGCAGTTTTTCATTCTGAACATTTTTCTTCATTACACATTTGTTCTAAAATTAAAAGGTAAAGAGATATTGCCAAATTAAAATTTTAACATTGAATTTTCTATGTTCGGGAATTAAAGTAGACACCCGGTTTAACTTATTGATGTTCATTTGTTTCAAACATCAGAAATGTAACAATTATTAATTTTATAGGGTAAAACAATAATTGGGGCACTGAAACAAATGAGAATATAATTATAGATTATAATTTGTTAATTTCCTATTTTTGATCCCAAAATTTTATTCATATAATATTATATAACAAGACGATTGAAAATTCTCGATTATGCGAAACGTGTTGTTTGGAAACACCACGAGACCGAAGGTCGAATGATATTTCCTTTAGGCAACACGTAGAGTAAATCTAGAATTTTCGATTGTTGAGTTGTATAGGTACAGGTAGACTATATCATGAATAAAAATCTGTTGTGGTCAGCACAATAACTCTCGCCATTTCCATTTTATGTTACATAAGTATTGTATTGCACTTCACTATCGAACCGTCATTTTATAACAAAAAAATTACAGAACTTTACCCAAATATTATTTTTCATTTATGAGGAAACTCCTAAATATAAGAGATTCTTCCAATTCATTAACTAGATTGGCGGTATTTCTGATGGATATATGCATTTTACCTACAATTTTAAATATTTAATTAATAAAACAATAAGAAAGATTACATGTACTTCCCAGAAAAAGCTTTCAGAATGTCATTAAAACTTTTGATTTTTGACACTGATATCTGTCATTTACAAACTATATTATAAACATTACTACCTATGTTATAAACATTTGAATTTGTCAGCTAGTTTCCTTAGTGCCTTAGCCTCTGCGATGTAATACATTAAATTATTCTATATATTACAGTGCCTTTATCTCTAAATCTATACAAGATATAATAAAAATTTTAAGTATATTTGATGGAGAATTTTATGTTCTTCAATATTTGTAATAACAAAAATTTCCAAAAAAATATATTTAGAAGATTTTTTTAAAGAAACTATTACTTCCGGTTGTCCAATTATTACCAAAATGTAATCAGCTCTTCCCGGGAATGTCAGATTAAGGAAACTGCAGCTAAATATTTTTTAAGATTTATAGTATTTGAGCAACCTGGTTCCAACACACACACACGCACGCACGCACACACACGCACACGCACACGCACACACACGCACACACGCACACACACACACACACACACACACACACACACACACACACACACACACAGTACTCTTGTAAACTCAATCCGGGGACATACTGTATATATATATATATATCGTAACTAACTATAATACGAAACATCGATAAAATTAAAAACTACATTCCCCCCTCAGGAGGATCTTCTTTTACGTAGATGGTCATTACATTCCATTTAGTTAGCAACTTGGTTAGCAGTTTGTAGCATCCACTTACAGTGAGTTTCAAGAAGATTCCTGCTTAATGATTTTGTTAATATATCGACAGGATTTCGATCTGTCGGTACATATATTAATTCAATTGTACCATCCATTACTCTCTTTCTCTCTCTCTCGAACAAAATTATTATTTTATAGCAATGTGTTTGCTTTTAAACATGTTTATGTAACTTTTAGCATGTGCGATCGCCGCTTGATTGTCACTCCAAATCAAAGTTGATTTCCCTATTATTTCTTGTAAGTTAAGAGACTTGAACAATTTTCTTATCCACACTATTTCTCTCGCGCATGTAGCCTTCATCGTACTTAGAGCAACAGCAGTTTGTTTCATACTTCTCTAGAGTACTGGTGCGTCTGCAAGGTTTATAACGTAACCACTGATACTCTTGCGATTACTCGTACAAGTATCCCAGTCTGCAACAGTAAATGCTGTCATTAATTGTCCTGTCGGTTTATATCTAATTTTGTAGTCTTTTGTTTCCTTTACATATCGAAGGATTCGTTCTGCTGTTTCCCAGTGATTTTTATTAAATTTGGAACAGAATTGAGCCATTTTAGCCACTGCAGATGCGATATCTGGACGTGTCCTTTATGATAGATAAAGGAATCCACCGATGAGTTCTCGATAAGGAACATTCGGACAATCTTCATTTTCATTTTCCTTTTCTTCGTCGTGAAAGTCAGGGCTTACTTCCATAGATAGGAGTTCCTTTTACATCTTGAAAATTAAATCGATGAAATATATGATCAATATATTCTTCTTGAGAAAGCTATTACCTTCTCTTTTATTAAATTTTACGCCTAGCATGTTTGATACTATTCCAACATATTTGATTTCGAAACAACTTTCAAGCATCGTTTTGATTCTGTCTCGTTGTTTCATTTTCTGTTATTGCAAGCATATAATCCACGTAGATAGATAATATTGCTTCACCATCTTTTGTGTTTAATTCATAAATACAAGGATCTACTTCATTTCGGACAAATCCCAAATTTATTAAGGATTCATTTAAGTTATTGTTACAACATCCAGCACTCTGTTTTAATCCATATATAGATTTATTCAGCTTGAAAACCATATTTTCTTTACCTTCTTGAATAAAACCTTTCGGTTGTTCCATTTATATGGTTTCTTTTATATTGCTATGGAGATAGGTACTCTTCACGTCATATTGGTCTAGTCCAGTCAATAAAGGTTTTTACCCTACAAAAAGTGGGGAAAAAACGATTTTAACATATGTTGTTTAGTCGAGACGGGGATGAAAAATTCAAATTGTGACCTTGGGGAGGCTTGGCGTGAGCCACCATCTTGGATCAAAGGTGCAAAAAACGAGCTTTTTGCTATATTCTCGAAACCAGTATCAAAATTTTACAAGAATACAAAACTAAAGCTCGTTCCTTTGGTACAAAAAGGGTTCTTGCATTTTTTATCTAGGATGAACTCCCAAAGAGGTATGTTCAAAAATAGGTAACCAGAACAACAATTTATGAAAGAATATTTAATCACTCAAAATATACACAATATTAAGTTTTTAATAATTAGTGTAATAGATCTTGTTATTTATAATAGTTTACATTCGTCGTGGCATCAAAAGAAGTAAGTTATCGATAATTTTTAAATAATTTTTGTCCACGCTTTCCCACAAATTCATCAACCACTCTGACCCGGTTAAAGATATGAAAATAATAATAATAATAATAATAATAATAATAATAATAATATATATATATATATATATATATATATATAAATAACAAGATCTATTACACAAATTATTAAAAATTTAATATTGTGTATATTTTGAGAGATTAAATATTCTTTCATAAATTGTTGTTCTGGTTACCTATTTTTGAACATACCTCTTTGAGAGTTCATCCTAGGTAAAAAATGCAAGAACCCTTTTGGTACAAAAAGTAAAGAACTTTGATTTCGTATTTTTGTAAAATTTTGATACTCGCCACTGGTTTTGAGATAATAGCAAAAAACTCGTTCTTGCACCTTTGTTCCAGGATAGCGGCTCACGCCGAGCCTCCCCAAGGTCATAAATTTGAATTTTTCGTCCCCGTCTTGACCCAAACAACATATGTTAAAATCGTTGTTTCCTCACCTTTTATAAGGCAAAGGTCTTTTTTGATCTCCATTAACTGGACTATCTAGGTACCACTTCTTTTCTACACTAGCGGCGACCAACAGTCGTATTGTTTGAAAACTAGAAACTGGAGCATATACGTCGTTATAATCTATACCTTTTATTTGAGTTATCCTTTCACGACCAAACGCGCCTTGAAACGCTGTGCCTCTCCATTTGTTTTCTTTTTGTAAACCCATTTACATTTGACTGGAATTATATTAGCTTTTCGGTAAGTGTCCAAACATTATGCTTCATTAAGAAATGTATTTCTTCATTCATTGCTTCTAACCATAGTGCTGTATCTCTTAAATTTATTGCTTGATTATAGGAAGCAGGCTCGTCAAATTTATCACCCTGGGTAATGTTCGTTTGCGTCATATCTTGAGATTTTTTCTTTGAAGAACGAAGTGTCATTTCATGACGTCGCAACGGCTCTGATTTCTGTTTTGTTGGATCTTTCTCCGATCTTCCTTCAATTTTCTTTGTTTCCCTCTTATCGCGAAGTAATTTTGGTACATCTTGTATGTTTTCTGCTTCGTCTTCGATAACTTCATTAATATTTTCTTTAAAATAACAAACAGGCTCATTTCCTTGAAAACACAATCACGTGACTCTTGGGTTTGCTGTATTTTGGGCATCCAAATTCGGTATCCACGGCCATACATTGCATATCCAAGCAATATACCGTTTTCTGCTCTTGTAGACAGCTTCGAGTGACGTTCCTGTTTTGGCACATGAACAAAAACTTCACAACCTATTGTTCTTAGATGTTTTAGACTCGACTTTCTTCCTATCCACAATTCATACGGAGTTTTCTAGTTATTATGGATTATGGCTATTTATGACACGGTTTCTAATGTATACCGCAGTAAATGTTGGTTCAACCCAAGCAGCTTTTGGTGAATTATTTTCATGAATTTGAGATCTCACCAAATCCATGTGTTCTATTTTGTCGTTCCGCAATCCAGTTTTGTTGCGGGGTATACACCATCGTCGTTTCGTGTCGAATTCCTTCTGATTCACAAAATTCAATACAGTTTTTGGAACAAAATTCAAGTCCATTATCAGTACGAACTCTCCTTAACTTTTTATCTGTTTGTCTTTCAACCTCAATTTTCCACTTCTTAAATTCGTTTAGTGTTGCACCTTTCTGTTTTAAGAATCGAACAAATACGTATATACTAGCGTCATCCACTATGTTGAAGACGTATATTTTTCCTCTCCAACTTGGTACGTCAATAGGACCCATTAGATCTGCATGTACAATCTCTAATACTTCCGTTCTGTTCTTCATATCGTTGGATGAATTCTTCGGAAATGGTTGCCGTGTAGATTTTCCTACTAAACAACTGTCACATGGCGTTGAAATACTCTTCTCACAATTTAAACCTATCACAGATTGTGCATTTACCATTTCTAAAATTTTATGTTTGCTTACATGCATAGAACGACGATGCCATAAATCCAGTGATTCTATTTTCATACTCTTACAGAATTTAGTATACCGCTATTTTCTGTACATAATTCTGTGTTTATTATGTATAATCGGCCCTTCTGTTCAGCTTTAATTAACAGTTGTCCATCTTTATCGTAAATATAGCAGCCCTCTTTATGAAAAACAATTTTCTTACCGTCTTCAGTTGGTTGTTTGACGGAGAAAATTCCATGGTCGATTTCTGGTACCAGAACAGTATTTTTGGCCTCAAATATCTGCATGGATCCATCATTGTTAATGATTTTTCCCATTACAGTTTCTTTTCCCAAAGTCTCTGTAGTACTGCCATCTGCGAATGTAACACGTTCATAGTGTGAACTTTTATCAATCGACGAAAAATTATTTTCTTTTGGTGACATGTGATGAGTTGCACCAGAATCAATTATCCAATCGTACCGCAAGATGCGCTCATGCTCAGTACATTTGCCTTTTGAAATTTGTTCTTCTCAGGACAAAATTTTGCAATGTGACCTTCCTTTTGACAGTTATAACAAACAACCTTAATTTTATTTGTGTTTTTCTTTTGAAATTGTTCCTGCCTTTTATTCTTTTGTGTCACCTCTTTAATCTTGTTATTTTCTTCATTTTTCTGTATTCGTTTAGTTTTCAAAGTCAGAACTGATTTATAATCACTATTTTCTAGACGTCTAGCATCTTCAGCTAATAATCGTCTTTTGATCGTAGCACTTTTGAAATCATTTTCAGGGAGATTACATAATGCTGAAACTACGGTGTCCCAGTCATCTGGCAAGCCGCAAAGAATTGTCATCGCTAGATCACCATCTTCATTCGTATCGCCTACGCTCGATAAATCAGCCACAGTTTTATTAATTTGTCCTAAATAATTTTCTCTTGTCTCGCAGTCATTCATTTTTAACAAATATAATTTTCTTCGAAGCTGTACTGTACGGAATTTACTATCCTTCGGAGCATACAATTTTTGAATTTCGTCCCATACGTCCTTCGGATTTATCAAATTGCGTATGTACATCTGCTGTTCATTACAAATAGAAAGAGCGATTTTACATGTGTTTTTCCTTGACAAGAAACATATTCTTTCTTAACAGCTGCTGTAGCATTTTCCGCTGGTTTATCTTCACCAGGCTCGATTATGGACCACAAATCAGCTTCCATTAACACCAACTTCATTTGATACGTCCACGACACATAGTTTTCTCCGTTTAATTTTCCAATCGTAACTTTGTTGTCAGCCATTTTTTTCTTTTCCTTTAACGTCTGACTACCGCTGAAATACGTATGGACCCTTAAACCAAAGGCGCACGATTTTTTCGATCTCGAACAAAACGTGTCAACTTGTCAACGAATATCTTTTAATACTGTCTAATGTACAGATTCTTTCCTGGGCCCATAACTATTGTTAGATATTTCAATAATATACACCAGGCAATGTTTAAATTCAAAAAACGAATATATTTAACGCATTTAAATATTACATCATACAACGTATATTGACATCTGACACTTATTTTTTATATATCAACATTATATATATATATATATATATATATATATATATATATATATATATATATATATATATACAGGGCGTTCATTTTAAATGTGCCACCATTGCTATCTCGAGAACTATAAGAGGTACAAAAACGGTTAAATGAGCAAACAATTTCTATTATACAAGACAAATTTAGAGAACAGAAAAAATTTTTTTTTCGACCAGTGGTTCTCAAAATACGGGACTCAACTTTTTTATTTTAAATGTGAACATTTTTTTTATTTGCTTATTCGATAGAGAATTTAATTCTGAATTCAATGATATAATATTATCATATCCTCACATCACGATTTTTTTGAGTAAAATAGATATAAAATTTTTAATTAATTTGATTAAAATATGATATTACTAAGAGTGCCATGAATGGAAAAACTGAATACAAGTAATTTTTTAACCTGGAATTAGAGTGCTCTGAATGAAATAAGTGAATATTTTGTTTTGTTAAGTGATCATAACTGTCAAGTAAAGTTCAAAATCATTTAATTTAATTTTAAAAATGTATAATTTTACTCACATTGAAAAACTTGAGATATTTGAAACATACATTTTATCAAGAAAAAATTCGCGAGCTGCAGTTAATATGCATAGGGAACGATATCCTGAAAGAGTAGTACCGTCGCGGAAATATTTCCGAAAACTTTACCTAATATTACGTGGTAATACTACTGCATTTATACATAAACCCAGAAGACCGGTGGATGAAAACAATGAAATAAATGTTTTGGCATATTTTGAAGCCAATCCAAGAGCTTCTGTACGAATGGCCTCTGATGAATGCAGATTAAGTGTAGGGACGGTGCATAAAATTTTAAAACGACACAAGTATAAGCCATACAAATTCCATAAAGTTCAACACTTGCAACCTGGTGATTATGACCGCAGACTTGAATTTTGCCATTTAATCATTAATGAAGGAATTGATATTTTAAAATGTGTTATTTGGACGGATGAAGCAAATTTTTCCAATAATGGAATGTTTAATGTAAAAAATAAACATTATTGGAGTTCCGAGAATCCTATTATGGTACGTGAAAGAAGTTTTCAAAGAAAATTTAATGTAAATGTATGGTGTGCAATTTTGCACGATACAGTGTTTTTTCACATGTATGAAGGTACTCTAACTGGAGATCGTTACTTAGAATTTTTAAGAAACAGACTTGATGATATATTGGATGATCTGCCATTAAATGTCGTTAGAAATCTACACTTTCAACAGAATGGAGCACCAGCCCATAATTCTCGTCAAGTAACCGCGAACCGAATGAAACATTTCCAAATCAATGGATTGGTACCAAAGGACCCATTGCATGGCCTGCAAGATCACCCGATTTAAACCCTGTAGACTTTTTCTTATGGGGTTATTTAAAAGATAAAGTCTACGATACTGTGCATCAGCATCTACAACAATTAAAAAACAGCATTGAAAATATTTTACTCAAAAAAATCGTTATGTAAGGATATGATAATATTATATCATTGAATTCAGAATTAAATTCTCTATCGAATAAGCAAATAAAAAAAATATATTCATATTTAAAATAAAAAAGTTGAGTCCCGTATTTTAAGAACCACTGGTCGAAAAAATTTTTTTTTCTGTTCCCTAAATTTGTCTTGTATAATAGAAATTGTTAGCCCATTTAACCGTTTTTGTAGCTCTTATAGTTCTCGAGATAGCAATGGTGGCCCATTTAAAATGAACACCCTGTATATATCATAACTAACTACGATACGAAGCATCGATAAAATTAAAACCTACAACAATTATTGTTTTTACCGTATAAAATTAATAATTGTAGAATTTTTGCTATTTCAAATAAATGAACATCAATAAGTTATATATCGCTGAAAAACTAAAAAAAATACTATTTTCAATTAAGTAACTTTCCAACGACGTTTTATACAACGATAAACAACTTACAGTCACATTGAAAATGAATACATGAACATTTTCGCTTGCAATTTTCCTAAACATTGGTGATGTAACCTAATGCACAAAACTCATATATAAAAGGTGTCGGTGCTAGGGAACACTGCCAGCCTCTATTCAAAGAATTTAAAATTATGCCACTGCCTTGCTTATTTATATATTTTAGTTTGTTAGAAATTCATATTTATGTTCACAATTTTCCATTAGTTTCTAACTCTCATAACTACAACACTAGAAATGTTAATTTAATTCAAGTACCCAGATTTAGATTAGATCGATCTCAGAGAAATTCTTTAAATATTAATTTATATAACGCCTTACCAGCATCAATTAAGTCATTAAATTATAATGTTTTTAAACTTAGGGCCGAGATATCCACCTCCTAATAACTTTATTTGGCGAATAATAACCATGGATATAATTGTATCAACAATTATTACCATAGCAATTATTCACGAAATAAAGTTATTAGGAGGTGGATATCTCGGGCCTTAAAATAAAGAAATTTTTGACAAAACATTGTTTTTGTAGTCTAGAGGAATATCTGACCGTCATTGCTAATGCAGACACTTGTATTTCATTATTATTAATGTAACTTTAATTTATTTTCTGTATAACTTTTGACTTGCCATAAACAATTTGTAATTGTACTAATAGTCAAATAAATATGAATATGAATATATCTGGAAAACTCGGGCCGTTTTGTCCGTTGAGCGTTAGATTGGGTTATGTTTTTAAGGTATATTTAAATTAATTCAAGTCCAAAACTCATCATTTTATAATTCTCATTTTATAAAACTCTTTTTAAATTTGCGTACAACATAACAGAACTGAAATTAGGTATGTATTAGAATGTAAAAGAGGCAGTAGGTAACTAAAAAAATTGACAATGTGGCTGTAAGTTATTCGTCGTTTTAAAAAACGTCGAGCTGCTTCGTAAAACGTTTAGTCAAATTGTATAATAGGGTATTCTCTCATGATTGCCAATATTAAAAATTTATTAAATATATTAAAGTTGGTAGGTAAACAAGAGGATTTAAACAAAAAAACACATTATAAATTGATTTTTGCAAAAGATATAAAGCATTTGACACCGCATCTTAAGTACGTACATACTCGGGTGTACTTCGAATCGTTCGGGAGTGTTCGTAGCACAGCTGCACAGGTGTTGTTGTTTTTTTTTTTTTGTGGTACTCGCTGTTTCAGCTACTTGCTTGTTTGTTATTTGATATCCATATATTATAACAAAATATAAAAGTTACTGTGACAAGAATTATTTTTAAAATATTTGCATTTCATTAAATACAAAATAAAGTATCTAACCATTAAGAAAATGCAATAAAATTTTATCAAAACTATATAAATGATTTGAATGTATACTTACCACAAAGAATTAGGCAAAACAGAAGTATTTCTTTAAGAAATAATATTAATATTAATAAAACTCGAACAGAAGAAACAAAGCAATAAACGTAATAAATGAACTCTAACCTCCAACCCATTCAAAACATTTCAAAACAAAACTTACGAGTAAACTTATACAAGCGCCACTAATAGTTTGAGAATGTCAAAATATTTTCGTAATATAATGAAAAATATGTAATCAATTACTTAGATTACTTATCTTATAATTTTCTTCAGTTTTTTGGTAATAGTATGTAAGATTGTAATGAAATATATTTTATTTCCTACCTTTTTCAATACTTGGTCAACACCTTCTCAAAAAGCTATGAACCACTGATTATATACCACTGGTACTGGACAACTAGTACGTCACTATCACGTGACACAACAAAATCAAACTTTAAAAATTAAAATTAAATGGAATTTTTAACTCGGGGTTTCACAGGTACTCTTAGATATACCTGTTCTTTAAAAAAAAAATTTAAAAATAATGAGATAATACCCTATTATTCTGTCAACGCCGCGTTTTCAAAACTCATTCACAAATAAAAATAAATTTATCATTAAGACCGGTACATGACAGTTTTACTTTGACGTATTTTCCAATCATCTGTTCAAATGAATTCACAATGGAGATTGCACAAAAAATTAATAAGAAATAATTGACGCGTTCAAAATCCCAACCGGTATCTTATTGCACTGTACGCTGTCCGGGACTCCAGAAAAAAATATTATTACTATAAATAAACAATTGTAATAAAATATAATTAACCACGTTTAAGACAAATAAATATACATATTATACAAGAAAAGTTAAAATTACATAATATGTATCAGACTTCCTATTGCAAAATCCGCATACTAAATATTTTTACCAAGGTTTACATACAAGCGAAATTTCAAGGTTCACATAATATATGTACGTATTGGACTCTATAATAAGAAAAAATATCCGGTTAGAATTCCCCGCAAATTGACCGAGTACTATTTTCTCTTAGTCTACAAAAACACATATTACCTCACCGCATATTAATATTTAATAAGTGTGTGACCTGTTCTTCATTAAGTGATTGCTAACTTTAGTATAAAACATCTTGTCACGGGAAATCCCGATATTGACAATTATAAGTATTTCATTTTTCATTAATTTAAACTGTAGTGAAGGTAATATTTTTCTAAAAAGTCATTAAAAAGGCCTCTTCTAAATTCTAATTCAAATTAAAAATGTCATTTTTAAAAATAGTACGTACCAACTTGTACTCAGACGTCAAAACAACCCTCAGAATAAAAAGTAAACTACAGTTACATAGTTACAAATAATTAAATAAATAAATATAACTATATCATAATGGTATATTAACCATTGCTGGATGTGCCAGTCTGCTTTTAACAGATATGGGTAACGATGAGCGATGATCGTGCGCGTGCGGGCGCTTACCAGGCCTCACCTCACGGGAACTAATTGGTGCGTGGAGAATGCACCACGGGGGTCACATTATGGTCAATTAAAATTCAAAATAATTTTTGGCGTCGGTCGGGATCGAATCCGGGTCCCCACATTCGCGTACATATAAATTTCGCAATAGTCTCTAATTTAATCCATACTTAATATAGTTATATATATATACAGGGTGTAACAACATGATATGTCACAAATACGTGGACGTGTCTTAGTAACAAAAACAAGAAAAAAAAGTCCTTTAAACTTTTGCCCTACCTTGATTCGTTTTCAGTTTCAGTTACAGGGTGTTAAAATTTTTCGATAAAAAAGGCTTTATTTTATAACATCTATTATTGCGGCCTCTCAACAGGCCCCTTGCGAATTCCTCTTTCCCTTAAACGCATGCCAACAGCCTGAAATATTCTTCTATCAGGAAGTCTCCTCTCGGGAAAGTTTTCTGCGTACAATCGTCTTGCTTCAACAGCATTACCCCAAGCCGCACCATACATTAAATGTATATCTGCATACTCTTCATTAGTAAATATAACAGGTGCCATTATTCGAAAATAACTTTTTAAGTTAACACAATAAGCAAACTAACACTTGTCTAATAACTTGGATTTTGTGTTCATGGCCTACCGGATTCAAATGCATTGTAGCGCGCGAGAACACAATCCGCTTTTATCGAAAAATTCTAACACCCTGTAACTTGAAAACGAATCAAGGTAGGTGACATATCATGTTGTTACACCCTGTATATATATATATATATACACATACATAACATACATAAAATCACGCGTTTCCCACTTAGTGGGTTAGCAAAAACCCGAAAATAATAAGAAAAGGGATGAAAGCAAGAGCTCCACAGAATCACTTAACTCTTTAAAAACATTCTTCTTCCGCCTTGCCCAAAATCATCATAACATTCATTCAAGAACATATTATTGTGACCGATTTTCGGTAGCGAATAACCGCATCCGGACCACAATAATAGTTACGCAACAATCATCTTTCGCTACACATTCCTATCCATGCATACTTCTTTCACCACAGCCACATTCATAAACATATTCATACATAATAACATATTAATGTGACCGATTTTCGGTAGCGAATAACCGCATCCGGACCACAATAATAGTTACACAAAAATCATCTTTCGCTACACACTCCTGTACAAACATACTTCATTCTTCTCGTCGACATAAAAGTTCAGCCGTCTCTCCATTCTCACAAAACATTCTTACTAACCATTTATCTTCACACCACAATAATTACGAAACAATCATCCTTCGCAACACATTCCTATCCATGCATACTTCTTTCACCACAGCCACATTCATAAACGTATTCATACATAATAACATATTAAAGTGACCGATTTTCGGTAGCGAATAACCGCATCCGGACCACAATAATAGTTACACAAAAATCATCTTTCGCTACACACTCCTGTACAAACATACTTCATTCTTCTCGTCCACATAAAAGTTCAGCTGTCTCTCCATTCTCACAAAACATTCTTACTAACCATTCATCTTTACACCACAATAATTAGGAAACAATCATCCTACGCCACACATTCCTATCCTGGCAAACTTCTTTCGCCTCAGCCACATTCATAATCGTATTCATACATGCTCTTCTTCTCTTTCCACTCGGAAACTTACGCTCCTTCAAAACACTACCAATCACATCCATCCACTTACACACTGGACGGCCACGCAATCGAACACCCTCAACTTTACCAACATATATGCGTTTTACAAGTCGTTCACTTATCATTCTCTCCACATGACCAAACCATCTCAACTGACTCACTCCAACTCTCTTAACTACATTCTTCCTAACCATACATTCTTCATACACCAAATTATTCCTCACGCGATCCCGTCTTGTATACCCACAAACACCACGTAAATACCGCATTTCCACTGCAGTCACTTTCCTTTTATGCTTTCTCGTCCATGCCCAACATTCACTTCCATACATCAAAGCAGGCACCAGCACTCCATTATATACATTATTATTATATTTTATATATATATATATATATATATATATATATATATATATATATATAAAATAAATGGCATTTATTATTTAATTTATTTACATTACTTTGCTGTTATTTTTATTCTGAAAATGACTGCCTTGAAGTTGACGGACGCAAAATAATTACACAAATAACACGCATTACTACAATAATTTGTGCTAATGTCAAATGTGTTATGGAAGAAAAGCTTTAGGGCTTCTATTTTATGAAATATTATTCTACCATTTAATCTTAAACATCAAATTAAATTGACCTGTTTCACGCCCTTTTATTCTAAACTGAAATGTTCCCATACAAACCACCAGATTATGTCATTCATTAGTGCGCCATTCGGAGTCGAACACGGCTTTAAATTCTAGAGCGTTTCAGGAAATACAGATAACCTTTTCACATACATTAAATAAGGAATTTAAATTAGTGAACTAAAACTTTGTCAATACTAATTTTTTTCTGTAAAAATGTGTAATTAATACATGAATATTAAAAATTACAAAGTCGAAATAACACCCATGGTTAATTATTATTTATTTCTGTCGATTTTATTTGACTACTGGCAGTTAACAAGGGATATTATTTTTTATTTTGTGAACTATACCAACCAGATAGTTTAGAATTATATTTCTCTATCTAAATTCTAAACCGAAGCTATTTTCTCATTTGATGAAACATACTATAATATACTATATAGGAGAAAACTTGGAACTGTATTACGTATTTCATTTTATATATTGAAATGTAAAGATCCGTAATATCAATTATAGAAAAAAAAAAACATGTGTGAAGAGTTACATAAATTGAAATTAAATTAACAAATAAGCAGTCGCAGATGTTTATTAAATAAACTATATACACTTTCCTTATAATTCAGCAGAATCAATGTCAAACTAATACAAAATAATAAGGCCAAACAATAATTAATGCTTAATTTCAATTGAGAATGTTAACCACTTAATATAAGGAAAAGAGCATATTTCGGAAACAATAAGTAAAGCCTACCAATGAGTTAAAAGTATAGGCTCGTATGACTTATTAGCGATTTAAAAAGTGTGATATTTTTTGCTCAACAATTCTATAATATAAAAGAGTGTTTTTACTCAAAATATACGAACCCTAATTTTCATGCATTCTAAAACTTAATTTTGAGACGCATGTATCAAAATTATTTAGTCAATCATACTCGATTTTAATGTTGTCATTTATGATTTTTATGAAATATATGTCATTTATATACAACATAAGTTATTTATTAAATATCAGATATATCGATCACAGATGAAGAGAATGCTTCACAGAGATTTTTTTGTTTATTTATGTGTCTGCTCAGAAGCACAGAATAATTTATGTTTACTGTCCAAAGGCTAAGCTTGTTGCCCGATAAATTATTAACCTATGTATATACATTAACTTCTAGGGAATGTATTATAAAAGATGTAAATTTGAATTTCTGACGAAATTAATAAAAAAATGCAATAAAACTGAATGTGTTAATTACAAGAAAACGTATAAAATATGAGAAACAGTTTTCAATAAGTAGTAAAATAATTCAAGTTATCATTAAAATAATTCATTTTATATATAATTTACTTCCACATTGATCAAAAAATTATTTATTATTATCCGCCCATTAATTTTGCCTACAGCTAAATCTGTCGCGGTATTTAAATAAGTGTTACTAAAGCATTTGACCACGCTTAGAAATTTATTTATTTAACATATTTTTTTTAAGTTCGTGCAAAATGTAGGCTAAAATAAATAATTTCATTATTATACTAAAAAATAGGCTTTATTGAATTCACATTCGTGATGAAAAAATAGCAGTTTTTCCCGCGAGTGCAAATATCTAATTCGACGTAAATAAAACATGTTAACTTGTTATTTATAGATATTTATACACCAAGTGAGATAATGTTTATTCAAGAGAAGGAAGTTTAACCCGCTTGTGTAATGGGAGTTAGTTAATTTCTTCGAACGAATAAACATTCATAGCTCACTTGGTTTATACAATATTTTATTCATTTTCACGAAACAGTAATTATAACCAATATAAATTCAATTTTAACAATAAATAAATATCATCACGGCATTGCTGTTTGTGCCAATCTGCACATTTGGTGTCGGTCGGCATCGAACCCGAGTCCCCATTTTTAAAATTGCATCTCTTGAAATTTCATCTGCTGTAACTTTTTATTTTGTTTCCAGTAGGGTATTCCGGCATTTTTTCTTTTTTTCATTAGTTCAGAACAATAGGACTATGAATATATATATATATATATATATATATATATATATATATATATATATATATATATATATATATATATATATATAGATGTGGGAGTACTCGCGACTTGTCGAGTAGTTAAGAATTTTAAAGCGGGATTCTGCCTACTGAATTTCCATTTGACTGTAATCCCGCTTTAAAATTTGTCTTCTTATATATATATATATATACACCATTTAAATGTACCACCACAAATAACTTGAGAAATATGCATCTGATCAAAAAATATCCCGAATCAAAATCAATGGTTATGGAAGAAAGTTTTGCAGTGTTAGATAGTGCCTAGCATCTATTGTAATTGTAAAACCTTAAAATGAATGATTTGTTTTCATTTTGAATGTGCATTTACGGAAGAAATGAATAAAAATTCCCTGTTTACAACTTTTGAACAAGGAAATGTAGGTAAACAAACAAATATTAAAGAAACACGTAATAAGTAACACAAAGTAAGTAAACAGTAAAATATCAAATACAACATTTTAGCGCGTAGCGCGTACTTGCTACCAGCGCCATCTATGTTTGTAACAACATATATTTAATCTGAAATAAGCAACAACATAAAAAGTACGTCACAGTTTTTTGTGGATGTCTAAATTAAATCAATTTTCTAAAATCAAATTATGAATGAAAACTTTTTCCTAGACATATTTTATTGTATTTTCGTACTTTACAAAGGTGTAATCCTGTAAACTATAGAAAAAAGTTACAACATATTTTATTGTATTTTCGTACTTTATAAAGGTGTAAACCTGTAAACTATAGAAAAAAGTTACAATTCACTAAGAAGTTATTTCTAGTTGCCAGTTACAACGTTCTACCAACAGAAAAATCTGTAGTAGCCAGCGTCAGCACAATATCTTTCGCCATCTGGTACACACAAAAAATATTAATTAAATCTATTCTTTATTTTTCAATTCATTCTATGAACAAGTTTTCTCCTACACTTCTAAATGTTCGAGATTCTTCCAATCCGTTGACGAGGTTGGCGGTATTTCTGAGGGGTATATGATGAAATATATGTATAGCAAACGCGTGTTTAGTTGATGGAGTCTTTTCGTCATTATAACAGCATATTATAATTACTATAGAGTGATAAAAAAGAAATGTTGCAGTTGGCAATACAATTCTGGGAATCTTTTTACTCCACAGTGTGCACAACACCAGGTGAAGGCGGGAATACTATTTGATATGTCATTTTGACAATAGGTAAATACAAAAAGTTTATGTCAGAGCAGTGGCCTGATACCTAATAGGATTTGGAAAGACTGAAATGCTTTAGATTATTGCTCTATGGGTACTGTAAAAAATAAAATTACGTGGGTAACCGAAACAACAACCATTTTGATAAAAAAATTGTAAATATACCCAAATTTAATTTTTCAAATGTCACTGTCAACACTATCGAAAACAGGAAATAAATTTGTGTCAATCTTACCAATTTCAAGTATTGCCAACCTTTGGAAACTTATATGGCGAGTGCCGGGCCTTTACCACTAGTGCTCAATTCCAGTCAATAGATGTCGCGAACGTCCTTTTAAGAACTTGCATTTTTTATTACTAAGCAACTAGGTCCACGTATTTTTTCTGAGGTGGGAAATAAGGATGCGTGGAAAACATTTGAATATGACGTAAATTTATGAATTTGACATATTTTGAATTGCGTTTTCGATTCTATCACAATTCTATATAATTCACTTTAATTATTCATTGTAACATCTGTGCGACTATTAGGCAAGTTTTTATTCTAACATTGTTTAATTTTATATGTTGATAAGTTCATATAAGTAATTCAATTCGCGTTTTGTTAAACCGTTGCAGTTATTTCAATGAAGATGACGAATCTATTTTGAAAATAAAATTTTATTATGTAGAAATGAAAAAGTATAATTAAACATTAAATTTGTGCACATGCATTTTAATATCAAAATAAATTTATATCAACAAACAAAACTATAATATTTAGTATAAAATTGAAAAACGGGTTGCCTAATTTACATTTTAGTTCTATTCCAACCACCAGGTGTAATGTTCAGTATAAGTACACATAAGTTTCCTGTCTAAAGAGTATTATTTGTCTATGAGTATTGCCAACTGAATCAGTTATTTTTGATCACTCGGTATTACATCTCAATTTGTCCAAGTACGAATTTTAGGTTTTCCGAATTCAAAGACAGTGCCAACTTAACGTGCGGTAGCTATATCTATAATTTGAATATTTAATTAATGATAAAATAGGAAATACTTCCCAGAAAAAGCCTTCAGTATTGTCTCTGGACTTTTCACTGATATTTACGTCAATTACAAACATTTTAATTTTTCAATTGGTTTCCATGGGCTGTTTGATTCATTATACAATGGATTATTTTATATATTTATAATTCTCTATCTCTCAATGTATAGAAGATATAATAAAAATGTTCAATGTATTGGATAGAGAATTTTATATTCTTTAATATTTGTAATAACATAAATTTCCAAAAAATAATATTTTTTAAGAAACTATCACTTCCGGTTGTCCAAAGTACGTAGTTAAATTGGTCTTGAGTCTTATAGAATTTGAGAAACCGTCCCTCCAACATCCAGACATACACATACAGACACACACATACAGACACACACATACACACACACACACACACACACACACACACACACACACACACACACACACACACACACACAGAGATATTATTGTAAAAATGTTAAAATCGGATTCTAGTGACCTTTCAACGTGCTTATTCACTAAAATCTGGATATGCAATTTTTAGCATGAAGCCAATACCTCTCTTAGCGAGAGGCAAAAATGACAGAGATTGAATTAGATGCTGAAATCTAGTGAAACATGGCGAGCGTTTTTCTAATCCTTTACATTTAAGTTTGACACTAATTTTGTATATTTTCATTGAATAAATTTTGATCGTATACGTACAATAATTTTTTATATGCAATGCTTAGAAAAAGTTAATTTAACTTGTCATAAATATTATCATATATTAAAAAAAAATTATAAATTTATGTAAATAAATATAATTTAAATAAAATGCATGTCATTTTTTACGATAATATATGCATTTTGATAATTCCCATTTAAATATTTAAATTTTAAATGTTTATATTCCATGAACATTAAAAATATAAAATAACATTCGGAAAAGTTTTGAATACTGATTTGAGAAAATACCTCGAATATTCGTGCGCGGTTTAACCGTGCCGCTGATTATACGTGCATCTAAAAAAACTATCATTCGTGCGACCGATTATCCGTTACGAATAAAAATTGTTCACGATGCTCTGTTGTGAATCCGTAAAAATATTTAGTTATTTTGACAAATCGGTCTACACTGTTCTAAATTATTTTTATATGATGTATTATGTGCTATGTATATGTACTTATTAAAAGTAATTAATTTTATTTTCATCTATGTAACTTTTTTAAAGAGAAAAGCTTAGAATGTATGTACCTATATTTTGTGAGAATGCATATGTAAATGTAAATAATTATTATTCATTCATTTGCAACATTTTTATTATCCGTGTTCTTCACTTATCCGTCAGCCGTCACATGCTCGGTCTCGATGAACACGGATAATCAAGGTTCTACTGTAATTTATAAAAGACAAAAAAGTGAATCTCCAAACTCAATCTTAATCTCATTTTGTGTTACATGTGGTGTTGTGTTTCAGTTAAACGGTAAAAGATTAAAAGAATTTATTTTAAATTAATATATTTTAAAACCTATCAGAAATATTATGGTGCAGCTAACACTTGATTCGTCAAAATTAATAAAAATAAATCAAACTGCCATAATTTACCCTTATATCCAAACATGTCAAACAAAAACTTTTATCTTACAGTGAGATAAAGATTTTCGTCATATAAATAATATAGAAATCCATACCTATCACTTTACAACAATACAATAAAGGAAAAATATTAACTGAAAGAGAATTTGTAGTCGACACTTGGTGGAACATTTCTAACAAATTAAAATAAAAACAAATTTACTCTTGATGTATCCATTTTATTGTTTTCATTTTAACTTATTGGAAAAAATATTAAGTAATAAATATTTTTTATATCTTTTGATGCCAACACCATAAACTTTTATTTTCAATTACTTAACGATAAAAACACTCCAACATTATTCTAAACAAAACATAATTGCAGTCCCTGTAAAAAAACATAAATTTATTAATTATGCTGCCAAAGTTGTAAACAAAAATTCATCGCAAATAAATGGGATTGTCTTATACTATATTTGAACTACATATTTTCATATGTTGAATGTAATCAGGAAAACAAAGATATATATATCTTTTATCTGACTAATTCTATCTGTCTGGAAAATAAGTATTCCCCCAAAGAACGTCATTGAGAACGATTTCTTACTCTGTCATTTGTAACTCCAATTTTAGTAGCTGAAGTTTTTCTTAGTTTGTCAGTTTACTCGCAGACCTCGAGGTGTAAAGTAAATTTTAATATTGTTTCAGATATGGAGAAGTTTATATTTATTGCAATACTTTTGCAAGTAGTGTTCGTCAACTCAGCCTTGATGTACAGGGAAAACTGTAAGTATTTATTTATTTTTATACTTTTTCATTTACTTTAGAAACAAAGAAAATTTTGGTTATAATATTTAATGGTGGTATTGGTAGAAAATTAGTCATTTCATATACATTTCATTATTTGTTTTTATCTGTGTTCATTATATATTTCTATAACTTGTTCTTATACCAGAAATTTATAGTTCTTTTTCTTACTCATTTTTACCTCTCGCTAAGAGAGGTATTGGATTCATGAAAAAATCGCATTTCCAGATTTTAGTGAATAAACACGATTTAAGGTCCCTAGAATCCGATTATAACATTTTTACGATGATGTTTGTGTGTGTGTGTGTGTGTGTGTGTGTGTATGCGATGTGTGTGTGTGTGTGTGTGTATGTGTGGATGTTGGAACGACGATTCCTCAAAAACCATAAGACTTAAAACCTGTTTAACTATGAATACCTCAATCTGACATTCCTGGGAAGAGCTGAAAAGGTTTTGGTAACAATTGGACAACCGGAAGTAGTAGTTTCTTAGAAAAATTCTTCTAAATATAATTTTTTGCAAATTTTTGTTATTACAAATATTGAAGAACATAAAATTCTCCATCTAATACACTTAAAAAATTTATTATATCTTGTACAGATTTAGAGATAAACACACTATAATATATAGAATAATCGGATGTAATACATCGCGAAACTACACTAAGGAAACCAGTTGACAAACATAGTAATGTTTATAACATAGTTTGCAAATGACAAATGTCAGTGTCAAAAATCAACAGTTATAGTGACATTCTGATAGCTTTTTCTAGGAAATACATTTAATCTTTTTTATTGTTTTATAAATTAAATATTTAAAATTATAGGTAAAATGCATGTATCCATATATCCATCAGAAATCCGCCAATCTTGTTAATGAATTGGAAGAATATCTGACATTTAGGAACTTCCTCATACAATGAAAAATTGATATAAATAAAATTATATGTGTTATATGTTAAATACAATAAAAAATCTGATGTGGCCAGCACATTACCTCCCGCCAATTCCATGTTTAAAATAGCAGTGAGCTTTAAGTAAAGTATCACTTCCGGATGATCGTTTGTAAATAAAATCTAATTTGTTGTCCGATAAATAGAAAAGTCTGTAATACGAAATTTTGGATTATGTTTTATTGTTTTTCCTCAAAAATCTATTAGAGCTCCAAATTAAGTACTACATCTTATTTATCATATATGGTCAAAATCTAATATGTTGTTTCAAATCATATATGAGTTTTAAATACCAAATTTGAGAAGTTTTGGATTATATTTTAATAGATTTTAAGGAAAAATTGTCACACACACACATTATTATAAAAATCAGCTTCAACTTCTAGGTACTCTAAAACGCAATCTTTGTAAATTCTTCGCCGTACATGATCCATTTCGTAAATGTGTAGTTGTATATTAATATTAATTTATAGTGCTGCAAAAATTGCAAATTTAAATCAGATCATTCTATACATCTAACATTTATGTATGATGGAAAATAATATATCATTTTTACAAACCTTAATTTCATTAGAAATAAATATTTTACTAGTATATTCTCCTTAAGGTTGGCGTTTGAAGCGCTGAAATAGTAATTCTACTCCAGTTTAAAATGTGTTGTTTAAAATAAAATATTCGATTTTTTTTATAAATTAGAAACAAGGCTCTATTGACTGACATTATTTTTTTATTAATGATTATTTATTGTAAAAGTTACAAATAAATATTATTTAAATTTAGCTTAAAAATAAAAATGAAACCCACCAGCCACTGTATTTATATCTATTTATGGTTTCTTAATACATTGCACTAAATTTGAATTGAATGAGAACTACGATGTAGTTCAGCGTATCTCCATTAGAGACGTTCCTTGTATCAACGTACCCCACTAGCTGCCACCATCCCTTTAGATATATCTCAGATTCGTAGATTCACTTCAAACATCTTGTCCAAAATATTGAATATAATTATTTATTTGTGTAGTAATTGACAGAATGCCTAATAATAAATCAAATTGTAAGAGAAAAAGATGGCCCTCAAAAATGAAGAAACGTACAAAACGTGATAAAGAAATGAAACTACGTGAATCTTCGGTAGCTAAAAACACAGCAAAAATAAATTGCAAGATGTAGTTTTAAAGTTTGACCGTATAACACATTGCGATTTTTTTATGTATTTGAATTACAATTATTTATTTATTTATTTATTTATATATTTTTTATTCTATTGACGATGTTTTTTTTACTAATTTTACATGTTACACATATGTATTTAAATTTTAACTTAAAGCCGATACGTTGGACTGAATAATTATTTTAATAAATTGACTGAAACCAGTGATTTTGTTTGTATTATACACCAGACCAGAGAGTCACGATCCTTTCTGTATGGAAAAATCGTTACACACACATTCTTATAAAAATCAAAATCAACTTCCAGGTGCTCTAAAACGCAATCTTAGTAAATTTTTCGTAGTACATGATCCATTTGGTTAATGTGTAGTTGTAAATTAATATTAATTTATAGTGCTGCAAAAATGCATATTTAAATCATCCTGTAAATCTAATGTTTATGTATGATGGAAAATATATTATTTTTACAAACCTTAATTTCAATAGAATTCAATATTTTACTATTATATTCTCCTTAACACGGTTTCATTATTAATTTTAATGTAATTAATTAAAATTATGTTTTTGTTTGACGCACAGGCAAGATGATATATGAAAATAAATTATATTATATATTCATATTTAAAGTTATTTAGAGTTATTTACTAAATGTTATTGTCGTTCGTAGAATTGAAGTACGTACCATTATATTCAATTTTAATTATTAAAAATTGCTAAAAAATTATATTCAATGATTTTTTTACAAGAAAAACTGTTAAAGGCCTGTATAAATGATACTTCCGGTTATCCGATATACACTAAAAACTAATGAGCTCTTCCCACATTAGTATAGAATGGGTATACAAAATTTCAAAATTTTCTGATTGATGGTATTTGAGTAATCGTGTCCACACGATCCACACACACACACACGCACACATGCACACACACACACACACACACACACACACACACACACACACACACACATACATACATACATACATACATACATACAGACATCATTGTAAAAATGTGAAAATCGGATTCTGGGGACATCAAAACGTGCTTATTCACTAAAATCTCTATATGCTATTTTTTGCACGATCCCTATACCTCCATTACCTAGGGTAGCGGGAGCTAAAAATTTTATGTGGCCAACACAATACCTCCTGCTATTTAATTTTTATTAAACCGAGGTGGAAAGTATTTCATTGTTGTCGAGGTCGAACAAAATACCTAACCAAGGCGCGAAACGCCGAGGATTGCTATAGCCAGTGACCTCTATATACAAAATGGACCGGCGGCTTGAATAACTTGCGTGTATCCACCGAGAATACCACCCGCCTGACTGGTGGGGTGTCTATCTCTCTCTAACTTTCGTGTATAGTTGGACCAAGCAGATATGCGAAAATGTATTTAAGCTTTCTTCTTCATGTTCATCGTTAAGAGCATTGTGTACAGTTTCTGTTAGTGGTGCTGCCGGCGGTGAGGTATGAGAGGGGTAAAGCACGTGGTTACAGTAGGCGGAGTCTATCACTCTGAGCCATAAACTGCCCAGCTATATATTTGTCGTGGTTCAATGATGAAATTTTGCGTATTTAACAGTAGCAGCCTGTACTACCGTTAGAATTTACTTTCAATCAGCCTTACTCTGTTAATATTGGTATTGAAAATAATATTGTAGAGTATAATTATAGTATTGTAATAATAATTTTGTAAAATTGTAGTTTTTATGTAATATTGTTTTATACCTCTCGCTAAGAGAGGTATTGGATTCATGCTAAAATTGGCATATCCAGATTTTAGTGAATAAGCACGATTTAAGATCCCTAGAATCCGATTATAACATTTTTAAAATGACGTCTGTGTCTGGGACGATTCCTCAAAACCTATAAGACTTAAAACCTGTTTAACTATGAATTCCTCAATCTGACATGATTGGAAAGAGTTAAAAAAGTTTTGTTAACAATTGGACAACCAGAAGTAGTAGTAACAGATTTTTAATTATTGTTTTCTATACCATACCTTAAGAAGATCGTAATTCATTCAAGGAAAGTAGTTAATCGTATCAAAACAACTATCGTATGTATTACATTTATTATTTTGTTAACTCAAAATTTAAAATAAATAAATAAATATATCATGACGGCATATTACCCATTTCTGGGTGTGCCAGTATCTACAACACATGTAGACATCGGTAATGATGACAATATATTTAAAGCACGTTAGAAATATTGCTTACATTGATGAGTACAGAAAAATTATTATACATGTTGTAAAATGAATAATAATGATATATTAATTATACGTATAAAAGGAAATGAAATATAATTTTAAGTACATTTATTTCTTAAATGTACTCTTTTATAACTATCGAATCGAATATTTTATAAGATATCTTGCATGTTTAGTAAATTATAAACTAAGTTAATTTATATAAATAAATTTAGGCCCGGTATTGTAAACGAATGCTTAAATTTAGACCCCTGTGAAGTTAGCTCCCACATTTTTAGCGCAATAAAAAATATTTAGAGTTCTGGGTAGATATAGAAGACTTCTAGAGTTCCTGAAAGTATTAGCAATAGTTCTGATGTTTTAAGCCCATAATAGGGGTTTCAAAGTTATCGGGCGCTAACTTCACGCAGCGCCCACATTTCCGTAAAAAAGAGTTCTGAGGGTGTCAATCGACTAAAATAGAAGAGTTCTAGAGTTCCTTAAAGTATTAGTAATAGTTATGAAGTTTTAAACCCATAATAAGGGTTTTAAAGTTTCCGGGCGCTAACTTCACGCGGCGCCCACATTCCCGTAAAAAAGAGTTCTGATGGTGTCAGTTGACTAAAATAGAAGAGTTCTAGAGTTCCTTAAAGTATTTTCAATAGTTCTGATCTTTTAAGCCCGTAATAAGGATTTCAAATTTCTGAATGGAGTTCTGTATATAAGTCGTCTATATATAAATCTAACCAATAAATTCCAAAAGCGAATCACAAATCAAGTCCAAAATTAACTCAAACCAAAACAAAGCACCACAATATTTCCAAATCACAAACCAAAAATCAAATCCAGAACGTAAGCAATTCAAAAAACCAGAATAACCAAAATTAACAAAGAATGACACAGCACTAGCAAAAGACAATAACGGAATGATGGAAACAAGGGTAGTTTACAACAACAATAATAAAGCTCTAGAATGGAATTACAAATGTTGATAACAAATATAAACAAAGTTTATTGTAAAGTCAAAAAATTAACGTGAAAATATATTAAGATAAGACCACTCCGACTTGCATATATACAAAATAAGTTATTTTCATGTCCTAATGTGAATATTACAAATTTACTTATAATATGAATAGTATAACACAAAACTTGTTTGGTCAACTACAAAAGACAGAGATGGTCTCATACTTCCTAAATATTCCGCTAGAGGCAGTAGTTCACTAACGAAAATTTCACACAAATTTACACCGTTTAGCCTCTTCATTCCAGTCTAAATTTATTGAAATGGGCATAGTAATAAATAAGTTATTTACATCTTTGTGTTATTAAAGAATGAATAGAAGTTTCTGTGAAGATAGTTTTACGAAAAATGTTTATTAAAAGCCCGAAATTGTACGACAAAATATGTGTAGTTTTAGAGCTTGTCATATTGTTAAAATATAAAAATATCAAATATCTTTTTCCGGAGAAACCTAGATTCATCCTTCATCTTTCATATAAAATTTGTTTCACTTTTATATCTCTAATAGTTTTCTTGTAATTAGACTAGAATGAAGTTAAGTTTTAAGCTTTTACGGTGGATGTACACAATGCTCTTAATTCGTCGTACTGGTACTAGCTGACGCATGCGTACTTCTCACTGTTAGAAAGAGATAGCCACCCCCACCATGACAGTTGAGTGGATACAGCTCGCGCCGTTGTAAAGAGATAGGAGTCGCCGGTCCATTTTGTATATAGAGGTCACTGGCTATAGCCCGAGACATAATGAAACTTTTCACCAAGGTTTGTGTACTATTTTATTCGGAATCGGAAATTAATAATGAGTAATAGATATTTAAATAACAATAATAACGTAACATAAATAATACGAATGGTCTGAGCTTGTTCATTTGTCACATGAACTGTCCGTTCAGTTTGATATCTAACCTTAAATTTTGATTTCTCTTACAACTACAATTATTTATATTATTTACAATTTAATTCGTCTTTTTACATATAAAATGTAAAGAAGCTTTGTGTGTAAGTCACTGATCTCTCAGGGTGAGAATGGGAAATGTCCCAGCCCCGAAATTGGGATGTGAAAGGTTGGAAAGTATTGTTGAGTGTCTATACTCATACTATACTTTCCGACCTCTTGAATCGTCATATTACTAATATTAACCGATTGTGAATAAACTATATTATGTTCCATTGCATATAACTATTGCTTTATTTACTATTTTCTTTTTAAAATGTCACCATTATTAATTTGAAGTAATTAGTTTTTTAACAGTGACATTTGTTAGTGGACACAAGATAAATGTATGGCAACAAAGGTACATAACAAGGGTAATAAACAATAAACTGTACAAAATATTTTTTCTTGAAACGTCATAAAAATGGCATCTTTTGTAACTTGATTCACTAGGTTGAAGTTTGATTTCTACGCCGCCGGAGTAGAAGTAGTTAATTTCTACGCCGCCGGAATAGAAATGAAATAAATAAATATCCATAGCAACTATATAAAATGAGCGAATAAGAAGTGACTAATAAAATAGAAACCTGTAATATCGCCCCAAGTTGCACTATAAATACACTAGATAACCTAATAAAGTTACTAAAAACCTCCAACAGCTGTCAAATTTGAATTGATAATCTACAAATTGAAATATATAAAATTTATATTTAACGAAATAACATATAAAATAGCATACTTACATATTGGTAATGACGATAAGAATACTTAGAATTAAAGTGATAAAAAAGTTCATATTGTTTCTCAGCGATTCCTCGACATATCATATTCTTCAGCCATATTGTTGAATTTTCATCCGATTGAACAACTTCAACGGCCGTACATGGCAAAACTTCAAATTCTGATAAAATTGCACATAAGGAGAATATAAAATTGCATAGTTTTTATTTAAACGTCAAAAGGTGAAAATTTTCACTTCAATGTTTATAACAAAAAGTGAACAAACACGAATATATCCATAGCAACAGAGCAGTGTAGTCTCTCAGCCCATTTTTGGCGGGATATTCAAATTACTATCTGATAGATTTGAATTAAAATACATATTTTTTCAGCAGGAAAGTAAGATATACCGTGAGTATTTTTAATGTGAAACATTGGGTTTGTCATATCCATGGTTACGACTTGACATTTGATTCTCAGCAATGTATTTGCCCGTTCCATTTAAAATGAAACATAGGGAACGAATTTGACATTTGATAACATGTCAGTAGAGGTTAATTTTGTTTAAATAATTATACCTGCATTCTAAATTAAAATTAGTTGTAGAAAAAATATAGTGTGCACCTTGTGCCCGAATGGTTTTCTGACTCGGCTAAATTTCTTACAATATTTAAATATAATAATTCTGTCAAATTCATTCCCCATCCCCATGTGTCATTTTAAATGAGACAGACAAATACATTGCTGTCGATCAAATGTGAAATCATAACTTATAGGAAAATTCAACGGTTATGTCATATTGACAAGATGTCATTAGAGGTTAATTTTGTTTAAATAATTATACCTGTTTTCTAAAAATTAAATTTAGATATAAAAAAAATACTGTGTGCACTTTGTGCCCGAAATATGTATGTTTAGTGCTCTCGAGTGATTTTCTGACACCACTAAATTTCTTACAATATTTAAATATAATACTTCTGTCAGATTCGTTCCCTATGTTTCATTTTAAATGGAACGGGCAAATACATTGCTGTCAATCAAATATCAAGTCGTAACTATGGATATGACAAACCCAATGTTTCACGTTAAAAAATACTCATGGTATACAAAATACGATATTTTATTTTTGTTAATATTACAAATATAATCATTTCATTATAAATGATGAAAAATATGAACACTTGTACGTATATTATTAATTTTTAAAGAAAAACAATTTCAGCTTAATTAATTAATATTAATATAAAATTCTTTTGTATTCATCAATATCTCTGAAGTGGCATAATGATTGCTACATATTTTCTTAAAACTTTTTAAATTCTCATCTGTAGTTCTATGAATGTGTAACGAAATTTGATTGTGAAAACTAACGTTATTTTCTTTCTTTTGCCACAATATACACATTTTAATACCATTTTGCTGAACAGCTGAGTAGGCAACAACACTACGTCAGACCGAGAGACTACCCTTTTTTCCAATATGGCGGCTTTCAAATAATCACAAAATGCCGTATCTCCATCCTATCTCATCCGTAATCCAGTTATGTATAGAGATCAGTGGTCGGTACCTTTGAAGTTAGTGTCTCCAAAAAATTTTACTGGCGGCCATGTTTTTAATGCAATAATTTACTACCTCAAAATCCTACAAATATGAGGGCCTGTACAGCTTGGCTTGTAGTCGACTTAGTTAGAACGAGGGTTAGAGCAAACACCGAATGTATGTGAGGTCGCGAGTTCAAATCCGTATAAAGAAGTTTCTATTTTTCAATGTTTTTTTTTACTAAATAGTCAGTAGATATTATTTTATTTAAATGTATTACTAATATAAAAACAAATAATACAATACCTATTATTTATAATAATATGTAAAAATCAACTGCTACACTATGCATTAAATGACAACATAAAAAAACTAAGAATCAATTAATCCATTTCTCATTATTTGTTATAATAATAATAGTTTTTTTTCCTTTTATTGTATTAAAATTCTTGTTTATAAACTTTCCTGTCAAGGATGGGTAAATTCAATTTCTTTAATTTACTTTACTATATTTTTAATGATATTAAATTGTATGGCTACATTTTCAAAATTTTGAAAGAAAAGTGTTCCATTTTATTTTCACGGCACTGACTTTTATATTTCATATTTATTTTGCAAACTATAACGGCAAACTAAGAACATGACATTTTATTAACGAAATATGGCATGCGCAAACAACCTGCGCAGTTGAAAATTTGCCCCAACGAAATCGCCGAGTGTCGCATCTGTATACGGTAGTATAGATAATCTGTGGAGCTACTGTGTCTGTGCGTACCGTTATGGCGGGACAAGCGTTTTGCTCGTACGTTGCGTCAATTAGTTTAAAGGTCGATGGTAGGTACATATTAGTCTCGATATTAGTTATGGTATCACGAGTCTAGACTAGAGTATGAGTATATTTTGATAAGCCGAGTCGGAGGCAAGGCCTTTAAAGCACTCGCAAACTATAGTTTCTTTTTGGGCTATGGCTTGAATGTCCTACACGGCCAGTTGTGACATGAACGGTTTTATGGGAGCAGGCGGGCAAAACTCAACGTAGATGGCAGCTTTCTAGCTATAAACTGTTGCCGCCAATAATGTTGAATGACTTCACTGACAGTTACAAGTTTTTATTGTATTTCTGACGTAAAAGTACGAATATAAAGTCAAATCCACGTGAAACAATGTTAATTATCATAATTTTTACCAGTTGTATAACTAAGAATTCATTTTTCTAAAAATGATTTGCACAAACAAATACTTGTTTTATATTTGGACTTAAATTTTATTATTCTTTCATCCATTAATAAACTATGAGAACATAACAAGAAAAAGAAGAATCCAAATGCAAGATAGTTTTACGTTACTATCTAAAGTGCACAAATTTTATTACATAGCTCTAGAAAGTTCATAGCTAGAGAGGCGCTATAGTTACTCTACATATATCACCACCGCCTGCTCCCATCATATCGGGCATAACTGTGTATGAGCAGCTTAATACAAAATTTATTAAATGAATTTAATTTATTGTCTAAATATGATGTAGGTACTAGGGATATCCTGAAAAATCAGCAAACATTTTTTATTGGTGCGCATTGCAAGATGCTACAATTACCAATGTAGTATTAAAAGTTGTAAAAATACTTATAAATTGGCATTTCATCAGAACTTATAACCGTAAATGTTCCTATTCTATATTTCAAGGCGGGACGCAACGTATAGCTACACTACCCCCTCCATTTAAATAATGTATTTTTTATTGAAAAAAGAAGAAAAACATTCTCTCCTTAAATCTACATATTATTTTTTTATTTCCCTCTTGGGGGTGGAAAACGTTATTTTTAGTACTTGAAAATATAATTTTGAAATTTTATTGTGTCATATTTAATTTAAAATTTAGTAGCCTTCGAATCGTTACACAGAAATTTGTTAACAGTGTGTTGACAATTGTTGTTTATAACTATAATTTCATAATTAGTTCTAAAGAACCGCAAGAAATAATTACTAATGCTGCCGGTGCGGAAGATATTCTAACCCTCAAAATCTGGAGAATTGTGTGATAATTCATTCAATGTCACTACTTGTTAAAATAATAAAAACTCCACTAGGGGAATAATGTCCATATTTCGTCTTTATAGGTAATTTAGTTACGTACCTTAGAAACTAATTACACTTGGTCATGGAAAAATATAGATACTTAAACACTGTTCATGATGAAAAAGCTGGACATTTTTAAGATTGCGCCGGTAGCGGGACAGGTTACGGGACTGTCCCACCAAAACGATTAAGAAACAGTATCACAACCAAATTATTCAATAATATTAAATTTATAATTATTGTACTAAGTACCTAACTGAATTTGGTTCGGATAGTCCATCAGAAAAGTCAATAATCAAGCTGACACTCTAGCCACATTAGCTTCTTGTCAGCTACTTATTCAAAAGTTCTGCTAATTACAACCTCATTGATCCGTTGGCGAATATCCTGCTAAAATGGAACCTGTCCTAGTAATAATGAAGTCATTTCGGTCTACTGTTCTGTGATATGTATATTATAGAAACAAAAATGTTTTTAAATTTGTTATTATTGTACATTGGCTGAAGACTGAAGTAATTGTCAAGCGTATTTAGATAACAATCACATTTATAAAGCAATTATAGCTTAATCAGAGGATCTTTTTACAATTTTTTTTCTATTTCAGTGACACACACAGAAGAATATTTCCTGCTTCCCGGGTCAGAATCCCCATGTCTTCGACCTTGCCAGGTGAAAACCACCCCTATGGTATGCCGATATAAATTTGCAGTAGAGTGGTACAATACAATGAGTCGAGCATGTTACGATTGCCCGAAAAACGTGACAGATTGCCTGCGACCGCATTGCGTAGCAGCAGACGGAGTCAGTAGATCTGTATTAACAATTAATAGACAAATGCCCGGACCCAGCATACAGGTAAGATTAGTCAGACAGTTTTTATTGTTATTAAAACCGTATAAAAGTATGTATATAAATTAATTAGAAAAGAAATGGCTTTTTTGTATTTTTATACAGTAATATTCACTCATAACGGACTCCACGGAACAGGCAAAAATGATTCGTTTCTAAACGAACACAATAGCACTGTCCTTATGCCCGTATCACAGTAGCGGGTTTTTGAAGCGGTTGTCGTGTGCGGATGCGAGTGACTCCTCTCGTGTTTCTTCGGACTGTGATTCGTGATAAAATTTAACAAAGTGAACATGATGAAAAATTGCGAATCACAGAGTTCTGATTATTAACGACTAGCGCGAAAAATTTTAAATTAATTAAATTTGAGAAATTAAGTATTGTACCTACTATTTATTTTGTATGTAAATTCTTGAATATAAATATTAATAATAATAAAAAAATAATGACATATTCTAGTGTTAAATTTGAATGAAATAATTTACTTTGTTTTTCTGTAAAAATAATAGGAATACAATCTGTTCAGGATTAATTTATTTAGGTGACAATAAGGTAAAGAATAATAAAAGAAATAATTTATAAAATATATATTGGTTTCTAAATAACACAGTTCGATGAAACTTATTTCTAATATAATCATCCTTTGCCGACAATAATTTTGTCTCGTGATAAAATCTAATTTTTAAAAATGTGTTAATAATAATTTTCATAATTTGACTTTTGTGGTTGTCTAAAACAGTTTGTTCTTTGATGTGGTTAACAAATTCGGTTGTATTACATATATAAGGAGGGCATAAAACCAGTGGCGGATTTAAGGGGTGTCGCACCTGGCGGAAGCCAGGGGCCTCGGATTTAGGGGGGCCTCCAAAAAGTATGTACAAAAATATTGACATTTTAAAAATTTCAATGAAGATTCGTACATTTGTATACACCATCGACATAATGGACCATTTTCTTTTTCACTGGTGTTGTGCGTATGATTAGAGTGAGAGGTCCGAGCACTGCCCAGTGAAATTATTTACTTGTCGTTGAAGATATGGTCAGCTAACTTCTTAATTGTTTATGTCAGTCTGTCATCTCAGATTACCAAACTTAACAAATAAGAAATGTTTTTGTCTTTACTAAAATTATGGTTAGAATACGCTGTTGTATCTCGGGGTGCAACAATGCATACAGTAACGTTTTTATCTTCAATGACAAGTTGTTGGCGACAACTGAGCAGCTGACAGTTCAGTAGTCCAGTACCTACAGTCTGTTCTGAAGAAAATGTAAAACAAAATAATATAAATAATTTGATTAAAACATATGAAAAAGACATCGATCCAACTAATTTT
Organism: Ophonus ardosiacus; assembly: GCA_943142095.1. NCBI lineage: Eukaryota > Metazoa > Arthropoda > Insecta > Coleoptera > Carabidae > Ophonus > Ophonus ardosiacus. Next base: position 43,538,788 of record OW964824.1, read on the forward strand.
CCGGAAGAATTGGAACAATTTTTATTCTTTATTAAGGAAAACACGAATAAAATGCCATCATTGAGTAATATATACACCACCGCATTAAATATGAAAACTACATTTCTTAATGTTGAAATTTTGCTAAGAATTTTGTTAACGCTGCCGATGCCGATTTCAAACGCTTCAGGGGAAAGGTCTTTTTCAACTTTAAAAAGGGTAAAAAATTACTTGAGAAATTCAATGAAAGAGGAACGATTAAACAGTATGGCATTATTGTATATGGAATCCGATGTTTTAAATAATATTGACTGCAACGTAATAATTGATAGAATCTCAAAAATCAAAGCATGAAAAAGAAATATATAAAGTATATAGGCTATTTACAATTATTTTTCTTGCATTTTTTTAGAATGTCACTACTATGATTTAAAATAAAAGGGATGTGTGCACTTCATTTTTGTCCGAGTTTCATTTATTTGACCAGTACTTCATTCTGAACCTAAATGTACTGTTTGCACATAATGCATTATAGGAGAACTTCTAGAACAATATTTTACATTATGCAGAAATACAATAGTCAGAATAAATAAGAATTTATATTCGACGAAATACTATGTATATTAGCCATAACTTGTGTAATATATATATATATATATATATATATATATATATATATATATATAAATTTGATGGACAAAGGGCCTCACTTTTTGCTACCGCCAGGGGCCTCGAACAGTTTAAATCCGCCACTGCATAAAACACTTAAACTTTTTGTGTATTAAATAACTTACATAATGCAAAGTAATATTGTGTGCTTTACAACTGCACAGACAACACGTTCTAGTCGGCATGGTACAAAACAAAAAGAAAATTACTGTATGAAACACAAAGCAATGCTTTCGAAGTGCAACTACAGACACATAGAAAAGAGAGTATATATTGAGTATTGTACAAACAGAAATGAAATCGAAATCAAACGTCAAAGTCAAACCATGTGCTCGCTGCATCACCAGCCAGCGACGCTGTCAGCGTTAGCCAATAGTAGTCAAGGTTTCCGAGCCTGCGCATAATTGCCGGTTGGGTGTTTGTAAGAGATAGACTTATGCAGAAATGATATTTCCATTTCACAGTGTTACCTTCACCTACTCTTATGGGAAAGATACGAGCTTTAGCAATATATTACACGCTATTTTGCACCCGCCAAACGCACCCGCAGCCAATCACAGAGCTCGATACTGTCACGTGATTGCCTTAGTTTATCATGTGCTATAGTTTTCGTCTGAGCCGGTGCAGCATTTTTTTGTCATTTTGAATTTGTTGATTTGAGGCAAGAACAACTGCTTACCAAAAATAAAAGAATCTGTTTTCTTTAAAAAAGAAATGTTTAGTCCTAGATTTAACAGACAGGCGGCCCATTATAGGACACTGCTAATTTACATCTCCTCTGTCTTCGTAAAACTCTTAAATTATCCATTTTTACTTCCTCGTACCCAATGGATATATCCATTTTGATCATACCTCATACCTGAATCCATTTTGACTAATTTCATGGTGACGTCTGTACGTACGTACGTATCTCACATAACTGAAAAACGGGAAGCCGTAGAAAGTTAAAATTTTGTATTTAGGACTGCTATAACATCTAGTAGTGCACCTTCCTTTTTGGTCATTACATAACTTTCGGAAGTGGTACTTTACTTGAAGCCTATAATAGATTTTAATGAAAAACTATATTAAAATATAATCCAAAACTTTTCAAATTTGGTATATAAGACTTTTATATCAATGGGAATAACATAGTAGATTTTAGTTAAAATGGTCTACTCGGATGTAGTACTTTACTTGAAGCCTATAATAGATTTTAATGAAAAACTATATTAAAATATAATCCAAAACTTTTCAAATTTAGTACATAATACTTTTATATCAATGGGAATAACATAATAGATTTTGGTTAAAATAGTCTAACCGGAAGTGATACTTTACTTGAAGCTGTTATTAGTTTTTCTTGAAAAAATGGTGTTATTTTGAATTTAATAATAAATGCTTCAAATAAAATTTTAGAGAATTGAATTCTGCGTCGAAAACATCAAGTATGATTAAATTAGCTCTTTTAAAAATTATGTACCTTTTGGTTTCTGTAATTAAGTTTGCTACGAATTAGGACAAAAAATAACAAAAAAATAAAGAATTTAATGTGAATGTCAAAGGAACAGGCGTACAAGGAAGTCATGTGGTGTCCACAATCAGATATTTTTTCACGGGTTCATCTGTTCTCGCCTTCAATAATACGTCAAGATGAATAAACAGTGGCGGTGTGGCGGAGCGGGAGCGGCAACCGAATCGCACAGTATGATTGCAAGAATTGGCACCCGCACCTGTACCCGCAACCGCCAACCGCTTCGAAACCCGCTAGTGTGATACGGGCTTTATATAGTTTGTACTTTTAAATTAGTTCGTTTTACCCGGAAGTTTGCTAGAACCGAGTTCGTAATAAGTAGATATTACTGTATTAAAATTATTAATGCATTTCTTTAACATATTCATAATTTTCTAATAAAATCATTTAAAAATCTTGTATGCTGATTTTTTACCTCACGCTTTCCTGGGTACAGGCGATACAGGAATGGGGTGAAAACTTGCATATTTTTGCTAAATAATCCTATTTTTACGATTATGTTTGCAGGTATGCGTGTTTATTATATGCGTAGATGCAGTATGCGTATTCGCGCTAACTCAAACTACTAATTGCAAAATCTGGACAACTAGTAATTTTATTCACATATACTAAAATGGAGAGAATCCATTAGATTTTCATGTCAAAAGTATCGCACTACGCACATCTTTCACTAATTCTTATTTTTTTTTTTTGTCACAGTCGTCTTGTTGGATTTTTTAAGTCCTCTGTTGGATGGATCGTTAAAAAATTAATAAATGCTATACATCATTATGCTACTTTTATACTGACATTTAGAAGAGCAAGTTATTTCTCAATTTTCACAGAAAAAAAGAAGTACAGAAATGAAACTCCGACCCAATTATATGTTAAATCTTATAATATTTTATTCAATTTTATTAGTGGTTATTTGTAATATACATATTTGCTGCAGCGAAATGTTGCTACCATTATTACAATTTGACTTCCTTTTAATTATCGTTAAGCTTAAGAAACAATTAAAACCAATTATTGATTTATTCATGACTGCGATTTTGTCCTACTTAAAAAACCTTATGGATGTAAAAATTTCGACATAAGTCCAGGATATATGGTAATATGTAAATCAATATACATAATGTGAAAGAGCATTTTCCTAAATAAATTAACTACAAAATTGAGTAGAAGCGTGTGTTTGCACTCGTTGAAATATATTACCTAAATACCTACTTACATAATTTTAACACTTTCGATAGGTATTATTTCAAATATTATTTAACAAAAATATTTGATATAATTCCAGTGGCGTAGCTAGAAAATTCCGTTGAGCGCCAACAAAAATTTGGAAACAAAAAAAAAACAACATTAGAACATTGTGTAACTAAACTAAAGCGCTTGTAAGAATAATAAATATATTTTATTATTTTCCGTCATGTACAGTGTGTCTGCTGTAAGCGGGCCACCATTGCTAACTTTCTTATTTGAAGAGATAGAAAGATGATTAAATGGACAAAGTTGGGCGATATTATACGACAAATTTAACGATGGAAAATACAAAACAATTGAACATCAAATACACGACTTATTCAACAAAATAACATTTTTTTAAATGGAATGCCATATTGAAAATGGTACCATTTAAAAGATTTTTATTTGAATATAAAAGTTCATTATCACTATGCATCTAAAATTAAAAACAAAAGAGTTATTTCAAGTTGAAATTTAAATATTTTATTTCATATGTTGATACAAATACAATATTGTTGCTATGGAAAGAACAAAAACAAATAACGAAATTAATTATTAACTAGTAAACTTAAAAAAATTGTTCAAAATGTTGACCATTTCTTTCACGACAAATGTGTGCTCTTTTTAGCACAGACTTCATTGTTTTAGTCAACATCCTTCTTGATATTAGAGCACACGCAGCAGTAATTCTGTTTTTTAATTCATCAACCGTATTCACTGGTCTTTGATATACTTTATCTTTAATAAAACCCCAGACAAAAAAATCTAGGGGCGTAAGGTCAGGTGACCGTGCTGGCCACGGAACAGGGCCATATGTGCCAATCCATTTTTGAGGGAATCTATCATTGAAATCTGTTGAAAGAACTTCATATTTCGTGCAAAGTTTAATGGCATAGTATAGTTCTCGAAAGTATCTTGAAGAAAATGTAAATATACTTCTTGAGTCAAACTTCTTTCAAGAAAATAAGGGCCAATCAAATATGTATCTAATACACCTAACCAAACGTTAACACCGAAATGACCTTGAAAACTTGTCTGTTGGGTCCAAAAATTATTTTGATCACTCCACCGATAATGAATATTACTGTTAAAGAAGCCATTTTGCGGAAAATAAGATTCATCGGACCATAATATTTGATGGCTAATTCTTTAATCCCGTCGATGCTCGTTTAATATCTACTGGCAAAATTCAAGCCTTCTTTCAAAATCACGATCTTGTAAATGATGAATTTTACGACATTTATATGGTTTGAATTTATTTTTCTTCAAAATTTTTCTTACCGAAACTTTATTAACCTTAGTATTAGTTTCAATTTCTCGTAATGATACTTCTTTAGTATTTTCCATTTTGTGGTAAGTATACGCCAAAACATTTTCTACATTTTCTTCGTTTTCTGTCACTTGATCACGTTTTCTTTTTTCTTCACGTAATTTAGCGGTTTCTCTTAAGCGGATTTCAATTTTCCTAAAATATGTTCTATTGGGTTGAGGTCTATTAGGATATAGTTCTAAATACTTTTGCGCACTGGCTACAGAATATTATTGCACTTTGCATAAACAAAAAGCATATCAACTAATTCATCATTAGTATATTTTTCCATTTTGTTGACAGCATCTATCAATAAAATGTCAATTGTTCTTTGTTTAATGTTAGTTTCTGTTGTTTCCATAGCAACAATGATATATGTGCATTAAAATATGTATGAAATAAAATATTTAAATTTCAACTTGCAATAACTCTTTTGTTTTTAATTTTAGAGGCATAGTGATAATGAACTTTTATATTCAGATAATAAAAATCTTTTAAATGGTACCATTTTCAATATGGCATTCCATTTAAAAAAATGTTATTTTGTTGAGTAAGTCGCGTATTTGATGTTCAATTTATACTATGTACTTTGTGAAACTCATTTGGATCTCAGAAAGTACTTCTTTAAAAAACTCGAACCCAATTTATGTTAGATTGCTAATTACATTTCCAGGCAATTGTCATTTGAAAGTAAATATTATTTCTAGAAGACATACTATTGAAATGAAGTAACAATGGCAATTACTGTTACCAACAATCATATGAAAAATCAAATATTCCTAATCAAATAATAAATTAGAAAATAAAATATTTTTTGACAAAATAAAACAAAATAAAAAAAATGTTATAGGTAAAATACACGTTTCGTAAGACAATTTAGCGCACTTGTTCTTTAGAAAACTCTCGCTAAAATCATGTCTTACGAAACTTATTTTAATATGCTATTTTATACCCTGCGAATTTGGTTTTTTTTACCTAGTATATATTTAGCATAGATATCTTTTACAGGTAAATATTGACTAAAATTCTGAGCGCCTGCAAATTTTCAATCCTGGTAATGCCACTATACAATACCGAGAATGCTAAAAATGATAAATGATAAATAAATCTGATAAAAACTTGCATGAAGGTCATGTGTATCAAATTTTAATGAAATAGCTGAAAAAGTACTCCTCTTCCTCATTTCATTACTCATACTGCTTTTATGTTGAATTTTTTTTATTGTTTATTTCTATGAGATGTACGCTTATTAATCGGGAGCACTTTCTAACCCGTTACATTAGGTTAAGGGTAGTGTTTCATCAAGACAAGAAATCTTGTCTTGATCATTTCTTGTCTTGGGCTTGATTTTCAAGACAATAAAATAAAATTTTCTTGTCTTGCTCATTTCTTGGCGACGTATTTCTTGTCTTGTTTTAAGAATTCTTGATATTTCTTGATACTTGATATTTTACGAGAATCCCCTTTCTCTACCGTTTTATCCAATCCGAACGCTCATGTCTAGCGTTACAATGTTACAATAATGAACATTTAAAAAAGTTTAGAATTTCTGGTAATGAATGGACACTTAGTACGTCTGTTTCAAATTATTTACGAACTTTTCAGAGTTTATCAAAAAAATATCTGGGGAAATTAAGATTTCTTGTCAAGAAATCAAGATTTCTTGACAAGAAATCTTGATTCTTGATGTTACTATCTTGTCTTGTCTTGGGAAATAAAAAATACTTCTTGTCTTGGTCTTGTCTTGCTTTCAAGACAAGATTAAGACAAGATCAAGAGTAGAGTATATCTTGATATTTGTGAAACACTAGTTAAGGGGGTATCACACGTGCGCAAGTATCCCTGCAACTGATTTGAGGCAACATTTCAAAATATCCCGCTCTTGTTATCACACGTACGCAACGTTATTTATATTTTAGGTTATTTACATATTTAATGTAAATAACGTTTTTCTACACGTGTCATGTCCCATAACTCTAGAACATCTCTAATTACGTTTATCATCATTTCCAAATATGTATCCAAATAAATAAATGTCTGTGAATGTGAAATACATTTTTAAACTTCATCTCAAAACATAAACACGTTTGTTTAGCGACTTTTAAGTTCTACCTCGCATGCGTAGGTACATCGTTTGTACGCACTTATTCGCAACTTATCTACGAAGTTTTCTAACATGTTCGTAAATAAATTGCATGAAATAGACAAAGTTGCAGAAAATCTATGACAAGTTGCGCGAATGTGCTTACTTGTGATAACCCCTTTAATGTCATTTAACAATAGTGAGAAATATACATCATTTCAATGAATGAAGGTTTATCACCCACTCCGACCGAAATACGAACTCTTTTCTCTTACCAAAAATATACAGTGCCTGTTCAAATAAACTTTGTTCAATTATTCATTATTTGTAGTTACATTTGTACCGGATAGTATCAAAATTTAAAATTCATTGTTTAGCATTCAATGTGTTCAATACCCGTACCTGCATTGTCAAGTTTATCTGAACAACTGTATGTGTTCAATTAACTTCTTTGTGTTATATAGAGTAGATACTAATTTATGCCGATATCAGTTACATTTTGTCTTGCATTCAACAAAATAATAATATACGTGGTCGTTACCAATGGATTTCGAAACAATAAACATAAATATACTTTTGTGTAATGATAATGATATTTAATTTTTAAAACTTCTCATTTTCAATATTGGCGTTTTAATCACTCAAACATTGATAACAAATCTATAACAGTAGTTTAACTATAATTGACACTGACACTATGCAAAATTATTTGCAATTTGAGTTGAATTAGTATAGAACAAATTAGTATAATAATCAACATCCGTTGTCTATTTTCTCACAAATTTAATTATTCATTATAAGAGTGAAATATTGGCCAGTGTAATTTAACTAAATGGATAAATGTAATATGTAACACAGCGATACAATTTTATAATTGGCTGACAACCAACTCTACACAAAAGAAAATGAAAATGCTTTTTAACAAGTTACAAAGTTACACAATTTTTTAAATCAACAGTTTTATCATATTTTATTCCTTGTAAAAATAAGGATAATCATGACTATAAAATCAATAAAGCTTATATAAAACTAATTTATAATTTATTCATTGTTGATAGCAAAACTTTTAAAATAAATAATTTATTAGATGCGCATATTAATATATTAATTATTACTTTGTTCAATAATAAATCATTTGCAAAATGTTAAACAAATTCCCAGCTATTACTAACAAAAAATTTGCACATAAAATCTGCTTCCACTTACTATTAATTAAACAAAAAGCATCGCTAATGTTTACTGCTAATTGCGTACAGGCAGTGGCGTATCACATGATTTTTAAATAGACTCACACAATATTAATGTTACGTTAAAAAAGGCAAGGTAATACTAATGATTTTAATTACTCTAATAAATTGTAATTGCTCCTATAATTATAATGGATTCAAATACAGAGTCAGATAATCTGGATTTATACCGATCAAAGTTAAAGTCTATGTTTTGTGGAATCTAAAAATTACGTACGATAAATAAAATATATCTTAAATTACAAAAATCAGCGAAATATATGGGATATATTTTCCTATTAATTCTGAAGGAGCATTATTATTGTAAGTATTTAACATATTATACCTACATTATGCATAGGTACATTGAGGTCTTGGAAACTGTAACAAATACATAGATAATAATTATTGAAGAAATCAGTTCAGACTCATTGTTTCTTTTTAGTTTTAATGTAATTTTCTTTACTTTGATCCATTATTTAATCTTAAATCCATTTTAAATGCCCTTCCCGAATTTTTATGTCAAAAAGGGAAGTTCCAAGGCAATGGTCTGTATTTCGAGCGCACTTTTATAAAGCGCTTTTATGAAGCACGCTTTTACATTATATTCTTATGAGAAGTCTGCTCCATAAAAGCGCTTTTATTAAAAGTGCGCTCGTAACCTGGGCCAATCTCTTTTTAAAAAATAGACATATATTGCATATCAATTTTGGCCTGAATTATGTTGTTTTTGAACTAAAATAATAACTAAAATATTTAATTATGAAAGTAAAATTAAAAATTATTTAGTAATGCCGGTTACTTGTTTGATGTTTGTGACTTATTTTATTGATAACTCAAGAAGACGTAAAAACCTATTTTACTTAATTAAAATTGTCTGCCAGCTTCACTCTTCATAAAAAGCACAAACAAAATAACAAAAAAATATATTTCTTTGTTATTACTATGAAAAATGTAGCATAAACTTTTATTTAAAATTCTTTTTAAAAATGTGAAACCGGCTCATTAATGCACAACAAATGGTAGATATCTAAAAAACATTTTCAAACCATTATTAAAATATTTAATTTTTCCATATTGGTTTAATATGTACATACTTTATGAAACTCATTTGGATGTCATAAACTACTTCTTATATGCCCATTTGCACCAACAAAGCTTAAATTTTAAGCTAGGCTTAAACACAAAAATGCAACTCGAAATTTTGACATCAACATAATTAAAATTCATTTCGATGCAATATTGTCAATTTAAGCCGATTTTAATATTTAAGTTACGTTTGTGCAACCGGCCATTAAGAAGTCAAACCTAATTTCTGTTACATTTCTAGACAATTGTCATTTTAAAGTAAATATTATTTCTAGAAGTCCTACTATTGAAATGAAGTAATAATATAAGTAAATGTTAATCATTGTTATCAACAATCAAATCAAAAATTAAATATTCCTAATTAATTCTCATATATTAGAAAATTAAATAACGAATATTTTTAAATATTTTCTGACAAAAGAACGAAAATAGTATAAAATACACGTTTCGTAAGACAATTTAGCGCACTTAGAAAACTCTTACTTATTACATTTTTCAATGTTTTTGAGAAATTGTTTTTATGATTCCTATTTAGATGGCGCCATCCTTTAAAAAATAGCTTTTCACCTTTCGAGAATCTCTGGGCGACGTGATTACATATTTATTTATTAATAATATAATTGCGCAATATAACATTATACTACTACATAATTAACTGTATGAGCACAAGGGCAAACATTAAAACAAAGAATCATTCATAATAAAACAAAGATGATTCATTTAACTGAAAAACATTAATTGCACGCCACAACGTTAACATTTTTCCAATTGCGAAAGGCAGCTTAGCTAACAATATATCATTATACTTTTTGCAGGTATGTCAAGGCGACGAAATCATCGTAGACGTGGAGAATCGCCTTCAGACTGAAGAGACAACAATTCATTGGCACGGCCACCATCAGAGGGGTACACCGTACATGGACGGCGTGCCGTACGTCACGCAGTGCCCCATTCCATCGGGGAGCACGTTCCGGTACAGGTTCCTGGCAGAGCACCCTGGAACGCATTTCTGGCACTCGCATTCCGGTGAGATATGACATGATTAGGTTAGGATTATAGTAAATGATTTGACAAAGTGAAGGTAAAATAGGTAAGGAAAATGATAGCATATAAATATATAACTAAATACTCTCCTAAAATACGTCTCTGAAACTGTAAGAGATACGAAATCGGTTAACTTTGTTAATATTTTTAATTTTAATATAGATTGGAATTCAAAAATACCGACTGATATTTTAATAACTAAAACAAGAAATGGGGTATCTACCAATTTAAGAAAATATGTTGTGGCCAGCACAATACCTCCCGCCATTTCCATTTTATGTTATATGTATAAGTATTGTATTGCATTTCGCTATCGAACCGTCGTTATATACCAAAAACATTACAGAACTTTACCCAAATATTGTTTTTATTAATTTAACATGTCTTCTGCACATATACAATGAGGTCTTATACCCGAGTCATATTTTAACTATCTTAAATAAGAAGACAAAAATACACATAAATTAATGAGTATTAGTGAAATTTTTTTCTTTAAATATTGACTAGGTCACAAACTACAAGCGTTGAAGCTAATTGGGTATGACGCGTTAGGTACTAAGAATTTGATTGATCGCCTGACTTTAAAAAGGAGATCCGCGCGTCTGCAGCGGTCACCTTTAAAAGATTATGAAATGTCACGTTGATCTAACAAAACATTTAACAATTTTGTGTTTGATGAATTTGTTTAATTATAACATCTAGTAATATTAACAATAATAATCTATTTATAATTAAATCAATTTGTAATATTAATTAAATTAATATTGAAAATCAAAACAGACAAATACTAGTGCCATCCGTCGTCATACTTTGTGTCATAATATTGTCAAACTGTTTCAAAGTTCTATAATTTATTAGGAAAAAATGCTTATTATTTATGTTATTTATACTTAATAATATATATATATATATATATATATATATATATATATATATATAAGTTTTTATATAAAAACATTTCAGCTATGCAAACATGAAAAAAATTGTTTCCTCTATAACTAACAGTTTGTCCATTGTTTGTCGATCACTGGTCAGTACCTGCTACGTCACGCACCAAATTCTTAAACTTTAAAAATTCATATCTCGCTTATTATGTAAAATTCGCGTTTGCACTAAAATTCTTATTCTTATAAAAAAAGGTATAGGACCCCATTCTAATTATATCTATTTTTCATTGTATGAGGAAATTCCTAAATGTCAGAGATTCTTCCAATTCATTAGCAAGATTGGCGGTATTTCTTATGGATATATGCATTTTACCTACAATATTAAATATTTAATTTAAAAAAAATGTATATATTACAGTGCCTTTATTTCTGAATCTATATAAGATATAATAATTTTTTAAAATATATCGGATAGAGATTTTTATATTCTTTAATATTAGTATTAGTAATAACAGAAATTTTCAAAAAATAATATTTAGAAGATTTTTTTAAAGAACCTATTACTTCAGGTTGTCCAATTGTTACCAAAATCTAATAAGCTCTTCCCAGGAATGTCAGATTGAGGAAACTGCAGTTAAATATTTTTAAGTCTTATAGTATTTGAGAAACCGTGGCTCCAACACACACACCCACACACACACACACACACACACACACACACACACACACACACACACACACACACACACACACACACACACACACACACACACACACACACACACACACACACACACACACACACACACATGGACATCATCGTAATAATATTATAATCGGATTCTAGGGAAAACGTGCTTATCCACTAAAATCTGGATATGCGATTTTCAGCATGATTCCAATACCTCTCTTAGCGAGAGGAAGAAGAAGAACAAACAATACCACAATGAGCACATTTGAAATCGTATTGTCTAGCACAGCCACTATGAGCGCTGCTTACTTCACAAATAATATGATAGTCAAAATCTTAGTATTTTTCTCTCTCTTTTATGACAAATTCTAATATTTTTACAAACAACCAGAAGCAAAAATTTAATTTGTACTATTTCAAATTGGATATTATTTTTATAATATAATAATAATAATCCTTATTGCCCAACAGTAATCCATTTACAATGCATTAAATTAGAAATACATACATATTCACAGAATAATACAATAAAATTATATATAATTTCAAATGAAACAAGCATAATAAATATTAATTTAAACAAAAATATGTTCGAAGTGTTTATCAGCATTGCGGCACATCACATGAATGGGAGACCGTAATAGGACGTCTGTGTGAGGTGTAGGGAGAAAAAAAGTCCTAGAATGCTTGAGCCTGGATGCTAACCTAGGAACATAAAATGAAATTTGGGACAGTAAAGAAGGACAATCAACTTTATTATGAATTAACATCCAAAGAAATTTCGCACTAGACACCTCTCTCCTGTGGGATAACGAAGTCATGGTATATCGTTGAAGGAGTTCTTCTTGATTCGTACCTCGTTCTGGATAGATATTATCAAGTTTATATGAAAGAAATTTCAGAAACCTTCTATGAATTCGATCGAGAGATAAGCATTGATAAGTATAATGTGGATACCAAACCAAAGTGGCATATTCAAGCTTACTAATGACGTAGGCAAAGTATAAAGACTTTAGTAGCGAAATGTCGTGGAATATTTAAGATATTCGCATTATGTAGCCAAGAGTTTTACAAGAAGATTTGCAAACGTTATTTATTTGTTCAGTAAATATGAAGTTTGGGGTGAAGATAACCCCCAGGTCCATGAATGAAGTTTTGTGTTCAAGAGTAACATTTAGAATTTGGTATTGGAAGTTAATATTTGTTAAACTACGCGTAAAAGACATCATACAGCACTTGTCAACATTTACCTGTAATTTATGTTTAGCAGACCACAGAATTAGTTTGTCAATATTATTTTGTAGGTTAAATGCGTCTTCAAGTGAGGATATACTATTATATATTTTAATGTCATCAGCGTAAGCTAGTGCAGGACAGGTAAAAGATTGAATAAGTTCATCAATGAATAAGACGAATAGTAAAGGTCCTAAATTAGATCCCTGAGGAACTCCTGAAGTAGCTACAAATTTGAATGACGAGAAACCATTATAATGTACATAACACGTACGGTTACTTAAATATGTACTTAAAAGATTAATTAAGTTTGGAGATGCACCAAAAGCACTAACATTAGTAAGTAATATACCATGATCAATACAATCAAATGCACGAGAAAAGTCAGTGTATATAGTATCAACCTGTCCACGTACATCCAAAGTTTTCGATATAAATTGCGAGAGTGAGGCAAGATTTGTAGTCGTGGAACGGCCTTTTACAAATCCATGTTGATTGGTTGATATAAAAGATTTAGTATTGCTGTAAATACAATTGTATAATACCATCTCAAAAAGTTTAGCAAAGTTATTTAAAATGGAAATTGGCCTGTAATTCGTGATGTTTGATTTATCATTCTTCTTGAAGACTGGTGTGATTCTGGTACTTTTCCATTTTTCAGGAAAGATGCAAGTTTTGATTGCTAGATTAATAATAGTTGCAGGTGGAGTAGCAAATATGAATCTTCCATCTTTCACTAAATAGCATGGCATTTCGTCATCACCTGCTGTAGTTTTATTGGGAAGAGTTGCCATCAGACGAATGAGCTCTTCTTCAGAAACTGTATTGAGTGTAAAATAAGAACAATTAGAACGATCATCAGAAGAGTCATACGTTGAACTGTTCTGAAAAAAATTCGAAAATGAATTAGCAAAGGCATCAACAATTTGCTGAGGAGTGTCAAATTCTGTTTCATCATTATGAAGTTTACCAGGGATGCGCGTTACACCTTGCTTCATATGGACAAATTTCCACAATTCCGCAGGATTAGATTTGATGTTGGCTTCAGCAGATCGCATGTAAGAATTATAAGCTTCACTAATTTGCAATTTAATTAGACTTCTCAGTCTTTTAAACTCATTTAAATACATTTCTGACTTATATTTTAACCATTTTCTTCTGTAGTAAAGTTTCTTTTTTAAATTGTATTTAATTTCACGTGTAAACCAAGGTGGAAAATTGGATTTAACATATGCAGATTTAGGTACCGAACCGAAACATCAAAAGTTTTATAAAGCATGTTATAAAATTCATTAAGAGCATCATTAACATTTTGAAACTGATTTAAGACAGACCAATCAATAGTACAGATGTCGTTGTATAATTGATGAAAATTGGCCTTGTTAAATTTGTAATGAACATAGTTAGCCGACGGAAATTTTGTTGGTTTTGTTGGAGGTGAAAATTCAATGTCAAATGACAAAGCTGGATGATGACGATCTTCTGGTACAAAAGGGAGATCAGATTTTTCGATTGTTATTTTGCCGTTTAAGTTGGACATAACAAGATCTAGTATGTTTTGATTCGAATTAGTTATATTATTGAATTGTTTTAAATTTAGTATATTGCAAAAATTGATGAGTAATGAAGACTTCTGACAATTAACAAGATTACAGAAATTGGGGATATTGAAATCACCCACTACCAGAACATTTACATTATTTAGCATAAGCTCAAGGGCATCGGTAAATAATTCAAGATTATTACTACTAGTATCTGGAGGGATATAAATTGCGCATATAATTAATTTGAAGGTACCAAAATAACAACTATATGCAACAATGTCTATCAAAGGTGCAAAATTTTTTATATTTGCGATATCAAGAATATCATAAACTATATTATTAAGAGCTATTAAAACACCACCACCTTTAGAGCGATCTGTAAAAGTAAAATCTCTATCACTTCTAATAATATTGTATGTTGACAGAAAAAATTCCGAATTATTAACAGAATTGCTAAACCAAGTTTCAGTTAAAATTATGATATCTGGAAATAATGTGCAACAATTTACATAAAATATATGACTTTTTGTATTAAGTCCCCTGATATTTTGATAATAACAACTTAATATAAGTGAATTACTGTTAGGCTGAATTAGTTTTCCGAAGCGACTATTTTAGGAATTCCCTGTACATATTTAATCAGAATATTTGTTTCCCCAGCAGCCAAGCGATCATTTAATTCTTTTTTAACGCTTTTATATAAATCAATTTGCATTGGCGTCCGATCCCTAGAAACTGATATGCCAGACCATTTGTCTATAGATTTAAGTCTTTTAATATTTTTAAATATATTATTTACAATATCGCTTGAGGGAAGTTGAAGTTTTATGGGTCGAGATAGAGATTTGGACAGATCATAGCGACCAAGACGAACAGGCTTAATGGGAACGGTTGTAGAATCAAATTCTAAGTCAGATAGAATCAGGGGTGTAGTCGAGGGTATACGCGGGTATACGCCGTATACCCTCTGGATTTTTTAGGTGCCCGAGCGTGTACCCTCTGCTTTTAAATATTTGAGACAAAAATTATAAAAATTAAATCAACTAATGAAAATTTTATCCCACAATTAATATCATTTTTTTAGAAATTATATTGAAATTATCTTTATGTTTATAAAATGTACTTTATTTGATTGGCGTCGCCATCTATTATTGAAATTTTAATTTTGATTTTTGTTATATAGAAGCCGTATACCGTTTTCAGTTTTCGCAAAATGTACGATTCGTAGTAGGCAGGTTTGCGACTTTTATACGTAAGGCAGTATTTAATTATTTTATTTTTTACCTCCCGCTACCCTTGGTAAGGGAGGTATAGGGATCGTGCTAAAAATCTCCTATCGAGATTTTAGTAAATGACCACGTTTTAAGTTCCCTAGAATCCATTTTTAACATTTTCACGATGATGTCTGTATGTGTGTATGTGTGTGTGTATGTGTGTGTGTATGTGTAGGGATTTTGTCTTCACTCTAACTCAAATACTATCATTCAGAAAATTCTGAAACCTTGTATTTCCATCCCATTCTAATATGAATAGAAGCCATTAGATTTTGGTGTAAATCGGATAACCGGAAATGGCACTTTACCTGAAGCTCATAATGGTTTTTCTTCAAAAAATACCATTAAATGCCATTTTTTCGCATTTTATGTCTTATGAAAATTAAAGATTATTGAATTTTCTACTGGAATACATTAATACTTTTTCTATATATTTTACACATAAATTTAAAAATAATTTTTTTTATTAGTCGCGAAGCCTAAGATAAACACAAAAATTCGTTTGTTACACAGTTCATATTTCAAATGAATGTAACTGACAGTTAATGTCACTGTCAAAAAACTAATCACTTCAAATTAATAATAGTGACATTTTAAAAAGAAAATAGTAAATAAAGCAATAGTTTTCTGCAATGGAACAGTTTGCAGCGGTAGTAAATACGTAAGTATGTATTTAAATTAATAAAAATTCAATAGCGGGAGGTTTTGTGTTGGCCACATCAGATTTTTTCTTTGTGTGTATAGTTTTTGTATTTTGAATTTTAGTTGAAAATTTAAAAGATGACATTAACTTCGTATTAAGTCACAATGTATAATAGTCGCGCGCTTGTTGTGTTGTGTTTTGATTTTAGACAGTTTATCCAGATAAATATATTCTCGTTTGTAATTTTTATACATGAAAGGGAAAAAACATACAACTTCACGTCCCTTGAAAAAATGTAATTTTTAATTATAAGGCATTTGACCTTGAATGAAAAAAAATTTCGCCTGCGGCGCCATTTTCTTTTAGGATCTTTTTTCTTCTTAATTATTGCCCGCCCCCCCCCCCTCTGCGTATACCCTATGTTTACAAATATATTTTCAGCGTATACCCTCTGCTAATTTTACGACTACGGCACTGGATAGAATGTTATTAATTACTGCTGTGTCAGTGTGTCACTGTCTATTTGTTGTTGTTTATTTAGTGAACTATCCTCTTTGCAACCGAATATCATAATATTTCGAGAACGCTTTTCTCGTTCGGATATTTCATGAAAAATAGTTTCAGTGATGACTGCAGATTGTTGTTTAGAAAAAGATCCTGGATATCACGTTGTAACGCAATAATAACTTCCTTTAAATTATCAATGTCAGTTCCAAGCACCCTACATCTGAGGCAGGTCCATTTGATACCAGATCCAGCAGAATTTATTCTCCGCCCTTCAGCCGGAGTAATTTCAACACAATCAATATTGAACATTTTTTTACAAACAGAACATAAAATAAGACGATAACTTTCGGATTTTTTCTTGCAGCAGTGACAGGAATCCATTTAAGTAGTAACTAATATAATATACTAAAATAAATGAAAGAAAACACCACCTAGTATAATGTTTTGTAAAATCGAAAACAAAAATTGAAAATGAAAGCAAACATATTGTACACTAAGCGTGGAACATACACCCAGTATAAATAAATGACAAGTTTTGTTTGTCAAGTGTTTGTTAATTAGCAATTCTAACAGGAACGTACGATCACAGCTATACAGAAGTATCGCACACATGCAAAAAAGAAGTAAAAAAAAATAATAATAAAATAAAAGAAACTCACCCCTTAAGCAAATGTATAATAAAGATAATATTATCGATGAACAGATAATCACTATACGAATACGATAATATCAGAATCAAAATTACGAAGATCAAAATAACCACTCAAATTTAATAAAAATGAGGAGCTGAAGAATAACACAATTATACCTTTCTGTTGCAAACTGTACTGCTGATCCCTCTTTATTGTGTATAGAATCAGAAATTACACAAAAATGCAATTATATTATTATTATAATAAAAGCGCTTTTATTCAGCATGTTTTTACATTATATTCTTATAAGGAGTGTGCTCCATACTGCCGCGTCAATAGGTCCATATACTGTGATTGGACATGGCAGTAAACTGTAGATGCAGCGAAATAAACACCTATTATTCAAAAAAATTCCAACGTTGAATGTAGAAGAATCATATAATCAATGGCCTGGTTTACACCGTGATACTATATTGCGACCTACCCAAATCTTAACTATACCAAACTTTTAGTTACTGTATGTTGACACCGTAATTTTTTTTCCAAGGTCAAATTTTATTTGGTTATTATTTGGTAAGACATTATCATCATTATTAAAACTTGAACAATTAAATTAACATAAGTTATTCACAAATATGAAATAATTACAAAAATCAATCATACAAATTACTTTTATGTAAAATATCTTACTCTAACTACGTTTTTATCAACAGGCAATTCGCATCAGTGGCGTAGCGTAGGTTTTTGCCACCCGGGGCAGATATCAAATTTGCCCCCCCCCCCCCCCCCCGTATAAAATTAAAAAAATTTATATACATGAAAACAAGATAAATCAGAAAAATATCTAGAAAAAAGGTATATGAAAAATGACCCCCATTTTTAGCGCATTTGAAGAAATGGTCAACTTCATTAATGTCTAATTTTGAATCAACATGCCAAATGTCAATTCTTAATTATTAGGTAATGCTGAGAGATAACACTTTTACTTTTGTAATTATTATAAAAAAATATATAAACATATCGAAAAAATAATATTTAAATTATTCCAAAGCTTATGGTTACAAAACAATATTTTTTTTTCATTTATACATATTGATATTAGACACCAATGATATTGAGCATTTCTTCATTCGCGCTAAAAACGGGGGTTATTCTTCTTGTATATTGTCATTATTTTTATATCAATTAATTTTAAAATATGAAAAGTAGAGTTTAGTTACGCAGAAATACAAAAGAAAGTGCGCTTCATATATTTTTTATTTTTTACCTCTCGCTAAGAGAGGTATTGGATTCATGCTAAAATTCGCATATCCAGATTTTATTGAATAAGCACGATTTAAGGTCCGTAGAATCCGATTATAACATTTTTAAAATGATGTCTGTGTGTGTGTGTGTGGATGTGTGTGTGTGTGTGTGTGTGTGTGTGTGTGTGTGTGTGTGTGTGTATGGATGTTGGAGGGACGATTCCTCAAAAACTATAAGACTTAAAAAATATTTAACTGCAGTTTCTCCAATCTGACATTCCTGGGAAGAGCTGAAAAGGTTTTGGTAATAATTGAACAACCGGAAGTAGTAGTTTCTTAGAAAAATTCTTCTAAATATAATTTTTTGGAAGTTTTTTTTATTAAATATTGAAGAACTTAAAATTCTCCATCTAATATACTTGAAATTTTTATTATATCTTGTATAGATTTAGAGATAAAGACACTATAATTTATAGAGTAAACTAATCGCAGAGGCTAAGGCACTAAGAAAACCAGTTGACAAATTCCAATGTTTATAACATAGTTTGTAAATGACATGTCAATGTCAAATATCAACAGTTTTAGTGACATTCTGAATTCTGATAGCTTTTTCTGGGAAGTATATTTAATCTTTCTTATTGTTTTATTAATTAAATATTTGAAATTATAGGTAAAATTGTGGTAAAACGCATATATTCATCAGAAATACCGCCAATCTGGTTAATGAATTGGAAGAATCTCTGACATTTAGAAACTTCCTCATACAATGAAAAATAGATATAATTAGAATTATATGTGTGCAGAAGATATGCTAAATACAATAAAAAACAATATTTGAGTAAAGTTCTTTAATTTTTTTTATAAAACGACGGTTCGAAAATGAAGTGCAATACAATACTTATATAGCCTAATATGGAAATGGCGAGAGGTCTTGTGCTGGCCACAACAGATTTTTTAAGAAAGTTATTGAGTTTCAAACTCAGCGGACTATAATTATTTCCCCGATAGTAGACTTTTTAATATTAATTCAACGATAGGGAATTTGCCGCCCCTAGCAAGGTGCCGCCCGGGGCGGGTGCCCCCTTTGCCTTAGAAAATTTAACTAAATCAACTTAGATAATTTAATGAAAACATATTAGTAGGCTGAAAATTAAAGATTTGTTTAGTTAATTTAACTACAATTTAGATGTTTTTTTTTTTCTGTGTAGTAGGCGTCAAATTGTTATCACCCTAGGGCGCCCAGATGACTTAACCCTTGAGCTAAAACAAATTTCAATGTGCAAGCGCTACTTTTGTTCGATTGTATTGGTCAAGAATCTTTAGGGGAAAGGAATTTCTTGTTTACTTCGCGCGGTAAATGCATTCAGTTTTATCATTTCAATTTTACATTTCGTGATAAAGTTTTGAGTTTGTGAATGTTGGCTTGTGGGGTTGGCCAAATGAAATATTATCGAAAAAAAAGCTACTGGTTGTGCTGTAGAAAATCCTAATATTGAAATCATTCTTTATGCAGTTATTAAAGCAACTCAGTTTCCAATCCACTCCACATACATATACTCTCTTCTTAAAATATAACCTTTTATACTGTTATTCAAGTAACAGATTTTTCTAAACTTTTGCAGGTGTTCAAGTTCAACACTTTGTTTCACCTATTGTGTAAATGTATTCTTTGTATAGATATTTAATTTTCTATTTTTCTAATCTTTTGCAAGTGTTTCTGTAATTTTGAAATTTCAATCATAAATATATTTTATTTATATGTTTTGTATTTAAAATATTATATTTAATAACAGTAATTTTTTTTTAATCTACAAGCAATCTTTTTGATATAAAAATTCGTAAGTAACCATGCATTGTTAACTTAAATTTCAAATTTTCAAACAGCCGCCGTGCTGGATATTGATTTTATTTTACCTCGGCCAATGTGTATATGAAGCTTAACAGCCCTTGGTCGATTTGTGCTATATGCTGTCGAATTTCTTCTGTCAGTTCGTCTAATGTGCTACGTTTGTTTTCATACACACGTGATTTCAGGAAACTCCACAGGAAAAAAACACACATTGATAGGTCGGGCGACCGCTGTGTTTGCGTCACAAAATTGCCCGACCTATCAATATGTGATTTCTTCCTGTAAGGTTTCCTGAAATCACATATATATGAAAACAAGCCTGGCACACTCGAAGAACTGAAAGAATAAATTCGACAGCACATCGCATAAATAGACCAAGAACTGTTAGAGACAGTAGAGGCCAATTTCAGGGAGTGCCTCCAAATTTGTCTCCGTAAATGGACACCATTTGAACGATATAATATTTTATATTTAAGTAAACAAAATGGTATGTTTTCAAGTACACATTTATGTCAATACATAATTTTTTCACTCAAAAATAGCTCAATATTGCTTATTCCAAAAACGCCCGTTTCCCGTGCCGCACCCGTATACGTATTTTAAGAAGTTGAAAATCTATTGCTCAAATTCCAATATTAATAATATTTCAAAATAAAACACTGATATAAGTAATCAGAATTAAAGAAAAATTTGCAAATATAAAGTTTATTAAAAGCTTCAGTCATATTGTTGAATTGTTGAGGGGAGCAGTCTCCCATCTGTAAATTATTGGGGAGCCCAAGGTACTCGCCCCCTAAAGTGGATTTGATATGTTCTCAAATAATGTTTACATTTTCTTCGTAAAATTATACCTACAGTATACAATGTTGAAACCTGATTCTGTAATACCTCTATTGCCCTCAAACCTTTTCGACTTTGCGCTATAATCTGACGCTTGTTTGCTTTAATATTGTTCTACTATTCGCCTTGCATTTACATATTCATATTCTATACGCCGCTGTGTTAAGCCGGGTGCCGGGATAGCGCGAGACGGCGAACTTGGCTCGTCACCAGTGTTGCCAACTTAAGGGATATATCCCTTAGGCACTTCTTAAGTAAAAACGGACAAAAGAATTTTACATAAAAATTAAGGGATATTTAGGAATAAGTACAATATGTAATTTTTCAATAATATTTTAGTGTACCTACTGAAATTAAAGATTAAAGTTTTACTTGAAAAATAAACATAAACGTCATAATTTATTTCCTTATACGTCGTGTCATTGTACTTTTTCCGGTATATTTAGTGTATTGAGAGGGGCGGCAAACCCAGGGACTGCCCCGAGCGGCAAAAGTTCTAGCTACGCCACTGTTTTAGGTGTACGACTGATATACCAGTATTAAATTATATTTCTTTTTGTTCAATAAATAATTCCTTTATGAAAAAAATGTGTATGTTTTGTTGTAGTGGTAGTAAAAGTAAGAATTTTATTCATGTTATTTTGTTATTTCAAATAATACATATTCTGAGGGATTTTTAAATTTTAATTTTAATTTCGAGATTATGTACTCGTTGCACAGAACACAGTAACAAATTATTAAAAAACAAGAAGTATATCCTCTAACATTTCAAGTAATAATATTAGATTAATTTAAAATGAAGTCTCATGAGTTTTTTGCTAGGATGCTAGGCTAGCGCTAACCTGGCTGAATGCGAATGATTAGAAATGTAGTGACTCATGCGGTTTTTATCTCTCACCATAGGTATAGGGTGACAAAACAACAACGTTGGAAACTGACAAGTACCTATATTAGTAAGGGGTGTTTAGTAGAATTTCATTCATCTCTGAATTATACCATACATTTTTTAATATGAAGTACATTAACCATATGATATTTACTTATATAGTTCTATTTTATATGAATTTTATGTTTTATGTGTATTTTCATTATTTTGTGTAACAAACATTGTACTCATTTAAAAAATATTATGACTATTCTGAAAAAATCTGTAAGTTTTGCAGATCTGTAAATCTGTAAGTAATAAACAAAATCGCAACGAAGGCTGCAACTCTTACGTATAATTTTATATTAATCAAGAAAAATATTATTTGATTTCGGATAAATTCATGTTAATTCATAGCCTACACAAACCAAAAATTGACAAAACTACTCGCGTCGTGAAAAATCGGCTAAATAAATACACTTTTACTATGTATTTTCCTTGTGACACTGCAACCACCCATGATTATTATTGTTTGTGCAAACTTATTTAAATATGAAACTCTTAACATATTTTATATCTCCAAAGTCAATGTATTCGTGTTTATAAAAATGATTAATTTCTTGGATTAATTCGAATCAGGATATCTCAAGTCCATTAGTAGAAAAATATTAGAAGATCCACATAAGAATGGCATTGTGCAATAATATTTCGTTTACATGTAGTTCAGAAATATTTCAATTCGCTCTATAATCTGTCCAGAAACCTACTAGAATCTATCTTTTTCTACATCAAAAAACGCACATGCAGACAAAACCATTATTCTACCCCTTTACGACAGTTTTTTTTTGTCATCATTGATAAAATTATATACCTAAATCAACACGAGGCACAAAAGTGCTAAAATATACGCCAATGTATATAAACTAGGTTGACAATTTCCAACTATTTCCTGAATACGTTGCCTAATGAACCGACTCTATACCCTGTGTGACAAAAAGAAACAATTTCAATTATGAATATGTCGTCAAGAATCATAGACTAGGTACCACTACACTATTTATTACACAATGCCATTCGTTGAATTTAATATTATTTTAATTTTTTAGTATTGAACATTTTCATTTAAATGTATTATAATATTAAAATATACAAATATTTCCCCGGAATATCTAATATTTTAATTTCTCATTTCATATAATGTAAACAAATGAAAAAATGTGTATAAATTATATTCCATTGTGATATGGTTAATACTTAATATATAAAATAGAAATTGCAGAATTAGTTCCGTTTTATGGAAATACATTAAACACTTCTCGACGGCAAAATAAAAAGTCTGATGTGGCCAGCTCAATACCTCCCGTCATTTAACTTATATTAATTTAAATACATACCTACATATTTATTTACTATTTACCATTATTAATTTGAAATGATAAGTTTTTTTTGACAGTGACATTTATCTGTCCGTTACACACATTTGAAATCTGAACTGTGTAACTAAGGAAATGTGTTTATCTTTAAAATATAGGCTCCGGGATTTATAAAATAGATTTAAAGTTAAAGTCCTCGCCTGGCAACACAAGGCTGCTCGTGCGGGCCACCGTTCGAATCCCGCACGAGTTCAGTTTTTAATACACACCTAGATGAGTCCGAGTGGCAGCAGAGGTCACTATAAGCTACCCTGCATGTAACGAGGGTGCCAGCAGAGGGCACTAGAAATGTCTCTGTAAATATACTGTATATATAGGCAAAACATTGTTCTAATAAGTAAGGAAATTTGTATAGGTCATAGGACATCATAAAAAATTAAAAAATACATTTATAAAAAAGATTATTTTATAAATTTATCCGTAAAATATAAAGAAAAAGTATTATTAGAAATCTTGAATTTCTTGCCAAGTGATCTCGATCTTGACAATAATACCTTTCTTGAAATAAAAACTTACTTTCTTGTCTTGATCTTGTCTTGTTTTCAAGACAAGAAATTTAAGATTCAATAAATTGCTTGATACTTGGTGAAATACTACATACATCAACGTGCAAATATTAAAATTCATTCTAGAGACTTTAAAACGTGGTCATTTAGCAAAATCTCGATATGCGATTTTTAGCACGATCGCTATACCTTCCTACCAAGGGTAGCGGGAGGTAAAAATGGAATTAAAAAAATGTGTCATACAATAAGGAGTAAAAATTTCACGTAATGCAAATACGTGGGAAAAATATTAAGGAATAAAATATAAAAGTAGGTCATGTATTAAATTATGTGAAATTTGAAAATTCAGCACCATAATGCCACAAAATTTAAAACATTAATATTTATTAGAAATTTTACTATTATAAATTATACGTAATAAACAAATATATATATATATAGAATATATCAGTTATTATTGTCAACATATACAACAATAATTCGGAAGTAAAATAAAATATAAACTAATAATTGCAAAATATTATATAAACAAATTTTAATCCGTAAATTTTATGTCATTACCTATTTCTTTGGGATATTGTGTTACATACAAGTATACAATATATTAACAAATAAAATGTATTGGTATTAGGTACCTACTTTGAATAAAATATGCTATATCGATAATGTTGTTTAAAAATGTACTTTGCAATAATTATTCAAGT
This sequence comes from Ophonus ardosiacus, assembly GCA_943142095.1. Taxonomy (NCBI): domain Eukaryota; kingdom Metazoa; phylum Arthropoda; class Insecta; order Coleoptera; family Carabidae; genus Ophonus; species Ophonus ardosiacus. The sequence goes on from OW964824.1 coordinate 43,563,776, forward strand.
AACCAAACAAATAATTTAAAATACGAAAATTAACATTTATTTTATTTTTGAATTAATATTTTACATATATCTTAAGAAAGAAAAATTTTTCTCGTATGTATTCGAATCGGATAAGCAGCAGATGTACATCATAACGAGAGCTCGTTCAATTAATCAAATCAAATAATGAGCAATAACGTCCTTTGATTATGTTCGCATTAATTATAATTAGACGAGCTCTCATCATGACGTGCATTGTATGCTTCTCCAACTTGAGTATACCTATTAAATATTCTGCGAAATAACTTACATTTTTTATTTTTATTTATATAAACTGGCACAATACGAGCATGTATTAATAAATATGGATTCATATTTATCAAGATTATAATTTTTTTCTAATTTTCCAATTCCTTTAGTACTTATAAGTTTACAGCAAATTTTATCCTTTTATATTCATAATCACTATGGCATTAATATTATCCTTAATCTGTGTTACTTGCATTAATTGGAGTGGAAGTATGCTGCAAATACTTTAAAATTTCAAATTGGACAATTTTTACATTTTTGAAAAAAATATTGTGTTTGTTGTATTATTAAAAAAAAAATTAAGTAATTTGAAATATTTTATGAAATAAATTGAGAATGTGAGGGTGAAATATGATTTTTAATTTCTCATACAAAATTGAAAGTACACATATATTTTTTTTTATTTTATTTTATTTATTATACAACTTTTTAATACATATGTATGTATATAAGCGATGATTATATGGGGATGAGACAATTTTTCGAAGTAATATTTATATCATTTCACATGTTGCACGTTGTTGATGAGGATGAAATTATGAAAGGAACACATACAACAGCCATACCTTATCCGGGATTTGAACCCCGGACCCTTGAAGCGTAAAGCGATAGCGCTACCGCTACTCCACCTGGGTCGGCTACACACATATATTATAATATAGCGCAAAAATATTGACCATATTACTTAAAACATAAAGATCACTATTGTAAAAATCAAAATTTTTACAGACTTCTTTTTTCTTACTTGGCGGATATCTTTGATCTTTGCCCTTTATTTGATTTCGAAATATGTATCTATGATTGACAGGAAACAAAAATGTCCCATTTGTTTTAATCTGCGAACCTAATTTTTATGAAATGAAAAACACGCATTATTTTTCTGGAATGGAAATGTCATAAACTTAATTTTTATTAACCATCCAGAAATTTTGACACACAAGCGCACGCACCGGTCTGAGAGACCATTCGGTTCAAAAAACGAGGTATATGCGTATATGGCCTTATCAACAAAATAAGCCCCGGTATAAAAAGTAAATTAATTGTAAATTATGTTTTACTTTTTATAAATTATTAATACAATCTTTTTAATTCACACTTGTGATTACCTGCAGAAATAATGAAAATTTTAACTATCGGGTTGCGTGTGTGAAGGGTTATGAATATAGATGACCAAAATAACATATCACCTCTGATCTGATCGTCTGATTTTTTTCTCATATGTGTTAAAACAAAAATTCAATTTCCTGTAGGACTTCAACGTGGCGAAGGCGCATTCGGTTCTATGATAGTCCGACAACCACGAGAGCAAGACTTCCATAACTCTCTGTATGACTTCGACCTACCCTCGCACGTTATTATCGTGTTAGATTGGATCCACGACACAGGATTATCTAAATTCACATATCATATGCACAGTGACGGGGATAATAAACCAGATTCTCTTCTGGTAAACGGTCTGGGATATTTCCAATTAACCAACAAAACTGAATATATCCCACCTGCGAGATTTTCTGTACAAAAGGTAGGAGGCAAAACAGGATTTGAGAAACAGAATTAAATTATTTTTTATTGCAGGGTTTCAGATACAGGTTTAGAGTTATAAACGCGGAGTTTTTAAATTGTCCTATTGCAATTTCTGTTGATAATCATACACTGACAATGATTGCGAGTGATGGGAACAATTTTGAGCCAATCGAAGGTAAGTTAAATTTACTTCAAATATTTTTTCCCAAAACCGTCAAAAAAATTAAATTTTCCCAAAACTGTCAAGAAAATTGAATTCTCGTGGCTACCTTAAGTCTTGAAAGTTCGTATTTGCAATACTATACTTCGAGCATATACTGACTAGAGAAGTAATTCCCTATACCAGTGCATAGGATGTTGTGATCGGAAGACATGTAGGCGGGGGACTAGAAGTCATGGTAAATTGCGGGAAGTGTTTTGTTGTGTTATACGTCACTGCTTGTCATTTTACTGTAACCAAACCTTATTTTTTGCGTGTAGTTTGTGAGTATATCTCGGAGAATATCAAATTGTAATGAAAAATACAAAGAAAGTAAGGATATTTCGTTTCATAAGTAACTGGGATTTTTTTTACAAATAATATATTAAACAAAGTGTAACTTTTAGGTTTCCTACTAATAATGACGTAAGAGTAACGAGACTGAAATTTATTGAAAATAAAGGTAATTACATATTTCAAAAGCAGCAATTAGTCATTACTTTGTAAAAAAGGTAGTACAAATATTAATATAATACGCAGTCCGCAACACACCACAGCTTCAATGCCCAGCCCACAATACATCACGGCTTCCGTATGTGTTCCAATCACAACAAACACCGTAAGGCGGCCTCTAGTCACTATATGCTCGAAGGTACTATACTTCATTTCACGTAAAAAAAAAAAAAAAAAAAATAGTAGATGGCGCTTGCGAGTCTACCGTTTTTACAAGTATTAAATAAATAATTTAAATTCGTGAATCCAAACTTTGTCAATAATAAATATTAACTTAAGTCTGTATATTTTATTTGATAAGTGACAATTGACAGGTAATATATATATATATATATATATATATATATATATATATATATATATATATATATATATATATATTTGTAAACTAGGTTTGCATTCTGACCAATCGAAGGGCAGAATTGTATCCCTAACTAAACCAACGCTATTTTCTTACGTGAAATGAAGTATAGTCATGTAAAATTTTAACTGACTCGTTTGTACCGGTACTACCGTAATGAATAATTTCACCATGGATACACTCTTAAATTTTTGATTGATTTTATTTTTTAATATAATTGTCAAAAATAACATTGTAAAATGCATATTTATGAATAATTTTTAAATAATTTAAGCGATTTCGAAAAAAAATTATACTTACGTATTATATGTTTAGTGTCTTCACAGGACTCGCCTACTCGTACTCGTCCTGTAAAAGATCATTTTCCTGAACACTAGCTTAAAAAGCAAAATATTTATAACTTACATAAATACAATAAATTATATTTCATTAACAATAATAAGTCCGGATAAATAAAGAATGCAATTTTTTCGGTGCTGTCCCTTTCAGCCGCCTACCTCCCGCTCCCGCCCCTTGAAGTACAGTGGAATGCCAATATTAAATTACAGTGAATAATATTTATTTTTTCCTCAATAATCTCCACTTTCTGTTTTAATTTAAAGAATTATAAGATCAAATTTATAGGTAAAGTTATGGATTGCGAATTTTGTTTTCTTTTGCATAATAAAAAAGTAAAGAATTATTTAAAAAATTCGTTGACTAATTTCTTGTCTTCTCTGTGATTACGAAACTAACCAAGAAAGTGTTTAACAATATGTACCTATACAAATATCTCTTTGACACAAGGAATTTTTTATTTTTCATTATTTATCTTCTAAATCGTTTTCCGTATCCTTTTCAGCATCTAGATCCATCGTTTTGCAAATCGATCTCCAACAATTAATTTATTTGGAGGTTGTAAGGTACAAAAAACAGTAACTCTCAAGTTACTTTGTAATCAGACTACTATTTTTTTAGATGTTTTTAATTCAGTATATTATGCCGCAAAAATATTCAAATTTTAATACTAATATAAAATACAAAAAAATAGTGTACGCACCGCGTCAGAAAAGTGATTTTACTGTACTCCTATGGCATTTAATTTTGCCATACTCGTCTGATAAACTTTCACTTTTCTTAACTTGGAACGTAATATACTATTACGTAACAAGACCTGAAAGTAATACTTTACTGGGTGAGCAAGCATGTTCTAGAGCGAGCCCAGTAAAAGCAGCTTCAGGTCATGTTGGGTACAATATTTTTTTAGCGATCCTTAAAAAAGAATAAATAAAAATCTATAGGTTAGGAAAAAAGAAATAAATAAACAAATGATCCGGTCCCAAGATCGGTAAAGTTACTTTCTGATCCCTTATAGACAATTTTCCGAGCTAGCTCAGTAAAGAAGAAATTTCCGGTCTAAAAAGTAATCAGAAACAGCTAATTTTCTGATGGATACATTTTCTTTAATTTAAATTAATAAATTTTTACATTAAATTCGGCAGCATTCAGTAAATAAATCCACATTATCTAAAATTAGTATCAAATAAGCCGATAATAATATAATTAGCACAAAATTATATTCCAATCATAAAAAAAAATGTAAAAACCAACAGTTCGAAAACAACGCTATCCTTTTTTTTTATATGTAGTTTACAAGTTAAATAATAGGTGCATTTAAATTGGGGAATCCTTATTAGAATCCGGTTCTAGTTACATACATACTTTCTGGTATCTGCTCAAAGAATTTCCCAGTAATACTATGTAATATATTTTCAACGTATTTCCCAGTATAAAATCCTTTTCTCAAAATTACTATGTTTTAATAATGAAAGCAAAAGATAGTAATAAACAAGGTCTAATTTAAAAATATGTTACACAAAGGAGATTATATTTCATTTCATGTCGATACACTAAACATATTTTAATAGGGGTTTCCACTAATTTTCAATTTTTTTATATTATTCTTCATGAAAAGTTATATATATTAGAATAAAGAAAACATTTTTATTATAACAGGTTTTGTGTAAAAAAAATTATGAAAACAGTATTTTTCATATCTCGTACGGCTAATTTTTACCGCCACAATGACTGCGTAAGCTCCCGCCGATTTTCTGCTAACGCTCAATAGATGGACGAGATACAAAAGTCTATAAAATATAGAAAATGCTTCACTAATATACGATAAGGTAAACAATAATAATTGTATTTACAATTTTAATTAGTTTAAAATAACTATTCACCTCAAATACTTTTAAATGTAATGTTACAATTTGAATGTGCTACCATCTATTACTACTAAACTGTAAAACCGTGCCGGGCGTTTACGTCACAAATTTGGCAGCGTTTCAAACGTAGTAAAATGGAAACATATTTAAACATTTAGTTAGTGTTTTCATGAATGTGTTGTAATATATTTTAGTGTACTAGTGTTATTTTTCATTATTTTGATAATGGTGGAAACCCCCTATTATAGCGAATGTTTATAAATTAGAAAATCATGGAGCTAATAGAAATTTTTCTTTGGGACCAGGTTCATCCTGCTCCTGGCCCTATTGTCTAACAAAAGTGGATAGTACGGGGCACGGTACGGGGTACTCTGCATCACGTGATGTAAGAAACTGCGTTTTTTACTCGTGGCCCCACCTGTTTGAATTGTCACGAAACGCTACAGATTGTAGTATGTAATTTATTACATTATAGTCAACGTCATTACTATAAAAATAGATACATTTATAATTATTCCAAGAACATTATTATATTTAAATTCAATTAAACGACATAAATTTGCACAATATTTAGTATTAATCAATATTATTGTTTGTACAATGTATTTTGTCAATTAATATCTTGATGCACACTGTTGATCGGCCTGCAAGTATTATTAAGGCTATTGGCGATGCCAGCGAGCGTAGATGTCAGCGCCATAAGCGGCTAAATTGTAACTGCACACTACGGTGTTGATAGTTATGTTATGGTTATGTGATATGTACATTTATATTATTTACTTATAAATTTTCATTTATATTTGTTATTAATCTGTAATTAAAAGGTATTACTTTTTTGCTGAGTAAAAATCTATTTTTCATTAAAATTATGAAAACAATACCCTCGTGTGTGGTTCCAAATTTTACCGCTAGATAGCGAACGCCTGGCTAGCATCGCGAATACTATGATATTTAAGCACAAATTTTGACGTTATAAGAATAATAAATAATAATAATAAAAAGAAAAAAGAACGAATCTTAGAAAATAAATGAGGATAGTGATAGTGAAAGAATAAACGGAATTACTTTTCATTTTACTGAAATGAAAAAGCATCAATAATATGTATAGAGGCCGCGTAATTTTGATGTATTTTGTAAAAGAATTATTTTAAAAAAAGTTATTTATGTATCAAGGTAATGAAATTTTACTTTTTATCAGGAATGCGGAATTTAGTTGCCGAGGCCGTAAGGCCGAGGAAAATAAATCATACGAGTGATAAAAAGGAACTTCAATGCCGAGGTGCATATTAAATTTTATTTTAAATTAAAAATTTGTGAAAATGAAAGGAATATCTATTTTTATAAGTGATGTTTGACAAATCTGTCAATAGGGGTTTCCAAGGCTACAGCTTTTTAAGAAAGACTTATTGGATATCAGTGTTCATCATGTATAAGTAATATTAAGATGAATATAATCGTTAATTTGCTCATTTTTATTACTCTAAAATCAAAATTAAAATTTAATGCATTTAAATTGAGTGCATAAAATTTAGTATCGGCCATCTTTGTGACGTCAACGGCACTCTGAAAATTCTGATTGGCTAATGGCTTTTCGAGCGCGCAGATCAGTTCGCGCTGTGACCTGACGTGATGTTCAAGCCAGAACATTTGTTATTTTGATGAAATTTAAGGTTACAAGAAATTTTTACTGAATTTCCTGTTAGTTTCTTTGAAGAATCTTTTGAAAAAACAAGTAAGTGAAGTTAATAACCAATAATGCTATTTATATTAAAACTGTTCATTTTCTTTAGAATATGGATCCTGAATTTGTGAAAGCAGACAGTCGAAATTTGCCGTATTTAGATACAGTCATGTTGCATTTGTTTTACAAAGACAATCCTAGTTTTGTTAGTGCAGAAATAAGAAATGTGAAAGCCCAGAGGTATGTAATGTTTTGTACGCAGATTTATGGAATATTTATTTAATACAACAACATTTGCAGAGCAACTAAAGAAGAGTTGAAGAGTATGGAGACGAAGCTGTTACTGTAGAAGTTGAATTCGACAAAGACTTCTGTCAACAGTTGATGGAGGAGGCAACAACATTTTAGAAAATTGCAGTATTCCCCAAATTTATGAAGTCAATAAATAGTTTCATAGTTGTTTGTTATTTTTTTGTCTTAAATAAAACATCATTTTACCAATAGTTTAATTTATTATTAATTAGAAAGTTAAACATGTGCTAATTTTATAATTTTAATGATAACAGGATATGATAAGAATAAGGAACAGCGTTTTTACTTTCTGGCTGTAAATCGAATACACAAATAATTAAATTAGTAAATTAATTAACATGTTTAGATTTAATACCATTATAATACGGAATATTTATTTTTAGTCATTATAACTTGCACGTTTTTCTTCATTTTTTGGAACCATTACATATATTTTCTTTGGATTATTTGCTGAGGAATTATAGCAGCCCGGTACGAAACAGTATTTCACCACCACAAAAATGCTCATTATTAGAGCTATAGTAACCACAATAGCAAATAAAAGAAATCATCCATCTCTTAAAATAGAAAAATAATATTTAATTATCTCCAAAATTACTGTAAGTACTCAAGTTTTACCTGATTTGCATGTACAATCACAATTTCTTTAAAAATATCTTCGATAAGTATTACAAAATAAGTTGAGGAACAGAATTCAACAACTTTCTTGGGTTATGTATCATTTGTTTACATGTTCATGTGCGAAACGACATACCCACTGTGTTTGTTATATATCCGTCTCACTCAGCTCTAGAAACGTATGTTCTCGCGGTGTCGATGACGTCACACGCACCGATGATTTTTTCGATCCTCATTTATAGAAACTTTAATAATTTTTTTCTGGCTTATTAGACGCTTTTCGGCGAAAATAAAAAACACGGGTCTAATATTTTTATATAGAGATTAACATATTAAAAAATGAAAAAAACTTGGAAACCCCTATTGCTGACAGTCAAAAAAATGAACTTATATTATATCGTACACCTACTCATGTTATCTTATAATGGTATAAACACAGAGACCGATTCGCGATGCAAGTTTAGACGTCAGCGCCGCTAGTGAACTTGCTTGGAGGGTATTGACATCTGTCAATCTCTTGTTTACTTTGTAATATTTTTGCGTAATTTCTCTTATATTTGTGTTATTGTTATTAATTTAATTGTTTTGTGATAAGAATATACAATACTTTTGTATAAAAGCATCGTTTTCATCTATCTAGTATCGATATTGGAACTTTTATAGTAGATAATACTTACAAGGTTATGTAATAATTTGATTGCCATATTTTTATATCATTTCAGTTTCATAGAATATTCAATAACATCGTAGTTGTTATTATATTATTATTATAAACCTATGTTTATATAAAAATTAAAAAATAAAGCGAAATTACACAAAAATATGACAAAGTAAACACGAGATTGACAGATCTCAACACCCACCAAAGAAGTTCACTATTTAGTCACTAGCGGCGCTGACGTCTAAACTGGCATCGCGAATAGTATTTACTCTTAATCAAGGGTGATTAAGCTATGACTAAAATAACAAATTCAGTTGTTTTTTAATCATTCCAATGTATTTTTAAATGGTAGCCATGGCAATTAGTTAGTTACGGTGACTAAAATTTTGAGTAAATACTACCGGTCATTGTGATCAAAAACGGCTAAATGTCACGTGACAACTTTTATTCCAAAATAATGTCAAAATTATATTTCTGTTTTCCATAATTCATCAAAACTATATTCCATACATGACAGATGATGACAGGAGCATGACATTTGATTAATATAACTGCCGTACCTACATTGATTCTTTAATTATTTGTACCGTCATAAAAAATCTTTAATTTCATTTCATTATGGCTTTTTCAAATTCAAATTTTTTTTAAGCATATTTTCGTTTGGTTGAACGTAAAGTAGGAGGTGCTTGGGATTATTCTTATGACACCTAGCAAAATTTGAAAAGTACGCCCATAGAAATAGTAATGCTGTCATACTAAGTAAGCGGCAAATATCAAAATTGTATGGAGCACGCTTCAGTCATTTTTGATCACTGTACAATAATTATCATAAGGTTGGCAATAATACCATTGCATAAAATCGTCGTACAATGGTTTTACTTTAATGCCGATTTTTGTGCACAAATGACGCTTTCAAATAAACATTTTTATTTTGCAAAATATTCCATTTAAACAAATAATTATCGTCTAACTTAATTTAATTTAGATGCAATTTCTATGACGATTTCTATCAGATAACCTTACTCTTCACAGAATAAATCTTTTTCTTCTCCTTTGCTACATTACTTTTTTGTTCCAGTGGAGTCTTTTGTAACATACGCTGGCGAGCGCTTTGATTTTATTTTGAACGCGGATCAAGACGTAGATAATTACTGGATGCGGTTCCGTGGCCTGATGGACTGTGATGAAAGATTCACAAGCGCTCATCAAGTTGCAGTGTTGCATTATTCCGGAGCAGCAAACACGAACCCCGACGGAAGCCCTGATTATAACTCTTCGATGAAAGAGGGACCAGTAAGCCAATATTTAATATGTAGCTAAGAAGGACTTTACTTTGATTTCTTACGTAAAAAAATATGTTTTTTAAAAATCTCCTACTAATTTAAAATGGCTATATACATGTACGTATATCGTATTGTCACTATTTTCTTGATATATTTGTAAACTAAGCTTAGGGGCTCACAAATCATGGTATTTGTCATGATGTTAGCGCTTCCGGTTTAACAGGAAATGACATTAACTTTCATATTTTGAATGGAACACCTATATATTTTTATATATTTGGAATCTACGTAAAATTACGAATTCAGCGATTCGCTTGAAGTGAATTTTTATTGAAGATATAAATTACAAAAATGTAAGGGAAAAGTATGAATGATTACCTAGTTAGCAATATCATGTAGGCTGTGGTAACAAATTGATCATTTTCTGTAATAAAATATAGAATCTTAAAAAATAACATACTATTTAGGTCCGGTTTTTCCACCCCTTAATAATGCAATTCTTGCTTGAAGAATGCTATACATTTCACGCACATGGTTATAAATAGCGAATGAAAGTTGACGTTAAATTATTTTATAGATGTGGTTTATTTTCATAACTTAGAGAAGAATAGGATGGTAAGAAATATTCAGGTATGAGAATTTTTGCATGTACCCATTTAAATAACTAAAGAAAAAAACCCTTTAACCTTAACAGTAATTATCACAGTAATAACAAAAATAATAATTGATTGTTATTTTCGTAAATAATTAAATAAAAAGATTGGCGCCAAAAATAGTTATGGATAACAACCCCCCACTCCTGTGACGTCGCAGCACATACACCATGTCATTCGTAGCCAATAGGAAAACAGTTTACGTAATTTATATAAATAAAAGTAGGCGATAGTTTGTTACATGTTAAACTGTATGTACTCTGACGTCATATCCTGTTTCAGATCACGTGACTTTTTCAAAATATTACATAAATTCCAATATTTAATTGCAAATTATCTAATAGATATTTCGTATTATTTTCAAATGTGAGGCTCTTTAAGGAACAATATCTTTTAAAATTTAGTAGTTAGACGTCATAGAAAATTCTTGCAACAGCCCTATTTAAGGAAATTAGCCTGGATTAACGAACTCAATTTTGAGTGTCATTTATGCAAACAACATATTATAATTTCGATATATTTAAGAAACTGGTAAAGTTTCCAAACTAAATTAGCAACTAACCCGGATTAAATTTTCCCCTAATATTTCATACTTACCCCTTATGAAATACATTATAAGAAAAAAAGTTAATTTATATACTACATCTGTACTATTAAAGTTCACATTACTTAAAAAAAAAAAAAAATCATGTGGCAACCGTGGGTTTTAAATGATGGTGACTGAACCAAAAGAAGATATGACTGAAGTGGGACATCACAATGAAGCCGATGAAATTAATTTGAATGAAATTTATTTACACGAACATACGCAGCAGATTGTGTAAATATTTACAATAAGTGCGTAAGTTCATAATAATTTTGTTATGAGAGTCCAATTCTGTGTATAGCAATGACAGCATTCACAGTCTTATTTATGAAGGGTGGAAATTTTGATTTCTTTGTCAACTTAAGTAAAAGGCGTTCCAAAGTTTTATATCGATCCTTTGGGTTTCAATGAGACAGAGTGTACCTGCATAATAGCCAAATAACAAAACAGGGGCGCATTTAAATTTTAAACTTTTTCGTTTATTTTTATTATAACAAAATATTCTAACTATTTAGTGTGGTAATTCTATGAAATAGGATTATTTTTAATTTCCTCAAACAGTAGTTTCGACTCGAGTATGCTAAAGACTAATTCGCGGTATTATAATTTTTAAATGCATCCCTGAATCCTGTTACTAAGGTCATTTTAAATGCTTCCTAGTTTTCCAGTGGTATTGATTGCAATTCTAATCTTTTCTAACACAATACATAAAGGTCAGTTTCCTTTCAATTCAAAAATTCAAATCATAGAACAAAGTTATACAAAGAAACCACATCTATAAAATAATATATTTAATTGTAATTTGTCAATAAATAGTACATTTGTACTTGTACAACGGTAAGTTACGTGATGGTCACAAAAGAGTGTTGATAATATAATTTCTCAATGAGGGAATGGGACATTATCGGATCAAAAAACTATGTAGGTGTACAGAATTTAATTTCTTATAAAACTTACATAGTTCGTAAAATGGAATTCATATTTTAGCAGTTTAGACAAACTGAAAAGCCTCAAATCAAAATGTCACAATATTTTCATTAGTACTTTTAATTCAAGCCTCCTTAATAAGATATTTCTTTCTTAAACCTTCGGAGGTGGTGCCCAGTCTGACAAACCCAACTTATTCGATAGCATACTGAGATTATTTTATTGGTTTATATTATGAGAGATAATTTTTTTGTGTAATTTTTTATGTAAAATGTTCATTTTCATGGAAAAAAAAGTTCAATTCATCAACTCAGGCGATTATTTTGTAACAAAAATACCCCGGTAGTATTATTTTAACCCGGGTCTTTTAGACCCGGTGCCACCTCCCGTGTCGGAAAAGGGCGCCACTTCTGAAAGGTTAAAAAAAAAGTAATTAATTTCTTGCGATTCAATAACGCTAATTCATTTTTTTTTAGCAATTAAACACTCTTAATGAAGGAATTTCTTCTCTTAATAACAATTCTATAAATATCGCTGAAATGAACGCAACCGTTCCAAATGATATTAGTCTGAAAGAAAATGCTGACTTACAATTTTTCATTTCTTATGATTTCTATAATATTTCCAACCCTCATTTTTACCACAAGGGCATGTACGAATTTTTTAAAGGTAAGAATTACATTAAAGTTTCATTTTAAGTAATAATACTTCAAAATGTTATTTTTTAGATCATCCAAAATTCAGGGTAACGACTCCTCAACTCAACCACATCTCCATGAAATTTCAGCCTTTTGCTTTACTGCCCGGGCGTAATTTAATAAAACCAGAAATGTTTTGCAACGAAACAACGGTGGAGAACTGTGTTGAGGACTTCTGTCAATGTACGCACGTGCTCCAAGTTAGTACATCTCATTTTATTGTCAAATTCGTTTAGTTGTTCTAAGATGGAATATTTTGCACATGAACGCATGTAAATTTTTTTATAGCCACACAAGTACTGAAATAACAGTTTTATAAATTATTCATTTTAAAGCGCTAAAATTAAATATATTTTATTTTCGAACTTATATTTAATCCCATGTCATTATGTTCAATTTTCAAATTTTGAAACCTAACTAACCACAAAATGTCACAACAAAGTACCCTATATGGGGATCTCGAGCTCAAGAACTATAAGAGATACAAAATTGCATAATTAGACAAAAGTTGGAAGACCATTTTAGTGGTACGTCGTTATTTGAGATAAAATGCATAGGTCACTAGATATACGCAAAAATGTAAATTTTGAAGAAGAAAATAACATTCAAGAGTGAAATAATACTTGATTTTGGTGTACGCCTGTTTAGGATTCTTTTTATGTATTTTCGAATACCGACGTTCATTTTTTTATTTTTGTTAAATTTTGAGTTATGAAATCGCAGTTTGAATTTTTAAGTGAAAGCCATATTGGAAAGCTACACTATCGAAAAGAGATTTTTCTTATCTTTTCAATGTGTAACTTATCTATGTTTATATGTTTCAAACAGCAAAAATGTTTGCAACAATTATTAAATTTATAGGTCGAAACAACAAAATTAACCGACTTCGTATCTCTTATAATTTGTTCTAGAGATCTACATGCAAGATGCGTTTTTTGGGACACCTGTATAGTTCCGGAATTAATAATCTGATCGACTCTAGGAGTTAGATATCTAATTGTATATATCTACTTTTAATTTAAATTTATTGTAATAATAACACTTATGCTGATTCTCATTTTGATTTGTTCCGAAAGAATTGTTTATTTCTAAAGCATTACGTAACGTAACACCTTAAATTAAATTAGCATGAAAGAAGCAACATTATTCCCCAAAATTAAGGATAACTGAATTTATCTCACCCGCCTATATTAGTCCTATTAATTTTTGTTATCAAATTCACAGGTACCGCTAAATTCGGTGGTCGAGTTAGTGCTAATTGACACGGGCGAAATGTTTGATGCAAATCACCCATTCCATTTACATGGAAACTCATTTAGAGTGGTAGCGATGGAGCGCTTAGGCTCCACCACCTCTGCCAAGGAGGTGCAAGAACTTGATCGCGCTGGGCTGATTGACAGAAAACTGGATCATGCACCAATTAAAGATACCGTCACTGTGCCTGATGGTGGATTTACCATGTTGAGGTTCCATGCAAATAATCCAGGTAAGATGCTTCAAATTTATTATTGCCGTTATTAAATAAGTACATTTTAAAGTCTCTACCGATTTTTATATTTTTATTTTTTTTTACAATGATGTCTGTGAGTGTATGCGTGTATACTCTGTGCGCTTTAAATCAAATAGTATCCGGTACTGGATTTATTCTAAAAATCACATGTCCATATTATTGTGAATAAGCACGTTTTAAGGTCCCTAAATTCGATGATAACATTTTTACGATGTTTTGTGTGTGTGTGTATGTGTGTGTGTATTCCTCAATCTGAAATTAATGGGAAGAGCTGAAAAGGTTTTGAGAACAATTGGACAACCGGAAATAGTTGTTTATAAAAAAAATCTTCTAAGTATTATTAGTAATACACTTCAAAATTTTAATATACATATCTTCTATAGATTTAAAGAAAAAGAAAATATAATATATCGCACAGTCCAGAATACACCAAAGTTACCAGTTGTCAAATTCAAATGTTTGTAACTGACAGATAAATGACAGAGTGTCAAAAATCAACAGTTTTACTGATACTACTGAAAGCTTTTTCTGGGAAGTACATTTAATATTTTTTATTGAATTATTAATTAAATATTTAAAATTGTAGGGAGGCATATTTATAGTAATAGTACATATTTCCTTCAAAAAACGGCCAATCCCGTCCATGAATTGGAACCATCTTGAAAATTTTAAACGAGTAGGACAAGATTCCTTATACGAGTAAAATGAAAGATTTAATATAATTAGAATCATTTGTTTGTACAAGAAATGTTAAATTCGATACTTATGTAAAAAAAGGAAATAGCGAGAGGTATTGTGCTGGCCACAACATATATTTTTTTTAACAACTTTCGTGCCCATGTGCCTGAGCGTCTGATCGCGAATCAGGAAACCCGGGTTCGATCCCGACCGACGGTAAAATTATTTCGAATTTTGAATGACACAAAGTGACCCTTGCGTCCCAGTTTCACTGCAGCAATGAGTGCCCGTGAGGTAACATCTGGTAAAAACCCGCCCGGTACGACTATTTCGTCATTACCGATATCTGCGTGCAAAGCAAATTGGTACACCCAGCAATGGGTAATATGTCGTGATTATATATTTATTTATTTAGTTGTTTATTTTATTTACTTTCAAACTGTTTGGAATTTTAAATTTATCTCAACGGATTCTGAATCAGCACTCAAAACCGAACAGATCGCTTTACCGACCTCGTCGTACCTATTATAGTTTCCAAGATCCCAATGGTAATCCACTTAATTTGGGACAACTGTATATTTTATGAATAAATTTATAAAATATACATTTCAGGTATTCGAATAAATAATCTCTTTCGATACAAGTTTAGCTTAAATGTTCGAATATAATTATCAAATGAATATTACTGTCAAAAAAATAAATAATTTTTTATTAATAATGGTAGAATTTTGAGAGAAAAAATATTAGTATAGTGTATCACCACAAATCGGGAGATCGTAATAAACCGTTTAAACACCCCTCAATTAAGTTCACAAAGAAACCTTAAATTCTATATGCCACAAATAAAAACGGAAACACTGGCACTAGTTTCTCAAGTTTTGCACAGAGTTGGACTCTGTCCTAACCAGTGTTGTGACTGATGTAGATCATTCGATTTAAATCACTGATCTAGTTCATTTAGTATGGTTTTTGATCTGATCTAGATCCTTTTATGTATTCAGATCTTGATCTGAATCTAGATCTAAAAACTATAATCTATGATCTCCAAAAAGATCAAATAAACTAGTATTATTTGAAACCAGAAAATCCAAGAACAAATTAAATACAAATATAAGGTTATAATTTCTTTAACTCACTTAAAAAATTAAACGGTAGAATACCATAATGATTGTCTGCCCATTTGTTATGGCCTGTCTTAATTTATTAGATTTGAACAATTCTAATGTTTAAAATTATTTTTGGTTCTATTTTATTCCTTAATTTAATATTAATGAAACTAAGTACGTACCTAATTTTTCTTCCCATGAAAATAATTCATTAATTAATCTTATTAATGTACGATTTTGTATTAATAAACGATTTTAGTGGGTAACCATAGATACCGCATAATATTGCTAAACCATTATTGTCAAAACTTGTGTCAAACGTTATTAACCTAAAATTTTTGTCATGGAATAAGATTAGTTTTTTCAGTTTAGTAAGATACGGTCAAAGGAAAAATATTATAACTAATATGTGTGTTAATTAGCGATTAATGATTTCAACTGTTAACGTCTTAAAATGTCTCAATCATTAATCACCCTCATTAATACACTTGATAGTTAAGTAACTATTAATTAATAAAAAATAAAAAGAATTTGAAAATCGTTTCTGTTCTATTTTATGATCTAAGAAAAGCAGAACACAAATTTCTGATCTGATCTGGAAAAAAGATCCTATCGCAGAAATTGACCTATGATCTGATCTAGAACATATTAGTTGAACAGATCTTGATCTTGGTCTAGATCCTTTATAAATTGATCTGTCACAACATTGGTCCTAACAAAAATAAGAAAAAAAAATCTGTTGTGGCCAGCACAAGACCTCTCGCCATTTCCATATTAGGCTATATAAGTATTGTATTGCACTTCGCTTTCGAACCGTCGTTTTATAACAAAAAAATATAGAACTTTACCCAAATATTGTTTTTTATTGTATTTAACATGTCTTCTGCACACATATAATTATAATATATCTATTTTTCATTGTATGAGGAAGTGCCTAAATGTGAGAGATTCTTCCAATTCATTAACCAGATTGGCGGTATTTCTGATGGATATATGCATTTTACCTATAATTTCAAATATTTCATTAATAAAACAATAAGAAAGATTAAATATACTTCCCAGAAAAAGCTATGAGAATGTCACTAAAACTGTTGATTTTTGACACTGACTTGTGTCATTTACAAACTATGTTATAAACATTGGAATTTGTCAACTGGTTTCCTTAGTGCCTCAGCCTCTGCGATTAGATTACTCTATATATTATAGTGTCTTTATCTCTAAATCTAAACAAGATATAATAAAAAATTTAAGTGTATTAGATGGAGAATTTTATATTCTTCAATATTTAATAACAAAAACAAGAAACTACTACTTCCGGTTGTTCATTTGTTACCAAAACCTTTTCAGTTCTTCCCAGGAATGTCAGATTGAGGAATCCATAGTTAAACAGTTCTTAAGTTTTTGAGGAATCGTCCCTCCAACATCCATACATACACACACAAACACACACAGACATCATTTTAAAAATGTTATAATCGGATTCTAGGGACCTTAAATCGTGCTTATTCACTAAAATCTGGATATGCGAATTTTAGCATGAATCCAATACCTCTCTTAGCGAGAGGTAAAAATAGAAATTAAATTAAACAACTTTTTAACCTGTTAGAACAATATTTATTTAGTGTTGCTGTCAATTTTCATAATATTTATACAGGTGTTAATGAATACGTGTCACAAATTTATAGGGTATGTAGGGGATGCAAAATAAACTAATTTATACTTATAAACTAATATCGGGGAACCGATGATAGTCAATGAGATCTGTATGACTTGCAAAAAAAAAATATATGAGAAAAACATGTAGGTATTGTAAAAATAAGAATAATTGTTTCTTGAACCTGGCCACTGAAAGTATTCTAATAAACATACAGCCCATTCAACAATATGCGGTATCAGCGTTGATAAGTTTTTTATATGTTGAAATTTGAGTGGCGTTTAAACGGTTTATGGCTATCCCTAGACATACTATAATACATTGGTTTAAATTAGAATAGGCTATTCCATGATATTGTTTTTAAGTACATAAAAATATAAAACCACATGTGAAAGTCCGAATTAAAAATTCCTCCGAATAAGCGAGATACGAGGGTTGCCTTTTAAGTTTTTACAAAAAGTGAAACAGAAACGAACAAGTTCGAAACAAAGTGTTTTATTGCTTTTCGAAATATTCACCTTTAAGTTCTATACATTTTTTCATACGCTGAACCTAATTCTGGAAACATTTTCTCCACTCTGAAGCTGATATCGTAGAAAAAGTCTTCAACAGCTTCTTGAGGTGATGAAAATCGCTGTCCACGCATCTTTCGTTTGACAGTGGGGAACAAGAAAATGTCATTAGGCGATAAATCGGGTGAATATGGGCAATGAGACATTAATTCGGTGTTTTTCTCTTTCAAATATTCAGTTGTTTGACGTGCTTCATGGGAGCTGGCATTGTCGTGATGAAGAATGATGCGTCGTTTTTTGTTGTTTTTCCTTATTTCATCGAAGACCGTTGGCAAACAAATTGTATTCCACTCAGCATTAGCAGTTTTTCGATCCTCTAAAGGAATGGTTACGACGTGTCCAGTACAACCAAAGACAAGCGATCATTTTCTGTGCTCCGTGAACGAACAACTTTAGTGGGATTAGGTTCATCGTCAAACACCCAAACAGTAGACTGTTGTTTGCTTTCAGGTTCATACGAATATATCTAAGTTTCGTCTCCTGTAACAATGTTGAATACGGATTTTGAACGTCCTCGATCGAATTTTTTAAACATTTCCTGACACCAATCAACACGAGCCTTTTTTGCGCTTCGGTCAAATTATGCGGAATCCATCTGGAACAAATCTTTCTCACACGTAAATGTTCATGCAAAATTGATTGTATTGCAGTCTGCGATATGCTAAGAGACGCCTCTATCTGTCTGTAAGTCACATGCCGATCTTTAATCATAATACATTTACGTATGTATTCCAGACTTTTCTCTTAAAAAAAGTTACATAGATGAAAATAAAAATTAATTTCTTATACAGGGTGTCTCTTAAATAGGAGGACATGGCTTAACTACAGATTCCTGAGGCTAAAATAAGACGATTTAACCAAATTTGCTTCTACCGGAAAGTGTACCATTTAGCCAGAAATCTGCTTCAAAGTTCTTCAAAAAAAAAATAATTTTGCTTATAATAATCGGACGCTTTATTCGATTTGGATGAAATTTGGTATGACAGTTTATATGGTTATAAGTCATCCTTTAATGTGACACTTGTTATTATTAGTGAACCACTAGTGTATAAAACTTAGGTCTCCCAACGTTAAATAGACCGTAACTTTTTAATGGCAATGCCGAAAACGTGAAATTATTTTTCTTCAGAAAGATACATTCAATAGTTAACTTTTTTCTCTCTGTGTAATTTGTGATATCTGTTACGGTTCACCCAGAAAAAAATAAAATCTGAGTGTTTGCACTGCTAAATTTTTAAAATAAATTTAATCTAGCAGTCTATCCAAATGTCAAACAAGTAATTTTTAATGACAGTAACGAGTTGTCAATCTTCACAACTTGTTTAGGAGTAAGCTGAGATATGTAATCGTCTTATTTATAATAATGGTAGTAAAATACTATTAGGCTGAACAAACGGATGTTACTAATTTTAGAATATTGCGAAGAAATTTTTGACAACTCATAAAACAATTGTTACTGTCATTAAAAATTACTTGTTTGACATTTAGATAGACTGCTAGATTAAATTTATTTTAAAAATTTAGCAGTGCAGACACTCAGATTTTATTTTTTTCTGGGTGAACCGTAACAGATATTATTGGGATATGACTAAATTCAAATAACACGAATCACGGTAATCTAACACTGTTTATTAATTATACAAAATACATGAAGTAAACTATAAACACATCTGTCACAAATATATTGACATAAGTAATAATTATATAATTGAAGTTCGTCTAGGCCGACTAGGTGCAATATTGAATTCCAACACCCCCTCTCAATCTTGAACCGTAACTCAAATTTAGTCGTGTAGACCCAGGCCGTTGATGCAGTACTCGTGCTTGACTCCAGGAAGAGGTTTCGTCAAGACGTCTGCAATCATGTTCTCTGTGGGAAGATATTCAAGTTTCAATGGATAATCCAAAAGTGCTTGACGTATGAAATGGAACTTGATATCTATATGCTTGGATCTAGAGTGGAAGACTGAATTTTCAGCTAATTTACCGGCTGATTGATTGTCGTTAAAAATGACAATATTAGATAAGTCTTTGAAACCTAATTCGTTTGTGAATTTTATTAAAAAGATGGCTTCTTTTGCGGCTTCAGTGAGACTCATATATTCAGCCTCGGTGGACGATAAAGCCACAGTTCTCTGCTTACGTGAACACCAGGAAATGGCTGCTCCGGACATGATAAAATTATATCCAGAGTATGATCTTCTGTCTGTGTGGCAGTTTCCCCAATCTGCGTCCGCGTAGCCAAGGACTCCTTTATCATTCTGGACGTAAACTATTTGCTTATTGATAGTCCCCTTCAGATAGCGTAGGACTCGTTTTGCGGCTTGCCAGTGTTCGTGGTTATGACAGTTGTTAAACTGGCTTAACATATTGACGGCATAGGCAATGTCTGGTCGAGTGCCAATAGCTAAGTACATAAGGGCTCCGATCAGTTCCCTAAACGGATATCGCTTGCCTTCGTTTTCATCGGCTTGATGGGATTCCAGCTTTGTTCCGGCCGAGATAGGAGTTTTTACGGCCTTACAGTTTGTCATCTTGAATTTTTCCAAGACATCCCTAATATATCCACTTTGACATAAGGTAATTTTGTCTTTGGTTTGTTTTACCTCAATGCCAAGACAATAATTTATAGACCCAAGATCTTTCACATCGAATCTGGTACTGAGTTTTCTCTTTATTTCGTCGGTTCTTTTCGGATTTTGTGATGCAATTAATATGTCGTCCACATAGATTAGGACGAAAGTTGGATGATCTCCTTGATGGTCGACATATACACAAGGATCGGAATTGGTGGGTTTCAATCCAATTGATTTAAGAGTTTCACTCAACTTAAGATGCCATTGACGACCTGCTTGTCGAAGACCATAAATCGCTTTTCGCAATTTGCATACCTTATTTCCAGATTTCAAATCTTTGAGCATAAATCTTGCCTTTTTTATGATGTTCTGGTCCTTTTCAGTTTTAATTATGTTCTCTAAAGCTTCTTCTAGTAGATTTGGTTGTTCCATGAATATTTCGGTGTCGATGTCGCCATTTAGATAGGCTGTTACAATGTCTAGCTGCGAAATCTGTAAGCCAAATTTAGCTGATAATGCCATGAGTAAACGGAATGACTCCATCCTGGCGACTGGAGCAAAAGTTTCTGTGAAGTCTATGCCCGGTCTTTGAGTAAAACCTCGTGCAACTATTCTAGCTTTCCTACGATTCAGCGTGCCATCTGGATTAAATTTATTTCGCAGGACTGTTCTACAATCGATCACCTTACCTTCGGTCGGTCTGTCAACTAATTCCCAGGTGTCGTTCGCTATTAAACATTTAATTTCTGAATAAATAGCATCGAACCACTCTTCTTGATCCGGCCCGTGAACTGCGACGTCGAAAGAAATTTCCGATGCGTTCATAGCGAAGTTACTGTCATTAATGTCAACATCTTTGACTTGAACGTCATCTTGACACGTATTTCCATTCGACTTGTTGAACTGTCCGAAATTACCATCTTCGCAAGGAACATCTTTAACGGCAGATTGATCAATACATTCCGGTATCATTCTATAAACCTTAGCGGGTCGACCTCTTTTTCCTGTTAGTAATTTTCTCGGTCTTCCGGGTCCTCGCTTTAAATCAGTACCAGTTCTAGAACTTGTGATGTTTTGCAGTTGATTTTCCACTGAAGCTGGAGGATCTCTAGTATTTTCTAAGACTGGGAACGATGGATCATCGTCTTCTGACAATTTCGTATGATTGACATTTGACGTATCCGAATGATTGACAATTGACGTTTCTGAATGATTGACGTTTGACGTTTTAGGATTATTGACATCTGATATTTTCGAATTATTGACATTCGGTGTTTTCGGATCGATAACGTTTCCGTCAATTTCGACTTCTTTGGATGTGCATGTTTTCTGCTTGAAATCGTCGTAGTTGGGTTGATCGGGCATTTCGTCTTTCGGAACGAAGTCCTTATAAAGACTTTCGGATTCAAATTCGTCTAAAAATTTGATATCCCTGGAGATGCAAATTTTTCTTTCGCTGGATATCCACGCCCTGTAAGCCTTGGAATTTTCGGAATACCCAACGAAAATTCCTTGTATACCTCGTGGTTCGAACTTACCCTTATTCGGTGATTTATTTAATATGACGACCTTACCACCAAAAGTGCGAAGATGTGAGATATTTGGTCGTTTTCCCATCCATTTCTCATACGGAGTCCCTTTGACTAACCCCTTTGTCGTGCATCGGTTTCGGATATAATTCGCCGTAGCCACGGCCTCAGCCCAAAAAGATGGAGGTAATCCAGATTCTATGAGCATGCAGCGAGCGGCTTCAACGAGGGTACGGTTTTTGCGCTCCGCAACGCCATTCTGTTGCGGCGTGTACGGTACGGTCAACCGCTGCCGAATTCCTGAATTTTTAAGAATTGTGTGCATTCTTTCATTACAAAATTCCTTACCGTTGTCAGACTGGATGGATTTTATTTTTCGTCCGGTTTGAGTTTCTACGAGATTCTTAAATTCTATAAACTTGTCGACTGCTTCACTTTTATTACGCAGAAAATATACATAACACCATCTGCTAAAATCATCGATAAAGGTGATAAAATATTGTGCTCCACCTTGAGACTTATTCCTCATCGGTCCGCAAATGTCAGTATGAACCAATTCTAAAATTTCCTTCGAAAAGTTTTCTCGAGTGGAAAATGGTGCGCTTGTCATTTTACCGGCGAAACACGTATTGCATTTCCTCAAGTCAATCGATTCGTCGAATTTAAGACCAATCGTATCTTGATTCTTGAGCATGCGAATCATGTCATTTAAATTTAAATGGCCGAGACGAGCATGCCATATTTCTGTGTTCGTTTTGGGAGTATTTGTTTCTAAAACTGAGCAAGCTTTGTGACTGTTCTCACGTAAATAAAACAGATCACCGATTCGATTTGCGATGAGTTTGACGTTACCATTGTTGTCCGTTATAATTGCACGATCCCTCTTAAATGTCACTTCATTGTTTCCGTCGACTATTTTTGCAACAGAAATAAGATTAGTTCGTATGTCCGGTACATACAAAGTGTTTTTCAATATAACTACGTCACTCATATTGTCGACCGTCGCGATTTGAACGACACCTTTGGCTTCTACCAGCGTTTCACTGTTATTTGCAAGTTTTACATTGCTATTAATCTTTTCAGTTTTTGTGAACGCGCGTTGATTATTGCACAAATGTGAAGTACAACCACTATCGATGCACCATAAATTGTTCTCGACACCCGATTTCGAAGTTTCCCCCTCTGAGAAAAAACAACAGTATGCTTCATTTGACTTTTCGTTTCTTAATTTCTTTTTCTGGAAACATTCGGATTCTTTGTGTCCCTTTTTGCCACAAAAACCACACTTATATTTTGGTTTCGGTTTAAATTGTCTTGGTGTGTTTTTGTTTTTCGCGGTATCGTTAGCGCTATCTGTCGGTTTGTTTGGAAATTTCCGACCTGATTTTGCAAACATAGCGGCACTATCATCTTCATTACATTTTTGCCTTCTTGCATTATGTTCTTCCATAATTTTGATTTTCAATGTCTCAGCATCTGGTAAATTGTCGCGAGACTCAATTGCACAACGGAAGTTGTCATAGCTGTTCGGGAGGCTGTAAAGAAGCATGATTGCTAGTAAGTCACCGTTTATGTCGACTTCCATCGATTGTAACTTATCTACTGCGTCGAAAAATCCTGCTAGATGTTCCGACATGTCATCCACTTCTTGCATTTTATGTTGCGTCAGACGTTTAAGTAACGTCGCCTTACGGGCAGGTCCTTTCGATGCGTAAATGGACTCTAATTTTATCCAAACATCGCGCGAAGTAACACATCCCCGAATCTGTTTCAATTCGGATGGATTAATGGATAGGATCAAATCCGCCTTGGCCTTTTGATCCGCCCTCAGCCATGTTTTGTACGTTTCTTCAGCCGCAGCGAGTGCTTCGCCTTCGCCGATCACTTTGGGTGGCGGATTTTCGCCCGAAACGTATGCCCATGTATCATTTTTAATTAATAAAGCTTCGGCTTGAATTTTCCATGTATCATAATTATCACGGGATAACAATTCAAGTCGCGTCGCGTTCGGTTGCGCCATTTTTCTGACTAACGAATCGACTATTTTGCGCTTTTTAAGAATTGAAATTTTTCGCGTTCGATTTCCGAGATCGTTGCTTTTTCAAATTATACGTCCGCGTAATTCGCGTACTCTGGGCCCCATAACCTATTGGGATATGACTAAATTCAAATAACACGAATCACGGTAATCTAACACTGTTTATTAATTATACAAAATACATGAAGTAAACTATAAACACATCTGTCACAAATATATTGACATAAGTAATAATTATATAATTGAAGTTCGTCTAGGCCGACTAGGTGCAATATTGAATTCCAACAGATATCACAGATTACACAGATAGAAAAAAGTTAACTATTGAATGTATCTTTCTGAAGAAAAATAATTTCACGTTTTCGGCATTGCCATTAAAAAGTTACGGTCTATTTAATGTTGGGAGACCTAAGTTTTATACACTAGTGGTTCACTAATAATAACAAGTATCACCTTAAAAGATGACTTATAACCATATAAACTGTCATACCAAATTTCATCCAAATCGAATAAAGCGTCCGATTATTATAAGCAAAATTATTTTTTTTTTGAAGAACTTTGAAGCAGATTTCTGGCTAAATGGTACACTTTCCGGTAGAAGCAAATTTGGTTAAATCGTCTTATTTTAGCCTCAGGAATCTTTGGTTAAGCCATGTCCCTCTATTTAAGAGACATTCTGTATATAAAATTTTAAAAATTTGATGTGGCCAATACAATTTGGTGAAAATGAAATGGCAGAAGACTTATGTCATAGACCTGAAAAAAGCTTTATAAAATGAAATATAACTTGTAGAAATTATTTATTTTTAAATACAGAAGTAAGAAAAATACTAGTATTAAGAAACGTATTTATTAATGAAATTTACAAGTATTTCTATATTAATCTCTATTCCTTTTACGGAATTTGAAATTATTTGAAATAATTGTAGTTCATTTTTATATCGTATGTTAGCATGAAAATGTTTATATTAAATTTTATATCGATCGAATATCCATCCTGTCACTATTGTCACTTGGTTGTCAGTTTTCTCTGCGTTAAGTATTTGTGACTTGTGCTAATATACCTACAATAATACATCCACAATAATATTGCCTAAAGCTTAAAAAATAGTAATGAGAACGGTGCACTAATTGCACAATTCGCTCTTAGGAATAATCTAGTTATTAAAAGCACGTGCTTTAACCATAAAAGAATACATTTAGGAACATGGAAAGTACCAGGATCTAACATGGTAAACCAAATAGACCTTGTACTAGTTAAAGCCAGACATTCGTCAGCAGTTACTCATGTAAGGAGTTACAGAGGACCTAACTGCGACTCAGATCATTACTTAGTAAGAACTCGCCTAAGGCAGCGGCTAGCCGTTGTTCAGAAGTCAACAGGATATAAGAAGAAAGAATGGAATCTGGAAAAATTTAAATCTGATGATGAAATTGGAATATTTCAAGAGCATTTAAAGATAGTCCAGTCAATAGAAGTTTTTACCCTACAAAAGGTGGGGAAAAAACGATTTTAACATATGTTGTTTGGGTCGAGACGGGGATGAAAAATTCAAATTTGTGACCTTGGAGAGGCGCGGCGTGAGCCGCCATCTTTAATCGTGTCTAAATTTCAGAAGAAAAAATGAAAACTAAGCCGATTTGCAGATATTTAAAATTTTAGAGAAATTTCATATAAGTTTAAATTATTAATAATTCGTTAACCGCTCATCGGAGCTAAAATCGTTTAACATCACATGAAGGAGAATTTCAAACTGAATTAAATTTTTTAAACCGTGGTACCGTATCTTTAACCGGGTCAGAGTGGTTGATGAATTTGTGAAAAAGCGCTGACAAAAAATATTTAAAAATCATCGATAATTTACTTCTTTTGATGCCACGACAAATGTAAACTGTTATAAATAACAAAATCTATTAGACTAAGTATTAAAAAATTAATATTGTGTATATTTTGAGTGATTAAATCTTCTTTCATACATTGTTGTTCTGGTTACCTATTTTTGAACATAACTCTTGGAGAGTTCATCCTAGGTAAAAAATGTGAGAACCCTTTTTGTACAAAAAGTAACGAGCTTTCAATTTGTATTCTTATAAAATTTTGATACGGGCCTCTGTTTTCGAGATAATAGCGAAAAACTCATTTCTTGCACCTTTGATCCAAGATGGCGGCTCACGCCGAGCCTCCCTAAGGTCACAAATTTGAATTTTTCATCCCCGTCTCGACCCAAACAACATGTTAAAATCGTTTTTTCCCCACCTTCTGTAAGGCAAAGGTCTTTTTTGGTCTCCATTGACTGGACTAAGAATAACTTACGTGAAATTGATAAAAATGTAAAAAAGGCATGGAAGACCATTAAAACAACTTCAAAAAAAGCAGCTGACGAAACGATTGGTGAAAAACAAAAAGATAGAAATGTAGAATGATTTGATAATGAATATAGAGTAGCAATTGAAGAAAAGAATAAAGCAAGACAGAAAATGCTACAAAGAACAACAAGAAGCAACAAGGAGAAGTATGAGGAGAAAAGAAAAATTGGAAACAAATTATGCAAGAAGAAGAAGAAGAAGGAAATGTATAAAAGAAAATTCGAAGATATAGAATTGTTAAGCCAGCAAGATATAAGAAAATTTTGCCAAAATGTGAATAATCTAAAGAAAGGATTCCAAACAAGAATAGATGGCTGTAGACACAAAAATGGCGTAAAACTAGGAGAAGAGGGGGAAGTGTTACATAGATGGGCCGAACATTTTAAACATTTATTGAATAAAAAGCAAGAAATATACAATATAAATGAAAATGATACTCCCAACGGCGATACCAATGAACCAATAGTAGAAATACCTTCTCGACAAGAAATTGAGAACGCGATATTAAAAACCCCTGGAGAGGTTGGGCTAGTCGCGGAATTGGTTAAATATGGTGGGGATGTAATTATCGACACTCTTCATGAAATAATAAATTTGCCCCATACATAAAAAAGGAGATAAATTAACTTTCAGCAATTTCAGAGGCATAACACTTCTTAGTGTAGCCTATAAAATATTATCAGCAATCATCAACGAAAGACTTAAAGGATATGCTGAAAATATATTAGTAGAGTACCAATGCGGCTTTCGCCCTAACAGAAGTACAAATGATCAAATTTTTGTGATAAGACAAATTATGGAAAAGTACTATGAACATGACATTGATCTACATAATGCTTTTCATAGACTTTAGACGGGCATTTGATAGTATCAATAGACAGAAACTTTTTACCTTAATGGAGGAACAAAAAATACCAAGAAAGCTAGTGAGGTTGGTGAAAATGACAATGCAAGATACAAAAGCAAAAGTTAAAGTAGGTTGTAAACTTAATGAGAGTTTTACTTTCGGAACAGTGGTAAAACAAGGAGATGGGCTCTCAGCCACACTATTTAATCTCGTCCTGCATAAAGCAATAAGTAGAATTGTTAAACCCGGCACCATATTCATGATGTCAAGCCAGATTTGCGCATACGCAGATGTTGTCCTAATTGTATCGGAAAATATTATGAAAATGAAAGATATATACACAGAAATAGAAAGACACACAAAAAGTTTAGGATTACATGTGAATTGTGAACGTAGATAAAACCAAGTATATGAAAGTCTCCACATCGGAAGCTAGAAGATTAGTTCAAGACTTGGAAGTCAGTAGAAATACATTTGAAGGCGTAAATAGTTTTATTCACAATCATTATAGTAATATACAGATTCCTAACCTTTTGGAGGTTGGAAAATACGTCATTCCTAACTTTAATGACAATCTCTTGGGTTGGAAAGTAGGAAATAACAGATTTCACTTCCATCTCTTGGGTTGGAAATGTTTATGTAAGGGTTGCCTAGCAACATTGCCGTAGATCCCCATAATTAAGTAGGCTAAACAAATTTTAAGACAGCTGTCAAAATATTAATAAAATTCATTGATTTATTTTGAAAATTATTGATTTAAAATGAGGATGATTGTGAATAAAATAGTATACATAACCTCGGTGGGAGTTTCATAACAGCCTCGTGCATTATCTCACCTCGA
Source organism: Ophonus ardosiacus (assembly GCA_943142095.1). NCBI lineage: Eukaryota > Metazoa > Arthropoda > Insecta > Coleoptera > Carabidae > Ophonus > Ophonus ardosiacus. The sequence continues at coordinate 43,592,002 of OW964824.1, forward strand.
GGCTTCGCCTCTCGGTAATATACATAAGCCCTCGGCCGTAATGAAACATCTCCCACCTCGGATGTAATATACTATTACATACTTGGGTCTTAAAGTGACAAATAATTGCGACATAAAATCAACCTTCCAAGAAAGAATTATGCAAGGCATACTACGCTAATCTCAAAATATTCCAAAATAAACTAATATCAAGGAAAACTAAACTCAAAATATATAAAACCACAGTTCGTCCAGTCGTCACATTTGGATGTGAGGTGCGGACACTGACACAGAACGATATTACAAAATTACAAACATTTGAAAAAAAAAATTAGGAAGCTATATGGAGGTGTACAAGAAGGAGGACTATGGAGAAGAAGATACAATGCAGAATTGGAAGAATTGATTGAAGTACAAGACATCGTAAGATTCATAAAGTCACAAAGATTAAGATGGATAGGACACGTACTGAGGATGGAAGATGAAAGAATGCCGCTTATAGTCATGAGAGGAAAATTGTATTCTAGAAGAAGAAAAGGACGACCAAAATTGAGATGGCTGGATGATGTGCAAAACGATATAGTCAAGATGGGAGGGAAAAGATGGAGAAGTAAGGCGCTTAACCGAGTTGAATGGAGGCAGATTGTAAAGGAAGCCAAGGCCCACCCCGGGCTGTAGAGCTAAACATGATGATGAAAGCTTAAAAAAGCAATTTCAGAGACTAACACTAATACACTAAAATATATTACAATACATTCATGAAAACACTAACTAAATGTTTAAATATGTTTCCATTTTTTTTAAAATGCATAAAAACATTTTACTACGTTTGAAACGCTGCCAAATTTGTGACGTAAACGCCCGGCACGGTTTTACAGTTTAGTAGTAATAGATGGCAGCACATTCAAATTGTAACATTACATTTAAAAGTATTTGAGGTGAATAGTTATTTTAAACTAATTAAAATTGTAAATACAATTATTATTGTTTACCTTATCGTATATTAGTGAAGCATTTTCTATATTTTATAGACTTTTGTATCTCGTCCATCTATTGAGCATTAGCAGAAAATCGGCGGGAGCGTACGCAGTCATTGTGGCGGTAAAAATTAGCCGTACGAGATATGAAAAATACTGTTTTCAAAAATTTTTTTACACAAAACCTGTTATAATAAAAATGTTTTCTTTATTCTAATATATATATAACTTTTCATGATGAATAACATATAAAAAAATTGAAAATTAGTGGAAACCCCTATTGTGGGCCATTAATTGATAGCCGTTCAAAGGGTATTTTTTTTTTCAAATATTTCTTTTGTTATCAAACTTTAATTCAATTATGTATTTTTAGAGAGGAACAGATGCCCTGCAAATAAGCAAATCTTGACAAGAAGATGATATGGGCACTCGTGTCAGAATGACAGCTAGTAATCATGTACATAACTTACAAATGTCAAATATGTTAATTCAAAATTTCAAGGTTTTCTAAGTTCACGTGGTTTCTTTGTCATCAGAAGTGTGGACTTTACTTGGCGAGTTAAATAAATCACATAAAATTGGAAAATCATGACATTTGACATATATGTATATACATGATTACTATTACTGTTTCTTCTAAATAATTTTCATTCTTTGACCTCGGATTTTCGCCAAACATTTCCAGATTGTCTTCATCACTAGAAGAAAATTCCCCCGATTCATACGACTCTTCAGATGACAATTCGTCAATCATATATATAACAAAAAAATACGCTTTCACTTCCAAATTACAAGGTTAATTAAAAAAAAAAAAAGACAGCTGACCAAAATCGTATAACTCCGCAAACTCGAATGGGTAGTCAGAAGATAAACCACCTGAAATTGGAAAATCATGAAATTTGGAATGAAAAATAATGACGTTTGTCATTTACATTACTAGCTGTCATTCTGTCACGGGTTCCCCATATCTGCTTGTCAAGAAAGACCAACAAAGTCACATGACTGCTCGCGTCTTATAAATTAGTAGCCCATGTAAACTTACTAGTATATGACGTCATTACTTTAGGGATATTTTTTGATGACGGAAGTGTTCTGCCATTTCATTTCTACCATACCTAATTTTTATTCATATAGATACATACGAGCCCTGCGTCAAAAGAATTCGCCTACATCCCTTCTCTTTACAAGGTAGCTACACATTTATTAATTATGATAGCGCATTTTATGTAAGCTATTAATTAACTCTAATAACATAAAAGTAAGTTTAGGAATAATAATTGAATAAGTGTAAACAATTTCCTTTTATATGAATAATGATAATAAATGGATGTGGGCGAATTCTTTAATAGTTCGTGAATTTCTCACTAGAGACCACAACTTGACATTGCGGTTTTGTTTTTGAGTGACACGTGGGTTTTTATTTAATATCAAAGCTTATAGCCCAGGCAAATTAGTCCAAAAAAAGGCCGTGCTTCCCGAAAAATATTACAAAGCTGGAAATGATTATAATCCACTCTGAGCATCCCAAATAAGATTTATATGAGTTTGCGACAGTTTCTGCGGTGAACTTAACTTTTGGGAGCCGAAAAACCACGAAATTTTAGAACTTTTTTTTAGTTTTTCGTTTACAACTCGAAAACGGTGCAGCCTTTAGAAAATTGTATTCTTCCTAAAATTAAAGAGCACAAAATTTCGCTTCTAATGAGCTCCTTAAACGTGAAATTTAGTTGAGGGGTTAAGCCACAATCGATCATCAAATATCGGCAATTTTAACCAACTTGTCTGAAAAATGGGTTATGCTCGTGTTTACAGGCCTGTAACTCAAAAATGGCTACTCCATATTAAAAATGTCAAATAATGAAAGTTGTAGAGTATCAATTGTTGCGCAAAGGAAGCTTCTAATTTTTATTATTTGCTCATTCCTACACACAGATACACAAAAAAAAAAAAACCAAAAGTATACATAGCGCTGAATTTACGCTAATAGCTATTTTTGAAGTTAAACGACTTTTTAACCCCCAATCATCCACATTCGTCCAGTTTTTAAAGATAAATTCAGAAAGATCTACTTTTCAGACGAATGAAATTATCATGGCCATATCAGCAAAAAAGTTTTTTTTTTTTAAAGAAAAGTACTTCAATAACGAAAACATTAATTAATTAATTAATTAATTAATCAGTACTGAGTTTTTCAAGAGGTACTATTTCATTAAAATATCAAATTAGATTGAATTTAACATTCATATTATTGATGTACGTAATAACGATTATGCAACTTTAATTGATTAATAAATTTCCGAAAAACATCCCTAATACAATCATTTTTTTTGTTTTGATGTTCTTCTGCATTTTGGAGAAGGGTCTGTGGAAGGAAAAATCGATCTTTAGTTCTTCGTCTTCGTCAGAGAAGGAATCCTGCTCAGTTTCTTTTTCAACTATGTCGATTTCTTCATCGTACTGTGCAGCCGCAATTAACACTTCATCTTCAGTGAAGGAAATGTGTGTCCTTTGCAGTGGGCACATATTGCGGAGCATTTGATGCCAGCTTTTCTGCAGGAACAAGCAGTTTGGCATCCTTTTGTGGTTTTCCATCCCCACTGCTGTGGATCAATAATGTTTTTTTTCCATACCTGCACCTGTATATGGACCCCCAGGGAGTGTTGGTAAGCAGCCGCTTCAGTAGGACTAGTAGGAGGCAAACATGCCAAACTGAAATTATTTTTTGATAGTGCTCTCTGCAACCTGATCAGGTGTAGCATCAAGATCCTAAAAACCGACACCGTATTTTGAAGACTCACGTTCTTTTGAAATATGTTTACAAATTTCGTATTGCCCTGCCTGAAAAATGCAGACGTGCTGTCACAGCCACTGAAGGCATGCAAAAACAACAAATATTTTTAGCTTCTTCCGAGAGCTTTCCTTTCCCAGGTTTAAAAGTAAATCATGGTAATTCAATATCGGCAGAAAAGAAAAAGAAAATTATCTCACTAAGATTTCAGAATTGTAAATTATAAACATTTTATTTTTCACAAAAGCTAGTATTTAAATGTCGGATTCATTATTGTAATCAATATTCTTGAGCACCAAATACTGAATTAACATTAATATTAATAAATACTACCAACTAGGCCTTTAAATTCGAATAACTAGACGAGTGTGGACGATTTGGGGTTCTAAATCGTTTAACTTCATAAATAGCTTTTAAATTCAGCGCTACGACTACTTTCGGTTTTTTCGTGTATTTGTGTGCACGAATAAGCTAATTATAAAAAGTAGGAGCTTCCTTTACGCAACAATTGATGCTTTACAACTTTCTTTATTTGACATTTTTAATATGAAGTAGCCATTTTTTAGTTACAGGCGTGTGAACATGAGCATAACCCACTTTTCAGCCAAGTTGGTCAAAATTGCCGATATTTGACGATCGATTGTGGCTAAACTTTGCCTGGGCTATTATAAATAATTAAATAAACAAAACATATTGGATATTTTTATAAATTAATTTTACGCTTAAATTCATTTGGCAACACAGGCAAGGTACACAAGCTATATTTTAGCATATTTTTAGCAACCTTGTTGCGGTGGGCCATACCAACGACGAAATATAACTAGACAAAACATGATTTCATTTGTTTTGATCTCGGCTGGCTAGACAGAGATAGAGATATGTTTTATCTAGTACGAGCATTTCTCACTAGAGGTGCAATATCATTGACATTTTAGAATAGAAAGTTTTTTAGTATACATCAAGTTAAACATATATTTCGATTATAGGTCAAATCTGCAAGTCTTACAGATCTGTAAATCTGTAAAAAACTTACAAAAACGCATCCATTTTTGCATGAGGCGCAGACTTTGACATTTGCTTGTATAACCCACCGCAACAAGGTTGCCATCAAGAATACAGCTTGTGTACCTTGCTTGTATTGCCAAATGAATTTAAGCGTAAAATTAATTTCCAATATGATTTGTTTATTTAATTATTTATAAGCTTTGATATTAAATAAAAACCAACGTGTCACTCAAAAACAAAACCGCAAATGTCAAATTACACTGATATATTCTAGTGGCCTCTAGTGAGAAGTTCACGAACTAGATAAACTATAACTCTGTCTCTTTCTGACCAGCCGAGATCAAAACATTCAGTGAAGAGGGATGGGGAATGTTTTGTCTAGTTATATTTCGTCGTTGGAATTGAACATGTTGATGAATGAACATTAGGATGATGCGTGTGTTCCCCTGTTTCACCTATAGGCCATCCAGCGGATCAAGCGGTTTACGTCATAAATACAATATCATTAGAAACAATGACGTCATGTGTTAAAAAGTTTACATGAGCATGTAAAACGGATTAAATATGATCTGCGGGTTGCCTTCTTAAATCCAAATATCCAATTTTATTTAAAATTTTCTGAAGGATACTCCGCCCGCCGTTATAAATACTTCATTCTCATAGTATATGCAACAAACAATCTAGTATTATGTGAGATCCTTAAAAAAAATACAGAATACTGCATAATACCATACAATATTTCACTGTTTCTGTACATTCCGTATAGCGTTTGCCATACGCTGCACATATAGATTTAATTTTCAAATTATTACTAACAAATAGAACAAAATATTACCTCAATAATACAATTCAGTGTAAGTAAGAGCCCGCCATTCAATTTTTCATTTTCAAAATAAGTCGGTAAATTAACTATAAGCTCTTGAATTTGACATGACAGAGCATTTGACATTTTGTCAACGAACAACGAAACAAAAAACAAAATGAAATCACAAAAGTAGAATGGAGACATATAATATTTAGTAATATACATTTTCAGAATTACCAATAATAAAATATCTGATGTGCACACCACATGACTTCCTTGTACGCCTGTTACACTATACATATTTTGTTAATAATTAAACAATATATTATAACATACCCAATCATAAAATTGCACATTAAATTCTTTTATTTTTTTGTTATTTTTGTCCTAATTCATAGCAAACTTAATTACAGAAACCAAAAAGTTTATAATTTTTAAATTTACATATCTCGCTTATACAGAGAGCTAATTTAATCATACTTAATTTTTTCGACGCAGAATTCAATTCTCTAAAACTTTTATTTGAAGCATTTATTATTAAAATACAAATAACACCATTTTTTTCAAGAAAAACTGATAACAGCTTCAAGTAAAGTATCACTTCCGGTTAGACTATTTTAACCAAAATCTATTATTTTATTTCCATTGATATAATAGAATTGTATACTAAATTAGAAAAGTTTTGGATTATATTTTAATATAGTTTTTCATTAAAATCTATTATAGGCTTCAAGTAAAGTACCACTTCCGAGTAGACCATTTTAACTAAAATCTATTATGTTATTCCCAATGATATAAAAGTCTTATATACCAAATTTGAAAAGTCTTGGATTATATTTTAATATAGTTTTTCATTAAAATCTATTATAGGCTTCTTGTAAAGTACCACTTCCGGATAGACCATTTTAACTAAAATCCACTATGTTATTCCCATTGATATAAAAGTCTTATATACCAAATTAGAAAAGTTTTGGTTTATATTTTAATGTAGTTTTTCATTAAAATTTATTATAGGCTTCAGGTAAAGTACCACTTCCGAAAGTTATGTAATGACCAAAAAGGGAGGTGCACAACTAGATGTTATATCAGTTCTAAATACAAAATTTTAACTTTCTACGGCTTCCCGTTTTTCAGTTATGCGAGATACGTACATACGTACGTACGTACAGACGTCACGCCGAAATTAGTCAAAATGGATTCAGGGATGCTCAAAATGGATATTTCCGTTGAAATCTGGAAACCGAAATTTTTCGCGATTACAATACTTCCTTTACTTCGTACAAGGAAGTAAAAAATATAATCAAACGTCATTTTGCAAAAATTAACAAAATTTTACTTAATAATAATATTTTCAAATATAATTATTTCTATTAAAGGTTTTAAATACATAATAATAATTTAAAAAACCAATGAATTACCGTTAATAAAATATATTTAAAAATATATAGAAAATTTCAAAAATCCCTAAACGATGACGTAAACCGCTAGATAGCCCATATCTTCTTTACTAATATGAAATTCTAGTGAGAAAATCAAAGCCTGTGATTGGCTGCTGAGCAATTTCGTGAAGCCGCATTTAACCAGACGAAATTTCAAGTTAACCTTCAAACGTAATTGAAACGTCAAACTCTTCGTAGTTGTCAAATCACTTGTTGAATTTGCACGAGTTTTTTGTTTCATTTCTCTTTTTGTGATATTTCACGAATAAAAACAGCATGCATAAAACCAAGAGTTAACACTATTTTTAAAAATATATAATTTTTTCATCAAGGAATTACAAAAAAATAATGCAATTAATTTATAATTAAAAGTTATGTATTTATGATTTTATATGAATAAATTAAGTTATAAGTCTATAATAGTTTTGGTTTATGAAAATATAACCTGGAAAGTATAAATGCTGACGTGACCTTCATTTTAACATTTCAATTCCCCCGCCAAATAAATCTAGTGACTTTTTTTGGTAACTTCTAGCGGTGTAAATGTAACTTCGTCTAGTGCTGTCTATAGTTTAAAAACACGGCATAGATGTCACTTTTAACTAAAACCGAAAACTAAATGTTATTTGTGAACGGTATTCCAAGTAACTGTAAAACATGAAACCTAACACAAGAACTATTATAATTTCGATTTGTGAATTAGGCTTTACGGATACACAACAGGAACATTGCTAACAAATTTTATTCGTAACAGATAATCGGTCGCACGATTGATAATTTTTTTGGATGCATGAATAAACCGAGTACGAATAATCGAGGTTCTCCTGTACTTATAATCTACCTGATGTATTTTAAGGATAGGAAAATATTACTTTTTAAGTTATTCCTACTTCCGTGAGCTGCCTCTTTCCAACATTGACAAGTACGCATGCGTCAGCTAGTAACAGTTTCATAAATTTACGATGAATATGAAGAAGAAATTACATCCTGGTTAAGCTTTGCATTAACATTATTTGTTATTTCAATTTCTGATTGAATTTTACTCCCATTCGATTTATGCTTAAATACATTTTCACAGATAAATGGATAAATTGTGATCAAATCTGCTTGGTCCAACTATACACAAAAGTTAGAGAAAGATAGTGAGCCCTGCCCATCCGTCAGGCGGGTTGCATTTTGATGTATAGTAGGGCAATATACCTACTAGTTTAATAGGTATATTAGTAGGGCACTCATATTCAATTTATGTTATTCAACATGATTCAACACATAACACGACGGTCCATTTTATTATAGAGGTTAGAAAATTATTATTCCTTGATTTGTTTTAGCCCCTGAATCAAATCTCCAACCTTTGGAAACTTATATGGCAGGTGCCGGGCCTTTGCCACTAGTACTCAATTCCAGTTAATAGATGTCGCGAACGTCGCTTTAAGAACTTGCATTTTTTATTACTAAGCAACTATTGGTCCAAGTATTTTTTTCTTAGGTGGGAAATAAGGATGCGTGGGAACATTTGAATTTGACGTAAATTTATGAATTTGACATATTTTGAATTGTGTTTTCGATTCTATCACGGTTCTATATAATTCACTTTAATTATTCATTGTAACTTATGTGTGTCTATTAGGCAAGTTTTTAATATAACATCGTTTAATTTTAGTGTTGATAAGTTCATATAAGTAATTCAATTCGTGTTTTGTTAAACCGTTACAATTATTTCAATGAAGACGACATAAATCAATATTGAAAATAAAATTTTATTATGTATAAATGAAAAAGTATAATTAAATATTAAATTTGTGCACACGCATTTTAATATCAAAATAAATTTATGTCAACAAACAAAACTATATTTTGTATAAAATTCAAAAACAGGTTGCCTAATTTACATTTTAGTTCTATTCCAACCACCAGGTGTAATGTTCAGTGTAAGTACACATAAGTTTCCGGTCTAAAGAGTATTATTTGTCTACGAAAATCCCAAAAGCACTTTAAATACCTGTGTGTAAATATAGTTTATTATTACATCATGGAGGTATGAAACAAATATGGAGGTAGCTTATGCGAACTCAAATGAAGCCAACTGCTCCCCACTACCAGTCGGGACCATCTGTCATTTTGTGTCGTTGTGTACAGTACAAAGTTTTGTTGAGATTTAATTTTCTGGTGTGTTGTGCGAAGTGATATATTGTGGACTATTTTTATTATTGTTACTTCTTTATTAAAAAGGTGTTTACAAAAAACTCTATAATAAGATAATAAGGATGTTATTAACGTGTACACAAAATGTGAAATTACATTACGCCAAGAAGACGATAGGAAAATATATCATACAAAAATGCTATGTTTCATATGATGTTTTAAAAAAAATTATAAATACAGACATTTTTTTTTACTTTATATGAACATTGTTTTGAACATGGGCCCCTGGAAAATCATATAGCTCATTTAATTAAATCTATATGTCATAATTATTTTAAAGTTGCATTTTTTAACAAAATCAAATATTGATAAATCCCAAAATATTAGAATTTGAAATAACAAAATGACATTGTTTACAGGCTACTAAAAGACTGTTTTTTTATAATAAAAATGATCTAAATCAATTGTTTATTTTTTAATGTACTCTTATACCTTTTCCATTTTATTTAGACGTAACATATTTTATGTAGTTTAATTTTTACAAATTGTAGTGAATAAAAGATTAGTAATTTAATGTCTAGTATATATTTGAAGTAACTTTTTACTATTTAATATTTCCAAATATTTTTAAATTTACTTTCATAAGAAACATAAATATCAGTAAATCCCTTTTTTTTAAAAAAAAAAAAAAAAAAAGTAATGATATTGTTTCAGTTACACGTTTTTTGCATTTCGTACTTTAAAAATACCGCGAGATCCCCACTCTAGCTCGGGACCAATATATGTATGCGTCCGTCCCCACTAGGCTTTGTTTCATATCTCCATGTATTACATCTAATGAAAATGAAATGATACCCCAGCGCGCGAAATTCAAACTTACTAAAAAGGTTTCTCATTTTTTATTTAAAATTGTGTGATGTAAAATGATTTCTTTGTATATACGAATAAAAAGGAAACAATTTGTCATCAAAATAAAATAGTTTCGATAATATTTGTATTTATTTATACAACCAAAAAAATATTTTAAATATTATTTTCTATATATCTCCAGTTCAAAACCTACAATTTTGATTAAACTTGCATGAAATATTTATAACAATATAAGGGATAAAATATGTGAAAAATAAAAAAAATGATCTTCGAGAACAATTTTAAAAATCCAAAAAACCTACTTTTTTCATACATTTTAATGTTTTTCTTCTATACTAATCCTACAATTTTGTTCATAGTTTAATATGTTTTGAAGAATATTATTATACATATCATATAAAAAAAAATCGAAAATTGATCTTCGGGAACATGCTCAAAAAAAATAAAATGTATAATTTTTTTTTTCTTAAGTGTGTGAAGTTCTATTTCTAAAATTTGTTTAGTAGGACGTATTGTATACATTTCTCTATCTCTTAGGTAAATATTGTAAATATTTATCTTTTAACATAGAAGATATTCGTAATTGAAACAAATTCAGTATGTATTTTGGTGAAATGTAAGGAAGTGGCGCTTTGAGTAGACCTAGCGGTAAATAGATAAACTATATTGCTATATTGGAATCGGTGGATCAAAGGGAATTGAAAACTTAGCATCAGCAATCCTGGGTCGCTCGGCGATTAAACGTACGATACGAATGTACGTAATCATTGTACAGAGGAGCAAAAAGCAAATGAAGCAAAGTTGTCGCGTAAATACAACAATATTACTTTGGCGGCTCGTGGGTAGGCGACAAAATAACCACTACAATACATAAGTTTAATTTAATATTCGATATTAAATTTATACGCCGATTCAATTATTTGATTAGTAAAATTATTTTTTTAGAAATTTCAAAAAGTAATTCTAAATAAATTTCTGAGCTAATTTTTAAACCTTTTAAACATGATAAATGAGTTCTACATAAACACTGGTTATTGGTATTGTAAAAATGATTATGAGCTCCTGAAAATATTTTGCAATAATAATTTTCAATAAAATATTGTATAATTTTATAATTTTTTTTGTTAAAATTGTAATTTCAATTATGCGCTTTTCGGGGTTTTAAAGGTATATTTTCTTTAGTAGCATGTAATTACTAGATATGTGCCGATTATGACTTTGGCCGCCTAGCCGACTAGCCGATTAGTCGATTGTAAAGAGGCCGACTAGTCGCCAAGCCGATCACAGTTTCGGGGATTTCGTAAATATCATAGATATGTTTTCTTTACAAGCAAGTAATTTTAGAAACTGATTACCAAAGGAAAGGATGCTTTGCTTTACATTTCAAAATGTGTAAGACTGATTATAAAATAAAAATATTAATAAACAATCAAGGTTTTTATTTAATGTAATTCCCCCTACATACATTTTATTGAGAAATACATACAAAGTAAAAAGCCGGATAGTCGGCGCTCTTTGCCGAATAGTCGCCGACTACGATAGTGGCCGGATAGTCGGCTTTACCGACTAGTCGACACATCTTTAGTAATTACATACATTAGATAGAAATTATTGTTATTTTATGTTATTTTTCTAAAATTAATTTCAACGTTATACAAATAAAATTTTTAAAAAATAAAAACTAACATTGCAATACATCAATACAATATATTTAACTTTAAATATTTTTTTGTTTAAATAGTACAAAAAATATTAGTTATAGAATAAATCTAATAGCTATTTATATTTAATATTTACTGCCAGAAATGTCAAGGAATACCATTGAATATTGATACGTACATTTTGAAATAAAGGATCTTAGTATTCTATAGAAATTTCAAGAAGAAAAGTGCTGTCATGAGGATAATTTCAAAAGAAATTAAATTCAAACATATCTGACAAAAGTTTAAAACATCTAATGTTGGTATTTCAAAGAGGAAAGTAACTCATCTGCGTAGGAATGTAATGGATTTACTTACATCCCGTCGTTATAGAAACCGATACCCTGACGGTAAAAGAGACATACCCTACAAACAACGTCCTATTAGCCTAATTACAGTATCGGAACTGGGAAATAGTATATTACAATCGGAAGTGGGAGATGTTTCATTACAGCCGAGGGTTTGTGCAGATTACCGAGAGCCGAAGCCTCGAGGTCAGATACAGCGTGACGTTGTAATAGAACTCCCGAGGAATGTATACTATTTTATTCATAATCTTCTGTTTAAATCAATAATATTCAAAATAAATAATTGAGATATAACCTTTAATTTTATTAATATATTTGACAGTTCTATTAAAATTTGTTTATCTATGATAGTGCGTAAAATTGATGTTGTCGGTTTTGAGTTCGTAAAACGGTTGTTTAGTTACAACCAACGAGTGATTAATAGTATTTTACATTACAAGCCAGGTAAAACGGTTTTTACTGCGGAAAGGAGGAAATGACTGGCGAGCCGAGTAGGCGAGCCTGTCACCTCCTTGAGGCAGTAAAAACAGTTACCTCGGCGTGTATTGTATAATATTTTATTTGTTACTCACTTGTAAATGAAATTTAAAATTATAACCTAAATCTCTGTTGCAATTGACACTTATTTTTAATACGTATGACAGTAACAAAACACAATTTTCACATGTCAACAACGTTACTAACGTGGTAACTAACTTGTAAAATTATTACAAGTTAGCAACCAATTTTACAAGTTAGTAACTAGTAAACAATAATTTTCAAAAGAAGTTGGCGGTATCAATAAATGAAGTTTACAAGTGAGTAACAAATAAAAATTTTAAACACTCAAAATACGCAATACCATAGTGAATATTTTGTTTTCATGGTAAAATTCTCATTTAATATTGTGTTCCTAATTCAAAAATAAAAGTTTATTTTTATATTTATTGAGTTATTAGATTCTATCGTTGATAAAATACACATACGTAAAGCATCTTTAGTCACTCATGGGTCTTAAAACACTCGCTAAGACTAATTTTACGTACTTGTATTGTAAATAACAACTATTAGCCCACTTTATTATAGAGAACTATGACAAAGTTGCTAGGTAACCTTACATAAACATTTTCACCCATGATGTTTTATTTCTAATCGGAAATAATATTTGAACTGAACAAGTAACTAAAAATTGAATATGTAATATTACTATTTGTTACTTGATTCACAAGTGGTTACTGATGTTAAAAAATGGATTTTTTTTGAGGACATGCATTTCAATCTGCTTATTCTCGGTCAAAAATAATTTTTCCAAAATTTGGAAAAATATTTCTTATTGCATATTTAATTCTTGAAGTATACATCGTTTACCACTGCAATTTATTTCCTATTCAACGTCATTCACGTGATTAGATAAACGGAGTGGCTAAATATCCGCCGGCGGTAATATATTATATACACAAACCGAGAATGGGGTATTCCACTCAAATTTTTTTATTATTTTAAATAAAACTTCATTCAGTTTTGAAGCAATTCATAGTATTAAAAAATCTTAATTGTTCCTAGTTTAACAGTATTTTATTTTCGAGAAGTCAGTGTAACGTCACATTTCCCCTATACTTGTCTTTCTCACACACACTGCTCTGAGTATGCTGCGAGAGAAAGATAACAATAGGGTCCTATACCATAGTCATATTTTAACTATCTTAAATAAGAAGACGAAAATATACATAAATTAATGAGTATTAGTGAAAAAATTTTCTTTAAATATTAACTAGGTCACAAACTATAAGCGATTGAAGCTGATTACTAATTAGGTATGACGCGTTAGGTACTAAGAATTTGATTGGTCGCCTGATTTTAAAAAATAGATTCGCGCGTCTGAAGCGATCACCTTTGAGTCACCTTTAAAAGAATATGAAATGTCATGTTCTTCTATAACCTAACAAAACATTTAACAATTTTGTATTTGATGAATTTGTGTAATTATAACATCTAGTAATATTAACAATAATAATATATTTATAATTAAATCAATTTGTAATATTAATTAAATTAATAATAATATTAATTAAATTAATAATGAAACTTCAAAACAGCCAACACTAGCGCCATCCGTCGTCATATTTTGTGTAATAATATTGTCAAACTGTTTCAATGTTCTATAATTTATTAGGATAAAAATGCTTATTATTTACGTTATTTATACTTAATAATAATTTCTTCATGAATATAACGTACAAGTTTTATATACAAACATTTCAGCTATGCAAACATGAAAAATATTGTTCCCTCTATAACTAACAGTTTGCCCCATTGTTTGTCGATCACTTGTTAGTATCTGCTACGTCACGCACAAATTCTTAAACTTTAAAAATGCATATCTCGCTTATTACGTAAAATTTTTAAGTCGCGTTTGCACTAAAATTCTTGTTTTATCCTGTTCTTACAGAAAAAAAAATAAAAGAAAAATGGTATAGGACCCTATTGTATGACGTCAATTTTCTCTTTTAGCAAATGTGAAATATCTCGTAAAGTAATTATTTAAAAAATGTTTTCATTGTTTTAACTATTATTTATTGAGCCATACTTTATGTTAAATTGAATTTTTAAAAATTTTTTTGTTATGGTGGAATACCCCCGGCGGAATGCAATAATTAAAATGTTATTTATTCACAATCATTATAGTAATATACCGATTCCGAACCTTTTGGAGGTTGGGAAGTACGTCATTCCTTACTTTAATGACAATCTCTTGGGTTGGAAATGTTTATGTAGAGGTTGCCTAGCAACATTGTATAGATCCCTATAATTAAGTAGGCTAAACAAATTTTAAGAGAGCTGTCAAAAATATTAATAAAATATTTTCTGGCTATATCTAATAGCCGAGACAGACGACAAAAATTAATGATCATTAACGGTTAGTTATAGTATGCGTACCTTAAGGTGATACTATTGACAGATGTCAAATTTGCGTCTATTAACAAACCAGAAAATATTGACTGTAGTAAGCACGTGCTACTTATTGTTTTGTACTGTACGAATACAATACAATAAGTAGTACGTGCTTACTACATTCAATATTTTTTGGTTTGTTAATGGACCTATTAAATTAAAAGAGAGAGATATTAATAAAAGTGAGATGTGCATAGTGCGCAGTTGAATTTTAGCGCAGGTGGGTGACAAAGTGTAAAACATTTGAATTTAAAAAATGGCAGCAAATACATGTACAATAAATTTAATAAAACTGACTCAATTTATGTATAGTACTTGCGATGAATACTTCAAAAAGAGAGGAAGAACAAATGGAAATCAGAAAAGAAGATATAAGCTAAAGAAGGTTATATACACGATATCAAAATATTAGAAGAAAGCGATACAGTTGTCTGCGTTAAAGCCAACTGTTATCGTAGTCAAAAGAAATGTGCAAAACCACATAAGATATTTATAAAGTTTTTTTCAATAATTCTGTATCAATTTTCAATTCATTACCCCAATGCTTTGTCTTATTCGGATCCTTAGGGAATATGTGGTACGCCAACAATGAGCCTGTTTCACATTTTTCAAAAACTATTTTAAATGAAAGTTTATGCAATGATTTTCTTAGTAATAATTTTTATTTTAATAATTTGTTGTTATTTGTGGAAATAATTAAATAAAAAGATTAGCGTCCTGAAAAACTACCCCCCACTCCTGTGACGTAGAAACACATACATTACATCATTAATAACCAATAGGAAAATAGTTTTTCCATCACCTAGGTTTATTCATATTATTTACATAAATAAACGTAGGCTTACAGTTTGTCACTTGTTAATAAAAAATCTTTTAATTTGACATTTGACGCTGACATTGCTCATTGTAAATGAATAATAATTACACTCAAGCTAAGTCGGACAATTTACCGAAGGTCAGTAGCTGGATGGTGGCTGAATTTATATCAGAGAATGATTGTTTTATTGCTACCGAAATAAGGGGTGCTAAATATCTGAGATAAAATAAAATATAAGAACTGAATTTACTATATAAATTGATAATATATTTTACTTTAAGGTTCTGGTTATGATTCTTACATTGAATCTGCTATAGGATATGTAGATCTATGTCGAGAAAAAATATCTGTATAGTAGATGTATAAAGTTTGCCCTGAACATAAAGTGAAGCAACAAAAATATACTATTATCTTGAAAGTGGATGAAAGTTGAAATGATCTTCACAAACATGAAAACACGATTTTTCTGACATTATCAGCTCTTCAACCTATTGCTTCTAGTCACAATTTTCTTTCGTTCGCATCTTTTGACAAATTTATAAACTCTATAGTAGGTTTGTTCCTAACAGTAGTTTTGTAAGACGGCACAATATAATATCGTAAATTACTCATTTTATTTTAAACTTTTTATTACCTACATATTATACAACTTGAACCAATCTTAAAAATTTGACATTTGTTTGACAACTTTGACAATACACTTGACACCAAACACAAAAATTTTTACATTATAAACGGCTGAATATGTATGTGTTCTGACGTCACATTCTGTTTCAGATCACGTGACTTCTTCAAAATTTTATCCAAATTTCAAAAATTAATTGTAAAATATCTAAAGGATATTTCCTGATATTTTTAAATTTGAGGCTCTTTAAAGAACAATATCTTTTAAAATTTAATACTTAGAAGTCATAAAAATTCTTGCAACAGCCCTATTGTGATGATGTATGTATTACATACTGTACAATATTTACGAAATTATTTTCTTGTTCTTATATGTTCCTGCATATCTGTACTTCAAACTTGAGAATTTATTATGCTTTGCTTTTTATGATAAAAATTGTTTTGTTCCGTATACCAGAACAATCGAAAAGTGACAGTAAATATCATAGTTGTCAAATGATTTTTTTTAAAGAACTGATATTATAATCTCTAATTAAACATACATTTTACATAACATATATATTTTTTTTATTAGATATATTTCTGTTTGTAACACATATATTTTTTGTCATTTTCTTCATAATTTTTAACAAGTATAAATTTATTTGATTTATCTTTCGTTATTTGGCAACATGGTGTCACCTACCTAGCGATTCAGAAAAAAATCGCTAGATGGCATATCTAAAATGACGTCACAGAGTCATAAAAATTTAATAGGTCCATAGACGCTATTTTGACAACTGTCATCAGTCTCAAATTCAGGTGCGCAAACTATCTCTAACCCATAATGATCATTAATTTTTTTCGTCTGTCTCGGCTATAACCGTTAATGATCATTAATTTTTGTCGTCTGTCTCGACTGTAAGTGTTGTAATAACTAATCACTGTCCACCTAAATCCGTGCGTTTAGGTTATGTTTGGTTACAGTTTTTTTTATACAACTTGCATGGCCACATTATTGCGTGGACATGAAGACGCACTCACATGCCTCTAGTGAGTGCGTTAAAGCACGGCACGTTAGCGTGCCTGTAGCCTGTAGCCATGGCGAATAATTATAAATTTACAGAAAATAGATGTATTCCGCCACACCTGCTGAATATATATTAGGTTTATCGGCGAATATATTATTATATTCGTGATAATTCCGCCGTCGGTGGAATTCTCGGTTTGTGTATATGACACCGCCGGCGGACGTTTCCACTCCGTTAGATAAATCATTATAGTTGGAGTACTTTCGCGTACTTTCTGTATTTGCTCAAAGTTAAAAGTTACATAATCTTATGAAGAATTTTTCCGACAAATATGATGGTGTTATTTGCACTGTTCTATTTCATTACGAACATTCAAAAATTCAACTCTTAAATTTCTTCACTATTTTTTAGCTGCAACTGTACATATCTCTGTAGTTATTGAAGATATAGTTCTAAGGGGCGGTATTATAAACGTCCAGTTAAATTTAGTTCCAAAGAAAATTTAATAAAATGAACAAATACGAATCAATTCCAATGTTCTTATGACATTTAAAATTCCATTGTTCTTATGACATTTAAATCATTGTTATCAAAAATTCGCTTTGAATTTGTTCATTTAATTAAATTTACTATGGAACTAAATTTAACTGGACGTTTATAATACCGGCCCTAAATTTTTCAGATTATGATTTATGTTTTGAGAATGTATTGATGTAATAAATATACCTACCATATTTTGTTTCTAAAATGCCAAGGAAAAAAAATATTCGAGCATGTTTGTTTTAGATTTTGCAACCCGAAAAATACTAAGCTAGAAACTTTTCGTCCTTACGAGATAGACCCTAATATACAGCGACAAAGTTATAGTTAATAAATTAAAGAAGTCGGACTAGTGTTGTTTCTGAAAATATTTGTGTTGTTTGTCAGACTAGTAATTTACTAGAGAAAAGCTACAAGTGACAAAAGTCTTGTAAATTTTGAATATGCATTTTACTAGTCGAATAGTGATTTGTTAATGTTTATTTAGTTTCATGTAGTATTTGTCGTTGTTTAGTGTTAATGTGCTCAATTGACTGAGCCTAGTGGTGAGAGGTTATAGTGCGTCGTCAAAAACTATTTAAAGCAAGAATAAATTATACTTATACAGAAACCTCAAGATGAGTTTAACGAGAGGTGATTTACGGCAAATAAGTTAAAAACATTAATTAAATTATTGGGACCTATTCTTCAGCGAGATACGAATAGAAACAATGCATATATTTGTAGTCTTTGTCTTAATTTTTTTTAAAATATAATATTTAGTTATATGCTCATAATAAAAAAAGGGAAAGCCTTCAACACAGAATATGCATGCACACAATCATTTAAATCCCGAATATTCAAGAACCGAATCGTGCATTGCCAGAAAGTGCTTTGCTTTGCCCGAATAATTCATAAACCGAGTATGTGGGTGGAGTGAAGGCGAGGCCAGGAGGAGCAAACGTTAGGTTATGTTTACGTTGGTTTGCGACAGTGATTTTGTACTTATAAGTACAAAATCACTGCCTATAAGTTCATATCGGACGACATATTATTTTTAGAATGCCTTTAGGTTTGTGTCTTGGAACAAAGTATGACTATTATCGAATAGATGGAGACTGCAAAATATAGACATATTTCTACTTTATCGACTTAGTCATAATTATTCATTTCATTGCTCACTAGCGCTCGCCTCGGCGCAGAAACAAAATAACGGGGGTACCATTTCACCTTAGTCAATTATCCGTTCAGAATGAATGTGAAAATAATCATTTTCTGTATTTTTTTATTATATTTTAATTAATTATTAAATGCTTTTAGGATATTGGCTCTTCCACTGTCACATTGATTTTCATGCAGAAATTGGGATGGCAATTGTTTTTAAAATTGGAGATCATTCTCAATTCCCTCCCGTGCCTAAAGGATTTCCACAATGTGGAGATTATCTTCCTGAAGATCCGAGTCCGACTACAGAAATAAACACCGAAACTGTTAATGATTTTGATAATACTACTACCACAATAAGCACATTACCGGATAATTGCGACGAAGTTACATTAATACAACAATTACTTACAGATTTGCATATAAGAAATCAAAATAATTGCAATAATTCAGCTGGTACTATATTTTCACATCACAGTACTGTAATAATAGTTTTATTATGTATATATCTACCAGTTCTAGATTTTTAACAACTCTGCAAAGTACCTATTTATGTAGCATATGTATTTATTAAAAGCAGCAATAATTTTAAGATGAGGCTATTTGCATACACATGTGAATAATTAAATATTCAAACATAGAGGAACCTGAAAAGCAATTTTAAATGAACCTATTCAATTTTTTATTATTTGAAATATTATTTCGTCAGGTACACTAATATAAATTATCTGAATCACAATTTACATTGTATGCAAACAGCTTATTATTTGTACATAGTATATAAAATTAATTATTTTCATAGTTTTAAGTAAATATAGATTTTATATTTTTATATGAAAAATTTAATCAACGAACATGTACAGATTTGTAGGATATTAAATTCGTACGTTCCTATGTACTCACATTAAATAATTACAGTATTATCTATTATTAAGTAAGGAAAAAAAAATATGAAATAATAATGTAGATATGTGATAAGATACCCAACAATGTACATATTAAGACAAAATGTGATTAATGTAGAAAAATTCGTGTATATAAACCTGGTTATAGCTAATAATATATTTTTAAAATATTATATGTGTTACTTATTTTATGAATCTTATAATACTTACGTTTATAGTAATGATATGGTAGATAAATATGCTGCAAATGAATAAAACTACGCAACACTGCACACAGACTGAGACTAAAATTTTCATAATTAAACTGAAAAAAAAACCTGCAAATACAAATACAATGAATTGAATTCACAGCTTTGAATTTATTGAAAGTAGTAGATATAAAATAATGGCGGAAAAAATAAGCATTATTTATTAGAGTATTTTATTGAAATATTTTTCATGAGTATTTGGAGTTATTGAGATGATTTGAAAATTTCAACTCTGATATATTTTGTTGACAATTAACAATACTAAATTTACCCAATATTGTTTCAACACCTGTGCAAACCACTACAAATCTGAAACGGTGTTACACCTTGCAATCTGATTCAAAAGTATCTATTAAAATAACTTCTATTCTGAAATCCACTAGTAATATTAATTATAGATATTTACAAATTAGTACCGCTAATACCATGGATTTCAGTATACTAAAGATTATTTTAGTTTTATAATATATTATTAGGAATATTGAAAAGCATTCTGACAAATGCAAAAATTAATTATATATTTACAAATAAACTGCATATACTCATCTGTTAAAACAGAATATTTTTATTTGTATAGAATAATTATTAGTAAACAGTGCACCCGTATTCATATAATTTTAAATCCAAATTTTCTAAATATAAAATTTGTAAATTTGATGTATAATAATAATATAATAATAAATATAAAATAAAGGTATAATTCAATATTTAATCATTATTTGGTTTAAAATTCTTATGAATTCGGATGGTAATGTATAAATTTACGCACAAATAATTATATGGAAGTTTACATCACTAGTTTAAACAAAAGAATTTTCTAAGTCCTATGTACAACTCGTGATGTTAATCACTAATATTCTCATCAAGTGTACTTTTTATCCTGGAATAGAAGAGCAAATATGGTGTTGCGGGTGAATTCCTTTTACAGTTTAACAATTTTTGGAATTCTTTAGTTGAAAATGTGCGTACTACGTCGTCATCACACTCTAACCAAAGATTTTCGTCATCAGACACAACAATCTGGTCTGTATTGCTCCGTAAAGAAGACTTTCCATCTTTAGTAGAGCTATTTATCGCATTTTCAATGACTGATTTGTTAAATTTAATACCACAACAATCCATACTCTTACAATTACTTACATCATTAATTGAACCATTTTTAGAATTTAAATGGTTCAAGCCAGACTTAATACTATCAGAGTTAGTATTCATAGATTTTGGTTTAAGAAACTTTAAAAAATTAAGTGATTTCTCTGCAGGACTTGAATTAAAATTTATAAACTTAGAAGTATCCTTACAACAATTGACGTACTCATAGTGATAGTCGGAAGCTCTGGTGTACGCGATGTAGTGGCCCGAGGCCATCGTCGCGCCTAAATGCATAATCACTGCATATAACTGGTAACTATGCAGTTTTTCCCCAATGGGCTTGTTGGAGCATTTGTCGCAAAAACACTCCAGCACTAGCGGAGAAGGAATGTAATTATTTATCTTCTCAGTACCGTTGGCAGACGTTGAAAATCTCTTCAATTGTAAGACAAGTAAGTTTGGTAATCTTTCGTAAGAAACCTCTCTTCTAGCTTCATTATACCTAATGCACTGCTCACACCAGTATTTATTTGTGCCCTGTAAATTTTCTGTCGTCACACAGGCTTGTCGGTAAAAATCACTTTCATTGCCGTCAAAATTATTTTCTGACACAGGTACGCAAATATCATAAAATGGTTCTTTTCGCTCCGTCACAGATTCACATTCCAAGCATTTGGTTCGCCGGAGAGTTATTCCTCCAAAGTCCTCTGAAACAAAATTGAAACCTAACTTTTTGGTTAGTTTTTCGACTGGAATTGCATTCTCTGATGATACTGGCTCATCAGTTTCATTATCGTTATTTACTTGTTCCTCTCGTATTTGCTTATCCTTCGCCGCTTTGTCCATTTTCTTATTTGACGATTCTTTATGTTTCTTCCAAGATCGTCTAACGCCTCTTGCTTTACTTGTCAAAGACGAAGAATTAGATGGTGATGGTGACTGCGTATTTTCCAATAACAAATCTGTCAATAAATCTGGTTGGTTTTCCGCTTGTTTTGCTAATAAATTACAAGTTTCACTTAAGGTGTCAAGAAGATAAATTAACAATTCATGAGCATCTTGCTGCTGGTGACCTTGATAAATAGAGTTGACTTCTATGAGAGCTTGAAGAAAAGACGCAGGCTGGTACGGCTCTACTCCATCTTTCATTTCTAAACTATGTAAAGACATATAAAGCTCATGTAGCTTTTCTGTTGCAATTTGCATCTTAGATTTTGGATGCAAATCATTTTGGGAGTTTCCCAACGACAGCAAATCCTTACTGCTAGAGCTACGGCTACTTGGTCCCGTGATGCTACCGATGGTTCGCCCCAGAGATGAACTCTTTGCTTTCGTTTGGTTGAGTTTGGAGTGCATGAACGCTAAGTCCGCCACTAAGTGGTGAAGATTGTGAACGAAAGACGGTGCGAATCGTAAAGTGTACAACACGCTGTTTAAGTAGCATGTATTGCCCATATTAGACAACGTGGCTACCGGAACAGCTATCGAATGTGAGTTATCGTCGTTAGTACGTTGAAGTACCTCAAGGGATCGATATCCGTTCAACATATTAGAACCAGTGTTTAGTTTTTTGGGTTCGGGGAATGATAACGACGTGAGTTTCCTCTTGTGACCGGGATGAACGGTTTCACTGACTTCTTCTAAAAAGTGAGGATTTATACGTCCTCCCTTACCCGACGACGCCCCATGTCTCGATAACGAGAGGGGTAATTGTGGACGGAAAGATACTGTTTCCGACTCATCTTCCGCCTTCATTCCTGGCATTTTCTATCAACCTAAAATTATAAAATCATTTCAACATGAAGCATTCTATACTTTTTACTTTGTGTACAAATTATAACTTCACTTATCTAATTAGTGTATAACCTGATGTAAAATTAATACATAGTACATTACATAATATCAACAACTTAATTAATTCATATCTTAATGATGACATTATCTGATTAAATAACCACATTTCTTAGAAATGCTATGCAATTACAAAGCCAAATAAAACATATTAAATAAGAATGTACTACGATACACCAAAAAACTTTATAAATTTACCATGACTAATACAATTTATAAAAACATCCTCATTTAATTTCGACTATAGACAACAATTTATATAGTTTACAATAACTGGAGCAAAGTATGTGCAAATAATACTATGATTCTACAATAAATAAGCGAAAATTATAGAATTTAAATAACTGTATATAACAAATTTACATGTAAAATACTTACATATTTCTTAAATATATAATATTATTCTTTATTTAATTATACTTCATTTATCTTCTTATTTTCTATTAAATATTGTTATTTCTTAATAATTGTAATGTATTTGATAGTCCATTTAATAATTTTGCGAAGATTACATTGGCAGTTGTCATTTTAAGTGTAATACTGAAACGTAAAATAACTAAAATATCCCTGGTGGTAGACGTTGCATGGTTACCAACTCTACCAAATATTTTTAGACTGCCAGCTCTACACCCTTGCGCGGTGGGAATACGACTTCAATAATTTTTACCCCACGGTCACGCAATGCGTGCTCATACTCATAATTAAAATAAATATGTGTGCATAGAACAGTCGTCCGAAGTGAAAACTTTTATTTTATTGTAATATTTCATATAATTAATGACAGATCATAAACACCATAATATCTATCTTATGTTTCATGTGTACTTGATATTTTAGTTACTATAGAAATTGCTTGCATTGATTTTGGTTTTATATTCTTTTAAACATAATACAAATTATTCAACATTACTTACATACACAAACACAATGACTGAATCACTCTTCAGTAATATTTTTCACGATTCAACACTTCGCCGCTTTTTGAATTTTTCTCAGGGTTCAGAAGTGGACGACATTTGGTGTAATTTGGATATTTGGATAATTTGGATCGTACATCAATGCCATCTCTTGACTACTCTCGAAAGCTTTATAAAGTTAAATGTTTAATTTTAAGTATGCTGGGAATACATTCATATTTTTACCTCCCGCTACCCTACGTAAGGGAGTTATATGGATCGTGCTAAAAATCGCATATAAATATTTTAGTTGGGGTCCCGTGGCCGCGTGCCAGTGTCTGGTCGCGAACCTGGGGAACCGGGTTCGATCCCGACCGACGCCAAATATTTCGAATTTTAAATGGCACAAAAGTGACCCCTGTGGTGCACTCTCCACGCCAGAAATAAGTGCCCGTGAGGTGACGCCTAGTAAGCGCCCACACGGTACAAATATGTCATCATCATTACCGATATCTGCGATAGAGCAGATTGTGGCACACTCAGAAATGGGTAATATGCCGTGATGATATATTTATTTTATTTATTAAGATTTTAGTGAATAAGCACGTTTTGATGTCCCTAGAATCCGATTTTAACATTTTTACAATGATGTCTGTATAGGTACGTGTGTGTGTGTGTGTGTGTGTGTGTGTGTGTGTGTGTGTGTGTGTGTGTGTGTGTGTGTGAGTGTGTATGTGTGGATCGTGTGGACACGATCACTCAAATACTATCAATCAGAAAATTTTGAAATTTTGTATACCCATTCTATACTAATGTCGGAAGAGCTCATTAGTTTTTAGTTTTGTTTATATCGGATAACCGGAAATATCATTTATACAAGCTTTTAACAGTTTTTCTTGTAAAAAATTCATTGAATATAATTTTTCAGGAACTTTTAGTAATAGAAATTTTATGTAATCTTCAATTCTACGGTAATAGCATTTAGTAAATAACTTGAAACAACTTTAAATATTAAATTTTAAAATAATTTGTTTTTGTACATCATCTTGCCTTTGCGTCAAACAAAAACATAATATTTTAATAACAATTTTGACATATTTAAACAAATATCACTGTCAGGAAGCAATTACATTAAAATTAATAATGAAACCGTGTTAAGAAGATTGTATTGAGCCTAATGAAATTAAGGTTAGTAAAAATAATATATTTTCCATCATGCATAAATATTAGGATGATCCGATATAAATTTGATATATTTGCACTAAAAATCAAGCAACTATGAATAAGCACGTGTTATCAAAGTGTCAAATATTAGTTTATATAAATAAATATATCATCGCGGCATATTACCCATTTCTGAGTGTGCCACAATCTGCTTTATCGCAGATATCGGTAATGAGGATGACATATTTGTATCGTGCAGGCTCTTACCAGGTGTCACCTCACGGGCACTCATTGCTGGCGTGGAGAGTGCACCACAGGGGTCACTTTTGTGCCATTTAAAAATCGAAAATATTTAGCGTCGGTCGAGATCGAACCCGGTTCCCTAGGATCGCGACCACTACACATTAACGAAATGGATCATATAAAGCAATAGATAATATGCAAAGGAACTTAATATAGTTTGCAAGATTAGTAAATACGTAGATATGTATTTAAATTAATAAAAATTATAAAGCGGGAGATTTTTAACTTTGGAATCATTCGCATATCCAGATTTTACAGTCCGATTCACAAAAAAGTTTAAGCTAATCCTCATTTTTAGATTAGCGAATTCTACTCTAATTTTAACAGTTTATTTTATAAAATACAGTATAATCTATTCGTAGTATCTACCTTTTTTAATAATATTACTGAAGACCAATTTAACGTTTTCCTTAATCTGACATTAAAGGGAAGAGCTGGAGGTTTTGGTAACAATTGAGCAGTAGTAGTTTCTTAAAAAAAATTTCTAAATATTATTTTTTGGAACAAAGATTAAAGAATATAAAATTCTGTATCCGATAGGTACATTTAACATTTTTATTATATCTTCTATAGATTTAGAGATAGTGAATTATAAATATATAAAATAATGAATCTCATAGGCCAAATAACTCCATGGAAATCAATTGAAAAATTAAATGTTTGTAATTGACAGAAAAATGCCAGTGTTAAAAATCCAAATACATTTACTGAATGCTTAATATTTCTTACATTATTAATGATTAAATATTTATACAGATACACAATTGCATACCCATCAGAAATACTGCCAATATCGTCAATGAATTTGAAGAATCTCGAACATTTAGAAGAGTAGGAGGAAACTTATTTATAGAATGAATTAAAAAATATAAACATATATGAATAATAGATGTAATTAGGATTATTTGTGTGCACCAGAAATGTTAAATACAATATGTACTTATATAGCCTAATATCACAGATTAGTACATTAATGGAAATGGGGTCCAGTGGCCGCGTGCCTAAGTGTCTGGTCGCGAACCTCGGAGAACCGGGTTCGATCCCGACAGACGCCAAATATTTTCAATTTTAAATGGCACAAAAGTGATTCCTGTGGTGCACTCTCCACACCAGCTATGAGTGCCAGTGAGGTGACGCCTGGTAAGCGCCCACACGGTATAATATATCGTCATCATTACCGATGTCTACATGTGTTGTAGATACTGGCACACCCGGAAATGGGTAATATGCCGTGATGATTTATTTATTTTTTTTTATTTTTGGAAATGGCGAGTGGTCTTGTTTTGGCCACAACAGATTTTTTTATAAGATGTCAAATCCTGTGACCATTCTAACAAAATTTTCAAGAAAGAATTTTAATTTCCTCGACAGAAGACTGGGAAACAACTCAAATTTTATTTTAAAATTTGGCCAAAAGCCCCAAAAACTCTTGTTTTAAAACCGGTGATGAGGGCGCGATTTATACCCGTTCTCATTTAAATGCCATTTTTAGAATTTCAAAAAATCAATTTAGAGGCTGTAACCACGTTATAATGTTAATATACGGTTTTTGAAAATTATAAATAAATAAAATCTTCAAATACAAATGTAAGTAATATTTTGAGAGATATTGTGATGTTTCCCTGCCTTGTATTAACTGCCCAAGAAAAAGTATGCAAGTTTTAACTTCAAAAAATATTTTTACATTATGTAATTAGAACATGCTCTTCACTTAAAATAAATAATTTCTCATCAATATTTCATTAAGTACGTTTTACAATTATTTTATTAAAATGTGATAATGTGAATTAATATTGCAAAAAATATAAATTATTCTTCCTGCATTATATTCCCCGAACATCACATATTACACTTGAGAGCTTTTTGCTGAAGCAAAGCATTTCGTCATTATTTTCTTTCTAAATAAAATAAACTTTCTTGAATACATTTTCGAATAATGCAAGATCCAAAAACACTTCCCGTTTGTATTATATTATGACATTATGAGCAAACTACTAGGTAACCTGAATTCTTCTTTGATAAGATTGCTATAATTTTATTTCGCGAAGAACGCAAGTTCTATTTTTTTAAGGATGGGTATCGAAGTTTGCTATCTATGCTCATTTTATGCTATATCATAGATGTTTTTCCGACATCAAGTGACAAAATTCCAAATCATGAATTGAAGAAAAAATTAACGAAAAGAAAAAAAAATACTATCAATCAGAAAATTTTGAAATTTTGTATACCCATTCTACACCAATGTGAATGTGGGAAGAGCTCATTAGTTTTTAGCGTATATCGGATAACCGGAAGTATCATTTATACAGGCTTTTAATAGTTTTTCTTGAAAAAAATACATAGAATATAATTTATCAACAACTTTTACTAATAAAAATTGAATAGAATGGTACAATCTTCAATTCTACGATAATATCATTTAGTAAATAACTTTAAATATAAATTTATAAAATAATTCATTTTTA
The DNA here is from genome assembly GCA_943142095.1 of Ophonus ardosiacus. Taxonomy (NCBI): domain Eukaryota; kingdom Metazoa; phylum Arthropoda; class Insecta; order Coleoptera; family Carabidae; genus Ophonus; species Ophonus ardosiacus. The sequence continues at coordinate 43,620,004 of OW964824.1, forward strand.
TACATCATCTTGCCTATGGGTTAAACAAAAATAATACTTTAATAACAAATTTGACATATTTGAACAACTGTCATTCTGTCAGGAAGCAATTACATATAAATTAATAATGAAACCGTGTTAAGGAGACAATTATTAGTAAATTTTACATATATAGGACGATCCGATTTAAGTTTGCTATATTACAGCACTATAAATCAAACAGCTGTCAATAATCCGTGTTTCAAAGTGTCAAATATTAGTTTAACACTACGCATTTACGAAATGGATCATGTACAGCGAAAAATTTACACAAATTGCGTTTTAGAGCACCAGGAAGTTGATGCTGATTTTTACATTAATGTGTGTGTGACGATTTTTCCTTAAAATCTATTAAAATATGATCCAAAACGTCTCAAAATTGATATTTAAAACTCGTATATAATTTGAAACAACATATTCAATTTTGACTATATAGGTACGTTTGATTAACCGGATGTATTACAGACTTTTCTATTTATTGCAACAATAAATTAGATTATGTTTACCAAAAATCAACCCGAAGTGATACTTTACTTAAAGCTCAATGCTATTTTAAACATGGAAATGGCGGAAGGTCATGTGCTGGCCACATCAGTTTTTTTATTAAGAGCTTATATACCGGGTGGTGAATTGATTTATGCAATATAGAAAATTCAATGCTAATTTTTTCTTATGGCGATATTTCGTTCTCTATTTATTTTAGACTAGAGCAAAATAATTCAAATAAAACTTGTAGATAATTGAATTCTGCATCCAAATCACTCATCACATTTCATTTTACACTTTTTATAACGCGGAAAATTGGGATTAATATTTTTATAAAATTGCTCATTTATAGCGATAGCCATGGAATTTAAACAAAATTACAAACAAAGATATAACGTTTAAAATGTCAGAAAAGTTAGTAAGTAGTATAACACAATAACATATTAATAAAAAAAGAGAAATGAGTTGTCTGTGCATGTTGTGAAAGAAATAATTATATTTATTTTTAAAATGGACTGTTTTAGCCCTAAGAAAAGTTATACATTAAATGATATTATTGTAAGGCAGTTATAGAAAAATTCGGGTTTTAATTATTTTGAGATATTAAACAAAGTCCAATTATAACTACTGTTGAAATAAATTTTAGATCTGATATAACAAATTATTTATACCTATATTTATTTTATTATTACAATAAATGTTCAAATATATCACCATTAACTGTTAAACAATGGCCTAATCTATTATAAAATTCACGTCTTACAGCACTTAATTGTCTAGTTGTAATTTTATTACATTGAACACATGAAAAAATTAGCATTGAATTTCCTATATTGCATAAATCAATTCACCACTCGGTATATATAATTACAAAATAATACGTAATTTATATTTTCGATTTGGAACAAATATAGTTAAATAATGCCAAAGATAACTTTTTATTAATATCTTATTCATGTTATCTAAGATACAGAAATTATACGTCAATAAAGCTTTGCGTAGAAGAAACAATGTTTGTTTGCAAGAAACAAAATTCATGAAGCTAACAAAAACAAAGAAACATATCGGAATAAACCAAAATGTCCGTCAGAGTAAACAAACATTTGTTTCATTTAAACACAGTTTAAATATATACAGTAAAGTTAAATCTCCTAAGGCTTAAAATAAAAAAAAAACGCAAATGTCAGGTTATAGCACAATGAACTAAGTGCTAGAAATGCGTTTTTTTTTTTAATTATTTGGCATACCCTGCGTGGTGAAGAAGTCTCGTCATCTGACTTCTCTTTGTGTGTTCCGTTTCCAAATTTTCTTGGCCCATATCCAAGCACACATTTCTAAAATGAAGGACGAAACTAATGCGGAAACTCATTATAAATTTTCTTGAAATAGGTAGTAATTAAAAATTAGGTACTTTGTTTTCCAAAATTTAATAATTATTAAGTACATAATTCTGCAAAATGAAAATTGTTACTTTTAATCTTATTTCATTAAACATTTGAATTAGAGTACAAAGCAAAATTGACGTAATATTCTAAAAAATGTTGAAATTGCGAACGTCAAAACTATTTTTGTGAATAGCTCACGAGGAAAATTTCATTACATAAATGGTATCAATCTTATTTTATTTTACTTATTTAAAAATGAGGGATAAACGTCATAAAGATTTTTTAAGAATACGTAATAAATCTTGCACGAAATACCTAAAAGGTATGTACATACCAAAAACATTTTTTTAAAAATGTCTATTACAAATGTACGAGTCATACTAATTATAAATAAATTACTAATGAGAATATCTACTAATGAGAATATCTGATCTGTTAAGAAAAATAAAAATGGGTAAAATTTATTGCGTACAATATTTTATACTATAAAAAGATGGATTTATAGAAAAACAAATAATTAGTTGAAAAAAGGGTTGATTTTGACAATAAAGTTGAAACAAGGTAAAAATACTCATCATTCAAAAGAAAGTTTGTTCTACAACAAAAAAAGGTTTGGTTAATTAATAAATTTCAATAAAAAATTTATTTTATACTACATTGTTTAAAGTTTAAATCAATATTTTTTGTACCGATATAATTTTCATTGTTTTTATTATCTTTATTTTGTGCCCATCAACTTGTACGAATTAGTACCTGATCTATAATATCTTTTAATCCTTTTTTATTGTACACAAACATCTTCTCTTATACGTAGTACGTATTAAATCTGAAGAATTAACAGAAAATTAATCTGGTGAATCACCATTTTCCTTTATTAATTTATTTTTTAGCAGTGTTCAACAGCACTTACGCAGACAAGAGCAATGAAATTTGTACAATGATCTAATTGCATGGATAAAAATAAATCAGCAAATCCATTCAAATTTCAAGTACTCGTAGCTAACGGAAAGTTGTCTATATAGAAAATTATTTCGTAACAGTTCAGAGAAAACCATTTTTAAAATAAAAATTTCTAAATTAAATTTATACATATCAGTTTAAATTTATTAAACAGGATGATTCATGAAGGGTGTGACGAAATATTGGGGGACTCATTTTGAGTAAAAAATGTTATATGAAGGTATGTCTGGATACTTTTCGTTACAAAATTATAACACTTTGAAAGTGCACCTCATGACACATTTTTATTAATAATTGGTTCTAGATGCACTAAAATTTTGAAACTTGGTATGAGGTAACTACTTATTTCATGAATATTTTTCATCGTTATTTTATTACCTATTAACATTTTTTCATGTTTACTTACAAAATATTACATACAATGCTAAAATACACAAAAAAATATGCTCTTACTAAAATTTGATAAATGCAGTAGTTTTTGAGATATTTTAATTTTTATTAAAAAAAAAATATTAGGTAACAATTGAAATTCATATTAATTCATTCTTGGATATCTTATTATTATATTATCTTATTATTCTTTAATTGTAAATGGAGTGCTGTAAATTTAAGTAAATATGAACCTTAATAGGTGAGAAATGAAGCAAAGATATGTATTAGGAAAAAATAAAACATTAATAATAGTGATCCTTACTCGCTAGAATACGCAGAATTTAATGAATATTATAAAAATCTTCTGAAAGTAAAAGTACATATGTTGTTTCATAATATTCCTAAAAATTTACGTATTTTACCTACATTATAAAATATTTTTAAATTGTTTGTATGAAAAGATTACAAAACAGCACTAGTCTCATCCCCCGAAATAAATCAAGTTTATTAAATATAGGCTTGCCTATCTTACTCTTTTATCACTTAGTTTGGAAATAATGCAAATAAAATTCAAATAAAATCATTATATATATACAACTTTCCATAAAACGTAATGACAAATAGGCGTTTGTTTGTCACGTGAAAAAGCAAGGAAATTTAACGGTAAAGTAATATTTATAATTTATGAAACTTTCCCTCAATATATTAACATGTGATATTTTGATATCCATTTATTTAACAAAATATAATTTTAATTTAAGACTGATTGTAATATGTACTTTAGCTTTATTTATTACTTCAAACGTATACCTACATATATAATTATATTTTAATTAAAGCTCAAATCATAAACAAATATATATTAAAAAAAGGAAAAAAAAAACTAAATATTATACTACTCGTACCTTATAATTTCAAACAAGTTAATCCACGAAATATATCTTACCCCTTCTTAATATTTATTACTCAAAAACAAAAAATAACAAATGTCAAAACAAAAGCGCCATCAAGGACATTATCATCCACGAAAAATTTTCTGTGTTCAAAGTTCGCGGGATAAGTATATCTTTTCACCCACGGTACAAAGGTAGCAAAGATGCCAAGTTTTCCAAGAGGTTCGTCGGACGAAAGTTTTCCGATCCTCACTAAGGTTGACGAACCAGTGTCGCCTAGCTGTCTACATCGGGTTATCAAGAAAATATGCCACGCTGACTAACTTGATAGCAAGCAATATAGTTTAGTAATTAGTGCTTCACCTGTTGACGCAGGTTAGCTGGCTATTGTCCGATGATTCAGTAAATAAATCTTATATGATATGACATATTTACTTGGAAAACACTTGCTTCACATTGTTGAATGATTTCTGTAAGATGTTTCGTCATTTACTGTGCACATTATAATAAACAACTTGTGTTAGAAAACATAAACATTTAGTTTGTTCTCTTTTCAAATTGCAAAAAATTCAGTAATCGCAGTCAGTGCACTAAACATACACTTTGTATATCCGAATTAAAACTGCCACCCTTGGAATCGCGAAAACTTACGACTGCTATTCATTACTTTTTGTTGTACAGCTTTGGGAAGCTATCTCAGATGTGCTTGTTTTCCCAAAAATTCTCAGAAGCTACTAGAAAAAAAAACTTATTATGAAACTGAAACTGAGAGAGCTACAAGAGTTTACAAATTGGCATCTAGCCGTTGGATTAACTTGTCTCACCGAACATATATGATGTAGGTTTATGCCACAAGGAATTGCGAGTTAAGTTTTGTCGCGAAGTTTATTTTAAATTAAGAAAAAACTGTAACAATACCTAACTAGCAATTCGTAATAGGTAGACGAGGCATTTCGCCGAAATAATTATAGAATTCTCGGGGTGTCCAGTGATTTTCATTATTTTAACATTTTGCAATTAAAATGTAATGAAAATGAAATTAAAATGAATGTTGCATGAATCCACCACAACAATCGTATATGTTCGCTGAAACAAGTTAATAAAACGGCTAGACTGTAGTGAGTTACAAGACCGGCTGTATGAAATTAAATATTAAAATCATCTACTCAACTAGTGGCCAAAAAATGTTTGCTTTAAAAACCTTAAAATGAAATTTTCGACTTTTGGAAAAAAATTGTTTCGTATTTAGTACGTAGAGTTAATTTATTTATTTATCAAATGGCGAAATTAAATCCGTCCCTGTTTTTTTTTTACCTCCTTAAGTCCCTAACATGTTTAAACTACCTTCCGCTGAGAAGGACGTAAGTTTCATTTTGCAATATATCTTGAAACAATCTATAATTTAAAAACAAAAATCTCAAATATTAAATTTAACATTATTGGATAATTCGTATATGATTCAGTTCCTTAACATTATTTATAATCAGCTTAACAATTCACAGTTGTCAATTTACCACAGTTAACCAAAAAAGTCTCCATGTGACAATAGTTTTAATCCATTTTTTTTTTTTAGAAAAAATAGCAGTTTAAAACCCAGTATATTTAATATACGTTATTATAAATAAAAAATAAACAAGTAGTATAGTTATTTTATTTATATTAGGTAAACATTGAAAGTATTCATAATTTCATGATAAAAAGTCTTCGTACGATAACCAAAGCATTTAAATAATAAACTATTTACGTATTTTTCATAAAAAATACAATATTTGGATCGGTTTCCTTTCGTTTTTCCACCAGTAACTAACCGATGAGCCATTGAATCTACCATCTTTTTGTTCACCAATGTCTTGTAATTAATTTTTAAATGCTGTTTGGAATGATTAAGCATATTTTTAATATTATGCAGTAGCCATTCTCTTATAAGACGCGAATTATTTGTCGGATTGTTCTAATGCATGAAATTACAATTGTCTTCTAAGGCCCTATTTTTCGATACTTTATTTTAAATTTGCTTTTAAAATATCGGGGTAATCTTTGCTATCCATGATTGTTACAATAATTACTAATTTTCATACTCCCGCTGACTAAATATACCCCCAAAACAAAATGGTGTCACTGCCGTATATAACTGTTATTTTTAAATGCCTTAAATTTTAGGTTTTCACTACTTTTTTTGCCTTTACCTAATCTGTATATATTATACTTACGTTATTTTAACATTTTAAGCATTTAAATGTAACATTTAAATACGGTGGTGACAGCATTATGTTTTAGGGGCATATTCAGTGGCGGATGTAGGCCCTTTTTACAGTGGCTCGAGCCACTGTGAAAATTCTCTGAGCCACTGTAACTTTTTTAAAATTATTATAAATGTAAATGAAATATTTCAAAAATCATTTTATTTGCATATTATTTTTTTACTTATTTTTGATTGAATTAAAAGAAATATATCAGATTACTAACTCGAAATGATCTGTATTACATGGTGATTATACGTAACGTACCTGTAGTATTATAATTATTTATTTTTGTAAATAATAAAAAGCATTATCTACTCGCATACTATTTACTTTTTCATTTATTTAAAAAAGATTCCAGGAATCGACATGTCTATATTGTATATAACTTAATATGTAGTATTAATATTAGTAATAATTTTTACTTATGTTTAATTTCACATTAATTTCATCTGTTGCTTATTGCAGATAAACTTTAATTAAATAATTCAAAACAATAGATTCATTAACTTTAATGCCCAAATACTGTGAGAATAAAGTAAAAATTGTAGCTTTTCATCTCAGAAAAAAATGTTGGTTACTTTCAAAAAAATTACCTACGCTTCAGTGGCGGTCTTAGGGGGTGGCCTCACGCAACAACCCGAGTAGAGAAAAGTTGATATTTAAAACTTATTTCTGTACATGAAAGGAGGAAAACATGCTTTTGCACATCCCTTGAAAAAAATGTAGTTTTTAATTTTAAGGCATTTGACCTTGAACTAAAAAAAAATTGGCCTGAGGCGCATTTTTTTATGTATACCTTATCTCACCAAAGGGCCTCGCAAAGATCTGCCTCCCGCTGCCTCACTTAATGCTGAGCCACTGCAGTTAACAAAGTCTAGATCCGCCACTGGGTATATTTAGTTTGCGGTAATACGAAAATTACAGTTATTGCTCCACTCATGGATAGCAAAAGATTACCTTGGTATTTTGAAGGTAAATTTAAAGCAAGTATCGCAAAATAGGGTTAGTAGACAATTTTAATTTTATGCATGAGAACGGTACGAGGATTAATTCGCATCATCTAAAAGAAGGTCTATGTCTATTGTAGTATCGAAAATAAGCTTAATCATTCCCCACAGACTCAGGACTTTAACCAGACTGAGAAAGCGCGGTTTTTTTTTTAATAATATAAACAAAAAAAAAACAATTGTGGCCAACACAAGACCTCCCGCTATTTAATTTTTATTAATTTAAATACATACCTACTGCTGCAAACTGTTCCATTGCATATAACTATTACTTTATTTACTATTTTCTTTTTAAAATGTCACCATTATCAATTTGAAATGATGGGTTCTTTGACAGTGATATTTACCTGTCATTTGAAATATGAACTGTGTAACAAAGGAATTGTGTTTATCTTAGGCTTCGGGATTTATATATATAAAAAAAGATTTTTAAATTTATCTGTAAAATATATAGAAAAAGTATTAATATACCTATAGAAAATTCAATTATCTTTATTTTTCATAATGACATAAAATGCGAAAAAATCGGATTTAATGGTATTTTTTGAAGAAAAACCATTATGAGCTTCAGGTAAAGTGCCATTTCCGGTTATCTGATTTACACCAAAATCTAATGGTTTTTTTTTCATATTAGAATAGGGAAGAAATACTAGGTTTTAGAATTTTCTGAATAATAGTATTTGAATTAGAGCGAAGACAAAATCCACACGCAGGCAGGCATACTCACACACACACACACACACACGCACACAAATGTTAAAATTGGATTTTAGGGACCTTAAAACGTGGTCATTTACTAAAATCTCGATATGTGATTTTTAGCACGATCCCTATACCACTCTTACCAAGGGTAGCGGGAGGTAAAAAAGAATTTAAAATGAATTACAAGAAAGAACGGCAGAATATAATGCCATCGGTGACCACAAGCTTGGAAGATTCTGTGGCTCATCGCTTAGTTACTGGTGGAAAACCCAAAGGAAATCCATCCAAATATTATATTTCTTTGTGAAACTTACATACATAGTTCATTATTTAAATGTTTTGGTTATTGTACGGAGACTTTTTACATCCCGCTATTCTTGGTAGGGATCGTACTAAAAATTGCATATCGAGATTTTGGTAAATTACCACGTTTTAAGGTCCCTATAATCTAAATTTAACATTTTTACGATGATGTCTGTATGTGTATGGATTTTGTCTACGCTCTAACTCAAATACCGTTATTCAGAAAATTCTGAAACCTTGTATTTCGACCCTATTTTAATACGGAAAGAAACCATTAGATTTTGGTGTAAATAAGATAACCGGAAATGGCACTTTACTTGAAGCTCATAATGGTTTTTCGTCAAAAAATACCATTAAATGTCATTTTTTCGCATATTATATCATTATAAAATTACAAAATTATTGAATTTTCCACAAGTATACATTAATACTTTTTCTATATATTTTACAGGTAAATCTAAAAAATAATATTTTTTATAAATCCCAGAGCTTTTGATAAACACAATTCCTTTGTTACACAGTTCATATTTCAAATGTATGTAACTGGCATATAAATACCTCAAAAATCTGATGTGGCCAACACAAAACCTCCCGCTATTTAATTTTTATTAATTTAAATAGTATGTATTTACTAATACTGCAAACTATATTATATTCCATTGCATCAATTATTGCTTAATTTACTATTTTCTTTTTAAAATGTCACCATTATTAATTTGAAGTGATTAGTTTTTTGACAGTTATCCGATTTACACCAAAATCTAATGGTTTCTTCCCGTGTTAGAATAGGGTCGAAATACAAGGTAACAAAATTTTTCGATTGGTGGTATTATAGTATTATTTGAGTTAGAGCGGAGACAAAATCCATACACACACACACACACACACACACACATCCACACATATAGACATCACCACGAAAATGTTAAAATTGGATTCTAGGGACCTGAAAACGTGGTCATTCACTAAAATCTCGATATGTGATTTTTAGCACGATCCCTATATCACAAAAGACATTCGTTCTTTAATATACTACATATTGACATATTAAAAATTTTCGTTATCATTTTTATAGTAAGCTTTGATCATTGTTTTTATTACTACTGATCGGAAAGTGATTCACATCACTTACCCTTCAGTAATTTGTAAATTAAAAGCCTGCTGCCTTGGAAACCGTAACGGTAAACATTAAAAAAAAATCTGATGTGGCCAACACAAAACCTCCCGTTATTGAATTTTTATTAATTTAAATACATACTTACGTATTTACTACCGCTGCAAACTGTTCCATTGCAGAAAACTATTGCTTTATTTACTATTTTCTTTTTAAAATGTCACCAGAGCCGGACTGGTGGGCCGGGCGATCGGGCGTCAGCCCGATGGGCCGGCATCGGTAGACGTATCAAGATACAAGTAAATGTATGAAATTTATATAATTTACTGCTAAAAAAATATCCCATTATATTCCAATGCAGTGTAAAACATTTTCTTAAATAAATTAGTTAATAGTATTTTAAACGTATGTATAAAACCATGTTAAATAATAAACATAGCCATGGCAAGGAGAAGCATATCCTAATTTAGAAAAAGCATAAAAATGTAAATTGAGAAAGAATTTTTAGTCGGTACTTGGAGGAACATTTCTAATAAGTTATAATAAAAAATCTGTTGTAGCCTACAAAATACCTCTCGCCATATCCATTTTATGTTATATAAGTATTGTATTGCACTTCGCTAACGAACCGTCGTTTTATAATGAAAAAATTACAGAACTTTACCTATTTTTTTTTTATTGTATTTAACATACATTATAATTATAATTATAGGTATCTATTTTTCATTGTATGAGGAAGTTCCTAAATGTCAGAGATTCTTTCAATTCGTTAATAAGATTGGCGGTATTTCTAATGGATATTTGCATTTTACTTATAATTTTAAATATTTAATTAATAAAACAATAAGAAAGATTAAATGTACTTCCTAGAAAAAGCTATCAGAATGTCACTAAAACTGTTGATTTTTGATACTGACATCTGTCATTTACAAACTATGTTATAAACATTGCTATGTTAGAAAAATTTGAATTTGTCAACTGGTTTCCTTAGTGTAGTTGAGACTCTGCGATGTATTACATCTGATTATTCTATATGTTATAGTATCTTTATCTCTAAACCTATACAAGATATAACAAAATATTTAAGTGTATTAGATGGAGATCTTTATGTTCTTCAATATTTGGAATAATGAAAATTTTCAAAAAATATGTTTAGAAGAACTAAAATCTGGATATGCGATTTATGGCATGAATCCAATACCTTTCTTAGCGAGAGGTAAAAACGAATATACTCTTGATTTATCCACTTTTTCTTCAGACTGATCGTCACAGAATAGATAATAAAGTGAAGTAATCAAGAGTATATTTGTTTTTTATTATAACTTATATACATATATATTAACCCTTTCTATTTCTCAAGTTGCATGTGAAAGGACATTTTCTAAGTTAAAATTTATTTTAAACATAGTAAGGAGCAGTTTGTAGTACACTTATATGCAATAAGAATTTGCAGTTCTGTTTTATTTGTTATATTTTTATTTGCAAAGTACTGAATATATTTATAAAAATTAATTCTAATTATTTAAAAATATGATAACCTTCTAAAAAAATGCTAAACAAGTTCCTTAGGGGCCGGAGTGTTCGTTTTATTTGCCCGGGCCGGTTTAGCAACCCAGTCCGGCCCTGAATGTCACTATTATTAATTTGAAGTGATTAGTTTTTTGACAGTGACATTAACTGTCAGTAACATTCATTTGAAATATGAACTGTGTAACAAACGAATTATTGTGTTTATCTTAGGCTTCGCGACTAATAAAAAAAAATATTTTTAAATTTATGTGTAAAATATATAGAAAAAGTATTAATGTATTCCAGTAGAAAATTCAATAATCTTTAATTTTCATAAGACATAAAATGCGAAAAAATGGCATTTAATGGTGTTTTTGAAGAAAAACCATTATGAGCTTCAGGTAAAGTGCCATTTCCGGTTATCCGATTTACACCAAAATCTAATGGCTTCTATTCATATTAGAATGGGATGGAAATACAAGGTTTCAGAATTTTCTGAATAATAGTATTTGAGTTAGAGTGAAGACAAAATCCCTACACATACACACACACACATACATACACACATACACACACACATACACACATACAGACATCATCGTGAAAATGTTAAAAATGGATTCTAGGGAACTTAAAACGTGGTCATTTACTAAAATCTCGATATGAGATTTTTAGCACGATCCCTATACCTCCCTTACCAAGGGTAGCGGGAGGTAAAAAGGATCGTGCAAAAATATGTTATCAGTCATTCGTATGTCAGATACCAAGCGATACCTTTTCAGCGCCAAAATAAATTACAAGAAAACTTTTTTTTACATTATTTGGCTATTGTTTAGCATTACCTACAATGTTTCAATGTCATAACATATTATACCTACCTTAAATTTTACTACAATAGAATTTGAAAAGTATTGATTTAAAATGAGGATGATTGTGAATAAAATAGTATACATAACCTCGGTGGGAATTTCATCACAGCCTCGAGGCTTCGCTCCCACTTCGGATGTAATATACTATTTCCACTCCCGGGAATAAAAGTTGTATTTCAGTCTCTTTGTAGTTCCATGGGACAAAAATAATAATAACAAGGTTTCTTTTCGTATCTACATTAAAATTTATTACACTCATTTTCTTTAAGTATTATTATATTTAAAATAAAATTTGTAAGACAAGTTTTAATTATTCTTCGACTATTGCGATTTTAAAGTAATCGGGTTTGCAAAAAATAGCATATCTGTCACGCGACGAAAGTATCTTAAATTAAATAAGTGATTAACTGATTACTGTCATCTACTTCGCCCCCCATAAATAAACGCAATCATTAAAAGCTTCAGTCGCTTCTTATGTAATATGTAATACACTATTTTGGCGCTAGGTCTGTGAAGTTTATACCCGGTAGTATTATACGGGGAACGAGGGTCACGCTAGAATTATTGAGAAAGAAAATAGATTCAAATTAGGTAAGTAGGCCGTGGAAAACAAAATTTGCACTATCATTTCAAACATTTATCTAACATTTGAAATTAAGTTGCAAAAGTTAAGAAGAGCATGTATGAATACGATTATGAATGTGGTTGAGGCGAACGTGTGCCTGGCTAGGAATGTGTCGCGAAGGATGATTGTTCATAACTACTGTGGTGTGAAGCTGTATGTTTAGTAAAAATGTTCTTAAGAGAATTGAGTGACTCAGCTGAGTTCTTAGAATGTATGAATCTGAAGATGAATATGTGGACGACGCGAAAGAATAATGTTAAAGTGAAGTGAGTCAGCTGAGCTCTTTTGCTTATATCCTTTTCCTTATTATTGCTTCGGGTTTTTACTAACCCAGTAAGTGGGACACGCGTGATTTTATGTATGTATGTAAGTAAATTAAATAATTTCGTTTAAATTATTAAAAAAAAAAAAAAAAAATTATCATCAACGAGGTTACATGTGTTGAGATATGAGAATACAGAAAGAATGAACAACTTAGTTGCAGGGGTTTTTATTACAAAGCATATTATAATGGAAAAGTACTACAAGAAGTGCTGACAGTAATAATTATAGTAGAATAGGAAAATAACCAATACATAATTTGTATGTAAAGTTAAGTTACTTAAAACTTAATCAATTTTTACCTCTCGCTAAGAGAGATTTTAGTAAATAAGCATGTTTTTTAAGGACCCTAGAACCCGATTATAACATTTTTACGATGATGTCTGTGTGTGTGTGTGTGTGTGTGTGTGTGTGTGTGCGCGTGTGTGTATGTGTCTGTGTGTGTTTGTATGTTGGAACCACGGTTTCTCATAAGACATGTTTAACTACGGTTTCCTCAATTTGACATTAATGAAATAATGAAAAGAGCTGATTACATTTGGGTAACAATTGAACAACCGGAAGTAATATTTAAAAAAAAAATCAAAATATGTTTTGAAAATTTATATTATTGCAAATAGTAAATGTCCCATACTTTCAATTAAAAATTTTATTATATCTTCTATAGATTTAGAGATAGAGAAATATAAATATATAAAATAATATGTTGTAATGAATCGCACAGCCCAAACAGCCAGTTGAAAAATTAAAATGTTTGTAATTGACATATAAATTTTAGTGTCAAAAATTCAGAAACATTACTGAAGACTTTTTCTGGGAAATACATTTAATATTTCTTATTTTATTATTAATTAAATATTTTCAATTATAGAAACATATATTACATATACATTCATAAATACCGCCAATCTCATCAATGAATAGGAAGAATCTTGAAAGACAAAACTTATTCATAGAATAATTAAAATATATAAAAAAAGATGTAATTAGAATTTTTATGTGTACCAGAAATGTTAAAAATGTACAATACATACATATATGTACCGCGTGTCTCATTTTCGTTGTTTTTTTAAGGGTATCTCGGGAAATATTACTGATAGAGCAAAATGCACATTCCAGGGTCAACTTTTTGAGAAAAGTTCAATAGTCACCACAGGAATTTTCGATCTTCTTTTGTTTCTGAGCTACAGGAAAAAACTTGTTTTCGCTCATTTCGAAAATATCTCATAACTTATTTATTATGGTAGTTAGAGAAAAATTGTTTTAACAAATTTTGTACCGTTTTTAGGAAAATAAAATGGCGCAATTAGATTTTTTGAAAATTTTATAGTTCTCGAGATATAACACAAACTTATAATTTTTTAAATAGCAATATATATTGAAAATAGTTTCATCTTTTTGCTTATTTTATGAGCTTTTCAACGATGTATAACAAGTCTATATTCTTTTGTTTTACACATGAATAAGATATGATTTGTTAATTTTTTGGAGTGAATAAATTACAAATTATTAAGAAACAAATGAAAAAACTGTTACAATTCATCATTTGTTTATTTTGATTCCATATCGATTAATTATGTTCTCAAAATTATTCTAAACCAATTATTTTTGGATTAGTTAAATTTTAAATTCTTAGTTATCGACGGCACATTGGCTTTGACATACTTCGGAAAAAAAATATTTAATATCCTTTTAAAGAAAATAAATTAAAAATATTTGTAGCAAATAATATTAGAAATAAACAAATAATGAATTGTAATAGTTTTTTCATTTGTTTCTTAATAATTTTCAATTTTTTCACCCCAAAAAATGAATAAATCATCTTTTATTCATGTGAAAAGCTTATAAAATAAGCAAAATGATGAAACTATTTTCATAACATATGTTGCCATTTAAAAAAATAAGTTTGTGTTATATCTCGAGAATTTTAAATTTTTCAAAAAATCTAATTACGCCATTTTATCTTACCTAAAAAACAGTACAAAATTTGTTAAAACAATTTTTCTCTAACTACCATAATAAATAAGTTATGCGATATTTTCGAAATGAGCGAAAAACAAGTTTTTGCCTGTAGCTCAAAAACAAAAGAAGATCGAAAATTCCTGTGGTGACTATTAAACTTTTCTCAAAAATTTGACCCTGGAATGTGCAAACGACTTTGCTCTATCAGTAATATTTCCCGAGATACCCTAAAAAAAAAACGTCGACTAAAAATTAAACTAACACTAGCTTATGGTAATGGTCACACTGCATGCATCGACTACGAACGAACGATATCGAACATTGGCGTGTGGTTTGATATATCAAACATGTTTGATTTTCTTAGTCGATCGACAGCGATCGTTCTGTTTACGCATGTTCATTTTGCTCATACTAGTCATACCAACTTAGCTGTAACCTATAACCAAAAACGAAATTTATTTCACTTGTTTTGCTTGACAGTTGTACGTATAGGTTTATTATTATTATTAATTATTAATTATTAATTATTATTTATTATTTATTAATTATTATTTATTATTTATTAATTATTAATTATTAATTATTAATTATTAATTATTAATTATTAATTATTAATTATTAATTATTAATTATTAATTATTAATTATTAATTATTAATTATTAATTATTAATTATTAATTATTAATTATTAATTATTAATTATTAATTATTAATTATTAATTATTAATTATTAATTATTAATTATTAATTATTAATTATTAATTATTAATTATTAATTATTAATTATTAATTATTAATTATTAATTATTAATTATTAATTATTAATTATTAATTATTAATTATTAATTATTAATTATTAATTATTAATTATTAATTATTAATTATTAATTATTAATTATTAATTATTAATTATTAATTATTAATTATTAATTATTAATTATTAATTATTATTATTATTATTATTATTATTAATAATAATAATTATTATTATTAATTATTATTATTTATTACTTATTATTATTAATTATTATTATTATTAATTATTATTATTATTATTATTATTATATATTATTATAATAACATGACAGATAAGTGGACCGTTGAAGAAATAGATCAAATGATAAACAATGTAAGAAACCACAAAGAATTACAATCAAAGCACACCGGGATATAGTAATTGTGTGACAACAGACGTTGGTATTATTTTTATGGAAATATTTACGTCGATTCATGTAGTATGACATATTTCCTAAAATTTCAGTTGATCGCTGTTGATCTGCGCTAGTTGTTCCTGGACGATCGATTACAATCTAGTCAGTGTGACCGCTGCCTAAGAGTAAGAAATAAGTAAGAAAACACATAAACGCAAAGTTGAATCAATAGTTTTCAGTGGCCGTGTTCACAATGCGATTATGATTACGTATTTCTTACGCTTATATACCCACATACGGGCCACGCAACAAAAAACTTAAAGTTGAAATCAGTTAAACTTTACGTAAAAATTACGTATAATTTAGTATGACAAGACATCCTTACGTAAATTGGGGCTGATATGAAAATGGCGAGAGGTATAGTGGTGGCCACAATTTAAAAATCATTTTTACCTCCCGTTTCCCTTGGTAAGGGAGGTATAGGGATCGTACTAAAAATCGCATATCGAGATTTTAGTAAATGACAACGTTTTAAGTTCCCTAGAATCCAATTTTAATGTTTTCACGATGATATTCGCGCGCGCACGTATGTGTGTGTGTGTGTGTGTGTGTGTGTGCGTGCGTGTGGTTCTTCTTAACGCTCGAACTCTAATACCACCAATCAAAAAATTTTGTTACCTTGTATTTCGACTCTATTCTAATATGGAAAGAAACCATTAGATTTAGGTGTAAATCGGAATACCGAAAATGGCACTTTACTTGAAGCTCAAAATAGTTTTTTTTTTTTTCGAAAATATGCATCCATATATTTTCTATATATTTTATACATAAACTTATAAAATAATTTAATTTATAAGTCCAGAAAATAAACACAATTCCTTTATTACACTGTTCATATTTCAAATTCAAATGTATGTAACTTACAGATAAATGTCAATGTCAAAAAACTAATCATTTCAAATTAATAATGGTGACATTTTAAAAAGAAAATAGTAAATAAAGCATTAGTTATATGCAAAGAAACTAAATATAGTTTGCAACATTAGCAAATATGTAGGTAAGTATTTAAATGAATAAAAATTTAAAACCGGAAGGTATTGTGTTGGCCACATCAGATTTTTTAAAGTAAATATAGAATTAATCAGAGAGGATTTTCTTCAGATTTTGGCAATAAAATAATATAAGTTAGAGAATACCTGCCTCCCGCCACACCTGATTTGAACTTAAAAAATTACGGGGATACACAAACGAAATCATTCCCATTCCAGAAGAATAGTTGGGAGTTTTTAAGTGGAAAGAAAGAATGGTGAAGTGTATTACTGTTGAAGGGAACTATTTTGAACATGTTTAAAATGAAATTATAAAAAATATGAACCATGTGCCTTCTAATTCTAGTGACCTTGCACCAAAAGTCGAGCGATCGACATAAACCGTTTAAACGCCCCTCAAATAAAAAAAAAAAAAAAAAAAAAAAAATACAAAAGAGCCTTTTAACGTTGATACCGCAAATTGCTGTATGTTTGTCAGAATACTTCCAATGCTCAGGGCCGAATTTAAAGAAAAAATATTCTTGTTTGCAAAAAAATAATCACACACACGAGGAAATAAAATTCCCTTTGTCCTGTGCGATATACACATTTTTTTCAACAAAAAGACGTAACTAAAGACTGTTAATTTATTGATATCTTAGTAAAACTATTAACAAGATTGCGTAATTTGCTGTTTTAAATTTGATTTTAAATGTAATATTTAGAAAAAATTCAAAAATATTTGGTAGATAAATTCGCTAAAGAGCACACGGAAGAATTATTCTTGTTAAAATCATGAAAAATATTAAATTTTATGAAAACTCATTTGTATGTTGTCATGGAAATTAACACCATGTTTATTTTTATTTGGCTGGGATTTAATACGTACAAAAAAATGTTTGTATTAAAAAAAGATGATTTTTTTACAAAAAAAAAAAATATTTATAGAAAAGATGTAAAGTCGTATAAAAGTTAAAGCGTGTAAAATAAAAAGAATGAACAAATTTCATAAAAAATTTATTCGTACAAAAACAATGATTTATACACGAGATGAAACGTAAAAAAATCTTTTATGCAAATATGTACTCATAATTAACCTAACTATACTATAACGTAACGACGTAACCTTACCTTTTTGTTATAGAAAAAATATTTTTGTGTATACATATCCTATTTTTTATATGTGTATGTAACCTAACCTACTATAACGTAAATTCCCCCTTTTCCCAAATTTATTTAAAAATATTATACATCAACGATGATTTCGCTTCCGGAGAAACCGGAAGTAGAATTCCAGATCTTTTCACACAAAGTGGCATTTAACTTCGCGCGCAACTTTGTAATTTAAACTATATGTCTAAAATTCATATTAAAGAAAATAGCTATTTGTCCCTATTTTTTCGGTTAGTCTGTATGTAGGTATAGAAAATATTTTTTTTACAAAGAGGACAATACTGGATTAATTATTGAAAAGGCTAATTATGGAAACTAGAGAGGATTCATTTCATATACTCAATAAATATTAATTTTTATAGAATAATGAATCGCTATATCCTGCCCTATAGATTCCTAACAGTTCCTGTAAAATTAGTTAGCGACCTGTACTAAAAATGCTATTAAAACTTCTCAAGAAATAGTAGAATTTTTGCCACCTAATGATAATACACACATTATCTGTAAACAAAATTAAATTTCATTAAAAAAATTAAATTCCATAAATCAAAATATTCTAAATTATAAATAAAATCTGTATTCATTTGGTTTTGATTCTAATGATGCTATGATAATATAAAAATTTAATTGTTTACTGATATTTTTGAAGTGTATCCTGAATTTTATGTATTCCATAATTTAACTTTAACTGTGGCTTCGGTTTATATAACAACTGCGAATTTATTTTGGAAATTCAAAAAACATCTAATAAAAACAAAGCGATTTAGAAAAATTTATTATAGTTCGTAGTATCATAACTGTAAAACGTAAAAGAAGCTAAAACACATAATAGTAAACATTTATCACAGTTGTCAAGGATATAGAAAACAATTTCATGAAGCACGCGACTGAAACAAAAGAAGAGAATTTGTTTTTTGTTATTTGTACTAGGAATGGGATATTTTCATGTTGACCAATTCATAATAATCACGAGCAAATATCATGCATTGAATTTGGATTTCTGACAGAATGAAAATACTCTGCATCAAGGGAAATTCCACGGAGAAACTGCGCATTTGGGTGTTTTCTGGACCAGTGCGACCCCGCTACAGGTTTTCATAGAATAACGTGGCACGTCGCCAAAATTGGTCTAAAAATAACAGTATTTACGTCTGCACATGGCCAAACTGAGACGCAAATTTATCTTTTATATCCTATATGTTGAGGCCAAAACCCTGTATATTTTCATAAGAAAAATACAAAAACTTATTCAAACAAAAGTAATTTTTTTTCGGAATTAACCAGATGAAATATCAAGGGTCTGGAAGCAAAATTTCCTCTCTGAAAAAGGTTTTATTCATTTAGAGATGTTATATTAGGGCCGTTGATCTTCAAGTTCGCAGGAACAAAGAAATGTAAAGACGTCAAAGAGTCTTAACCTTGCCAGGATGAAAATAGAACCGAAAACATTAAATCCAACTGCGTCTTTCTCGCGAAAACCTCATTTCTATATTTTTCATTTCCGCAAATTATTTTTAACTCTCTATTAGCACGTGTAAACTAATCAACTTCCGGTTCTTAGTAACTGATAATTTTTATTCACTTTTAATTGTTCAACAATTTCCAACAATGTTTCACGTTTGTTTGTTTTCATTTAACAAAATCACATTTTAATTATTTGTCTTCACATATGTTTCAACGCACATGTCGTCGCCGCGTCTATGCGCAATGTTGTTCTGCGCAAATAGTGGGGGGTAAATCTGCAAACAAAGAACTCCGTATAAAAACGCGCGCTGCAAAATGTCAACAATCATTTGACAGGAAGTGAGTGTAAATAGTAAAACCATAACTTGAAAGTGATATCTGGCCGATTGGGAATAATAATCGTCTATTCTTGGAATACGCGAATTAGATTTTTATTCGTCGGAATCAGTTTGAGTGAAAAGTTCAGTTGCAACAATGCGTCCACCATCACAGTTCACCGAAGATGCTCAGAACAACAATGAGTACGAGCCTGATCCTAGGATGGGGGCGATGATGATATGCACCCGGCTGGCCGGAAGGGCCATCATCAGAGTCGTTGGAAGATGCAATGAAGCGCAGGAAAACAACAATTTAGGTGCGTACTAACTTAATATCCAAACAAACAAATGATGTATAACTAATAAACAACGTGTTTGCTTTATAATTAATTAACAATATTATTCTAAATGTGTCTAACGTTTGTAGTTAACCAATCCGTAAAAATTAATTTGTAATTCTGTAAAAAAAAACAAAGATTTTTTTTCGGAATTTTGTTTTGTTTTTCACAGAATCATCAAAGCCATGGCTATTTAAAAATAGCGAGTAGAAATCAAATTGAATCTAATATTCATTGTTTGTTTTGAAATAAAAGTGCGTAGATAACAAAAACTAAACAATAAACATATTTTTAAATCTTTCCCAGTTATGAAAGTTCAGTTTAAATTTTAAATGAAAAAATTCTTTTAGTTGAGAAAAAAAGTGTATTTGAAACAATGAGCCATACAAATTACGATTACCAGTCCACCTTACTAGGTGCATATAAGGTAACTAAAGGTCGGTTTAAATCAAGTCCGGCATCTCGTACGTACAGAATCATACTATGTATGGATTAAAAGCAGGAAAACATATTCTCTGCTCAAGATTATATGTTTGCCTTGGTTGGTTCCGCGTATCTACGAAAATTTACTAAATTAGTAGAATAAGATTGACACATCATAAACGCAGAAATTGATTCCATTTTTGGCATATGTAAACTATTGAATTTAATTAAGAGAAATTGTGTTATGCTTTTGTTAACAAAGAGATAGTGACATTGAAAAGTTTGAAATATTTTATTTAGCTTGGAATATGTTCTCATTTTTTGTAATAATGCTTAACATACCTATATAAATTTTATTACTGAAAATATAAAAAAAACTGTAATAAACAAAAAACCCGTACTAAAATCTTAAATTATTCAGGAATATATTTTTAGCTATAATAAAATAGCAATAAATTAGGATGAAGATTTTGGCACGTGTCCGATTTCAAAACATCACTTCCGGTTTATATGAAAACATCAAACTTCTTAAATTTGATAATAAATAAACACAAAATGGCCAAAGATGCGCATTAAAATTCAAACAGAAAATTTTGCAAGTACGCTAATTAAAAAATTAATGAGATGACTGAAATCGAAAGTACGTACTAGACCAGCTCCCGTCAGCTGCAAATGAATACGTTAAGAAAGTACCGCTCCACACGCAATCTTTATAAACTTTCAGTTTCACCAGGAAATAGACACTGACCGTGTCATCCACAAACGAACGATCTTTTTATATTATTTGTTCCGAATGCAACAATGCGAGAATTATATTGTTCGCTCAGCTTTTTACTATTTTCTAATCATGGTCAAAAGAAAAAATAAATTTCTTTTTTCATAAAAATATTTTAAATTGATTGCTTTCAATAAAAAGAAGTTACCGTTAACACGCGTTCAATTTTTTTATAAATAGCTTGTTATTTTAAAAAACTAACACTTAAATTTATTTTTAGATTAACTTTATATTTCGATGCGCATAGTATAAACCACATTGTAGGTATAGACAAATAAATTTTTAAACAAAAAACATACAGATATGCCTATAAATAATCACTCAAAACAAAAGATAAAATTTAAAATAATTCATTAATAAAAAACAGTAAAAGTTGTCGGGCATAACATATTTTATCTTATCTTAATAACTGTAAATGATTAATTCTGAAATTATTTTGTTTGATTCACATATTTACATGCAATAGATTGGCTGAAAACAAATCAAGCAAAATTTGTAAGGTGACACGTGGTAAACACCATTAACGGTAAATAAATACAGCAACAAATACAGACATGTGCATAATTTAAAATCCCCCTTTAGTCAAAACTTACTCGTACAATATTTCATTTTAAATTTTTATCAAACCATTGCATATTTTATTTAAATTAAATCACCTGAGTTGTTACGAAACAAATATTTACCCCATTATAAAAATAGTTCACCTAGACACCTAGACACTACATCCGACATTCAACATTCTATTCTGTGTCCGCGAGTCTTTCTTAGTGTGAGGTCGGACTTGGATATCGCATCGGAATTAGTTCAGTGTAGCCTCAGGTGTTGTGTGAAATCAAATGGCTTCCGGCGTGACTCGAGTCGTGCACAGATGCGAGGAGGCCCAGGAAAATCAAAGTCTAAGTACGTGTTTTACAAAAATATCTCTCTAGAAAGAGGAAATTTTAGTTTATTTTTACACTCAGCTGATTTCAGTATGATTCATACAGAGGAAAAGTAGGTTAAACCTGATGCATTTGTGTATGTGACCTCATTTTACTGAAAATTAATTTATACATAATATTTACTTTTTATATATTGTTTAGTTTTTGACTATTTTTATCTAAGTTTATTTTGTTACCCACTTTCGTTTAAGTTAATATTGTTGTTTAACAAAAATTATCGAATTTAAATTTAGATGAAATAATTTTTGAAAGACCAATTAATTTTCGCAATTAAATATCATATTACACATTTCTTATTATTTTTGGAATTTTTTTTCCCCGCTAAATTGTTGGCTCTTTTCCAAGTCTACTACATAAAAATAAATTCAGATAATTTTCTTTATTTAAAGATCTAATTGTTTTGAAATTAAAGCAAATTTCTCCATCAATTAAGAGTTGAGCAAGAATTACATGCATGGGATTAAGGAAGTAATATGTAATTATCTTCCTCTACTCGACTTCTGTTTAATAATTTACATTAACAATGAAAGTACAATAAATCGTATGCGGATATTCTTTTATGTACTATTGCGAATCAAAATTATTTCGGTGTGAAAAATTCTTAAGCAATTGAACCATCGGATCATGAAATGCTGTTTATATAATTTTTTTGCTAAAAATACTTTCGATTTCTTTATGTGTTAATTTCATTGTTACCACATTCTGAAATATTCAGGGTCGTATAAGACTAAATATTTTTGTCTTTGTTACAGATTTGTCTGAATGTCAACTAATGCAAGTTCCTGATGCCGTCTACCATCTAATGAGACACACAGAGCTGAAGTCTTGTGATTTATCTGGAAATGTGATCACTAAAATTCCACCCAAATTTGCCGTGAAGTTCAGTTTGATCACAGATCTGAATTTATCACACAATCAGATGTCCAAATTGCCAGATGAAATCGCAGACCTTGGATCACTACGACGACTGGACATTTCATACAATGCGTACATTGCCTTACCTGATGCTGTCTTCAGGATACCTAAATTACAACAGCTGTTCGCCAATAACAACCACATAGTTGGTAAGGGATGAATACTAAGTAAATAATTGTTTATAGTAAAAAAATTGTTAATGCAATAAGTTACAAACAAAATTAAAAGGGCGCTAAAAGAATTGGCCTATAATTTTTCGGTTAAAAGATAATTATTTATACTTATTCAAATATTAGTCATAAACTTACTTTTGTATTATTAGAGTTAATTTAATGTGTTATATAATCATCAATAAATGTATAGTTGCCTTTTAAAAAAAGAGATGTGGGCCAATTCTATAGGTGCAGGGCTCGTATATATCGAAATTCAAAGTGAACAATAACTACCGTAACTAAATTAAAAATTTCCTGTATTTGGTATTCATTTAAGAGATGTGAGAGTTAAAAATCTTGACTCCTAATAGTTATATCTATTCTGGAATAGAAAGCATAATGGTATAATTAAATCCTTTGCGTTAAAATGTTTGTTTTATTTTGAGAAAATTCACATTATGTTTTCGCATATGTTAGTGAAAGTAAGATTTTAATAAAAATTGGTATTGGATGAATTTAAATTTATTAGTTTTGCATTGATATAGTTAACAAATTTTGTATTTATTTATAATATACTTTAATGAAATATGTTCTTTTTGATAGGAAGAAGTAACGCCGTACTTGTTGATAGATAAAATATTATAACGGATTTCCCGGCGGTGATTATAAGGAATTATATTCTTTTTTGTAGATGTCGAAGTAGAAAGATTGGAAGCAGCCCCGTCTTTAGAAACAGTGGACCTAACCAACAACCCGATAGCACCGCGTTCTCACGACCGGTTATCCGCGGTCACCGGAGTAAGAATCTCACTCTCCCCACGACAGATCGAAGACTGGGAAGATCTGACGATTTAGTGCGCTTCCAAATAAGCCTATTGTGATAAATAACTCACTGCCACGATCAAAGGTCGAAAGCAGTGGCGCTTCTTCCGACTGAAACAGTGCTATGTGGTCAGTAGTTTATACGTATTTATATTTTTATAATAAAGTATTACATGCATTGTGAAATCAATGATTGTAAATTAATTTTATCAATGTATATTGATATTTTTGTACTTAATATGATCAGAATATTCTGATGTATTGTATAATCTATGTTTAATTGTGTGAATATTTTTTACTGATATAAATGACTAATGTTTGTATTTTAATGTAGAAATTTAGAAAATTTTATGTACAATTTGTTGTGAAAATTCTAAATTTTATTGTATATTTTTTTTGGGGTACGCACATTTTTATTCTGTAGCACTAACATATTTTATAATTGACTGTTATCTAGTCATCATTAATAAATTGTGATATCAATGAATACCCTTTTATTTCATTATACATTAAATAGTCATATAACAAAATATTAATCTGAATATTTACAATAAAATGTTAAACTTACCAATATTTATTACAGATATTAAAATCCGGGAACTATTCTTCCGCGTTTCGCAGCTTGTTTCAGTTTTTTAGTTTTCTTTTCATTCTTCCGTTTGTTTAGATTTTCCTGTCTCTTCGTTTGTCGAGCTTCTTTAAATTTCTTCACACCTTCTGTTCTTTCTTGCCATTTCTTCTTATGCACTTTCTTTATTTGTTCTTGTTTTTTGATTGATTTTTTCAACAAATAAGGGTCGTCTTTAACTTTTTCGCCCTCTACTTTAGCGATAGCATTTTTCCATGCCAGTTTTTCTTTAATTTCGGTGGCTTTTTCTCTTTCTCCTTTATAAACCAATTCATTAAGTTTTTCTTTTTGCATTTCAAGGTTTTTGAGTATTTCTTTTGGATCTTTCTTAAATTTTCTCTCAAATCGTTTTTCACCAATGCCTGTAAAGTCGAATTTAGAGAATACCATTTTGCCTTCCTTATTGAAAATTGGCTTAGTAGGTTTTGTTGCTGTGCTAGCTTCGTTTGTTTCTAGTTTTATTTGATTTTGTTTTAATTTTTCCATTCGAACCAATTTCTTTTTCATATTTCGTTCTTCTAATTTTGTTTTCTTCTTTAATCTGTTTTTCAAGCCCTTCTTTAATAATTTTTCTTTATAATTTAGCTTTTTCTTAGACTGCATACTTTTCAGTCTGTCTTGTAGTTCTGTTAGCGTTTGCGCCCGTGTTTTCTGTCCTACTAACTGTCCTGTTTTCATCTTTGAATTTTGTACTTCATTTTCATGATCGTCTTCAACTGCAACAAAATTATTAAATCAGTTTACACATCATTTGTAAAATTTTTAGGTTATAATTACCTGGTAAAGCTGAAGTTGGAATTGGTAACACAGAAAATAGATTTGTAATAAATATGTTTTCTTGAACCAATATTTTCTTCACCGTATTGATATCCAATCTAGAATTCTTTACTTTCGGATCCATGACCATCTTGTATAATTTTTCAAACGCACATGTATTTTGACAACCAAATGTCGCTGATCGTATTTCAAATTTTCCAAACGAGGGCAGCACCTACCACGAAAAACTTGGTTATTTTTACGATTTTATTATTTTATTTGGTGACTATTTGACTTGTCAATCAAAAACAATAGTTAATGTATATTATATAAAATAACATAAAAGCATGGCTCAAAGTAACAGCGAAGAAGAACCTAAGGAAGTAATGTTCAATGAGTTTTATTCAGAGGTAAATTAAAGTAGTATTAATCCGTAGTTTTAAAAAAGTTACATCGGCTTAGGTTATAATAACACACAACAATTCATATTAAATTAATAAATAAATGGTCTGAGGATATAATTATGGGCTTCCAACTTTATACATATCTTTGTGAATGTACAGAGTATTGTATTTTCATTGAGTTTTAGGTTAAAGAAATAGAGAAGAGAGATTCAGTTTTAACACCCAAACAACAGATTGATAGATTATTAAGACCAGGTTCAACTTACTTTAATTTAAATCCATTTGAAGTTCTTCAAGTAGATCCTGAAACACCTCTCGATGAAGTGAAGAAAAAATATAGAAGGTATTCAATTTTAGTTCACCCGGATAAAAATCAGGACGATGCAGAGCGAGCTCAACAAGCTTTTGAAATAATCAACAGAGCGTGGAAGACTTTGGAAAGCGAAGAAACACGACAAAAATGTTTAGATATAATAGAAGAAGCAAAAGGCCGAACAGATTTAATGGTAATTGTAAAAAGCATTATCTGTATACATTAGTTTAAATACTTGTCTCTTTACAGTTAACTGAAAAAAGAAAGAAAGCTAAAAAAGATGGGAAAAACAACATACCGGAGGATGATCCAGCAAAATATAAACATGCTGTGTACGTCTTAACTATGAAGTTATTCGCTGACATGGAAAGAAAAAGGCGCGAATTAGCAGTTCGTGACCAAGAAGAAAGAAAACGCAAACGAGAAAAAGAAATTGAAGAAGAAGAAAATGTTAAAGCTGAAAAAGAGTGGCAAAAAAATTTCGAAGTAAAATTCTTATTGGTTTGTTTTCAAAAGTAAATTAATAAAATATTTTCAGGAATCTCGACAAAATAGAGTAAATAGCTGGCATACGTTTCAAGCTGGAGGTTCAAAAGGCAAATCTAGTAAAAAAATAAAAACCTTCAAACCTCCAAAACCAAAACCGGAGTCGAGATAAATTTGGCCTACATATCTTGATAGTAACTGCAGTGTGAATCGTTTTTATAGACATTTATAAGGAAAGTAAATGTAATTTGACTATATTCATTACTTTTAAGCACAATCAGAAGGCGTGTGGAGATGAACTCATAACATGGATGTTAATATTTTTATTATTTATATCAAATGTATTTTGATTTCATTATTTTTTGTAAAATAAAGGATTAAATCATTATGATAAAATAAATACACAAAAACATGAAAATATATCTGTATCAAATTGTTCCAAAATACGTATCACAAAGACATATTATTGTAACAGTATAATATATATTATTTTAATAAGGTTTGGCACAGCTCAGACACTATCTCTTTTTTACAAAAATTGACAATGAGAAAAACTGATATGATCACTTTTCATATGTTCAAACCTTGATAAATTCGTGACATCAGTTTATACAGGAAATATATTGCAAATATATTCTTCAAAACCGTGTCACTATTTGGAACCTATTGCTTGCATATTCCTGATAAATATTAAAATTTAATATTTCAAATAGCAGCAATACTTCAACAATTACAGCTGAACAATTAGACAAATAATTTAAATGATTATGCAAGAATTAAATTACCTCTAATAGGAAAATGGTTTTATAAATATTTACAATGCAATTGTTTTCAACATATACCAATGCACATAAGTACGAATAAAATTTATAGCTAAAACATTCGACACATAAAATAAAACAATAAAATAAATGGTATCATGTGCTATTCTTAATAATGTAACATTAAGTACCTACATAAAGGTATACACAGTTAAGAAAAGATATCAATCTTTTACTTATTCGCTTTTTACTTTCGTAAAAATATACTTGGAATAAAAATACTTAACTAATTTGTCATTGCGTTTAGAATCACCGAGCATTAGAAAAATATTTCTTAAAACAGAACTTCAACATTACTACCTACTTATTCTCTTCATACTTATAAAAATAGTCTATTATATTCAAGTTTTTGGGAAAAATAGGAATATATGCACTGTAATGAAAAAGATTATACTGCGTGACAGATATGTGAATAAAATTTGATATTATGTAACATTATTAAAATTCTAATATTATTATTATTACTGAATTTGCTGTCACCTATGTATTTCTATTGTCCAAAGATGGACGTAACGTAACGCACCCCTCGACCCAGAAGTTGGGTCGTTCTAGCATACTTTGCCACAGCGAAAGTTCTTTTCCTGTAGCGTCCATCCAGTCTACACTTTTTCCATAGTGCTTATCTGAAAGTGAAAATATCATTAGAAACAAAATCACATGTACGTAATATATATTCTAACTTGTGCCTAGAGAAAACCGCACTCCTCCCAGGAACTCATTGCTTGCCAAGCGGTCATGATCCCACACTGTCAGCTCTAATGCTCGTTCTGCTAGTTCTTGCAGAGTGACGTCATCGTAAATGAACGTATGATTCCAAACTGGATTTGTCGTCCGCCTTATAATCGGAGTTTTTTGTTTATTGCTACGGCCCTTATCAGGTAACAAATAACTGTAACAACAACAAATATTAATAACTTCTTAGAAGTTTTTACTTTGATAGTAACCTTTTGCAAAATGGATCAGAAGTTCCATTCGCTTTTACGGCTGTTAGATTCTTCGCTTCTTTAACTAAAACGTGCAAAGCCCCTCGAGAACGTTTGCCTTTCTTCGGGACAGTCATGTCGGGAGGAACGAATTTCAACCCGACGATTACGTCGCCTTTGTAGCTTGGTAACTCTTCGAATGGTTCAGTCTGAAAATAATCAAATTTAATTTGAAATCTATGAATAAATCAATATATTTTACTTACTCTTTCTTGTAGATTGTACCACTTGGGTGTAGGATCATCAAAAACTTTGTTCTCCAAAGGCATCATGACTTCTCCTAAGAAATCATTTCTTCCAAACATATCTGAGTGCCAAACAGTCAACCATAAAGTCCTAGTTTCTAAACCACTTAAAGACAAGTGGAATTTCAAACACTCATCAAAGACTGGGTTCAAAGTATGTTTTTTCACTTTGGTTTTTCTTTTGCCACTCTTTGATTTGTCGGGAAGGAGATAAACTTTGACGTAAGGATCGGATCTGTTTCTTTTGATGTCCACTGGGGCTAGATCTTTGCATTGCTTGATATGTATTTCAAGTGCACCGGCCTTGTAGTTGTATTGCAAGCCGAATTCCACTTGCCCGCGCACTGCTACGATTCCATAACGGCCTTCTCCAGCGCCAGAATACACACTTGCCATTGAATCTGACCTCAGCTGGAATAAATACATATGCTTAAAAACTATTCGCTGACATAAATAATGATAATTAATAATTTCATTTTCCCAAATTTTCTACTCCACAAAATATACCAAACAGTACAAAAGAAAGTTAAAAAATTTCATTAGCAAGATTTACAGTTTTAAATTTCTTTTAATTTTGAAATACAGTTACACTTTAACTAGAAAAACTGGCACAGAAATTTCACAATTTTCTGGTGTTAACTGTATACTAAAATTTTGATATTAATGAACAATGCCCTACTTAATACTAATGAACTTACATTTACACTTGTCATACTTACTCCCAAAGAAGACAGACTGCTCCTATTCTGATGCATAGCAACTAATTTATCAATATCATCATCGTTTTGCCAATCTGCGCTGGAAACTGAACCTGTACCCCTTGTTAAAGTGTTTCCATGAATAGGGCTCGGTGAAGCGCTCTTACTGCCACTTCGGGGGCCGACAATCGGTGATGAATTCGATTCTGTTATGCTCACATCATCTAGAAACAAACCGTAATGTTATTATCTGAACTAAAAGATAATGAAGCATGCATAATATTGTAAGCTAACCGGTGTGGTGAAATCATACTAAAATATACACTACATATGTATATGTTTGTATGAATAAGAATGTATAATGAAGATAACAACAATATTTGATTTTCAATACATAATAACATGATTAATTAAACAAATAAAGAAAAATAGATGCAACAAAAAATAACTTAAGTATTTCAAAATGAGTACGATACAATTATATGGAGTAAAATAAACAGGGAAAATAGCGGACAAAAAGAATTTAAAACTTTTGAACTTTATCAGTAGACCTTGAATTCCATGTGTTAATTAATTCATATGAGTGAGCATTGCACGAATAAGTTTCGTCACAATAAACCGTAAAATGGGGTTTATAGGGTCAGGAGGGCGAACAGAATAAAAAATGAAAAATATTTTTATTATATATGATTGGGCAGAAAATACAAACGTTTTTTTAAAACGCCACAAAATTTGTACTTTTTGCTTAAGAAAAAAATTATTGATTTGAGTTCGTAATGACATAGCATTTGACAAAATCAAATGTAGAAAATAACATCGTGCATGTGGTGTCCCTTCTCATTAACGTATTTGGGTGACTTCTACGCAAATAGCTTTTTTCAGTTCTTCCAATGTACTGAAGCAAGTTATTCGCGTAGAAGTCTCCCAAATTGGCAGAGCGATGTAGGAAAAAGTTTTTACAAATTTCGTAGAACGCCTCCAGAAATGCATTAATGATAATGGACACCACACATAAGATGTTTTATACACTTGATTTTGTCAAATGCTATGTCTTTACGAACTCAAATCTAACAATAATTTTTTTCTTAAACAAAAAGTATCAATTTTGTGAAGTTTTAAAAAACATCCGTCCTTTCTGCTCCACCCTGTAGTAGCAAAACGTTCTGTTCATCTCGTACTTATTTTTATATACTTAATATGATTCTATAATATTCCTAGTTGGTTTCTAGTAACTTTCAAATGTTGATAGTTCTGCGGGGAATCCCCGCGAACCTAAAATAATACAAAATTGTAAGTTGCAAAATTTCTGTCGTGGAAAGTGTAATATTTATTAAAAATACAAATTAAAAAAAAAAACACTTGGATTAACACCAATACACTTTTATAATGTTAGCGTCATAATTGTTTTAATTTTACATGCATTATTATTATAAGGATTAGGAAAAAAATATATTAGAAATTCTGCTGCTGTTTTTGTGAAAACGGGGTGAATCGACCCAACCATGCCAAAAGAATACAAACCCGACCCTCGGTCCAAAAGGTATAAGAAACAAGATTTCAAGAAAATTGAAGAAGCGGAAACGGCCGTTCATAAAGACATGAGCATCCGGCAAGAGTCAAAAAACTATGAAATAAGTGTATTCAGTCTTTCAGAGGTATATACCGGGAGTTTATTTTATCAGTAAACATAGGGTATATCATTGTCATAGTTACGGTATGAATGTTTGACAGCAATGTGTTGAAGCGTTTATTTTATGAGTAAACATAGGCGTTTAACATGGGAAGCAGTTTTTGGTAAATACAAAGGTCTGGCAATAAATCAAGCCATGCTATTGAACATGATAATTACATCTTGTACATTATTTAATATTAATTACTTTAATAATATTGTAAAAATTACAATAAATTGTAAAAATTGTCAAATAAATAATTGTTTCACTTTTTTATTATGCAATATCAAAAGATTTGTAAATGTCTCGGTTGTGCAGTGGTTATAACAGTTACGTCTTAAATTTTTGGTTGGGGTTCGATTCCCCGTTGGGATAATTATTTTATTTTTTTTTACATAAAAATTGTTGAACTATTAAAAATCAGTTTATATTTTCATATTACAATCATTTAAAAATAATAATAACATTTTAATAAATAAAGAGAAAATAATTGAGAATTGATTATAATAATGAAAATATTGATACAATAACAATGCATTGTATTTCCTTTGATATTAATAAAAATAACTGAAATATGATAAATTTGTGTAGATATTGGCTGGTAGCACAAGCCCTGTTTTAACTAAAACACTGTTCTAAGAAATGTCAAATTCAAATTTCAATATTTAATTTCACCTTTATGTTTAAAGAACGATTTTTTTAAAAATATTTATTTGAATACAAACTATGTTCTGCTTTAAAATCATATTTTGATAAATTTGATACAATTTATTTTTGTTATTAAATAATGAAATCTGACATTTCTTAAAACAGCGTTTTAGTTAAAACAGGGCTTGTGCTACCAGCCATTATGTTTTTACTGTATTTATCAAAAAAAAAAAAAAAATCAATGCATTGTTATTACATCAATATTTTGATTATTGTAATCAATTATTCTCAATTATTTTCTCTTTATTTATTACAATGTTATTATTATTTTTAAATGATTGTAATATGGAAATATAAACTGATATTTAAGTTCAACAATTTTTATGAAAAAAAAAAAATAAATAATTATCCCAACGGGGAATCGAACCCCAACCAAAAATTTAAGACGCAACTGTTATAACCACTGCACAACCGAGATATTTACAAATCTTTTGATATTGCATAATAAAAAAGTGAAACAATTATTTATTTGATAATATATTGTAATTTTTGCAATATTATTAAAGTAATTAATATTAAATAATGTACAAGATGTAATTATCATGTTCAATAGCATGGCTTGATTTATTGCCAGACCTTTGTATTTACCAAAAACTGCTTCCCATGTTAAACGCCTATGTTTACTCATAAAATAAACGCTTCAATACATTGCTGTCGAACATTCATACCGTAACTATGACAATGATATACCCTATGTTTACTGATAAAATAAACTCCCGGTATACAGAGAACTATGACAGAGGTTTGTTCCTTTCATAAAAATGACATTTTTTAACCATTTAAATTAGTTTTGTTTAATTTATTTTATACCAATAAAATAATGGAAATATTTTTGTTAAAGTGTATTTTTTTAGTTATAAATTATGGACAGTTGAACAGAAACTATTGAGTTTATTTTTATTTTGTCATTTTATGATCCTATTCATCCCTAGAACACAACAAATAGACGAATCATGTGTAAAAATATATGCAGTTCGACCGAATCGACCCCGACTTGCGGGTGAATATGGTAAGAACCTTCGAGCATATACTGACTAGAGGCTACCTTACGGTGTTTGTTGTGATCGGAAGATATGCGCAAGGGGAGATTTGCGGGGATGGAAGCCATGGTGTATTGCGGGCTGCGCATTATCGAAATATCTGTACTACCTTCTTACGAAGTAATGCCTAGCTGTTATGAAATACGTAAATTATCTTTATTTTCAATAAATTTCAGTCTCTTTTCTCTTACCTCATTATTAGGGAAACCTAAAAGGTACACTTTGTTTATTATATTGATGTAAAAAATCCCAATTACTTATACATGAAACGAAATTTCCATACTTTCTTCGCAAAATAAATAGGTATATGTGTACTTCGAGATAAACTCACAAACTACATGCAAATTTAGGTTAAATTAGAGTAAAATGACAAGTAGTGACATATAACGCAACAAAACGCTGGCCGCAATATACCATGACTTTCAGCTCCTCACAAACTACAAGAAAAATAGGGTTAGGTTACAGTAAAATGACAAGTAGTGACAAATAACACAACAAAACACTGCCCTCAATACATCATGACTCCAGCCCTACAAATCCCCTCTAGCGCATATTTTTCGATCACAACATGCTATGTGTTGGCACAAGGAATTACTTCTCTAGTCAATATATGGTCGAAGGTAAGAACATATAATTGGAACTTTTTACATTATATTATTAACAAAATTTGTTATACGCCTTTCGAGAGTGGAGGGAGAGACCAATATTTTACTTTAGTTTGGTAGCTTTTATGGTGCCTCGTTTTTTTGGAAAATTGCAATAGTGCAAAACTTGACCCGATTCACCCCATTTTACAATACGTTGTTCTTACTCATAATTTATCCTTAAAAATACTATAATAATCTATAAATAGTTTCAATGGAAATTGACTCAAAAACATTTCCTTAAAATATTCAAAGTTTTTTAATAAACGCTACTAATAGTTTTGCGATTTAAAATAGTTTTTCAACTGATTTCATTTCTTACAATTTTTTGTTAGTGAAAAACTAGAACTATGTACGCAAACGTCATAGCTTATATCAAATTAAATACCTGATGATGAAGCCGAGTCGACGGAAATATAAGGAATATTAACATCGAGTCTTCTCTGCAGAGATTCACTGACAATCTGTGTCCCATATTTGTTATCACATTTCATATTAATTATATTTGTTTGCTCGTTTATTTTTATGGTACTGTTGTCAGATGTTGAAGTATATTCAAGAAATGTTTTAATTAGCACAGGTTCTTCTTTATTAGATAATTCTTGGTCCTGATTAAAAATGTAACGATTTGTAAACAACTAAACTTTCGCAAAACTTTGGAAACAAAACATAGTACGCAAAAATCTGAATATGTACAGGTGGAACAAATTCGAGTTCCTTATATGCAAAACGTACTTATTAAAAGAGCTACAGAATATTGATGTAGGTCTTTATGGGCCAACATTTTGAGATAACTTTAATAGGCACCACAGGAATTTTCGATCGTCTTTTGTTTTTGAGCTACAGGATAAAACTTAATTTTCATTTATTTTGAAAATACCTCACATCTCGCTTATTATGAGAGATAAAGAAAATATGTTTAAATAATTTTTATAAGATATTTTACGTAGAAGAACGTGGTGAAATTAGATTTTTTCAAAACTTAGTAATTTTCGAGATATAACAGAAACATATTATTTTTTAAATAAGGACATATACTGAAAATGTGTAAAAAAATTAAAATTATTAAGAAACAAATGAAACAAATCAATTGTTTGTTCTTCAAGTTATTTTTTTTGTTTTTTTTTCTCATTTTTCTAATTTGTATTCTTTAGAAAGCATATTAATAGTTATCGACATAACACTCAGGAAAATGGTACATTCCTGTCGAGGAGCCGTACTGAAATTTAGTTAAGTACGGACATTTTACTGACGAGTTATTTATTAATTTTTTTCTGAAACCTTTGATTATAATAAATATTAATTTAAAATTTAATAATTAAATCTGATTTTCTATAAATATCTAGTAGTTCTTCTCCGAACTAAGATGAAAGAAAAAAATTAGTAAATAAACAAAAAAGAATTTACTATCAGTTCCGCATTTCTTTCCATTTGCAATGAAAATAATGTTGTGTTCGAGATGCTTTGTTGTCTGGGATTAACATATCTAATGTAAATAACGCAACTATGAACATTAATATCCAATAAAATTAAAAAACAAGTTTTAATTTTTAATTTTTTCGTGACTAGTCAGGGAAATACAACTTTCGCTCCGCATTTTAGGCGCGAAAATAGTACACTCGCTCCGGTTTCAGAAATAGTAAATTGTATACAAAGGCGGGAAAGTGTACGTTTTCCGGGCTGAAAGAAAATATTGCCAGCTACAAGTAAAATGGCAGAATATAATGCCATCAGTGACCAAAAATTTCGTAGATTCAATGATTCATCGCTTAGTTATTGGTGGAAAAACCAAAGGAAACCCCTCCAAATATTATATTTCTTTATGAAACATAAATAAATGGTTCATTATTTATTTGTTTATTTTTGTCATGAAATTATGAATACTTTCAAAGTTTACCCCATAATATAAATAAATTAATTAAAGTATTTAATTAAATGGGTTTTGGACTGCTATTTTTCCTAAAATACTACTGTCGTACGGAGACTTTTTGTATGACTGTATATGAATTTTAGAAGTATTTCTTTAATTATTTATAATATAACGACAAAATAAGGTTAACCTGGCCACGTAATATTTTTACATAGTAATAAGCTTTGCATGTATTTAAAAACATTTAATTTAATTGCAGTAGTGCATAAAACGTTGTACATACCTCAGGCCGAAAGAAGTTTACACCCCTGGACGAATAAAAGCCCTCCACTGTCCGCAGGCGTAAACCTTTTCTTTCGACCCTCTACGTAAATAACTATTACGCCCAACTGCATTCAAATTGTGTGTTTACATCTTAGTTACCAGGGTGGAAAGTTGAAAATTACGCCCGCCGAGCTTTTTACTAGTTTTACCGCCCACCGGGCTGTAAAAAAGCCAAAACGCTCGGTAATGAGACTAACCTTTATTTAATAATATGAACTTTAGAAGTATTTATTTATAATATAACGACAAAATAAGGTTAATCTAGCCACATTATATTTTTACATAGCAACAAGCTTTACATGTATTTAAAAAATAATGTAAAAATATTTCATTTGATTGCAATAGTGCAGTAATTGTACATACCTCAGGCCAAAAGAAGTTTACACCCTTGGGCTTCAAACTTCGTCCGCAGGCGTAAACCTTTCCTTTCGGCCCTCTGTACGTAAATAACTATTTTACCAGGCTAGACATATAATTACAATAAGCAAATAATAATCTGTAATTGTTTTTTTCATTTGTTATTTAATAATTTTCAATTTTTTCACCCCAATAAATTAATAATTCATGTTTTATTTATTTTTAAATAAAAAAATGTAGACTTGTTATACAAAAAGCTTGTAAAATATGGAAGATAAGGCCATTTTCAGCATATGTTTCCATTTAGAAAATAACATCTCGAAAATGATTAAGCTTTGAAAAAAACTAAACACACCGCGTTATTCTACGTAAAAAATTGTATAAAAATTACCTATCTAAACATTTTTTCTCTATGTATGTCTCATAATAGATGAGGTATTTTCAAAATAAGCGAAAATAAAGTTTTAGCCTGTAGCTCAAAAACATAAAACGATGGTGCCTATTAAAGTTGTCTCAGAAAGTTAGTCCATACAGACCTAAATCAATTTTCTGTAGCGTGCTTAATAACAACGTTTTACGTATAAGGGACTCGATTTTATTCCATCCTGTACATATAAGGACAACTGGGGTAAAAATGTAATAAAAAAGACTATACTCGTACATATTTAAAATGTTTTTCAGCATCGTCCTTCATCTATATTAAGTGCTGAAAAATTTGAATCAGATTCATGCTTATTATATATTTGATTCACGTTTCCTGAAGAAAAAACTAAAACACATAAACATTCGAGATTTATTTTGGTAGCATTGTAGCAGCATATTATGTAGAACTCTTTTTTCAGTAATCTGATGAAAAAATATTTTTTAATGTCTTCAAACAACTAAAAATCGACAGATATAATTTCTAAGATATGTAGGGTGACCAAAATGTCGATCAATTTCAATTTAAATAATATCTATAATTTTAGAAATACATACATAAAAAGTTATTTGGAAAAGTTCTTCTTCCTTTTCACAGATCCTTAATAAACCCTTTACGGATATGGTTATTAAGAAATTAAATTTAAGTTCAAATTTAAAAATTTCGCAGGTTGTCAATTGTTTATTTTTGGTTAAATTTAAACATTTATAGTTATGCTTAATTTGAAATATTATCCAGATTGTCATTTTTTTGTTAGATCTATTAATCTCTATATTTAACCCTCCAGTACAAGCACTAAATTTTGTCACACAAGCGCAAGAACCGGTCTGAGTGCCTATTCGGCTAAGAACGACATTATGATCTTATCGACAAAATAAGCTCCAGTAATTAAAAGGTTAAGGGTTAAGAAATGTGTTTCACTTTTGTCCAAAATTTTGTTCTGCTTTTACCCCTAACTTTAAAGGTACACTCAAAACCTACCAGATTTTAATAAAGATTAAAGATCTTATCAGTGAGTTAGAGTTGTAATTTATAAATCAATGTAAATTTCCATATTTTCACAATATTTTGAAATAATGGAAAAGTACCTGTATC
Source organism: Ophonus ardosiacus (assembly GCA_943142095.1). Taxonomy (NCBI): domain Eukaryota; kingdom Metazoa; phylum Arthropoda; class Insecta; order Coleoptera; family Carabidae; genus Ophonus; species Ophonus ardosiacus. The sequence goes on from OW964824.1 coordinate 43,657,735, forward strand.
AAGTCGAAATGAAATTTTTATGAGCTCATTTTATCTAGTTACAAGTCACATTAAATAATTTTTATCTATAGATTAGTTAAAAACAGCGCATTTTTCTTTATTGCGCATGTTTTTATATTTGCAATAAAATAAACACCTTTTCCTACAACCGTGCGTAAAGTATATGCTTTATGCACTCTTTACAGTGTGCAAAGAGTCACTTTTCAAGAACTAGTATATGAAAAGTAAATAGACGTTGCTAGGCAACATACACACTCGGTTAATTTACATGTAAAGTAGGTAATTAGGTAATAAATAATTATGAAAGTAATAAAATTTATTTAGAAATATTATTGTATACTGTTCGAATGTTTAAGTTACATTTTACAGTGAGAAAGAGAATTAACAATATTTGAAGATGTCTGTACAGGTACACTCACACTCAGTATTAAGACTATTATGAGAAATAGCAAATAGCACTAATACTTCGGTTGCAGGAAAAATATTGTATGCAACAAGTGTGTAAAATAGTATTTTTTATCTCGTGCTCATAGCTTAGCACTCGACCAAAAAAGTACAAGTACCTACTATTTTACACACTTGTTGCATAAATAACTATTATAACGCAAACGGGTGTAAAAATGAAAAGCTTTGGCACTTTTTATCATTTTACAATAAACGTAGAAAAGATAACTATTATTGACTATTATTAAAGAAAGAAATGTCAAATTAAGACTACATATAGAACGAGAAACTTGATGACGCATTAGATTTTTATTTTCCATTTAGTTCAAAGTTCAAACCATAATAAAATGGCGATAGCGTTTCACATTTACTTCAATATTTTTTATTCATATTTACCCCAGTACAATTAAAAAATAGATTAAAACTATTAATAAACTTCATGTTAAAATAAATAAGTAGTTAGTTATGCTCTAATAATTTAAATTTAAAACATTCTTTCGCAAGCTACAAGAATTTAATTCACCTGTGCATGTTTTTGTTTAACTACAGCAACATTGCCATCAATATCATCCGATAGAGTTTCATCAGATTGGCACCATTTGCAACATTTACAACAAGAAAAAAATCCACTAGAATTTTCTTTATTTTGTGCTATTAAATTCTGATCACTACGGAGAGGAAAATAACTATCATCTATAGTTCGGAAGCTAACCAAGCGAGCCATGTTACATGGACCAAGACGCACGATACACTGGAATTTTAAGTTTCCTGCGGGGCCATTTCCGGCGTGCTTCAAGGCGCTATCGGCAGGAACAGTTGTTTGTGGGAAAATGATACCGCGTATTGTTCAATTCGCAATGTGGTAGTGTGGTTTATTTAGATAACTTTGTTTCTCGTGTTTTTCATTAACGAAAAATGAATGACAATTCTGCGGTTTCGATAGACAGAGAAACAAAACATTTTAATTATATTTGTTTTAAACTCCCATACTGTAAATTGCATTTTGATAAAAAAAAAAAACAAAAGATAAGAGCTTTACATGGAAACCACGGTTAAGGTTGTGTACAAATTGCCCCGGAAGACTTTGTCCAGCTAATCTCAAAAATGGCTCAACCGATTTGAACAATTTTTGGTTTATGACAATCATATTAAACATAGATTGTCATGAATATAAAATAAAAAGTTTTGAATTTGTTGTAATATAAGCAATAATTTATTTTTTTACAACTTTTAATCTTTTTGGATTAAAATTTATTTCAAAACCATCTTTACAAATTAGGGACTTCAGATACATTTTACTTTTTAATAACAAACATATAGTATTGGAGATTAGCTGGACAAAAGAATTGTCCATATACGACAATGTAAACGTAGTTCAGCGTTTTGTCGCAAGGTGCGCTTCACGAATTCACTGTCTGCTATGCTCAAAACTAATCTCTCAATAGATCTGCCCGAGGGTCGTGCTGTCTGTCGCAGCATGCAGCAGAAACAAACGTATACAAAATAATATATCGAAACACCAGAGAATAATTAATGAAGAAAAAAAAAAAGCAAATAATATATACAATTATTCTTTATTTTTCATATTAAAGTCAAATATGTATTTAATAAACCTAAATTTATAAAAATATGTACATTTAAAAGGTATTACTTTTTTTGAGCGTCGATTATGTATTGAGGATCTTTACACTTCTTATTTTTTCTAATTCGCCCTAAAGTATTTTCATTATTATTAAATTATTTACTTGGTAGAAATAATGATGGTTGCTTTTTAATTGAATTTTATCATTTCTCTTCTCTAAATAAAAAGACGTATTTTTTTAAATTTCGTTTTCCAACGCCAACTCCATGTTACCTGTTGTATCATATAGAGCAAATACACATTTTATTTCACTGATTACATAGTAAATAGTTTGCTATTTTGAAATAAATAATAATTAAATATACTTCATACCATCGGGAGATGCTGCTAAAAAAACAATGTTCTTTGTCAATATATAAGCCAGCTGATGTTATTTCACAATTGAAATCAGTTTCATATTTTATTCTGGCTGCATTTTCTTTTAATTTCCCATGAATAACAGCCGGTGTGTTGATTTGTACGGGATATAATATTTTTTGTACTAATGAGTGACAACGGGTGCTGCTTCTGTTGATAACAGCACCAAAATTTGATGCTGTGAGCCGGTTTTGCCTTTCTGCTCTATACATAGGATTGTCAAATTGGCCCACTGTTTCTTGAGAAATAAATTTAATTTCATTCTCCGATAACTACAAAATAATAAATTTAAATGTGCATATATGCAATGAAATAAAACATAAATATAAATATCTGCAATTTAGCTAAAAAATCTGTCACATTCAGCTTGTAATTCAGGCCCCTCTAATTCCGCTTTTTCAGCAAACTTTCCGTAGTCTGTATTTATTTCAGCAGGAAGTACAGTAGTTTTTCGTCTCCGTGGCGCAATTGTACAACGTTGTTCTCTACATTTATGATTGTTTCAAGTGATCACCAGGACTATGACTGAAAGATTTACGCCACAGTGCAACATGCCAATTGACTCTTTCATTATATCGCAATCCCACCAAATAGCTTCTTGTTTGGAAGTAACCTTTTTGAGAAAAATTTATCCTCTTCCCAGCATTGAAACGCGCTAATACATTCATATATGTTTTAGCTCTGTTGTTGGTTTCTTTGTCAATCCGCTTTTTAAAATTCGTTTACTTTATTACTTTAATTTTTTCCGGTATTTTTACAATTGTTTTTGCAGCTTTGATGGTCATCTAACGTATGATATGGCGTATTTTGCAATTCTGTTTTTAAAACATCAATATCGTCCAACGCATATAAATAAATAGTTTGTTGTACTGACTTCTGAAATTCTTTAATACCGTTGTTCTTAATAACTTTCTTTCTTCAGCAGAAATATTCTTATCATTTTTAATTGAATATAAGGCTTTTCCATAATTTTTCACAACCTGGTTTAAACATTTTATTTTTTCAACTTTTTGCCCGTATGGTACCCTCCTTTTAATTTGAACAAAAACACTGGAATTACCATCTGCTATGAATGTCATGTATTTAACCCCATGCATCTCTTCACTTCTAGAAAACCCTTCTACTATAATATCAGCTTCCATTGCAGAACTAGAACCACTCCAACTACGGAAGCAAGTGTGGTCCAGAGCACTGTATTTTTTATTTGCAGCTCTAGCGCAAACAGTACAATATTTGTTTCGTAAATACATCGTAAAATCATAGTGGAAACTAAACCTCTCTATCTTCTTCTATTGGACATAATTTTCCAAATGTGCAAATTCTGTTATACTCATACTGAAAATTTAATTATGTTTCTGTGTAGTATTGAATTTCAACAATTCTATTGCCACTAATGGAGTTATTTATGTGTACGTTTTTATCCCTTCCGATTAATAGTTCATGTTTTTCAATATTGAAATTATAATGACATAAGTATTATACTCGTTTTCGGAGTATGAGGTTCATTGATATCATTTTCATCACTGTCAATAAGTAAAAGAAATTAAGAAATATATTACTAAAAATAAATATTAATGTTTTTAATTTATCAACTAAGACCAAAAATATATTTTTAAAAAAATATCACTGTATTAACAAATGCAAATACAGTAGAACTCCGCTGATCCGAATACGGTTAATCCAAAACTCCAGATACCAGAAAAGAAAATTCCAAAAATAATTTCTTTAACATAAGAAAAAAATCAATAAACCGATTATGTATGTATGTTACCAACAATAATATAACATATAAATAAATAAATAAATATGTCATCACGGCATATTACCCATTTCTGGGTGTGCCAGTATCTACAACACATGTAGACATCGGTAATGATGACGATATATATTACCGTGTGGGCGCTTACCAGGCATCATAGCTGGTGTTATATATTCATTTATACAATTTTTTTGGATAATACGAACAGGCCTCGAACCCAATTAGTTCATAATAACGGTGTTCTACTGTATTTCAAATTAATTTGTTTATATATATTAAAAACTTATTTCAAATTGAAAATACTAAATATTAATTAAAATATTTCATATGTTTGGTAAAATAGGATTATTTTTTCAGTATTTCAAATAAACTAATATTTCAAATACTTTCAAGTGTTTCAAATACTTTTACTTTTAATTATTTAAAAATAAATAAGGATGTTACGGTATTGTAAAAATATTTTTCGTTTACAACTTATTCCCGTATTTTTATTAATATTAAAAATAAACTCCTATATTAATATAAGCATTTGTTTTTAAAGAAAATAATTAAAGAGTCATTCCATTCTAATTACTAACAGACCACCCATGACGGAGGGTTTCTATCTCAAATACATAAATCTATTTCAAATATTGAAAAATTGTATTTCATACAAATAATAGTATTTCAATGTATTAAATTATTAAATACTTGTGAAAAGTATTTGAACTAAAAATACTAAATACTTTTATTTTTAAGTATTTTAAATAATTAATTAAAATACTTAATCTAATTCAAATACTTATTTCAAATAAATATAATTCAAATACTAACACTGTCTTTGAAATATTGCAATAAAAACGCAAAGATGTTACCATAATACAGCGCACATAAAGAAAGAGAGAGATGGCAATTAAATAGAAATAAATATTGGCAACACAAAACGCGGCCTCCCGCGTTCGGCAGGTATCGGCGGCATACACGTGGCGCCTTCAGAAAGCGTGGCGCGGATCTTATGAGTACTACCACTTTTGTACACAACCTTAAATAAAAACAATTATCAATATCTGAACGTCATTTTGTTTTCATAATTAAATGAACGTTATTATTTTAAAATACATACAAAATTACAAATCGGTTTTCCATAAACATTGTATTTAAATTTTTATCTCTCTGTATTTATTAAAAAATATATATTGCACTACGGTATATATTTTAACCGATCGTGTTTCAAATTTATTATACGTGACAATTATAGTTCATTTCACGTACGATAATAGTAGATGGTTAAGAGCCAACTGTTTTTACATGCATTAAATAAATATTTAAAATCGTGAAATCAACTTTGTTATTAATAAAAATATTTTTATCAGAAGTAATATCACAAGACCTCCTGATTTTATCGATAAATTTTTATTTTGCACGATTTTTTTTTGCTTAGCAACAAACACGAAAGCAAACTGCATGGTAAATCCCGACTCCGAAGGAGGAGGGGTTTTACCTAATGTCAGTTTGCTTGAGTGATTTTGCTTAAAAGCAAAAAAAATTAGTGCTTAAGAATAAAAGTTTATCTGAGAAAATCTGAGAGGTCGTGTGGTATTTGGTGAGATAAATTCCAAAGACAACGCAAAATGAAATTTGACACATTAATTGTCACACTGACAGTTATAAACAATAACAAATGTTTATTTACTTGGTAGCGGAAAATTATCGGGGTAACGGGGTTTTATCGGGGTAACGTGGTTTTATCAATATAATAATGTTCCCATTCGCTGAATTTTCAAGTGATTTGCATCATGATTGGTTAAAAACTAGTCGTTGGAATTTATCTGTGAAATATACGAGTCCTGGATATTAAAAATTACATCAAAACATGGTTAAATATTTCTTAATTCTGTCGATTTTATTTGATAATTATTGACAGCTGACAAGTGATATTTATATCCCTATCTAAACCAACTCTATTTTCTTACCTGAAATGAAGTATATATAGTTAGAAGAGAGAATTACTATATTTTGCGTCTTTTATACACTAAAATATTTTAAAAAACTGCTACATTAAACCGAGTTGATTTAGGGAAATTTATATGTGTAGTTGTTAACATTGTATTTATATTTATTCAATTATATGTCAATTCAGATTTATGACGTTTGAAAATTTAAGTAAATGTCATGTAAAACAAAAAAATTGCGTATCGAAATAAAGGCTATTTCGATGCGCAATTAGGATTCGTAATAACTTCATTATGAACGCAAAACATAAAAAATGTGTTGTGGCCAGCTCAATACATCTCGCCATTTCCATTTTCTGGTATATACGTATTGTATTGCACTTCGCCATCGAACCGTCGTTTTATAACAAAAAAAATTCAGAACTTTACCCAAATATTGTTTTTTTTCTATATTATATTTAACATGTCTTCTGCACACATACAATTCTAATTATATCTAGTTTTCATTGTATGAGGAAGTTCCTGAATGTCAGAAATTCTTCCAATTCATTAACAAGATTGGCGGTATTTCGTACAGATGCATGCATTTTATCTATAATTTTAAATATTTAATTAATAAAACAATAAGAAAGATTAAGTGTACTTCCTGGAAAAAGCTTTTAGAATGGCACTAAAACTGTTGATTTTTGACATTGACATGTTATTTACAAACTATGTTATAAACATTTAAATTTGTAAACTGGTTTCCTTAGTGTAGTTTAGCCTCTGCGATGTATTACATCCGATTATTCTATATATTATAGTATCTTTATCTCTAAATCTATACAAGATATAATAAAAATTTTAAGTGTATTAGATGGAGAATTTTATGTTCTTCAATATTTGTAATAACAAAACTTTCCTAAAAATTATATTTAGAAGAATTTTTCTAAGAAACTACTACTTTCGGTTGTCCAATTGTTACCAAATCCTTTTCAGCTCTTCCCAGGAATGTCACGTCAGACTGAAGAATTCATAGTTAAACAGGTCTTAAGTCTTATAGTTTTTGAGGAATCGACCCCTTCTGGATTTATAAAAAAATATTCTTTTTTAAATTTATCTGTAAAATATATAGAAAAAGTATACCTGTGAAAGTGAAGTGCCTTTTCCGGTTATCCGGTTTACACCAGAATCTAATGGTTTCTTTCTATATTAGAATAGGGTAGAAATACAAGGTTTCAGAATTTTTTGAATGATGGTATTTGATTTAGAGCATTGACAAAATTCACACACATACATACACATATACACACACACACACATACATACACACATACACACACACACATCCACACACAGAGAGAGAGAGACATCATTGTAAAAATGTTACAATCAGATTCTAAGGACCTTAAATCGTGCTTATTCACTAAAATCTGGATATGCGAATTTTTACATGAATCCAATACCTCTCTTAGCGAGAGGTAAAAAGAACTTTGTGTCTCACGCAACAGTTTTTGTTTTGAGAGAGACTGATTCACTCAAGCAGACGCGTTTCGCTCTTATTGGAGCTCTTCAGTGTGGTGTACTCAGGGCCGCCCCTAGCGTAGACGGCGCCCTGCTGCGAAGTTGTTTTATAGCGAAGCCGTGGTGTATTGCGGGCTGCGTATTATATTAATATTTGTACAATCTTTTTACAAAGTAATGACTAGTTGCTGCTTCTGAAATATGTAAATTATCTTTATTTCCAACAAATTTCAGTCTCTTTTCTCTTACGTCATTAAACCTAAATGTTATACTTTGTTTATTATATTATATTTTTAAAAAATCCCAATTACTTACAAATGAAACTAAATTTCCCTACTTTTTACCTCTAGCCTCTAGCTAAGAGAGGTATTGGAATCATGCTAAAATCATATATCCAGATTTTAATGAATAAGCACGTTTTAAGGTCACTAGAATCCGATTTTAACATTTTTACAATGTCTCTCTCTCTCTCTCTCTCTCTCTCTGTGTGTGTGTGTGTGTGTGTGTGTGTGTGTGTGTGTGTGTGTGGATGTGTGTGTGTGTGGATGTGTGTGTGTGTGGATGTGTGTGTGGATGTTTGTGTGTGTGGGTGTGGATGTGTGTGTGTGTGTGTAAGTGTGTGTGTGGATGTGTGTGTGTATGTGTGTGTGTGTGTGTGTGTGTGTGTGTGTTGGGATTACTCGATTACGATTACTCAAATACTATCAATCAGAAAATTTTGAAATTTTGTATATCCATTCTACACTAATATGGGAAGAGCTGATTAGTTTTCAATGTATATCAGATAACCGGAAGTATCACTTGAACAAGTTTTTAACAGTTGAATATAATTTTTCAGCAACTTTTACTAATAATAATGAAATATAATGGTACAATCTTCAATTCTACGATAATAGCATTTAGTAAATAACTCTAAATAACTTTAAATATAAATTAATAATATAATTTATTTTCATATATCATTTTGCCTATGCCTCAAACAAAAACAATATTTTAATAATAATTTTGACATATTTAAACAAATGTCACTGTCAGGTTGTAATTACATAAATTAATAGTGAAACCGTGTTAAGGAGAATGTAGTAATAATATATGTATTTGAATCTAATAAAATTAAGGTTAGTAAAAATAATATATTTTCAATCGTACATAAATATTAGAATTACTATTGATTTGCTTCATTGGCTTCCAGAATACGAGTTTGAAAAGACTTTGGCTGGTAGCACAAGCCCTGTTTTAACTAAAACACTGTTTTAAGAAATGTCAAATTCAAATTTCAATATTTAATTCCACCCTTATGTTTAAAGAACGATTTTTTAAAAAATATTTGTTTGAATACAAACTATTTTCTGCTTTAAAATCATATTTTCATAAATTTGATACTATTTATTTTTTATTATTAAATAATGAAATCTGGCATTTCTTAAAACAGCGTTTTAGTTAAAACAGGGCTTGTGCTACCAGTCTTTGTGTCAAGATGCAAGTACTATTTTGATTTTTGCTAAGTGTTTCTATTATTTTTGTCAATATTTGTGAAATTTATTTTGTGTATGATATAATTTGTTAAATGTAAAATAAAAATTGTTATGTGTGAATGCAAAAATATTTGAACATAATGGTTGCTTTCTTTATACTGCGTGGTTAAATACCCAGCGGGGGGTTATGAGCTGGCCACATCAGATTTTTTTAATAAAAAGTTCGTTTCATAGAAAAAAGGTTCAATTCATCAACTCATACCATTATTTTGTAATAATAATAACCTGGGGCCTGTTTCTCAAAAAATACTAGTTTACAAGTTACAAGCGAAAATTTTATTAGTACTAGTAAATTGTGTTTCTGAAAAGTATTTTACTAGTTCACAAGTTACTAGGTTACAAGTTACTAGTTACAAGTGAAATTTTATTAGTCCAGTAAAATCAAGTGATACAATTTTCTGAGTGACATTGACATTGTCAAGTATTTTATAATGAAATTAAATTATTTTTCAATAAAAAATATGTACGCTGGACGCGAAATTAACTGTTTTGGGGATGATTCGAGATGCTAAAGTTATTTTATTTGGAGTATTCTCTAATAAATTAACTAAAGCAGATAAAGTGAATGAATGGACCAAAATATGCCAAACTTGCCATGGCTTTGGGTTTAAAAAGAACAGACAAAGACTACAAGTATATCAGGGACACATTTTGGCCAAACTTAAAAAAAATAGATTGGTAATATTTGTGACAAAAGGCAGTTCATCTTTTGAAGAACATTAAAATGCATGGCTTCTGTTCGTATCTCCTAATAAATTAATCAATGTTTGAAACTTATTTGCCGTGAGTCTAAACCTCTTGTTAAACTCATAAGAAGTTTCTGTATTAGCATAAATTATTCTTGCTTTGAATAGTTTTTGACAACGCAAAATTACTTCTTTATCACTAGACTCAGTATCACTTGACCACATGATCATATTATTTTTTAAAAATATATTAACACTAAACAACAACAAACACTATATGAAACTAAATAAACATTAATAAAGAACAAACTAAAATACATATGAAAAAGAAAAAGATACAAACTATAAAATAATACGACTAGTAAAATTTATATTCAAAATTTACAAGACTTTTGACACTTGTAGCTTTTCTCTAGTAAATTACTAGTCTGACAGACGACACAAATATTTTGAGAAACAAAATACTAGTAATTTTTGTCAAATACACTAGTAAATACTAGTTCCCAACTTGTAACTAGTATTTTACACTTGTATATTTGAGAAACAAAAACTAGTAAACTTCACTAGTATTACTAGTGTAGGAACTAGTAATACTAGTCCCGTATTTTTTGAGAAACAGGCCCCTGGTAGTATTTTTCACATGGGTCTCTCCGGGTCTCTCAGACCCAGCGCCATCTCTCTTGCGATAGAAGGGTTAATAAATTTTAAGTTCAGTTTACATGAGTTTTAATGCTGTATTTACTGCCATTAGGTGTAAAGGTAAAAATTATTTCTTGTTTAATTTCGTAACTAATTTCACTTTAGGATGTTTATAAGTTTTCGTTTAAGAGTAATTTACGTTGCTTAATAATTTCTGCATATTATTACTCTTGTGAAATTGAACTAAAAGCGTAATTATTTATATAATTAACATTAAATTATTAATTAGCGTTCTTCCGAGAAGAGAATTGTTTGTTTAAATTCATAGAAATTTATTTCAGATTATTTGTTATATCTTAATGGTACATGTTATGATAGTACATCTAATGGCGTGTTACAAAGCGTAAGCGTAGATAGTGGGTTGAAATCCTGCACTTGATACTTTTAACAAAAAATATTGCCGTGTTTCAGTGGCTTAAAATCCGAGTAAATTATCTATCACGCGACATCCTGCCCCCCTTGTTCACAAAAGAGTAAAGGAAAATTGAATATGTCATTTAATTAACTAAATATCCTTTCTGTACCGATAGACGAGAGGAAACTGCTTCAGGGAGAAACAAAATTCAAATTTGTAAAAGTTTTAAAATAAAATAAAAGCGGTAATTTAGAAAAGATATAATGTAACTATTGAGCTAGATAAAATGAGACAAATTTATAGCATTATTAAAAAACATATACCATGTTTTACAAGATTTCAGTATCTGAATCAACCTCTCGGTCATTTTTCAGATGTTGGCCGAGCCCAGTTAGCTTTAAGCACAGACGCGTTTCGCTTTTATTGGAACTCTGTGTGGTGTAACCACTGATCTCTTACATATCTGGATACCGGACGCAATGTTAACATTTTAGCACAATAGGGTATTCTCTCATGATTGCAAATATTAAAAATTTATTAAAATATTAAAGTTGGTAGGTAAACAAGAGGAATAAAACAAAAAAAAAAACACATTATAAATTGATTGTTGCAAAAAATATAAAGCATTGAAATTTTGATGACGGACTAGTTGTACTCTCAATGAAATATCAGTTGAAATCCCTACTTTATGTTACTGTGGTAACACATCATTAAGTACGTACATACATACTCGGGTGTACTTCGAATCGTTCGGGAGTGTTCGTAGCACAGGTGTTCTAATTTTTTTTTTTTTTTTTTTTTTTTTTGTGTTACTCGCTGTGTCATCTACTTGCTTGTTTGTTATTCGATATCCATATATTATAACAGAATATAAAAGTTACTGTGACAAGAATTATATTTTATTAAATATAAAATGAAGCATCTAACCATTAAGAAAATGCAATAAAATTTTATCATAGCTATATAAATGATTTGATTGTGTACTTACCACAAAGAATTAGGCTAAACAGAAGTATTTCTTTAAGAAATAATATTAATAAAACTCGAACAGAAGAAACAAAGCAATAAACGTAATAAATGAACTCCAACCCATTCAAAACATTTCAAAACAAAACTTACGAGTCAAACGATACAAGACAAGCGCCAGTAATAGTTGAGAATGTCAAAATGTTTTCCTAGTACAATAAAAAATATGTAATCAATTACTTAGATTGATTATCTTATAATTTTCTTCAGTTTTTTGGTAATAGTATGTAAGATTGTAATGAAATATATTTTATTTCCTGCCTTTTTCAATACTTGGTCAACACCTTCTCAAAAAGCTATGAACCACTGATTTTACACCACTGGTACTGACAACTAGTACGTCACTATCACGTGACACAATAAAATCAAACTTTAAAAATTAATATCTCGCTTATTAAACGGAATTTTTAACTCGGGTTTTCACTGGTACTCTTAGATATAACTGATAAAAAAAAAAAATTAAAAAAATAATGAGATAATACCCTATAGGGATTTATTTTTAAGATTCCAGCGCCACGGCGGCGTGTTATGTAACTACTCTAAGAGACATTACCAAGGATTATATTATGAACGAATTGAATGACAAATATTTATATAGCACATTTTTAATGGTTTTTTATATGCTTGAGTATTCCCTGATGCTTATTGTTAATTATAACCTAACAGAATAACTTAAATTCCATTTTAACTTGACAAATGTTAATATTATCCTTTCTTTTATTAATAATTTATGTAAACGTGTATCTTTATATCCTAAATTTACAGAGCTTAATATGGCATTAAACATCTGATGGCTACTTAAACCCGCGAAATTAAGTCACTGCAGTATCACTTTTTATAAAATGGTAAAGAGTTAATTTATATGGAGTGTTCATTTGCACTTCAATATCACGAACTGTTTCTGGTCCTTTATATTGTGGATTACTAATAAAGATAGTAACGCAGTAGCAGCCTCAACTTCTACTTCGGTATGTACATCTCCTTCTTCACTGTCAATATGTTCACAAAATTGTTCTGTAATTGGAACGTTATTTAATTGCAGCAACTGATTTCTTCTTGTTAGCCGCTCGACCCTGTTGATCTGGGAGATAGACGGCACCAATGTAGATTTTGAGTTTCCATGCTCAACTACTGGTAAATTTACCGAAGATACTGCAGTGCTTTTTAATTTTCCTTTTTTACTGGTCGGTGTTGCTAAAATAAAATTATATAAGATTTTTGCGATAAAATTACTCATCATTTACTTATCTTTGAAAAAGTCATCTTCTACGAAATGCAAGGAGCATACTACCATATATGCACTTATTTTTTTCCTATTTTTAAACTATTAATCCAAGCTTCTTTCTATTAAGTGTTTTATAACCCCCAAAAATAGATTTAACTTTGACAGTTTCTTTATCCGAGGGAAAGTGATGGAAGCTTAAATTAGGGTTTCTTTTGTCCCACGAATTACACTGCGGTACACAATAATACCTATTTGCCATGATTTTTATGTAATTAACTTTAGAAATATACAAAATTCACAAGTCTCACGCAAAAGTGTTACGGATGGTAAGACAGCGTAATGTCTGTTACTCTGTTAGGCTAGTTCGCTTATAGTCCGCTAGACGGTGTACCGCTGAGCTGCAAATCCCTATAGCTACTTTAAAGTTAAAAGTTACGTCATATAGGAAATTTTCCGACAAATTTGATGGTGTTATTCGCAATGTTCTATCTCATTGCGAACATTAGAAAATTTACATTTTTCGAAAAAATCACCTGAATTAAATGTGCAAAATTTTTAAATTTAATTGCTCATAATTTTGTAGTTATTGAAGATATCGTTCTGATTTTTTCAGGTTATTATTTATGTACGTTTTGAGAATGTGTTTATGTAATAAAAATATCATATTTGTTTCTAAAATGATAAGAAAAAATAAAAATTATAAAAACTAACATTTGAACAAGTATGTTTTGGATTTTGCAGCACAAAAAACACTAAGCGATAAACTTTTCGTCCTTACGAGATAGACCCTTATATACAGCGATAAAGTTGTAGTAAATAAATTAAAGAAGTTTTTTTATTTGAATATTTTTTCCAAAATCTTCACCGGTTTCGAAAAATACGAACACAAAAAGTTAGTACATTGTAATGCGCGCGATTAGGCGGTAACTCCAGACGTGTTACAATTTCCACGTGTGCAGTGTTTTCTTTTGCGGATTATAAATTCTATAGGTACTTCCTCTGCCTGTAATATTTTTAAATTCTGATTAAGTACTTATTATTATTTTTCATTTATTATTTATTTTTCTCTATAGAAATTATTTTTAATACTTCAGGATACTACTTGTATCAAAAAATAGAAAAAAATACTGTTGACTTAATTCACATATAGGTACATCCTTTTCTACGATTTGCGTATGAGGCGCGGGCAGCCACGTGACTTTGACATTTGCTTGTAGAGTCCAAACAAGATTGCCAAGAGTACAGCAGCTTGTGTACCTTGCCTGTGTTGCCAAATGAATTTGAGCGTAAAATTAATAAATAAAATTGTATAACTAGTTATTATTAATGAATATCATGTTGTTTTACTTTCAAACAGATAAACTCAATTTTTAAGATATTTTTCTAAATATTGTGCGACTTGTGCTGCCATGTACGATACAAAGATTTCTTAGCGCGCTAAATTTGAGGAAAATCATCAGTTGAATGTTAAACGTCTTGTTTATTTTAAAAATTAAGTTTATATGTTAGAAAGTAAAACAACATTACATTCATTAATAATAACTAGTTTTACAATTTTATTTATTAATTTTACGCTCAAATTCATTTGGCAACACAGACAAGGTACACAAGTTGTACTCTTGGTAAACTTTGGTAACCTTGTTTGGGCCCTACAAGCAAATGTCAAAGTCACGTGGCTGCCCGCGCCTCATTCTTTCCATGTAACTTTTTTCTATAAAGTAAACGTAAACCATTTGGATCGCACGGAACGGATTTTTTTGCGCTATTTCGTATACTGATTTGCAGGGGAGGACTGAGACAAAAATCTGATTAGGGCATTTTTAGGACCACCGGCCCACATCTAGTAAGTACAGGGTGATCAAAAATAACTGATTCAGTTGGAAATAAAATATACTTGAAATTGGTAAGAGTGATTTACTTCCTGTTGTTGACAGTGACATTTGAAAATTTAAATTTGAGTACATTTACAATTTTTCATTAAAATGGTCGTTGTATGCCTTTCCAACATCATTTTATTTCTTATACATTGCCCACAAAACGATATCTAAAGTATTCCAGTCACTCGAAATTCTTTTACAGCTGTCAAGCGTCAGGCTCCTGCTCTGACATAACCTGTATTTATTGTAAAAATGACATGTCAATAGAATTTCTGATTTTACCTGACGTAGTACAAACAGGTGGAATAAAAAATCCCCAGAATTAAATTGCCAACTGAATCAGTTATTTTTGATCACATAAGTTACAGAAGGCAACTTATTCTAGCACTAATGGGGTATTCCACCATAACAACAAAATTAAGAAAATTTCAATTTAACATAAAGTATGGCTCAATAAATAATAGTTAAAACAATGAAAACATTTTTTAAATAATTACTTTACGAGATATTTCGCATTTGCTAAAAGGGAAAATTGACGTCATACAATTGTTATCCTTCTCTCGCAGCGTACTCAGAGCAGTGTGTGTGAGAGAGACAAGTATAGAGGAAATGTGACGTTACACTGATTTCTCGAAAATAAAATACTCTGAAACTAGGAACAATTAAGATTTTTTAATACTATGAATTGCTTCAAAACTGAATGAAGTTTTATTTAAAATAATAAAAAAAATTGAGTGGAATACCCCATTACAAAGTTATTCACGAGCGCGCAGCGACGAGTAGGCGAACGAAGGAGTGCTTGAATTGACTTCTGTAACGTGTGTTCTATACTATTTTCTCTGTTGAGGGATTCGTTTACATTAAGGGTGTGTTAACAAAAAATCTGCACAAACTTTATAACTGTATTATTTAACTTACAAAAGGCAAGAAATTAAAACCAGTTTACTCTAATATAAACTACAGTTAAATAACATACCTGCATAAAAATCCGCCCCTACTCACATTTATTGTTGAAAGTCTAGCTAATATTGTCAATAAATTCTCATTTTTGAAGTGGCGACGTTTATTTTTAATTCTTTGTATGAAATTTCGTATGTCGATTAAATTTATATGCTGTAGGACCATAAATGCCTTGTTTATAAAAATAACTTTTATTTTCTGTACAACCACTACCATCTAACGTAAAATAGAATTCGCCATTGGTAATTACGAAATTCTTATTCCAAGATTTGAGATTCAGTTCACACATCGTTTTTCTGATTTATTAACGCTTGCATTTTGGTACAGATTTTCTGTTCCTTATTATTATATTTCTTTCTTATAATGTACATGTTTACGTATATATGTGAAATATTGAATTCTGCCAAGTATCCTTAAAAACTGTCTATCTTTCGCAGTAGATTCCGACCAGGGTTGTTGTAATTTTGCCCGACCCAAAAAAACCCACCCGGGTTTTTTTAAAAAAACCCATCTAAAAAACCCACTTTCATGAAATCATATTTTATTAAATAAATATGGTACATACTTATATGGTACACACATATATACATAAATTTTTGTCAACATTTGTCAACGGCAACATTTTACAATCAATTTAATTTTGTGTACTTCGTGTTTGATCATTTTTAATACATTCTTCATTGCACTGCGAACTTTGCACAGTGTTTCTTTTATATTTGAACAACTCCAATCCTTGTGCCAGCATTTTCATTATTTTTTGAGTTGTGTATTAAACATATTATTTGTTTAACGCGGCTATAACTACTGAGACTGAGATAACTTACACACTTGGATCTAATTCTTGTACACACTTGCATTGCGCAGACTTGCAACTATTAATATTAATTCGTCACTTGTACGCATGTACACTCTCTAGTTAATTTTTTCTTTATTTCATTAAATAAAATAAATAAATATATCATCACGGCATATTACCCATTTCTGGGTGTGCCAGTATCTACAACACATGTAGACATCGGTAATGATGACGATATATTTTACCGTGTGGGCGCTTACCAGGCGTCACCTCACGGGCACTCATAGCTGGTGTAGAGAGTGCACCACAGGGGTCACTTTTGTGCCATTTAAAAATAGAAATATGCGTCTGTCGGGATCGAACCCAGTTGCCCCAGGTTCGCGACCAGACACTCAGGCACGCGGCCACAGGACCCCATGGGTTTATTTCATTACAGTCTTAAAAAAAAAATAATAATATTAATATCTATTATCTATTACGATACTTGTGTATGTGTATTAAGATACTTTACAAAACTAAAGTTAAAAATGATACATACTATAATTCGATGTTTGTCAATAAAACCCGCTTTTATTTAATGAAACCCAGGTGGGCTGGGTTTTTTATAAAAAACCCGGGTTTTTTCAACCCTGATTCCGACTGAAGCTTCTTTTTCTTGTTTTCATAATTTTTATAGCTGTTTTACAACTACCTTTGGCTCTTTCTATTGATTTTTTGCTATGAACTCTTTAATTATATCTGCTGTGGTATTCCCATTAGAATAAAATAATTAACGGTGTACAATTTTTCATACAATCTTTGTTTTAAATAAAAAAAGTACTAAGCGATGAATGGAGTTTTAGTTAGAAAAAATGACTGTCGAGTCGAGCAATAAAATTATAAATACTGCAATTATGACAAAGCAATCGCTCACTGTTTGCTTTATAATATTGGATGCCAACAGGCCATTATTTGCGCCACTCTGTATTTCGTTGTCCCCCCTAAAAGACAATCCTAGATACGCCCTTGTATACAAATAACCCTAATCACAAATAAGACCGTTGTATCAAACAGCAAGCTCAATAACACTATAAAAAAAATCTGTTGTGGCCAACACAATACCTCCCGCTATTTAATTTTTATTAATTTAAATACACACTTACGTTTTTACTAATGCTGCAAACTATATTATGTTCCACTGCATATAACTATTGCTTTATTTACTATTTTCTATTTAAAATGTCACTATTATTAAATTGAAGTGATTATTTTTTTGACAGTGATATTTACCTGTCAGTTACATTCATTTGAAATATGAACTGTGTAACAAAGGAATTGTTTTTATCTTAGGTTTCGGGATTTATATAAAAAAAATGATTTTTAAATTTATCTGTAAAATATATAGAAAAAGTATTAATGTATTTCTGTAGAAAATTTAATAATCTTTAATTTTCATAATGACATAAAATGCGAAAAAATTACATTTAATGGTATTTTTTGAAGAAAACCCATTATGAGCTTCAGGTAAAGTGCCATTTCCGGTTATCCGATTTACACCAAAATCTAATGGTTTCTATCCATATTAGAATAGGGTAGAAATACAAGGTTTCAGAATTTTCTGAGTGATAGTATTTGAGTTAGAGCGACAACAAAATCCATACACATACACACACACACACACACACATATACATACATACATACATACATACATACATACATACATACATACATACATACATACACACATACAGACATCAACGTGAAAATGTTAAAATTGGATTCTAGGGACCTTAAAACATGGTCATTTACTAAATCTCGATATGTGATTTTTAGCACGATCCATATGCCTCCCTTACCAAGGGTAACGGGAGGTAAAAATCTTTTGTGGCCAGCTCAATACCTCTCGCCATTTTCATATTAGGCTATATAAGTATTATATTTCATATTTATGGTATACACAAAAAATTTCTAATTAAATCTTCTCTTTATTTTTCAATTCATTCTATGAATAAGTTTCCTCCTACTCTTCTAAATGTTCGAGATTCTTTCAATTCATTGACTAAATTGGCGGTATTTCTGAAGGATATATGATGAAATATATGTATAGCAAGCGCGTATTTAGTTGACACTAATACTGTACATACTTTGGCTTAAAAATGAATACCCTTGTTATATCAATTTCAGATGTTGACGGAGACTTTTTCTCGTTATAACAATAGCATATTATCATTACTATTACATGTCCAAGTCACCAAGTCCGAATTTTAGATTTTCCGCATTCAAGGACAGTGTCAACTTTACGTGTGGCAGCTATATCTATAATTTTAAATATTTAATTAATGATAAAATAAGAAATATTAAATGTACTTCTCAGAAAAAGTCTTCAGTAATGGCTCTGGATTTTTGACACTAACAATTACCTATGTCAATTGAAAACATTTTAATTTTTCAACTGGTTTCCATGAGCTGTTTGATTCATTATACAATGCATTATTTTATATATTTATAATTCTCTATCACTAAATCTATAGAAGATATAATAAAAATGTTCAATGTATTGGATGAAGAATTTTATATTCTTTAATATTTGTAATAACATAAATTTCCAAAAAAATAATGTTTAGAAGATTTTTTTAAGAAACTACTATTTCCGGTTGTCCAATTGTTATCAAAATCTTTACAGATTTTCCCATTAATGTCAGATTAAAGAATAAGTAGTTAAATTGGCCTTTAGTCTTATAGAATTTGAGAAACCGTCCCTCTAACATCCACACACATACACACACACACACATACATACCATACATACATACATACATACATACATACACACATCAACAGTCTACACACACACAGACATCATTGTAAAAAATGTTAAAATCGGATTCTAGGGACCTTAACCTTAAAACGTGCTTATTCACTAAAATCTGGATATGCTATTTTTAGCACGAGGTAAAAATGTTATGTGACCCACTGGCACAAAAGATTGCCGTGGCCGTGGTATATATAGTCCTTCCAGACTAGTTCGGTTGACGTAAGCAGAAAGCGAGAAAACTACAGAGTTCCTAGATAGTATCAACTAGTTTAGGAAACAAATTGCATATGTTAATTATTTTCGCTAGTAAATGTATAGCAACTTAACTACAATTTGCTTTATTAATACATATAATATTTCGCTTACGTCACTCCGAGCGTCACTCTTTGTTCTCTTGGCATTTGCTGACTGTAGACTGTAGTACGAAGCAGAAACAGATGACGAATCAGATAAAACTTATTAGTTTGAAAATTCTGTATCAGTAGTATTAAATGAAAATTAAAAAAACGGCAGAGATAAAATTATTATTATATTATTATTTCAGAAGTGTTAACAATTTTAGTTATACAGCATTTATTCTTATTCTTACAAAATCAACGTTTCGATTTGCTTATGTACGACTGAGATTTCAAGTATTTGTTAACACCTAATCTACTCCACAGACAAGAAATTTACCCACATTATTTTTTAACATAAAAGAATATTTCTGTTAAAGGACAAAAAGATAAAGTTATTATGAGATTGTTATGCTTATGCATCACTGTTCAAAGTTTTTGCAACAAAATATTCTTTTATATTAATACCTGTACAGTGTCCACATCAGACGTTAGGATAACATGTGGAACATAGGGATCTCGATCTCGGGAATTATAAGAGATACGAAGTTGGTTAAATACTAAATTAGACACGAGTGATCCATTTTAGTGGTGCATTGTTTATCCAGAAAAAATGTATCTATTTATTTGTACAAATAACTTGCAAGTATGATATAACAATGGATTTTAATATTAATACTCAGAAACAAGGCAGAATTATGACAAATGGAAACAATCGTTTCCGTTTTTCATTTCGTCCAAATTAATTAGTAGCCATTACCGCACTCAATGACGTTACAATATATTCAAATATTTTAAAAGCTAAGTTTATTAATATTTTCATATTCCAAACATTAGATAAATCAAATTTAAAAATAACTTTTTCTACGACCACTACAGAAAATTGCACTTTTCCCATACTTTACAAAGCCCGAACGATATTCATTTCCCACAGTCGTGGATTAAAAGTGAGAGAAATTTTGCCAACTGTAATATAATGTTAATATTTAAATATGCATTTTTTTTACCTCCCGCCATACCGTAGGAAAGGGAGATAATGCTTTCGGTCCAAAAATTCGAAAGTGAGTTTTCAGTGAATAAGCACGAATTAGCGTCTCCACATCTCTCTCTCTCTCCTCTCTCTCTCTCTCTCTCTCTCTCTCTCTCTCTCTCTCTCTCGTGTGTGTGTGTGTGTGTGTGTGTGTGTGTGTGTGTGTGTGTGTGTGTGTGTGTGTGTGTGTGTGTGTGTGTGCGCGCGCGCGTGTGTGTGTGTGTGTGTGTGTCGATTTCTTCGTCCCCGATAACTCTTATATCAAAGTTGATTAGAATTGGATCACCAGAAGTAGTACTTTGTTTGAAGCCCATAGCATTTTTAATGAAAAACTATATTAAAATATAACCCGAAACTTTTCAATATTTAAGATTTCTATATCAAGATAAACAACATATTAAACTGTGGTTAAAATTGATAAATCGGAAGTGATACTTTACGTGAAGCTCTGAATAGATGTTCGTCAAAAATATATTGGGATATAATCCAAAACTTAGTATTTAGACTTCTGTATGAATGAGAATGACATATTATATTTTTTCTAAAATTGATAAACTGGAAGTGGTACTTTACTTGAAGCTCTGAACAGATTTTCTTGAAAAAATATATTAAAATATGATCCAAAACTTTTCAAATTTGGTATTTAAAACTCATATATAATTTGAAACAATATATGTATTATATTTTGACGATATATGATAAACCGAAAGTGGCACAACAATAAAATATAATCCAAAATTTCGTATTACAGACTTTTTTATTTATTGGAACAAAAAATTAGATTTTGTTTACAAAACGCTCAACCGGAAGTGACACTTAAAGCTCATTGCCATTTTAAACATGAAATTGGCGGGAAAGATATGTTAATATTTCAGAGGCTTCCACCGTAATCAAAAATATTAAAAACTGGAAATTAGGCTTCGCCTGACCAAGGCAGTTTTAAGATTTTTTTTTGAATAATTATTGTAGATTGAATAATTCAAAAATCAATCTTGTTTTATTATGTATCTGGACGTTTCAAGAACCGCAACGTTCTCATCCTCAGTATATGAGTTTTACATGATTTTTGTATTTACAGGGATTTATTTATATTGAGAGCTGTGTTTGCTCATCAAAACCTTACATGAGGTACTTGATTCTCTACCTCCATATTAGTTTTGTGAGGGAGTAAGGCCTGCACCTATTTTGATGTTATTTGGTTGTAATTGTAAAAAAAAATATTGATCTTTTAATTGATTCAGATCCATGTTTCCATTATTAACTAAATTCATAATTATAGAAGAATTAATTAGATAGTGATGTAAGTTGAACTTACACAGTAGTTGTAAGTAACGCTATTCCGACCGAGTGTTTGTTATTTATCAATTTAAACGATTTGCGTTAGGAGGAGAATCACAATTATTGTCAGATCAGATGCAAATGCACATGATTAAGTTTGCGGTAAAAAGAATACAGATAAGATGCCGGTCATTGATTGATATCTGGTCAAACAGATGACAAAATATAGTTTAAGGGCCC
The DNA here is from genome assembly GCA_943142095.1 of Ophonus ardosiacus. Lineage (NCBI taxonomy): Eukaryota > Metazoa > Arthropoda > Insecta > Coleoptera > Carabidae > Ophonus > Ophonus ardosiacus. The sequence continues at coordinate 43,680,209 of OW964824.1, forward strand.
AGAATAAGGTAATAATATTGGTGACATGTACCTATACAGTATAATTTATCAATATCTCACTATACATATAGTAGAAAGTAGAGTAGTGGAAGCAAAAATAAATATAAATTTTTAATTTTGAAATGTTTAAATATTTATTAAAATATTATATGAGCATCATAGGTCATAGTACGCAATTATACCATTCAGAAGAGATTATTTTTGATTTACAATAATTCTTTTTCTCTTAAAACGATATAACATATTATTTTCTATGTCAAACGTCTATGTTTAAGTTTAGGACAAACATCTGTTAGTATAATAAAAAAAAAACTTTTAAACAATATCTATATCCATTTGAGTATGCTGCACATTATAGTAATTTAAACAAAAAAAAAATTCCTTGTAAAAATATTTTAAATTTGATGGTTTTATTAAAGCAAACAAATTTATTACGTTTCGTTTACTATAACAGTTAAATTTTAATTTAACAAAAAAGGTTATATATTATATATGGTAAAGTGAAAGAAAACAGGTAAATTATAAAATCGCAAGCAAAACTACAATATACAATATTTGTCGTCTGTCTCGGCTATTAAAAACTCACAAATTATGGTATTGGATGTCATAAATTGTTATTTTGGTTAAATGTTTTTTAACATAACTCTTTCACAGCTCATCGTAGGTAAAAAATGCAAGAATCCTTTTTTGTATAAAAAAAATGCTGAGATATAATTTTGTATTCTTGCAAAATTTTGATACGGGCAATTGTTTTAGGGAAAATAGCTAAAAATCTAAATATGCCAATTCCCAATTGGAGGTAGGTTCCCATGCTCCGATTTCAGGAGACTTTTGATATGTTATTCAGCGCATTTTTCTGGACAGTATTCCATAAAAAAGCTTTAGTTAAAATTTCCTTGAGGTAAAATCGTAAATTTCTTGGACCACTAGATGTATCACAATATCATTATATAAATAAAAGTAAAAAACTAAAGCAAATATGCTTATCGATTTCGGTATTTTACAGTATCTTTTGTTATGTCAAAGGTTTTATTTATATTCATATTTATAATTTTTCATTGTATTTCTCTGAAGATGGTATAATACACCGAAATCCATAAGAATATTTGTTTGAGTTTTTATTTTTATTTATATAATTGCCGGTTTTACATACTAGGCTAACTAGGCTATAGCCTACGGCGCCAGCTGTTGGGAGGCGCCGAGAAAAATAATATGATATAAACGTATCAAGCAAAAAATTTAAAAAAATCCAGAAAAACGATTATAGTTTCTAGTATGTTCAGCCTGCACTCGGTCATGTTTACAGTTTTTCTACATGATTTATTTTGGCGCACGTGTTGTGTGACGTATGAGTGACTGATGATAAACTACATCATTAACAAGAAATACTTAGCAAGTGATAAAATGAACAAATGAAATAAAAATATTACGAATAAATATAAAATCTATACACATAGTTCTCTAGAAGATAATAATTTATCATTTTAAACAATCAAATTTGGCAGTTTAGCAAGAAATAGAATTAGAAACGATATAGTGTAGTTACAAGAATATACATTTATTGCAATATATGAATATTTGAGAACATGGGATACTACAGTTCACATTAAACATAAGTAATGTTAAATTATTCAAATACCACCCCATTTCTTTGATCAACTGAGTGACCAAATTATTGAAACACCAACTATTTTACGTTTTCTTATTTACACGAAATACTCCTAGTGACTAGTGGCTGAACTATTTTGGCAAATGTTGTGAGGGTTAACTGCGTAAATGTTCATGTACTTTTGGTACATATTTACAAAAAATCTATAAAAACGTTATGAATAAATTGTACATGTTCCAAAATGATAAATTATCTAGAAACTATATAACTTTCTTATTAAATTAAGAATATACAGTATCACTTTTCGTTAAAAGTTTTATTTCATTTAGGGAAAAATTTAACTTTACGGAAAAAAATTCTTATCTTCATATCTTGTCCCAATTTCTTGCAATTATGTCAACAAAATGGTAAAATATTGATATGCAACTCACTTGATACAAACTACCTAAAATGAGTAAAAAAGCTTAATTAACAAACGTCTGATTTTCAACTGTTTCCTACAAAGAGGCCAATCGAGGATAGTGAGACTATAAAAAATAAACAATAAAATTTTATATGAAACATTGGGTCGCCACAACATTTCACTTAGTACAATAATCTTTTTTTTTTTGAAAAACCAAGGCACATCTAAAATGACCTCTGAAAGGTAATAAAAAGTCATATTTAGTTGAAGTCGTAATTCTCATAGTTTTCGAGATAGTAGAGGTAAACCCCATAAAAACTCATTTTTCACTTCCTTATATCTCGAAAAATATTGAAGATCGGACCCATGGAGATTAAGCTTTTTTACTCATTTTGATCAGTATTATGCCCTTAAAGTTTTACCTGAAGTTGTGGTACATTCTGTATTTGTACCGTTGAGGACATTTATCAGGGCGTCACTTCACGGTCTGTTAAAGCTATTGTGGAAAGAGCGCCATAGGGTTTATTTTTGTGCTATTTGAAAATTGGAAAATTTCATGTTTGATTTCAGTCAGAATCGAACGCTAGCCATCCGACCTAACGCACACAGACATGCGATTCCATTGAGATTGAAAGTCCCAAATTAAGAATTTCTTAATAATTTTAACTGATGTTTTTATATATTAAATTTTAAGTTTAAATTGTCTCCTCTTAGTTAAATAATAAACTACAGGGATATTATCTAAAAGTTCGTTGACTTTATTTCAGGTTTTTATTTTATCGAGAAAGCCATACCATTATTCGGCAATGTCGTTAAACTAAAGTAGTGTGGATAGTTGTACATATTTCTTTTTGGCATTGAGTGGAACTGGACTTTGCACGTGTTTGGTCCTCTGTGCTCGATTCGTCATAGGTCAAAACAAAAGTACATTTAATTTAACCTTGATTGAATTACCAGAGAAAAAAACTTGCAATGTTTGCTAATTCGAAATGATATAGATGACGGGAAATCAAAATGAATACCAAAATTCAATTTGAATATCCATGTGAAAAATTCACAAAGGTGCATAGTTTCATAATATTTCTGTTATGGGTGTCCAACTCTATGTATAGCAGTGGCAGCATTTACTGTCTTATTTATGAGGGGTGGAAATTTGGGTTTCTTTGTTCACTTATGTGAAGGGCGTTTCAAAGGTTTATGGCGATCCTTTGGGTTTCCATAAGACAGAGTATACTACTTACGTTGCAAGTTTCTTGTTACACACTATTATAACCACAGAAAAAATGGTACTATGAATGCTAAAATGGAGAAAACCAAACAATCAGCAATCGACATTGACGATCTACTTAAATTGAATATTTTTACCTTCCGTCAAAAGGAAGGTATTGTTTTTGGTCAAAAAATTCGGTGGCGAATTTTTAATGTATAAGCACGTTTTAGGGTCCCTACAATACGAATGTACTATTTTTAAGATGATGTCTGTATGTGTGTATGTGTGTCCGTGTGTGTGTCTGTGTGTGTGTCTGTGTGTGTGTCTGTGTGTGTGCCTGTGTGTGTGTCTGTGTGTGTGTCTGTGTGTGTGCCTGTGTGTGTGTGTGTGACAAATTTTTCTCCGAGGATTACTCCAAAACTACAATTCTAAAAAATATGATTCTTTCATATTCCTCTTCTTTACAACCATATGAAGAGCTGATTAGATTTTGGTTATAATTGGTCAACCGGAAGTACCCTTATTTGAAGTTTTTAACAGTTTTTCTTAAAAAAATGCAGTTAAATATTATTTTTTGACATTTTCATATTATATTTATTAAAGAAAATAATCTTCTCTATATGGTTTGATTATACATTTTCCTTCATATTCAATAAATGTAGAGTTAAAGCATTACAAAGAAATTAATTTTCAAAAATTAGTCAGCTTTGTTATTTATCATGGAAACAGCTGACATAATTATTCAAAAAAATTTAATTGACAGATGTCAGTTGCAAGTGCAAAACCAAATATTGAAAAAAGTATAGGATCTAAAATTGGTATGTCATAGTGTTGCTCGCAAGTGACACGCAGAGAAAGGCCAAAGAGAAGATGGAAGGACATTACTTAGTGTAGTTTATATTATAATTTTATTGGATTTATAGAACCTTTTCAAATGAACTTTTGGTATGGAATTTGTAAAAAATAGTATGTGTTCGTGTTCGATTTTACATGATAGTATATAGAATCTGTTCCAAGGACCTTTTGGTATGGGATTTGTACAAAATACATGGAATTGACGGAAGGTCTTGTGCTGGCCACAACAGATTTTTTTATTTCATACTGCTCCCTGTGTACTACTGTACGTTGCTAATTTGAGTCCGTGAAATTACAGTACCAGGCGGGACCGGGAAGTGTTGTCTGAAAACATTTCCCGGACTGTTTATTTTTAACAAAAAAACTCAATTTCTGACAAATTTATTTTAAATAACACAATTTGAAACAGACGAATGATTAACAAGGTACAATTAAAATATTCGTCAATTATTCTAAAAGTTCACATACTCCATCGGTAGTTACTGTGGGGATAATTTTTTGTTGCGTGAAAGTGAAAGATTTGATGAATGACATAGGCTACCAGTGGTAATCAAAGCGAACTAAACGAATAATCCACGTAAGTAAATACTTGTTTTTTTATTTTATTAAATTATTATCCACGCATTATTTCCAATTATTGGCCACAAGACTTATTTATATATTTTTATAAGTGCCGAAAGAAATAAATTTGACTCCAATTAATCACCAATCCACAGTTTGAGAACAAAATCATCTCTATATCTACCTCACAGAGTTTTAAAAATATTATTACGGCTTAAGGAATAACAATAAAATCTTTCTAAGATCTATAACTACACATCGACTTCAGTTCATAAGAGGGTTTCATAAAAAAAATATAGTGCAGGATCCCATTAGTTGTATGGGTAGAAGTTACATAGTTATTAAATTGCTAACTTTCTAAAATTAATTACAGTAATCAAATTCAATTAAAGTAACCACTTTTTAAGTAGTCTACAGTGGAACTATAAAAACCGTGACATAGGGGTTTAACATGGGAAAAGTTTTTTTCAAATATCTGTCCCGTAAGACAATAATGGGAGGTTTTCATATGGTTAGATATATTATTTAATTTGGCATCGAAGAGTATCTAAATACTCATAATGCTAACTCTTGAAATATTTCAAACGTATAATGTTCGCCGCCTATGTCATGGTTTTCATGGTTCTCACTTTATAGTCTACATGGATTATTATTATTTTACCTGTTGAGGCAGCACGTCGCCGTCGAAACGTTTTGTTATAAAATTTATAAAGAACTATACACATGTATTTCATATACCGGGTGTCTACTTGAAATCCGTAATATAGGGAATACAATGTTATTTTTCATTTTACTGTAGTTTCTGATCTATTAATTTTAAAGAAAAGTTCTAAATAAAAAAGTTGTTCAGAATTAAAAACTACACAATATGAGACTAAAATTAAAAAAACGCGAATTAAAATTCGCAGTTTACAGCATATTTCAGAGTGCTATTGAATTACTGATGTTTTATTTGTATTTATTTGACATTTAACTTTTGACATATTATTACAATTAATTTTGAATGTTATAATAATATACCATTCATGAATCATTTTGTACTTTCTTTTTGTGTTTAATTATACTTTTAATAATTATATAAAATTATTTATTGACAAGAGTTGAATTATGAGATCTGTCAAATAAAAAAATTAAACATCAATAATTCAATGGCACTCTGAAATTTGCTGTAAATTGCGAATTTTAATTTGCGTTTTTTACCTTCCGTCACCTTTAGGTAAGGAAGGTATTGTCTTTGGTCAAAAAATTCGGTGGTGAGTTTTTAATGAATAAGCACGTTTTAGGGTCCCTACAATACGAATTTACTATTTTTAAGATGATGTCTGTATGTATGTATGTATGTATGTATGTATGTGTCTGTGTGTGTGTGTGTGTGTGTGTCTGTGTGTGTGTGTCTGTGTGTGTGTGTGTGTATGTGTGTGTATGTGTGTCCATGTGTGACAAATTTTTCTCCGGCGATAACTCCAATACTATAATTCTAAAAATTATAATTCTTTCGTATTCCTCTTCTGTACATCCATATGAAGAGTTGATTAGATTTTGGTTATAATTGATCCACCGGAAGTACCCTTATTTGAAGTTTTTAACAGTTTTTCTTAAAATTTTTTTGTTATTATATTTATTAAAGAAAATACTCTTCTCTATATGGCTTGATTATTCATTTTCCTTCATATTCAATAGATGTAGAGTAAAAGCATTATAAAGAAATTAATTTTCAAAAATTAGTCAGCTTTGCTATTTATCATGGAAACAGCTGATACATTCAAAATTCTAATTGACAGATGTGTGTTGCAAGTGCAAAACCAAATATGGAAAGTATGGGATGAAAAATTAGTATTTCATAGTGGTCCTCTCAAGTGACATGCAGTGAAAGGCTAAAAAGAAGGTGTATCGCAGAAGACTTGAGAAAGGAAGGACTGTGTGAAGAAAATTCGCTGGACAGGAATGAGTGGAAGAGAAGAGGAAACAGCGACCCCTAATAAAATAGGGGAAAGCTGAAGCAGAAAGTAAAATGTGTCAAGTGCATTTTTCTTAGTGTATGTTTATGTCATAATTTTATTGGATTTATAGAACCTTTTCAAATGAACTTTGGTATGAAATTTGTAAAAAATAGTATGTGTTCGTGTTCGATTTTACATGATATTATATAGAAACTGTTCCACGGTCCTTTTGGTATGGGATTTGTGCAAAATACATCGAATTGACGGAAGGTCTTGTGCTGGCCACAACAGATTTTTTTTTCGTAAAATAAAATGAAATTGTTACTACTGAATATAAAAATAAAGAAAAATGTTTCAAATTTAACTTGAATTCAAACAAAAACAACGAATATTAGGTCAACCAATTAGGGACTGTGACGTTGCATTTACAATAATTAACTATTTTTGTGTTATTGTATTACAAGAAAGCAATATATCATTTTCATTTTACTAAAATTCTTGTATTAAGTAAGCTACAATATAATTATTGAAGTTTATTATTTCTTTGTAATGGTTGAACACCCTATATTACAAACTGTTTAAACTTCAATAAATATATTAAAGTGTCATAATTTTGGAAAATTTTAACTAGCTTTGCTTAGGTAATATCCGAGGGTAATATAGTTTGTTTCACGTAAGAAAATAGTGTTGGGAAATAAATTCTGCCCCGTGATTCGTCAAAATGAACATCTAGTTCACAAAAGCGAAAAAAATATTACCTGCATCAGTTATCAAATAAACTCGACAAAATTAAGTGATATTTATATTCAATCATGTTTTAAATTTTGTAATAACAAAGGTTGGTTACATGAATTTAAAATATTTTATGCATGTAAAAACGATCGGCTCTCCAAATGCCCTACACATATCATTTCATTTAAAAAATCAACGATGATATCGCTTGCCACAAAACCGGAAGTTTATTAAGGTCCTTTTCAAAACAAAAAGTGTAAAATAATATCTGTGTATTATTGTATTATATCTTGGGTAGAAGTCTCAATACGATTCATATTAACATTGTACTTCATTGATTTTCAAAAACTGAAAAGAATATTTGTGACTAATGAATGTCATGTTGGAGACTGGTACTATACGAGTAGAGATCTATATGGTAATAGGCTACATGCGTATATTTTTTTTTTATTTAATACTTTTTGAAGAAAAGATAAAAGTTTGCTACCCACTTTTTTCTTTTGGCAAAATTTTTATTAATTGGCCAGAAAAAAATTAATATATGAATGAATACTTAAATTACTGCCATGTATGACGCAGAATTACGCCTACGACGCACCAATGAATGGTTGTAAACAAAGTTATAGCATCGGTACGCCAGTATGCCCCATAGCAATGTGCGGGTAATTTAAACATGACAGATAACCGTTTGACGTTATAGGTACAATAATTTGGAGGTTAATATTTTAGTTATTCTTTTTAATCTAGAGTGAGTATAAGCTACGTCAAAATCCTGCTTAACAATTCGAATTTTTTCTCCAATTCAAAATAATGATGTCACAAAACATATTCTTTCTTTAAATTATTAAAAAACACAAATTTTTAAATAAAATTTATATTTTTACATACTTTTTTAACGTAACATTAGGTATACAGGGTGGTTGATTTTTCATTGTCCAGCTTTATCTGGTGAATTAAAAATACAAGAAAGAGTTAAATGTAACAGTTGTTTAATACCATCTGAGCTATAATTTAGCATAAACAATTTTTTCCATGGCCTACTAATTTTCCAGAAAAATATCTTACTTTGATTTTTTAACTGGAACATCCTGAATATTTTCACTGGGGTTCTACATCAATTTCTCTTTACAGTGATCTATAACTAGTAGGGAGTTATAGTTCATCTAGGGATCATTTTCCGAAGACTCGTTATCGTTTTATTATGGGTGCACAATAACTAAAACCGCAATGCCAAAATATTTCGGTCCGTACAGTCGACCAGTTCAGTATTTGCAATGCTGGTATATATTTTACGCCCAGTATTCGACTGTAGACCAAGACTGCACTTTCCAGATTTTCTAAACCGATTACCAGGGCTGTATTTGCTAATATTTAAAATTTTAATGCGTTAATCTTTTGAACTTAGAATTTCCCTAATTTTCTTATAGCTTATTATAAGGTCTGTGAACTTGTCTCCAAAGGATTATAAAACCATTATTTGTGGCTATGTAGGTATATAAATAGGTGGTGAGTTTAATTATTTTCAATTGTCATTTGTACCTCCTAACTACGAAGGCTGAAAGTGTTTTTTGTTTTGTTAAATTAAATTCAACAGTCAACAACGTTAACAATGTTTCGCCCGTGGGAAGAAAATGAAGAATTAGAAAGTGCTAGTAAAAGTGTATTACCATCGCCTAATATATTTAACCCTTTTTTGCACGAACATGGGCAACAAATCGTGTTGAATGTTTACAATGGACTTTTAGAGGAATATGAAGAATCAGTTGCTCTTAAGAAAACTTGCCAACTAACAAAGGTATGTGATAAAACTGTTAAAAAATTTATCAGAATAGGTGGTCCGGTACCTAAAAGAGTTCGAAAAGATTCAGGTACTGACAAAATAGATGATTAGAATTTTGATAAGTCTTACGTTATAGACAATATGGCACAACGGGCAGGGCATAAAATATTACGTTTACCACCTTATTATTGCATATTCAATCCGATTGAGTTAATTTGGAGCCAACTAAAAACAATGTTAGATCAAAAAATGTATCACCACAATTAAATTCTAGTGTAGTTCAATTAATCAGGGAAGAAGTTGAAAATATTGGCCAGCAACAATGGAATAACTGTATTCAACATATTATAAAAGAAGAAAATAAATTTGTATCACTTTACAAAGACGTGAATCCATTAGTTATATCTTTAAGGGATTCAGATATGTCCGATAACAATTCTGAAGACGAGGACGAGTGCACTATGTCCGAATAAATATTCATATATTTTTTTAAATGACATGTGGTTATAGGCCTTTTGGGGAAATCGCCACTACGAACAAAGATTAACGGTCCGCAATCAGTACCTCCTGGGTGGTCACGGAAATCTGATTATACAATATATTTTTTAAAACAGTTAAATATTAAACAATTTTTTTTTTTACTATTTTGGAAAGTAAAATGTGTAAAATGAAATATTTCAAACCCCTACTCAAATTTTTCATCACAGCCCTGACACATGCCAGGCTATTGGGACCCTCTATTGTACTGCCGTAATAAAACGATAACGAGTCTTCGGAAAATGATCCCTAGATTAACTATACTTTAAATTATGTGAAATAAAGCAAATAATAATTTAATAGTCGGCTGAGATAAAGCAGATTGGCACACCCAGAAATGGGTAATATGCCGTGATGATATACTCGTATTATTATTATTATATAGTCTGAAAAATTGACTGTCGGATCCAGCAATAAAACTATAAATATCATAATTATAACAAAGCGGTATATCGCTCACTGCTTGCATTATAAATGCTATTTTTGTTTGAAATAATTCTTCTAATTGGTCTGAGAGCTCTGTATAGTAAAAGAATCTTAGGCCACGTTCAGAAAGAAAGCAGGTTTCCCGCTTCAGCTTAACAAGCGCGTGAAAAACCGGTTAAGCCGAAGCAGGCTGGCACAAATTGTGTTCACACAAAAAACAGGCCATACTGCTCGTACTGTCAAGTGTCAAACTTAGTGTCAGTGTCACTGATGAATACAAAAAATAATGTCTTAGTACTAAAGCTCCACGGATGCAGATTTTATTCTCTGTTGTGATAATAATTTGAAACGACGTAGAAAGAAAATCCACGCAATTAATAAGAATAGAGTAAAATACGAAGAGTATCATCACCTATTCCAAGGATTCAAATTGTACGAAGATAGTTTTTTCGCGTATATGAGGATGACGAAAGACACTTTCGACTATATTTTACATAAAGTGGAAGGCTGTTTAATAAGAAACAGAAAACTGGTCTCTTAAATATTTTCATTTCTTCTTTAAAATATTAAATGAAAAGTTAAATGTATTTATGTAATTAATATAACAGAAATCGTATTTTCTGGTGATATTTATGTCTCATACTTTCACATTGCATATTGATAGAAATATCTCCCCATAATTTTTCAATAATATTTCTATAGAATGACATTTTAGTGAAATTTGTTCCAAATTGCTTCCCTTTTTTGAACTTCGGATATTAGAATATCCATATCAAAGTTATTTTCTGATTCGGAAAGCGGGTAGTACCTGCCTGACAAGCGCCTGTTGAGCAGTTGTCTGCTTTTACTCTGAACGCCTACTCCTAATAACATGTAAACATTTTTAAACCAGGTTAAAGCAGGTAAAGCGGGTAAATCGGAAACAGGTAACCTGCTTTCTCTCTGAACATACCCTTACTGTTCCTTTAACATAAATGCTATTTTTGTTTGAAATAATTTTTGGAACTACAGTTTTCATTCTCATAAGAAATTATTTCAAACAAAAATAGCATTTATGTTAACGGAACAGTAAGATTATTTTACTCTATCTACATAAATAATGGCCCGTAGCCATCCACAGTTATTATGCAAGTAGTGAGCGATATGCCGCTTTGTCATAATAATGATATTTATAGTTTTATTGCTGGACTCGATAGAGTCAATTTTTTTGACTATATCTGTATACATCTGTTATAGAGCATACTGACTAGTGAAATAGTTCCTTATGCCAATTGCCAACGCATAGCATGTTGTGTTGGGAAGATATGCGGAAGGGGGCTGGAAGTCATGGTGTATTGCGGACAGCGTTTTGATGTTTTAAATGATACTACTTCTCAATTTACTGTAATTTAATACTATTTTTGAATGTATCTCGGAGTAGTAATTTTGTTTATCTTTTTTCACATTCCAATATGGTTTTATACTGTGTTGTAGCAAATTGGAATGAAAAATACAAAGAAAGTACGGAATGTTTCATGTTTATAATGAGGTAAGAGAAAAGAGACTGAAATTTATTGGAAATAAAAATGATTTACATATTTCAAAAGCAGCTACTAGTCACTACTTTTAAATACACTCCTCTGACCTGGCTACATATCCTAGCAAATATTGCTCCATATGATATTAGGAGAAAGCATTTAACTAAACGCTTATGGGATAAATATATGTAAGTTCTTCCCTGATATGTTTTCGATAACACGTGAATGAGAAAATTTACCAGCTGATAGATTAAAATCTCGTAAACCTATTTGGAAACAAGATTTTATTTACCAACCTTTCTCGGTCAATGACTGCGGGAAAGAAATCTGGCAGAAAATTCATATATTTAATAAGAACTTAGTGGAAGATCCGACGAAAGAAGTCCCAGGGTTTGATCAACCAAGGAAAATTTGGTGTAACTGAATCGTATCCGAACAGGTCATGGTAGAAGTAATGACAGGCTTCATCTCTGGAACTTACGTGACAGTCCGGCCTGTGATTGCGGTGCCGAAAAAGAAACAATTTCGCATATTGTGGAAGATTGCCCAATTAGTATATTTGAACAGGGTTTTGTGGATATACATGATATTACTCCAGCTTCTTTGAATTGGTTAGAGGAAATGAGAATTTTATAACTGTCATACTTATTTTTATATTTATTTATTTATTTACGTACATATTTTTGAAAATTTTTAATTTTGTATTGTACTGTATTATTTCATACGAATATATATATATATATATATATATATATATATATATATATATATATATATATATATATATATATATATATACTACTTTTAAAAAAGGTAGTACAAATTTAAGATAATAAACACCACGGCTTTAGTCCCCGCAAATCTCCCCTACCGCATATCTTCCGATCACAGCAAACACGAAAGGAGGAAGGCGGCCTCTAGTCAGTATATGCTCAAAGGATAGTAGTGTTAATTATTGAGAAAAGTGTTAAAAATTAACATCGGTTACAAAAAATTGTGAAAAGGTTGAAATGTTTTCATGAATGTACAGGTGCAAACACTAGAATATCACAGCAGACTATTATCATTTTATTATTTGCTTTATTTCACATAATTTAAAGGCAACTTCCTACTTGTTATACATCACTGTAAAGAGAAATTGACGTAGAACATTATTCCGTGAAAGCATACAGGGTGCTCCGTTTAAAAAATCAAAGTAAGATATTTTTCTAAAAATTAGTAGGCCATGGAAAAAAAATGCTCATGCTAAATTATAGATCAGGTAGTATTAAACAACTGTTACATTTAACTTTTTCTTGTATCTTTAATATTTCAGCGGATAAAAGCTGGACAATGAAAAATCAATCAGCCTGTATAGTGACAGAAATCGGATTTTCAGTACTCCGCAAGTAGCCTATTGTCTCTTCAAATAGTACTTTATTGGTCAAAATTTGAACAAAAAAATTGGTTGATTTAATATGAGTTTATAATGCTCTCTAGGTATACTACACGAAGAATGGCAACAATTCGTTTTCTTGTTGAAAACAACAAAAGTAATTAAAGGAGTGTTTTTATTAAGACAATACATTCTTCATCGCTGTATTTTATGCAAAATAAACTCCGGTACATATGCGTCCGAAGTTCCTCACATGAACAAGTATGTTACTCATATTTTTACATTTATTGGGTTGTTCACTTCTGACTGTTGTATACGTGACTCAAAGTTGTATACAATAAAGAACCGCATATTTGTATATTCACCGACCGTTAATAATAAATTACCATGGATAATTTTAATTTCTAGCTTTAATTAAATAAGTATATGAATTAATAAAATTTAGAACTAGTTTAAGATTTACATAGTTTCATCTTAAGTATGTTAAATATACATATTTTATGTCCATTAATATTGTTTCTGTAATGTAATGTAATAAATAATAATATAGCATATGAAGTATTAAACAATACTCACACATACAACATTTTACAAAAAATATTTCAAAAGTATAGAGACGTTCCCGATTTTTATTTTATTTTTCTCAAATGTTAAGGAAAAAAACATTTCCAATTATTTTTTCGTAGATAAAATCTATGTTTCTTAGCAATAGTAATAAATATTTGAAAATTAAGATTTACATAGTTTCATCTTAAGTATGTTAAATATACATATTTTATGTCCATTAATATTGTTTCTGTTTTAAATAATAATATAGCATGTAAACATAATACATTTTATTCTAATCATATGAAGTATTACGTTTCCACCTCTTTACATAGTCTTTGTTTTTGTTTTAAGTCATAGTCACGAAAGTTTGTCATACGGCGACACAGCTGAGCGTTTCCAGCTGATGATTTTGTTTTAGTCTTTGTCGCTGTCGTAGCGCATAGTCAGAAAGTTTGCAAGCTCCAAACATTTTGTCTTTGTTTTTGTCATAGTTGTTGTTCTGTGGAAGAGAGATAAGGGCATCTCTCTCTATTAGGCAATCCAACACTACGTCACACCAGGGGGCTGACAGCTAAATGGAATTATTGTGATAGAAGTTGAATGGACCAAGTGAGGCAAAGAGCGAGGGGAAAAACAGCTTTTTCCCCGACGCTAGATTGCGCTAAAAGCAGTATAGTGCGAAATAGTTTTAACGATGGCGGGTAAGATGGCAGCACATATAAATTTCAAATTTAACGGCTAAGTTCAAACAAAATGAATGACACTTATCACCGACCAGAAATCTCATGTTTTCGTTTTCGAAGTGTCAGCATCGGCTTTTCATCTTGTGTACTCCTGTTTCGTTGTTTATTAAGTTATTTTTGTTGTTTCGTTGTTTGTTATTTTTGTCACTTGGTTGTGTTTGATCAACGAAGTTGTGTATACCGAGTGAGGTAAACTTTTTTACTTTGTACTTGTGATTATATTTGCCAGGTAAGTTTCTATATATGTGTATACATATATAATATTGTACATAATTTATTATAGAAATATAATCTCGCTAACTTACATACTCTTATAATATGAATGAAATTTGTGATAATAACCTCAATTGTTCAGATTTTATATTACTAATTAAATTTCAAATAAGAAAAGTACGAGAAAATTTAGCATGAATATAATATTAATTTCCTGTTCCAGACGATGAAAACGGTTTATTGTGTAGTTCCTGATTGCAAGAGCAACAGTAAGGGACAAGCAGAGCTTGCTTTTTTCTATTTACCAAGGAATAATGATCGTTTGAAGCAGTGGACAACGTACATGAATATACCTCAATATATGAATAGAAAAGTGGATTGTCGAAGTCATATTAAAGTGTGTGCATTACACTTTGAAACAACCAAATTTTGCACATCTGATCGGAATAAATTAAATATTGGAGCTGTTCCTACAATATTACGTGTTGAGGACTGTGGTAAATAAGAAGTATATTTCATGTACATGGTTTTATACGAGTAAACGACGAACAATAGTTTCAAATTTTAATAACAAAATAGTTCTTTGTTTAATTAATACAAAAAATGCAAGATTCGCGGAGTTCGGCAATCTTTTTGTATGAATTAAACAATTTTTTTTTTTAATATTTGAGTAGAAATTATGTTCTGTTTTAAAAAGATATTTCATTAAATTTGATGTTATTTATTATTATTGTAACTATAAAACTTCACTAACTGTCTAACTTTTTGGATATTGTCATTTTTATGTTTATTTTTTGACAAAATAAACTCGTGTCAATTATGTTTAATTTTTTTTTCAAGTTTTACAATACTTTTCTGTAAATTTTAGTGCCAAAGAAATCATGAACTTATGATAACAGTCGATTTATTTCAATTGCAGCTATTATAACTACTGAAATACTTTCCGAGAAGACAATAGCGGATCCAAGTACATCAAGCGAATCCAAAACGTTATCTGCAACATCTACTTTAAAGAATCTTGACTAAAAAGTTACAGCAGAACTGCTAGAAATGCAAATTACGCCTTCCGAGTATCTTGGAGAACTCATGCCTGGCCCTTTTATAGAAATGCTAACTACGTCTTCTGAGAATCTTGGGGAACCCATGCCTGGCCCTTCGACAAATTTGACTGTTCTGCCTAACTTGGACAACCGACACCTGTACCATCTGAGATTATAATATTTTCAAATAATCCAGGTGAACCCACATTTGGACATTACATGAATGTAAAATTTCACCCAATCTTGGACATCTCACGTTTGGATCTTCCAGGAATGTAGCTGCGTTACTCCGAGTACGAGTTCTCGTTACAGACGCAAAGGTAAACATTTTTTGATAGCTTACATTACAAATTATTATTTAATATATTTTTGACACAAATATTTGTGTTCCTTTTGTCAATATATCATCTACTTTGTTGAAATTAGGTATCTTATTTTTATTTTTGTTTCTCTAGGAAAAACGGCTCCATACAGCGCCCTACAAATGATGGGTGCAACCCATGTGTCCAACTTGACGCCTAGGGAATATTTGGATGCCAGTTGAAGTTCAGTTCATTAAATATAAGAAATTTTAATGTAAATTAAATACTTTGTATTATTTCATTAATATTATTTTACAATGTTACAAATGTGTGATTACAATTAATTTTGAGTAAAATATTTAATTTGCAATTTATTATTATTTTCAAATATTGCAAATATAACTTAATGAGTTCATTTTGACAATCAGTAAACAGTAAAAATAAATATAATTTTGAAAATAAAAATTCTAATTTTCATGCCAACCGCAAAGCTGTGATGCGGGCAGTATGCTACCTCAACCAAGTAGCATACTGCCCGCATTACAGCTTTCAGCTTGTTCCCCGACGCCAGTTGTCGCTGTGATCGTCTCCCTACCCTTACCCCCACTTCTACCTTTCCAAATAACACATAGCTGTCGCGTCTTTCTTTAGATTTCTGGTCGGTGCGTCACACTTCGTTCCAATATGGCGGCAGAGGGCAAACATTGAGCTGTCATAAGTATTTCACATGTTAAAGTAAGAACTTTACTTGTGCTAAACCTTAATTTGTGGACGATTTTTATAAATATTATAGTATATAGGGATTTAGTAAGTATTGACAATAGTTATTAATTTGTTTTAAGAAGCGTTTTATTCACCAAAGAATGTGAAAATAAGTTCGAACCTTTAATTTTCTCGAGTGGATAAAACGGAACAAAAACACAAATACCCTACATATAACGTTTTATCCACCATTAAAATTTTAACCAATTCATTTAAATTACACCAAAATTCGAAAATTTAACGGTATTTTTAAATAAATGACAGTGAAAATAGTGTTATTGGTTTATATCTTAGATCTTATAGTCACTAGAGAATATTAGGTCCCATCCCATTGTACAGTAAAACAGGGAGCTTAAATTATGAGTCATTTATGGATAAAATTAATCTTAGGAACAGAACCTGGAAATAAAGTAATCTTTAAATAATCGTTAGTTGTATGTGTGTAGCGAAACTTTACTTTTCCAATAAGAACAAAAACGTTATCCAATTTGATGCAGCCTATTTTTGTAAATCGTGCTTCCAGGGATTTATAAGCTATCATTTGCTGTGCAGTGTAACTACTGTGTATTAATACTAAATACGACACAATATCCATACTTGACACTGGAGACTGGGGATACAGCATCTATTCCAAAATCCACATTTTGGTCAGAAATTGCGAACGGATCTATGTAGTTAATAGTTTCTATTTTCTCCATATAATGACGTCCAACTTCTGGACGCTCCTTCTCCATCATTAATAAATATGAAATTTTATTAGAGATAGACAGAAAGAAAAAACATCTAAATTGTAGTTAAATTAACTAAATTTCTTATTTTTCAGCCTTCTAATATGTTTCATTAAAATATGTAAGTTGATTTAGTTAAGTTTTCTAAATTTGTAATAACAAATTATAGTAAAATTAAATATAACATTAGATGAAATGATTACGTTTATATCGTAGTAAGTATTGAACTAAATATAAATAAAGAAATGAACTAAATATGTATTTCAATTTTCTATTTAATTACCTAATTCATTAGATAAATTTACCAAAAATTGTAGGACAATCATAATGAAGCCAAAATACAGTAAAATAAAATAAGTCGGTAATTAAAGTAACCATTTGCATATTTAAACTAACGATTTTTTACAAAATATTTATTATCTATTTCGGATTAGTTAAAATGCTAAGTAAGATTTGTAAATTATAGACATATTGCCTAATAAAATAATATCTAAATATAATTAGATTTCTGTGTATTGTATTCTACAAATTTATATTACAGTTAATTTACACAAATGTTACTAAAAATATATTTACCAATTAATGGCATAAATACAAAAGAATAAATCACGAAATACACAAACTATTCAATCACACACGATCACGTAGAATTACTGACAATTATTGGCAACTGACTTTAAGCGATACGCTAACTAGTGGCAAAAATTCCAACTCTAGGAGTTGAGATAAATTTGGTGCGCTCTGTATATAAAACATTGTCGTATCTGAAAAAAATAATATTATTTAATTATTTCTTGCTTTCTATTATAATAATTTGTGAAATTTGCCACCGTAGATCTGTTTTGCAGATAGTGTATTGTATGTATAATAATTAACTTATTGTATTAATTATTATATACAAATAATTGCATTCTAACCTTAAAACAAGTTTGTTTTCGAAGTTTCGTTAATTTTTGCATAATTGTTTTTTATATTAAAATGAGTAATATTTACTGTTCTGTACCCCAATGCAGGTCGTTATTTAAAAAAACAGAATATGTAAGTTACATTCTTTCTCTCAAAAAAAATAAAGATTATGTTATCATCGAGAACAAATTTGGAGATAAAGAGAAAATTGACCGGCGAAAAACCTGAATAATAAAATTTAAAATAGGGAAACCAGTTTCTAAATTTATAAAGGTCTTTACATTTGGCTGATAGTGATTATTTTACCAGAGGTATGTATACTGCAAGAGGAAAAGTTTTATTTGCAATAAGTATATGTTCTTTTTTAAATATTAATACAAATAAACGAAAATGTTTAAAAAAAACTGCTGTACCTTCCAAAAATTTGCCCACTTTAAAGCATCAAGACAAACCTTCCACTAGCAGTAGCCGAAATTCTCGCTTATTTGCAAGAAATTATAGATAAAATAAAACTAATATTTATCATGTTGAAAATGTATTGCATTCTTAAGCAGAGTTTGTTGCTGCCGAAGCTTTATTAGTGTAAAAAACACGAAGAAAACACAAAAACACTCCTACAAAGATTATAGTTATCATATGGTTATCTCAACTCCGTGAGTTCAAGTAAATTCCGCTTTGGCGCTGCGAGCTTAAAGTCAGTTGCCAATTGCAAATAACAGCAAAACAAGGAATGAAACAGCGCAATGTTTGCCCTCTGCCGCCATATTGGACCTTTAAATAGTCACGTGTTCTGGATTGCCTAATTGTAAGGTTATGTGCTTTGCTTATAACCAGGGAATCTTATAACCAAACATTTCGCTAGTTGTGGAAACTGAGATCTGTCATTATGTTACTTTTATTATTATTTAACGGTATGGATAATATAACTGTATTATTAGTAATACGTTCAGTGGTGAAAAGAAGAAGGCTTGCTCGAGTTGCAACAATACTTTATAAACAGTGTCGTAGAATTCATCAGTGGTGGATACATCGGATAAATCAAAAACGATTACAACAGGGAGATTGGAACAATTTATTAAACGAAATGAGACTGTTTGAAGAAGAAAAACTTTTTAATTACACAATATTAACTGTTGAACAGTTTGACTTTTCGTTAAATTTAGTAAAAGAACCACTAAGGAAACAAGATAAGTTTAGAAAAACAATTCCATCAGGGCAAGTACGTTAATATATCGATTAATAAATAATAATTAGTTAATTGAGCAAATTTTTGTAGATTTTTAGCAGCCCGTGACTCTTGGCATGCCGCGTTGGGGCGTAACTGTGGCGAAACATCAAATATACATGTCAAAACATATTATTTTCATCTTGATTTTAAGTTTTAAATACAATCTTATTATATTATATCAATACAAATTATATTTTTGAAATTTAAAATGCTCTGTGTAATAATTGTGGCACATTCAAAAAAAAATTTTAAATTTCCTTTTACATTATTTTTAGTTTATATACATTGATTAAATTGTAAAGTCGTTATATATGTGAGTATCAATTAATTACACAAATAAAAGAATTTGTAAACAATTTCAAATATCTAACTAAATTGTCTTTTCGTTTAAATGTGAACACACAAGAACAAAACAATAACCATGTGTTACGAGGTGGAAACGGTTTGAATTTTTGTGACAAAAACAAATGAAAGCGACAAAAACAAAGACAAAAACAAATACTATGTTAAGAGGTGGAAACGTACAATACTCACACATACAACATTTTACAAAGAATATTTCAAAAGTATAGAGACGTTCCCGATTTTTATTTTATATTTCTCAAATGTTAAGGGAAAAAAAAATTCTAATTATTTTTTCGTACATAAAATCTATGTTTCTTAGCAATAGTAATAAATATTTGAAAATGATGTCATTTAAAAAAAGGAAAAAATATAAATAGCTGTAAACACAAACATTAAAGAAAACCTTAACTGTAAAAATTCACACTCTAATAAGTTAAAAAGTTTTATTAATTTATTTAAGTAAAAATATTATTTTTTTGATCGCAGTATAAATTTAATTTTCAAAAAAATATATATACAACAGAGTAGGTTGGAAATCGTGGAAAACGTCATTCTTTTTATATTTTTTGTTTCATTTCTCATTTGCGAATGATCAAAGATATACAATATCCTCGGGGGAACACCTACTCAAATACCATCTGTTATTTTTATTTTGCTTGATTCTATTATTTTTATGTGAATATACAATACACTATGCAAAAATCTGCAAACTATACAAGATACAAGAAATATATTTCATCGCATTCTAGGGACCTTAAATCGTGCTTATTCAGTAAAATCTGGATATGTGAATTTTAGCATGAATCCAATACCTCTCTTAGCGAGATGTAAAAATGTAACAATCAAGCCTCAGAGGTAATGACATTTAAGACTTAAAAAACGGAGTAATATAAATGATTAGTTTATTATATACAAAATTAAAGTCAATTGACTCTTTTTGGGTCATTAGTACCCTGTACGTTAGCTTTTACTGTATTATCACTTCATTTTCATTTCATCATATTTAGGTATAAACACGAAATAATTAATTGTGGCCGATCCTAATTTTTATTATTATGTTATCATTAATTTTTAAATACATTTTAGCAATCTCTTTTACATATCTAAAGAAATATACAATTTTTTTGTGGTCACATCCCATTGAGTTATGATGGAATTATTCTAACAATTACCTCTAGTATAACGTATAATTTAAATGGTCTGTACGTATAATGTGTATTCGTATTTTGTTTAATGTCTAAATGTACTGCGTCATAAGTATGAGTACCTATAATAATTTTCGCGACTATGGTTAAGAAGTTCGAATTAGAAATAATCATAATTAAAAAAAAAAAATTAAGGAGTTGTGTTCAGAGATTTTTAACTAATCCGTTATTGTTTCATTTTATTTAGCAAAACAATTTTATTTACAAACAAAATATATTCGTTTCTAAATATATGTATATTTTGTTTGATTTACGAGCAAAATACGTAGGTAGTAAAATAATATTTACATGTAGAAATAATTGCGTTGCATAAAGAAACTATTTGACGTTTTATTTTCTGTAGATTATTCTTCCATTACTTCCTACAAGATTATTTAATTTGATGATGGCAAAAAGTTAAATGACAATACCGGTAAACTTGCGAAACTGAAAATAATTACATAACCGTGTTTCGATTGGGAATTATCATGGCAAAAACGCGACAGTCGGCCATCAAAACAAAGAGTACTGCTATCTTCAAAGCACATATAGGTCACGATGGTTATATTGTTTAGCCGTTTTTCCAAGCTAATCACGATGTGTCAGCTGTTTTCTGAATGTTAAATATCGGAATGCGACAAGGAAATAAACTGGGAACACACCTAGTGCACCAAACTTGCCGGAGGAAATGTACCAACAACTACGTCATAAACTGCCACTGCCAGTTGCCATGCAACTCGACAATATCGAAAATGTTTCATATGATCATTCATTATTTGTAACACAAAATAGCATAGCCGAAAGATAAACATTTAAATAAATTTGCACATAGAAGCTAGAAGCATACTCAGAAGTGAGTAATTGGTGAAAATTATTTTTAGGTTATGCCGTTACGGTAAGTATTTGCAAACTGACAGATGTTCGTATAAAAAATTTCAAAATACAAAGACACTCTTTAGCTGACTTCCAAGACATTGAGTTTGTTTAACAAGATTATAAGGGCAAGGAAACAGACCTGTACTGTAATCGAGGGGTGAACTACCTAACGAAAAATGTACACGAAATACTACCAGTATTACTGAAATATTGCCAGTATTCCTGAAATATTGCCAATATTACCACAAAATACCAGTATTGCCGAAGTACTTCTACAGTACTGCCAGTTTTGTTAGCGTACTGCAGGGGTCTTAGCAACAAATTTAATAATTTATTTAGGAATTTAGGACATTTTATCAACAATAATTATGACAAATTTAGGACTTTTATGTTTATTAAACAAAATAAAAAATACCCTTACCTAATAGATATTTACACACCAAATGAGCTAAGGTAATGTTTATTCATGAAAGTTTAGCTCACGAGCCCGTAAGGGCGAATGAGTTAATTTCTTCGAGTGAATAAAAATTCTTAGCTCACGTGGTTTCTACAATATTTTATTCAATTTTAACGAAATAGTAATAAAAACTATTATAATATTTAATTTTGACAAAACAAAAAACTAATCAGTTAGTAGACTGTGCATGACAATCGTCGATGATAGATGTCAAGTCGTCTATTTAAAAAGCTTTATTGTCTGTCATATGTGCTGTGAAAAATAATGAAAATGACTGATAATGTCTAATAATACTATGGTAAGTGTTAATTTCGTGCCTGATGTTATTTTAAATGCATTATTTGTTGCAGAGTGAATTAAAAAAATGTGAGAGTGATTTAAAAATTTTAATTCACTTGTGAAAAAAGTGTTACTTATAGTTGTTGCTACGGAGTTAATAATGACAGTTTAAAACGTCAAAATTGAATAAAATATATAAAATTATTCGTACATATAAGATGTCGATTTGCATTAGTTATTCGAATTTGTTAGTAGAATTTATGATTTTTTATGACATACTTTTTAATTTATGACAATTTTAGGATTTTTGGGTGAATTTATGAATTTTTAGGAATTTATGACAACTAAGACCCCTGGTACTGATAATATTGATAATGACGTTCCAGAGAAAGCAATACGTATATAAGTAGATGTAATAAATACGTTTTATATGAAATTTAAAATATTGCGGAAATAATTTAAAATAAATATAAATATATCATCAAGGCATATTACCCATTTCTGAGTGTGCCACAATCTGCTTTATCGCAGAACGCAGATACCGGTAAAGATGATGACATATTTGTACCGTGCGAGCGCTTACCAGGCGTCACCTCACGGGCACTCATTGCTGGCATGGAGAGTGCACCACATGGGTCACTTTTGTGCCATTTAAAATTCGAAATATTTGGCGTCTGTCGGGATCGAACCCGGTTCCCCAGGTTCGCGACCAGACACTCAGGCACGCGGCCACGGGACCCCATACAAAATAATAATTTCCATTGAAAAATTAAAAAAATATATATATACGTACACAAAACATACTAAGTATTCATGTAAAAAGGTTAGGAATTTTTAAATTCTTTACAGTTTTTATTATTAATAGTCATTCATTCCGTTTATTTCCAAACGTGTTTGTTCCTAATATTTTGATAGATATAGAAATATGAAATTCTTGTTTACTTCTTGTATATAAATTACATATTTATATTGTTTAAAAAATAGATTTTTTAAAAATTAGACATCATTTCAGAGATTTATTAACTACTACCTTTCTTTCCAGCAATAATTATTATTTTTAAAGTAATTGTACTTTAATTAATTTTTGGGTAGAGAAATTGATAATGGATATTGATTATTTTTTGGCAGTAATTCATCCAGCTCTTTTAGTGTACAACTTTACTAACAGACAAAAAAACATGTACGTAAATTTCAAATCAATGAACATATTATTCTGATAAGAGTGATAAGTAATACAGATAACTTGTATATTTATAGAAAATAATGTATCTAGCATTTTAATTTTTTATCAATGTACTGAAGTTCTACTTTTTTTATCAAGAATGTGGAATTTAGTTGCCGAGGCCGTAGGACCGAGGAAAATAAACCATTTGAGTGATAAAAAAAGAACTTTAGCGCCGAGGTGCATATTCAATTTTATTTTAAATCGAAAAATTGTGAAAATGAAAAGAATATTTATTTTTATAGGTTAAATTCACATATATGTCAGTTGCTGTCAGTCAAACAAACGAACTTATTTTTAGTTATAGTGACTGTATATACATAGTGTGGCCAATCGCCGCCATATTTAGGCAAAATGCGCGGGAAATTTGAATTCATATGATGTGATAACTAAACAAAATTCGATAAACAATTAATGAAAGAGCATATTAAATGGAAACAAAATATTTATTTTTACAAAAATACAGCACTGAATTACAAATAGAGGTATTATATGATATTTTTGTATAATTCATCTCTAATTATACAAATATTTACATACAAATAATAAATATATACGTACGCCCCCATTTGAAAATTAACACACGCTTTAAATTTTAAACTATACTTTTGATTCTTCGAAAAATGCTAGTTTTAAAATATTGATATTGATGAATTTCCTTTGTTAGATTCATTCTTGTAATCAGCATTATTTGGTTATAATCAACATCCTTTGTTGTAATCAATAATTTTACAATTTTAATTTGCAAAATAACAATGCCAGAAAATTATCCGTTTGGCAGGATATTTCTTTTACTTTTTTATACTAAATTTTAATAGTAAATAAGGGAAATTCAATATCGGCAGAACAGAAAAATAAAAAGATCTTACCTTCAAAATTATTATTTTAATATAACGAGAATAAAAAAATATCCGTTTTTACTTATATCTACTATATATTAACTGTGTTGTGTTGTTTAGTATAGAGAAACATATTAATACAAAACGTGTTAATGGTCGCGTTCAGCCGCACCTAGCTGCTAGCTCGCTAACCTCGTTGAACGGTCCGCTGACCGACCGCTAGATTCTAGCTGCTAGTCTGGCGGGCTAGCGAAAACAAAATGCGCTAGATGACCTAGCGTACTGCTATAACTGTCAAAAATAGGAAATATGGCGCTAGTAAATTCAAATGAAATAATACAATATGAATATGAAACCATGTCCATAATTTGTAGGTTAAATTTGACAGATGTATATGAATGGGAGTACTAGCGGTCGAATTACCACGACCGCTGCTAGCTAGCGCTAGCTAGCAGCTAAATAGCTGCTGGGTGCTGCTGAACGCGACCAATAACAACTTTGTATTGGTCGCGTTCAGCCGCACCTAGCAGCTATCTAGCTGCTAGCTAGCGCTAGATAGCAGCGGTCGTGGTAATTCGACTGCCATCCATATACATCTGTCAAATTTAACCTACAAATTATATTTTCGCGGGTAGGACGTTGCCATTTGTGTGAAATAATAACTTAAAATGAATAATAACAATTGGTCTTCTGAAATGAAAATTTAGAAGACTTAAATATTTAGATATGAG
Source organism: Ophonus ardosiacus (assembly GCA_943142095.1). Classification (NCBI taxonomy): domain Eukaryota; kingdom Metazoa; phylum Arthropoda; class Insecta; order Coleoptera; family Carabidae; genus Ophonus; species Ophonus ardosiacus. The sequence continues at coordinate 43,705,558 of OW964824.1, forward strand.
CCGTGTGGACATGGTTTCATATTCATATTGTATTATTTCATATGAATTTGAATTTACTAGCGCCATATTTCCTATTTTTGACAGTTATAGCAGTACGCTAGGTCATCTAGCGAATTTTGTTTTCGCTAGCCCGCTAGACTAGCAGCTAGAATCTAGCGGTCGGGCAGTGGACCGTTCAACGAGGTTCGCTAGGTTAGCGAGCTAGCAGCTAGGTGCGGCTGAACGCGACCATTGACACACTTAACCTAACCAAACACTTTTGAGTTACAAATACACATATAATTTAATTATTTACACTATTGGAATTATAAATATAGTATAATTACTTTAAATTTAGATATAATTCACAAACAATATCTTAAATTTCACTTTTCTGAACTTAATGCATGTAAACAACATTTGAGCTTAGCATAATATCCGCCATATTTAGGCAAATTCGCGCTGACCAATCAAAATCGATCCCCCTGTTGGCCACACTATGTATGTACAGTCACTATAATTTTTAGTGTTACGAACCTCCGTACATTGAAGTTATCGTAAAGAACACTCAAAATTATGTGTTATCTCAAACTTCATTGGAATTATTTAATTCGTTCTTGCACATATTTGATCATTTTACGTACAAATTTACTATTGTACATCGTACACCTTCCCAAAATACCTTAATGTACAATAATTATTATAATTTTGGCAACACTGCATGAAATTGTCGTATAATGGATTACTTTAGTGCCGATTTCTGAACTTTTAATGACGATTTTTGGGCCCTTATTAGTGACAATTTCAAATAAAAGATAGAGATTGATCAAGATAATGGAACAGTGCCTTTTATTCGTGTGTATTAAAAATTACACAAAAAACTGATTAATATATTTTGTAAGTCATGGAGGTCATTTTGGTATTACCATTATTATTTTAAAGCCAGTGGTACTCAACTTATGGATCAATGTTATATTTTTTAAATGGCATTATTTTTTATTAACTCATTTAAAAGTTAGTATTTTATATCTATTAATTTTTTAAGTAGGTTGAGTAAACATTCAATCATTAAATAAAAGAATAGTTTTTTAAGAACTAAGTGCGGGAAGCCAATGTTCCCGCATGAGTGCCTTCAATTGCGCGAATGCGTGGAAGACGTCTTCACGCAAGTGGTTTGTACAATATTTTTTGTACGAGCAGAGGTATTTAAAAAAAACATCAAAATCTTTATTTTAAAGGGAACATAAAAATAAGTAAGCAAAAACCATTTGTTTTACTAGAAATATTTGTTCATTTAACATTTGTATATTTTCGATTTTTTTTTTTATTAATTTACTCCTAGTTGTTTAACTTTTAATAAAGGTAAATCCATGTAAGTTGTATTTCATAGACTAAATTTTATTTATCAAGAACTTTTACATTCGAGTCGATCGGGAAGTAGTTGTTCCTGGTCGCATGCGGGAAATGTCATTTTGAAGGTTATGAGTACAAACCGTCGTTTTGTAACAAAAAAAAATACAGAACTTTACCCAAATATTGTTTTTTTATTGTATTTACGTCTTCTGCACACATACAATTCTAATTATATCTATTTTTCATTGTATGAGGAAGTCCCTAAATGTCAGAGATTCTTCCAATTCATTAACAAGATTGGCAGTATTTCTAATGGATACTTATATGCAGGTTAACTATAATTTTAAATATTTAATTAATAAAACCATAAGAAAGATTAAATATACTTCCCAGAAGAAGCTTTCAGAATGTAACTAAAACTTTTGATTTTTGACACTGACATCCGTCATTTACAAATTATGTTATAAACTGGTTTCCTTAGTGTAGTTTAGCCTACTCTACTTATTACATCCCGTTATTCTATATATTATAGCGTCTATCTCTAAATTTATAGAATATATAATAATTTTTTTAAATGTATCAGATGTAGAATTTTATGTTCTTCAATATTAGTAATATCAAAAATATTCAAAAAATAATATTAAAAAGAATTTTTTATAGAAGCTACTACTTCTTGGTTGTTCAAGTTACCAAAACCTTTTCAGCTCTTCCCAGGAATGTCAGATCGAGGAATTCATAGTTCAACAGGTCTTAAGTCTTATAGTTTTTGAGGAATTGTCCCTCCATCCAGACATACACAAAAACACACACACATACCATACACACACACACATCATTGTAAAAATGTTAAAATCGGATTCTAGTGTTCTTGAAACGTGCTTATTCATTAAAATTTGGATATGTGATTTTTAGCATGATTCCAATACCTCTCTTAGCGAGAGGTAAAATTGATAAAACATAATTTGATGAATAAAACAAAACTTGTTGCATAAAAGTGATTACTATGGAGTACTCTCAAGCACAAAAATTTTTATTAGTGAAAAACATATGTATCGTCATTACCATAATCTATTTAAAAGTAAATTAGTACAACTAGCAATAAGTACAAAAAAGTGATAAAATATTTTTTTTTTGCATATTTATTTTACAAATTACCTAAAGTTAGATTTCAGTTAATGTTAATTTTATTTGTTTACTCTCTATATTTCGCGGAATCTGTAAACAGTAAACAAATATTTCCAAACATCTGTAAAATTAAGATACATTTATAATTCCATTTTAATTAGTAAGTATATCATATCAACAGTTATTATATGTAAGTGAAACTTTCATAAGGTGATGATTAATTTTCAGTATTTATCTGTGACCGATATAAGGTGAGCTGTCCTACTATTTACCGATTTCACATATTCCGTATAATTTCTGAAAGTTATGGATATTAATTAGATGAATATTAGAATTTAAAAATAAAGTAGCTTTCAAAAAATTTGCTGGAAAACATATACACATATGTGACAGGATATCGCTTTATAGTATAGTGATTTATATAATAAATATATGTACTTTACATACCGTTTTGAAAACCGTTTTCAAATAGTATATTAAAGAACAAGTTTTATAAGACACTTTTTTTTCGCACGCGTCAAAATTTAGTTTTCTAATTGACAATTACGAAAAAAGTTTTATAAAATGAGTTATTTAGTATTTTTTTATATTTTGCGCCTTCTACATACTAATTTAAAAAAAAAACTGCTAATATTAAACTGAGCGAATTTAGGGAAATTCGTAGTTGGTAACACTGAATTGACCACATTCAATTATTATTTAAAAGTTAATGTCATTTCATATTTACAAACAAATTTAAGTAAATTGAAAAATTGAAAAAAATTGTGCAAAAAATTAAGTGAATTTAGTGTAATCATGGAAGATGAAATTGCACTTCGCCTGAGCTACGTAATATAGCTCAGACCAATGTAGATAATCTACTTACTAAAAAATCAATTAACTAAAAATAAATTACGTAAAAAAGGGTTAAGTAAATGTAATCTAGTAGCAACCGTTTAAAACAAAAAATTGCGTATCGAAATGAAGGCCATTACGATACGCAATTGCGTGTCGTATTGACTTCATTATGAACGAAAAATCTAAAAAGTTTTTAGTTTTGAAAACGCCACATATATGGGGTCAAAACAGGCTTAAGATAACTCAAAACCCTTTTGACACTGTATACATAGCGTTTTCAAAATTAAAAACGTTTTGAAAACTGTTTTCAAAACTGCATATAAACTAAGTAATTAAAAGCAGTATTAATGTCGTATGAATGACTATTAAAATTTAACAAAATTTATCTTTAAATAGCAAACATATTATATATAATAAAGTTTGTAAAGAATTAAGGGAGCGTGTGATCAATATTTTTTTTAGTTTTATTATATCAGTACAGAAAAAATATAGATATCATATTTGTTCGTTTTTAAAATCTGCAGAATCAGGTCATTAAATTTATGTGACGTCAAGTGGTTATTATTTGTCATATTTAGACATATTCGAATTGAGCTAGTGAGTTTTGCTTTTATGTTTACATTTACATTTTAAAAATAGTTTTAAGTAATAATTCAATGTAAGAGTACTACAATAAATATTACGCTAAAAGCGATCACAATGTCAAACTACAGTTACAAAATTTCACCCGCTGTTTAGTAATTATCTCTTTCTATTGGTGGTGGACTCAATGAAGCCAAACATATTTAAATAGAAATAGAAAATAATATCTACCATTATTTATTTAAATTTCATTAAGGCCACATAACTTATTTAAAAATAATTGAATTCTGAATTTTTTAACATTTTTTTTATGCACTTATTTATCTACAATCATTACCAATGAATTTCACTACGCTTATTATAGCCATCTCAAATGTCACTAAAATTACACAAATGAAACATTGTATCATGTCCAGAAATTATCTGTCACAAACACTATTAATTTGAATATTTAAATTTTTAAGTATTGTATGCACTTTTAATAAACTAAAAATACATTTTGCACATCTAAACTTCATTGACAAAGACCAAGGAGGATCAGAGACGCCGACACTATCCTTTATTAAAATTATTGAGTAAAACATGTTTTCACTCTTTTGAAATTGGCAATAATAATACCTATTAATTCATGTTCATGTGAGCGATCATTCATTAAACGATTAAAATCGTATATTAGATTCCGATGAACCAGGAGTGACAGCGCAATAGCCCTAATGTCAATTATTGAGAGTGTAGATGATATTAATGTCGAAGAAATTATAGATGAATATAGAGAAATTATACAAAATTATACAAAAATTCAAGGATTTCAAGTAGGGTTTCTGAATTCTAATGTTTTTCCAGGTTTTCTAGAGCGGTAGACACCATGTTCAAGTAAAATACCACTTCCGAAAGTTATGTAATGACCAAAAAGGGAGGTGCACAACTAGATGTTATAATAGTCCTAAATACAAAATTTTAACTTTCTACGGCTTCCCGTTTTTCAGTTATGCGAGATACGTACATACGTACGTACAGACGGCACGACGAAATTAGTCAAAATAGATTCAGGGATGGTCAAAATGGATATTTCCATTGAAATCTGGAAACTGAAATTTTTCGCGATTACAATACTCCCTTTACATCGTACAAGAAAGTAAAAGTAAAGTTTTGCCATAAAATGTCATAGTGTGTAAGTAATATAAAATCTACAAAATTATCTGTTATGAATGAGTTATGCGTTAATTTACAGAAATTTGTTTGTTAAGATGAACTGGAAAAACATGGAGGTACGCAAAACAGTAAAGTACAACTTCCGGTTAGCTAATGATAACTAATTCTCGATTAAGAGAACATGCAATCATACGTCATAAATCATTACAAGTATGTCAGTTATATGTACTAAATGAACATACACAGTACATACTATTCCAAGTAGGTATATTATATTATGTTCATGTACATGTTCAAAAAAATGAAGATATTATATATTCTCCATCTCCAATATGTAATATGCATATATCCACAATATACTTTTTGTTATGTCGGTACATTTGAATACATATTCAGAATATGGCTGCTATCCGATACATACTGTCCAGTTCATATTAAATACGTCTTTGTAACACACTCTTTGTTATGGGCCATCCAGCGAATCAAGCGGTTTACGTCATAAATACAATATCACTAGAAACAATGACGTCATATGTTAAAAAGTTTACATGAGCATGTAAAACGGATTAAAATATGATCTGTGGGTTGTCTTCATAAATCCAAATCTTTTTTAAAACACGTCTGGTATAATTTTTTTTTTTTTCAGCGAAATCCAATTTCATTTAAAATATTCTGGACGATACTGCTTACGCCGTCATAAATACTTCATTCTTGTAGTATATGCAACAAACTATCTAGTATTATATAAGATCCTTAAAAAAATACAGAATACTGCATTACCATACAATTTCTCACTGTTTCTGTACATTGCGTATAGCGAAATATTACCTCAATATTACAATTCAGTGAAAGAGCCCACCAATCTATTTTTCATTTTCAAAGTAAGTCAATAAATTAACTACAAGCTCTTGAATTTGACATGACAGAGCATTTGACATTTTGTCAATGAACAACGAAACCAAAAACAAAATGAAATCACAATACAGGTTGAAAAGTATAATATAGACATATAATATTTAGTAATATTCATGTTCAGAATTACCAATATTAAAAAATATAATCAAACGTCATTTTGCAAAAAATTACAAAATTTTACTTAATAATAATGTATCCAAATATAATTATTTCTATTAAAGGTGTCAAATACATAATAATAATAAGAAAATCAATAAAATACCATTAATAAAATATATTTTAAAAAATAAAGAAAATTTCAAAAATCCCTAAACAATGACGTAAACCGCTTGATTCGCTGGATAGCCTATACTTACTTTAACATGAGGTACTAGCTATGGTAGAAATGAAAAGGCAGAAGACTTACGTCATAAAAAATATCCCTAAAGTAATGACGTCATATACTACTACGTTTACATGGGATACTAATTTATAAGGCGCGAGTAGTCATGTGACTTTGTTGGTTTTTCTTGACAAGCAGATATGGAGGTTCATGATAGAATGACAGCTAGTAATCATGTACATAGATGTCAAATGTCATTATTTTTGATTCCAAATTACTGAGTTTCCATTTTCATGTGATTTATTTAACTCGCCAAGTAAAGTCCATTCCTGGTGACAAAGAAACCAAGTATTTTCTTAAAAAAGTGCAAAAGTAGTGATTTTTTTTCAAAATTTATAAAAATAAAACCAGGTGAACTTAGCAAATCTTGAAATTTTTAATTAAAATTTATGACATTTTTAAGTTATGTACATAATTATTAGCTGTCATTCTGACACTGGCCCCATACCTTCTTTTCAAGATTTGCTTATTTGCAGGGCATCTTTTGCTCTCTAAAAATACATAATTTAATTAAAGATTAACAACAAAAGAAATATTTGAAAAAAATTACCGTTCGAGCGGCCTTCAACAGAATTAATAGCCCACCGTTGAACAATTCCCGTTCGAAATAGTTCACAACATTTTTTCTGAGATTGCTTTGTTAAAATTTAGGCATTATTATGGATGTATGATATATATTAGTTATTAAAGCAAACAAGTAATACTGTAGCACAAGTCACAAATACTTAATGCAGAGAAAACTAACAACAAATTGACAATAGTGACAGGATTGATATTCAATCGATATAAAATTTAATGTAAATATTGTCATGCCAACGTATGGTATAAAAATCAACTACAATTATTTCGAATAATTTTATACTCCGTAAAAGGAATAGAGACTGACTTAAAATAGTTGTAAATTTCATTAATATACACGTTTTTTAATACTAGTATTTTTCTTTCTTCTGAATTTAAAAATAAATAATTTCTACAAGTTATATTTCATTTTATAATGTTTTTTTCAGGTCAATGACGCAAGTCTTCTGCCATTTCATTTTATATGCTCTTACTCCTACGTAATAACACAATAGTAGAGTTCGTGACACGAGTCACAGGCGAATGATGCAGGTGCTAGCACTGCCACACCAAGAAAAAAGGCTTCGCACAGCGCTGTGAAACAACTATCACTATCAAAATCAAATTCACAGCAATCTATTAAAAATTTTAACCGTGTCAAAAAGTATAAGAGCTCTTATGGGCTTAGGGAATAAAAATCATAAAAATGCATTGCATATTACGCATCGCTATTAAGTTAGATATTAAGAACTACAATCAATGTGTGGGAATAGAAAATAGTAGGTATATTGGCCGTAGGCCAGTGGCGCAACCACATGAGTGTAAAAAAGTTTCACACATTCTACGATCGATTTTACAAACATACTCAAAATTCTGAAATATTTTGCTTGTGCTGTTAAACTGTCAAAATAGATCACAACATTTTATTAACGTTTGAAAAATACCTATAAAAGAGTGCGTAAACTCATAAGAAATGTATTGTATTTCACGCATCGCTATTAAAAGTGCGTACATGCTAATATGACGTCACGTAAACGATGATGATTTTACGTGAAGTATTAAATTGTTGATACCCACATTTCCTATTTATTTATATTGATTGCACGTGTTATGTGATTTCACATTAATGCAACAAATGACAACAGTGTGTTTTCTCGCAATATAAATAAATAGGAAACGTGGGTCTCAACAATTTGACACTTCATGCCAAATCATGTGAGTTTACGTGACGTGATAGTAATGTTCGTGTGTATGCACCTTAAAAGTCAGACTTCACGTACTGCAAACTGCGCTCAAACAATTAAAGTGAAGTTACTATTTTACGCATGAGACCAAATAAGAAATATTTTGTTGTGTGAAATTCATGTTAATATTCTGTGCCTGTGTGATAATAATACAGTTACAACAGCAAAACTAAAAAAATTCGATTTTTATTTTGCATCTAGACCAACATATCCTTTTAATTATATTACGTGAATAATTCAAGCTTACTGCCACAGCAAAAACTAATCACCGTAATGACCACGTAACATAGTGATAGTGAAGTTAAGTTAACCTTTATGAAATTTATCAGTTTTAGAACATACTCCTATTTGAACTATCGACTAAACTTTGCTTATGTTTATAATTAGATTCTATCCTGGCAATTAAACAGTTTATATTGGTAGCTCGTTTTCTACTGGATAACTACGCCCAAACGATTTTACTTTATATCCTAGAAATTGTGAAGAAAATTCATAAAAGCAAAAGCTAATCGAGGTCAAGAAGAAATTATCTCCACGTAAACCTAGAAATGCTTGTAAGTGATTAATAGCATATTATATACGGAAATTCTATACGGCGAAATATCGATTCGATACGTCATAGAATAGACAGAAATGCTTGCAAAAATTTTCTGAATATAATTTAAACGATTGTATTATGGTACAAAGAATGTCAGATAATATATCACTATAGAAAAAACACATTCCATATAAAAGTTTTATTTCTTTTTTCCATTAATAAGACAATTATATTTTTTAAAACGATATTGAAGAATTGAAGTAATAGCATAATTACTTTCAAAGTATCAATTTTAGGCTAATAAATAAGTCGAAAGTACTTATTAACGTACAAGAAAATTCCGAAGTTAATTACTATAATAATTTTCAATTGAGTTTATCGTTATTACTTCATTAACTTCGTAATACAAATTATTAATCATCATTGAAATTAATTTAAGCAATCAACATTTCATCATTATTATAACGTTTCATACTTCTTTACTAATCTTATCGCATTTATAGAGCAATTGGAAATTTGAAAATATTACGCAGATGCATTGTTAATATTATCGAAATTTATGTTATCTACGTACTAGGATATATTACGAAAATATAGTACAAATTATGAATAATATTTTTACGTGAAATACCATTAAGCAAAGACAATTACATAAATTTGAACGAACATCATATATATATGTGTTAACAAGTGCTAGAAATCTCAGTCAAAAAGCATTTATTTTCTTACAATACCGACATTTCGGTGCACTTTCTGGGTAAATAAGATCTTACAAAATATTACACCTCATGTACACAAAATACATTCGTTCTATTACATTCAGTTTTGAAACATCGTACAAAAATTCATAAAAAGCACATATTTATCAGTATCCACTCAAATTCGACACAGCGACAATCGACAACAGAATGGTGTTCTCTTTGACTGACATTGTTAACATTTAAAAAATATTGTTTTCAAACTTTTGAATAGAATATAAGCCGACATCTTTTCACTATTAACAATGTAAATTATTTCAGAAATACACTGCACGACAAAAGTTTGAGATCACCTCTCAAAAATAGGAAAACGGCGCAAAAAAGCAACAAAGTTGTAATTATAACCACAATAGGCCCATGAACCATTTTTTTAAATTTTAAATAAAAGTTCGTTTAATTTTAAAGCAATTCGTGGTATAAAAAGTCATAATTGTTTTTTGTATAACTGCATTTGATTTTTAAAGAAATCTATAGCTATCTTTCTCACACTAGTTTCTGTAGTAGGCTGCACGAGAAAGATGCCAATAGTGTGACGTCATCTGTGACACTAGAAATAAATTTAAATATCTCGCAAAGTAATGTTTTTATCTTAATCGTTATTTATTGAGCAGTACTTTAAGAATAAAGTGTACATTTTATTATTTTTTGTTATAGTTTATGGGCCCATTTACTATAGATAATTACAAAATCCTACAATTTAATCATTTAACAGCAAAACAACTAAATAAATACTAAATGATTACAAATTTAAACTTTCTTTTTATCGAAAAATCAACTTTTTGTTTTCATTACTTAAATACAAATATTTTAATTTTATTTTGATATTTGGTCAGCTTGACCAAACAAATTACTCCGATACACAGTAAAAAATAGAAATAACTTCTGAAGTAAATACATATAATAATAGTAGTTTATATATCAAGGGAGTAAAGTTCGTCATTATTTGTCGATAGCGAAGATTGAATCCTGAGGGCGCAGCCCGAGGGATGCAATCGCTTAATAAATAATTAATAATATTCCTTATCTGTTAATCAATATCAATTAACAAAGGACTTGAATCATTTTATTTCCCTAGGGAGTACTTTATTTTCTTAGGGAGTACTTTATTTGCCTAGGAAGTAGTTTACTTCCCTAGATAAATAATGAAGCACATTAAGTTATGATTTTGATAAGAATAAAGTTAACATTATTTATCGGTTGTATATAAATTATATTTAAACATCAATAACAATGAGCAATAAATGTTCAAAATTACAAATGTGCGGACCGGAAACTTTTGACGAGCAGTGTAAGCGGAGTTTTTTCTCCATAAAATATGTATGTATTTAAGAAAACTTAAAAGAACATAGAATTTTTTATAAATAATCAAAATTAACGTATTTATATGAAAAACAATCAATTATGTTTGAAATTGAATATAGATTAATAATTTTATTATTATATTATATAAATATTTTCCATATATGTACCTACATACATTATGTAATGACATATTAATTAATAATAATTTTTTAAATATAAATACTTTTAAAAAGTTAAGTGCTTCATAAATAAATAATTCTGTATTCTATTCAATAAATAAAACCTTGAAACACCATACAACATGCGCAAGCCTTCGGTCAGGTGAATCCGTATTCAGCTGTGCGCTCATCTTTCGCTGTGCTGACGTCATATAACACCGCCTTTTAACAAGACACACGGGGGAATCTACGTAATATAGTTAAGTGCGTAAAACCAAAATACGAGGTAAGCGATCGACATAAACAACTGATTATGCCAGGTTTTGTTTATTTTGAAACAAAATCACAGTTATTAACTAAGGTACTGTTGCCAGCTCGGCTGCCAGTATTAATTATTTGAATATTTTTATTTCTTTATTCTGATTCTAGAAAAACACGCACAGTGAATTAATTTTATTAATTAGAATTCCCATTCTCTTTGATAATATTTAATCAACAAAGTACATATGATTGTGATTAAAATATTTCTAATGAAAATACGAAATATTATGTACAAAAACAATTTAAAATTTCTTAGTTGCATTGAACTTTTTAAAATGTATAGGTGGAACAAATTAGAGTTCCTTATATAAAAAAATTTCTTATTATGCAAGCAACAAAAATTTTTTTGAGACAACTTTAATAAAGACCATAGGAATTTTCGATCGTCTTTTGTTTTTGAGCTACAGGCAAACTCTTGATTTACGCTTATTTTGAAAATTCCTCATATCTCGCTTATTATAAAAGACAAAGAAAAAAATGTTTAGATAATTTTTATACGGTTTTTACGTACAAATAATGTGGTTTAATTAGATTTTACAAAATTTAATAATTCTCGAGATGTAACACAAACATAATATTTTTCATCTTTTTCCTTATTTTATAAGCTTTTCAATGACAAGAATTTTACATTCTTTTGTTTTGAACGTGAATAAAACACAAATTATGTATTAATTTTTGGGGGTAACAAAATGAAATTTATTAAGAAACAAATGAAAAAATCAATTACATAACATCATTTGTTGATTTTCGTTCTGTTTCTTTTAAAAAAATTCTTGGCAATTTTTTTCGGATTAATTATTTTTTATTGACGTTGTTGGCTTTGACACAATTCGAAAAATGTAGTCTAATATGTTTTCTGACATATACAGGGTGTTATGTAAGTAAGTGTTCACCGCTTGACCCATGGTAGAAGGTAGAACTGACCCCAAAGATAGTAAATCTGGCAATAATTTTTGTTTAACATACTTTCTATAAGAACTAGAGACCTTTAAAACTGACCAATCACGTCATAGTTCAAAACTTTATAGAAAAGTAAAAATCAATGTGTTCTCTGGAAAAAATATTGATTGTCAATCTAACGTTAAATGTTTTTGTTGCTTAGACGTACAATTTATATTCTGTTTTTTTGATATTCTCAAAATGCCATTTACCTTCACCAACCGAGAGTATGCAGAGATGCATATGGTTTATGTCGAGACATTACAAAATAGTCGTGCTGCTGTAAGACGGTACAAAGAGTTATTTCCAAATAAACGTCAATGATTTTATATGTCATTTGTGACACGTATCACATTTTTTCCAGAGAACACATTGATTTTTACTTTTTTATAAAGTTTTGAACTATGACGTGATTGGTCAGTTTTAAAGGCCTCTAGTTCTTATAGAAAGTATGTTAAACAAAAATTATTGCCAGATTTACTATCTTTGAGGACAGTTCTACCATTGGTTAAGCGTTGATCACTTACATAACACCCTGTATAAATTAGAAAAATTAGTAAAAATGTAGAAAGTAACATCAAAAATAAACAAATAATTTGTAATTGATTTTTTCATTTGTTTCTTAATAAATTTAATTTTTTTACCCCAAAAAATTAATAATTCGTGTTTTATTCTTATTCAAAACAAAAGACTTGTTACCCATCATTGAAAAGCTAATAAAATACGGAAAAAGATGAAACTATTTTCAACATTATGTTCCAATTTAAAAAATATTATGTTTGTGTTATATCTCGAGGATTATTAAATTTTGAAAAAATCTATTATCTGAACATACAGGATGGTAATTCGAACACCCGAACATAGGACTTTAACATGTAAAATTGAATTTTTATAATTTCTTGCTTCCATAACAAACTGTTTTAAGTTAAAAAAAAAAACGCTTCAAATAAAAGTTGTAGAGCTTAAAATTTTACATTTGTGTCAATAAGCAGAATTAATTTTGGATGCTTTGTAAAGGCAGAAATTAGATATGAAAAATGAAAATGTCGACTATCACCCCAAAAATAACGATAGCCATGAAAAAAAAATTAACAAATATTAAATAGTTTATCTGTCATGTTAGGTTAATTTATTTTTATTTGTAATTCAAGTGCATAATTGTTTTTAAATTAATAGATAATTGTTTAATTGAACAGAAATTATAAATAATACCTAATATAAATTAACTTAAATTGACAGATAAATGGTTAAACATTTGGTATTTTATTTGTTTCAATTCCATGGCTATAGCTATTTGTGAGGTGATTTTCGACATTTTCATACCTAATTTCTGCCGTTACAAATTATGCAAAATAAATGTGTTTATTGATTCAGATTCAGAATTTTAATCTCTATAACTTTTATTTGAATTTTTTTTATCTAAAGTAATTAGGGAAGCAAGTAATTTCGAAAGTATGATTTTCCATATTAAAAGTCCTATGTTCGGGTATTCGAGTCACCAGCCCGTATACTACGAAACACTACTATCTTCATCTTCAAAATAAAATTTTATAAAAATATGTACTCTGGTACATGGTGCTTACATAGCATCTCATAAAAATACGATAGTACTGATTGTAGAAGAGAAACTACTTACAAGAAGTAATGAGAAATTCTTGTTTCTCACATAAATTTCGAACAGGGAGAAATGAACAATATGTTTATGACATTTACATCACGAGCCGAGATAAATCATGGTTCATGATCCATTATTCACGATGGATACATACAAACTCGAAACATTAGCGTTGTCAATATTTATAGCTGTTTGTTCATTTATCCTACACTAGTTAATCATATAGTTGCATGAAAGAGGATTGAAAACTTTTGGGGCTTGTAAAGCTTCTATCAGGTATCGTCTACCACCTACTTATAATATAAATAGAACGAATGTGTAATAATTTCGTTTGGAAATTTAATGAATTTATTCGCCTTCACGTAGCGTAAGAAAATAGCAAATATACACATTGCATTGTTAAATAAATAATGCAGTCATTATACGAATCAAGATATGAGCTTAATGGACAATTTTATAATTATTTATTATTTGTTGTTGCATCTAACATTATATGAATTATAGAAAAAACTTTTATACTATTGTTTCCCATGACCTCCACCAGTTCCTAGAGAAATGTAAATGTCAGTGACTCACCAGGAGCTACCACGGCTTGTTGCGATCTCCTACGATCACGCCGCGGGTGCGAAGGCTGCAAACCTGGAGCAGAAACCGCCCGCTTTGGCCCAGACCCCACTGATGACCGGTTGAAACCTGGTGGACGATACCGAGCGCTCTTCACGTTGTGTTGCAGGAAATGGTGCATGCTATGAGCCTTGTGCATGTTCGCTGCATTCGATGAAGTTGGTAACCTTGGTAAGGAGTTCGTTGTTGCTGTGTTGGTTTGTAAACTGCGAGGAAGTGTTGAACGGCCTTCCATGTCTTCGTCGTCGTCGTCTTCACCGTCGGCTGATCCTCCAGAGCCGCAAGTGGCGTCTGGAACACTAGAGCGTCTCCTGTTTGGCCGGACTGCAGAACTCACAACCCAATGTTTTTCTTCACTGTTTCCTCCGCCCCCGATACTACCGCAGCTTCTTACTCTATCTAATTGTTCTCTGCTTAAACTTTTCGGACTGAAGAGTAAATCTCCAGCAGATCGTCTCTTTGCTGCCATTGCCAAGGCTGAAGCTGATGCTGAACCTTCCTGTCCTATTAATGATAGCTTTTGCCTTGAATCAGTCGCCATTAAAGCTGACTCAAAACTACCACGCCAGCTAAATCGCTCATAATCGCTAGTTTCCCGTTCCTCTGCAATGTCAGATACTCCACTACTGGATTGGTGGTGAGCTCTTGCTTCTCCAAGAAGCAGATCGTGAGATCGACTTCTTGGAAGAATGTTAGGAGTATTTTCTTCTAAGTTAGAGAGATGTTCCGGAAGGTTGCTGTCAGAAGTGCTGTCGTCATCTTCAGTTGTTGTCGTGGAAGCTGATGATAGCTTTTGTTGTAATCTTCGGTGATGATAGCGTACTTTTGGGCTAGTGCTGCAATGGCTTTCTCCACTGGAGACTTCGTGCATCAAAGCCACGAGACGGCTGCCAATGTGGTGCATTACTTTAGCTATTAAAGGTGGGGAACTGTGAGGATTGTGTTGTTTAGTTATATCACTGTTTGCTCCATCTGTTGTCGTCATTTTATTGAATGATGCAACTAATTTCTGATACACAAATGCAGTTTCTCTATTAAGTCCTTGAGATTCATCTAAAATTCCACCATCCCCTTCATCTCCTTCTTCATCCTCCGCAGTTTTATCGAATTTATTTATTATTTGCTGGCAGCTTGCAGAAATTTGTTCCTGAAGGGCAGATTTTTGTGCAACGACTGTAGTTTCTAAATCAGAACTTGTGTAATCTGAAGAATCATATGAATCGCTCCACGTATCTTCACTACTGAGATATTCAACAATTTCTCGAACTTGATCTTCTCGAATTCCCGGAACTGTTTTCATTAAACGTGTCAATTCGTTTTCAAAATAGACTAATTGTGGTGGTTTGTTACGGTTTTTAGTACGTGGACTCGGGACCGGTAGGGGTGAATTTTGTTTACCTAAAACTGGTGTCGTTGGCTTAGAGGACGGATTTAAGTGTGCATTGCTGTTGTTAGCGACCATTGTTTTGAAAAACTGTCGCATTTTTGACATCATCAAATTTGTTTCCTCATCTGAACTCCAGTTGTTAAAGCTATCTTTCCTTGTTAGTGTCGTTGCTGGCGGGACAGAATAATGTAGTCTATCTAATTTTTCATCAGTCGTTCGTTTTTCTTCAGTTATTTTTTCGAGATCGTTCTTTAATTCTAATGTTTTTGTGGTCGGTGAAGTGTCGTTCGAGTTAGTTGAATCGCTATTTGTTTTTTGTTCTCTTAACAAGTCATCGCAGCTCCCAATAAAACCACTGTCACGACTTTGCTGTTTTCTACTGTTAGCGAGATCTGTAGACAGAGGCAATAGAAACTCTGGTTGCGGAGTTTTGTGCCCCTCATCGTCACCATCAGAGTCTTTGTTCTCATTTGCATCCTCCATTGTTGTTTCTAGCCCTTTTTTCTCTTCGTGCGGTGAATTTGAACCCCCACTTATTACACGTTGCTTTTTACATTTTTTGCGTTTAACAGTGTCGAACTGGCCATCTGATTTTTCAAAATTACTAGATGGTTCGTCATACGTGTCTGTATCAGAGCTCGAAGAATTTTCAGATTCAATTTGTTGCGTGTCATTTAGTGGTTCTGTACCAGATAATTCAGCATTTGCTAATAAATTATCAAGAGATGAAGAATGAGATCTACCGGTTCCGCGAGCTCTGACTAAACGTTTTCTACGTTGTTCAGGACTTGGACGCCCTTCACTGTCACTTCCTACACTGCCGTCACTATCTCTACGCTCAGCAGTGAACCCCATAAATCCACTCAAAAAATATTTTTCTAACCTTGACGATGCTAAATCTGTAGGGTCACCGCCATCATTGTTAGTGTCCTCTGGGGGGCCGAGGGAATCCATGCCTTCGCTATATATGCTGCTTGTTTCAGAGAATGCATCTTCATTAACATTTGGCACAGTTCCGTCACCGAGTCGGAAGAAAAAGTACTTTTCTAAGTCAGTAGCAGAGGTTGGTCTCTTTTTATTGTTTATTTGAGACTGCTCTACTTCGCTTTCTTCACAGCTTTCTTCTACAATCGTGTGAAGTGTGAAATCTATTGCAGCTCTGTGATATCCGCGTAGCTCTTCTTCTTGATCCAAGGTCGATGATAATGTGACCTCTTCACCGGAAGACGAATCTGTGGCAGTAGTGGTCGCAAATTCATCTTCATCGTGGCTGATATCCTCCACCCAAGAATCATCGTCAGCTAAGCCTTCTTCTAAACAAACTACATTAGAGAGTGTGTCTCCACCTGTCACTACAGTTACGGAAGGGTCACTATCCGCCAGTACTAATGTATCAATATTTGATATAACTGTCACAGCTTCATTATTCGCATTGTTTACACTATTCACAAGCACTGGTTTTCTTGGCGCATTGTTTGGCTTGACAGGGCTGTCCAAAGCGCGCGCAAAATAGCCAGCGAGGCCTTGTGCGTCGTCAGGCTCCTCATCGTGTTCCTGCCAGTTGGTGTGCTGCACGACGACATTAGAATCATTTTGCGGCAGCACTGTGGTGGTGTCGCTGGGCACGATGTGGACTTGATGTCGCGGCGCGGGCGTGGGCGGAGGCGCCTCCTGCGTGATCATCACGAGGCTCGTATAGCGCGAGCGCGCAGCTGGCACATGGCGCGGCAGTGGCTCGCGGTCGACTGCCGCCGGCGCACCTGTCCGCGCACCTCGCACGCTCTCCCCTGCTTCCTCCACTCGCCTAACGGGGTCGCTAGACCGGATCCCCGCACTCGCACTCGCCAAGCTGTTCCATTCACTGCCGTCGCCGCTGCTACCGCACTGCCCGCTCGCCTCGCTTATTGCTGCTGCTGTTGATACTTCCGACTGCTCGGCAAAGTCGTTGGCGAGTTTCTCCTCCTGTGGGAACGAATCCGCAGCTGCACTTTCACTATTCGCGAACGGTATAACACCGTGAACTCCCGAATGTGATGGAGATTCACAATCGTGTGTTTTATCGTCAACAGATGTTTTAGGGGGCGTGCCATCAAGCTCAAATAGCGCAGATAGCCTCGCCGTGCGCGGATCATTCACTTTCATGTCAAATGGGCTTGGTTCTCGGTGAGTTTCTAAATCATTTGCAATTTGTTTACCTTCGTCACTCACGCGCGCGATATAATCCGTGGGTGCTTCGTGGTCGCCAATTAATTCCGCGATTCTTACAGCATGCGATAGCGCAGGCGGGCTCACGACACGCTGATCTTTCTCGCTCGCTATTTTCCCCTGCGGTTCATTATTGTTGCTGCAAGTTGTAGTTGCATTGTGAACGATGAGATCGATATCTTGTTCCACGGTCTTTTCACTTTCATTTTTTGTTGGAAAACTGACGCTATCGTCAGCTGGCGCAGTGTTATTGACATAAACAGTGTTATCGGCAAATGAATTTGATTTAGAATCACTGATACAGGTATTATTGGACGCGCTCGATACTGAATTATTTTGTATTTCATCCACTTTATTTAAAATTTCTTTCTTTAATAACACAACACTATTTTCACCGAGAATTTGATCACACTCTGGTTTTTCAGAATTTAAAAATTTATCAACATTTCCCCGAAAACTACACTGTTCGTCAGTTTTAATATGTTTTAGTAACACTACAGGTTCTGTATTATTAGCACACTTACTATTATTAACTATTTCATTAAATGAACACGCTGCATCGTCGATAGATCGTATGTAATTTAAAACTACGCAATCCTTTTCTGTATCGGTGTCATTATCAGATGTATCTGTATCAGAATCAGAACTGTCTGTATTATCTTCTATATCACTGGATGAGTCGTTTGTATTTACAACAAACACTTTGCAAAACTTTCTCGGCTTCTGGTCAGCGACTGTGCCAGTATCGTCGCTGTCAGTGTCTGCTGTGCCCGACGAAGACAGATCATCATTCCTGTCAGAACCAGGCGACATTCGACCTATGTCATCATCCTCTCCGTCGCTTGTGACGTCACTACTGGGCAGCGCGTCGTCACTGTCCCGCATGTTACCGCCATTAACGTTGTAAGTACGACGTACGCGCGGTTTACAAGAGTCTTCGTCTACGTCGGAATCGCTGGAGCTGCTGTCCGAGGAGGACATGTAGGTGTTCTCACTGGCCAGGTAGCCGCCGATCATCACCTCACTGTTCACTTCCGCGGCAGTGACGTATTTGTCGGCTAGCGCTGCTGAGGACGCTAGCGCTGCTCTGTCAGCGGAACCAGAGGGGTCATCGGCCTGGTTCGGCTCCGCGTTGTTGTTTTCACGGTTCGAATTCGTACTAGTGTTTACTAAGGAAGCAGCTGCTGGCTCGCTAAGCTCTGCTGATGGCATGTTCCGCTCGGACACCACCGGAGCCGGCATTTTAACACTCACGTCCGCTTCATTCGCTGTTGCACACACACTGTGCTGCACGCCTGCCACCGACACGAACGTATTGCTATTACCGTCGCCACCTGGGCTTATCAACGACGAGATAAGAGAAGCCTGGTTTACAGTCGGCCATAGTAAAGCTCCCGTACGCTGCTGTATCGCTCGCAATCTAGCTCGCAAATTTCCGTCTAATGTATCAGCGGAATTATATAGAATGACTGGGTCAAGAGGGTTCCAAATGGCTGGGACAGGCACTGGGATAGGAACGAGTACTGGAATGGGCACGTACTGAGTGAGAGGTGTTGAAGCGACTTGACCACAACTTTGACAAGGTCCGGTACCAACGCCAACGTTTCCAGTCGTTGTATCCATAGGTAGATCCTCTGTGTCGGATGGTGTACGCATCCGAGACAGAAAACCTGTCGTACTGTCTGAAGATGCCGGCGACCCACTATCTACCCGCGTCACATCTTCATCTGTACCAGTATCACTTTCTCGGGCTCTTCTATACACGAGTGGAGATCCCAGCGGTGAGTCAAGCACCACGCCTCTTCTGTATACTCTAGGTGATCCAAAGGGTGAGTTCCGGTTAGACCAGCAGAGCACCGGGCGGACTGTTGAAGGCTCGAAATAATCCCAGTCGCAGTCGTCAATGGTGAAACTATGCGCTGTGGTGGCGGACGAAGACGAAACGCTGTCATTATCGTCTACGTCCTCCTCCTTGGAGGAGCTGTCGCTACTGATGAACACCAGCTTGTAGTCGTCACCGTCCGGCAATAGGTCTGGCAGCTGGTCCTCTCGTGATTCGGACAGCCGATGACGGCGGCGAGCTGAGACACACACAATCACTGCTGCTGCCCACGTGCTGCTCGTTATGGCCATGCACTGCGAGGCCTACACCTCCAGCCACCACCAACCACGGCTCGGGCTGCTCGCCTGTTCGCCAGCTTGCCTCACTCGCACCGGTTAAGCGCTGCGTGGACGGCGACTAATGTACATAAGCGCAACGTTCAATGTTTTCATCAGGGGCACGGGCACGACTAAACACCCACCCGAGATACAAATTCAAAGTTATAAATCAAATTCTCATTTTATTACCGAGATATTTCCATTCAATTATGCAATTTTTCTTTTTTTTTATCTATGTACCACATCGATCAAATAAATGAGTAAATATCAAATAAAATTTGTTTGATTAATTGACAAATTTAAATTTACGCAATGAAAATATGACAAGTATTAGGTAAATATTATTCTCGCGACATTATCTTATAGTAAATATTATTCTTGGAATGAAGTTAGATAAATATAGGTGGTTTTTTATGGATATTTTACAAATGAAAAGAAATGGTCTGGTATTCAATTATAATACTTCACACAAGCATGGCAATGCGACATTTGGAAAAAGAGCGATAAATTTAGATTCACGTTGTTGAACGAGCAGAAAACACTTTGAAAGTTTACGCCCCATTATTCCAATTCTTATCTCCGGTCGAGAGTAGAACAAAGAGTACGGAGGTAAGCGCGAGGCGAGAGGCGAACACAACGTACAGCTTGTTGATCGTGCGACCGAGCGAGCACGCCTACTAAACTCCCGCATGCACAATGCACTTTTGTGTTATTTATATCAAACGCACGCACTAGCACTGCACTACGTACCCTTCCACCGCCATAAGCTTGCTTAATGTCGTTAATGGTTCACAAGAGCACAAAATAGCGCACTGCAAACCGAAACATTAGTTCAAGGCTTTATTGTTAGTAGGTTACGACTTCTTAAAGTTAGTTAATTCTAAAACTTATGTTTTTGTATTATGTATTATAAAATCTGTTGTTAATTATCATATCATACCCCACAAAAGTTTTCAATGTTAGTGCAAAGTTAAAACAAACACTAATAAAGCTCTATTGGAGTCTAAGGTTATTAAGATAATAAATAAGAAACCCTAAACTTTCATTAAAAGACGCTAAAACTAGGTACGTATTTCGGCATCTAAAGCCCGTTTGACAAGATTTATAATTTTGAACAGAATTCTGAACAAAATTTTTATGAACAAATTTGTGGATAGAATTTTGTGTGTACAAATATTCTGTATGCTACTGTGAACGTAATTTGCTATAAACAATGTTCTTCATAACATGCTGTGAGTTTTTGCTACTTGCTCACGAGTCTAATATAATTTAATAACATTTTATTAAATTTATAACTGTACATAATAATCAACGACCACATAATTATCAAAAATGTTACTGTTAAATGCCAGATGTCATAACACATTGCGCGTGTTCTTTCTGTCCACAATGTTCTATTTTTGTGGACTTGATAAACATGTCAGCCATACCAGAGGTCCAAAAACAGATCTGAAGATAGAGCAAGAATGAAATGTCAAATGAATTATAACATATTTCAATTTTTTAAGCCCAGCTTAAAATTTAAGCCTTGTTGGTACAATTGGCCATCAGTATGTCAACCATACCAGAAGTCCAAAACTGTTCAACTTAGTTGCTGAAATACATATATAGTTTTAGCGATTTTTAATTAAGGTTTAGGGTATTTCTTATTTATTAGAACAAACAAACAATACCAATTAAGTTATGAAAATTACAAATTAAAATTACCAGGATAACAATAAATAAATAATAAATATTATTATATTTATTATAAATAAATAGTTGAGTTGAATTTTATGAAACTTTTACAAGGATCACGAGGCCTTAAAGTTCCAAGTTGTATTTATTTTACACAAAAATACATTGGAAGTTTCGAGCTAATATTAGTCCATCATTAGCTTTTTTATAATTAACTAGTCATAAGTTAAAAAATAAATATATGCCATTTTCAACTGCCAACTGTAGTGATTAAAAAATAAAAATAAATATCATCACGGCGATACCTAGTACTGGTGTGCCAGTATCTACAGTACAAGTAGACATCGGTAATGATGACGACATATTTTTACCGAGTGGGCGTTTACCAAGCGTCACCTCACGGGCACTCATACCTGGTGTGGAGAGTGCACCCAAAAGTCTGCACTGGCCGGGATCGAACCTGGGTCATCAGATTGGCAACCAGACACTATACGCACACGGCCACGCGACCCCATAAAATGTCATATTTATTAGATTAATAATAGCTATTTATGCAACAAGATTAAAAAGTATAGCCTTATTTTACGAATAGGAAAGTTTGATCGTACGAGCCGTAGGCAAGTTCGTCAAATCCTATGAGTGAAATAAGACGCGTTTTTCTCGAGTTGCATACAATTTTTTTTACGTCTACAAAAAAGTGTGAAAAAGTACCGTAAATTTTCATTATTTCACTCGTTTGCGTTAAAAAAAGTGCAGTTTTTTCACACTTTTATTGTGTTAAAAAAGGCACTTTATAAACCAATTTTAATGAAAAAAGTGTACTTTTTTAACATACGTAAAAAAATATTTTAGAACACATAATTTTGAAGTAAAACAACCTTTTAAGTAAATGTTCTCTTTTGAATAATAAAAAAAAACTTTAACTATAAAGGTTGTTTTACTGTCATATTTATTTCTTAACTTCTGATTATGTTAATAAAAAAAATTAGCTGATTATGGGCTAATATTTGCCCGAAACGTCCAATATATTTATGTAAATAAAAACAATCTGGGACTTTAAACCCTCTCTTTATATTAAATTAATAAATAGGGTTTAGAAAAAGTCATGTTGTGTTTGATAACATTAAATGTAAAGCATTTTCATATATTAAATATAACTTCAAATTGCCGTCGTGCATGCATAGAATACAACTGCTGACGTTATTCGTAAACAAAACTTTGTTCGGGGAAATTCAAAACATGTAACAGAACTGATATGATTCAATTTGTAACTTCCAATCAAAACACCAATAAACAGACATGAAAGACTTACCTTCATCAAAAGCGTGCTGCGTTTTCCTAAATTCATGTCTTCTTTTCTTTATGGTGACTTTTCTAAATACTGCTCCGCTGCTGACTTCCACATCTAAAGGCTCTTGTTCTTTCTCCGGGTCGATTTGTGGTTTATCACATTCTGTAATATTTTCTTTAATTTCAATATCATTTATTGCTTTTTCGGAATCTCCATTGATGCTTTTCGATGTGCTTCGTGATTTCAAATCCCTTTTTGGAATGCCTGATTTGCTCGTTACTGATTCTGATTTGCTAAAGGGTTCAACTGGAGACTTTTTCAAGCATTCATCGTCAAAACTAACATGTTTTTCTTGTGTTGTGTCCTCTATAGATCTGTCTTTGTATGTTTTCTTAGGAGGTTGCAGGGAGTTTTGTTTACGCGCTGTTTGTTTGGAAGTTTCTGAGTAGATGGCAGTTTCTGATCGGGTGTACAGAACCTTTTTTCTCGGAGACGGTATCTTTGATGGCTTTAATTCCGGAAGCTTTTTAGTTTCAATTCCATTTGGCGACACAGTTAGCGCGGGGGAAGGCGTGGAATCTTCAGGGGATGTTTTATCGATGCCATTACTTGTGCAGTTCTCATCAGATGATGACATTCGACGTGGAGATTTTTTCTGAGAGCCGTAAAGCTCGCTTAGCGTTCGTTCAAATTGTGAAACCCTGCGTTGGCGAGGAGAGTGGCCTTCGCTACGAACTTCGGGATCGAAAGGTAGATCCAGGGAATCCTGTTCGCTACGTTGTGTCACTAACGATGGGTAATCGCTCACGTCTCTGCCACGAGGTAAACTATTGTACGGTCGGAATTCCGGAGAATCTCTAGAACTCGCCCACCTTGAATTTGGATCTATGCACATTCAGCATATACATACATATATTAAAAGAATAAAATGTTAACAATTTATTTTCCTCTTACACCTACGTCGTAAATAGATAGTGAAACATTGCACTACATGATAATCTATTTAAAACACACTTAAAAAGAATAACTTAAATGCGTTCGTTATTCACTACTTTCTATGGAAGATATGTACTAACAGTTAGTGTAAGAAGAATATAAATGTTATAATGTTTTACAAACGAATTTTAAGTAATTTAAATTATCTACAATCTTATTAACAGACAATGACATTCAACTAAATATTAACATTGAAATATAAGGCAAAAATATTTTGTAAAAGAAAAGGAGACGTTTTTATTTCCAGTTCAGCTGAAGAATATCAAAGTGAACTTTTTAAATTTATTCTTTGTATCAATAGGTTTCTAACCACTTCAAAGAAATAGATGAAGTCGGACGATTTATGCATTTCAATTCGAGTAAAAAACGAGTTGAGAAATGAGATTTTATGTAAAATGCTTGTAAAACAAAAATATTATTAATATTGTATGTTAGTGATAGTTTTAATAACAGAGAAATGAAAAATGAAATTTAAATCTGACTGAACAAGAAACTGCATTATTCACATAGAATTTAATAAACCATGGACTACAAATAAATTAAAACATGGATTTGAAAAAGGAATTTCTCACAAACTAGTTTTTATATACTTCACAACATTTATTTGGTTAAATATTTCATATACAGAAAAATATTTATTGTCTGGTCAGAATAATTTAATTTATCAGGATAGGCGAATGCGAATGTAGGCTAGGTACATATTTTGGAAGCACGCGTTTGACATTTAATTTATTCATAATACTCATCATAAGTAAGTCGATTACGTGTAAGATCCTTACCGCAGATGGTCCACGACCTCCTAATGGTGCTTTTGATGATATCAGCAGCCGAAATGTAGAATTTGCTGTCTTTCCACTGTCCTGGCTTTTTTATAAATTCGTTCATCCATTCTCCAGTCGCTGTTTGGATTTGACTGCAAAGATAAAACAATGGGAGGTAATTTAACGCCGTGGCTGTTTGAACTATGATAAGCGGTTTAACTGTAATTATATTACAAGTTAACAAAATTTAAGTTAATAACATAGGCAACCAATTAATTTCCCGTGTATGTAGTTGCCTACCTATACGGCGCAGTACGCTACAGCGACTATAGATAAACTCTTACGAGATTGAGATAAAATAAAATATTATTTGGAACGCTAGTTTGTTTTTATACAGATTTTAAAAAGGCCATATGTATATTTGTACGATAGAAATATAAAGATATGACTTTTTGGATATTCCACTGAAATATGAAGTGAAATGTTGGAATAGTATTTTTATACAAATTTTAATAAAATGTATTCTAAATATAAATACATTTTCATTTCTGAATATAAAATACTCTTAAAAATGTGTACAGAAATTTTATGAATAAAAGTTGATAAGATTGTTTCATTTAATAGAATAAAATTAAAATCTAAAATTCCGTAAGTATATACTATTTTGTATAATTATCAATTAAATTCATTTATAATACAGATGTGTAATTTCTCAACAATATAATGTACTTAATAAATAGATATTTCCATGAGTCAATAAATACTGTTAAATATATTAACTAACTATTAATTAAATTAGTACATATATTCATCTAAATTATTAAGTAATTGATGTATAAAAGTTTGGCAACAGTCTTTTTGTTCATATATATTGTAATTTCATATATGTACATGTGCATAACTAATCCCTCTATCATTATAATTAGGTTAATTCGAAATGTAATTATAATCCTGTTGAATGGAAATAAATAAATATATAAATGAATTTTCTGTTGAAATTTATTAAATCAAAAGATAGCAAAGTTAATATTATGTTTCCATTCCAATAAAATGTTGGATAATGCGTAATTAAATTTTAATAAAAACGTATACTGTATTTAATTATTACAAAATATTGGCTGATAGCACAAGCCTTGTTTGAACTAAAACGCTGTTTTAAAAAATGTCAAATTTAATATTTAATTTCACCCTTATGTTGAAAGAACGATTTTTTTAAAAATATTTTTTGAATACAACCGAATACAACCTATGTTCCGCTTAAAATCATATTTTGATAAATTTGGTATTATTTCTTGTTATTATTATTATTAAATATTGAAATTTAACATATTAAAATAGCTTGTGTTACCAGCCATAGATGTATTATCATATTTTTACGAAGCTTTTTTCATTAACATAATATATTAATGAAAATGTAATTTTTCCACAATCGTTAGCAAAATTCATTATTATTCAACTTAAAATAGTGAGCAAAGTAAAATATTGAATCACAAGTGAGCAAAGTAAATAATTTTCTTCACAAGTGAGCAAAATACATAAGCCTATAATAATCTACGTCAGGAGTCATTCATAAATTTTGATGGAGTTACAAATTGTACAATAAATGGCTACCATTATACATGAAGGAACAATAATTTTTTGTAGTTAACTTTATATTAAATTCAGTTATAAACATATGTATTGTTGAGTTTTTCATTAATAAAAAAGTACGTTTCATTTTTTAGAAAAATTATACTTCA
Source organism: Ophonus ardosiacus (assembly GCA_943142095.1). Lineage (NCBI taxonomy): Eukaryota > Metazoa > Arthropoda > Insecta > Coleoptera > Carabidae > Ophonus > Ophonus ardosiacus. The sequence goes on from OW964824.1 coordinate 43,732,156, forward strand.
AGATTGTGGAAAAAATTATGTTTAGCAACAAGTGAGAATGTCTTTTTCTCACTAGTCCAGTTGGCGCCAATTTCCGGACGCTTGAAAAAAAGACATACTTTGCTCACTTGTACTGAAAATAGCTATTATTCTTATTTGTACTGGGGATTTATTAAATAAATAAATAAATAAATAAATAAATATATATATATATATATATATATATATATATATATTTCTTTATTAAGTAGATGGCTTTTATAGTCCACACGAGGAAAATATTTAGATAGTATAAATTGGAGTATTTTTGGGACACACACAACATCCAAGCCCCTGATGGGAATCAAACCCACGACCCCAGAGCCGAGTGGTGAAGGTCGCTTGAGCGCTGCCTTAACACGCACGGCCACCGATGCGGCTAATAAATTAATAAATTTGTTACCTAGCCTTCTATTTATAATATAAATTATGCCGATGGCTAACCCCGTAACTGCAAATAACCTAAATCGGCAGGAGACAAAAAAAGAACTATTTATTACATACCGATTTTTCACACTTGACCGTTACGTCATAGTTTGATGTTCGTATATTAGAAATACGTATCGAAGACAGAATGTAGGAAACCATAAGTAAGACAGAGATAAACATACAATTACTTGTTATTTTGCTGTTCAGCAATTAATGACGCAACGGTCAAGTATGAAAAATCGGTGTATAGTAAAAGTTCTAATATTAAAGCATTTTCTTTTTATTTATACTACATTAATAATTATTGTGTATTTTTTAAAATAATTTTTACAGATACAGTATATTCACATAGGCAAATCGTAAGATAGGTACTAGGCAAGGCAGTTAGTTTGCTTCACGAAAAATGACTATTCAAGATTACTTGTTCGAAGAAAATAAATACAGCACTTCATGTAGTAGTTAGCTTAGCAACATTTCGTATTACAAACAAAGATTATTTGACGTATGTCTATTTAATTTATGTTGTGTGACGGATGTATGTCAATAGCGATATTATCTTCTTATACACTAAAAATAGTAGAGAAGTATGTCGTAGAGTTGCAGATATGTAATTATCTTCTACACTGCTCTCTAGGCTAATGTTTATCCAGTGACGTTGACGCTTAAAGCAAATAATTATTCCATGGTTTATATCAGGTTCATATTTTTGTTTTATGCAAAAACACAAGTGAAGAAGATAAAACTTTGAGAAAATCATTATTTAAAAAGACACAAAATTTTCAAATAAATTACATTTATTTTTTCAGGTAAACTGTAGCCATAAATACATACCGTGAGTATTTTTTAACGTGAAACATTGGGGGTGTCATATCCATGGTTACGACATTTGATTGACAGCAATGTATTTGCGTGTCCCATTTAAAATGAAACATAGGGAACGAATTTGACAGAAGTATTATATTTAAATATTGTAAGAAATTTAGCCGAGTCAGAAAACCACTCGAGCACTAAACATATTTCGGGCACAAGGTACATACAATATATTTTCTACAACTAAATTTAAATTTATAATTATTTAAACAAAATTAACCTCTAATGACATCTTGTCAATGTGACATTTGATTGACAGCAATGTATTTACCTATCTCATTTAAAATATAACATAAGGAATAAATTTGGAAGAAGTATGATATTTAAATATTGTAAGAAATTTAGTCAGAAAATCACTAGTGCACAAGGTGCACACAATATTTTTTCTATAACTAAATTTAATTTAGAAAGCAGGTACAATTATTTAAACAAAATTAACCTCTAATAACGTCTTGTCAAATGTCATATTCGTTCCCTATGTTTCATTATAAATGGGACAGGCAAATACATTGCTGTCAATCAAATGTCAAGTTGTACCCATGGATACGACAAACCCAATGTTTCATGTTAAAAAATACTCACGGTATTTCGCGTTGCACGCTTATGGGTACGAAATGCATTGAAGTTATCTGCAGGTAATATTATATCAGACAGCTCATAAATGACCTTGATTAATCATCTTTCGTGAATAATACTATAACTATTAGTGGAAGAGCCGTATCGTGCGTTATACACAGTACTTTTTGCTCTAAAGTTAAAAGTTACACCGACAATTCGATGGTGTTACTCGCAATGTAAACATTCGAAAATTCACAATTTTCCAAAAATCATCTCTTAAATTTCTTCACTATTTTTCATTTTAACTGCTCATCATAACTTTGTAGTTATTGAAGATATCCTTCTGACTTTTTCAGATTATGATTTATTTATGTTTTGAGAATGTATTATGTAATAAAAATATCATATTTCTTTCTAAATTGATAAGAAAAATAATAAAAACTAATATCTGAACACGTTTTGGATTTTGCAGCACAAAATACACTAAGCCAGAAACTTTTCGTCCTTAATAGATAGAAAATATTTCCAAAATACTCAAAGTATCTTAACGATAATTTCACTTCAAATCATTCTAATTTTGACGTTTCGTGTGTGGTTGATGTAGTTTTCTAGTTGTTTGTGGTAACATACGTTGCACAACATCATACAGTAGTGCAATTTTTGTTCCTCCCAAAAAAGTTAATATATTAAACAGGAATGGTAACCGAAACCGGAAGCGAAAAAAATGAGAACCGAAACCGAAACCTGTACGGAAATTCGAAACAGATACAAAACCAGAACCGAAAGCAAAACCCTTTTTCATTATATACAGGTCTCTTCTTAGTTGTTAAATATTGTAAATTTTTATTATTAAAATGTATAAAAAAGTATAAACATAAATTTATTTTCTATTTATTTTTTTTTACGTCAATCGGGTGGTGCTCGAAATCCGTTACATGTTACATAGGCATTTAACATGGGAAATTAGAATATTTTGAATATTTGCTTCCCATTAAAACTGATTGTTACAAAACTTTGTACACGTGTTTGTGGACACTTTTTGCATCATTATAATAATAAATTGTTCAATCAAAATTAACAATATTAATTTCGTAAATTACTTTTGCAAAACCGAAACTTTTTTAGTAAAACCGGTATACCAAAACCGATTGCTGTATAAAAACCGAATCCCAAATCAAAACCGATTTTTTTTTTCACGATGATCGAAACTGTAACCGAAATCGATATTTTCTATGGTTACCATCCCCGATATTAACAGGTTTTGCAAAATCTTTGACCGTCTTCATAATTTGTAAAAATTACTTGTAAATTAGGTTTATTTTAATTTTGGTTGGGCTTTTTCTTCATCTTTCAATAGTTTTTCTAATAAATCTTCTTCATCTTCAAATAATGAAATAAAATCAGGTTTTTTGAACCCGTAAATAGTGGGTTCAGTTCCGGTTCGGGTTCAAGTCGACCACATTATGTGGAAATGCTAAACTAATTTGCGCAACATCATACAGTAAAGTATAAAGTGCAATTTTTGTTCATCCCCAATAAGTTATACATATGCAGTTTTTGCAAAATCTTTGAACGTCTTCATAATTTTTACAAATTACTTGTAAATTCGTTTTTCTATTAAATCTTCCTCATCTTCAAATAATGAAATAAAATATTAAAAATGAGAGTTTTGTTAAAGGTACCTAATTGTTTCAGAACAAAACTAATTTTATTTTAATTGGCTGCAACTATATGACATAGAAATAGGTACCTAGTGAAAAATGATGGTTCAGTGAACCAGGATTTTAACGCGTAAATAGTGGGTTCAGTTCCGGTTCGGATTCAAGTGGACCACATTAACAGCGGTTCGTGTTCTGATTCAGGTTCACAAAATAGATGGGTTCGGAAAGGTTTTCGGTTCGGTTCGTAAAATGTAAAATTAGTTTATAAAGAAATTTTTATTAATATAAAATTGATATTAAAATGATATTTAATTTTCCTTTTATTTTTACTGCATTGATGTGACAGAATTTCTCATGACAAAATGTTACTTCTTGTTTCCCATCGCACACTGTGATGTATGTCATATCATATCGGTGTAACATAAGCTTCAACCGTGCATTAAGCCTATGTCCGATATGACGTACAGTACGCACACCGTACTGGGAAAGAAGTAACATTTTAGCTGTTTTTTCGCGATACACTAATTTGACGATGATTCGTAGTGGTTTGGAACATTACATTTTCTCGGTTAAATAAGGTGTAAACAATGACCACCATTGAACCGTATTCGTTTGTATTCAAATTGTTCTGAAAGTGCGGTTTGAAACGCATTTAAAGTAGTGGGGGAATATTCGGATATGAAAAACGCGGGAGTTAACATTTTAGTTAATACGTAAAACTAGAGCCAGTTTAATATTACGTAATATTTTACCTATGTGAAAACAGCAACGGTCAAAAGAGTGTAGCAAACCAACGAGCATTCATAAGTAGTATGCCGTTACAGTAAGTCGTGCGCAGTCTCATTTTTCAGCAACGAAAAGAAGTATTGATATCATAAATTAAAATTATAAACAAAACTTAGCTGATTATTTAAATATGTGCAGTAATACATAAGCAATAATACAAAACCACCCTTATAGGGTTACATGCCGAAAGGGGAGTGTGAAAACGAATTTATTTTTTGAAAGTAGCTGAAATTATACTATCAATTTTATATAACTAATGAAATATAAAGACTAACACAAAAATTTGTACATATGTTCAGCACTGAAATAATAAAGTTATCCTTATAAGGTGACATGCCGCAGGGGGGTGTGAAAACGAATTATTTGTACCTTGAACAAACCAACCAGGTCAACCTTGGATACAACCCTTAAAAAATGTATCAACATAAACATAAATATCATAGTAACCTATTACTTCCAAATTACAGTGCAGTTAGAAACCAAATCACACAGTTAATAGTGGCACTGGCCACAAATTTAAATTTGATGATGTTAAAATTATTGACAAAGTTAATAACAATATATAAACAACGTCATAGACAAACTAAAAAGTCAATAACTTCCAAACGCATGACTTCATTGGTTGTGTTATGCTACCTGTTTTTCTCCTTACTATTTCACCAACTCCGAATTGATTGGGAGGTTTGCTGAAATGCTGTATCTTAAAATTTTACCAACGTATTGTATATTTACCGTTAACTAAGAAATATTTTCATCCTGTAAAAATTTTTGTGAATAATAATGTATCAATAGCTGAAGATGAGCCTGCCTCCGTAAACAAAGAATTTTTACAACATACGTGGGCCATTTAAGCCTTATCATTTCACGTTTAGACTACTCAACGGTTAGTCCTTCCATCCCTTCAAGTATGTTATGGAACATTGTTTTTATTTTTGTGAAGAATATATTTCTTTGGTTATTACTGCAAAATAGGATCTATGAATATTTTAACTATTGTAATTTTTACTGTAAATTATTACTTTTCTGACTTATAATGTGGTTAAATAACAAATCTAAATTTAAATCTATTATTCAGGCGCATATACATTTTTTTTAACTTAACTCTTTTTTACATTATTTAAATGAATGTACCTAATCCAGTTCTGGCGGATATTTTTCAGTAATTGCTACGCTGAATAACAATATTTGTGCCAAAATTACAAGCAATTTAAATTTGTAAATGAAAAGTATAAAATAGTAAGTTTTGGTGGAATAGGTTCCTGCCGCAAATGAGTTAATTTTTAATGATACGATATAAAAAATAAGGGGTAATTAATTCCTATATATCTTTCTAAATAAAATTGAAAGATTGTGCCAAATCGCGTATTACCGTTTTCGTGTTCATTTAAAGACGCCACAGTGTCGAGGTCAGAACGAGTTTATATGTGTAATATTCGCTTCCGAACCCGTGTTAATTTCATATCTTTTCTAAATATACCGTAGCATAACCTTACCTAACGCACAACACGCCGCTATAGTATTTATTTATTTTTATTTTATAACGGCTCGAATTTGCAGGCGTGAGTTTTGTGCGTAAGGTTAGGTTATGTTATGTTAAGAAAAGTTGTAAGTAAAAACTGTCCAAATATTGAGAAAAACAGCAAATGAAATTGAAGATTTGAAGCCGAGCGGGTTCGTAAGCGAATGTTGTAATACCAATTCGTGCCGATTTCGAGACCGCGGAGTCTTCAGCTTCACTGAAAACGGAAATACACTTCGAGCTAGATTGCATTCTACTTACGATCGCTTATAGCACACAGTGCACACCCAATCCACAGTCCTGACAGTGTACTCCCTACAAGCCTTGCAGACTCTCAACCTACAAGCTTGGCATACGGCGCCTCTGTTCACAATCCAGCCTAATCCAGCTCGGCAGCGACTGCAAACCCGGCCTATGCCGTCATTGTCGGAGTGGTCTTCCGACGCTCTCAAAGCGCCGCGACGGCGGAGATCCTGTAGCTCGGATTTCATGCGTCTGTAAATCGACAAAGTTAGTTTATGTTCGAAACTTTTTTCAAAAGAAATTTTATATTCATTGAAAAAAATCGTTAAGTATGTAGGAGTCTCGTCTAATCCGAATCTTCGTAGTACACGAATGTGTTTTAATTGAGTTCCGTAGTAAAGGAATTCTCCATTATTAAAAAAAAAAACCTAAGTTAAGTGATCTGTAGTTCTAGAAAGTTTTAATTATTATTCGTTAAGCCGTAATAATGCTTTTAATATTCTTACAACCAAAATGCGAATAATAAAGCTAATTTTTCGTATCTCTTACGGTTTCGAGAAATTACGCTTTTTTATTATTCAGTTTGCGACTCAAAACAATCACGTTCGCTAGTATTTGGAGTCGCATAAATTATTCTTTTTTTTTCAGTCATTACGAAACGCAATTGAGAATTGAAAGATCCTTCATTTCGATACGCAATTTTTTGTTTTAGAAGGTTGGTACTAAATGACAGATACTTAAATTATTTTCAATCGTCATAAATCAGAATTGACATGATATTTCTAATAATTGAATACCGTGAGTAATTTTTAACGTGAAACATTGGGTTTGTCATATCCATGGTTACGACTCGACATTTGATTGACAGCAATGTATTTGCCTGTCCCATATAAAATTAAACATAGGGAATGAATTTGACAGAAGTATTATATTTAAATATTGTAAGAAATTTAGCCGAGTCAGAAACCTCTCGGGCACAAAGTGTACACAATATTTTTTTCTATAAAGGCTCATTCACAGCTACGAAAATAAGAAATATAAATAAAATTATAAATAAGAGTTTATGGTTGGTGTTCACAGCTTCGAAAATAAAACATCAACTGTCACACACATTCATAATTAACAAGCAATAATAACAACTTTATACCTTTTAAATACCTTTTTTTATTTTTATGTATAATTTTATTTTCGGAGCTGTGAATGAGGCTTAACTAAGTTTAATTTTTAGAAAACAGGTATAATTCGTCGCGTTCAGCACCTCTCATCGCTGGCATCGCTGACCTTCGAAGTTCGACGAACACAATGAATGGACGAATGTAATTGGTCCAGCAATGGGGTATTCCACTCAATTTTTTTTTATTATTTTAAATAAAACTTCATTCAGTTTTGAAGAAATTCATAGTATTAAAAAAATTTAATTGTTCCTAGCTTTATAGTATTTTATTTTCGAGAAATCAGTGTAACGTCACATTTCTCCTATAGTTGTCTTTTTCACACACACTGCTCTGAGTACGCTACGAGAGAAAGATAACAATTGTATGACGTCAATTTTCCCTTTTAGGAAATGTGAAATATCTCGTAAAGTAATTATTTAAAAAATGTTTTCATTGTTTTAACTATTATTTATTGAGCCATACTTATAATTGAAATTTTTCTTATTTTTTTTTGTTGTGGTGGAATACCCCATTGCATTCGGCATTCATCGGCACGCAGCAGTGCTCATCGCTGCCAGCACTGCCGGGGTGCTGAACGTGCCCATTATTTAAACAAAATTAACCTCTAATGACATCTTGAGAATATGACAGAAACCGTTGAATTTTCCTATAAGTTACGACTCGACGACTCGACATTTGACTGAATGTATTTGCCTGTACCATTTAAAATGAAACATAGAAAATTAATTTGATAGAAGTATTATATTTAAATATTGTAAGAAATTTAGCCGAGTCGGAAAATTACTCGGGCACTAGGTGCAAACAGTATTTTTTTAACAACTAAATTTAATTTAGAAAGCAGGTTTAATTATTTAAACAAAATTAACCTCTATTGACGTCTTGTCAAATGTCAAATTCGTTCCCTATGTTTCATTTTAAATGGGACAAGCAAATACATTGCAGTTAATCAAATGTCAAGTCGTAACCCTGGATATGACAAATCCAATGTTTCACTTTAAAAAATACTCACGGTATATGTCAATTCAATGTTATCAACTAAAACATTGCACATATAAATTTCCCTAGATCACCTTGGTTTAATACAGCAATTTTAAAAAAATATTTTTGAATATAAAAGACGCAAAATATAAAAAATAATATAAAGGAATCATTTTATAAGACTTGTCATTTAGAAAACTCGCCAGGGGTTATTTTTTAAATTTTGACGCATGCGAAAAAACGTCATAAAACTCGTTCTTTAATATACTATTATGGTCAATAATTGAAAATATGCGTGGATAATAATCAATTTAATAAAATTAAATTTTTTTTTTCGAATTTCTAAAAGGCGACAGCAGTAGCATAAGGCTTGAAAGTAGCAAGAATTGGAATAGAATAGATGTGCGACGTTATGACGTATGTAGATCTTAAAGCCAGGTTAATGGCATTAAAATAAAACTCGAATATTTTAAAAACTAACAACTTTTTTAAACTTTCATAGTCGATATCACACACTTGTGAGGTCTAATTTTTTAAATAAATGACCTATTTTCTAATTATTTAATAGTATTCGGAAGTGGCACTCACACAGCTACTTAGATTGAATTAAAAATATAAAAACCATGGAAACAATAAAAAAAAATATATTTGATAAGTTTGTGATGTAAATACGTATGTCAGTATAGAAAATATAATCATAAGTAATATAACAAGTGATATGATTATCATCGATGATATTTTCGAGTGAAACCGAGTTGCAGATTTCACGAGTCCGAAGGACGAGTGAAATGTGCTGCTTCGGTTTCACGAGCAATATCTTCGATTATTAATCATATCACGAGCTTATATTTAATGAGAGAATATAATGAATTTTTGTTAAAATGAACTGTCAATGTTGTAAAAATCCCTTAGTAACGAATGTAAATAAGGTGATAATTTCTTTGTTTTTTATCATCGCTGTGATAGACATGTAACTAGGGAAATTCTGAATGTTGATTGGCGGAATACATGTCACGTGACTAATGAATTATATTCTCATTTGAATATTGTGTATTATTCTCTTTCAAAATAAATATCCACTGCTAATATCTTAAAGGTTATGGGCCCAGCACGCTTCCATGTATAGAAAATATAATCATGTGAATAGGTATTGTGTATTATTCTCTTTCAAAATAAATATCCACTGCTAATATCTTAAAAATAGTTGCTGTGCCAGAGGTCCCCACTGTGTAATGATGGTGGAGCAAGGACGGTAAGGCAAGTAAATTCAAATTAATAAGTATATATTCATATAAAACATTATTATATTAGAACGAACTTTTGACAATCTGGAAAAGTTTAGAAAGAAAACTACATACGTCGCAGTTCTTAGACAGAGTGTAAAGCTGTGATGCACAAACTCCGGCCCGTTTAATAATTCTATTGGGCCCGCGTAAAATCATTTGGCTATGATTTAGAAAGAAAAAAAATGTTATAGGTATTTATATATTTATTTTTCCACATTTTTAAATTTTTATTGTATTATAGACCTAGGTACAAAGGCAATAAAAGAAATAAGATAATTCATTTTTTATTCCACCTAAAACAAAACAAAATATATTTTTAAAAATGTGATGTGGACAGCACATACTATGTAAATTACACTTGACACTGACATCGGTCAATTAAAATTATTTGAATATATCCAGCAGTTTTCATGGTTATAACATAGCTAGCTGATTTATGAAAGTTAATCACTTTATAATTCTTTAACTCTATATGAAAGAAATCAATCGGTGCAGATTATAAAATATTCTTTCATATTTATAATAACACAAAATGCCAAAAAATGATATTTAACTGCGTTTTTTCAAGAATAACTGTTAAGAACTTCAAATAAGGGTACTTCCGGTTGACCAATTATAACCAAAATCATTAATCAGATCTTTTTATGCATGTAAAAAAGAGAATGTAACGTTACTTTGACGACTGTTGCTCCATTTCGTTCATTCCTCTTCTCTTCTGTATTTCTTATTTCCTTCTGTTTAGTGTTGCCAGAAGTCGAGACGAGACGAGACTTGGGGTCGGTCTCGTCTTGGTCTTGACTTGGTCTCGACTAGAGTGGTCTCGTCTTGGTCTTGTCGAGACGAGACTTGATGTCAGTCTCGTCTCGTCTCGAGTCTCGACAAGACTCTCGACTTTGCCTCCATTAATAATTTTTTAATAATCGTATCTAATTGTACATAAAATTCTAAGAACAGCAGTACAATCGCGATTAAAAAATTCCAAATAATATTTAAGATATTTATTATTAAGTTTTCCATGAATATCATCAACTTGATACTTGACTTCTTCAAACAATATGAAAATATACGTATATATCGAGTGTTGTTTACCATTACTAAACATAAAATCGAGCATAAAATATATAATTTCAATTACTTAACTACAGAATGCATTTCTACTATTAGCAATATTTAAATAGATATGTATATGTTTAAATGAAGCAGTAAGTAAATGGATAAAAATCCCCAAAAAAGTAACTTTTTTCGCTATTTTTTTATTTTTTTCTAAATATATGTTAAATAAGTAGTTAACTAAAACTTTTGCGTATCCCCTGGTAAGTGTACTACAGGTTGAGAACCGCTGTTTTATTTCAAAAGTTTGACCTTGAGTTATGTTTTGAGGTAACGTTATATGATCATACTGACTATAAAACTTAAGGGATGGGGGACAAAGCAATGGTTTTTCCAAAAATATCACTTCCTTACAAACTTTTCTAATCTTTACATTATGCTTATTTTTATTAATTATATTTTGGCAACAATTTTATCAACGAAGCTGAAAATAAGAAAATATGAATGAACAAAAAATTATGAATTACAATCCCAGTACAAGGATATCCCTAATTCCAGTATTTTATAATACCCAGTTGAATTAAACCTTAGGTTAAAATACGCTGAAAAGAAAACAAAGGCCTTTATGACCATTGAAACCGGGCAAGGAATGTGTACTTGTACTTTGCACGTTGCTTTTACGAGAAATGTTTAATACTAATTTCTTAGAATGTTTGATACCAAATTTCCCAAATTGTTATACCTGTAACTACATATTTTAACAATGTCCCTTACATTTCACTTTATTGAGATAAAGTTTTACTTTCATTATACATCACATAATAGATACATAAACTTTTATCTTTTGAAGTACATATTTTCCAAATTTTTGTTTATATACGATACCATAATTTTTTTATTGGCATTTAATGATAACACTAGAAAATGTTTTATTTTAATTCGCAGGAAAAGTATTTTTACATAAATTATGGATACAAAGTTTGAGAAGAATTAAATCTTCGTTTTTTATACTTTTACTATTTCTTTACAAAATAATTATATAACTGATTTGTTAGTATTAATAGTTTACATTATTTGCATTTAATATATTCCTATTTCTATATGCAATATGTATTCAAATGTTTGAATGAAGTGAAATATTTAAGCGAATAAGAAGTACGTCCGTTGAACAAGTACAATATGGTTGTTTTAAACCGGGACAGAGACCTGGAATTTCCCTAGGATCGTAAAATCTCTTCTGCATTTCCGTAAATTTCTAAGAATCACAATAGATTCTTTAAAAATGAAAAATACTGTATATTTGAAGGGAACGTTACTTTGTTATAATAAATTAATTTAATAAATAAAACTGCAGTACATTGTTAACGTGGAGAATGCACTACAAATGTAACTTTTTTGCTATTTGAAAATTGGAAATATTTTCCAAGATATAGTCAGTTGTACCAATATTTTAAATGAGAATTAATCAAAAAATAAATTAAAATCAACATATTTATACATATAAAACATGTATATTATAAAATAAAGGTTGATTTTAATTTTATTAAAATATTGGTGCATTAAAATAACATAAGAATTATAATTTTATATTTCTTTCATTTCATCCCACCTACATTGTAAATTCATTTAAAAGTTACATTTGGATTATTTAGATGAATAAGGAATACATCATATTTACATAAATTAATGTTTTTGGAACACAACTATGAAAGTAGAAATTTACAAAATTTGAAAAATTAATATCTCTCTTATTTATATGAATTTTCGAACAGTATTTACAGCAATATTCTCAATTTTTGAAGCACTTTTAGAATATATGTTTTAAAAAAAATACCTTTGAACTGAAGTCGAGAGTCTTGTCGAGACTCAAGACTTTCTCGACAAGACTTGATACTGGTCTCGTCTCGTCTCGACTTTTCTAGTCGAGACCAAATGATGGTCTCGTCTCGACAAGACCAAGACGAGACGAGACCAAGACCAAGACCGGTCTTGGTCTTGTGGCAACACTACTTCTGTTCTACCGTTTTATACATTTTTGTTCTGTCTCTTCCAATCCTTTGACGACAAGGATATAGCTTTTGTAAGTTGTTATTATTATTCAGAGTTTATCTGTAAAGTTGAATTGTATGATGTACATTGTTGGAGACCAGTGACATACCTATGTATGCATTTAATTGTTGCTATGGTTTAGTTGAGTAAAATTGTACCACAAATAAACTGACATGTGTTTTTCTTTATTGTTTATGAAATTTGACAAGCGAGTTGATACCGTCAGCTGGTATTATGTTTTAAGAAGCGTTTACACTCGCGTAGCTCAATAAAATCTTTAAGCGGGCCGGTTTTATAAAGAAATTTAATCTTCACTTAAAATTTACTTCTATAGTAAATTTAATGAAATGTTGACAGCAATGTTTTAAATGTCCTAAGAACATAGAAACTGATTCGAATTTGTTCACTTAATTAAGTTTACTTAACAACTAAATTTTAAGTGACGACTAAATTTCTTCATAAAACCGGCCCTAAATAAATAAAATCAAAGTTCCTTTTAATTTCTTTATTTAATAACAATATTATTGAACCTGCATTGTCTAATTACAATATTTTCTGAATTTATTTTATTCTCCTAATGTTTTAATAATTGTTTTACATTCAAAGCATACTGGCCGGTATAGTATTCACTCTTAATCAGGGGATATTAAGCTATGACAAATATAACAAATTTAGTTTTTTTTTTAATCATTACAATGTATTTTGAAATGGTAATTAGTTAGTTAGGGTAACTAAAATTTTGAGTAAATACTACCGGTCACTGACGTAAAGGGGTCTTTAGTTGTTATCTTTGTGCTTTCTTCTTCGTATTTTAATTAAATATTTATTTCTTTTTCTTCCTTCTTCCGCTGAACCTTTTCAGTTACTTTTGGCAAGATATAGAATATCCGGAGAGATTCGTGGGTTGGTCTTTGAACAAGACACATTAGCTCGTGGCGTCGTGATTTTTTTATTTTACACGTGGGAGTAATAGTAATTTACATACGAAGTGCGGGAGCGCATGGTTCCCGGATGAGTGTTTGGTGGCGTGAGCTTGCCATGGAACGATTCCGGAAAACAAGCTCACGCACGCGGCTTGTACAATATTTTTATACAAAAACTGTAGTGTATTCCAGATAAGAATGGAGTTGGGAGTACAGCTGGATTCACATGTACCGTTAACACTGTCAAATTGCTTACCGTTTACACCGTTCTGTGTTGAGATTGGTTGAAATTATACGGTACCGGTACGAACAGTCTCGACGATACGAACGTCGCCGGCGGATATGTGGTGCGGAGGCCACGTGACTTTGACAAGTGCTTGTAGGGCCCAAACAAGGTTGCCAAGAGTACAGCTTGTGTACGTTGCCTGTGTTACCAAATGAATTTGAGTGTAAAATTAATAAATAAAATTGTAAAACTAGTTATTATTAATGGATATCATGTTGTTTTACTTTCTAATACATAAACTTAATTTTTAAAATATACAAGACGTTCAACATTTAACTAATGGTTTTCCTCAAATTTAGCGCGCCAAGAAATCTTTGTATCGTAGATAGCAGCACAAGTCGCATAATTTTTAAAAAATATTTTAAAAATTAACTTTATGTGTTAAAAAGTAAAACAACATGATATTCTTTAATGATAACTAGCTTTACAATTTTATTTTTACCTCCCGCTACCCTTGGTAAGGGAGGTATAGGGATCGTGCTAAAAATCTCATATCGAGATTTTAGTAAATGACCACGTTTTAAGGTCCCTAGAATCCATTTTTAATATTTTCACGATGATGTCTGTATGTGTGTGTGTATGTATGTATGTATGTGTGTGTGTATGTGTAGGGATTTTGTCTTCGCTCTAACTCAGATACTATCATTCAGAAAATTCTGAAACCTTGTATTTCTATCCTATTCTAATATGAAAAGAAGCCATTAGATTTTGGTGTAAATCGGATAACCGGAAATGGCACTTTACCTGAAGCTCATAATGGTTTTTCTTCAAAAAATATCATTAAATGCCATTTTTTCGCATTTTATGTCTTATGACAATTAAAGATTATTGAATTTTCTACAGGAATACATTAGTACTTTTTCTATATATATTGCAGATAAATTTAAAAATAATTTTTTTTATTAGTCCCGAAGCCTAAGATAAACATAATTCCTTTGTTCCACATAGTCCAGTCATTAGGTAGATTTACCCTGCAAAAGGTCGGGTATTTTTGATTTTTGGATATATTGTATATTTAGGGGTCCTAATAAAAAATGCAAGTTTTCCCCCTCGGGGGCCTTTGGGAAGCACCGCCAACTTGAGAAAAAACGCGCAAAAAAGCGGTTTTTTCTAAATATCTCTTCACTGATTTGCATTAGGCAAAAATAATTAGTATCTAATTTGTTGACTATAAAATTCTCTACAACTTTTATCTAAAACATTTTTTTCTATAATTAATAGATAGCGAGCTACAGTGCTTCAAACAGAGCAAATTTATTGAAAATTACATGAATGCTTCATTTAAATCATATTTTATTATATTTTTTTACGTTTTTTTACAAATTACTTTTTGACAATCATTAATTATTATTATTTAACTAATATATATAAATATTAATTATTGTTTATAGTTTTTTTTTTCATTCTAAAAATTTTTTGTAGTCTGGCAAATGTATGATTTTACCTTAAAGTAATTACAACAAAAGCTTTTTAATGGAATCCAGTCCCAGAAAAGTGCGCTGAATAACATATCAGTATTTTCCCGATACTGGAGCATGGGAACCTCCCGCCCATTTGGATAAATGGCGGCATATTCAGGTTTATGGCCATTTGCTTAAAACAATTATGAAAATATTTAAATTATTCAAAAAAACAAACAATATTACGTACTTGATACTAAGTCTAATAGGTTTCACTATTTACAACAGTTTACATTCGACGTGGCATCGAAAGAAGTAAGTTATCGATAACTGTTTTATAAAAATTGTTAACGTTTTCCTGCAATTTTTTAGTTTTTCACCCACCACTCCGATCTTGTTAAAGATATGATGACGCGGTTTTAAAATTTGAATTCGGTATGAAATTCTCTTTAATATCATGTATTACACGATTATTGCCCATGAACAACTGGCGAGTTATTAACAACTAAAACTCACATGAAATTCCTCTAAAATTTTAAACATCTGAAAATCGGCTGTTTTCTCAATTTTTCATCAACCACTTTGACACCTATTAAATACTTAATATTGGTTATCTGTAAGCCTGTTGAAATTTTGAATGAGAAAATGAAAAAAGAGCCGATTTTCAGATGTTTAAAATGTTAGAGGGATTTCATATGAGTTTTAGTTGGCAGTAACTCGCTAATCGTTCATCGGCAAAAATAGTGTAATACATGATACGAAAGAGAATTTTATGCTGAATTCAAATTTTAAAACCGCATCATCGTATCTTTAACAAGACCAGAGTGGTGGATGAAAAACTAAAATATTACAGGAAAACGTTACCAATTTTTATAAAACAGTTATCCATAACTTACTTCTTTCGATGCCCACGTCGAATGTAAACTGTTGTAAATAGTGAAACCTATTAGACTTAGTATCAAGTACGTAATATTGTTTGTTTTTTTGAATAATTTAAATATTTTCATAATTGTTTTAAGCAAATGGCCATAAACCTGAATATGCCGCCATTTATCCAAATGGGCGGGAGGTTCCCATGCTCCAGTATCGGGAAAATACTGATATGTTATTCAGCGCACTTTTCTGGGACTGGATTCCGTTAAAAAGCTTTTGTTGTAATTACTTTAAGGTAAAATCATACATTTGCCAGACTACAAAAAATTTTTAGAATGAAAAAAAAAACTATAAACAATAATTAATATTTATATATATTAGTTAAATAATAATAATTAATGATTGTCAAAAAGTAATTTGTAAAAAAACGTAAAAAAATATAATAAAATATGATTTAAATGAAGCATTCATGTAATTTTCAATAAATTTGCTCTGTTTGAAGCACTGTAGCTCGCTATCTATTAATTATAGAAAAAAATGTTTTAGATAAAAGTTGTAGAGAATTTTATAGTCAACAAATTAGATACTAATTATTTTTGCCTAATGCAAATCAGTGAAGAGATATTTAGAAAAAACCGCTTTTTTGCGCGTTTTTTCTCAAGTTGGCGGTGCTTCCCAAAGGCCCCCGAGGGGGAAAACTTGCATTTTTTATTAGGACCCCTAAATATACAATATATCCAAAAATCAAAAATACCCGACCTTTTGCAGGGTAAATCTACCTAATGACTGGACTATGTGGAACAAAGGAATTATGTTTATCTTAGGCTTCGGGACTAATAAAAAAAATTATTTTTAAATTTATCTGCAATATATATAGAAAAAGTACTAATGTATTCCTGTAGAAAATTCAATAATCTTTAATTGTCATAAGACATAAAATGCGAAAAAATGGCATTTAATGATATTTTTTGAAGAAAAACCATTATGAGCTATTTGCTAACCCCCTAAGTGGGAATCGCGTGATTTTATGTACGTATGTATGTATCTAAAAATTAAATAGCGGGAGGTTTTGTGTTGGCCACATCAGATTTTTTAATTTAACACTCAAATTTATTTGGCAACACAGGGAACATACACAAGCCGTATTCTTGGCAACCATGTTTGGGCCCCACAAGCACTTGTCAAAGTCACGTGGCCTCCCGCACCTCATTGAAATATTTCTAATTTTGACTGCGTTGACGGACCGTTACCAGAGTAAATTTTAACTGCGCATGATCAGATGCACACATTTCAATAATACCAACTCAAACCAGTTTGACATAAGACCAATTGTATTTCTTTATGCTTCTTTTGGGTGCAATGAAAGTAAAACTATTACTTATTACAGGTTATCTATGTCAACCGGCAATGACACTGAGATCAAAACATATGTTTTGGTAATATTTCGCTTTAGAATTTTGAACTGTGCGCATTGATATTTATGACAGATCATGTGAACGGAGTAGTTTTTAGGACAGCCGCTACGGCCGCAAAATTAAAGGTTGCAACGCTCCATGTGAATCCAGCTTAAGATAGCTTACGATTCCAGCTTTCCGTTTAGTCAAATGCGAACCAAATTTACAATATCGAAAAATTTATAACAAAACGTTTCAGTCAGTTGTCAATTCTCAACTAGAGTTGTGGTCAGTGCGAACGTAGTAAAAATATGGTAGGTTGGCAAGCAAAACTAATATTATAGATATTTATACACTAAGTGAGATAAGGTAATGTTTATTCATGAGAAGAAAGTTAAGCTCACGAGCCCGTGTGTCATTTATGTCGTAAAAAAATAATGAAAAGGGCTGATAATGTTTGATAAATAATGTGGTGAGTGTTAGTTTCTTGATGTTATTTTTAATTGTATTTTTTATTCCAGAGTGAGATAAAATTTTGTGAGAGTGATTTAAATTTTTTTAATTCACTTGTGAATAAAATGTTACTTGTAGTTGTTGCTATGGAGTTAATAATGACAGTTAAAACGTCAAAATTGAATAAAATATATTCTGTGGGATCAGACAATCTCAAAAGAAAAAAAAATTGCGTTTCAAGATGTCATCTATGTCTTACATGAAATAAAACTAATTCATAAGTTTTATATGTGTAAAACAAGTTGGCTCCGCAGCGCCACCAACTCCATTCTATCTGGAATACAGTATTATAATATTAAAACTTTATTATATATATATATATATATATATATATATATATATATATATATATATATATATACATATAAATAGGGGGACATGGCTTAACCACAGATTCCTGAGGCTAAAATAACACGATTTAACCAAACTTGCTTCTACCGGAAAGTGTACCATTTAGCCAGTATTCTGCTTCAAAGTTCTTCGAAAAAAAAATTGTTTATAATAACCGGGCGCTTTATTCGATTTGGATGAAATTTGGCGAAATTATTTTTTTTGTAGAAAGATACATTCAATAGTAAACTTTTCTCTCTCTCTCTCTCTCTCTCTCTCTCTCACACTGTAATTTGTGATATCTGTTACGGTTCACACAGAAAAAAATAAAATCTGAGAAACTTTTAAAAAACTGACTATGGACAATTCGATTTTATCGAGAATTTACATTTGATGTTTACAGATTAATTATTTTAAATTAAGTTTTTTAAAAAGTTTATTTAAAAAAAACTTAATTTAAAATAAAATAAAACTGTAATACCAATTTAATATTTTTAGTTTCCCCTGAGTATTGAGGAGTGATATTTCTACCATATTAGGTATGTATTGAAACAACAAACGTCATTATTTATTCATTAATTGACACAATATTAATTGGGTAATTTTTTTCTAGCAAAATCATATTTTTATGATTACAGCGCCACCTGTTTGGAGTACAAGAAAAGTATCCGAATAAACCCAACAAATTTTTTACGCTCTTCCCGAATTTGCAATAAAAAATACAAGTTCCCACTTAAGATTTTTAAGTTGACCCCCTTTCCCGCCCCCCTGGGGGGCTGCAAAGGTCTTGGGTTCGAATTTATTTCAAATGAACATGTTTTAAATTCTTACTGGCCCACGGCAACAACTCACTGCCGGCGTGGAAAGAGTGGAGAGGAGTCACTTTTGTTTTATTAAAAATTGGACATAATTTGGTGTCGGTCGGAAGCGATTCCCAAATTCTCGACCAGGGACATTTGTGTGAAATATACATTATTTGTAAATTGAATTTTAGAATTCGGTTTGTCAAAATATGTTACAACAGCCAAGATGATAAAGTTTTCAATAGTTTTGAATTAGATTAATTTAATAATTTTATTGAAATTTGCAAGATAAAAAAAGGATGCTTAATTTTAGTTAATTTAGCTTTACCATACTTCAAAATAGTTTTGAAAAACAAAGTGATTAAATTTTGTACTCAATTTAATAAATAAACTTTATCAGCTAAGTCAGAATTTTTACAGAATTAAAATCTAACAATTAAAAACTATTTTACTTAATCGATATATCAAACAGAAATGACAAGTAAGGTTTATAATGGATTTCAAACAATTCGGACTTATAACAATAGGTATTTTATAATACGTCGAGAATGTACGAAATGAATTACCTATATAGACTAGATATTACATCGTGTTCAATATTCTATAAATAGTAATATGTAGAAGGAAACTCGGAATAGAACAAAATGGTTAATGGATGCTCGGAAATACATTACATATATTTATATTTCATACTTTAAATGTAAAAGACTATTTTGATTACAAAGTCCTATAATATTATTTTGAAAGGGTTTACAGTTCATATTGGCAACTATAGTCAAACACTTCAATAAGGAACATGAAATTAATATTTCTATTTTCCCATTATTATTAAGTTATTAATTACCATACCACGATTACATGCCCAATTATAATAATTACAAAATAAGTTTCCTCCTGGTTTATCATGTTTACAATTTGTCTTAATGTAGGCAATAAGTAAACTAATGCCGCAATTCTGACCAAATCTGTAACTCTTACAGATCTGTAAATCTGTAAAAAACTGACAATAACGCATCTATTTTTGTTGATAAATATAAAGTTATACATAAGAGTTGCAACTTTCGTTGCGATTTTGTTCATTTTTTACAGATTTGTTCAGAATTGCGGCATAAATAAATAAATAAATAAATAAATAAATATACATATTATCGAGGCTAATTAGCTTATTTTCACAGATTTAGGTAATGACTATATATCTGTACTGTTGAGAGCGTTTACGTTTAGGGATCACTTTACGGACTCCTTTAGCCGACGTGTAGGGAGTACTACGGGTCATTTTAGTACTATTTGAAAACTGAAAATATGTAATTATCAAGTTTCAAATTTACCGTCGATCGGAATCAAACCCACGCCATTCCAATCTAAACCGGTCCCCTAATCTTGAAGCTGTATGCTTTAGGTCCCGATATTTAATTAACATTAATTAAGGTTTATTATTCAGTGAAAATTTTCTCGTCGATATTTCACAAATTATTTTTATGGGGATCTATAAGGGAATAACCAATGGTATCAGGGCAGGTCTTATTTTCCTCAATCAAAAAAAAAAAAACCACTCGGGTTTTTTTAAAAAAACGCACTTACAAAATACATAAAAACTAATAAAATCAAGATTAGCTATTTGGGTGCAGTTGCAAATGATGGTGTTTTTCTCATTAGTTCGGCAACACGTCATATGCGAAAAACACGATCTTGCAACGAATAAAGTTTATTTAACAGTTTAGATTCAATGTACAGGTGTCTCATTTTCGATGTTTTTTTAGGGTATCTCGGGAAATATTACTGATAGAACAAAATCGTTTGCACATTCCAGGATCAACTTTTCGAAAAAAGTTTAATAGTCACCACAGGAATTCGATCTTCTTTTGTTTCTGAGTTACAGTCACCAAAAACTTGTTTTTCGCCCATTTCGCAAATAGTTCATAACTTATTTATTATGGTAATTAGAGAAAAAATGTTTTAACAAATTTTATATCGTTTTTTAGGTAAAATAAAACGGCGTAATTAGATTTTTTTAAGTCTTAATAATTCTCGAGATATAACACAAACTTATAATTTTTTATATGGGAACCTATGTTGAAGATGATCTCATCTTTTTTCTTACTTTTTAAGCTTTTCAATGATATATAACATGTCTACATTATTTTATTTTACACACGAATAAAAGATGAATTATTATTTTTTTGGAGTGAAAAAAATGAACATTTTTAAGAAACAAATGAAAAAAGCTATAATAGTTCATCATTTGTTTATTTTGATTCCATATCTATTAAATATGTTCTCAAAATTATTCTAAACCAATTATTTTTGGATTAGTTAAATTATTATTTATCGACGTCACAGTTGGCTTTGACACAATCCTAAAAAAAAGTTTAATATGCTTTTAAAGTAAATAAATTAAAAATATGTGTAAAACTGACGCAAATAATTAGAAATAAACAAATAATGAACTATAATAGTTTTTTCATTTGTTTCTTAATAATTTTCAATTTTTTCACCCCAAAAAATTAATAAATCATCTTTTATTCATGTGTAAAACAAAATAATGTAGACTTGTTATATATCATTAAAAAGCTTATAAAATAAACAAAAAGATGAGACTATTTTCAATATAGGTTGCTATTTAAAAAATCATAGGTTTGTGTTACATCTCGAAAATTATGAATTTTTAAAAAAATTTAATTACGCCATTTTATTTTACCTAAAATACGGTACAAAATTAGTTAAAACAATTTTTCTCTAACTACCATAATAAATAATAATAAATAAAGAAGGTCGAAAATTCCTGTGGTGACTACTAAACTTCTCTCAAAAAGTTGACCCTGGAATGTGCAAACGATTTTGCTCTATCAGTAATATTTCACGAGATACCCTAAAAAAACATCGAAAATGAGACATCCTGTACACAAGAAAAAAATAATGAATTACCATATTAGAGGTTAGCTTTTACTTTTTCTCATTATTACGAGTACAAAGTGACACACTATAGGTGAATGATTGATTAAATCAATATTTTTGCGTAGTGCTTTTCTCTGTTCGTACTAATGCAAAAAAAATAAAAGTACTAATACGAAAAAGAATGTCATTATGACATTCAACATGAAATGGAATGTGAATATTTTGTTTCAAATTACATATAAGATATTAAATTAATTTTACGTATATTTTTAAGCTAATGAAATAAAGATAATTGATGCGGTCAAGGAAAAAATCGTATAAAACAATAAGGGCCGGTTTTATAAAGACATTTATTATTATAAACCGCTCAAAAAAAGCCCAAAAAAAAAATCTGTTGTGGCCAGCCATTTTCATTTTGTTATATAAGTATTGTATTGCACTTCGCTATCGAACCGTCGTTTTATAACAAAAAAATTCCAGACCTTTACCCAAATATTGTTTTTATTGTATTTAACATGTCTTTTGCACACATACAATTATAATTATATCTATTTTTCATTTTATGAGGAAGTTCCTAAATATCAGAGATTCTTCCAATTCATTACCTAGATTGGTGGTATTTCTGATGGATATATGCATTTTACCTTACCTACAATTTTAAATATTTAATTAATAAAACAATAAGAAAGATTAAATGTAATTTCCAGGAAAAGTTTTCAGAATGTCACTAAAACTGTTGATTTTTGACACTGACATCTGTCATTTATAAACTATGTTATAAACATTTGAATTTGTCAACTGGTTTCCTTAGTGCCCTAGCCTCTGCGATGTACTACATTAAATTGTTATATATATATATATATATATATATATATATATATATATATATATATATATATATATACCGTATGTCCACGGATCGAGTTCCAAAGAGGAAAAACTTTTTTATTTTTTATTTTACAAAAAAATGTATTCTTGATAAAAGTTTTTGGATGTCCCGAAAAGAAATTTTTTGACCAATTTTCGTGCACCTCTATTTGAGATGTAAATATCCGGAAACTTTTGATTAAATTCTTCGACTCGATGGATCGCTTTATTACCTTTGCCATAGCATTGAATTAGGTAAACTCGTTCGTCTTTTGACAACGATTATGGTTGATTTTCCCAACTGACAGTTAATTTTCGATTTTTATCTGAAACTAAATAAAAATTTGAAAATGTTAAAACTGAATTGGCCGTTTCGGGACATCCAAAAACTTTTATCAAGAATATATTTTTTTGTAACATAAAAAATAAAAAAGTTTTTCCTCTTTGGAACTCGATCCGTGGACATACTGTATATATGCCTTTATCTCTAATCTATACAAGATATAATAAAAAAATTAAGTGTATTAAGATGGAGAAATTTTTGTTCTTCAATATTTGTAATAACAAAAATTTCCAAAAAAATATATATTTAGAAGATTATTTAAAAGAAACTATTACTTCCGGTTGTCCAATTGTTACCAAAACCTTATCAGCTCTTTCCAGGAAACCAGGAATGTCAGATTGAGGAAACTGCAGTGAAATATTTTTTAAGTCTTATAATATTTGAGAAACCATGGTTCCAACATCCACACATCCATACACACACACACACACACATACGCGCCTACGCACGCGCACACACACACACACACACACACATTATCGTAAAAATGTTATGGTCGGATTATAGGGACCTTAAAACGTGCTTATACACTAAAATCTGGTTATGCGAATTTTAGCATGATTCCAATACCTCTCTTAGCGAGAGGTAAAAAGTGTTCAATAATTTGAAATGGTAAAAATTGTACATTTATGAAACATGGTACCGGTTAAAATGGTTACAACCGAAGCGTACCAACGCAAACGTGGTTTTTACTCCGTTTTCTTGGTAACATCTTCTGTCCTTTTTCATAGGATGCTAGATTTTAAAGGTTATTGTGGTAAATACTAGATACTATTTATCAACTAGTTGATGGTGCCATCTGTTTTCTACGGTTTGCATTCCATGTATTTTAATATTTTACTCCATAATTTAGGATTATGAAAGAAGATATACGAATGTTTTGATACTTAATTGCAATAAATACAGGTGCCATTTTACCTGTTTCCGCCTGAAAAGTTAAGAATAGGCAACCCATTTTACTTTTCATAAGTGACTTGGTTGTCATTTTTGCTCTACACTTGTACACTCTTGCCAATTTATGGGCAATGTTGAAAATACTGTTATGAAGAAGCGGTACAACGGCAGGGTGAAGGGACAGGATATATAAGGGAAAAAGTTGAGCATCAGTCCATATTAGTGAAATGTATTCTGTATTGCCTATTCTTAAACTTTCAGGCAGAATGTAAAATACGTCTTTTTATAAAAGGACGCCAGGTTGTCAAACCTTTGTTGATTTAGCGATGTTTTACACTCTGGCTAGGCATTTTACGAAACGACGAACAGCTTACAGCCACATTGTAAAATGAATAGTTGGATATTTTCGCTTGCAATTAGGTCAGGTTATTGCTGTTTTATTGAGAGAAATATACTCATATAATAAGCTATGCAAGTAAGCTGTTCGCCGTTTTATGAACATCTGTAGGTTAGAATTCTATTAAATAAGACATTTTTCTTGATTGTCGTCATGAAGTGAAAATTTTCTAGCATGCGTGTTTCAAAATATTCGCCTGCAAGCGCATGAAATTCTCGAAACAAAAGGCGGGTATAGAAATGTAAAATGCACGCTACCATGATGCATAAAAGTAAAATCGCATTCGCCTGTTTTCACTACTGGACGCCTACACGTATTATAAACGACGAACCGATTGTAAAATATTAATAAGTCAACGAAAGTTTGACAATTTGGAGAGGTTTTATAAAACGCCACTGGCTACTATAATTTATACAGCTAGTACCTATAATTTTTTTGTTTAATTATTCTGATTAATCGATTAACCAAAAAATCAAACAATCTATTAATCACATAATCAAATAATAATATAATTCAACAATAGATTTATCAAATAGTCAAACAAATGAATAGTCAAAAAATTGGTCAATCGATTAATTTCATCAGTATTAATAAATGAAAGTAATATTAAAAATACAATTAATGAAAACATCTCGGAAAAAATATTAATTATGTTAGCCCAGAATTATGCTTTATGACAGATATCAAGATTGCGTTTTTAATTTATCATCCAACTGATTGTAAATGATATAAAAATTAACTCAGCGTAATTCGCACTTCAAGATAAAAATGAAATTAAGCTGTATCCAAAAGCACCTTAATAAATATTGAATGTGTAAGAATCTTAATGAGCCAGTTTCACATTTTTTAAAAAGTATTTTAAATAAAAGTTTATGCAATATTTTTCACAATAATAACAAAAATAATCATAATTTATTTTTATTTTCTGAAATAATTAAATAAAAAGATTAGCGCCAGAAGTAGTCATGAGAAACAACCTCCCACTCCTGTAACGTCGGAGTACATACATCACGTCATTAACAGCCAATAGGAAAACAGTTTACCTTATTTATATTTTAAAAAAATAGGCGATAGTTTGTCACATGTTAAACTGTATGTATACTCTGCCGTCACATTCAGTTTCAGATCACGTGACTCTAATATTACACAAATTTCAATATTTAATTGTAAAATATCTAATGGATATTTTGCGATATTTTCAAATTTCAGGCTCTGCAAAGAATTATTATTATTATTATTATTATTATCGGGTCAACAGCCCTTTATAGGTAATAAAAATTACCTATAACCTTAAAATTTATACGTACGATAACAATGTTCCCATCTTCAGCAGTAAAATTTACTTTATACTCATAAATGTAGTATTAAATTTCATTATTTTTTTTAGAGGGAATTTTATTAGTTTATTCATTAAAATATTAAACAACGCTATTTATGTTGTCAAAAATAATTGAAATCAGCTGTTATAAATATGTTAACGTTTGTTAGATCTGTGGTATTGTTTATATCTTTGAGGTAAAGGCTCCTGGCATGGTTCACTTCCTAATTTTTCTTTACCCTCTTAATGCTGTTTCGAGTAAAATTTATTAATGAAGATGATCGAAATACGTGCATAGTTTTTATTTTCATTGAATTTAATGTTAGAGGAATATGGAAAATCAGTTTTTCCATGCGCAAAAGTGGTCTATTAATTTTTGACGAAAATGCTTTAAATAAATGTTGTAGAGAATTATATTCTGCATCTAAATCAATAATCACATTTTCTTTTGCACATTTCGTAACCGAATAAATTGAATTTAAATTTTTATAAAAGTTACTTCTTTATAGTGTTATCCATGGTATTGAAATAAAATTTCAACAAATTTTAGACTGTGATAAATGATAAAATATAGTTTTCATCAAAATAATACTACTCAATATTTGTATCTTCTCTTCCTGTGCATAATTCTCCTTTTTCAATAATAATAACTCACAGATCTGACAGGTAAAATGTCACAATCTCACGGATACGTTTCTGACAGGTAAAATGGCATTATATTTGTTTGTAATTTTACCTATCAAAACGCTCTTCTTTATTGAGTTATCATTACTGAAAATGGAGAATTCACAGGAAAAGAAGATAGTATTGATGAAAACTATATTTTATAATTTCTGACAAGCAAAATATCATAAAATTAGTTTGAAATTTTATTTCAAAGCCATATGGCTAACACTATAAAACAGTAGGTTTTATAAAATTTTAAATTCAATTTTCTCGGTTACCAAACATGCGAAAGAAAAAATAACTGTTCGTTTAGATGCAGAATTTAATTCTCTATAACATGTATTAGAAGCATTTTTGTCTAAAATTAACAGACCACTTTTGGGCAAGAGAAAACTGTTTTACTTATACTCACTGATGCAAGACTCACTGATGCAAGTTAAGTTTAAAATGTTGAAAATCACCACAAAAATAGCAATAGCTATTGACACAATAAACAAATGTTTGACATTTTACCTGTTAAGTTAGGTTAATTTATTTTAATCGAGTAATATTTAATTTCTGTTCAAGTGAACAATTAGATAATTGTTCATTTGAACATAAATTAGAAATAATAATAAAAAATTACCTTTAACTTTGAATTTATAAGATAATGTCTAGTTTTTAAAATAGAACTAGTGATGCCACGAGACGAGATTAGGCGAGAAACAATCCACTCTCGTCTCGTCATATTTTTCCTTACTTTCTCTCGATTTCGGCTAGAGAATTATAATTTGAAATAGTGAATAAATTAACATTACAAGTAACATGGATATAAAAAACTAGTACCACGGATTAAAACATTATTTTACTAAGTCTGGTGTTTGAATGGTAGTTAAAAAATAGATACTCTATAATAGCATGGCTTTATTACCCGCTGAAAGCTAATATTGGTAATTATGATTATATATTAGTATAGTGTGAGCACTTGAAGCTGACGTGAAAAATATAGCATGGGTGTCACTTTTGTGCATTTTCTTTTTACTATAAAACTCAATAAATCTAAAATTAATAAATAAATATGAATGTTAATGAAGAGCTAATTAAAATATTTATTTATACCGACAAATATTTTATTTTGTATATTTTAATTAGAAATATTTACGTAATATAAAAAAATTGTATAATCAAGATCTGGAATATCTACTCTCGTCTCGAGCAAATCTCGAGGGCATTACTCTCGTCTCGTTTCGAAATATAGAGAAGAGAATAAGATTAATCTCGTTTCGAAAATTCGAGATATTCGAGACGAGATCTCGAAAATGTTAAATCACGCGGCATCATTAAACAGAACTTTGGACTTCTATTATCTTTTTTATTATTGTGTATATGGATAAATGAAAGTAATGTTATTAATTTGTTGATAGTTTAATAATAATAAAAATAATGAAAGTCTACGTTGTTTTATTTAAAAAATTACCTTTCGTAAATATACACTTTAATTATTAAATTATAAAAAAACACACATCTATGCCATACCTGGAATTGGATCCCGGCGAGAAACCCGGGACCTTCAGATCGTAAATCGACAACGATACCGCAACTGCTATTAATTAATTAATTAATTTACAATTTTATGAAATCAGAAGAGTGAGATGTGAAAACCTGGCAAATTATACAAAAAGAAAAAAAAAACTGCACAAGAAGAATAACGAAGTGAAAATGAGAAATTAATATTAGTAGAAAATCTGGGATTTAGTTTACTTTATTTTATTTACTTAAATGATTTAGAAATTAGTATCAGATATAGATGCAGAAGACTGAATGTAGGTCTTTTACAAAAGCTTTATAGAGACAACCTGTGACATCGAAATATAATTCCTGTCCATACAAAGGAAACAAGAAAACTTACATTTACACATTGCAATTACTAATAAATAAATATCATATTTCAAAATATAATTGTAAACCTAAGCTTCACTTCACTTTATAATTTAATAAAAATTCAAAATCTTAACTAAATTACGTTTATAACTAAGAAAAGAATGTTAACACATTTGTATATCATATTGCTCACATTATTTTAACAAAATGCAATGTAATTAACTGCTCAACCTTTCATTACTACTTTATAATCATGGGAATTGTATTACAAGGAATAAAAATGTTAATGTATTGGGCTACAAAACTTCTTCAAGTTCATGTATATTCAACGCATCATTGTCATTTAACGCTACATTACATTGTATTCCAATTGCCAATGTAACATCCAAATTATCTTATCGTAACAGCAAAAATATGGCAATAGCACTTATATACATACAGAGTGTCTCTTACATAGGGGGACATGGCTTAACCATAGATTCCTGAGGCTAAAATAAGACGATTTAACTAAACTTGCTTCTACCGGAAAGTGTACCATTTAGCCAGAATTCTGCTTCAAAGTTCTTTGAAAACAAATTAATTTTGCTTATAATAACAGAACGCTTTATACGATTTGGATGATATTTGGTATAACAGTTCATATGGTTATAAGTCATCTTTTAAGGTGATACTTATTATTAGTGAACCACTAGTGTATGAAACTTAGGTGTCCCAACATTGATTAGACCGTAACTTTTTAATGGCCACGCCGATAACATAAAATTATTTTTTTTCAGAAAGATACCTACATTCAATAAACTTTTCTCTCTCTGTTTAATTTGTGATATCTGTTACGGTTCAGACAGAAAAAAATAAAACCTGAGTGACTGCATCATGAATTTTTTTTAAATAAATTTAATCTAGCAGTCTATCCAAATGTCAAACACCTAATTTTTAATGACAGCAACGAGTTGTCAATCTTCTCAACTTGTTTAGGCGTAAGCTAAGATATTTATTCGTGTTATTTATAATAATGGTAGTAAAATACTATTAGGCCGAACAAACGGATGTTACTAGTTTCTGAATATTGTGAAGGAATTTTTTGACAACCCATAAACAATTGTTACTGTCATTAGAAATTAGTTGTTTGACATTTGTATAGACTGCTAGATTAAATATATTTTTAAAAAATTCACGATGCAGTCACTCAGATTTTATTTTATTCTGTTTGAACCGTAACAGATATCACAAATTAAACACAGAGAAAAAAGTTTACTATTGAATGTATCTTTTTGAAAAAAAAATAATTTTATGTTATCGGCGTGGCCATTAAAAAGTTACGATTTAATCAATGTTGGGACACCTTAGTTTCATACACTAGTGGTTTACTAGTATGAACAAGATTAAAAGATGGATTATAATCATAGAAACTGTCATACCAAATTTCGTCCAAATCGAATAAAGCGTTCTGTTTTTATAAGCAAAGTTAATTTTTTTTTTTTTCGAAGAACTTTGAAGCAGAATTCTGGCTAAATGGTACACTTTCCGGTAAAGCAAGTTTGGTTAAATTGTCTTATTTTAGCCTCAGAAATCTCTGGTTAAGCCATGTCCCCCTATTTGAGAGACTGCCTGTATATATACAGGGTGTAACAACATGATATGTCACAAATACGTGGAAGTGTTTTAGTAACAAAAACAAGAAAAAAAGTCCTTTAAACTTTTGCCCTACCTTGATTCGTTTTCAAGATACAGGTTGTTAAAATTTTTAAAAATTTTCGATAAAAAAGGCTTTATTTTATAACATCTATTATTTTATTGAAATCTAATATTTACAACAATTGTTGAAAGTGACGTCCTTGCACTTGAATGCAGGCTTCGGCTCTACGTAATAGTGATCTCCGAACTCGTTCGAAAAATCCCGAGGTTTCTGAAATTGTTCTACAACTATGCTGTATAACTTTTTAAGTTAACACAATAAGTATTAGGCTTAAGCAAACTGACACTTGTATAATAACTTGGATTTTGTTTTCATGGCCTACCGGATTCAAATGTATTGTAGCTCGCGAGAACACAATCCGCTTTTATCGAAAAATTTTAACACCCTGTAACTTGAAAACGAATCAAAGTAGGGCAAAAGTTTAAAGGACTTTTTTTCTTGTTTTTGTTACTAAAACACGTCCACGTATTTGTGACATATCATGTTGTTACACCCTATATATATATAAATATATATGTTTAAATTGTTTTAATAGTACTATAAAATATGTATGTATAAATTGTCAGTATTTACACATTTGCTAAGTAATTTATCACGGTTAGCAATATTTATTTCATTGCACAATGAATTTACATAGTAATTAAAAGCATACACCAATTACAAAACTTGAAAGATGTTCTACTACTAATTTGTTACTCAATTCAAAACCAAGGGTAAAAAGGCAGGATAATATTACTGCTTAAAGGTTGTGTACAAATTGCCCCGGAAGACTTTGTCCAGCTAATCTCAAAAATGGCTCAACCGATTTGAACAATTTTTGGTTTATGACAATCATATTAAACATAGATTGTCATGAATATAAAATAAAAAGTTTTGAATTTGTTGTAATATAAGCAATAATTTATTTTTTTACAACTTTTAATCTTTTTGGATTAAAATTTATTTCAAAACCATCTTTACAAATTAGGGACTTCAGATATATTTTACTTTTTAATAACAAACATATAGTATTGGAGATTAGCTGGACAAAAGAATTGTCCATATACGACAATGTAAACGTAGTTCAGCGTTTTGTCGCAAGGTGCGCTTCACGAATTCACTGTCCGCTATGCTCAAAACTAATCTCTCAATAGATCTGCCCGAGGGTCGTGCTGTCTGTCGCAGCATGCAGCAGAAACAAACGTATACAAAATAATATATCGAAACACCAGAGAATAATTAATGAAGAAAAAAAAAAGCAAATAATATATACAATTATTCTTTATTTTTCATATTAAAGTCAAATATAATAAACCTAAATTTATAAAAATATGTACATTTAAAAGGTATTACTTTTTTTGAGCGTCGATTATGTATTGAGGATCTTTACACTTCTTATTTTTTCTAATTCGCCCTAAAGTATTTTCATTATTATTAAATTATTTACTTGGTAGAAATAATGATGGTTGCTTTTTAATTGAATTTTATCATTTCTCTTCTCTAAATAAAAAGACGTATTTTTTTAAATTTCGTTTTCCAACGCCAACTCCATGTTACCTGTTGTATCATATAGAGCAAATACACATTTTATTTCACTGATTACATAGTAAATAGTTTGCTATTTTGAAATAAATAATAATTAAATATACTTCATACCATCGGGAGATGCTGCTAAAAAAACAATGTTCTTTGTCAATATATAAGCCAGCTGATGTTATTTCACAATTGAAATCAGTTTCATATTTTATTCTGGCTGCATTTTCTTTTAATTTCCCATGAATAACAGCCGGTGTGTTGATTTGTACGGGATATAATATTTTTTGTACTAATGAGTGACAACGGGTGCTGCTTCTGTTGATAACAGCACCAAAATTTGATGCTGTGAGCCGGTTTTGCCTTTCTGCTCTATACATAGGATTGTCAAATTGGCCCACTGTTTCTTGAGAAATAAATTTAATTTCATTCTCCGATAACTACAAAATAATAAATTTAAATGTGCATATATGCAATGAAATAAAACATAAATATAAATATCTGCAATTTAGCTAAAAAATCTGTCACATTCAGCTTGTAATTCAGGCCCCTCTAATTCCGCTTTTTCAGCAAACTTTCCGTAGTCTGTATTTATTTCAGCAGGAAGTGCAGTAGTTTTTCGTCTCCGTGGCGCAATTGTACAACGTTGTTCTCTACATTTATGATTGTTTCAAGTGATCACCAGGACTATGACCGAAAGATTTACGCCACAGTGCAACATGCCAATTGACTCTTTCATTATATCGCAATCCCACCAAATAGCTTCTTGTTTGGAAGTAAGCTTTTTGAGAAAAATTTATCCTCTTCCCAGCATTGAAACGCGCTAATACATTCATATATGTTTTAGCTCTGTTGTTGGTTTCTTTGTCAATCCGCTTTTTAAAATTCGTTTACTTTATTACTTTAATTTTTTCCGGTATTTTTACAATTGTTTTTGCAGCTTTGATGGTCATCTAACGTATGATATGGCGTATTTTGCAATTCTGTTTTTAAAACATCAATATCGTCCAACGCATATAAATAAATAGTTTGTTGTACTGACTTCTGAAATTCTTTAATACCGTTGTTCTTAATAACTTTCTTTCTTCAGCAGAAATATTCTTATCATTTTTAATTGAATATAAGGCTTTTCCATAATTTTTCACAACCTGGTTTAAACATTTTATTTTTTCAACTTTTTGCCCGTATGGTACCCTCCTTTTAATTTGAACAAAAACACTGGAATTACCATCTGCTATGAATGTCATGTATTTAACCCCATGCATCTCTTCACTTCTAGAAAACCCTTCTACTATAATATCAGCTTCCATTGCAGAACTAGAACCACTCCAACTACGGAAGCAAGTGTGGTCCAGAGCACTGTATTTTTTATTTGCAGCTCTAGCGCAAACAGTACAATATTTGTTTCGTAAATACATCGTAAAATCATAGTGGAAACTAAACCTCTCTATCTTCTTCTATTGGACATAATTTTCCAAATGTGCAAATTCTGTTATACTCATACTGAAAATTTAATTATGTTTCTGTGTAGTATTGAATTTCAACAATTCTATTGCCACTAATGGAGTTATTTATGTGTACGTTTTTATCCCTTCCGATTAATAGTTCATGTTTTTCAATATTGAAATTATAATGACATAAGTATTATACTCGTTTTCGGAGTATGAGGTTCATTGATATCATTTTCATCACTGTCAATAAGTAAAAGAAATTAAGAAATATATTACTAAAAATAAATATTAATGTTTTTAATTTATCAAATAAGACCAAAAATATATTTTTAAAAAAATATCACTGTATTAACAAATGCAAATACAGTAGAACTCCGCTGATCCGAATACGGTTAATCCAAAACTCCAGATACCAGAAAAGAAAATTCCAAAAATAATTTCTTTAACATAAGAAAAAAATCAATAAACCGATTATGTATGTATGTTACCAACAATAATATAACATATAAATAAATAAATAAATATGTCATCACGGCATATTACCCATTTCTGGGTGTGCCAGTATCTACAACACATGTAGACATCGGTAATGATGACGATATATATTACCGTGTGGGCGCTTACCAGGCATCATAGCTGGTGTTATATATTCATTTATACAATTTTTTTGGATAATACGAACAGGCCTCGAACCCAATTAGTTCATAATAACGGTGTTCTACTGTATTTCAAATTAATTTGTTTATATATATTAAAAACTTATTTCAAATTGAAAATACTAAATATTAATTAAAATATTTCATATGTTTGGTAAAATAGGATTATTTTTTCAGTATTTCAAATAAACTAATATTTCAAATACTTTCAAGTGTTTCAAATACTTTTACTTTTAATTATTTAAAAATAAATAAGGATGTTACGGTATTGTAAAAATATTTTTCGTTTACAACTTATTCCCGTATTTTTATTAATATTAAAAATAAACTCCTATATTAATATAAGCATTTGTTTTTAAAGAAAATAATTAAAGAGTCATTCCATTCTAATTACTAACAGACCACCCATGACGGAGGGTTTCTATCTCAAATACATAAATCTATTTCAAATATTGAAAAATTGTATTTCATACAAATAATAGTATTTCAATGTATTAAATTATTAAATACTTGTGAAAAGTATTTGAACTAAAAATACTAAATACTTTTATTTTTAAGTATTTTAAATAATTAATTAAAATACTTAATCTAATTCAAATACTTATTTCAAATACATATAATTCAAATACTAACACTGTCTTTGAAATATTGCAATAAAAACGCAAAGATGTTACCATAATACAGCGCACATAAAGAAAGAGAGAGATGGCAATTAAATAGAAATAAATATTGGCAACACAAAACGCGGCCTCCCGCGTTCGGCAGGTATCGGCGGCATACACGTGGCGCCTTCAGAAAGCGTGGCGCGGATCTTATGAGTACTACCACTTTTGTACACAACCTTAAAGGTAGGTACATACCAGCGGCGTCTCGTGCATTTTATAAGAAGGCAAGCAGCATTGGCGTAGGTAAGGTATAAAAAATAAATGCGCCGCAGGCGAATTTTTTTTTTCATTCAAGGTCAAATGCCTTATAATTGACTTACATGTTTCGAAGGGATGTGCAAATGCATGTTTTTCCCCTTTCATGTGCAAAAAACAAAAATTGCCAGATCACAGACTTGACGTGATATTGCGTATGTATATTATTTAAGTCGCAAAAGCCTCGCTTAATATCATTCCATACTGATTTTTCTTTATTAAATAATAAACATGGTCAACAATATAATTTTAGTAATGTTTCACTATCACATAGCCACACAAGTTTGTCATATAAAGCGGTATTAAAATGCCTTGTTATATGTTTAATAGTTGTTAATAACTTCATAGGAGGAACTGGTCTGCCATTTGCAAAAAAGGTTTTTTTTCTTCAAAATTGCAAAATGGCTTTTCTTGTAATTTTTTTATTATTATTGCACAAATGTTATCCATTCTGTATAAAAATATAAGGAGTATTATTATTTTCAAAATTTATTTGAAACAAAATAAATGTAGAAATATAAAATATAGATACCTTATAAATAAATTTTACTTTTATTCGTATCCTATTTTAACATTTACTATCTATTTCACTTAAATTTTGTTCATGGAAGCAATATAAAAACTGCTTGCAGATGAACCTAAACAGCGAAATATTTTCAGTATAGAAGGCTACATGTTCGGCAATGTTCGGTATAGTGTAGGTATAGGCGGTGTAAGCACTCGAAGATCTGCTTACCAGCACGTTTTGTACAACATGGTAAGATCGTAATAGTACGTATCCCAGTGATAGAATTAGATTAACGGTGCGGTAGGCAACAGCAAATACTTTTGTGTCTTTGCTTTTAAATTTTGATATATTAAAGTTCTAAATACATATATATAATTGTAAAAATATATTAAAAGTAACAAAATATAAAGGCAAGCACTGCTTGCCTTGCTTGCATGGAGAAAACGCCACTGGTACATACTTATTCTTTGTTTATATATATATATATATATACATCCCGCTATCATTATGGCTTCCTTTCATGGCTGTGAATTATGGCGTCCTTATACGCCGATATTTTCATATGAATATCATTGCAGCGTCCTTTCATACGACGTGTTTATGGAGTCCGTATATAATTTTTTTTAATATGACTATCAATGCAGCGTCCTTTCATACAACGTGTTTATGGAGTCCGTATATATATTTTCTTTTATTTCTCCGGCTTTATAGCGTCCAGCAATTAGCTGGTTTCTTGCTGTTTTTATATAACTTTTCCCCAACTTTTATTAAACATTATTTTAGATATATTTATTATGTATGTATTAGATTAGGTGTGTGAGTATATGTGGTGTGAGTGTGTAAGTGAGTGTGTGGGTATGTGTATGAGTGTGTATTTGGGTGTGTGTGTGTGTGTTTGTGTGTGTGTATGTATATGTGTGTGTGTGTTTGTGTGTGTGTATGTATATGTGTGTGTGTATGTGTGTGGGTGGGTGTGTGTTTGTTCGTATTTTAGTACGTTTGTGTGTGTATGTGAGCTTGAGCATTTGTGTGACTGTGTAAAAGTGTGTGAGTAAAACTATATGTGCGTGCTTGCGTTCGGGTGTGTGTGATGTGTGCTTGTGTGTGTGTGCTGTGTGCTGTGTGCTTGTGTGTGTGTGTGTGTGTGTACGTGAGCACGTGTGCATGCGTGCTCATGCCTGATTGTGAGTGTGTAAGAGTGCGTGTGGTGTGTTTGAGTTTGTATGTATGTTTTATATGTGTGTGAGCGAGTGTGTATGAATGTGTGTGTGTGGGTGTGAATTTGTGAGACTGTATGTAGCGTTTGAGGTGTGAAAGTGTATGTGTCTTGACCGTGAGTGATATCAGTCTGTGAAAATGTGTTTATGTGAGTGTATGATTGTGTGTGAGCGTGTCTGTGTTAGTGATGCCGCCAGACGAGAAATGGGGAGAAACAATTAACTCTCGTCTCATATTTTTTCTTACTTTTCTCAAATTTATAATCAGAAATAGTAAATAAATGAACATTACAAGCAACATGAATTTAATGAAAGGATACCACCGAATAAAATATTATTTTACTGAGTCTGGTGTTTGAATAATAGGTAAAAAATATGTACTTTTTAATATCAAGCCTTTATCGCCCGTTGTTGGGTGTAGAAATCTGCTTTGTACGCTAATATTGGTAATTAGAATTATAATTCGTATAATGCAGGTACTTGAGGCAACAGTATACCATAGAGGTCAGTTTTATGAATTTATTTTTTACTAAAACAATAAATCTAAAATTAGTCAATAAGTATGAATTTTAATGATGAGGCGATTAAAATATTTATTTATACCGACAAATATTTTGTTATTTTCTATATTTTAATTAGAAATATTTACGTAATATAAAAGAAATAGTACAATGTAGATCTCGAATTTTTACTCTCGTCTCCAAACCTCGAGGGCATTACTCTCGTCTCGTTTCGAAATTCGAGACGAGATCTCGCAGCATCACTAGTCTGTGTGGGATGTGAGTGGTATCTGATTTGTGTGTGTGTGTGTGTGTGTGTGTGTGTGTGTTTGTATGAAAATGTGCAGCTGTGTGTGAGAGGGTATGATTGTGAGTAGGTGAGTGTAAAAGAGTGTGTGTGTGGCAGTTTGTGTTTGTGAGTGTGCAAGTGTGTGTGTGTGTGTGTCTGTGAGTAGTGATGGGCAATGGGTAAATACCCGTGGGTAGGTAAATAAAAAATGGGCATTTACCTGGGTATTTACCCGACGTACCGGTAAATACCCAAAAAATGGGTATATTCGGATATTACTATATTTTTGTTTTTTACAAAAAAATTTAAAATCACCTGTACTGGAATGTTATACAAAATTTGTAGATTTATTAGTGAACAAGATTTGACGAGACTGAGTTGTAATAACGTTTGCGAGTTTTAACAAGTCTGTTCGGAAATAGTTAATGGTTGCAAAGCAATGCTTATATCAATCGGTGACATTGTATAATTCTACATCTTTTTATAAATTTCAATCATTTCCTCTAGAGTATTATTTTAAGTTTAGTCATTCTTTTGCCTTAAACAAATATTTATTTAAAAATATATATTAAGAAATAAATAATGTAATAAAAATATTAACGCATTTCATTTTTCCTTACAATATTACTACGTAAAATTGATGATAGATTCATAATGTTTTAGATATGTAGGTACATCGTACAAATTCAAAATTAATTTGTTTTAATTCCATTTTCTGCCAAAAATATTAGTAACACCATTAATGTTATAATTTTGTATCTTCCTAACATTAAATTTTGTTAAAATAATATACATTTTGATATTTTAAATGATTATTTTGATTAATTAAAACAGAAATTAAGATTTAACACGCTGTAACCACCAACAAAATAAATACCCTCATATTTACCCAATTTGGGTAAATACCGGGGTATTTACCTTAGGTATTTACCCCAAATATTAAATACCCGGGTATTTTGTATCACTATCTGTGAGTAAAAGTGTGTGTGTGTGTGTGTGTGTGTGTGTGTGTGTGTGTGTGTGTGTGTGTGTGTGTGTGTGTGTGTGTGTGTGTGTGTGTGTGTGTGTGTGTGTGTGTGTGTGTGTGTGTGTGTGTGTGTGTGTGTGTGTGTGTGTGTGTGTGTGTGTGTGTGTGTGTGTGTGTGTGTGTGTGTGTGTGTGTGTGTGTGTGTGTGTGTGTGTGTGTGTGTGTGTGTGTGTGTGTGTGTGTGTGTGTGTGTGTGTGTGTGTGTGTGTGTGTGTGTGTGTGTGTGTGTGTGTGTGTGTGTGTGTGTGTGTGTGTGTGTGTGTGTGTGTGTGTGTGTGTGTGTGTGTGTGTGTGTGTGTGTGTGTGTGTGTGTGTGTGTGTGTGTGTGTGTGTGTGTGTGTGTGTGTGTGTGTGTGTGTGTGTGTGTGTGTGTGTGTGTGTGTGTGTGTGTGTGTGTGTGTGTGTGTGTGTGTGTGTGTGTGTGTGTGTGTGTGTGTGTGTGTGTGTGTGTGTGTGTGTGTGTGTGTGTGTGTGTGTGTGTGTGTGTGTGTGTGTGTGTGTGTGTGTGTGTGTGTGTGTGTGTGTGTGTGTGTGTGTGTGTGTGTGTGTGTGTGTGTGTGTGTGTGTGTGTGTGTGTGTGTGTGTGTGTGTGTGTGTGTGTGTGTGTGTGTGTGTGTGTGTGTGTGTGTGTGTGTGTGTGTGTGTGTGTGTGTGTGTGTGTGTGTGTGTGTGTGTGTGTGTGTGTGTGTGTGTGTGTGTGTGTGTGTGTGTGTGTGTGTGTGTGTGTGTGTGTGTGTGTGTGTGTGTGTGTGTGTGTGTGTGTGTGTGTGTGTGTGTGTGTGTGTGTGTGTGTGTGTGTGTGTGTGTGTGTGTGTGAAGTGGAAAATTTATGTTATTACAAATATTAAACAGTACAAAATTCTCTATCCAATACGTTTCAAATTTTCATTATATCTTCTATAGATTTACAGATAAAAAAATATATATTAAATAATCTGTTGTAATAAATCTCACAACCCAAACAACCCCAAGGTAACCAATTGAAAAATTATAAAATATTTGTGACAGATAAATGTTAGTGTCAAAAATCAAAATACATTACTGGCGGCTTTCTCCGGGAAGGATTTTTAATATCACTTAGGTATTATATTAATTAAAAATTTAGCATTGTAGGTATATTATATACACTCTTCAGAAATGTCACTAATCGCCCAATGAATTTGAAGAATCTCGAACATTTATAATTGTACGACATATAAAGAATTTAAAAGTATACAAAAATATCTAAATATTAAGAATAAAGTAATTGGAATTTTGTGTATATCAGAAAGTATGTATGTTTTATATGTGTGTGAGCGAGTGTGTATGTGTATGAATGTGTGTGTGTGGGTGTGACAGATAAATGTTAGTGTCAAAAATCAAAATACATTACTGGCGGCTTCCTCCGGGAAGGATTTTTAATATCACTTAGGTATTATATTAATTTAAAATTTAGTATTGTAGGTATATTATATACATCACTCTTCAGATGTGTCACTAATCGCCCAATGAATTTGAAGAATCTCGAACATTTATAATTGTACGACATATAAAGAATTTGAAAGTATACAAAAATATCTAAATATTAAGAATAAAGTAATTGGTGCACTCTCCACGCCAGCTATGAGTGCCCGTGAGGTGACGCCTGGTAAGCGCCCACACGGTAAAATATATCGTCATCATTACCGATGTCTACATGTGTTGTAGATACTGGCACACCCAGTAATGGGTAATATGCCGTGATGATATATTTATTTATTTATTTAAGTAATTGGAATTTTGTGTATATCAGAAATGTAAAATATAACAAATCCTTATACATATAACTTGAAAATGGCAGGAGGTATTGTGCTTTAATAATTATCAAGGAGCACCAAAATATTTATTTATATTGTTCTTTGACACGGACAGGTAACAATTTTGATAATAGCATACTAAAAAATATTTTGAAAAATAGTTATTTAATGAATACATTTTTGAACAGTAAATAAGAGAAATTGCATTTATGGTGTAAAATTTGCTTCATTTAAAAAACTCTAAAACAAACTATATCCATTTCCATCAAGCGAAAAATACCACAAACTTTAACTTAACCATTGGAAATAATAAATTAAATCATGTAGATTTTTCTAAATAAGACAAAATTTTCTTGTAACAAAGACCATCACCAGTACAATACCAGAAGGAAAAATGAATTTGAAACTCCTTATAGTAGATTAAATTGTGCCAAAAACTCTCCAAATGTTGTTGGAATAAAAATTTATAATAAACTACCACTGGAAATTAAGAACTCTAACACCTTAAATAATTTCAAAGCAAAACTTAAAAAAATGCTTCTCGATAGCTGTTTTTAACGAATATTTTTTGTACAGTGATAATGTTTCGTAATTTACTTATTTGTATTATCTTATTTTTTATATTATTGTGACGCTTCCTATAAAATGTACACATTTTCGAAAGGAATAAATTATTATTATTATTATTATTATTATAATTATAAACAAATAAAATAAATGGTGAATCTCACTAAAATTTATTGAATGAATAATATTTATTCATTAATTACTGAATGATTTATAGAATGCCAAAATTATTGAAAATAAAATAATATATCTAATATGGAAAAACATTGTTCTACTCCATATTATACCAAATTAGAAAATTAAATTCAAATAATAATTTAAATTGCTCCCCATAATTGAGCAAACGAAGGCATTCACTCACGGACGCTCTACTGTTTTCACAATGAAAGAAAGGACATACGGACGCTCTAATGTAGTCACAATGAAAGTTAGATATACGGAGCCGTATATACAGCTGACGACACCGGACGCTCTAATGAAGTCACAATGAAAGTTAGATATACGGGGCGTATATACGGCTGGCGACACTAGCGAAACTGGTGGGGTATATGGTGAACTAAAAATATACAAAATCTTTCATGGTGGTATCATTAGAGCGTCCCCCTCAACTTTCGTTTTTCGATACTAGACGATAAGATATGATGTTGTGGAGCTTCCCATCGGTGAAACATTAGAGCGTCCGTATACGGACGCCCTAATGCAACTGGACGCTATAATGATGGTAAATACATAACGTATGGACGCCACATTGATGGTAAGATGTAAATAAATATATATATATATATATATATATATATATATATATATATATATATATATATATATATATCGATTTTTTATTTATGATTTTATTTTGGCTATTTGACTGAAACATTTTCCAAAATCAAAGGTTGTTGTCGTTATAAGATAGTACGAGCAAAATCTTTAAGCCTCGTACACACCTGCGAACCGTTCGACGAACCGTTCAGCGAACCGTACGGCGAACCGTTCGTCGAACCGTTCGGCGAACTGATCGACGAGCACTAGCAGGTGATGGTGGGGGAATGTTCGCCTCTTTTCCATTATACATATATACAATATACATATGTTACCTTTGCTTTTAAAATGGATATTCAAGCCGTGGCAGCAGCATACATTTACATTCAATTACATTAAAAAAAATAAAAATAAATAAGAAGTTGTAGACGTTGGTGGCAATGTCGTATGTTTACTAATAGACCAAATTATTGCGCTAATCCTTTAATATCGGATTTAAGACTACAACAATCAAGTGGACATTTTCATAATTTCACAAGAATATCTTTAGACCATTCCATTTTCTATAAATACAGTATTAATGAATAGCAAAATTTAACATCTAATGGGCCCATAAACCATAACAAAAAAATTATAAAATGTACACTATATCCTTAAAGTACTACTCAATAAATAACGATTAAGATAAAAAAACATTTTTTTAATAATTACTTTGCGAAATATTTGAATTTATTTCCAGGGCCACAGATGACGTTACACTATTGGTATCTTTCTCGCACAGCCTACTACAGAAACTGAAGTGAGAAAGATAGCTATAGGTTTCTTTAAAAATGCAGTTATACAAAAAACAATTTTGACTTTTGATACCACGAATTACTTCAAAATTAAACGATCTTTCATTTAAAAATATTTTTAAAAATCTGTTTATGGGCCCATTGGAATTAAAAAATCTAAAGAATTAAGTGAAATAAAATAATTTGTTGCAAGTATCCGTTCGCCGTCGCGTCCAGACTAGCTGCAACGTGCTCGCGCAACATCCTTTGATCGTTCGTTAAAATACCGACAACGGATGGATCGCGCAAACGTTGCAGGTTAACGTTACACGTGTTGCAGTACTTTGCTCGGATCGCCGTTTTGTTGCGCCGGTCTGGACGAGGTTCGCCAAACGGTTCGCCGAACGGTTCGTCGAACGGTTCGCAGGTCTGTACGAGGCTTTAAATTACATTTATTCATTCTAAGTGAGATCATTAATTTTTACTCCTTCAAAAATGTTTCTTAAGAGATGTAACAAATTATTATCATTATTAGTACTAAAACATCTTTATAAATATGAAAGAAAAATCGGCTGACGCCGGGATTTGAACCCGGGTCCAACCACATCTCTAGTAAGGTGCTCTCCCATCTGAGCTACAACAACCCTAGCGTCAACCGACCTTTTTAACTCTCGTCTTAAGTATGTCTAGTGCGACACCGTTCCATAGACTATTGACAATGGATTTCGTCAACGACCGACATTATTTTTAGACACCGATGTTTTTGAAATTAATATTTTTAAGTATATAGAAATTTGTATTTCTTAGTATTATTTTCATATTTATAATAATAATCCTGTTAGTATTCTAAGAAATAAAAATATTAATTTAAAAAATCTGTACGTCATAATTCCCCTACCTAATGTTTATCATAAAATATACAGTTGCCTCTCAAATAGAGGGACACACAGATTCCTGAGGTTAAAATAAAGTGTACCATTTAGCCAGAATTCTGCTTCAAAAAAAAAAAAAAAAATTGCTTATAATAACAACGCTTTATTCGATTTGGATGAAATTTGGTATGAAAGTTTATATGATTATAAGTCATCTTTAAAGATGATATTTGTTATTATTAGTGAACCACTAGTGTATGAAAGGTGTCCCAACATTGATTAGACCGTAACTTTTTAATGGCCACGCCGATAACGTGAGATTTTTTTTCAGAATTCAATAGTAAACTTTTCTCTCTGTATAATTTGTAATATATCTGTTACGGTTCCCACAGAAAAAAAATAAAATCTGTGTGACTGCACCGCTAAATTTTTAAAATAAATTTTATCTAGCAGTCTGTCCAAATGCCAAATATTTAATTTGTAATGACAGTAGCGAGTTGTCAATCTTCGCTACTTTGTTTAGGAGTAGGTAAGCTAAGAAATATAATCGTCTTATTTACAATAATGGTAGTGGTAGTAAAATATTATTAGGCCGAACAAACGGATGTTATTAATTTTAGAATATTGCGAAGAAAATTTTTGACAACCCATAAACAATTTACTGTCATTAGAAATTAGTTGTTTGACATTTGGATAGATTGCTAGCTTAAATTTATTTTAAAAATATTCGCGGTGCAGTCTCTCAGGTTTTATTTTTTTCATCCAAATCGAATAAAGCGTCCGGTTATTATAAGCAAAATTAATTTTTTTTTTAAGAACTGAAGCAGAATACTGGCTAAATGGTACACTTTCCGGTAGAAGCAAGTTTGGTTAAATCGTCTTATTTTAGCCTCAAGAATCTGTGGTTAAGCCATGTCCCCCTGTTTGAGAGACATCTGTATATTCTTTAATATTTGAATCGGTCATTTATAAAAGGCATCAAATTTAATTTAAATAATTTTACAGAAGAAACAAAAAGCAATTTAAATATTCAGTTTTTGAAGAACTATATTAGTGCGGGAACACAAACTTCCCACATGAGCACTGTTTTAAATCACTCGCCCATAAACTAATTTTTGTATTAGATATTACCATTAATAAAAATCCGACATGAAGATTCCTTATATTGAGCAAGATATGATTTTTTAAAAATGTGGACGGAGTTATGACATCACGTGTGACAAGAACAGTGGCATGTAACAATATTGTTTCATCATAGTTCCGCCATCTTTCTCACCAATGGGAATGGAAAATGGATAGTCTGTGGGCGGGGCGCTGTGCATTTATGGCGGGAATCTCAGCTTTCATATTTCTGGCCAATAAAATAAAATCGACAGTCACGTCATAAAATGTTTAATTCGTTAAAACTTTATAATCAACCTGATTCTCGTGACACTTGTTTACAAAACAATATCGTAAACTATACAACTATTGTTTTGAATACAATAAATTGTAAAATTGAAATTCACGTGAAAAATTGCTTCTG
This sequence comes from Ophonus ardosiacus, assembly GCA_943142095.1. Taxonomy (NCBI): domain Eukaryota; kingdom Metazoa; phylum Arthropoda; class Insecta; order Coleoptera; family Carabidae; genus Ophonus; species Ophonus ardosiacus. The sequence continues at coordinate 43,776,584 of OW964824.1, forward strand.
AAACAATATTGTATTCAAAACAATAATTGAATTGTCAAAAATTTATTGTAAACTATACAATTTTTGGTATTCAGATTACCAAAATTGTATTTTATGGAAAATAATAATTCTATTATAAATATAATACTGTAATCTGAAAAAGGAACTCTGTTATAACTAGTATCAAGATATTTGCAAAATTAACTGCTTCAACTTAAGCAGCGGGTTGAGGGGTAACAGAACAGGGTTGTAACAATGTATTTGACAGACGGCAGACGAAATATTTATATGGAATTTAGGTAATGTGTCATTTAAATTTTATGAAGTACAGTACTAAAAATATAAACAAAAAGTTATCAACACATATATTTAATAGAATTAAACAAATTTTACTAATCCTCCCCTGACGCATAGAAATATAAATACCCCGCTGTTAAGTGGTCTACCACGTTATTACTATGTAGGACATATCACTATGTCAAAAATTAAATAAATAAATGTTAAATAAGGAAAATAACTAAATTATTAAAAAATCTGTCAGAACTCATAACAATTAGAATAATACTACCTTTTTGTTTAAGTTTTGTATATATTTTAATTAAAATTAAAATATATGCAGAATTTAACTAAAAGGTTTATTCTAATTGAATGTAACTAACTTCATACTTGTTTACATTACAATATAATAAATTGTATTAAGACAGTTTACAAGGGAGTCACGAGAATACAAATTTCATACAATGTCTTACACTATATAGTTTTCAAAATTGCCGGCAGTATGGCAGTGTGGTTAGAGTGTCAGCTTTGTGATCGGTAAGTCCGAGCAGGTTACACAGCAGAGATATGTTGGATGGGTGAACGCTCAGCAACAAAAATTTATCACACTACGGCTCGGTGCGCCCGGCACCCTTACACCAAAAGGTACAAAAAGGGTTACAGATTATATTATTTTGAATTTAAATTAAAATATATGCAGAACTTAAACTAAAAGGTAGTATTGTTCTAATTGAAAGTAACTAACTTCATACTTGTTTACATTACAATACAATAAATTGTAATGATTTTTAAATTTATCTGTAAAATATATAGAAAAAGTATTAATGTATTCCTATAGAAAATTCAATAATCTTTAATTTTCATAATGACATAAAATGCGAAAAAATGGCATTTAATGGTATATTTTGAAGAAAAATCATTATGAGCTTCAGGGAAAGTGCCATTTCCGGTTATCCAATTTACACTAAAATCTAATTGTTTCTTTCCAATTAGAATAGGGTAGAAATACAAAGTTTCAAAATTTTCTGAATGATAGTATTGAGTTAGAGCGACAACAAAATCCATACACATACACACACACACACACACACACACACACACACACACATACATACATACATACATACATACATACATACATACATGCATCATCGTGAAAATGTTAAAATTGGATTCTAGGGACCTAAAAACGTGGTCGTTTACTAAAATGTCGATATGTGATTTTTAGCATGATCCCTATGCCTCCCTTACCAAGGGTAGCAGAAGGTAAAAACTAAGAATGAAAAAAAAAACATTTTTTTTCTGTTGCAGGATCTGTGGACATGTTGAACTTGTTAATTTATTATTTATTGGTAAAATCAAATAGGTGTGTATGGAATTTATTAGTACAGTTTTCTTATTTTTTCTATTTTCTTTGTTTTTTTTTTCTTGGTAAGCACGGTTGTTTATTGTCTATCTATGGGTGTTTGAATCCATGAGATTTGGCTCACATGAGAAATGCGAATTCGTAAAAAATTTGGAGATGACTCCTTTTCAAAATGATCGATTGATTATTTTCTAGAATTTTTGCGAAATGATACGGAAATATCTCTCCTTGTGTAAGTTACCAGATTACATTTACTAATTGGTTTACTTCGTCCAGCTATCATGGGGACAATAATTATTACGAGTATATATCTATTGGGGGTAAATATATACTCGTATAATATCTGAAAACTACAAATTTAAAAAAATGTCGGTATTCTCTCCATGAACGAATATCAACGTACATATATGTACATATCCAGTATTCTATATTCTGTTCCATTGCTAATCTTGTAAAAAAGATTGAAATTAGTTTCCAAGTATATAAATATGTTTTTCAAACAAGCTAACTTAACGAGTTTTTATTAATAGGCTTCTTTTAACTAGTGGTTTTTAGCTACAGTATTTCTATAATACAACTACTTAGCAATTATTTCTCCTATCAAGTATATACGTTGCAAACTTCCATTTTTGTTATAATTAGCAATAAAACATTATTAATCAGTTATAACTGCAATCATTTTATGATGGGACGTTTTCATCTGCGCAACAATAAAAAACTGTAATAAATTCTATAACTTTTATCATCATTAAGACCAGAAACTAATTTGTCCTTTGGGGAGAAAGAAGGTTAGCTACCACGTAAGTTTATTTTGTTTGGGTCCGGTTCATGTTACGTGTTAGTATGTTCTTGTTATTTATTGGTTTGAGTGCCCCCACATCAAAGCTATTTACTAAAAAGGTGCACACAAAGGCGTTGCATATGGTAGACGTGGTTTCACAAACGAGAATATTAAATTTCGATTAGATCAGGCAATGCCTTGTTTTCAACTTGAGACATAAGTAAAGATGAAAGGCAGGCACATGATCAGCCTTTTTGGAAATGTTCTAGAAAGGAGAATTCAATTATACAACCTGAATGAATATGTATATTATTTCGTATTGTTCTGTTCCACTTAAATATGTTTTAAATAGAAAACTTCACTGTACGAGTGTGATAGGTATGTATTTATGTCGTAAAGATATGAGTATATCCCTGCGACATATATTTTATAGATTTATTAATTTTAAAATTATATCAAAGTAGAAAAAGAAATTTCTACTTTGTAAGTATGATATGCTATAAAACGTAAAGTTGTAACATTAAAACTACTTTTGTCTTTAATACATTCACACAGTAAAAAAAAACTACGCCTGTGTTTATTTTTTACACGTAGCAAAAACATCATTTAATACTATAGGACTAATATACATTGTAGTGTTATTTGTAACAATTAAAATAGTGTTGACCTGATGGTACACTAACTAGAATCCACATTTTTTTGTGTGCATGTGAAATCTGAACACTTAAATGTAATTTTTTGACTTCAAATAAGTACAGTAATACAGTTCGTGTGAAAATTGAAAGCTGAAACTTAAATAAAATTCATAAAAGTTAAAACAAAGAATTAAAAAAAAATGTGTTTGCATGGATACCTAGATATTTCTTTCAAATCTCGAATTTGCCTACAAATCTATGTCTCTACATAGCCGCAACATAACGACCTACGTATATAAATTAGTTAATAAAAGAAAAATGTGTATGACTCTTATATGGAGAATTTGGTAAAAAAAAACTTTCTAATAGAATTTTATAAGGTTTACTGTAACTAAGATAATGCTCTTTGGGCTACTAAATTTAAAATTGCAGTATTCCGTTCATTTGGTGAGGTTATTGATTTAATCTATCTAAAATAACATCATTATTGTTCCATCTACAGCGTGTTCAGAGAAAAACCTAATTCCGTGTAAGCTATGAACACAGAAACGTTTGTCTGATCAATATTCAATTCAAAACATAAGTTGTTAAAACTGACCGTGAAATGTAATTTTAAGGGGAAAAGAAGGATACATAATATTGCCACTCACCGTTTTCTAATTTATTGACATTTAATTAAATACTTTCAAATTGCCATATGTTTTTTTGTTCATAGCCTCATACTCCGAGTTAGGATTTTTTTGAACACACTGTATATAGTTTAAATTTTCTATCCCCTTTAATTAGGAAGCATTGAAACGTGACGTAGGTATTTATTTTTAATAAGCAGAGAATGTCTTGGTCCATATACAGGGTGTAAATTTTAAAACGGGTCATAGGGCTATAACATAGAAAAACAGTTTTTTAGACGGCAAAAGTTTCCATATTAATTTATTGAAAATACAATTGGTGCGTATTATAAAGAAAAAAAATACTAATTTTTTGATACCAAACACCTTACATTTCTGTTTCATATAAAGCCAGAAATTAAATTTAAAAATTTTTACAATTAAGAAAAAGTATCATTAGCCATGAAAGTGACAGTAACAAAACATTGTCATGATAGGGGACAATTAAAGATTAAAGTCATTAATTTATGAACCAGTACAAAATAACACAAAATAAAGTAAAAAACAGGATATTTATATCAGAAACAATTATTATTTATTGTAATAGGTATTTACAAACTAAATATGATCTACATGTAATAAGAAATAAGATATAAGAAACAAGAAAAACTGCAAACTACAAAGGGACAAATTAAAATCATTTATGCTGGGTTTATGCAGCATATAAATTATGAAATTAAATTAAGCTACTAAATTAAGAAACTAAACTAAAATAACGACGTTTATGCAGTAAATTAAAATTCAGAATTTTATGTTTGACATTTCGTATAACCTAACTTTTATAGGTGCAATTGCAATACATTATATTTATATAAGATAAAAAAAATAAAGGTAAACAATTTGTTGAATAAGTCCAATTAGTATTTCGTCGCTCTTTTCTGCAGGAACTTTGTTGTCATCGTCGTACATTTTCATAGGTTAGGTGCGAAAATTTGTCATAAGTGCGCGAGTGGCGCAGGCGCAGCATTAATAATTTGTAATTTTTCTTCATGAGTCAAATTGTTCATGATTTCTTCTTAATAAAACGAAAATAATAATAATTTAACAAATAAAGTGTAAGAAATGTTTACTAATGAGCGTTTAAAGACAACAATTGTTTTGTTTTGTTTCTGTCAGTTTCACGGCTATTGATATTTTTTCTTAATTGTGCAAATTTTTAAATTTATTTTCTGGCTTTATATGAAACAGAAATATAATATGTTTGGTATCAAAAAATTCGTAAATTTTTTCTTTATAATATGCACTAATTATTTTTTCAATAAATTAATATAGAAACTTTTGGCGTCCAAAAAACTGTTTTTCTATGATATAGCCCTATGACCCGTTTTAAAATTTACACCCTGTATATTCATTCTTTTAAAAATAATTACGGCAGATATTATATTACGTCTCAAATCTCATATTTTATATTTTCTTGATGCTATAATTTTTTAAAATAGGTTTCAACTATTCGGCTCACCGTAGTGGACAAAATGTAAATTACGTTTGTTTGTATTCCGCTCTCACTATTTTACGGTGATTTTTGACATTTTATACATAATTTCGGCCGTTGCAAAGCATGCAAAATTAATTTTTTATCGTGTCAGATGCAGAATATTATACTTTACAATGTTTATTTGAAGCTTTCATACCTAAAATAATTAGAGAAGCAAGGTAGGAAGCAGGAAATTACGGACATATGATTTTATTTAGAAGTGCGAAAAGTGAGGCTGAATGTATATTTGTAGTGAAATTTTTATAATTAAACATGGAATTAGAATTTGAAAAGGTAAATTATAATAATATTACTGACTTTTACTATACAATACTTTGACGTTTGACCTAGCCTTTGACTTTTGTGACATTATGATGTTATGTGAATGTGTGAGTTGTTGTTAGTAAATGAGTCACAAAGAAACCGTAGAGGAGATATATTTAAGAAATTATAAATGATAAGTATTAAATTCTTGAATGTTTTATGTTGCAACAAAAATTCAATGATATTTTCTTTGGGATGGCCCTATTACATACATCAATTTCTCAATTACGGAGTTGGGACAAAATTTAGTTATAAAAATCTGTTGTGGCCAGCACAAGACCTTCCGTCAATTCCATGTATTTTGTACAAATCCCATACCAAAAGGTCCTTGGAACAGATTCTATATAATATCATGTAAAAACACATATTATTTTTTACAAATTCCATACCAAAAGTTCATTTGAAAAGGTTCTATAAATCCAATAAAATTATAACATAAACTACACCAAGTAATGTCCTTCCATCTTCTCTTTGGCCTTTCTCTGTGTGTCACTTGCGAGCAACACTATGACATACCAATTTTAGATCCTATACTTTTTTCCATATTTGGTTTTGCACTTGCAACTGACATCTGTCAATTAAATTTTTTTGAATAATTATGTCAGCTGTTTCCATGATAAATAGCAAGGCAGACTAATTTTTGAAAATTAATTTCTTTATAATGCTTTAAATTTACATCTATTGAATATGAAGGAAAATGTATAATCAAACTGTATAGAGAAGAGGATTTTCTTTAATATATATAATAACAAAATGTCAAAAAATAATATTTAACTGCGTTTTTTTAAGAAAAACTGTTAAAAACTTCAAATAAGGGTACTTCCGGTGGATCAATTATAACCAAAATCTAATCAACTCTTCATATGGATGTACAGAAGAGGAATACGAAAAAATTATAATTTTTAGAATTGTAGTATTGGAGTTATCGTCGGAGAAAAATTTGTCACACACGGACACACACACACACGGACACACACACGCACACACGGACACACACACACACACACACGGACACACACACACACACACACACACACACACACGGACACACACACACACATACAGACATCATCTTAAAAATGGTATATTCGTATTGTAGGGACCCTAAAACGTGCTTATCCATTAAAAACTCACCACCGAATTTTTTGACCAAAGACAATACCTTCCTTACCTAAAGGTGACGGAAGGTAAAAAGATAATAATTTGAAATAATTAACAAAGTAACAAAATTAATGAAATATTCTTTTTGAACAAAGGATTATTGCGACAATTATAATTGTGATTAGAGATTTCCCTCGAGTGTTAAAGCACAGTATTAAATTGTTCACATATCAGACTATTCCTGAACACAAATTTAAATAAATTGCTTCATTCTTTCCTGTCAAAAATACCATACTTGGCTGGTTTGAAAAGTTCGTGGCCTCACGAGAGGGCAGCACTAAATGACAATTATTTTTTGTGGAATTATGTGACCTGTCATTAGTGATTCTGCGATTTTTTTACGCTAATCCACTAATTTGTGATTTAAATGAAAACTTTTGAAATAACGTGCGCACAAACTATTTTAAAAATGAATATAACAGAACATCTAGCAGTGATCAAATACCTGCACAAAAATGTCTCGTTTACAGTTGAATTTAAATGTGGGAGGGAAAGCGTTGAAGATGATCGAGGGGCTGTAAATTTTTAGAAAAATACTAAAGGCAAAAGTCACAATAATAAATATAAAAAATAAATAAAAATTTTAACCATTATAGTCAATAAGGTCATCCACCACTGCAATATTTTTTATATTTATGCATAAATTACTTTTTATGACGCTTAAATATTTCTAGAAAAAATATAAACAATGTTATACGCATTCGAATAAGCTTACAATTAATTTATAAATAATTCACTCATTTGCCGGCTTTTCATTATACGACACGCTCACTACAATAGGAAAGTGAGATAAATATAGTACTAAGAAAGAGAGAGAAATATAGTGGAACCAGATGGAATCATACCACCATTTTACACTTTTGACGTTTGGTTCATGGTTAGAGGTTATGTTCAATGATTGTGATCTGGTAGAGACTTGTATTTCTTGTAAATTAGACTTTTATATCAGCGTTTTTGGTTAGTTTGTATTCTAATAGTATATTTTCAAGTTTACAATATATTTTATTCTCCGTTTTCACGTCTCTAACTTCTATTCTGCACTTATATAATTTGAAATGTTTGCAAAATAATTATTCAGCATAGCAATATAACAATTGGCAAATTTCCTGAATCAGCCTTACAAAAGTTAAATTCCATTTTCCAACAAATTAAATATCGTGACGTTATAACCAATATCTTCCAAGTGTTTTCACAAAGTGTATACAAACAAGCTCGGTAAATGTTTTCACTCTTTCCGATCTCAGGGAGAATGACGACCGAAATTTGAATTTTGAATCAAATTTTAATTACTAATTTCTCATATATTACAAATTATTTTTGAATGAAACTATGATTTATATACTATAATTGTTCCATACTTCCATAAAATAAAATAATAAAAAAAAATTGTGGCCTGGTAATAGGGTGTCAAAGCCGTACTTCCTGGGAAAAAATCTAGGAGATTTGCAAATTAAATGTTTCGTAGTTTCATATACTGAAAAAAATATTAAACTAATAATAATAATAATAATAATAATAATAATAATAATAATAATAATAATAATAATAATAATATATCATCACGGCATATTACCCATTTCTGGGTGTGCCAATCTGCTTTATCGAAGATATCGGTAATGATGATGACATATTTGTACCGTGCGGGCGCTTACCAGGCGTCACCTCACGGGCACTTGTTGCTGGCGTGGAGAGTGCACCATAGGGGTCACTTTTGTGCCATTTAAAATTCGAAATATTTGGCGTCGGTCGGGATCAAACCCGGTACCCCCAGGTTCGCGACCAGACACTCAGGCACGAGGCCACGGGACCCCATTAAACTAAAGATCTCCTTTCCAGTATCTCCTAGACAAAAAATATAAGAAGATGGTTGAAGCTCGCCATTTTTTATACAAAAAAGGATTCTGACATTTTTACCTAAGATGAATTGTCAAATAGTTAAGTAAAAAAAATAATTAACCAAAACAACAATTTATGAAAGATTACATAAAAAAATTGCAATATTATATTTTGAATATTTAGTCTCATAGCTTTTAATACTTATAACACTGCATTTCGTCGTGGCATAAAATTAAGTAATATTTCGATTATTTTAAAATTATTTTTGTCAACGATTTCCTGCAAATTTTTATTTTCTCATTCATCGCACCTGCATGTTTAAAGATAGGAGAACACGGCTTAAAAATTTGAATTCGGCACGAAATTTTCTTTCATATCATGTATTACTCGATTTTTTCCGATGACCGGTTCGTGAGTTACTAACAACTTAAATTCCCATGAAATTATTTTAATATTTTAGACATTAGAAAATCGGGTCGTTTTTAATTTCTTACAATTTGTATTTTTAATTTCTTGTAGAAGTTTATTATACATTTTAATTCCCATTAGTTTTGGATTGGTGTAACATAATTGTAATTTATCTTTTGGAACTATCAATTTAGTTTTATTCCTCGTATTATATGTATGTATATCTACATGTTTCAATTGATACTCTAAATTATCTCTTGAATATTAATACAGAAAATAAGGCAACGTAGTTATTAATATTTTTGCTGCTTAAACGTGTCTATATAGGACGCTAGGTATCCCAGTTTATAGGCCATCCAGCGAATCAAGCGGTTTACATCATCATTTAGGGATTTTTTAAATTTTCTTTATTTTTTTAAATATATTTTATTAACGGTATTTTATTGATTTTTTTATTATTATCATGTATTTGACACCTTTAATAGAAATAATTTTATTTGGATATATTATTATTAAGAAAAATTTTGTAAATTTTTGCAAATTCCGAACATGTGTATTACTAAATATTATATGTCTATATTATACTTTTCAACGTGTATTGTGATTTCATTTTGTTTTTAGTTACGTTGTTCATTGTCAAAATGTCAAATGCTCTGTCATGTCAAATTCAAGAGCTTGTAGTTAATTTATTGACTTATTTTGAAAATGAAAAATAGATTGGTGGGTTTTTACTTTCACTGAAATCTAATATTGAGGTAATATTTGGTTCTATTTGTTAGTACATAATAATTTGAAAATTAAATCTATATGTACAGCATGTGGCAAATGCTGTACGCAATGTATAGAAACAGTGAGAAATTGTATGGTATGCAGTATTCTGTATTTTTTTAAGGATCTCACATAATACTAGATAGTTTGTTGCATATACTACAAGAATGAAGTACCTATTTATAACGGCGTAAGCAGTATCGTTCAGAATATTTTAAATAAAATTGGATTTCGCTGGAAAAATATTATACTAGACGTGTTTTTAAGGAAAATTTGGGTTTATGAAGGCAACCCACAGATTTTAATCCGTTTTACATGCTCATGTAAACTTTTAGTGATATTGTATTTATGACGTAAACCGCTTGATTCGCTGGATGGCCTATAAATATATTTCTTACTGCTAATTTATGTAGCTTATATAATATCAAAGTAGGAGGATGCCATATCTTAAACTGATTTGAATTTAGCAAAATAAAAAAATGTTTTAGCCGTCATAATACCTGTCAATTTCATGAACCCATGCTAAATTTTCGTTTAAAATTAGACCTAAAATTATAACAACTTCAAATTGAAGTAATATTTCATTATTGTATGTAATTAGCATGCTACTATTTCCTTCACGGATAGGAAAATTTAGCAGATTTTGAGACATTCAAAACAAGTTTCACAGATGAAAACCACTGTGATACATCAGTTACTAGTTGCAATAGTTCGCCTGCTCTGTCCTCCTTTGCGTCTGTAAAAAGTACTAACATAGTAACATCGTCGGCACATACATTATTTTCTTTTAAAAGGTTTTTATTACATTATTTGTGTAAAAAATAAATGAAATGGGCCCAGTAGTTTTATATATATATATAGGGTTTTTCACGGATATGGGACACCCCAATTATTTTCTTAATTATTAGGAATAGAAGAAAATCATTCAAATAAAATTTGCAGTAGATCAAAAGGGGCATTCACTTATCAAAGAAAAAAAAATTAAACCAGGGGTTCTCAAGTTACAAACCAAAGTTATATTTTTTTAAATGGGATATTATACATTTTTAGGCTCATTCGACAGAGTATTTTTTTCTGAATTCAACCATATAAATATTTTATGTGCTTACATAACAAAAATATTGAGAAAAATTCATATGAAAATTAAATAAATTTTGCTGTGTTTCACTGCCACAGTGCCACCGGACATTCTTAGAAAAGTTACATCAGAAACTGAAGTTAGGAGAGTTAATTCATGTTTAGAAAATAATGGAAACAATTTTGAAAATTATTTGTGAAGTTAAATACAAGTTAATTGTTTTGTTAGAGCCTACTGTTTTGTATTATGTTAAATAAAATTTATTTAATTTTCAAATGAATTTGTCTCAATATTTTTGTCGAATGAGCCTAAAAAATATATAATTGTGTCCCCATTGATCTACTGCAATCTTTATTTGAATGATTTTCTTCTACTCTTAATAATAAAGAAAATAATCAGGGAGTTTTCTTTTTGATGTATATTTTCAATGTTTTGTGTAATAAACATTGTACTCGTATTTATATAAAAAATATTAGAATACGTGTCTGTTATTGTGTATATTTCGACATAAAGGTTAGTGTTTTCAATGCATAATAATATTCATAATATACCTATAAATTTTTATTATAATACCTATAAATTATTATTTTAGTAAATATCAGATAAAATTTAAAATTAGGTATAAATAAAAACAACTAATGTAAAGTGATTTGACTTTTTCAGTTTACATCTTCTTATGTTTTGTTTATCGCTTGTAATAATCGCCCCTATTCTGTAACTCAATCGATAATAGTTATCCATCGATAATAATTTTTGACAAATAGAAACAAATAAGAGTACATTACGTATCATCTGTTAGTTTAATTTTTTATATTGGCTACAATTTATTATCGATGGATAAAAGTTATTGATTAAGTTATAGAATAGGGGTAAATGACTGATTAAAAATGAAACAATTTTGAGAGAAATGAAATTTTGGCCGATATAAAGTGTTATATTGGTGGTCATTGATATCTGATCATTTGCTAAATGGCAAGTAAATATTTATTAAGCAACTGTATTAATTACTGAGCATCCGCTAGCAATAATAAAATACCTGATCAATATAATCCTCAATCTCAATGTAATTCAACAATGTAGGTATTTGCTATCAAAATGGTATATTACACAACAAATAACCGTATGGCATTAAGAATATTGTGAATTCTTATAAATTGTCTGATTTTAAAAAGAAAAGTGAAAAAATAACAAATCAGTAAATTTACGAAAATCATATCAAAGGAAATCCTATTATTAACTAAGATAAGTGATAAATTTCATCATTTGTATTCATTATTGGCTAATACGAATATATCACAAATACTGTATACCTACATACTTTTAAAGAATGATCAGTGAAATTGCTACAAATAGCAATAGTTAAATGATAAACACTAAAATTTAAAGCATACTACTCAAATTCTTGCAAAATAAAAAGGACTTAACCAAGTACTTGAAAATTTATTCAGACAGTGGAGATAAGTAATGAGAACAAAAAGTTGCATTATTTCTACCAAGTTAAAATAATTTACAGAAATTATGATGTGAATTTCCAGTTTCAAAAATTGTTATTGAATATCAATGTGTTACTGTAACTCTAGAATATTGTTTAATTATTATATAATATTTACAAATAAATCTTAAATTAAAAATTTATGAAGATATAGAGACGTCAAAGGACGCTAAGATATGGATGTTTGTAGGTCAAGACTAGTGATGAAACGAGAATTCGGCTTTGATCCCGAATTCGGCCGACCCGGCCTCTTAACCGGAATTCCGGTTCCGGCCAGATCGTATAGAAAATTAAGCCGGATCGTTTTATTAAATATTATCTATATTTGAATATTATTTATTCATTTTACTTTATTATATATACATAATAAAGCATACAAAGGACATACAAAATTAAAAGTTATATAAATTTTAAACAATAAAAAACATATAAAAAAAATAATATTCAAAATTACATATTTCATGGTATGTCAACGTGTACTGTTCAACTGTTCTGTTTTTTTGTCTATTCTCTACTTATCGCATTGCGTCCACAGCTGCAGCAAAAGGGACCGAAGTCGTTACGATTTTTACCGATACCGACAAATTACGAACGATTCGGCCGCCGGAATTCCAGCGATCCGGCCAAATAAGTGGCCGGAATTCCGGAATCCGGTTTAGAATAAAGTGATTTGTAATAAATCCGGTCCTTTCCAATAAGTAACAAAATATCATGCTGTGAAGGGAATAACCCATGGATTAGGAAGTCAAGTTATAGCACTAAAACTTGGCACGACTTTTAACAGAAGTCGTATCCCTTATACATATACAGGATGATCAAAACCAAGTGATAGTCACGTGACCTGAGTAGTTCTCAATATTTTACTCTGCGGAAATAAGTATTAGCAGTTGCGTACAATTCATAGGAGTGTATTGTTTTGTCAACTGTCAAAATGTCAAATATTTGTTCAAATATTCGTTACGATCTTTATTTCTTTTTCCCGTACTTATTACTTGCTTACATAAATTACAATATCGACAACAATCTTTTTGAAGACTCTTATTGGTGTATTTATTTCATTATTTGCTTGATAAGTGAGTTACAAAATAATTTTAAAATCTTAATAAATGAGGCTTTTTTGGGTTAAGTTACCACCCGAAATGGTTTTAACAGACGAAAACCGCAAATTTATTATCGAAGCTTATTTGTATTCGAAAACATGAAGCGAAGAGTTAATTAATTTTTACAAGTTAACGGGCAACATTTGAAGCAGTTATTGTAAATTGTTTTGTTACTATCAGATTATATTGTTGAATTTAATAAAATTACTAAAATAAAAATTCTTTTTAATAAAAACTCGCACGCTCATTATCTTAGATACTAAAGTTTTGTGTGCAGCTTTAATGTCATTGGAAAAGTTGCGGGTCACGTGACTATCACTTCGTTTTGATCACTCTGTAGTGTTTTGGATTTCAGTGGTGTCAATCGAAATCCGGACAGCCTGTGTATAATTTTGCAGAATGATTATAATATCATCTTTCTTCTTTGTCTTTAGGCAATAACAATAAAGACTTTCTAAAATTACACTATCAGTTTAGATGAAGTTTCGTAACAAAATATAGTGGAGGACCCCATCGTTTCGGATCACATAACTCCAATACCACAATTCTAAAAATTATATTTTTTTCGTATTCCTCGAGTTTACATCCGAACGAAGACGTGATTAAATTTTGGTTATAAATGGTCAACCGGATGTGCCTTCATTTGCAACTTTTAACAGTTGTTATTGAAAAAAAGACGGTTAAATATAATTTATTGACATTTTATGTTATTATAAATATTAAAGAATATTTTATTCTCTTTGCAATTTAACTTCATACTTAATGTATTTAAAGATAAAGATTTATTAAGAAATAAATTTTCATAAATCTTGCAATCTACGCAACATCACCATGGAAATAGTAGCAGTAAATATTACTAATTGACAGATGTCAGTGTCAAGTACAATAATTTACATATAACACACTAAGAAATTTTGGCTGTGTAAAAACCAATTTGGTAAATGGTGATATATAATAGTGTAAAACCCAACACTGAATTTTGTAAAATGTAGTAAACATTGTAATGTTAAATAATTTATATAAATTTTACACTATTTATAGTAATAATTTAAAGAAATTACGTTCTACACTCTGATCAGTGCTGCCGTGTTCCTAATGAAACTAGTTAAAAATCGCACGGTAGGTAGTTTGTTGTGATATTTGGAAGTGTTCCGATGTATATTTCTGTGTTTTGTGTATTAAATTATAATGTACAAACTAACATTTAAAGTGAAATAGCAAAATTCGTGTAAATGTGTTTTCTTAAACGAAGGCATCAGGTATGAAGATTTCCCATTACGTGAGAAGTACTATATCATCATTTAATCTATGTAAAATACGTTCTATAAATGAGATCTGTGCACATATTGTTTTTATTTATTTATAATACAACTACATATACTCATACATACGTCTTATAACATCATTGCATAGTTAAAATACATTGTTGATGCTATGTTACGATTACGAAATATTCGTTATTCAATATTGAACCACTTCAACGTGTACTTTACCAAATTTGTAAGTGGTTAAATTTACACAACTTGGTGTGGACCTATATAAACCAATTTTAGTGTTTATTTTAAACAGAATTTCTTAAGAGTGTATGTTGGTGAAATAATTTTACTATAAGTACTCGCCGTCTAATAAATATGGACTGATGCTCAATTTTTACCCATCTCCCCACCCTGTCCCTTGCCCTGCGGTGTTGCCGCTTCTTCCATAACTTAGCATTTTCTACATTACCAATGGAATTGACAACACTGATTTACGAAAATTCTACCGGTGAACTGTTACCGGTATATGCCTTGTTTCTAAGAAATCTACAGTCCATATTTATTTGACGGCAAGTATAGAAATATATAATATTTTGCAAGAAATTTTTTGTAACAAACTTACATAAAATATATAGAATTGACAGGTTATGTGTTGGCCACATCAGATTTTTATATTTTTTTCTGAATCTTAGGTACCCACCTCTTGCTTGAATTATTATTAAATTGAAAGGGATGGTTTTTCATTTTATATTTAAGATATTCGTACTATATACAGAGAATGGGGGTATTTCACAATTTTTGAAAGTGATATATATTAAATCTACATGAAAAAATACGTGATATGTATTTTTTATTTTTATCGTAAAGTACTCCATATTGCTGAAAAAAAATAATTAAAACTTTAAAATTTTGAATATCGCGCTAATAACTGAGGAAATACGTCAGACTTTCGACATAAGAATCGTTCGCTGTAAAAAAAAGATAGTCTATACCATACCACTAGTGCATAGTAAGAGATAAAAGAAAATAGTAAGTCCAGAAATTTGTTCTTTGAAGATAGATATATATTGTTTACCATTGTGTAGAAAAAGACAAAAGATAACTGTAACGTTCAGCTATTCAGCGTATCCCCGCAGCGAGTATAACCTCATTCGTATTATTATATTATTTTGTTGTGTGGTTGTAGCCAGAGATCAAGAAGCGGTAAGTATTCTTTTGTGAAATTTAAATAGATTAAATTTAAAATACATATATATTTTATAGCAACGTGAAAAAAATATATTTTATACCGGATTATCCACTCTGCACTACGAAATACGACGTCCAACTACTCACATATAATCTAGTCATTTTGCGCTGTCGAAAGTCTGATGTCATAACAAGATTATAAATGGCGAATAACCGCTTCTTTTGAGCTGTTACAATTTTAATTTAAAATTTTAAATATTTAAACAAAATTAATATTACTTTTATATTTTTTAATAGAGTACTTATATGATATATTTTCAGTATTTCGTACTAAAACATTCAAATTTCACATAGTGAAACTCCCCTATTATATTGAATACTCTTTAAAAACAATTTTGTCCGAGTTTTTTTTTTTTTTTCTAAATTTCAAAACCAATGTCAAGTTTAATGTAATTTGCTTTTAAATTTGTAAAAATTCGAATAAATAACCATAAAAATCAGCTTCCGTTTTAAGGTACCCTCAAGTATAGAATTTATGAAAAACGTCATGAGGTAAATATACGTACGTCACAAGTTCTACGTGCTGAACTATATTGGACAAAATATCATATTAAATAATAATAATACCAGACGATATAATACCTTCTTTCTTCTTTGTCTTTAGGCAATGATAACTGTGTATTATGAATGGTGCAAATAGGTATCGAGTTTGTAGGGCATAAACTTGTTACTCGGCAAACCCATTAAAGAGAAACTAACTCTATTTGTACGAAACGTACGAAACCATTTCATCTCAAACAATACTCTTTTATGGCCAGGGGCTAGAGTAGAGTGAATGTCACACCACACAGTTTGTTGTACAGCTATAGCTATAATAATAGTACGGGTCTGCAGGTATGGGTGCTCGTACCGTACACTCTCTAACTCTTATTCTGGTGCTAGTTGCTAGTAGAGAACCTCGGGCAAGAGGTTGTTGGCCCCGGTCGTGCAGACACCGCAAGGTACGGCTCCAACGCAGGTTCCACGCATGCAACTGCACCAAGCGAACAAGCTACTGCCCACATATGGATGCTAATCATATTGAGTGTTACTATTGTTTCAAGGAAGGTTTCAATTTCAATATGTACAAATTTCTAAACAATTGCTTTTTATCTATTGTTATATTTGTATTACCTACTTTTGTATTTATTATCTGCTGTGAATGGGGTCCTCCACCGTGATAACCAATTAGAACATTTATATTAAAAATAGACCTTAAAACTATATGTTAAGTACTACCAAATTTAAAAATAGTTATTAGTTTTTAAAATAATCGAGTTCTTACTACCATTTCCTCATCTGTATATCTACGTCACACATTTATTCTATTCCAAATTCTCAATACATACTTTTAAATCTTTTGTTATGGCCTTTTTGAAATACCTACCGAATACATTTTCAAGTAGACAAATACAGACAATAATAACAGAAGCAAACCAAATAACACTAGTTTAAATTCATGATGCTATAACAGATTTCAAATTCATGATGCCATAAAAGAATTCAAGCGTTGGTATGAAAGTGAAAGACATGTTGAATGACATGGGATACCAGTGGTAATCAAATTGTGGACTACAATATACGCAGTATTTTAATAATTATGTTATTAAATTGCTTATTATCCACTCATATTTCCAATTATTGACCACATGAGTTGTTTTAACATATTTATCAATAAACGTTTAAAATTTATGAGAAACATCATGATGCAAATATACGCGTTGTACTATATTGGACAAAATATTATGTTAAATAATAGCTTTACAAGACGATATAATTACATATATTTCATCAAGGAGCGGAAAGTATGAATTATTTTTTACGAGTCGATAATTAAATTTTATCGTCGTGTGTCAAATTCTATTTTATTCTATAGCAGATTTTCTAAATTAAGAAAAATCAATTAAAAATTAAATTATTATTTAAGAATAATTTTAAAATTTAATGTAAGTAGTAGTTCTTCTATTTCCAAGAATAGTTCCTTCTGAAAACGTTAATTGCATAATTGAAGTTCCTATTAACAAAAATTGTCAAAGTTAATAATTTATTTAATTTACATATCTACCATTGATGTTAAAGTATTATTATTTTTTCGATGGACCAGAAAATGAACTGTTTCTGATCACTTTTTAGACCGGAAATTTCTTCTGTACTGAGCTAGCTCAGAAAATTGTCTATAAGGGATCAAAAAGTAACTTTGCAGATCCCGGAACCGGTAAAGCGAAATGTTTTCATGGTGTTTACCCAACAAGACCTGAAAGCTTCCATAGCTCGCCTACAACTCGCTCTGAAATATGCTTAATCATCAAATAATGTCACTTTCAAGTCTTGTTACGTAAATTACTATTATCTATCCTTGAGGTTAAAGGATAAAGTTTTACTTCATCCAGTATTCTGACTATTCTGAGTAGACAAAAGTACACTTCTGCTACCGAATAGTTATTTATGATATGTGTTAAAAAATAAATAAATAATAACTTTTTACCAAGGATAAAGCAAGCGTATACCGATACATGTATTTCTTGTGTACCCGGCCAGATTAAGAAAGAACACAGGAATTTGATATTCACATCACTGTCAAATTCACATCAAAAATTGAATTTAAATATATTTAATCATGAAACGGGATATAAGCACGAGCACGATGCTAAATTAGAACACATGTAAGAATATATATTTGATAATTAATTAATTAATATAAGTAAATTTACAAGAATAACCTAAAATCTGTTAAACCTGTCAGACAAACGAATGACAAGAACGGAAATAAAGACAAGAAATTAGTAATTAACAAATCTCTTCTTACCATATAATTTTTTTTTCTATAAACACTATTTTATAATTTAAGTTTATATTTCTAATAATTTTTTGACATATATTAAAAATGTTGATTTGTTGCTCCATTCATCATTACCAAAGTAACTAATTCACTTTTAATACTCGTGTTAATAGTAACAATGAACTTTTAACAATGGTGTCATTAAAATACATTTTTTTACGTCCGTTAAAAAAAGTGCACTTTTTTCATTAAAATGGATTTATAAAGTATGTCTTTTTTAATATAATAAAAGTATGAAAAAAGTGTACTTTTTTAACGCAAACGCGTGAAACATGAAATGAAAACAAACAAAGCAATATAAAAAAATCTGTCATTGGTAACTTGTTAAGCGTACAATGCACAATGATTTTTTTTTCACAGACAAAGTTATAAGATATGGAAATATTTTATAAATTTCTCAGAAGTTATTCGGAAGGATGTATTGGGTGGATGTGAAAAGTAGTTTGCTAAGCTAAGGGACAGAAAATTTCGGAGTGGAAAGAAAAAAAGAGCATGTATGAATTTGATTATGAATGAGGACGACGTAAAAGTTGTATTTTTGGATAGGAATGTGTGACGAAGGATGATTGCTTTATGAATGCTTTCATTCGGGTTTATGCAAACCCACAATGTGGGATAAGCGGGATTTTATGCATATATGTATGTATTAGTCCGGGAGGTAGCGTTGCATTTTAGGTAGTGTTTGTACGCCGATCGATTGTTATCTTTTTAGACCTCCCGGACTATATGTATGTTATTCATACTCCAAAATTTTGTATTCCACATTCCCATGTTCAGTAGTTTTCCCAAGGTAATTCCATTGATTAAATAATATGTATAGATTGACAACCTTATGAACATTTGCGCAGCTATATATTATGCTGTATCTTTGATTATTTTAGTATTGAGCCGTACGTACAGTTAATCAGACGAGGTACGTCATAAAAAAGTTGAAAAAAATCACTAAATCTAGTTTTTTTTTCTTTTTTTTTTAGTTGTATTCCTATACATTATTTGTATATTGTATTTAAATGTTATTATGATACATATTATATTATGGTATGAGCATATTTTTCAATAGGGTTTCATCAATTCACGTAGCTTCATGTTTTTGTAAATTATTTGACTTTTGAAAATCAAGCTTTTCAAAAATTAATTACAAAACTTGACTTGATTTTCTATAGTGACTACTTGACTCGATCAAGTAATTTGAAGCAAATTCAAGCTAATTGATAACGAACCGAATATGTACGAAAACGCCCGAATCAGTAGAATTAAAACCTAGCTGTGTGAGGTAGCGCGCCATAATGATATGCTGACAAAATTTAAGTCCTAATCATTATTAACTGAACTGTAGATGGTTAAACTATCGCACAAAAGCCCAAAAAGCTATACCTACTCCATTCGAATTAAGAATAATAATTGGGACTTCAGATTTTGTCCACATATTCTCGGGTCATTCTAGTATACAATATTCCAATAATGAATGGAGAAAATTAAGTTTCAAAATGTTCCAAAATCGAATGTTATTTAAATGGAGAAAAATGAAGTGCATCTAGGCACGGTCAAATATTAAAATTAAGCGCAATCTTTGTCAGTATAATTTTATTTATTTATTTATTTATTTGGAACCACTTTAGAGGGCGGCCCGGTTAAAATTCGACTTGCCCCCTTTTAAGCAGGGATGGTAATCGAAACCGGAACCGAAACCATTAACCGAAAAATACCGAAAAAAAATGAGAACCGAAACCGAAACCTGTACCGAAATTCGAGACAGATACAAAATCGGAACCGAAAGTATAACCATTTTTCATTTATAGGTCAACCGCTTTATATACAGCTCTCTTGTTAGTTGTTAAATATTGTAAATTTTTATTATTAAAATACTTATGTATAAAAAAGTAGAAACATAAATTTATTTTCTATATATTTTTTTTTAAGTATTTCAATTTTCAACGTAGTACCTTAATCGGGTGGCGCTCTAAATCCATTACATGTTACATTTACATAGGCATTTAACATTAGAATATTTTTTGCTTCCCATTAAAACTAATTGTTATAAAACTTTGTACACGTGTTTGTGGGCACTTTTTGCATCATTATAATAATTATTTGTTCAATCAAAATTAATAATATTATTAATCTCGGAAATTATTTACAAAACCGAAACCCTTTTAGTAAAACCGGTATACCAAAACCGATTGCTGTATAAAAACCGAAACCTAAATCAAAACCGAATTTTTATTTTCATGATGACCGAAACCGTAACCCAAACCGATATTTTTTATGGTTACCATCCCTGCTTTTAAGGTCCACCATAATACATATATTATAAATAGTTTATGTTATTTCATATATTATACTTTTAAATCTTTTTTTTTTAACTTTTAAATTTGAATGTAAGATTTATTTTTATGAAAAAAGTTCAAGGTATATTATTGATATTCTTATAAAACATAAGGAACTGGAACTATATGAAAATGAAATGTAATCTACAAGAACTTCTTGATTTTTCTGGTAATTAAAAAAATAACTACTTGATTTTTTCAAGTAATTGAAAAATAACTACTTGATTTTTCAAGTACTTGAAATTGTAACTACTTGGCTTGACTTGACTTTCGGCTACTATTACCTGACTTGAGGTTAGCTTGATTTCAAGTCAAGTCAAGTAACTTGAATATCAAGTCAAGCCGTGAAACTCTATTATTGTTTTTTGAACAGTAAATACATTTTTTTATCAATTTTAGCAGGTAATTTAGATTTATGGTCACTGTGATGTACCTCATCTGATTCGGCGACTCTACTGTAGATTCATCTTATATCGTTAAATGAAATTTTTTTATGAGAAATGATAACAAAAATAACCTAATATGAATTTGTTTTAAATAACTTCATAATTAAATTAAATTGCAGTGAGTACAACGAGAGTGTAGTATAATTTCATTTTCCATTACAGAGATGGCACTTTTGTAATAATACAGGGCTACGTAAATTTGCTATAGCGTTGCCAATCTCCCTTCAAATATTATTTAATCAATAAAAATATTCATAACAAACATGTAAGAAAATATAAATTATTGTATTTTCCTAAATAATACTTAAATTCCTTAAGTAATATATGGAATTCTTTTGTCAATATCAAGGATAATATACTACATCGTTGTCCGCAACTCATTTCATTCGCGAATTATCCCTTATAAATTTATTTTAATTTTTTTTATGTTCTTTGACTGTCATCGGCCAATATGACACAGGTACTACTTACGTACTTATACGATTTGAAATATCCAATAACATATTTTGATCGGATTCAAAGTCGAGTCAATGGAAGGAGTAGATCACTTAACACACGCTGTTTATGGTTATGATATACGTGGCTATATAAGTGAGTGGACATCGAATCGAGAACATTTATCCACAATTAATTTGACAGGAATGATCTTCTATTTATCGCACAAATGTACTCGTAATTCCTCTGATATACCCGTAATTACTTTATTTTCTAACTTTAAGAACCTCTCATATAATATCCAATAAAGTTCATCTAGCAAACGAAAGTAGACATTTTAGATTTGTTCATAGTTTTGGTTAGAATACAAAAATAAAAAAAAATCATAAAATATAAAGAATTTACTGAAGATTTAGAAATCCAGTATTTACATGGGTATCTAACCCTTAGAATCTTATGATTGTATTACAAATGTAACAGTTAATAGAATACATGTTTTATACGTTACTGTAGTTCCATGTTAATTGTACTCATCAAAGAGAAGTTTTTAATTTTTAACGATTTTCTCTCTGTGATTTGTTATTTTTAACTATTTATTTATTCATATTTATTTATTTATATTTTTAAATGTCCGTCATGTATGTTCCGTTATCCACATGTGGTTTCTTTTTTCGACTAGACCACTCTGTAAGTTTTTATGTTATAGTTTATGTAATTTATAATTATTTTGTGTTCGTATGTTACTATTTCGCTTTTGTGTCATACTGTAGTGCCCTGATGAAGACTATTGTATAGTCGAAACGTCGGCATGAATAAATTCTATTAATTGACTGCAAGTCCGAAAATTTTTTATTTTCCTGTATACTACCTCCAGAATACATAAAGTTGATATATCTTTGATATTTGTATCAATACTCAAAAATCAAAGAACTACTACTCCATATTGCACCATATGAATGAATTGTTGCGCAAGAGTCAAGAGTTTACATTTTTGCGTCGGTGACTTATTAATTACCGAGAAGCGGTGACAAACTATACACATAAGGACGTTATGCGGTCCAAGGTTAAATATTCAGCATTACGTATTTAACTGCCACTTTTTCATTTTTTTTTTTTTTAATTTTACATATACCTACTATATTTAGTTTCTTTCAAGATTTCTAAACAAATTTTCCAATTTAACTTTATTTAATGAAATAAATCGTTTTAATATTTAATATTTTTTATTCAAGTTTGACGTTTTAAACTGTCATTATTAACTCCATAGCAACATCTACAAGTAACACTTTTTTCACATGTGAATTAAAAAATTCTTTAAATCACTCTCACGAAATTTTAACTCACTGTGTAATAAATAATGCATTTAAAATAACATCAGGTACGAAAATAACACTTACCATAATATTTATCAGACATTATCAGCCATTTTCATTATTTTTCACGGCACAAATGACAGACAATAAAGCATTTTAAGTACATGACATGACGTCTATCAGTGACGATTGTCATTCTCAGCCTACTAACTGATCAGTTTTTTATTTTGTCAAAAAATGTTTTTTATTAGTATTTCGTCCAAATTGAATAAAATATTGTACAAACCACGTGAGCTTAGAATGTTTATTCACTCGAAGAAATTAACTCACTCGCCCTTACGGGCTCGTGAGCTAAACTTTCTTCTCATGAATAAACATTATCTTAGCTCACTTGGTGTGTAAATATCTATTATTTTACACATTTCATCCGGCCAGTAAAAAAAAATATTTACAATGTGGCTCAAAAATTTCGTTGATCGTTTATTTACAGGTTTCATTAGCATATAAAAAATAGTTTATTAATGCCCCGTATTAATACATTATTTTATTATTACATTCCGATGAAATTATAAAAAAAATCTGATGTGGCCAGCACATTACCTTCCACCAGTTCTATGTATTTTCCACACAGAAAGTTTCTTGCAAAAGATTCTATATTTCAAGTAAAATTATAATACAAACATATCATGTAAATTTTTAATGTCTCTAGTAAATTTCACTTGATCCTGACATCTGTCAATCAGAATTATATACATATAATAGCTGTCTCCATGGTTATATCATAGCTGGCTGATATATGAAATTTTATTTCTTTATTTTTCTTAACTCTTTAGGCCGCGTGCAGACACGTGACTCGAGCGACCTTGAAGTGCTTGGGATTAGCTGATTTGTGTGCGAGTGTGCGCTTGCCATTTTGACAAGAACAATGTCACTTTGACAATAAAAATGTTTTGATTTATGTTTCTGAATTGCTAAAAAGTTATTATTTTTAATTTCATGTATTTTACTGCCCGAAAATTGCAAAATAATAACTCTTTAGCAGTTCAAAATCAAAATAAATCAAAATATTTTTTTGTCAAAGTGACAAGCGCAAACAAATCAGCTGATCAAGCACTTCAACGTCGCATAGATCACGTGCACATATTTGCTCGCGGCCTATATCCATTGAATATGAGGTATAAAATGCAGTCAAACCGTATAAAGAATAAAATAATATTATAATGACATAAAATGTCAAAAAATGATATTTAACTGCGACAAAATTGTAATTTTTGGAAGTAGTGTTTCATCAAGTATCAAGAAATATCTTGAACCTTAAATTTCTTATCCTGAAAACAAAACGAGATCAAGACAGGAAGGTAAGTTTTTATTTCAAGATAAGGACACGAACATTAGTGTCAGTGTCAAGATCAAGATTTCTTGAAAGTTAACAAAAAATTTAGAGAAAAATATTTAGTATATTTTCGTTTGTTGATGGTTTTAGACAAAGCAAATATCTCGCAGATTGTAAAACTACTCTTAGCATAAAGTTTATATAAGTATATACATAAATCATCACGGCATATTACCCATATCTGGGTGTGCCAATCTGTTTTATACGCAGATATCATGCATCACCACAAGGGCACTCATTTCTGGCGTGGAGATGCACCACAGGGATCACTTTGTGCCATTTAAAATTAAAAATGAATTTGGTGTCGGCGGGAATTGATTTCGGGTCACCAGATTCGCTACCAGACTTTGTCTGTCGCTGAAGGTATGGGCGATCGACAAATAATGCCTTCTTGTTCTGTAAGCCGATGTCCCAATTCAACAAGAAATTAAAAAAAATAATTATAACTTTTAAAGTTTATGGAATGAAAGTACAAAGAAAAAATCGATAATGAAACTAGCAATAGTGCTAAAAAATAGAGATATAGGCCATCCAGCGAATCAAGCGGTTTACGTCATCGTTTAGGGATTTTTGAAATTTTCTTTATTTTTTAAAATATATTTTATTAACGGTATTTTATTGGTTTTTTTATTATTATTATTATTATGTATTTGACACCTTTAATAGAAATAATTATATTTGGATACATTATTATTAAGTAAAATTTTGTAAATTTTTGCAAAATGACGTTTGATTAAATTTTTTTAATATTGGTAATTCTGAACATGTATATTACTAAATATTATATGTCTATATTATAATTTTCAACCTGTATTGTGATTTCATTTTGTTTTTGGTTTCGTTATTCATTGACAAAATGTCAAATGCTCTGTCATGTCAAATTCAAGAGCTTGTAGTTAATTAATTGACTTATTTTGAAATTGAAAAATAGATTAGTGGGCTCATACTTTCACTGAATTGTAATATTGAGGTAACATTTCGTTCTATTTGTTAGTAATAATTTGAAAATTAAATCTTTATATACAGCGTGTGGCAAACGCTATACGCAATGTACAGAAACAGTGCGAAATTGTATGGTATGCAGTATTCTGTATTTTTTTAAGGATCTCACATAATACTACAGTATTTGTTGCATATACTACAAGAATGAAGTATTTATAACGGCGTAAGCAGTATCGTTCAGAATATTTTAAATAAAATTGGATTTCGCTGGAAAAAAATTATACCAGACGTGTTACCTTTTTGAGAAAGATTTGGATTTATGAAGGCAACCCACAGATCATATTTTAATCCGTTTTACATGCTCACGTAAACTTTGTAACATATGACGTCATTGTTTTTAGTGATATTGTATTTATGACGTAAACCGCTTGATTCGCTGGATGGCCTATACCTGATCGTGAAAATGTTGTCATAAAGTTTACAATTTCCTAGTGAAATAGAAAATCAAACAATCAATGAACTGCACCCTGAGCCATATACACATACCTAGCAGAATATGTTGCCTCGTATGTTACCGTTTTAAGGATAAATATAATTTCCTCATGATAACGGAATTTTAAATTTTACATACGAATAATTTAGTAGATGCACATGCATTATGTAAAGGACACTTATTAAACCAGTCTTCAAATTTCTTAACAGTAATTAAGTGTATAGGTGAGTTTTTTTATTCAACAACTATACATGCGCTGAATTCCATCAGAAATTGAAAATGACGTCACGATGAATAGCTGATGGATAGCCGCTGCGCCCGAATAAAGAAACGGGTTGCTGAAAAGTGTGATGAATCTCCTAACCTTAAATATCAACTGACTGAAAATTTTATAGTTAAAAGAACAGTCGCTTTATTGCAATCATCAGAATCTTCATCGAACAATGAAGAATCTGATATGGAAGTCATAATTATAATAAAAATCATCTACATCTATAACCATCTCCTTTCAGTTGTGAACGAAATATAATGTTTTCTTATTTGAATCATGTATTTGGTTTTCTTTGCCTAATCTTACACCCGCAAGCATGAAACAAACGCAAATGTCAAAAATATAACCTAAAAACATTTTGTTGGACCCCTCACAACAGATCCATCGTAAATCGTAAAATCTATCGGTAGTCAAAGCCGATGCATGCGATGAATTTACGATGGATAGTGCGCGGTAATTAGAAACGGTATGATGAATTTCATCTACAATTCAGCAGTGAATAAAGAAACGATGTGATGAATTTACGATTCATGCGCATTAGTCATCGGTGAATAAAGAAACTCGCCCTATATTCCAAAAATAAAATATAATAACCAAAACCATGGTTTCGGTTACCGACTGGTTCTAGTCACGTGACTATTATTATTGAAACAGTTCGGTTTCATTCGCGGGTGATTCGCGGAAACCCTAAAATTTTCTTTCAAAACATTACGTCTATCGTCTTTCGTAATCCTAAATTATGGAGTGGAAAATTAAAATACGTACAATGTAAACCGTAGAAAATAGATGCAAACATCAAAGAGTCAATAAATGATATCTAACCACACTAACCTATAAAATCTGACATCTTATGAAAAAGGACAGAAGACGTAACCGGCAAAACCGAAGCAAAATCATGGTTGCGTTGGTGCGCTTCGGTTGCAACCATTTTAACCGGAACCATGTTTCATAAATGTACAATTTTTACCATTTGATATTATTGGAACACTTTTGGTTAACCACCGTTAAAATTTGTTATTTTTGGAATATACTCTAAGTAGCACAAAATTAATTATGGGATACCATGGTAAAGAATGGGCTACTTGCATGGTACTGAAAATCCGATTTCTGTCACTATATACGTAATGTTATATTGAAAACATATATAAAAATATAAATTTTATTTTGAAATAATTATTAGTTTTTTACTAAATTAAAAAAGAAAATTTTCTGTGACGTCTTTATATTGAAATGGGGGAGGGGAAGCATGTTTAAGAATGTTATCAATAGATGGCATGGCGTGCGAGAAAGTTTTAATTAGAATTTGACATTAGTCCATTTTTCTCTCTCTCTGGTCTCTCAAATACATTAATTACTTAATAAATAAACACATAGGTAGTTACTTGTAATTTCAAATATCGATACCAAAAAGATAAACTAAAATACTAACCTCCAAACTATTATTGAAACGTCAAACATGTGATCTACATTACCCGCACAAACATACTATTACTATGGGACGGCACCATGCTGTGACTTTACGACTATTCATTGATGCGGCGTAATTCTACGTCATACACAAAAGAAAAAATATGGATAGCAAGTTTTTACATTCTCTTCAAAAATATTAAATAAAAAAAAGGTACGCAAGTAGCCCATTAGTAAAAATAGTAACTTTGATTCAGTTTTTGGAAGCAAATAAAAATTTTTAAAAACGAAGTGGTTTTTGAATGAATGCTTCAATTTATTTTAACATAGTCAAAGATTTACAATTTACAATTGCAACGTTTCGGTTCTGTTTAGAACCATTTTCAAGCTACAAAAATTGTTTATATTATTAAATATATGAAAATTATAATAAATACAATTGTCAACCTTACCAATTATTAAAATTGTTTAAAACTCAAGAATTTATAATACATATTATTGAACTTTCTTATACTTCAATACTTTACCGCACCTAACAGCGCCCTTTTCTAAACATGTCTCGGGTACTTTTACTTATGTACATATAAGCTATCTCTCCGACAAATATCGAAATCTGCTAACGGTTAAAACTTAACTATAGATAAGAAGATAAAAAGAATAATTGAAAACATTCTCCTTTTATACCGTCTTGAGGGATGATTTTTCAAAAACGCTAAAACACTGTTTATTTCTTACCAAAAGCATAAATAAGAATTTTTATATCCCTGACATGAGAAATGATGGGTGTCCCATACAAACTATCATCCCCTTCAAGTTTTATTTTCACAACAAAAGCTAGCTTATGTGCTTCTCCAAGGTCCAATCTATCTCTATACCAAAATTCATCAAAATTGGTTCAGCAGTTTAGGCGAGAAAACGTAACAGACAGACAGAGTTACTTTCGCATTAATTATATTAGTATGGATTCTTGTATTTTTGGTATTTTTTTTATAACAATTTGTAAAGTTTTAATAAAATTATTCAACTACTGTGTAGCACATTAATTTAAGCAACTACAAAATATTAAATGTTACCCATAAAAGTATTTTAAAACGCGATTCTTAATATATTTTAGTAGCGTGTACCAAGTACAGCGTGTACCGAAATGCGTCATTCGACAACACGACAAATTTGAGTTCAGCGATGAACATACTCATTTAATAACTATTGAAACCCAACATTTGATCATTAAGATAAGCAAACTCTGTACCTAAAAATTTGGTCATTTTTCTACTGCTCATTTAAATTATTCACTTTGTTTTTTAACATTGTCACCCGGCAGTAGATGACAGCATTATTTAATTCATTCTTAAGGTAAAATAAGGTATAAATAAATACATGATTAGAGCAGGGGGCCTTATATTATATTTTATATAAAAACTTCAGTGGTTGATAAGAAAATAGACCTTTTCAATTAAAAGAGATAGGCAATATTAAATAAAATGGTGGCAACGCAAAATGCGAGGAAAGTCTTTGACAACTTTAAAAAATATGTTGTGGCCAGCACAAAACCTTCCGTCAATTCCATGTATTTTGTACAAATCCCATACCAAAAGGTCCTTGGAACAGATTCTATATATTATCATGTAAAATCAAACACGAACACTGACTATTTCTATTCTACAAATCCAATAAAATTATAACATAAACATACACTAAGTAAAATGCACTTGACACTTCTTCTTATTCTTCAGCTTCCCCTATTTTATTAAGCCTCATCTACACGTTGGGCCAACTAACGCCAATAAACCAATATAAACAAATACAGGCGAGGCAAAGCAAGGCGAGTCGGCGCAAGTATTTTGCGTCCACACGTTGGCAAGTATTTGGCCCAGACCATTAGACCAGTGTCAGATGTTTCTCGTTCCTTTGACTCGTGCACCGAAAACCGACTCTGAGGCGAGCGTCGGCAAATGGCGAATGGCCAATGCGAGTCGCTACAAAGTTAGACAAAAAGCCTATCCACACGTTGGTGTAAACTCGGCGTTGGCTTTCATTCGCATAACCTCGGCCAACGTGTAGATGAGGCTTTAGAGGTAGCTGTTTCCTCTTTTCTTCCACTCATTCCTGTCCAACACATCTTCTTGATACAGGCATTCCTTTCAGTCTTCTGCGATACAGTCCTTTCATCTTCTCTTTGACCTTTCTCTGCGTTTCACTTGCGAGGAGCACTATGACATACCAATTTTGTGATCCTATACTTTCCATATTTGGTTTTGCACTTGAAACTGACATCTGTCAATTAGAATTTTTTAAATATATATGAGCATCAGCTGTTTCCATGATAAATAGCAAAGCTGACTAATTTTTGAAAATTAATTTCTTTATAATGCTTTAAATCTACATCTATTGAATATGAAGGAAAATGTATAATCAAACTGTATAGAGAAGAATATTTTCTTTAACATGTATAACAACAAAATGTCAAAAAACAATATTTAACTGCGTTTTTTTAAGAAAAACTGTTAAAAACTTCAAATAAGGTTACTTCCGGCGGATCAATTATAACCAAAATCTAATCAACTCTTCATATGGATGTACAGAAGAGGAATACGAAAGAATTATAATTTTTAGAATTGTAGTATTGGAGTTATCGTCGGAGAAAAATTTGTCACACACGGACATACATACACACACACGGACACACACACACACACACACACACACACACACACACACACACACACATACATACATACATACATACATACATACATACATACATACACACAGACATCATCTTAAAAATAGTAAATTCGTATTGTAGGGACCCTAAAACGTGCTTATTCATTAAAAACTCACCACCGAATTTTTTGACCAAAGACAATACCTTCCTTACCTAAAGGTGAGGGAAGGTAAAAACTTCTCAATAAGTTACAAAAGATTTTATTGGCGCTAAAATGTCAAACGATGCACATTTTCACGGAAGATACAAGTATTTTTAGGACTGAAATTGGAATATTTTTAACGATTCGTTTGACAATCCAGTAGGTGTCATTTTACTTAATATTTGCAGAGATACAAAACCTGAGCACAAACAGTCTACACCACTTGCAACAGGGGCTGAAAACGTGTGTTCATATTTTTTTTTTTCTTTTCATATTCACAATAGAATTTGCATTTCAATGTATTAATTTAATTTTGTTTTCTAAAGCTTGAAGGATTTACTCCACTTTTTATTGTGTGATATGTCATATTTTGCACAAGTAACCTTTAAATTTATATTTGAACTTTCTAACTTTTTGACCTAAAACTAAACTGCAGATTGAGGCCCGTATTGTTACGTGCTATACAACAGTGGTACCTAATCTTCTTTATAAGATCAGCTACATTTCATGAGAGAAATTTTTAGCAAGCAGGGATGAATAATTTTGAATGTAATTATTAATTCTATCTTTGATATACATAAAAACAAAGCAGATATTAATAACGTATATTTTAAAATTTTAAATGATTTATGTCAGGTTTTATAAAGAAAAAAATAAAAAATGCCACTTAGTACTTAAATGAAACTTAGTCTAATAGTCGTTTAATACAATATAATAATTTAATAGTACAAAATTCTATTTAATTTAAGTGAATATTTATTTTCCAAAATTTCTTTTTAAATTTATTTGGTATAGTTTGTGCCAAGATAAATGCACATTGACTTTTCCGTCCATCTCAGCATATATTTGCTAAGCGATCTGCAAGGGTAGGAAAACATTTTAATATTTAGAAGTTCACAGTATATGCAACTAGACATTGTTATGAGAAAATTTTTGTTGTTTTTGTGCGCTTGTGACGCACATGCGTAGTGTGTCATTTCACACGTGAGTTTCAAATAACAATACATTTGTGGATTGTTTACTGCTGTTACTACTGTTTTATTATTACAATTTTTAATACGCAAAATACTTTGTCCTGTTGAGTGGTTTCAAATAAATAAATAAATAAATAAATACAGCAATACGGCATTTTAAAACTACATACATATATATACTACAATTTATTATTCAATAAAATGTTTATATTTTTTTACATTTTACAAATATTAAAAATACATAAATTAACAATCAACAATGATGCTTTCGTCACTTTCGCTATCACTAGTTACACTACCATTTATATTTATCATTAAAATCATTTACAGCATTACAAATATCATAATTTCCTCAATAATATGTCTAATACTATCAGACCAATTTTGTTTTGCAATATTACTAATTTCACTTTTTATTTGTGCTATAACAGAAGTGCAATTAGCAGGTGAACTATTATTTATTATAATTTTACTTTTCAGTTGTCTCTA
Organism: Ophonus ardosiacus; assembly: GCA_943142095.1. Taxonomy (NCBI): domain Eukaryota; kingdom Metazoa; phylum Arthropoda; class Insecta; order Coleoptera; family Carabidae; genus Ophonus; species Ophonus ardosiacus. The sequence continues at coordinate 43,808,609 of OW964824.1, forward strand.
GATTAATTCTTGTGCTAACAAATCACATACATACATGTTTTTGTACTGGTATTGAACTGACTCCTTCCATGAGCTGTTTTCGTATACCTAGCTGTTTTTAAAAATATAAATCTTTTTGATATAAATATTTTTTCATATCGCTGTTTCTGTTGGACATATTTGGTACTTTTTCCGATAAACGTGAATGATAGTTTGCATTATCCTTATCCATGATAACCACGCTGTTAGGGGGTACATTGGAGTAATTTATGTTTGAATCAATGTTCAAAGATATACACTGACATATTGTGGTAAATCAACATTTGAGTTTTTTACCTCCCGCTACCCTTGGTAAGGGAGGTATAGGGATCGTGCTAAAAATCTCATATCGAGATTTTAGTAAATGACCACGTTTTAAGGTCCCTAGAATCCATTTTTAACATTTTCACGATGATGTCTGTATGTATGTATGTATGTGTGTGTGTGTGTGTGTGTGTATGTGTGTATGTGTACGAATTTTGTTTGCACTCTAACTCAAATACTAGCATTTAGAAAATTCTGAAACTTTGTATTTTTACCCTATTCTAATAGGAATAGAAGCCATTAGATTTTGGAGTAAATCGGATAAACGGAAATCGTACTTTACTTGAAACACATAATGGTTTTTCTTCAAAAAATACCATTAAATGCCATTTTTTCGAATTTTATGTCTTATGAAAATTAAAGATTATTGAATTTTCTATAGGAATACATTAATACTTTTTCTATATATATTACAGATAAATTTAAAAATATTTTTTACCTCCCGCTACCCTTGGTAAGGGAGGTATAGGGATCGTGCTAAAAATCTCATATCGAGATTTTAGTAAATGTCCACGTTTTAAGGTCCCTAGAATCCATTTTTAACATTTTCACGATGATGTCTGTATGTGTGTATGTGTGTGTGTGTGTGTGTGTGTGTGTGTGTGTGTGTGTGTGTATGTGTGTATGTGTGTATGTGTGTATGTGTACGAATTTTGTTTGCACTCTAACTCAAATACTATCATTCAGAAAATTCTGAAACTTTGTATTTTTACCCTATTCTAATAGGAATAGAAGCCATTAGATTTTGGTATAAATCGGATAAACGGAAATCGTACTTTACTTGAAGCTCATAATGGTTTTTCTTCAAAAAATACCATTAAATGCCATTTTTTCGAATATTATGTCTTATGAAAATTAAAGATTATTGAATATTCTACAGGAATACATTACTACTTTTGCTATATATATTACAGATAAATTTAAAAATAATTTTTTTTATTAGTCGCGAAGCCTAAGATAAAAACTATTTCTTTGTTACACAGTTCATTTTTCAAATGAATGTAACTAACAGTAAATGTCACTGTCAGAAAACTTATCACTTCAAATTAATAATAGTGACATTTTAAAAAGAAAATAGTAAATAAAGCAATAGTTTTCTCCAATGGAACAGTTTGCAGCGTTAGTAAATACGTAGGTAGGTATGTATTTAAATTAATAAAAATTAAATAGCGGGAGGTTTTGTGTTGGCCACATCAGATTTTTTTTATTAGTCGCGAAGCCTAAGATAACAACTTTTCCTTTGTTACACAGTTCATTTTTCAAATGAATGTAACTGACAGTAAATGTCACTGTCAGAAAACTTATCACTTCAAATTAATAATAGTGACATTTTAAAAAGAAAATAGTAAATAAAGCAATAGTTTTCTGCAATGGAATAGTTTGCAGCGTTAGTAAATACGTAAGTATGTATTTAAATTAATAAAAATTCAATAGCGGGAGGTTTTGTGTTGGCCACATCAGATTTTTAATATTTTAGCTGATAACAATAATACTTCACTCAGCCAGGCCAGTAGCCAAGCCAAATTCTAGAGTGGGCAACTCAAATTTTAGTAGCTTAAGCATTTTTTAAAGTAAAATAATTTGCTATAGAGATTATACTTTTATTACAATTATCTATAATGTAATTTCATTTCAAAAACATTAAACAAAAAATCTGATGTGGCTAGCACATTACCTTCCGCCCTTCTAGGTATTTTGTACAAATCCCATACCAAAAGTTCCTTAGAAAAGATTTTATATATTCAGTAAAATTGTAACACGAACGTATATATTTTCTAAAAATTCTATACTGAAAGTTCCTTGGAAAAGATTCTATAAATCCAATAAAAGTATAACACGAACATACACTATGTAAATTGCACTTGACATTGACTTTCTTCATTTGTCAATTAGAATTAGGTATTTGAATATATCAGCTGTTTCCCTGTTTCCATGACCATAACAAAGCTAGCTGAAGTTAATCTATTTATAATTCTTTATATATATATATATATATATATATATATATATATATATATATATATATATATATATATATATATGAATATGAAGGAAAATATATAATCAAACCGTATATAGACAGACAATAAGATATTCTTTCATACATAGTGATAATTACACAAAATATCAAAAAATGATATTTAACTGCGTGTTTTCAAGAAAACTGTTAAGAATTTTAAATAAGGGAACTTCCGGTTGACCAATTATAATCAAAATCTAATCAGCTCTTCCTATGGATGTTAAGAAGAGGAATACGAAAGAATTATAACTTTTAGAATTGTAGTATTGGAATTATCGTCGGAGAAATTTTTGTTACACACACATACATATATATATATATATATATATATATACAGACATCATCGTAAAATCGTATTCTTGGGACCCGAAAACGTGCTTATTCATTAAAAACTCATCATTCAAAGACAATACCTTCCTGACCTAAAAGTGACGGATAAAAACGGTGCTTAAAAAATACTAGGATTTTTTCTAAAGTGGGCAACTTCTTCCAGAGTCTCTAGCCCCCCTTTGGTTATGGGCCTGCTCTCACCCACCGTTTATTACTTCCAGCATGTAAAATAATAATCCTCTTTCCCCGTGACAATGGAATATCTACGGCGCAATTAGGGCTATTATCTGTCCAGCTCTTCTTTGCAGTGACATGGGAATCACAGCAAGTAAATGATTAGACGATTTTCTTCGAGGTATTTTTTAATTGTCACTAAATATTTACATCGCCACTCGCGTATTCTTCTACACTCCATAATCACTTGTCGTTTATTAATTTCTTTAAAACGAAAACCTATATTTCGCAATACCTACTTTGTGTTAAGTTGACAGTGACACCGAACAATTTACTTCACATTCATCTGTGATTAGTCTCTGATGTAAAATTCAGTTTTTATTCGTACATCTTGTAAACTTTCCGGTGGATAATATCAGCTTCAAATTCACTGGCCACTCGTAATAAACTGGCGTCACACCTACGTTTTCTTGATGTAACTCCAATGTTAACAATTTGGCGCACAGTGTAATAACGCATTTTTGTTAATTCTGCCGTTTCCTGGATACTTCCACTTCCAACAACACTTTTTAAAGAATTATACACTTTAAAATAATTTTGCGTCGTCTGATAAATAAATGTTTTTGTTTAACATGTTCTCCTTCTTCACTTGAAATATTAGAATTACTACCTATCGTCTTTATCAGAAGAATCACTCCACGGATGCCACTTTTTATACGGTTGTTTACAAATGAACACTTGAAACAAGAATAACGTGAAACAAAGTTTTGCGAAATGTATATACACGAAATACATTAGCAGCCCGATTCACAAAAAAGTTTAAGCTAATCCTCATTTTTGGATTAGCGAATTCTACTCTAATTTTGACAGTTTATAACTTAAAATATAGTCTAATCTATTCCGTTATTGATAATATCATGAAAACTAAATTTTAAATACCGGAATAGAATAGAATTCACTAATCCAAAAATGAAGATTAGCTTAAACTTTTTTGCGAATCGGGCTGTAGAAGATTTTAATCATATATATCCCGGTTTGTACTACTGGCCTCGCAGGTAAGGAAATATCCCGGGGTGATGGGTAAACCCTTAGACCAGGAATAGAGAAGAGACAGGGCATGCTATGTATATATTTTGCCGTAAGAAGACTTTCCATATCATCTTAGCGACTTTCGACCTTATTGTAATGTCATAATCAGCTGCAACCACCAAGTGGGCAGGTGTGTTACATACGTGTGCAGTTGTACGAATAAGTTTTTAATCTCAACAAGCGTCACCAACCGTTAATCACAATTTTGTCTTCTGACGTTCTCGTCGTGTTCAGTTTGATTTATAGTTTTCTTAGTTTTAAATTGATTTATAAATGTTATAGATAATCAAGTTTTTATTTAAATTTGGTCAACTGTAACATAACAGTATTTAACTGGTTCATTATGCCGTTCCCGCTGTAAACTTGTGCGCGCACAAAATTAAATATTATGCAGGTGTATGAAGTAAAACAAAAAATTAATAGCTTATTAGGATCAATTTTGAAATTGACCGTTGATTTCTTGAAATTTTAGATCTTGTAACAAAGAAGATCCGCTGTATGATTCCCTGCTTCTATACAGGGTGTCTCAGGATGAGCTTACGCTATCTATATTTTAAATACTATTTAATATAATTTAACGAAATTTGGTATCTAGGGGTTATCCGACATGCCCGTTTTAACTAAAATATTTTCAAAGCAGTAGCACTTCCGGTTTGACCGGAAATTGTCCTCAACTTTCTTATTTTAAATGGAATACGCTATATTTTATTTTACCATTGAATGCAGCGGAAAATTTTACATATGAAGCAATAAAAACATTTTACTCATGATCAACTACTTCCGGCGTTATTCAACTTTTATTGATTTTTTGTCTGAAATCCGGCACATTTTCAAAACTCTGTATCTCGGGAACGAGATCGAATTTTTATAATCTGAAAAAAGACTTTTATGCCCGTTTTAACTAAAATATTTTCAAGGCAGTAGCACTTCCGGTTTGACCGGAAATTGACCTCAACTTTCTTATTTTAAATGGAATACGCTATATTTTATTTTACCATTGAATGCAGCGGAAAATTTTACATATGAAGCAATAAAAACATTTTACTCATGATCAACTACTTCCGGCGTTATTCAACTTTTTTTGATTTTTTGTCTGAAATCCGGCACATTTTCAAAACTCTGTATCTCGGGAACGAGATCGAATTTTTATAATCTGAAAAAAGCCTTTTATAAAGGAGTCTTTAAGCTACATTATCCATAAAAGAATCTTTGATTATTTATAAAAATGTGACGGGTACGTTACACCAAAATTACAGTTGACAAACTTCAAAAAAGACAATTTTTTTAAATGGAACCCCCCCCCCCCCCCTTTTTTTATTACATAAATGTGTTCTACGGCAAAAAATAAGGGTACTTTAGGTAACATGTCCTATGTTGAAAGTTGATAGAATTTCAGTAAATTAGAAAAACATGTAATCTGGGTATAATTATAAAAGTATTTATTCTATGGCTATTGTGGGGTGGAGCGCCATCATGCTGGTACCATATTAAATTCCTTTGATCCAACGGTAAATTATCTAAGAAATCAAGTAGATGAGTTTGTAAAAACATTGTTTTTCCATGGCTTACTTATCCGTATTAATAAATAAATAAAATTCTATCAACTTTCAACATAGGACATGTTACATAAAGTACCCTTATTTTTTGCCATAGAACACATTTATGTAATAAAAAAGGGGGGTTCCATTTAAAAAAATTGTCTTTTTCGAAGTTTGTCAACTGTAATTTTGGTGTAACGTACCCGTCACATTTTTATAAATAATCAAAGATTCTTTTATGGATAATGTAGCTTAAAGACTCCTTTATAAAAGGCTTTTTTCAGATTATAAAAATTCGATCTCGTTCCCGAGATCGGGAAAATATTTGGGATATTTGAAAATGTGCCGGATTTCAGACAAAAAATCAAAAAAAGTTGAATAACGCCGGAAGTAGTTGATCATGAGTAAAATGTTTTTATTGCTTCATATGTAAAATTTTCCGCTGCATTCAATGGTAAAATAAAATATAGCGTATTCCATTTAAAATAAGAAAGTTGAGGTCAATTTCCGGTCAAACCGGAAGTGCTACTGCCTTGAAAATATTTTAGTTAAAACGGGCATATTGGATAACCCCTAGATATCAAATTTCGTTAAATAATATTAAATAGTATTTAAAATATAGATAGCGTAAGCTCGTCCTGAGACACCCTGTATATTCTCGTAATCCCCCATTGCTTATCTCGTTTCTTTTTTTTGTTTCAATATAGTTAGCATAACTATATAAGCACTAACTAATTTAATGTCTCTTCTCTCCATCTACGCTACTTCATAAGAAGTCGAAATCAATGTACATTTATCTTGACATAAACTATCTTGTATATTTATATTGTAAGATTTACAAATCTTATACATAAAGGGAATGGAGTTTATACTACATGATTATACATATATATTTTATAACAAATATTTGTGCACTTTAGAATAGACATAACAAAATATGGAATAGGCACTTTTATTGAGACCGTTAAAATAAACAAAAAAATATTTACAGGTTGTGATATTAGTAAATTATTATACTCCATGCCATGCCAGTGACAATGCTGCTTGTATATACATATAATAAATTATATATATATATATATATATATATATATATATATATATATATATAGGGTGTTTCTATACCTGTGCACAAAACTTTAATGACATATAATTTGATATACTGATTATAGAACAAAAAGATTTTTTTTTAAATTCGCAAAAATAAGGGTAGTGTATTCGTTGCGAACATTTTTAGTGCCACTGGTTTGATAGTACATTTAAATATTTATAATTATGTTAGTAATGAACCAAACTAATCAAAGTAAAGGTATTAAATAATTTTCAGGAACAAGTGAATGTTTTGACTGTTTTGGTAGGTCAAGGAAAAAATAAAATTGAGGATATCAATTTTTAAATTTCACATCAGAATAAACTGCAACAAGTCATTGTTACAAAAATTGTTTAAAATTATTTCCTCCTGCAGCCATACAAAATGCAGCATATTGTATCAAACTCACACACACGCTCGATGCATTGAGTTTTGTTGTGCCGCTTCTTCATACACTAATAACATCCACTAATTCACTGTTGCTATACATTTTTTTCAAATTTCTCCCACAGCACCAAAAATCTTCGCTAGGAATGAACTACCCTTACTTTTGCGAATTTCCAAAAAAATCTTTTTGTTCTATAATCAGTATATCAAATTATATATGTCATTAAAGTTTCGTGCAGAGGTATAGAAACACCCGGTATATATATATATATATATATATATATATATATATATATATATATATATATATGTATACATAAATGAAATAAATTGAAATTGATTCAAATTGTATAATTTGTATACGTGATTTGAGTTCAATTTTTATCTGATACTAGTAAAGTATATAGACGTTGCTCTTTGGCTGGACAGTCACAGGCGGCATATTACTCTTAATTTACTCAACTCAAATTACTGTTTAAATAATCCCCAATGTTGTGATTTGATTTTATGTATTTATAATGGCTATTGAAACTGAAAGCTGTGGACTGTAATATGTAATATTAAGTTATTGTGTAGTTTTTCGATGATTTCGTGTCTTAAAGTTTTGCTAACTGATTCATTCTTCCACATATATTCATACTTCAAATTAGATGAGAAAATTCTAATCTTGCCGCACCAATCGAATTCCAGTTTATTAAATTCTAAGGAATCTATATTTCATAATAATATTAATTCAATTTCCAATATTAAATTTACCCTTGAAATAGAATTTAACAATAAAATCAATTTTTTGGACCTAACTTTAAACAGAAATCAAAATAAAATAGACTACAATATATATCGCAAACCCACTTCAACCGATATCATTATTCCATATTACTCCTATCACCACCCTAAAATCAAACAAATAGCTTTTAACTACTACTTCCACCGCTTAATAAACACTCCTTTATCAGAATCCAATTACAATATAGAATATTCCAATATACTTCAAATAGCATTAAACAACCAATACCCAATAGACAAAATAGAAAACCTATACCATAAAACTAAAGATAAACATTTAATTAACACTAAAATCTATACACATACAAAACCTAACAACAATAATTATATAGCAATACCCTACTATAATCACATACACAACATACTAAAAAACACAACAGACAGACACAATATTTCATTAATCCCAATATCACAACCAAACCTTTACAACATCCTAAATAATAACAAACCAGAAATAGATCTCTTACAAAAAAGTGGAATTTACAAAATATCATGCAGTAACTGCAATAAAATATATATAGGCCTCACATCTCGTAATTTACAAACCCGCTTCAAAGAACACCAAAAAAAAACAGACCACAATCAGCCCTTGGTACACATTTACAAGAAAAACATACCATAACACATGAAAATATTGAATTACTACATGCAGAAACAAACTTCCATAAATTACTTTTACTAGAAAAATTTGAAATACTATCCTATACTATAATAAAAATAACAATCTATTGAATGAAACCACGTCTTTTCCAGAGAATTATATATTTAAATACATCCCGCCATTCAAATCATCACAACCAGCGCCCTCTAGTTCCGCTTCCGATAACCACACATAAACTTTTACATTCCGCCTTTTGCATTGCAAGTCCATCTCTTGATTCTTACAGTGTATATTATGTCGAAATAATTATATTTTTCTCAACTTTAACAATGTTTACCAGTTTTGTAACATATACTTAATTTAAATTGACGGTAAGTCACATTTTCACTTATTATTGTATTGCGATTGTTGCACTCACCCATAATATCCTTAACCTCAACCAACCCTAATAACCACATGTATACCGAATCATTTTACTTTCATGTTTTCTTATTTTCCTAACAATATAAATATATAAAATATTGTTTATTCAATTCATTATGTATAATATGTTTGTATATTCCTTTTTAAAGCTTCGATCCGAAGATGGCCAACCATAGCCGAAATCGATAATCGAAAGATTTTATAAATAAAAATTATAAAACACAGTGTGCTTTATTTATATATATATATCCTTCACTAATCAACATGCATACTGAAATGGAGCCTTACATTAAATATAATGAATCTATATGTGTTACATGGTTGTATGAAAGCTTAGGAATTCTAACGTCTTCCATATTTACAAGCTTTAACCACCAGCTGAGTGCTCTCTTCCATACCTCGACCTCCATTAGTATGGAGCCTGTTTCAACCCTGACCATATAGCTAGGTGTATTTTTTGGGCAGTGGATTATTTACTTCATAAAACGTAACTGATTGCTTTCAATTAAATCTATGTGGTTAATTCATCAAATTTCGAACCCGTCAAGTTTTGTTGTATTAATTAATTATTTTCCCAGTTTAATTTTTTCTTGCCAATAAATGGCATTACCTTTACCATTACGTGATTTACTTTATGCATTGCTATTATTCCCTTATAATTATTTTGAGCTGCCAAACCAAATTTCCCTGATGATGAAAAAGTTGTTCCGAAGTAATTGAAACTATTTACCATTTCTATAGGATTATTGTAATATTGAAAGTTGTGTTTGCTGAACGACCGTGATGGAATTTAAGTACTTTTGTCTTGTCAGTATTAACCTTCAACATATTGTTTGTACAATAAGATTTTAAAGCCCTGAGTTTTTTCATAACATCGATTGGGGAGTTACTAAGACAGGTCGTCAGCGTATCCCAATAAAAGTAGATCGTTTTTACCGTCAATATTTAATCCATTAAAACCAGCTTGGCGAAGATGAGTTTCTAAGTCGGCGATAAATAATATAAATAGTAACGGGCTGAGAATTTCACTTTGCAACAAGCCTTCTGTGATCATTACCGGATTGGACAGATTATTATTAATGTTAATTTGAAGCGCTGCTTGACTGTACGGACTTTGCATGATCTTATTAATCTTGAGGAAATGCCCACGTTACCTTGGCCCATAAAATATTATGATTTACAGAATCAAAGGTTCTAGGGAAATCAATAAAAATAGCAAAAGCGAGCGTTTTTTTTAGTCTTAATTGTAGGTACGATATCACCACTAATACAAAAATATTGTCAATTACTCCTCTATGACTTTTAAACCTAGATTGAAATTCAGGAAGTTTATCGTGTTCGTAACACCATTATCTTAATACGATTATAAATTATTTGGGTGAATATTTTACAAATATTGTTCAGAAGAGCTATTCCCTGTAGTTTAATGGATTTTGTACATGCCCTTTTTATGAATTAAAAAAAGTTGTATATTTGTCCAAGATTTGGGTAAAGTTTCCGAGGTTAATATATTATTAAAAACATGCAATGAGACCAGTTGACACTAACTATACTTAAGTAAATTTTAAATAAAGAATAAATTTGTTTATTAAACTGTGCTACTATGCATGCATAAGAATTTAAAGAAATAGTTCTAGCATGTTACTTTTTGCATAACCAGAAGTCTTTTGGAAATAATTTTTAATTTTTATAAAATTAAATTTAGACCACACTTATGATTCACGATTGAATATCATTTGATACAACATATACCTACTCATATTAATTAAGTTTTTAAATGAATTTTTATTGAAGCAGTATGGATAGGTATTATTTCATAGAATGTAATTTAGTACAAAGTTAAACCCATTACACATATGCGTTTTATTATACAAATGAAGGAAAATAAAAGTGTAACAAGTTAAATGGGAAAAGAAATTAAACAGATGTTATATTAATAGTTCTACATCATATTGTGTAATAATATGAATGAGTTCATACATACATAAATAAAAGGTAATAAACTATTTTCACTTTATAAGTAATTTACGTCATTTATGATTTAAAATAAATTATTAAATTCAATTCTTATACTTTATTTATTATTGATTACTTTTTGAGTCTTAAAATCAGTAAATATTAGGAAAAATTCCAGTCCTGTAGCGTAAAATTTGACTACATTGTTCAGAGAAATATTTACCGTGATCTTGCTCTGAGAAAACCGCATATGTTGAATCCCAATAGAATTTAATTAATTTGTCAAAGCAAAATATCGCAAAATCCACAGCCAATCGATATCAAATTCCTGAAATGGCAGCTTGTAAAAAGTTAAAACCCTCTACGAGTTGCAATTTTGGCTTGTATGCTTTTGGAAAAACTCTGAATGTGTCCAACACAAGACCTGCAGCTATTTAATTTTTATTAATTTAAATACATACCTACATATTTACTTAGGCTGCAAATTATATTAAGTTCCTTTGCATATAACTATTGCTTTATTTACTATTTTCTGTTTAAAATGTCATCATTATTAATTTGAAATGATTAACTTTTTGACAGTGACATTAATTTGTCAGTTACATACATTTGAAATATGAACTGTATAACAAATCATCTTTATATCATAGGCTCTGAGATTTATAAAAAAAAATATTTTTAAAATTTATCTGTAAAATATATGAGGTGCGGGAGGCCACGTGACTTTGACAAGTGCTTGTAGGGCCCAAACAAGGTTGCCAAGAGTACAGCTTGTGTACGTTGCCTGTGTTGCCAAATGAATTTGAGTGTAAAATTAATAAATAAAATTGTAAAGCTAGTTATTATTAATGAATATCATGTTGTTTTACTTTTTAACACATAAACTTAATTTTTAAAATATACAAGACGTTCAACGTATAACTAATGGTTTTCCTCAAATTTAGCGCTCCAAGAAATCTTTGTATCGTACATAGCAGCACAAGTCGCATAATTTTTAAAAAAATATTTTAAAAATTAAGTTTATGTGTTAAAAAGTAAAACAACATGATATTCTTTAATGATAACTAGCTTTACAATTTTATTTATTAATTTTACACTCAAATTTATTTGGCAACACAGGCAACGTACGTAAGCCGTATTCTTGACAACCATGTTTGGGCCCCACAAGCACTTGTCAAAGTCACGTGGCCTCCCGCACCTCATAGAAAAAGTATTAATGTATAGGTACCTATAGAAAATTCATTAATCTTTAATTTTTATAATGACATATCCTGCGGATGGTATTTTGCGAAGAAAAACTATTATATCCAATGGTTTCTTTCCATATTAGAATAGGGTCGAAATACAAGGTTTGTGAATGATAGTATTTGAGTTAAAGCGGCGATGAAATCCATACACATACCACACACACACACACACACACACACACACACACACACACACACACACACACACACACACACACACACACACACACACACACACACACACCCACGCAAGCACATATATACACGCACACGCACATATATACACACACACGCACATATATACACACACACGCACGCACGCACGCACATACACACACACACACACACACACACACACACACACACACACACACATGCACAGATGTCATCGTGAAAATGTTAAAATACAGATGTCATCGTGAAAATATTAAAATTGCATTTTAGGTATTTTAATACGTGGTCATTTACTAAAATCTCGATATGAGATTTTTAGCACGGTCCCTATACCTCCCTTACCAAGGGTACCGGGAGGTAAAAACAATTTATCATAAGTTTTGTTATAGAACGGTTTGCTAACGGTTGGAGTTTGAGACCGAATACGCATGCCCGGTTTCAAGCTAGTTGCAAATCATACCGTTTCAATTTTTCTGTGAACACAATGGAAACTAGTGTACATTTATAAGAATCTAGTAAGTCGTTTTTCCCGGTTGATAATGGAAATATTGTAAATCTTACTGCAATAATATTTGCAATTTGTTTGAAACCGTTCAATAAAATCTTCAGTACACTTTATTGTCATTTTAACATAATTCTCATTTTCAAAAGCATTATCTTCACTTGAAGAATCATTTAAAAAATGAAATTTTCCACTGAACATGCTACTATCCGAATCCGTCATCTATTATTAAGTGAATTTTAATCTTATTAGTTTGTAATAATATACTCACTTTAAAATATATATTAAAATAATAACTACAAATTTATTTTTAATATATCAAACAGATAATCCTATTTTCTGCAAACGAAAACGAACTTGAACATGTAGAAATGTAGAATACTTCTGGAAAATATAAATGCGCATATCTCAAACTAGTCAGAAAACTTCTGTGAACAGCCAACTAGTAGTCAGAGTTTGAAATTTGTGACTCTATAAACGCTTTTATGTAACTGCGCATGTCTGACGGTTGCTGACGGTTTCAAACCGTTCTATGACCAAAGCCATTCGGTTGCTGACGGTTTCAAACCGTTCTATGAACAAAGCCATTAACTGATTTTTTCTTCCTATTCCTATTAATTTTTTGTGTTTTGTTTTATTATAAGCCACTTTTTCCATCTCTGGATAAAGTGTCAATTAATTTAACTGCCCGATAAAATGAAAATATCGTAAATTGACAGAATTATACATATGTCATTAATATGATGCGATATTTTTCTTTTATCTGGCAGTTAAGTTAACTGACATTTTATCCATAAGATGGAAAAACCGAGCCTAAATAAAGGGATTTTATATTTTTTTACTGGCAATTAACAACATTTTAAATGAAAAACAGTAATGGTAATTTGTAAACAATAGCAGAATTTGATGATCGACTGATGTTGGAGAATAGAATGTAAAAAACGATTTCAAATCCGACGTTTCGACTTTACAGAAATCTTCTTCCATTCCATTTCTTGTCCTGAAGAAGACTTCTGTGAAGTCGGAACATCGGTTTTGAAAAAAATAATTGTATTTAACTAACAGCGTGTCCAATTATTTTCTACATCCCGTAATTTCTAAAGTCCGTGTGTCTGGTCTCATATGTGGGACCCCGGGTTCGATTCCGACCGACAACAAAATTATTTCGAATTTTAAATGACACAAAAGTAAGCCCTGTGGTGCACTCTCCAAGTCAGCAATGAGTGCCCGTGAGGTCACGCCTGGCAAACGCCTGCATGATATATGTCATCATTGCCAACATCAGTGTACAAAGCAGATTGGCGCTCCTATAAATGGGTAAAATGACGGGATAATGACTTTTATTTAAAAATACTATAAAATAACTGTACTTGCAACAAACCATAAATGCAGTGTTTCCCAAACTTTTTATTCCCGCAATTCCCTTCATGCTTCAAAAATTCTTCATGCCCCCCTAATTCCTCCCCCCAGTAGTTTTTAAAACCGAAATAATCCGCGCCCCTCTTGGAAAATTAATAATAAAATAATGGTATTAAATTATAAATTTTCATGAAGGTGAAGTTAGCAGACGATTCGTAGCAGACGATTCGAGATTTGAGCGAGTGTGTAGCTGCCTTACGTTAAGCTTAACCATGGCCAACTCTATAGGCGCCGAGCAACGGTGCTTGATAATACACTCAAAATTTCAAATAAAAAACACTACACCGTACATTCTAAAGATATACCTTTTAAATAATATAATTAATAGTGAGTTTGTAAATAGGAATACAATGGCATACAAAATTTTTGAATTCAATTTATATTTAAAATTTAAGAAGCATTATTTTATTGTTATAAACAATAGTCAGAGGATGAAATTTTGCATATAGTATGTCTACAACTTATTAAAATAGAGTAACCATATATTTCCTACCACCGGTAGGACATAGAAAAAGAATAAAAATCTAGAAAAATGTATATTTTAATTTAATGAGGTATTATTTTATTTGTTATATACAATAGTCACAGGACGAAATTTTGCATATGGTATATCTACATAATACTTGAAACCGTGCCATAGGCATTTAATATTATCTGTCCCGTAAAACTATTTTGAGCGTTTCTGATATATTACTTAATTCGGCTTCTAAGAGTATATAAATACTCCTAATTTATTGGCTTATTATTAAAATATCTGCAAAAATATAATACAATTTTACTAGATGCAAAATTTCATCTTCTCATTATTGCTTATGACAATGAAGATAATACTGCATTAAATTGATATACATTTTTTTTGGATTTTTATTTTTTCTCTATGTCCTACGAGTGGTAGGAAGTAGATGGTTATTCAGTTTTAATAAGTGGTATGTTGACATACTATATGCAAAATTTCTTCGCCTGACTATTGTTTATAACAATGAAAATAATATTTTATTAAATTAAGATGTACATTTTTTCTGGATTTTTATTTTTTCTCTATGTCCTACGGGTAGTAGGGAGTAGAAGGTTACTCTATTACAATAAGTAGTATGTTGGCATACCATATTCAAAATTTCATCCTCTGACTATTGTTTATAACAATGTAAATAATACTTCATTAAATTAAGATATACATTTTTTCTGGATTTTTATTTTTTTTTCTCGAAGTCCTACGGGTGGTAGGATGTAGATGGTTACTCTATTTTAATAAGTAGTATGTTGGCATACTATATTCAAAATTTCATCCTCTGACTATTGTTTATAACAATGAAAATAATACTTCATTAAATTAAGATATACATTTTTTCTGGATTTTTATTTTTTTTCTCTATGTCCTACTGGTGGTAGGATGTAAATGGTTACTCTATTTTAATAAGTAGTATGTTGGCATACTATATTCAAAATTTCATCCTCTGACTATTGTTTATAACAATGAAAATAATACTTAAATTAAGATATACATTTTTTCTGGATTTTTAATTTTTTCTCTATGTCCTACGGGTAGTAGGGAGTAGAAGGTTACTCTATTACAATAAGTAGTATGTTGGCATACTATATTCAAAATTTCATCCTCTGACTATTGTTTATAACAAAGAAAATAATCCTTCAATAAATTAAGATATACATTTTTTCTAGATTTTTATTTTTTTCTTTATGTCCTACGGGTGGTAGAAAGTAAATGGTTACTCTATTTTAATAAGTGGACTGTATACATAAAATGTGAAAAATTTCATCCTCTGACTATTATTTATAACAAAGAAAATAATACTTCATTAAATTAAGATGTACATTTTTCTGGATTTTTATTTTTTTCTCTATGTCCTACGGGTGGTAGGTAGTAGATGGTTACTCTATTATAATAAGTAGTATGTGGGCATACTATATGCAAAACTTCATCCTCTGACTATTGTTTATAACAATGTAAATAATACTACATTAAATTAAGATATACATTTTTTCTAGATTTTTATTTTTTTCACTATGTCCTACGGGTGATAGGATGTAGATGGTTACTCTATTTTAATAAGTTGTATGTAGACATACTATATTCAAAATTTCATCCTCTGACTATTGTTTATAACAATGAAAATAATACTTCATTTAATTCAGATATACATTTTTTCTACATTTTTATTTTTTTCTCTGTCTTACTGGTGGTAGGGAGTAGCTGGTTACTCTATTATAATAAGTAGTATGTAGACATACTATATGCAAATCTTCATTCTCTGACTATTGTTTATAACAATGAAAATAATACTTCATTAAATTAAGATATACATTTTTTCTGGAGTTTTATTTTTTCTGTATGTCCTACGGGTGGTAGGAAGTAGATGGTTACTCTATTTTAATAAGTATTCTGTAGACATACTATATACAAAATTTCATCCTCTGACTATTGTTTATAACAATGAAAATGATACTTCATTAATTTAAGATATACATTTTTTCTAGATTTTTATATTTTTATCTATGTCCCACGGGTGGTAGGGAGTAGATGGTTACTCTGTTATTATAAGTAGTATGTAGACATACTATATGCAAAACTTCAACCTCTGACTATTGTTTATAACATTGAAAGTAATACTTCATTAAATTAAGATATACATTTTTGCTATGTCCTACGGCTGGTAGGGAGTAGGTGGTTACTCTATATTAATAAGTAGTATGTAGACATACTATATACAAAATTTCATCCTCTCACTATTGTTTATGACAATGAATATAATACTTCTTTTAATTAAGATATACATTTTTTCTGGATTTTTATATATTCTCAATGTCCTACGGGTAGTAAGAGGTATATGGTTACTCTATTTTAATAAGTATTATGTAGATATACCATATGCAAAATTTCGTCCTGTGACTATTGTATATAACAAAGAAAATAATACCTCATTAAATTAAAATATACATTTTTTAGATTTTTATTCTTTTTCTATGTCCTACCGGTGGTAGGAAATATATGGTTACTCTATTTTAATAAGTTGTAGACATACTATATGCAAAATTTCATCCTCTGACTATTGTTTATAACAATAAAATAATGCTTCTTAAATTTTAAATATAAATTGAATTCAAAAATTTTGTATGCCATTGTATTCCTATTTACAAACTCACTATTAATTATATTATTTAAAAGGTATATCTTTAGAATGTACGGTGTAGTGTTTTTTATTTGAAATTTTGAGTGTATTATCAAGCACCGTTGCTCGGCGCCTATAGAGTTGGCCATGGTTAAGCTTAACGTAAGGCAGCCACACACTCGCTCAAATCTCGAATCGTCTGCTACGAATCGTCTGCTAACTTCACCTTCATAAATTTTCTGTGTTTTTAATGTTTGGTGCTCTTCTAAACTGATTTTTTAAAACAATCCCACTCCCCGCTGCTTTTTAAATTTCATACTCGCGGTTTTATTTTATAAGCGCCTCCCGAGTGCTAGCGAATACTCCCGAATCCCTGTGATCCAACGCCAACGCCGCTTTTGGTCGCCCTCGAAACCAATGCCAGCTTTTCTTATGTATATTTTAAAAACTAATTATAAAAAAAATATTATATACAAAATTTGATTTGCATAGATATCGAACTTTCACTTTTTACTTCTCGCTGAGAGGTAGCTATTGGAATCATGCCAAAAATCGCATATCCAGATTTTAGTGAATAAGCACGTTTTAAGGTCACTAGAATTCGATTTTAACATTTTTACATATCTCTCTCTCTCTCTCTCTCTCTCTCTCTCTCTCTCTGTGTGTGTGTGTGTGTGTGTGTGTGTGTGTGTGTGTGTGTGTGTGTGTGTGTGTGGATGTTGGACGGAAGGTTTCTCAAATTCTATAAGACTAAAGGCCAATTTCACTACGTGTTTCTTAATATAACATTAATGGGAAGAGCTGAAAAGGTTTTGGTACCAATTGGACAATAGGAAGTAGTAGTTTCTTAAAAAAATCTTTGAAATATTATTTTTTGGAAATTTATGTTATTACAAATATTACAGAATATAAAATTCTCTATTCAATACATTGAACATTTTTATTATAGGTATCTTCTATACTTTTAGAGATAGACTGAATATTAATCCATTGTATAATGAATCAATCATCTTATGGAAACCAGTTGAAAAATTAAAATGTTTGTATTTGACATAAATATCAGTGTCAAAAATCCAGACATTATTTAACAGTTTTTCTGAGATGTACATTTAATATTTCTTATTTTATCATGAATTAAATATTTAAAATTATAGATAAATATAGAATTCGTACATGGACAAGTCGAAATGAAATAGTATTATAATATGCTGTGGTTATAACGAGGAAAAGACTCCGTCAACATCTAAAATTGGTATAAAAAGAAACCGGGTTCAATTATAAGCCAAAGTATGTACAGTGTCAACTAAACACGCGCTTACTATAAACATAATTTATCATATACTCTTCAGAAAATCATATTGAAAATGAATTGGAAGAATCTCGAATATTTAGAAGAGTTTGGAGGAAACTTCGAAACTTGTTGATAAAATGAATTGAGAAATAAAGAATAGATGTAATTGCACTCTCAAAAACGAAGATTAAAATATATATGCCAAATAGATTTAATTTTTAATTTTATAAAGACCAAAATTGCATCTCATCTATCTGATTGAAAACCGATTACAACTATTTTTAATCTTTGAGAATAAATACGAATTTCTAATAACAAGATTAAAAAGTAACCGCGAGAAAAATTATAATTTGGTAAGAAGAGCAAACTTAAATTTTTTATTCGTCAATTTAATCTAACATTATTTTTTACTGAATTAATTTATTGCGAGTAATGTTTAATTGATACAAAAGTTTAATCTAATATTATTACTAATTTAGTATTAAATTATTTCTTTTAATTATTAACAAATAATCTTTCATTATATTGAATTTTAATAATTTTGAAATTAAATATAATCCTTATATGGGTGAAATAAATACAGTATTTTTATAATATTTATTTATTGGATTGGAAAAAATTAAATAATTACGCATTCGCATTACATATATAACGTCACAGGTTTAGTTTCGTGACACAAATTTCCCGCCAAATAAATATAATCTCCCAAGCAACATTTTGAATGATATGAAACGGTAGAATCTTGTACATTTGTTTATTCACACGCAGTTAGTTCACGTTGACACCAGGGGCGGACTGGGCCGGTTATACGACGGCCGGTCGGGCTGGTTGGCTACTACTTCCCAAATTTAATAAATAAAAAAAAATCACATAGAGATTGGGCCGCAAGATTTAACCGCCCGGGCCGCTTATAGCCAATCCACCCCTGGTTGACACCGCAGTTGAAATAATTTTAAATAATTTATTTATTATTCTATTGTTTACTAGCACTATTTTTGGATTTATTTCAGTTACTATCATTACTTAATTATATTTTATAAATTTGTTGTGATTAATTACTGTTTTCTTTGTCGTTGATATTTTCTCTGTGAATTGAGTAGCTATCAATTACAGTTGATTGTTTCATTTTTGAGCAAAAATTTTTGGGGTGATCATTAACTGTTACAATGATTACCGTTTTCTGGTTTGCACTAAATTTGTTCACGAGCTCACTGACTGCTTTTGTGCTTATTTGGATTGTGAAATTTAGTCAAAATATATTGATTTATTTTTTGTAGCCAAAAATATAGTAGTATTCTATTTAACATTGCCCGAACTATTTTACTTTACAGTTCCAGACTCCCCCGGGTCATTCAAACCCTTTCAAATTTGTATTTTTCCATTTTTAGTAGTATTCTGTTTAAATTTTATTGAGCTTATTAACCATTGGCTCTGGATATTTCAGTGTCACGCAGACACTTTCAAATTTTGTTTTATAACATATTTTATGTAATTCTGTTTAAAATTTTATCCTTTCCTTATCCTGTCCTCATCCTGTGTGGGTGTGTGAGTAATGGTGCGATTGCGGTCATCTTTTGTTTAATCTTGTTAAATCACGGTTTGGACGAGTTTCCGATTAGTAACCGGATATTTTTCTCTACGCATTGTTTTTTTGTTGCTGGCAAATCCTATTTTTGGCTATAGTTTTTGTTGATTTGCTACATTCTGGGAGATTAGACTTTCAAGATTCGGGAGGTATTTAGCGCCGGTTTAATTTTTGGATATTTCCAATTTAAAAATAGTTGGGAGTTTTTTTTGGTATTGCGCTATTATAATTTTTTTTGGACTGCAGTCAAAACCCTTTACCCTTTTCCTAGTTTGTGACGTCTTCTCTTTGTATTGTTGTTCATTCATTTTAACTACTGGAAATAGTTTAAATTTGCTAACTGTATTTTTTTTTTTAAACTTGTATAACTTCTGGTTGAAGTGCAAGGAGTCGGATTTTTTATTGTATGTTTTATGTACCTACAATATCCACACCCTTCAGGTGTTGTTGTGTTACTCCCTACGTGCCAAATACTGCGGAGATTCTTTTGTAGAGAAGTTAGCGGCTGTTGTTGTCTTATGCCCATATTCATAAACACTCGTAAAAATTTAAACGGTTCGTTATAATTTTTATCCAGTGAAAACAGTCGACACTCTCAGAAAAATCAAAATGTAATTTGTCAAGTTTGTTTCTAGTTGTCAAAAATTATAACGAGCCGTTTTGAAACTTTACGAGTGTTTATGAATATGGGCGTCAAAGTTTCACTGTTTAACACGTGTTTTTCACTTCTCGCTAGGAGAGGTATTGGACTCATGCTAAAAATCGCATATCCAGATTTTCATGGATAAGCACGTTTTAAGGTCCCTATTCCTATAATCCGATTATAACATTTTTACGATGATGTCCGTGTGTGTATGTGTGTGTGTGTGTGGATGTTAGAACCACTGTTTCTCAAATACTATAAGCCTTAAAAAAATATTTAACTGAAGTTTCCTCAATCTGACACTCCTGGAAAGAGCTGATTAGATTTTGGTAACGATTGGACAACTGGAAGTAATAGTTTCTTTAAAAAAATCTTCTAAATATTATGTTTTGAAAATTTATGTTATTACTATTATTGAAGAACGTAAAATTCTACATTTAATACACTTAAAAAAAATTATATCTTGTATAGATTTAGAGATGAAGGCACTGTAATATATAGAATAATTTAATGTAGTACATCACAGAGGCTAAGGCACTAAGGAAACCAGTTGACAAATTCAAATGTTTATAACATAGTTTGTACATGACAGATATCAGTGTCAAAAATCAACAGTTTTAGTGACATTCTGAAAGCTTTTTCTGGGAAGTACATTTAATCTTTCTCATTGTTTTATTAATTAAATATTTAAAATTGTAGATAAAATGCATATATCCATCAGAAATATCGCCAATCTAGTTAATGAATTGGAAGAATCTCTGATATTTAGCAACTTCCTCATACATTGAAAGATAGATATAATTAGAATTGTATGTGTGCAGAAGACTTAAATACAATAAAAACAATATTTGGGTAAAGTTCTGTATTTTTTTTTGTTATAAAACGAGGGTTCGATAGCGAAGTGCAATACAATACTTATATAACATAAAATGGAAATGGCGAGAGGTCTTGTGCTGGCCACAACAAATATTTTATTATGTATTTGAACTAAAATTATTTATGTATTGATATAATTTTTATTCTATTGACGATTTTCTTTACTAATTTTACATGTTATATATATATATATATAGTATTTCAATTTTAACTTCTGACTATTCATTCCCTGAAGAAGACCGAAGTTCGGCCGAAACGTCGGACTGAATAATTATTTTAATATTGACTGGAACAAGTGATTTTGTTTATATTATACACCAGACAGTCTGATCCTTTCCACGGACAAATTACAATATTTATCTGTAAAAATTATAACCATTTCTCAAATAATTTGCACAGTTTGGAGCAGAACAACCCAGCATTGTGGATAATTTCTATGATTAATAATAGGCGTTTTCGTAAATTTACAATTGTAAACATTTGTGTTTCAGAAAATGTATTTATTTAAATGTTTCCGATTATAAACATTGCAGTTCTTAAGAAAATATCGCAATTCGCACTTTGTGAAGCCTTTATGAGTTATTTCGAACAAATAAATGATCACATGAAACAATTTTTGATCAAAATAATCTAAACAAATAATTCAAGTTGTCTTTCAGTCAGTCTTACTTAAGTCGTCGTTTATAAAATTACGTATTTTCATTTAAAATAATATTAAAAAAAAAAATAAGAAAAGAGGACCCCATTCTAGTGTGACCGTCGTATTAACAATGTTACATTCGGTGTGAAGTGTGAAGCCACCTAACTATTGAGAATAAGAATTTAGGAAAGATTTTTTGATTTTCGAGCAACATACATAATACATTATAAGACAAAATTGTTTCTAAAACTTTTGAACTTTGTAAAAGTTTATACAAAAAATATTTCTCAACACCCAAATGAGTAATTCTTTTAAAGGATAAAGACAAAACCGTTTTATGGTGGTACAAGAAAATACAATTTTCTCTATGAGTCACACTGACGTAGCATAGGGGGCGGGGTGCAAAGGAGGCGTCCGCCAAGGGCGACACTTTGCTATGGGCGGCAAATTCCCTATCGTTGAATTAATATTAAGGATATTACTTACGTATTTTTATTTATATATATATTTTTTAAAGTTGTTAGCACTAAATTAATCCGTTCTACGACGATTGCATGCAATGTCAACCTCCTACAATAGCAAATTTATACGTAAGAGAAAAAAATATATATATATATGCAAGAAGAACGAACTAAATAATTCCGAAGAATTAGTTTTCAGATAAAACACATAATTTTGAGTGTTCTTTACGATAATTTTGAAGTCCGAGGTTAGCAACATTAAATGTCAGACTATACTTAAACATGACCTATAAAATAAATATTCGTTTCATTTTCACAATTTTCCGATTTTAAATAAAATTTAATATGCACCTCGGCACTGAAGTTAATTTTAACTAGCTGTTATTTGAACACTTTATTTTTATCGAATTAACATTTATTAACCCTATTTATGGACTTAATTACCTATATTATAAGAAAATGGAAGAAATATTACAATGTTATGATTAGTTACCGAAAAAATATTACAAAAATAGTCAGTCAACGAGAACCATGTACATCAAATTTTTCACATCTTTCACGGGATCAAAATACGACAAAAAATGTTTATTTATTAGAATTCAAAACATATTTTCGCAATTAAATTTTGTTTTCTAGTTTGTAAGAATTTTAAATTTTGGAGAACGCTACGCCAGTGATGAGTCAGAACAAAAAAAAATAACTACAAACGAATGCTAAGCAAATAGGTAATCTTTATTCGTTATTGTTTCTGATAGTTGACTTCCTTAGTTCCTGGCGAATTATTTTCCAATGCCTTTTAAATATTAATGTATTCTTAGCAAACCTTGAAGTAAACTATACAGATAAATTCAAACAGAACTGATAAACGAAGGTTGCAATTTAGTGCTGCAAAAATTCACATTCATTATATTTATAGCTTTATTGTTACATACATTATATAACAATTTTAAGTCGATCACATTTTACATAATTGTTGTGGGTATTCGTATGAAATAGTTTAGAAAATGAAATTTTTCTCATTATTAATAATTATTTATGCTACGTGTTTAATTAAAAAGTTATTTCATTGCAATGTTTTCCTGTTCAATATTCATATCTCCTTCACGAAATATTACATAAATTATTCCCAATATTTGATAATTATATAAACTAAGAAAACTGCATGAAACAAACACATTTTCATCTACACACAAAGCACACATTAAAAAAAATACATTCTTTTCTGTGTATTTATTTATTACCTAGCTTTATTTTTGACGTGTGCTTACAATGTTAATTTTTCGTAATTTTTGTTATAAAAAGTAATCCTCTTTAAAAAAACGTGATTAAAATTTTGATTAAAATGCTAAACTTTTATTAAATTACATACCACATACAAAATATGAACAATACATTCTTTAAAAACAGTCATAAGAAAGGAATGAAAATCGAATATGTATTTTTATCACTTTTATGTTTTGTTCAAAGCTGTTTTGTTTTTCGAAAATACTAACTATTTTTAAATTTCTAAAATTATGTTTCGTTTTATACCGAAAAAGTTTAAAAAACATTCTAATTCCGCAATCGATAACAACGAATATAAACCATAAAATGCCAGTTTCAATGGTTTGGAATTCGCTACAAACTCTAACAACCCGTTGCAAACTATAGAATTATAATTGCAACATTAAAATATAAATAAAATTGTCAATGAAACATAAATAAAGATGCTACTTAATTACTGAACACAATAAGAAGACTAAAAAGAGAGAAGCCTTTTGAGGTAGTATAAAGTACAGTGAAATTAGTGTAAAAGCAGCGTAAAAGTGCCAAGTAATAAACACAACAAAAAAGTGTTCTAGGATGTGTTAAAAACTGAAATATACTACTGGATTTTGGGTCTATTTTTAGAGATTCCATAGGCTCTTCAACCACATTAAAATTTAGCATATTTGGTACTAATTTTCAATAATACTCTTAAAAACAATGTTGAAAAATATAACATTTTATTTAAAAAATATGTATTACGCCTGTAATTAATTATTAAAAGTAGATTTTTTTTACCTCCAATTCGACTGTGACGTCATACCGACTTGTGACAGAGAGAGATTGCGTGCGCATAATATTGGCCTTTGCATTTAGTCATCTGGTCTGTCACTATTTCTTAATATTATATTAGAATATTTAAATACAACTTTACACATAAATAGAAATATCAAACAGTTCACAACGTAAAAACATCAGCTTTCATGTGTCAACTTGTTTAAATGTTTAAAAGTTTGTCTGAATAGTTCCGCAATTCTACACGGGCGGCGTTGTTCTGTATGACGGCACACAGTAAATTTCAATTTTGTATAGAATCGTTTCCAATTAATTACAGGCTTAATAATATCACAATACAGATGAAAATATGAAAAATATTCATATATTAACGTCTATTTTCGAAAAATAAATTTTAAAAAAATTGGTTGAAGAGCCTATTATTAGGTAATTTAGGTTAAAATAAAATTGCTGGTTAGTCATATTTAATTTCAAAATTTAAACTATTTATTAATAATATTTTTATTATCAAAATAAAAGTTACTCATTCCACACATTTACTAACAGCAAAATTTTATGTATTTGTTACTGTGCGAAAAAGTTGATTTCCATATAGCTCAAGGTAATCATTAACGAAATATTATCAGAAAATATACTCGTACGATTTTATCATACGACTTCGTTTTGGAGCAGCTTTCACACCTCACAGGAAATAAATGTGTTTCTGTACTCTCGTTGAACAATATACCATTGTGGGTGTGGGTACAATCATCGCGATAAATGAGGCAGAGAGTCTACGGCCTCATGAAACCGGTAGGTAGTTCACTTTAAACAAAAACCTAGCTGTTACGCGCTGCATTATAATATTATAAAAAAAAAACTTCTTAAGTCCGTTTCAAAATTTCAATTTTTTGTTTGAAATTTTGAATGCTAAAATGACATTCTTT
Organism: Ophonus ardosiacus; assembly: GCA_943142095.1. NCBI lineage: Eukaryota > Metazoa > Arthropoda > Insecta > Coleoptera > Carabidae > Ophonus > Ophonus ardosiacus. The sequence continues at coordinate 43,834,274 of OW964824.1, forward strand.
TTTAAATTGTTTATCTGTCACTTTTTCGCAATATCCATCTTTGTGTTATACTCTGTCTCATTGAAATCCAAAGGACCGCCATAAATCTTTGGAACGCCTCACTTAAATTGACAAAGAAACCCAAATTTCCACCCGTCATAAATAAGACTGTAATGCTGTCACTGCTATATATAGAGTTGGACACTCATAACAAAAATATTTTGAAACTACGCACTTATTATAAATATTTAACACAATCTGCTACGCATGTTCGTGTAAATAAATTTTATTCAAATTAATTTCATCGACTTCATTGTGATGTCTCCATTCAGTCGTATCTTCTTTTGGTTTAGTTTCAAAAGCTGAATTTTCTCACAGAAACGTCCACTTCATTATCACTTGCCCAGCTACGTAACCATCATTTGAAACCTACGGTTGCCACATGATTTTTTTAAAGTAAGTATGAAATAGTAGGGGAAAATTTTATCCAGGATAGTTGCTAATTTAGTTTGAAAACTTTACTAGTTTCTTAAATATTTCGAAATTATAATACGTCGTTAGTATAACTGACACTCAAAACTGTGCACGTTACTCCAGGTTAATTTACTTAAATTCGAACAATAGTAATACACCAATAATAATTTCTTATTTTTGTAATAAATATGTGTCTTTAGGTTGGATTATAGATTACATAAGTGTATTGTCTCATAAGTTATTTAATTTTTTCCTTTAATCCAACCCTGGGAATTGCTAATATTGCGACAAACCTAAAGCCACTTGCGGTACATCGCACTAAACTGTTTCTTCGTATTTTTATAGTATACGGGTGTTTAAGCTGTTTATTGCGATCCTTTGGGTTTCAATATTAAACAAAATGGCACTAAGAGGTATACCCCGTGAAATAATATTTAGCTCTGGTTTTTGACTCAGTCATTAGTGGTTTTACAAGTCTCGGCAGGGGTGCTACAACCTGATAGTCAGGGGTTTATTAGTAGAATTTTAATTTGTCAAAATTATACTGCACATGTCATTAAATTTTCTAATGCTATTAAATTAAGTGATATTCCATACTTCAATCCCACACTATAATTTCAATTATACATTTTTTATGTTTTTGTATATTTTTTGACAACATATGTATTTATATGATATAATCTGTAACCATTTTTGTACCTTTGTGATAAATTTTTGTTGCTGAACGTTCACCCATCCAACATATCGCTGCTTTGTAGCCTACTCGGACTTGCCCATCACAAAGCTCACGCCCTTACGCTCTAACCACACTGCCGTACTGCCGACATGTATTTACCATATGATTTTATTTAATTATTTTTATGCTTCTCTCTGTACTTTATCAATTATGACAGCATACTAGTCATGTGATTTTAATTAAGTATTTTTATATGTAGGTATATTTTGATTTCTGTTAAGACCAAGAAATAATTTTACACATAATATGCACTATCAATGTAACATTAAAGTAAAAATAAATATTTGAAAAATAAATATTTGAATACGTATCTGTTATTTCGTATATTTCTACGTGCTTATATTACGAATAATCCTGTGCTAATGATTTACTATAAACCCCACCCATAGCACTAAGTAAAAACATTAGAAATAAAAACGAGGGATAGATTGTTCCAAAATATTTGCAAAGTTACCTGCTTGAACTTAATTTGCGGGTGGCTTCTTAAATGGGCTTGAGGGGGAACTGAAATCCGGCACACGAAATATTTGTGTGAAATTTAAAGTGTCATTGAAATTTAAAGAAATACATAACTAAGAATATAAACAAAAAGTTATCAACACATATATTTAATATAATTTTCACAAAATTATAATTCAATGTATTGTAATACTACAATTGTTAATATGAATAAACTTGCTTACAACAACAACTAAACAAGTCAACAAGTTACATTCGAATGATTTTACACCAAATTTTCACAAATTATAAGTAAGAACAGGTATATTAATTAGCGCGATTTTGAGAAAGTACCGCTACATCGTTTTCACAAATTTTGCTAATCCTCTCCTGACGCATAGAGGCATAAATACCCCGCTGTTATGTGGTCTACCCTGTCATTACGAAGGCAGGTGCATTTGCAAATATCTTGAAATATACAATAATATATATATATATATATATATATATATATATATATATATATATATATATATATATATATATACATACAGGGTGTAAATTTTAAAACGGGTCATAGGGCTATAACATAGAAAAACAGTTTTTTAGACGCCAAAAGTTTCTATATTAATTTATTGAAAAAAAATTTAAATTTATTTTCTGGCTTTATATGAAACGAAAATGTAATGTGTTTGATGTCAAAAAATTCGTAAATTTTTTTCTTTATAATATGCCCTAATTCTTTTTCCAATAAATTAATATAGAAACTTTTGGCGTCTAAAAAACTGTTTTTCTATGTTATAGCCCTATGACCCATTTTAAAATTTACACCCTGTATATGTATGTATGATAGAAATACTGTATAATTTTTTTTGGACGTACGCATTTTTGTGTGAATATCTTTTGAAATAAATTACTACTTAAAGTTGTTGTCTCGCTAACATTTTCATTTTATTGCATGTAATAAAACCACATTATACATATATGTGTAATATACGAGTACTATATAATTATTTCAATAAATATTAATGTAAAAGCAGTATAACATGAAAAAAAAGTTTTACTTCATAATATTTTTGTTATGAAAAAAAAACTCTGTGCAAAGCAGTGGCTGTATTCACACTCTTATTTATGAGGGGTGTAAATTTGGGTTTCTTTGTTATCTTAAGTTAGAAGCGTTTCAAATGTCTATGGCGATCCTTTGGCTTTCCATGAGACAGAGCATACCTGCGAATTTTATGTATGTTTATGGTAATATATATTGCGATAAATTATCTGCTTATTGCACTGCTTATTGCATGGAACTCCGGACAGGCTTTTTTTAAAAGATTTTTAATAATGGACAATACAATTTTTTATCTCCAAGGTGTGGATATAGGTTTCTTAAAATATTTGACATCATTAAATATTAGTTTACATACAATAAAAATTGAAATGGCAAAAGGAAATATACTGGCCACATAATTTTTTTCTGATAACAAATATGTCTTAAATTCGAAGTATAAAAATTATTTTGCCATTTATCATCTTAAAGCATCATTTAACTGAATTGTTAATGTGGGAAAAATTCTCGACTGTGATATGAATAAGTTGTTAACAATTACTAGAAATCTCAGTCAAACAGCATTTATTGTTACAACACCGACGTTTCGGGGCACACTTGCATCTACTGCAGGGTAGCAAGTTCTGACAAAATATTATATTTGTATACATTGTATGTAATATTTTGTAAAATATTTACTACCCTGAAGAAGTGCAAATGTGCACCGAAACGTCGATATTGTAAGAATAAATTCTGTTTAACTGAGATTTCGATCTTTAATACTTTTGTTTTCTTTTCATTTATAGTCAATTGAATCTGTAAACATTTTATAACCGTTTAAATAGAAAAGTAATTACAATCCTTTAGTCACGGAAAAGATTACACTTTTTATGTTAAAGTAGAGAAAAAGCCTGTAAATTAGTTTTGTTAGATATAGAAGTTGACCCTGGCAACGACTGTGTAATAATAAAATCGAGGCTGACCGCAAATGCGACCAGGAGACGTTCAGGCTTCAAAAACAAAGAAAACGTACAGTAAGCTTCCATAGCGGACTTGCATTCACATTTCTCTTCTACAAACATTTATTTTATGCTTTACATCCAGGGTACTGGAAAATAACAATTATTGAAGCTATCTTATCGTTAAGCATTATATGGATATTGTTTCCGCGAAATTAAAGCATTTAATTACTAATTAACTTCTGTGTAGATTATTTTTATGCTATTTATACATTTATGATCGTGACACTTCTAACGATATCTTGATATACTACAAAGATGGGTTACGTATTTCAAACAAGATGTTTTCAGGTTCAGTAATAATTACTTACAACTTTATTGCAGTTGACGTCTGGTGTTTTTTATTCTTTTTCATAATAATTTAAAACAAACATATTATGCTTGTTATTTTTAAGAAAAATAATATCCTACATTTATGTTTCACAGAAAAATTATATAATGGAATATTAGAAGAAAAGTATCTAAAATATCCAAAAGATATATTTTGAATTTTAAATGGCACAATATTGTCCTCTGTGGTGTATTCTACATGCCAACAATGAGTGCCCGTGAGGTGACACCCGGTAAACGCCACACGGTACAAATATGTCATCATCATTACCAAAATCTGTGCACAAAACAGACTGGCACACCCATCTATGGGTAACATGCTGTGATAACATATTTATTTATATTTACTTATAGTTTCTATTGTTTCTATTTCTATGAAATGTATGTTATTATGAAAAATGAAACAGCAATTTTCATACGAATTGTATTTTTAAATGAATATCTATTATCGGTTTCAAAAGTAAAGTCCCCTGGGTTTCAAATGTAAAAACTTTCATTATAACGGGCAGAATATAATGAAATAATTTTTTAGGAAAGCTATAGCATATTTTTGTAATATATCAAAAAATCAGTTTGTGTTACAGAACATATTTTTGTAAAAATAAATAAAATGTAAATTGGGAGCATGAAATTTCCATGTTTTCCTGGTTAGCACATATTCTATCCTGAATTAATCATAAATTATTTAATAAAAAAAAAAAATAATGCTTCTGACACAATGTAGACTGGACTTTAAACTTTTAAAAAACTATAGAAGAGTATTTCGATTAATATTATTCTTTAAGAAATTTTTTTTAGTAGTAAATATTTTAGGTGTATTTCTTAAAAAAATAAATAAAAAACAAATGACATAGGCAATGCTAGAATATAAACATTATAATTTCAACAATTTTCTGTCATCTGTTGAACTAATACGTATTCTGCGTACAGCAAAGCGGCAAACGTGTATATAGCAAGTTAATAAATTTATTGTTATACTTCATATTAAATAAATAATAAATTTACTTATTTATTATTAAATAAAAATAAATGATTAAAAAAAAAGGATGAAGTAAGATCTGGTAAGTAAGGATCACTTTCTTTTCCATAGTTACTTTAATGCATGTATTTAAACATTCGACATTCTTGTAGTTACAAATATTAAATATTATAATTCCGGAACAAACGTGCAAGAATTTTAATAGTAAATTTTGCCGCACTATACACTTTGGGATCAAACATCTTTGACTCACTACGATAATAGACGAACGTACACGAAGCCGGCATTCTCTCTGACCCCAAGGGGGGTGAAGAACAGTAAAAAAAAATTGCGATATCCTAGGTTTTAATAATTAATTGCACGTTATTGAGTTGCTATATGTAGTTATTTTTCTTTCATTTCAATAATCATACAATCCGTAATATTTTTTCTGTATAGACTTAGCTGATGTTAAGTTTCTCTTTATTTATAACAAAGTTCAATAATTATAATACTTCTTTCTTTTGTAGGTACCTCAAATTGTAGACATATTAACATATATTAAATTTTGAAAAGTATACATTTGACGATGTAAGAATTACATTAGTTTGAAGTTAGTGTACCTCAAAATTTCAATAAAAATGGGTTTCATTTTTTCACATTTCATACTGTTATATTTAACAGTAAAACAAAAAAAATATATTTTTCTTCATGTAAAATAGAAATAATCATGAAATATCATTGTGCGAACCACGTTTTTTTTTTTTTTTGTTTAATTTTGTGGAAGTGATAGTGTTCTAAACTCAGGGGACTTAACTTTTGAAACCGATAAATATATAGATAGATATATTTAAAATAATAAATATTAATGGTTGTGCCATTTTTTTGTACGGGACAAATACAAAATTTACGTATTAATTGAATAGGTGTAATTGAACAACTTATATACATGATTTTTTCCGACGACCACTACGAAAAGTACATAAATTAACACGCTGAAAGTTGGTCATTGCACATCACTAGCAATGCTGTGTGATATGGAAGCTCGTTAGCCAATCAGATGCGTCCGCAACTGTGTGATATGATTTTATCACACGCTGCGATAACTGAGCGAACTAACCTAAAAATTTGTATTTAAAAATTTGACAGTTGCAGATAATTTGCTGAATTTACACGGATTAAGAAGGTTGGACCCTGATTTATCAGATTTTAACATAATTTTTGGTAAATTCTAATAGCAATGATGTTAACATAATCTGTTTCAATATTTTTATGTAAATTTTATATTGTTTTTTTTGTGGTCGTCGGAAAAGTATCGTGTACAACACGTGCTGAAAGGGTATTTCACACTCGTGTGATTAAACCACTCTCCTTCGGCTCGAAGCTCAAACTTCACACTCGTGTGAAATATCCAACTTTCAGCACTAGTTATACAATATACTATTACATTAATTTTTGTTTAGCCACACGTGGAACAGTCTTTGGATTTCGACTGCATTGTTTCCTCAAAATTAATTAAATAAATAAATAAGTAAAACCAAAAATGATCAGATTTTACGTACAAAAATTATTGTAGGAACAGGAAACTCGCCGGCACCTCAGAAGTACAGCAAAGTATTTAGCGCATATTTAAATGAAATGCGTTAGAACATTAATATAAGAACACCTATCGTTATTGTTTCTTTTAGAAGACCTTCTCTAAATAACTGTAAAACATAAAAATGGCACTTAGATCCAGTATAATTTTGATGTTTTTTTTTTAATACTATTTTATTTCTATATTGTATATTGATGTTGCAAAGACTGAAAATGTATTTCCGTTTGCGTACGCAAAACATTACAAAATAGTCTTGTGGAACAATAGCGTGAATCTGACACACGAGAATGTAGTTTCCCTGTTTCGGAATTAGAATGTCATATTCTAGCACATATATTGATGTTAGAAGCTTCATTTTTAAATTATTTTTGGTGACATTTTGTTATTTTGGACTGGTACAGCGTTTAAAAAAAAACCAATTCGGAGTAGGCTATGAATAGAGAAACGTATATCTGATCGTCATTTAATTTAAAAGTCAAGTTGACAAAACTGATTGTGAAATGTCATTTTATGAAGAAAAAATAATAAAGAAAGATACAGAAGATTGCCATTCACCGTTTTCTAATTTATTTCTATTTTTACAACAAGGATCTCGATAAGGATTCAAGAAGAAAAGCTTTTATTTCTGTAGATAACCTTTTCGACAATATCTCGTGTCAAATTTACATTTAATTAAATACTTCCAAATTGACATACGTTTCTTTGTTCATAGCTTACTCCGAATTGTTTTTTTTTAACACTCTGTATGACTGCATTAAATACACAAAATATCTTGGCAACGGCCAGAGTCAATGGCTGCTAGCACAAGCCTTATTTTAACTAAAACACTGTTTTAGGAAATGTCAAATTCAAATTTCAATATTTAATTTTACCCTTATGTTTCAAGGACGATTTTTTTAAAAATATTTGTTTGAATACAAACTATGTTCTGCTTTACAATCATATTTTGATAAACAGCGTTTTAGTTAAAACAGGGCTTGTGCTACCAGCCAATGTTACTATTTTTTACCTCTCACTAAGAGAAGTATTGGAATCATGCTAAAATTCGCATATCCAGATTTTAGTGAATAAGCACTACTTAAGGTCCCTAGAATCCGATTATAACATTTTAAAATTGTGTGTGTGTGTGTGTGTGTGTATGTGTGTATGTATGGATGTTGGAGGGACGATTCCTGAAAAACTGTAAGACTTAAGAACTGTTTGACTATGGATTCCTCAATCTGACATTCCTGGGAAGAGCTGAAAAGGTTTTGGTCACAACTGAACAACCGGAAGTAGTAGTTTCTTAGAAAAAATCTTTTAAATATATTTTTTGGAAATTTTTGTTATTAAATATTTAAGAACATAAAATTCTCCAACTAATATACTTAATTTTTATTATATCTTGTATAGATTTAGAGATAAAGACATTATATTATAATAATGGCACTAAGGAAGCCAGTTGACAAATTCCAATGTTTATAACATAGTTTGCAAATGACACATGTCAATGTCAAAAATCAACAGTTTTAGTGACATTCTGATAGCTTTTAAATATTTTTAAATTTAAATATTTGAAATTATAGGTAAAATGCATATATCCATCAGAAATACCGCCAATCTGGTTAATGAATTGGAAAAATCTCTCACATTTAGGAACTTCCTCATACAATGAAAAATAGATATAATTAGAATTATGTGTGCAGAAGACATGATAAATACAATAAAAAACAATATTTGGGTAAAGTTCTGCAATTTTTTGTTATAAAACGACGGTTCGATAGCGAAGTGCAATACAATACTTAAATAGCCTAATATGGAAATGGCGAGAGGTCTTGTGCTGGCCACAACAGATTTTTTATTAGAATATAATGTGAATGAAAGCGTAAACCAGCTTCAGCGACTTAAAATGTGGGTCCGCGATTTGTACACCTTACGAGAAAAACTGCTACACGGCGCACCAGGTTAACCGCCTGCCAATATGACATATTAACGTCAAATTTATTTAAATTCTTGTTGTTCTTTAAGTTTACAACAACTTATACACCGTATTTTTCGTGGCAACATTCATAAAAATAAGTGACTGGTCAAGTGTCAAGTACTACACGACTACACCAATACAGGGAAAAAGTAACATTACATGTGAAAAATATTTTTTCTCGAGTTTATATAGAAAGTAGGCATTTGAGCTCGCTTTTGCCAACGCAATATGTCACTTTGCCGCTCATGCCTCATGCGCGACAAAGTAGGAAAAACGCTCGCTGTTCGAATTTCTAACTATAAAATGTTGAGAAGTGTCACTTGTTTACATTCTTAATAGGAACGTTTAGTCAGGAACTAATGGCGCTGTAGTTACACATTTACCACCTCTAGTTTATCTGACATATGACTGCTCTGTCGGTATATTACATAACCAAACAAAATGTCGTACTGCTGTGTAAGGAATACAGAAATGAAATAGGGCATTCATTTATAAAAACAGTGATCTACAAACAATGGACAAACTGTTAGTTATAGAGGGAACAATTTTGTTCATGTTTGCATAGCTGAAATATTGTTATATAAAAAGAAAGTAAAAAATGCTTAGATTAGATTGAAGCAATAGCTCAAGAAGAATGAAAAATAACAGTAAATTAAAATTTGAAAATATAATCGTTATTTATTGAGTAGTACTGTAAGTACAACGTCTACATCCACAAAAAAAGTAATCTATTCGACCCAGACAACCATAGGCCCATTTCTATATTACCCTTACTGGGTAAAATTATGAAGAAAATCATAAAACATAGACTTGTTGAATTTTTAGAAACTAATAACGTTCTTAATCCGTGCCAATTTGGATTTAGAGAATCTTATTCAACCAACAAAGCTGTAATGCAACTTATAAATGAAATAATCAAAAGCTCTGAAAATCGGGAACATACTGCCTTGACTTTATGTGATTTGTCTAAAGCTTTTGATTGCGTTTCACATGCATTATTAACTGACAAACTTCAACAATAAGGAATTCGTGGAATACCATTGCATTTATTTGCGTCATACCAGCAAAATAGAATACAATGTGTTCTTGTGTTCACATTAATAACACCTTCTCCGATTTTCTATTAGTAAGTCATGGAGTCCCACAGGGATCGGTCTTGGGTCCTATTCTTTTTATTCTTTATATCAATGACCTATATAATTTTCTAAAACCTAACAAATGTATCCTATTTGCAGACGATACGACCTTATTTTCCAGTCATTCTAATATGGAAATATTAAAAAAGCAAGTTGAAGATACAACTAGTAATGTTGAGCACTGGTTTGTATCACATAATTTTAAATTAAATGCATCTAAAACTCAAAGTCTCATAATCTCTCACAACTTAAAGAACAGAAATGGTCAATCTGTCAGACTTCTTGGCATGGATATTGATGATGGTCTTACAGGATGTTCCCAAATAAATAAACTTTGTGCACCTCTATTAAATACTATATACCTGTTTCGAAGGCTTAAGAATATATGTCAAGTTTCAGTTTTACGTATGGCCTATTTCGCTCTTTTTCATAGTCATTTAAACCAGGGCATCGAACCCGAACCTGAACCGAACCAAAACCGGAACCAAACCGTAACATTTTAGGGAACACAAACCGAGAACCGAACCTTAGATATATTTTTAATTGAACCTGAGTCGAAACCGAACCGAGTATTAAAATTCAGGTTCGGGGTTCGACTCCGGTTCAGGTTAATTTTTAGTTCGAAAAGTAAATACGGCCGATAATCGACGTCTTAGGCGTCTGCGTTGCTGTCTGGGCTGATTTTTTGTGAAAATTGTGTTCGTTTCTTATTGCGTTTTGCGTAAATTCCGGCTCCCATTTTACATTATTTCGAACCTGAACCGCGAACGAAACCGCAAATTTTATTATTGCTTGAACCAGAATCGCACCCGAACCCATATTTCAAAAAACAAATTAACCTGAACCTAAACCGAACCCAGTTTTTGGCGGCTTCGATGCCCTGATTTAAACTACGGCATCTTACTCTGGGGTAATTCGACGCACGTAACCAAAATATTTATACTGTAAAAAAGATTGTCAGAATAATTGCTAATGTAAGCCCTACACATTCATGTAAAAACCTTTTTATTGAATTAAGGATAATGACTTTGCCTTTGCAAATCTATTAAGATTAAATAAGTTTAGTAACAAACGCTCCGAAAGGAATTCTCTTCAACTAAAATTCTATAATATTCTACCTCATCATGCCAAGGCACTTTCTAAGCCTAAATTTAAAAATGTTGTCCCTAACTACTTAATAACAAATAGTTTTTAATAATATTAATATCTATTATCTACTACTGCGACTTGTGTATGTGTATTAAGATACTTTATAAAACTAAAGTTAAAATTGATACATACTAAATTTCGATGTTTGCCAATAAAACCCGCTTTTATTTAATAAAACCCGGTTTTTTTTAATAAAACCCGGGTTTTATTAAAAAAACCCAGGTGGGCTGGGTTTTTTATAAAAAACCCGGGTTTTTTTCAACCCTGGTACAAAATGTGGTTTAAATAAATTATTATTATTATTATTATTATTAATATTACATTTTATTATGGTGGAGGAGTCCTGAGTGTGTTTCGAGCGCAAATGGACATTGTCAATTTCGAGAGAATGACGCGCGACTAACCCATTTTGCGCTCTTCATACACAAAAAATAGCTATTTTCCTACAGCCGTGCGTAAAATATATACTTTACGCACTCTTTACAATGTGTAAGGTGATAAGGTGTCACTTTTCAAACACTAGTGCGTAAAAAGTAAATACGTTCCTAGGCAACATGCACATTCAGTTAATTTACTTGTCAATTAACACTAACATTATTTGAAGACGCCTGTATACTCAGACTCAGTATTATTAGAAATAGCGCTAACATTTCGGGTATACGAAAAATATTGTTACATAAATAACTATGTTAGCGTTAAATACATTTTGCAGGCAATATATGTGGAAAGAAAACTAAATATAATTATATTTTCAAATAATTATTTTTAAAAGTATGAAAATTAATTACTGTTATTTTACTGTCTATAGTTTTCTATTGTCCCATTGTTCACAAAATATATTTAAAATTAAAATATCTTCCACATAAGGAAGGTTATTTTCTTTCATGTTTGGGTTTAAAAACTGATCAGACATATAATAATTGTTAAAAACTCAAAGAAAAGCAAGATTTTAAATAAATTTGACAAATATGTCAGTTTGACATACGGAGGTTAACCTGGTGCGCCACGTAGCGGTTTTTCTCGTAAGCCGTACAAATCGCAGACACACTTCCTTACCAACCAAGGGAAGTTGAATAACCTTAGTATTTCAGACCGTGGCCTAAACAGAGAAAATAATATAAACCACTCGTTACAGAAGGCTCTCGTTCGTTCCCATACTTGATGCTGCGCGCTCGTATGCGTAATTCAAACTCGTACTTGAATAGGCAGGCTGTCTTCTGTAACTAATACAATGCGAGCCGTAGGCGAGTGGTGCCTCTACACAAATGTTAAAAAAGTTTCACCCGTGTTTTGCGCACTATACTTTTTTTTGTTCGAATCCCGGGTAAGGTATGGTTGTTTGTGTGCGTTTTTATCATTTCATTCTCATCAATGCAACGAATATAAATACAAAGTTACTAAAATTCAAGCAAAAATTAACTCACCCCCATCTAATTAAAGGCAATAAGTTTGTAAGACTTTAAATACAATAAAGAATTATTATATACAAAATACAAAAATATTTTGCCTACGCTGTCAAATAACTGTCAAATAATAATCACAGCAATTTATTAAAAAAATTAAACAGATCAAAAAGTATAAGAGCTTTTATAGGCGTTGTGCGTAAAATAAACTCCATAAAAGAGCATTATATTTTCGTATCTCTATTAAAAAGTCAGACTTCACGCTCTGCGATCAATGTGTGAAGCGAGGGGTAAACCATTTAACGGAAAATGTACACGGATTCCCATTTTTGACAATACCTACCTAGGAATTAATTGCCAGTATTGCATAAATTTCCGAAACACTGCCAGTATTACTGAAATATTGCCAATATTACCACAAAATACCAGTATTTCAGAAGTACTTCCACAGTACTAGCAGTTTTGTTAGCGTTCTGATAGTACTGCTAATGATATCGCAGAGAAAGGAAGAAGTATATAAATAGGTAGATGTAATAAATAGGTTTTAGATTAAATTTAAAATATTGCGGAAATAATTTTTGTTGAAAAATTGAAAAAGAAGTGCACAAAGCATTCTAATAACAAAGTATTAATGTAAAAAAAACTTAGGAATTTTTAAATTGTTTAATTTTTTTTATACTTCTAGTCGATCATTCAGTTTAATTTCAAACGTGTTTCTTCCTATTATTTTGAAAGGCCCGTGAAATGAAATCCTTGTTTACTTCTTGTATGTAAATTACATATTTATATTGTTTAAAATGTAACATTTTTTAAAACTAGATAACATTTGAGAGATTTATTAATTGTAACCAGGGTTGGCCTGATTTAAATCATTTGATTTAAATCATGATTTATATCATGATTTAAATCAATTGATTTTTTTTAAAAAATCACTGATTTTTATCAGAGATGAAAAAAAGATTCAAATTGTAATAAAAATGAATTTATTTACTACAAAAGTATAAATAACAACAGAAATATGGACTGTATTCGAATTCTAACAGATTACTGATTACATGTTTTAACCTATTTTATTTAGGTATGTATTGTTTAAAAAGACGCGCGCGCGTGGGTATGTTATATATATACTAAATTTATGCAAAAATTCAAATGCATCTTTTGGGGTTTATTATAGATTTCGTTTTCGTTTATGAAATAAAATATTTATATTGCTTTTAAAACAATTAAAAAAGTACAATAACACTACTAGATCTTTAAAAATAAAAAAAATCAAAATATGATTTATTTGATTTTTTTTTAAAAATCAATGATTTTTGATTTTTTTTAAATAAATCATGATTTTTTCCAACCCTGATTGTAACTACTACCTTTTTTATAGCAATAATTATTATGATTAAAGTAATTGTAATTAATTTTTAGGTAAAGTAATTGATAATAGAAATTGATTACTTTTTGGCAGTAATTCACCCAACTCTTAATATACAGCTTTACTTGTAGATAATAAAACATGTACGTAAATTTAAATTTGAAATCTATGTACATATACATATATTTGTCGGCTCAGGTGGCTCAATGGTTAGAGCAACGCCTCTTAGTCATGAGTGTGCTCGGGGTTCTGGGTTCGAATCCCACTAAGGCATTGATGTCTGTGTATGTGAACCTACTCAGTAATTGGGATTTAATCCTGTTGAGAGGTTTAAAGAAAAAGAAAAAAAATATTGTGATAAAGAGTGATAATATACAAATGTTTGTAGAAATGTATCTAGCATTTTAAATTTATTTTTTTATTGAGTATATTTAAGTATATTTGTTAATAAAATAGTTATATATTTATGTATCAACGTACTGATATTTTATTGATCTATAACTTGAGTACCAATGGCTTTAAAATAATAATGGCAATTCTAAAATATGTCCCCCTCTGTGACTTACAAAATATCTTAATCACTTTTTTGTGTAACTTTTCATATACACGAATAAAAGGCACTATTCCAGTATCTTAAGACATTAATATATATATATATATACAGGGTGTGCAACGAAACGCGGAACATAGGACTTTAACATAGGATTTTAAAAATGTGCGAAAATTGGCTCTCCTGTACATTTTAGAGCAAAAATAGAAGAATGAAAAGTTGTTTAGAATTAATTTTTACTGTTAAAAATTCATCAATTAATACAATAGAATATCTGCAGCACTAGATATTTAGAAAGTAAAATATGACATTTTCACCAAATATCAGATAGCTATGGGAATAAAAAACAAATAAAACAAAATATCAATTAAGATCATAATACTTAAATATTTGATGCTGAATTATAACATTGTAAACATATTGATTACAACAATAAGATTAATAATACCGAAATGAACTATCATTTAAGTCAAATACTTAATAATAAAATAAAATCACAAATTCTTCGGTACTGAATAAATCCATTCTATAATGCACATAAACACAGTAAAGTAATTTATGGACTATAACAATGTAGACACAATGATTATAACAATTAACGTCAATAACACTAAAATGAACTGTCAGAATGAGATTTTGTTCTATTTCTTTTATTTCCATGGCTATCTGATTTTTGACGAAAATGTCATATTTTATTTTCTAAATATCTAGTGCTACAGATATTCTATTACATTAAATGAAGACGTTTTGAAAGTAAAAATTAATTCTAAATATCTATTTATTCTTGTATTTTTGCTCTAAAATGTACAGGAGAGCCAATATTCGCAAATTTTTAAAATCCTATGTTAAATTCCTATGTTCCGCGTTTCGTTGCACACCTGTATATATATATATATATACATATATATACCGTGAGTATTTTTTAACATGAAACATTGAGTTTGTTATATCCATAGTTACGACTTCATATTTGATTGACAGCAATGTATTTGCCCGTTCCATTTAAAATGAAACATAGGGAACGAATCTGACAGAAGTATTATATTTAAATAATGTAAGAAATTTAGCGGAGTCAGAAAACCACTCGAGGGTACTAAACATATTTCGGGCACAAGGTACACACAGTATTTTTTTACATCTAAATTTAATTTTTAGAAAACAGATATAATTATTTAAATAATATTAACCTCTAATGACATCTTGTCAATATGACAGATAACCCTTGAATTTCCCTATAAGTTATGATTTGACATTTGATTGACAGCAATATATTTGTCTGTCTCATTTAAATTGACACATGTGGAATGAATTTGTCAGAAGTATTATATTTAAATATTGTAAGAAATTTAACCGAGTCAGAAAACCACTGGGGCACAAGGTGCACACTATATTTTTTCTACAACTAATTTTATTTTAGAATGCAGGTATAATTATTTAAACAAAATAAACCTCTATTGACGTCTTATCAAATGTCAAATTCGTTCCCTATGTTTCATTTTATATGGAACGGGCAAATACATTGCTGTCAATCAAATCTCATGTAACCATGGATATGACAAACCCAATGTTTCACGTTAAAAAATACTCACGGTATATAAAATAACATAAGATACTTGTAATTTTTATGTTATATATAACTTAAATAAGTCTCTGCGGAAGCGTAGAAGGGGCATACACAAAAAAAATTAAAACTTGAAATTTCACCTTTAAACTTGAAATTTCAACTTTTTAAAACTTGAAATTTCAAGTTTTAATAAATTTTGCGTATGGCCCTTGTGCGCTTCTGCCCTATATCGTGGTCTCACTTAAAATAAAAACTTTTATTGTATTCCCTAGAAAAATTATGATGTAATCCTTTGTACTATTATACGTATTGCCAAGAATTTCCGAGTATTTCTCAGTATTTCCAAGTATTGCCATGTATAGTAAACGCAAAGATATAAGCTAAGGGTGTGGAAGTTACTAATACACAGTAAAGATCTGCAGGAGATCTTACCTCTCTTCTTACCTAGCATATACGTACTGGCCCGTATTTGATACTAATCTCGATGGTATTTCAGTTAGATAAATTATGTGAAATGAAATTTGAACTTAATCTTATTTTCTTTTATTTACTATTTGTATCCAAGGAAACACGACAGTAATTTTCAATAATAATAATAAGTTTTCTGTAAATAAAGTATAAAACTGACTAAACAAATCATCGGAAAATAGATCAATCAGATAGCTTAATTTTCCTTAGTTACTCTGTATTGCATCGGATATTTGCGTTGCTAAGTTGTGTTTCACCGAACACACAAATACGTTATGGTATTTCGGTCGCAAACAATTGAATCATATGTAATCATATCATCCATGGATATAAATAAACAAGTAATATTTTAAACATTTCGTAAAAAATAGTTGGTGATATAGTCTTAACATATACAACTCGAGTTTCGAAAATCATCTGATTGTACAGTTTGCGAAGTCGATATGTTACATGAAAACACATCTCTTCCTGTCAATTGTATATTCGATTATTTTCGAACCTCTTGTTGTATTACTACTGAATACATCCCTGTTTTTATACTTGTTTATTCCTTTACAAATGTGAGCAGGCGGTGGTAACATAGAGTACCTAGCTAAGAACTTTCTGGAATTATGTATTAAATTTATGCACTTTAGTATGCGCGAGCTAGCCCAAAGTACTCATAATTGGATAAACCGGTATTAAAAGTGACAGATTTTTTATTAAAACTATCTTGTATTTGCATTCGTCTTTTAAATAATGCGTTCTTGTTATGTTCGTAAAGTTTACCAAAGGATGAGAGAAGAAGAGAATAATAAAATTTTAGTCCAAATATAAAACAAGTATGTATTTGTTTGTACAAATCATTTTGAGAAAAATGAATTTTTAATTATACAACTGGTAGAAATTATAATAATTAACATTGTTCCATGTGGATATGACTTTATAATTGTACTTTTACGCCAAAAACACAATAAAAAATTATAACTGTAAGTGAAGTCATTCAAAATTATCGGCGGCAACCGTTCATAGTTAGAATGCTGCCACCTACGTTGAGTTTTGCCAGCCTGCTCTCATTGGATGGTTAACCTATCGGTTTTGACTCACAGCACGACACGTCGCTCTTATATCTTTGCCTCTACTATACTGCACTTATTTCCAAAAGTATTTCTTAAAAATGTACAAGGATTCCCAACAGCGGTTCACCCCTCTGTGTGAAACTAAACTGTACGCAAGGGAGTAAAAATGTTTTTTATACGTCTCGTTAAAAGAGGCACTTATTTGATTCCGGGGTTCTACTACCAACAATTAACCGGCGTCAACTTTTGTAAGGAATACATTACTATTGCTAATAATTATATGCAATGAGACTAGCTTATTAAACATAAGTCTTGTTTTCCAGTTTACTTGTTTATTAGCCATCGAAAATTTGTTTATTTCCGTAGCTGCAGATATTGACGTAGTGACAGTGTATAGTGCTCGGAGGCAAAAAGGTATACGGCGCCCTAGTCAAAAAATAATCTATTTACTACTATAATTTATTTATTATTCTCGTATCTATCAAAATAATCATTACCATATATAAGAAATAAAAATTATTATTAATTTTATGGTCAGCATATACAATTATACACTCTGATTATATCTTTTATCTGATATAACAGAATACCAGAAATAAAAATGTGTTGTCTTGATACTGTTCAAATAAAAATAAATTAAAATAACAGATATAAATGTGTGTTTACAGTCTTCAATTTTTGAATTTAGTTTCAAGATCGAACTAAAAATACACAAGACAAAATTTTTAATAATTAAGTGTAATACATATTTTAAAATTTTCCTTTTTACAAAGGCTTTGTATAACCAATATAAAGATGTGTTTTAATGCTAACGTAGAGAAACAGTTTTAGGAAACAAGTGCAAAAGTCATTTTGCAAACAGTGTATAAATACCGTAACCGGCACCTGTATACCTGTAGCGATTAGGGACAGAACGAATCTCCGGTATAAGAAGTCAAGCGGACCGCTCTTCGAGTCAACAAATAGACATAAAGGAAACTAAGCAAATGAACTCGAGTTACCTGCCATCAGCGACGTTCGACAAAGCAGTGAGAGCAGACATGTTATCTTCCCTTCACTTCCTTTACATTTACATGCACATACACTGTTATTCATGGAAACCTGTAGTGTGTTGTCTTCATCATTTCTGTAGTTGGTCTTCTACTTCGGTAAATTCACTATCATGACAAACTTGATACACTTCCTCGCTTACAATGACTCCAATTTATTTACGTATTACACAATTCTCTACTCCTCTTCTCTGTCAGGTACGAAATTAGTTCTGAAGAGACTTCGACGAGGCGTCAAGAAACCAGCTGAGAGGAGTAAAAAAACTGTTTTCTACAGACGTCAAGGCTAACGCCGGTTTTACGAACTCACTCAGTTTCTTCACTTGCTGATGCTGACTAACTTTTATCTCGCACGGAAATACACACTATCGTCGTAGCGCGTCTTCTGCACTATTTACCACTTTTCACAGCTGGTTTTATTCACATGATGGCTAAATTTCACAAAGACGTGGAGAACACAACACTGAGAATGACGGAGTCTAACACCGTTCCGCTGATCGTCTGGTTTCACTTTTGTAAAACACCGAGAGACTGCGAGTTTCAAGGTGTATCTTGTATACGCATGCGCGCACTACAGTTATTCAACTTACGCCATAGACTTTGTAGCTGGACTGCTCATTCCACGACTTCAAGTTTATATTCTTACCAACAAACAAATTCAAATTACCGATTAACTTTATATCAACCATAAATATTATTTAATTACACAGTAAATTAATCTTTTCCCAGAAATTTATTAGGTTTATTGTTCCTTTTTCGCTGAGAATTTTTCGAACAATACTTATTATAATACGTATTACAATATTGTATGATATTTAATATTTATGATGGCAATACAAAATAATTTCTTACAAATATTAATAACATTTGTCCATTATTTACGTAGTTACTAAAGTTAATTTTGAATAAAATTTAAATAAACGTGGGTTTATCGAACAAAAATCTGTCGAAATATATTACACAACCAAAAAGACAATATTTCCAAATTATTTCACCAACGCAGTGCCACTAAATCTTATATTAAATTCATCAAAAATAAATTAAAAATATGTTGCAAGATGTTACTACAGTTTAATTATAATTGCATGTGCGCAGTTATGGTGGGTTTATGCAGACAATGAAATAGAAAAATTAAATTGTAAAACTATACTAAACAAGTAGAAACATTTGTTATCAAAGACAACGTTTATGCAACAAAACCGAAGAACTAAACTAATGAAACTATTTTTTTCTACAGTCTATATACAAAGTAGGTATTTGCGCTCGCTTTTGTCAACGCAAAATGTCACTTTGTCGCTCATGCCTCATGCGCGACAAAGTAGGAAAAACGCTCGCTGTTCGAATTTATAACTATAAAATGTTGAGAAGTGTCACTTGTTTACATTCTTAATAGGAACGTTTAGTCTATTTCTAACTATAAAATGAATCTCCACAAGTCAATCTAATATGATTGCTCTGTCGGTACATAAACAAATAAAATGCCGCACTGGTTAAAAGCTGTTTAAAACTGTCAAATTAGTTTCTGGTGACTTAAAAACTGCCAAAGATGTCAAATTCTTCCAACAAATCTTCTTTCGGAATGTTACAAATTTCTGGGAGACTTAAAAACTGTTTGGAAATGTCAAATTGTTTTCTGGTGACTTAAAAACTGCCAAAGCTGTCAAATTCAACAAATGTTCCTTTGGAATATATTAAAACTAATTTCTGGGAGACTTAAAAGCTTTTCAAAACTGTCAAATTGATTTCTGGTGACTTAAAAACTGCCAAAGCTGTCAAATTCTACCAACAAAATCTTCTTTTGGAATATTTTAAAAATAATTTCTGGGAGACTTATGCCGCAATTGTAAATCTGTAAAAAATGAACAAAATCGCAACGAAAGCTGCAACTCTTATGTATAACTTTATATTGATCAACAAAAATAGATGCGTTATTGTCAGTTTTTTACAGATTTACAGATCTGTAAGACACAGATTTGGTCAGAATTGCGGCATTAATAGGTCTTCAAAACTGTCACAATAGCAGCGTTTTTTACCTCTCGCTAAGAGAGGTATTGGATTCATGCTAAAATTCGCATATCCAGATTTTAGTGAATAAGCACGAATTAAGGTCCCTAGAATCCGATTATAACATTTTTAAAATGTTGTGTGTGTGTGTGTGTGTGTGTGTGTGTGTGTGTGTGTGTGGATGTGTGTATGTCTGGATATTGTAGACACGATTCCTCAAAAACTATAAGACTTAAGACTGTTTAACTATGGATTCCTCAATCTGACATTCCTGGGAAGAGCTGAAAAGGTTTTGGTAATTTGATTTGAACATTTTGATAGCTTTTTCTGGGAAGTATATTTAATCTTTCTTATTGTTTTATTAATTAAGTATTTGAAATTATAGGTAAAATGCATATATCCATCAGTACTACTGCCAATCTGGTTAATGAATTGGAAGAATCTCTGACATTTAGAAACTTCCTCATACAATGAAAAATAGATATAATTAGAATTATATGTGTGCATAAGACATGTTAAATACAATAAAAAAACAGTATTTGGGTAAAGTTCTGTATTTTTTTGTTATAAGACGACGGTTCGAAAGGGATGTGCAATACAATACTTATACGTTATACCGTGAGTATTTTTTAACGTGAAACATTGGGTTTGTCATATCCATGGTAACGACTTTATATTTGATTGACAGCAATGTATTTGCCCGTTCCATTTAAAATGAAACATAGGGAACGAATCTGACAGAAGTATTATATTTAAATATTGTAAGAAATTTAGCGGAGTCAGAAAACCACTTGAGAGCACTAAACATATTTCGGGCACAAGGTGCACACAGTATTTTTTCTACATCTAAATTTAATTTTTAGAATTATTTAAACAAAATTAACCTCTAATGACATCTTGCCAATATGACAGATAACCGTTGAATTTTCCTAAGTTATGATTTGACATTTGATTGACAGCAATGTATTTGTCTGACTCATTTAAATGACACATGGGGAATGAATATGACAGAAGTATTATATTTCAATATTGTAAGAAATTTAGCCGAGTCAGAAAACCACTCGGGCACAAAGTGCACACTATATTTTTTCTACAACTAATTTTAATTTAGAATGCAGGTATAATTATTTAAACAAAATTAACCTCTATTGACGTCTTATCAAATGTCAAATTCGTTCCCTATGTTTCATTTTAAATGGAACTGGCAAATACATTGCTGTCAATCAAATGTCAAGACGTAACCATGGATATGACAAACCCAATGTTTCACGTTAAAAAATACTCATGGTATAGCCTAATATAGAAATGGCGAGAGGTCTTGTGCTGGCCACAACAGCTTTTTTAACGTATAACCCCTGATCACATAACTATAGTTATGTGATCAGGGCTATAACGTACAACAATTTCACCTTTAAAAGTTAGTGTATGTATAGGCCATCCAGCGAATTAAGCGGTTTACGTCATAAGAAACAATGGCGTCATATGTTAAAAAGTTTACATGAGCATGTAGAACGGATTAAAATCTGTGGGTTACCTTCATAAACCCAAATTTTTCTTAAAAACACGTCTGGTATAATTTTTTTCCAGCGAAATCCAATTTTATTTAAAATATTGTGAACGATACTGCTTACGCCGTTATAAATACTTCATTCTTGTAGTATATGCAACAAACTGTCTAGTATTATGTGAGATCCTTAAAAAAAATACAGAATACTGCATACCATACAATTTATCACTGTTTCTATACATTGCGTATAGCGTTTGCCACACGCTGTACACTCTCAAAACAGAAGAGCGAAAATTTTTGTCTTCTACGGAGTAAAAACTTTTTTAGTTTAATTTGAGTATAGTTTCATCTACTTGAATAAAATCTAATCGAAATGAGTGAAATATGAGTACTCAATTGAAGATGAAAATATTTTCATCTTTAAGTGTAAAATTTTTACACTATTTGAGTATATTTTCCTGTTATCAAATGTCGAGTAAAATCTACTCTTTTCATTAATATAATTTACTCTGCATTAAAGTAAAATGTACACTTAAAAAAATCAAATTTTACTCTTATTAATGTTAGTTAAATAATTTACTCTAATATTTGTTAAAATGTACTCTATAAAGGGTGAAATTAGCATTTTAAATCATATAAGAGCTATATTCACTCAAAGAAGTGTAGTTATTCGTGTTTCACGCATGCGCCATATATTTGCTTCGCATTCTTGTACGTTTTACTGCGTAATACCCAATCATCATTATTTCAACCCGCTTAGGAAGGTGGAAAATAGAAAAATGAATGTGTAAGAATTGAAAAAATTTATTATTCAAAATAGTGTGGACGGGGCAACAGCCAGCAGAATTGAAGGTAAGTTGTATTATTTTTATTTCATAATCGATCCTTGTAACTAGAACCTAGATCAACTTTTAGTTACCTGTACATATGTGAAAGGAAATATATTTTAACAATTGTATCACTTAATTTTAAATTTCATAGGTAGCTGATGAAAATCAAACAGCCGTACTTGATTCTCCAAGATAAGAATTACTTCCAAGTCGCAGAAGACACAACAATATCTCTGGAAACAAGAAACATTTCGAAAAGCTTTGATATTTTATATAAATTTAACATGTTTTTAACATACAGTACGATACATTACTAACAAAATTTTATATATATTTTTTTGATTCATTGATATATAATACGGATAAAAATGTAAACCCAACCGTGGGATCATTAGTTGTTTCTTTAATGCAAGTAGAGTGAAAGCTAATAAATGGACACCGACAGTCGGTATTTTTTGTCCGGTTACGGGAGATACCCAGTTATGTTAAAAATGGATTGGAGATTTCACTGTATCAGCATTACATAAATTATTATAATAAATATTTTTTTTCTAATCGAATATATTGCTTTTATTGGTTCCTATAAAATAATTTATTATTATTATTATTATTAAAATGATTAATTCAAAGAGTAAACTCGCACTTTCATTGAAAAAAATACTATATTAAGGAGTAATTTTTTATCTTATTGAAGTAAATATTTCCAAAATAAAGAGTAATTTTTCGCAAAAAAGGTTATATTTCACATTTTTGTGGTGAACTATATACACTCTTATTGAGTAAATATCACTAAAATAAAGTAATTTTTGACAACAAAAGATTATATTTCACACTTTTGTGAAGAACTAAATACACTTTTCAAGAATAAATATCACTACAATAAAGAGTAATTTTTGACAATCAAAGTTTATATTTCACACTTTTGTGGAGAACTATATACACTTTTATAGAATAAAAATTTTCATCTTTTAAGATTAAAATGTAATTATTAAAAGATTAATTATAAAAATACTCTTCTAAGAGCGAATTTAGTTTACTCCTAAAAGGGTAAAAAAGAACTCAATAAGTGCGATGCATTTTCAACACTCTACTTGAGTTGAAAATCACTCTATTTGGGCAAAATTTTCATCGTCTGTTCTGAGAGTGTACATTATTCAAATTATTACTAACAAATAGACCCAAATATTACCTCAATATTACAATTCAGTGAAAGTAAGAGCCCACCAATCTATTTTTCATTTTCAAAATAAGTCAATAAATTAACTACAAGCTTTTGAATTTGACATGACAGAGCATTTGACATTTTGACAATGAAAAACGAAACCAAAAACAAAATGAAATCACAATACACGTTGAAGAGTATAATATAGACATATAATATTTAGTAATATAAATGTTCAGAATTACCAATATTAAAAAAATATAATCAAACGTCATTTTGCAAAAATTTACAAAATTTTACTTAATAATAATATATCCAAATATAATTATTTCTATTAAAGGTGTCAAATACATGATAATAATAAAAAAACCAATAAAATACTGTTAATAAAATATATTTTAAAAAATAAAGAAAATTTCAAAAATCCCTAAACGATGACGTAAACCGCTTGATTCGCTGGATGGCCTATAGGTAAAATATTAAACATAAATTTTTTAGTTTACATTATTTTTTATGTTGTTCGTATATTTTTCATATGGTTTACGAAATATAATTTATGAATCTATAATCGTTTATAGAAATGTTTTATAATGTCGTACATATTTATGATTTATGCATTATGCGTCATTTGTGTTTCTAATTTATATCTCGATTTTTATTTTATTAACGCAGAATAATTATTACAAAGGGATTAATTTACAAATAATGAAATTTAATATATGACCATGAAATGTAACAGGCAATCACGAATCACGATTGTATTTGTAATGTATAATAAATAACTTTTTTATTAAACGAATAAAATATTACGTACCACATACAACATATAACATTATTTGCGTAATAAAAATCGGCGTAAAATTAGACAAAGGTCATTTAACTGTTAATAACGTAAAATACATTGCATGTAGGTTGTAGGTCCATTTTTTCTTCATGTGCCACCTACTAAAATAAAGCACCAAGTTATACTTGTTGCTTAGTCCGATGTACTTTTTCCCGGAAAAATAATGTGCTCCCGCATTACATAATTATAAGCTTGACATTTATTTCGCAATAAATTTGTTTAATTTTTTGTACCAAGTTTAATTGAACAATATTTCACAAAAAAAGACAGATAAATGAACTTTGTTGATCCCGTTTTATAAGATTGAAATTTTCTTTTAAAACTGTACAAATTGAAAAATAAAAATCTGCATAAATCATAAAATGCAATCTGTAGAAATAAAAAGGTTCTACTTGCACATCTAGTATTATTATCTTTCATTTCATTTCATTTATTTTACACTTTCAGAACTTATAATTATTAATAAATAAAATAAACTTTTAAATCATTTTCTCATTTTATTAGAACACGTAACGTTTCACTGTACTAAATATGTACATATTTTCTATAGGAAATTTATAACAGCGTCACTATAAAAATAAATGATAACATGTATCAAAAATCTGTTGTGGCCAGCACAAGACCTTCCGTCAATTCGATGTATTTTGTACAAATCCCATACCAAAAGGTCCTTGGAACAGATTCTATATAATATTATGTAAAATCGAATACGAACACATACTATTTTTTACAAATTCCATAGGTAGCAAAAGTTCATTTAGAAAGGTTCTATAAATCCAATAAAATTATAACATAGACAAGACATACATTAAGTAAAATGCAACTGACACTTCCTTCTTTATTCTTCAACTTTCCCCTATTTTATTAGGGGTCGCTGTTTCCTCTTCTCTTCCACTCATTCCTGTCCAACGCATCTTCTTCGAACAGCCCTTCCTTTCTCAAATCTTCTGCGATACAGTCCTTCCATCTTCTCTTTGGCCTTTCTCTGTATGTCACTTGCGAGGAACACTATGACATTGCTGATCTTATACTTTCCATATTTGGTTTTGTACTTGCAACTGACATCAGCTGTTTCCATGATAAATAGCAAAGCTGACTAATTTTTGAAAATTAATTTCTTTATAATGCTTTAAATCTACATCTATTGAATATGAAGGAGAATGTATAACCAAATCGTATAGAGAAGAGTATTTTCTTTAATCTATATAATAACAAAATGTCAAAAAATAATATTTAACTGCGTTTTTTTAAGAAAAACTGTTAAAAACTTCAAATAAGAGTACTTCCAGTGGATCAATTATAATCAACTCTTCATATGGATGTACAGAAGAGGAATACGAAAGAATTATAATTTTTAGAATTGTAGTATTGGAGTTATCGTCGGAGAAAAATTTGTCACACAGGGACACACAAAAAATATTATGTGTTCGTGTTCGATTTTACATGATACTATAGAAACTGTTCAAAGGTTTTGTGCTGGCCACAACAGATTTTTTTTATATAATTTCATCTGAAAATATTAGGAAAACTAAGACTATTGATGAAAATCCGGCGAAAAATTCCTATTAATAAGCGAGTTATTGTCTCCCGAATTTTGAAAAGATTGACGTGACGTCACGCTTATGTGTTTTTTTTTATCAAACTGTTTTCATCATGCACCTAAGTGTTTTTGAAATATATGCTATTTTAAGTTATATTTCCATAAAATAAATGAATATTATAACACTGTATAAGTCTACGTACTTTATAATTACAGGTGTATTTAAATTATTAAGTTTAATGCAAGAAATTTGTGTTAAAATAAAAACTGTTTGAAAACTGCAGTACAGGAATGTTAGCCCCTCCTTTCGATTTTGAATTTCTTAACTACCATTGGTAGTAACCCCCACCTCCTAACACGCTATTTGTTATGCATGTATATGCGGTCTTTCGGTCGCCAATCAAAATATTATATATAGATTTCATATTCGTGTCGAAGCGCTATAACAAAAAAAACCCTTATTTCCGCAATATTTCAATTATACCATTTCAATTTTTTTTTTTTTTTTTATTAATATTCGTTATTCAGCATATACATTCGTATTTTTTTTACTATTTTCCTTTAATTCGATTAAGCTGGAATCCCCTATACATAGTATTAAAAAATCTTGATTGTTCCTAGTGTAACAGTATTTTATTTTCGAGAAATCAGTGTAACGTCACATCCCCCTATACTTGTATTTCTCACACACACTGCTCTGAGTACGCTACGAGAGAAAGGTAACAATAATTGTATGACGTTAATTTCCCCTTTTAGCAAATGTGAAATATCTCGTAAACTAATTATCTAATAATGTTTTCATTGTTTTAACTATTATTTATTGAGCCATACTTTAAGTTAAATTGAATTTTTTTTTTATTTTTTTGTTATAGTGGAATACCCCATTTTACATATTACTTAACCTTTTGACGTTATGAAATGTAACTTTTTACGTAATTGATACGAAATGAGTTTTGTAAAAATCTTTATTCACAATCATTATAGTAATATACAGATTCCTAACCTTTTGGAGGTTGGAAAATACGTCATTCCTAACTTTAATGACAATCTCTTGTGTTGGATATAACAGATTTCACTTCCATCTCTTGGGTTGGAAATGTTTATGTAGGGGTTGCCTAGCAACATTGCCGAAGATCCCCATAATTAAGTAGACTAAACAAATTTTAAGACAGCTGTCAAAATATTAATAAAATTAAAGGTTATAATTCATTGATTTATTTTGAAAATTATTGATTTAAAATGAAGATGATTGTGAATAAAATAGTATACATAACCTCGGTGGGAGTTTCATAACAGCCTCGCGCATTATCTCACCTCGAGGGTTCGCCTCTCGGTAATATACATAAACCCTCGGCTGTAATGAAACATCTCCCACCTCGGATGTGAAATACCATTACGTAGCTGAGTTAGAGAGTTGTAAGAAGCTTATTACGTGCGAATTCTCATGTAATTACTTTACAACTCGAGCAATGCAGTATACTTTTTCTTCAACCATAATTTTACTGAAATTTATTAATTTGTATTTGATTTTATTTTTGCAGAAGGAGGTTATGTTCACGTTATGCCAGGGAAATTCCCCTACTAACTGTTACGTAATAAAGTAACACTGGTGACTTTCATTACGTAACACTGCGTAAGAAGCATAAGAAGACATTTACTTGTTTGACAGATAATGTGTAAAAGGTAATTTACTGATATGGGAGTAGAAAAAGAATATTACACAACTGATAAAAAAAGATAAAAGAATATACCAATAATGATTTCTATTCTTTAATAACAATTTATGAATTATTGACTTACACCCAATTCCTCTACACCGGAATGAAGATCTATATCGGTTTCAAAAGACATTCAGAACTCATTAATTAAAATTAAAAAATCTGATGTGGCCAACACAAAACCTCCCGCTATTGAATTTTTATTAATTTAAATACATACTTACGTATTTACTACCGCTGCAAACTGTTCCATTCCAGAAAACTATTGCTTTATTTACTATTTTCTTTTTAAAATGTCACTATTATTAATTTGAAGTGATTAGTTTTTTGACAGTGACATTAACTGTCAGTTACATTCATTTGAAATATGAACTGTGTAACAAACGAATTATTGTGTTTATCTTAGGCTTCGCGACTAATAAAAAAAATTATTTTTAAACTTATGTGTAAAATATATAAAAAAAAAGTATTAATGTATTCCAGTAGAAAATTCAATAATCTTTAATTTTCATAAGACATAAAATGCGAAAAAATGGCATTTAATGGTATTTTTTGAAGAAAAACCATTATGAGCTTCAGGTAAAGTGCCATTTCCGGTTATCCGATTTACACCAAAATCTAATGGCTTCTTTTCATATTAGAATGGGATGGAAATACAAGGTTTCAGAATTTTCTGAATGATAGTATTTGAGTTAGAGTGAAGACAAAATCCCTACACATACACACATACATACACACATACACACACACATACACACATACAGACATCATCGTGAAAATGTTAAAAATGGATTCTAGGGAACTTAAAACGTGGTCATTTACTAAAATCTCGATATGTGATTTTTAGCACGATCCCTATACCTCCCTTACCAAGGGTAGCGGGAGGTAAAAATAGAATTCATTTATTTTCACGGCAATGCTTTGGTAAGTTGATTAGAAATGTATATTGAGTTTTAAGAAAACGTGATATTGCTTGACTCACATAATTTGCAAAACTCGCTTCGTTCGTTTTGGCAAATATTATGTTCGTCAAACAATAGGGTAGTTGCGAAAAAATTAATGTTATTTTTTCCTATAAATTATGAAATATAAACTAATTCTGAACATATTAATGTAAAAATTATTAGAAAATTTAAAACTTTTCATTTATAATTTCCATAAATAA
Source organism: Ophonus ardosiacus (assembly GCA_943142095.1). Classification (NCBI taxonomy): domain Eukaryota; kingdom Metazoa; phylum Arthropoda; class Insecta; order Coleoptera; family Carabidae; genus Ophonus; species Ophonus ardosiacus. Next base: position 43,863,320 of record OW964824.1, read on the forward strand.
AATTTCGAGATGGAATTCTTGTGACGTAGACTCACTGAATTAAATATAAAACGGGAAAGCTTATGTCATATCAAATCATAGGCATCTGATAGGCATATCCAGCGCTCGACGGACGACGGGAGACCGCCATACTATTCTAGTGTATTTCATTATTTCAGATTTGCACTTTAGGGAAAGGGATATTTTAAAAGTGTATCACTTGTAAACTGTTGTATTGCCATATTCATCTTTGTTTTGATTTTTAAACAACCTGTCATAATCTGTTTACTTGAGTTAAGGAGTATAATAGTAGTAAGTAGTAATGACTTTTCTTAATAATTTATTGATTGCCTAGTTTTGTAATATTTGTGTTTCATAGTTTCGTGTATGTGTGAATATTTTTTTTTTTTACGTAGATACATTAAAATGCCTTCTTGTTTTGTAAAAATACTACTATATTTATTGTATAGAAATAGTTTTCATCACTATTATAACGTTGTGTATTTCACATATTCATCTTCGATGTTTGTTGACAGTTGTTACAAATATTTCATCAATTTTTCTGACTTGATTTAACCCTGAAGAGGATCATAGTTAATTATGATCGAAAATATTTTTTAAACCAGTGGTTCTCAAGTTAGACTACAAAATTACATTTTTACCTCTCGCTAAGAGAGGTATTGGATTCATGCTAAAATTCGCATATCCAGATTTTATTGAATAAGCACGATTTAAGGTCCCTACAATCCGATTATAACATTTTTAAAATGATGTCTGTGTGTGTGTGTGTGTGGATGTGTGTATGTGTGTATGTGTGTATGTGTGTATGTCTGGATGTTGTAGACACGATTGCTCAAAAACTATAAGACTTAAAAAATATTTAACTGCAGTTTCCTCAATCTGACATTCCTGGGAAGAGCTGATTAGATTTTGGTAACAATTGAACAACCGGAAGTAGTAGTTTCTTAGAAAAATTATTCTAAATATAATTTTTTGGGATTTTTTTTTATTAAATATTGAAGAACATAAAATTCTCCATGTAATACACTTAAAAATTTTATTATATCTTGCATAGATTTAGAGATAAAGACACTATAATTTATAGAGTACACTTATCGCAGAGGCTAAGGCACTAAGGAAACCAGTTGACAAATTCCAATGTTTATAACATGACACATGTCATTGTTAAATATCAACAGTTTTAGTGACATTCTGATAGCTTTTTCTGGGAAGTATATTTAATTTTTCTTATTGTTTTATTAATTAAATATTTGAAATTATAGGTAAAATTGTGGTAAAATACATATATCCATCAGAAATACCGCCAATCTGGTTAATGAATTGGAACAATCTCTTACATTTAGAAACTTCCTCATACAATGAAAAATATATATAATTAGAATTATATGTGTGCAGAAGACATGTTATATACAATAAAAAACAATATTTGGGTAAAGTTCTGTAATATTTTGTTATAAAACGACGGTTCGAAAGCGAAGTGCAGTACAATACTTATATAGCCTAATATGGAAATGGCGAGAGGTCTTGTGCTGGCCACAACAGATTTTTTCAAGTGGGATTATACATATTTTTTATGCTCGATAACGTATTTTTTTCTGAATTCAACCATGTATTACATAATAAAAAATATTGGAAAAAATGCTGTTGAAATTTAAATAAAACATTATTTTTAATATTAATGTACAGTAGGCCGGTAGGCTATGGATAAAAGCAAAAGTGATAAATTTAAATTAAAAATTTGTTGTGGCCAGTACAAGACCTCTCGTCATTTTCATATTAGGCTACATAAGTACATATTGTATTTAACATTTCTGGTACAAACAAAAAATTCTAATTACATCTATTATTTATATATTTTTATATTTTTTATTCAATTTTGACGTTTTAAACTGTCATAATTAACTCCATAGCAACAAATACAAGTAACATTTTATTCAGAAGTGAATTAAATTTTTTTATTCAATTTTGACGTTTTAAACTGTCATTATTAATTCCATAGCAACAACTACAAGTAACACTTTATTCACAAGTGAATTAATAGTTATTTACGATATAAGTGGGGTATAGACATTATTAACGTACGTATTGTGAATTACCCTACGAGCCCGTAGGGCGAGTTAGGGTAATCACATAGTGCGTTAATAATGTAGTACCCCATGAATATCGTACAAAGTTTTATATATCACCGTTAAAATTATTTCAAAATAGCATCATTTTGATAAAAAAATAAATTAATCAAGATGACGATAGGATCTATTTTGTTTGAAAATCACAGAAAAGCGTTAGTAGTCTATGATCGTGTCTCAGTTACCGAATAACAACAAACTGTTATTCTAAATAAATTTTTCTGATGTCAAACCGTTTTGTTGTGATTTTCTTCGAAAATGAGTTTGCCAGGCTGTTCTTCTGAAGAAAAAACGTCCGATGTGCCCGTAAGTATTGAAGAAGCAAATAATGTAATATCCGGACTTGTCCCATCAAAATCTGGAGCCAAATATGAATTGGCATTTAAAAAATATGAGCAGTGGTGCATTTTGAAAAACATAGAGAACATTACCAGCGAAAAGGCATTACTAGTATATTTTAAAGAACTAAGTAACAGCCAGAAGCCCTCATCCCTTTGGTGTTACTACTCGATGCTGAAGACGGAAATATCGATCAAGAAGCGCATTGATATAAAAAAAATATGTCAATCTCACAGCTTTGCTGAAAAATATAGCAAAAGGTTATAAACCTAAAAAGTCTAAAGTTCTAAACAGAGAAGATACTGTTAGATTCCTGCAGACAGCAGGGAACGAGAAATATTTATGCATGAAGGTTAGTCATATACAAGGTAATCATGTATTTTATTGGTTGTAACGTATAATAATTTTCAGGTTGTTTTGATTTTTGGTTTGGCGGGTGGATGCAGAAGAGAGGAGCTTACATTTCTGAGGATAAGCAACGTCATAGATGAAGGATCATGTTTTAGAGTCGTAATTCCGGATACCAAAACTAATACAAGTAGAGAATTTTTTATAACGGTTGGAAATATTGATGGTATTAATCTAGTTCAGACTGTCAGAAATTACGTGAAACTTCGTCCTAAAATTTGCTCCAATGATCGTTTTTTTCTGGCATACAGAAATGGTCGATGCACGAATCAACCTATTGGGATAAATACAATAGGAAGCATGCCGAAAATAATTGCAGAGTTTTTGGGGTTGCCAGATTCAAAGGAATTTACTGGTCATTGTTTCCGGCGCACCTCCACTATAATGTTGGCAAATGCAGGAGCAGATCTCCGCGACATAAAAAGGCACGGTGGATGGCGTTCTGATTCCGTTGCGGAAGGCTATATACAGACTTCCGCTGAGAATAAGAAGAAAATCGCTGTCCAAATTTTGGGGAAGAATGGAGCAGTTTCATCCGAAAAATCTGATGCCACCGTCTCGGTTACTAATTCTAGTTGTACAAGCACACAAGTAAAAACGGCCAGTGTTAACGAAGGTGTTAATTTATATAACTGTTCAAATTGTGTTATTAATATTTATAAACAAAAAATAATTATATTTTCTTGGATGTGAGTTGTCAATTTCATTACCGCACTAGTGTGGTAATAATTTCATTAAAGCACTCATTGGGCTAACAAGTCCATTACATAACTAAAATGAGTGGGATATGGTATAACTTATCCCACGTTATCAGCCATTTTCATTATTTTTTACGGCAAAAATGACGGACAATAAAGCATTTTAAATAGATGATTTGACGTCTATCAGCGACGATTGTCATGCTCAGCGTACTAACTGATCAGTTTTTTATTTTGTCAAAATTAAATATTATAATGGTTTTTTATTATTTCGTCAAAATTGAATAAAATATTGTACAAACCACGTGAGCTAAGAATGTTTATTCACTCAAAGAAATTAACTCACTCGCCCTTTACGGGCTCGTGAGCTTGGTGTGTAAATATCTATTAACTCATTCTGCAACAAATAATGCATTTAAAATAACATGAGGAACGAAAATAACACTTACCACAGTATTTATTAGAAATTATCAGCCATTTTCATTAATTTGCACGACACAAATGACAGACCATAATGCTTTTTAAATGGCCCACCCGTTATAAAATGAGAGAAGTGAAGGTCCGGGGTTCAAATCCCTGCAGAGTCATTGAATTTTTCATAATTTCTTTCGTCATTTATTTAAAATTCTCCATGATCTTTAAGTCCATTTCTTTCCTTAATAAAATAATATTAGGTAATGTTTCTTTACCTTAAATGCCATTATTGTTTTGGAATGAGAAATCCAGTTTCAATAATGTTCGTGCACTTCTCTCATTTTATAACGGGTGGGCCAGGGCCACCCTGGCTCACCCCTGGCTACGTCCCTTGGTAGTAGTTTCTTAAAAAAAACCTAAATATTATTTTTTGGAAATTTATTTGATTACAAATATTAAAGAATATAAAATTCTCTATCCGATATAATTTAACATTTTTATTATATCTTCTTTAGATTTAGAGATAGAGAAAAGTTTACTATTGAATATATCTTTCTGAAAAAAAAATAATTTTATGTTATCGGCGTGGCCATCAAAAAGTTACGGTCTAATCAATGTTGAGACACCTAAGTTTCATACACTAGTGGTTCACTAATAATAACAAGCATCACCTTAAAAGATGACAATCATATGAACTGTCATACCAAATTTCATCCAAATCGTATAAAGCGTTCAGTTATTATAAGCAAAATTAGTTTTTTTTCGAAGAACTTTGAAGCAGAATTCTGGCTAAATGGTACACTTTCCGGTAGAAGCAAGTTTAGTTAAATCGTCTTATTTTTAGCCTCAGGAATCTGTGTTTAAGCCATGTCCCCCTATTCAAAAGACAGCCTGTATGCATTTTACCTATAATTTCAAATATTTAATTAATTAAAACAATAAGAAAGATTAAATGTACTACCCAGAAAAAGCTATCAGAATGTCACTAAAACTGTTGATTTTTGACACTGACATCTGTCATTTACAAACTATGTCATAAACATTTGAATTTGTCAAGTGGCTTCCTTAGTGCCTTAGCCTCTGCAATTAGATTATTCTATATATTATAATGTCTTTATCTCTAAATCTATTTATGTTCTTCAATATTTGTAATAACAAAAATTTCCAAAAAATTATATTTAGAAGAATTTTTCTAACTACTACTTCCGGTGATGCAATTGTTACCAAAACCTTTTCAGCTATTCCCAGGAATGTCAGATTGAGGAATTGATAGTTAAACAGTTCTTAAGTCTTATAGTTTTTGAGGAATCGTCCCTCCAACATACACACACATACACACACACACACACACACAGACATCATTTTAAAAATGGTATAATCGGATTCTAGAGACCTTAAATCGTGCTTATTCACTAAAATATTGATATGCGAATTTTAGCATGAATCCAATACCTCTCTTAGCGAGAGGTAATGGGCCCAAAACCATTTTTTTTTTAATTTTAAATAAAAGTTCGTTTAATTTTGAAGCAATTCGTGGTATCAAAAAGTCATGATTGTTTTTTGTATAGCTGCATTTGATTTTTAAAAGGACCTATAGCTACCTTTCTCACACCAGTTTCTGTAGTAGGCTGCGCGAGAAAGATATCATTCATCGACCTTTAAACTAATGGACCAAGTGTCTCCTATTCTTTTATTGTTAGAATAATGCTCCAACATAAAAGGATAGAAATATATATTCTGTCCTTCAACAGTACGGAAGTTCTCAGTGAAAGTATACTGCGCATACGTTCGTACTCATTGTACTTCTTTTTCAGCCATATGTAAACCTCTATAAATCGCTCTCTATCACTACATAGTTGTCAAAATCTGCATTTGACGTTTCGTGACTATTTGTGTGTTATTTACTACTTTGGAGAACATTTACAATTATTTCTGTCAATACATACGTATATGTGTTGTGAGGTGTGTATGCGACAAAATAATGGGGAAACGGTGTCTTTCGTGCAGTCAGCAGTACGTACGCGGTTCAGCTGTGTCATTTTATATGTAAGTTCTTATTAATTATTACTTGTCCCCTATAATATAATATGTATGTAATATATTGTATTAAAATATATAATGAATCTAATTACGCACAAAAAAAAATAAATCTATACTCTTAGCGATTATGCACCAAGTATAACAAGTTAGGGACAAATCAAATTTTTTATTTTGCTGCGTTTTCTTAACTTCCGTACTGTTGAAGGATAGAGATACTATGTCTGCACCCTTATGGCGGGACAAGCGTTTTGCTCGTACGCTGCGTCTATTAGTTTAAAGGTCGATGATATCATTAGTGTGACGTCATCTGTGACACTGGAAATAAATTCAAATATCTCACGAAGTAACTATTAAAAAAAATGTTTTTTTTTATCCTAATCGTTATTTATTTAGTAGTACTTTAAGGATAAAGTGTACATTTTATTATTATTTTTTTATGGTTTAAGGACCCATTACATAATTTTACCCAAATATTGTTTTTTTTTTCTATTTAATATGTCTTCTGCATATATACAATTCTAATTATATTTATTTTTCATGTATGACGAAGTACCTAAATGTCAGAGATTCTTCCAATTTATTAACAAGATTGGCGGTATTTCTGATGGATATTTGCATTTTAGTTATAATTTTAAATATTTAATTAATAAAACAATAAGAAAGATAAAATGTACTTCCCAGAAAAAGCTTTCAGAATGTCACTAAAACTGTTGATTTTTGAAATTGACATCTGTTATTTAGAACCTCTGCGATGTATTACATCTGATTGTTCTATATATTATAGTGTATTAGATGGAGAATTTTATGTTCTTCGTGTGTAATAACAAAAATTTCGACCTTCCAACATACACACACACACACACACGCACACACACACACACACACACACACACACACACACAAACACGCAGACATCATTGTAAAAATGTTAAAATCGGATTCTAGTGACCTTTAAACGAGCTTATTCACTAAAATCTAGATATGCGATTTTTTGCATGAATCCAATACCTCTCTTAGCGAGAGTTAAAATATAACTTTGGCTCCCCTTGGTCTCCTACAACTTTGTTCTATAGTACGTAAAATAAACTAACTTTTAATAACAAACTCATATCCGGAAACGACCTACAGGCTCTTACGATTACTAGTAATTATCTACCTTAATTTTAGTTGACTGTGACCTATTCTGTTATCATTCTGTTTATTTCTAGCACTGAATTTTTTAAATACTTTTATTCATTTTTATAATATATATTCGTATTATAATAATTCCTCAAAATTACGATCACCAACTTCGGAGCTCATTTTAATACATTTGTTCAAAAACGCCAGGATATGTTTGAATTTCTTGAGCTACAGTCAGAATACGTGCCAGTAGGCGACCTTCTCGTAACCATAGTAGCGTAATCCCGAACATTATGCTCATTCATAATGCATCTGTAAGTCAATGTAAAAGTTAAAATAAACTAAACTAATAAGTGAAATGACAGAATTACTTTTTTAAGAGCCTGTAACTCGAAAACGGTGCGTTTCCGGATATAATAATATTTAATATAACATTTCATTCGTAATAGTACCTTAATTTTCGAAACTGTATAAATTTTAACTGCCGTGATGAAATGAAATGTCAAATGGGTTGTTAAATATTACTGTTGAATCATGCTAAAAATTGCATATTCAGATTTTAGTGAATAAACACGTTTTAAGGTCCCTAGAATCCGATTATAACATTTTTAGGATGATGTCCGTGTGTTTGTGTGAGTGCGCGCGCGTGTTTTTTGTGTGTATGTGCGTGCGTGCGTGTGTATGTGTGTGTTTGTGTTAGAACCACGGTTTCTCAAATACTATAAGACTTAAAAAATATTTAACTGCAGTTTCCTCAATCTGATATTCCTGGGAAGAGCTGATTAGATTTTGGTAACAACTGGACAACCGGAAGTAATAGTTTCTTAAAAAAATCTTCTAAATATTATTTTTCGAAAATTTCTATTATTACTAGTATTAAAGAATGTAAATATTTCTATCTGATACATTTAAAAATTTTATTATATCTTCTATGGAGTTAAAGACAGAGACATATAAATATATAAAATAATAAGTTGTAAATGAATCTCGCAGCCCATGGAAAACAAGTGGAAAAATTAAAATGTTTGTAATCGATAGATAAATGTGTGTCAAAAAGCTAGAGACATTACTGAAGACTTTTTCTGGGAAGTACATTTAATATTTCTTATTTTATTATTAAAAAATAAATATATCATCACGGCATATTACCCATTACTGGGTATGCCAGTATCTACAACACATGTAGACATCGGTAATGATGACGATATATTTTACCGTGTGGGCGCTTACCAGGCGTCACTTCACGGGCACTCATAGCTGGTGTGGAGAGTGCACCACAGGGGTCACTTTTGTGCCATTTCAAATTGGAAAATATTTGGCGTCTGTCGGGATCGAACCCGGTTTCCCAGGTTCGTAACCAGACACTCCAGGCACGCAGCCTGAATAAATAAAATAAAATATTAAATATATTAATAAAATAATAATAATAATAATAATATATATATATATATATATATATATATATATATATATATATATATATATATATATAAAATATTTATAATTGTAGATACATATCCGCGAAAAAATTCAAAGTAGCTGACATCTGGTGGCAAAATTTAATAGTTCCCAAGTAAGGAAAACAAGTTGTTGTTTACATTGAAAGAGATACGCGTTTCATAAAGAAAATGAGTAAATGTAAAAAATATTGCTCAGTTCCACAATGTAACAATTATTGAAGTGAGAATATATCGTTACATTATTTTCCTAAAGATTTAAAGATGCGACAAGAATGGATTCATGTATTAAAAATAGGGAAAAAGGTTACAAAGTATATGAATGTATTTGTATGAACACCATGTATATCTTCATTACAACAATATTCTATCGTACTATATAACATTACTTATAAATTAATACCTGATTTTACATAAATGTTTATTAAAACTATTTAAAATAATGCGCATTTATTAAAAATAAATAAATTTACTGTGGAAATAAATCTCAGAGAATTTGTTTATAAAACCGGACCTAAAACTTCTAATAAATTAAATGTAAATAGTATACATTGTTCTTCCAGGCTGCTTGAATTTTAATTAGCACATTCAATATTAATTGGAGTGAAAAAAAATACCTATTATACCACTACTTGTCATCATATCAAAAACTTTATCTTGAAGTTCAGATAATTCTTCTTTGGATGGAGAATTTGGTTTCTTTTTCTTCACTTCGGGGTGGCAGTGTTCGGAGACTTGCAAATAATTTCTTGCAATTCTTCATGCTTACAAACATATTTGTGTCTTTACAAATTATTATCAACAACATTAAACTTTTAAATGCAATTTAAATTAAATAACTACGAATCACTCATGAAAAATGTTAATCCATAATAAAAATAAAAATTATTTTAAGTTGCATTCTGTTAATGGAAATATAGTAAAAATTACTGTAATTACATTCTAATTAGTTTACCTATTACCTATTGGCATAAATTAATGTAGCGACAATTTATGTTTGCATGAACCACTTGGACCAGCTTTCAGCTTTGCAAGAACAGGTAGCACGCCATTCGCTAACATTATTTTTTAATTGAATATTATGTAGTGCACCCTTTCAATTAGAAGTTTGAAGACACAATCCTAACAATTCCTTCTCGTCGGTATCTTTCTTTAATCCACATAACATAATATGTCCCGCTATAAAATATTAATAACATCATATTTACAGGTTATACTTTGTGTACCACATATATTTACCTTTAAATACAGCTTCTCCTTCTACAATCGGCCGTATTTTCCCATTTAAATATGAAAGAATATCTACTAATGATATTTCCATATCAGAAAATTTTAATAATTACAGATATTTACAAAAAAATACGAAAATAACACTTACAGGCCTATTCTGTAAAACATTCGCTTAACGAATCGTTATCATAACGATAATCGTTGTTATGAAAATCGTTATTTGTATTTTACGAAAATCGTTATTTTTGTATTCTGTAAGATCGATCGTTAAAACATTATCGTTGAAATTAATTGATAACGAAATCGTTATAATTTTTTTGCGATTGGTACTATTGTTTACTCAATTCACTATTAAAACTGACATTTAAATTTCATTTTGAAAATTGTTAGTGAAGATTTATATTATTATTTCATTTTATTAATGGCTATTTATTATTATCCTCTATTATATTAGATATGGATAAGTAAACGAGGGCCTCAAAAACTACAAAAGAACAATTTGCTATTATGTAGACTTTCTTGCAAGTAATGTCGCTCTGAGAACAAATAAATATTATCCAGAGAATCCAAATCAGATTGAAGAAGCATATGCTGAATTGGCTAGGGGATTAAACGCACTCAGTAAAATAAAGCACATGTAAAAGTATGATTAATATAGAGCACTTTTAGATTTGGTATAGCAGTTATCATTGTATTTGCTTCTAGGAATGGCAACAGTTCAGTAAAATCTCTTGCGGCGACTCGTGATAATCTAAATAATTTTCTAAATTTTCCTGTGGGATAGTAAAAGGATCACTTTTATCTCTTAAAGCCCTATGAATTTTTGGAAGATTTTTCCTGTTAAATATATATAGTAAAATTGGAATATAATCTGACATATTTTTAAAATAAATAATTATCTTTCATTATTTTCTACGAACAAGTGAAGAAATAATAATAATTCGGGATCACCATTCATTATAATGGCAATTAATATTTCATGAATATTGAAATGTGATTGAAATGCAACAAATCGTTAACATAACGATCAGTTTTTTCTTGTCGTTAAAAAATAACGATTTTACGAAAATCGTTATCATCTTGTCGTTATGAACAATTGAATTTTTGCTTACAGAATACCACTTTAACGATTATCGTTATTTTAACGATATAACGATTCGATATGTCATAACGATCGCTTACAGAATAGCCCTGTTAAGGTGAAATGGTACCCCAGCCCGCGAAATTCAAAATTACCAAAAATGTTTTTCATTTTTTATTTAAAATTGTATGAAGTAATATGATTTCTTTGTATACACGAATAAAAAGGAGACAATTTGTCATCAAAATAACATACTTTCAATAATATTTGTATTTATTTAGACACCCAAAAAAATATTTTAAATATTATTTTCAATATATCTCGAGTTCAAAACGTATTTTTTTGATTAAACTTGCATAAAATATTTTTAATAATATAAGGAATAATATATGTGAAAATTAAAAAAAACGACTTTCGAGAACAATTTTAAAAATCCAAAAAACCTACTTTTTTCATACATTTTAATGTTTATCTTCTATACTAAACCTACAATTTTGTTCATACTTTAATATGTTTTGAAGAATATTGTTATACATAACATATAAAAAAAAATCGAAAATTAAATTCCGGAAACATACTTAAAAAAAATAAAATGTTTAATTTTATTTTTTTTCTCAAATGTGTGAGGCGCTATTTCTAAAATTTATTTAGTGTTACGTACTGTACACATTTCTATATTTCTCAGGTAAATATTGTACATATTTATCATTTAATATAAAAGATATTTGTAATTAAAACAAATTTGGTAAATATTTTCGTGAAATATAAGGACGTGGCGCTACGAGTAGACCTAACGGTAGAAAGCTCAACTATAATGAAATCGGTGGCTCCATGGACAATTGAAAAATATTTTTGCTGAATTTGTATTCTACGCCATTTATGAATTATAAAAAAACAAAGTAAAAGATTTACTACAAATACAAATTATAATTACATTTTATTTCTATTAAAATCAGTATTGTGCGTGAGAGAGAGTGAGATGGTGCTATGTAGAATGTAGAGATGGAAGATATGACGAAATGGTGGAGACGCGTACTGCTCAACAATCGCGGAATTGCAGAAAAAACGAGATGGTGATATGGAGAATGTAGATCTGATGTAGGTAGTAGGTATCACGTAATGGGGGAGGGGACGTAATATTTTATAATTTGTAAAATAATTTGATTATCGTACCACCATAAATAATAAAAAATACACACATTAATTTTTCAAATAATCTAGTGCAAACATAAGAATGAACCCAAAACCATAACAAAAAATAGTAAAATGTACAATGCTCAATAAATAACGACTAAGATAAAACTAACATTTTTTTAATAATTGCTTCATTGCTTCAAAATTAAGCGAACTTTCATTTAAAAATATTTCAAACAAATTGGTTTATGGGCCCATTCGTGGTACCAAAAAGTCATAATTGTTTTTTGTATAACTGCATTTGATCTTTAAAGAAACCTATAACTATCTTTCTCACACCAGTTTCTGTAGTAGGCTGCGCGAGAGAGATACCAGTAGTATTATGTCATCTGTGGCCTTGGAAATAAATTTAAATATCTCGCAAAGTAATTATGTACTACCAATGGAAGTTAAGAAATTCAAATTCCAAAGGGGGGGGGGGGGGACTAGCATTCCTGTACTGCACTTTTCAAACAGTTTTTATTTTAACATAAATTTCTTGCATTAAACTTAATAATTTAAATACACCTGTAATTATAAAGTATGTAGACTTATACAGTGTTATAATATTCATTTATTTTAGGTAAATATAGCTTAAAATAGCATATATTTCAAGAACATTTAGGTCCATGTTCATATAAAAACACATAAGCGTGACGTCACGTCAATCTTTTCAAAATTCGGGAGACCATAACTCGCTTATTAAAAAAAAATGGTGGAACCCCCCATTATGCACTTTTGGAGGTTTTAAAACTATATTTTCTTTAGTAGCTTAACTAAAGATTTTATATGCTATTTCAACGTTATACCAACGAACCTTTTAAAAAATAATAAATAATTTAATACAACTTATATTTTATTGTTTAAATAATACGAAAAATGGCTTAGAATACAAATTCAAACTGCATACATATCACTTTGTACATTTCTTGGCATACACATTTTCCTATCGTACAAATATGTCGTTGAAATTATATTCTTTATTTGTACATTTCTCGCCTTGAACACTTGTCACTTGTCACTGTGTACAAATCTATAACATGAAGTTGCTGCACATCAGTGAATTCGAACTTCGCACGTTATCTGTATTTCGGAACTTTGAAAATAAAATTATTTTTTCTACAGTCTATATGCAAAGTAGGCATTTGCGCTCGCTTTTGTCAACGCAAATGTCACTTTGCCGCTCATGCGCGACATAGAGTAGAAAAAACGCCCGCTGTTAAATTTTCCAAACAAATCTTATTTTGGAATGTTTTAAAACTAATTTCTGGGAGACTTAAAAGCTGTGAAACTTTCAAATTGTTTTCTGGTGACTTAAAAACTGCCAAAGCTGTCAAATTTTCTCAACAAAATCTTTTGATATGTTTTAAAACTAATTTCTGTGAGACTTAAAATCTGTTTAAAACTGTCAAATTGATTTCTGGTGACTTAAAAACTGCCAAAACTGTCAAATTCTTTCAAGAAAATCTTCTTTTGGAATGCTTTAAAATAATTTCTGAGAGACTTAAAAGCTGTTTAAAACTGTCAAATTGATTTCTGGCGACGTAAAAACTGCCAAAGCTGTCAAATTCTATCAACAAAATCTTCTTTTGATATGTTTTAAAACTAATTTCTGGGAGGCTTAAAAGCTGTTTAAAACTGTCAAATTGATTTCTGGTGATGAAATAAAAAATATATAAAGAAGATGTGTGTTTTTGTGTGTGTCCTGTCAGAAATGTCAAATATGTACAATACTTATATCGCCTAATATGGAAATGGCGGGAGACGTGCTGGCCACAACAGATTTTTTTATTAACTAGTTAATCTGTAGTTACGAATATAATCGGTACAACTGGCAACTGGGCATAAGAGTATGTTAAAAATGTAATCCCAAGTACTGCATCTAGTATCAAATAATAGTGTAATAATTATACAGTTGTGGCTTTTTGACTATAATATTCAAAAGTAATTAACAATTACCTTTGAATAACCAAATCTCGTAAAGTAATAAAAATTAAATAATCAATCATCCTCAATCTGTACTCACATGGTGTGTGGTTCAAATTAAAAATATTCTTCGGACCAGTATCTTAGCAGACGCCAGAATTTTAGTGCATAATGTTAGCAACCCGCATATGTATACTGTAAGAAAAATTGCCAGCCAATACATAATATAAATAAAAAAATGTTGTGGCCAACACAAGACCTTCCCTCAATTCGATGTATTTTGTACAAATCCCATACCAAAAGTTCATTGGAAAAGATTCTATATATCATATAAAACTGTAACACGAACACATACTATTTTTTTATAAATTCCATATCAAAAGTTCCTTTGAAAAGATTCTGTAAATCCAATAAAATTATAACATGAACATACACATTGCACTTAACACTTCCTTCTTTCTTCTTCTTCAGCTTTTACCTCTTTTATTAGGGGTTTTTTTCTCTTCTCTTCTTTTCATCTTCTCTTTGGCCTTCCTCGTACTCCCGACATTGAAAGATCCAATCCTGAGGCGAGGCTGCAACTGCATGTCACTTGCGAGGATTGAGGAACGCTATGACATACCAATTTCTGATCCTATACTTTCCATCTTTGGTTTAGCACTTGACAATATCTGTCAATTAGAATTTTTTGAATAAATCAGCTGTTTCCATGATAAATAGCAGAGCTGACTATTTTTGAAAGTTAATCTCTTTATAATTTTTAAACTCTTGATTTGAATATGAAGGAAAATGTATAGTCAAACCATCTAGAGAGGAGCAGTTTCTTTAATATTTATAATAACATAAAATGCCAAAAAATAATATTTAACGGCGTTTTTTAAGAAAACCTGTTAAAAACTTCAAATAAGGGTACTTCCGGTGGTTAATTACAACCAAAATCTAATCACCTCTTCATAAAGATATAAAGAAGAGGAATACGAAATAATTATAATTTTTAGAATTGTAGTATTGGAGTTATCCGGGAAAGCCACATCCTAGAGATGGCAGCACTAATGACCGACTTATAGGGAAAACATTATATTTTACGTTTGTGCTAGTTGTATTTTGATGCTTTGTTTTGAGGATATTTTGTTATTTTTAAATGAAATTAAATATGTTTATCACAATGTCAGACATATACATTTATTTAAATGGTGCTGTGCGGCGTATGGTTGAAGGAGAAGCAGTATATAAAGGGAAATAAGATTAAAAATTGAAGTTATCTGGATGTTAATTACGTATTTAATTATTTTTAGCTGGACATACTTGTGCGGATATAAGACAGATAAACAGAATAATATAGAAATAAATGGACTGTGTGTTCAAACATCTAATTTGAGAGGGGCTCATCATTCATTCGTAATAACATTAAATACAAATGCACATCAAGTTCTTTGTTTTGCACGTCTTCTTCTCTTGCTGTTGCTCAACTTCTGGTATTTTTATAGTTTATTCTTCTCTATCTTTTCTATAAACAATTTAAAATAAATATATAATATTAAAGAATAATAGTTACTATTTACAGGTAACGTCTCTATTTTTCTTCTCTATATAGGGATTTTGTCGAATTTTCTTTAAGTAATTTTTGGCTTGGTTTACCATTTCTTTTTAATATTTTTCTATTAATAACTACAAAAACAATCTAATATTTTGAAGCATAAATTTTTATAAATACTTATATGGAATAACATCGCTTAGGTAAAAAATGTTGTGAACCCACGTTTATGAACGGTGATATGTCCTTTCCGATTTTTAACGCGATTTACCACTTATTTTTTAATATTTCTCTTTTTGGGAAATAATGAACGGAAATGTATAATTATTGCACTGCGCTACAGAACAATATTTCTTCGATTTGCTGGTCATTTTTGGTTGCTATTTACTTATAACTCTATATGACAGCACAATGTTTTCCCTACAACTTATATGTTTTATTTTGCCACCAGATGTCAGACACTTTGTTGGCTCTTGCCAATCGTCGGAGTATAATTTGTCACATACGGACACACACACACAGACATACATACAGACAGACATCATCTTTAAAATTGTGAATTCGGATAATGGGAACCCTAAAAAGTGCATATTCATTAAAAACTCACCACCGAATTTTTTGACCAAAGACAATACCTTACCTAAAGGTGACGGCAGGTAAAAATAAATAAAATTTATGCCAACCTAAACATTTCCAGCCCGATTCACAAAAAAGTTTAAGCTAATCCTCATATTTGGATTAGCGAATTCTACTCTAATTTTGAAAGTTTATATCTTAAAATATAGTCTAATCTATTCCTAGTATCTACCTTTATTGATAATATCATGAAAATTAAATTTGAAATACCGGAATAGAATAGAATTCACTAATCCAAAATGAAGATTAGCTTAAATTTTTTTGTGAATCGGGCTGGTCGTATCTAAAGTGAATAACTTTATTTTTTGTTTATATTTCATTAGAAAAATGCATAAACATAATAGATTTTTATTTCCTGTTGTCATTGAAAATTTAATATAATCTTAACGGTTAATGGAGACGATTGAATTCTAAATTCTAAGGTGAAGATAAGAATAATTAGAAACCATATATTCATGACAACTAATTAATCTCACCTTAGATAAGTAAAAAACTAATGAACTTTATATTAAATTTCTATTGCAAATCGAATGTTAATGGTATGTCTCCCGTTTAATTAGCACCTTTGAGACTAATTTCAGCTCTCCGAGCATATAAATAAAGATGAATATTCATCTCTTGAAATTAATAAAGAAAAACTTCTGCTACAAATTATACAAGTAAATATTTCTCGCTTTATGAAGAGCATAAATAAATATTTTAACATTTTGCAAAAGCCCTAGAGTCTTAACGTAAAGCAGGGCAAAATAATTTTTTGCAATTGGAAATTTGCTGGGAAATATTTTAGTTTCAACCTCAATACAGGATGATTCACAAATAGTGTCTAATTTAGCGCCTTTATTCCTGCAACACAAATTACTTTGTCACAGATGTTTCGCTGTTTTTCAATTTGAATAAAATTATATGATATGATCATAGTAATCCGAATTCAGAAAAATAATCTTTAATTATTGAAAAATGTTGTGTTTTATGTTTCATTAATTAAAAATGATTTTTGTTACGGAAACATAATTATTTTGACACTTTTGTTTCATTTTTCTGAAATCGGATTACTATGATCAGAAAATTTTATTCAAAATGAAAAACAGCGAAGCATCCTATGACAAAATAATTTGTGTTGCAGAAATAAAGGCAGACACCTGTATTTTTATTTCGTAATAGAGAATTTCGATTTTTAGTTAAACGTTTTTGCTATTTTAGATTTCTTCAAGATTGCAACTTAAAAAATATGAAAACAAAATGAAAAATTATTTACATATGGCATTAATGATATAAAAATAATTTAATGAATGTAAAAATGAACATTTAAAAGTATAGATTTTATTTATGAATATATTTTTAAAATTCACCTACTTTTACTGTATGGTATGGTAATTGGAAATTAAATTATTATTCAACGTCCCAAAATCTGCGCAGAGATATTGTCAAATTTAATATATTGAAAATTGATGAGTTTTGAATACATTAATTCAAATATACAGTATTAGCATTGGTTAATAGATATTTATACACCAAGTGAGCGAAGATAATGTTTATTCATGGGAGATAGCCACCTATAATATTTGTATAAAAATTATTTCTAATCTCAATTTTCTTATTTTTCTCAATTTTTTTCAAATACATTACTAAAAACTAATACAAAATCGAAACAGTTTCTATTTTAGTAAAGTAATTATAGGTTGTCATTTGAAAAATAAAAGTTGATAGTCGTATCTTGTAAACCTGACATGTTTCGTAACTGATGAAATTGAATTTAAGATTTTATAAAAGTTAGGTACTTCTTTATAGTGTTAGCCATGGTAATGAAACAAAATCTCAAACAGACATTTTGCCTGTCCGAGTTAGGATTTTTTAACACACTGTACTTATCTGTATGTCAAGTAAATGAATAAAGACTTTTTTAAGATAGATTGAAAAAATTGTTTAGGACAAATATTGTAGTAAGATAGTTTAAGGATTTTATAAATTTTTACTTTCGAAAGTCGATGGAAAGGTTATCAAAAAATCATGTTTTGAAATTTTTGATCGATTGTCATTTTGTCTTTTGAAAAAATATTTTTTTCAATAGTCCTTAAAATAAGAGAGTTATGACGATTTTTCGAAAAACAAAAGAACTCCAATAACTATGAACCGGGGCTCCAAATAAAAAATTGGAACTAAGAAAAGTTGTTTGTTTTAATGAGTTCTAACTACCATTTTCGGGTGTAACGACTTAGTATTAACAGCCTATATATGTATAATGGAGTGCTTGTGCCTACTTTAAGGTATAGAAGTGAATGTTGGGCATGGAAAGGTAAGTATACAAGCTCGATAAAAAGAGAGTGATGATAATGAGATATTTCCATGGTGAATATACGTATGTTGTTAAGAGAATGGGTCAGTTGAATTAGCTTGCAATTGCATATGAAGATAATGAGTGAACGGGTTATGAAGCGTATATGTTGTTGAAGAGGGTGTAGGGTTGCGTTGACGCCGGGTGTGGAAGTAGATGGACGTGATTAGTAATGTGCTAAGAGCTAAGAGAGAGAAAATTACGGAAAGAGAAAAAGAAGTTGTATGAATGCAAGTATAAGAGAATAGTGTTTGTGGACAGGAATGTGCGGTGAAAGATGATGGAGTTCTATACCAATTTTTTTCTGGAAGAAAATGATGACCTAAGAATTTTAGTATAAGCGCGACTAAAAAATTGTACATAATAAGTGAGATATAAATTTTTCAAGTTCATACTCATTTGAAGGCGAATATAACAATTACGAATTTAGTTAAATTTTGACTGTGGTATAGTACCCCACTCCAGTACGAATGCTTTCACTTGAGTTTCTACTCGTACTATTCCACCCTTTGGGGGTAAAAAGAAGTAATTTATGTATGCTCGTATGTACGTACACTTAATGTCATATTCAAGAATTTGTTTTTTTATTCAAAATAATGAAAAAATATTCTAAAATATTATTAACTCTTATATGGGTTGGGTACATAAGTATTTAAAAAATATTTTCTCAAAAATATGGAAAAATAATATTATATTCAATTATTATACTATAATTAAGACACAAAAATTTATTAGAAAATGTTCTACAGAATTTTAAGTACATCCCAATCCCAACCCAAATAGTAATTTTCCTTCATTAAAAAGTTTTTTATAATGTTGCCTGCATACACGCCCATTCAACTAGTATCAAACATAAGCAAAAACTTCTGCTCCACATATTTCAAATGTCTCACTCCTACGTAAAATTTAATTAAAATTTCATTTAGAAATTCTTCTCTAAAGAATGTCAAAAAATGTGAGTAAATAATTCATTTATGCAGTACTAACATGATTCGCTGCTCGTCTCTTCTGCGAAGATTTTCATCTCGAAGCATTACGTCGAGTATGATGTGTCGTTCCCTCGGAGAGAGTTTGCATATCTCGATAAACATTGTTCCGTATACCGCCTCAGGCGTTGGACAGTATGAGTATGCCATGAAAACTGAGGAAGGCGACCAGCTAGAATAAAAAATTAAATGCTTACAGCAACATCAAATATATTCTTTCGATTGATTAAGTTAGCACATCCTGATAAAGGATAAAATAATTTTTACATCAACCATAAACAGTAATGATATTCTTATAGTGTGTAAGGAAATGCTTAGGCTAAAATTCAAGTACATCCCCACAATGAAAAATGCAATAAAAAAACCTCAGCCATTTTTCGATTTTTTTCAATTTCTTTTATGTAATGTACCACACATAGGCGCCGATTTTTCTGTTACACAGGAAGGCCAATTTTTATTTTTTCAATAAAAATAAAATTTATTATTTACACTTTAAGAACCTACGAATCTTATGTCTTATTATTTTAAACACGTTACGCAGAACGATGTAATTTAAAATATTTAGTAGGCAAACATTATTTCAGTAATTCTCAAAATCTGGGATTAAAACATGTTTTTTGAAGAAACTGTTAATCGGAAAGAAAAATAGCTGATGACTTTTTAAGTGCACTTTTCGCTATAAAGCATTCCCTAACATCCTATATAAGAGATGTAATACATATGTATATCTCGGATTTGAATACAAGAAAGTTGACAATTCTCTGTACAACGTGTTGGATTTTGATAAACAGTTTTACTATAAATTTGACAAAAAAATTGCACTCTATAAATTATATTTAGATGTTTTAAAACCACTTATACTAAAAATGCCCAAGTATAATTTCCATAATATACAGGCTGGTCAGAAGGCCGATATTTCCATTTTCATTTTCAAATAAAATCTTTAATATTAAAAATACACAAAAATGTATTTAGAATTTAATGTTAAGCTCACATTAAAAAAATATTGAGATTGTCAATTGCTTAGTTTTCGTAAATTTTCCGTAAAAAAAAAACGGATATCCGGCCAATTCCCTAACCGTTCCATCATTGATAGGAAAAATTTAAATCTTAATTTAAATTTAGAATTCTGCACAAAAGTTTCATATGAACAAATAATTAAATTTATGTAAAATTTTAATTAATCACGATTTTAATTTAATTTTTCTTAAGACTTTTTTGTCTATTATTTATTTTTAAATTCTAAAAAACTGATCGCCGGTAAATTTATCGAGAGGAAAATTGGTTGTTAGGAAAAATTACCACCAAAATAATATTGCAGAAGTTCATTGTCGATATTATTAATAACAAAAAATTGCTACTACGATACTGTAATGAATAAATTTTTGGCTGTTCCTAGCGTCATGTCATGATAATTGAGCGCATTCTGGTCTCAATTTTGTTATGACGTTTCATTACAGAAATGGTATATTTTTCTAAATATAACCCTATCGCATAAAACCCGGCCCTGTTTTCCAAGCCTGACTTTTGTGTAAATATAACAACAATAACCTAACCTACGCACAAAACTCAGTCTGAATTTTTCAAGCATGATTTTTGTGCCTTACTTGTAATTTATGACTCAATAGACTTGTTATAAACAATATTACTTGCATGCATAAATATCCTGCCAATAAGTTTTTTGGGGATCAATTTTCCAAGCTATTAAATACTTTGGCAATCAAATTTTCTTGTCATCAATTTTCTTAGCGATTAATTTTCTGGCGATTAATTTTTCGGCGATCACTTTTCTCCGCGATAAATTTACTGACGATCTATTTTCCTTGCGAATAATTTACCGGCGATGAACGGTATATCTCAAATTCTAATAACAAAACAACATAAAATTATATATTTGAACTGAATTCAATAACTTTTGGCAAAATAACATTTTAATAATCCCGCTTTGATGTGTTTCTTTTTTTAAATACTTTTATTTATCAAATCAATACGAAATTTTATTTTAAATTTAGTTTATATATCGCAACTTTTGGTAAACAAGTCAAAACCGGAAATGGTGTGGTGTGTTACTGTTGTGGTTTCTATGTATATATTTTATTTTTTCAAAGAAATTGTTTATCAGAGCAACATGAAATTTAAACTTAGCAAACATTTTTGTTTAAATCAGTGTTAGTAATAATTAATTTTGAAAATAAATTCTAATTTAATACAACAGTACAATAGTAAAATATTCATATTTTAAGATGTCATTAGTGAATTAAATAAACAAACATTGAAATTAAAATATACATAATGTATGTACACCTATAACATAATATGAATAATACATAATAATACAAGACAAATAATGTTAATAGATTTTCAATTAATTTTTAAATAGTCTCCCAGATTAAAAGGAATTACAAAATTTGAGGTACCTATATGTATTATGTGTCATTGTTTTTTTTTTTTGGCATTTAGTATTAATTTTTTATTATGTGTTCATCTGAATCTGATTGATATTTTGACAATGGCTGGTAGCACAAGCCTTGTTTTAAGAAATGTTAAATTTCATTACATATTTTTAATAATAATAAATAATATCAAATTTATCAAAAAATGATTTTAAAGCGTAATATAAGCATTAATTCAAACAAATATTTTTTAGAAAAATGGTTCTTTAAATATAAGGGTGGAATTAAATATTGAAATTTGAAGTTGACATTTTTTAAAACAGTGTTTTAGTTAAAACAAGGCTTATGATACCAGCCAATATGTTGATAATAATTGAATAAATCATAATATTTATTATTTGGTGTAATTATTTGATAGGTATGTCGAAAGAATATAGATTACAACATTTATTTAACAAGCATATTTGTTTTCAATAATTCATTCATTAAAAGTAAATACAAAATTGGATTTTACTTTCAATATTTATTCAATATAACATTGTTGGTTTATTTGCTAATAAAATGTTTTATCTCGTTGAATTTAACGTCGATATTAGATAATTTATTTATTCTAAGATATGTTAAACAAATATTTTTATAATATAAAAATCAGAAGATAATCGAAAAGATCCTACATAGAAAATCAAAGTCTGTAACAGGTATAGTATCAACAGGTCCTGAGAAATACGTAATAAGAATCTCACTCCGTTAAATTTTCCTCGGTCAAATTTATAATGTCCTACTTACATTAGTAAGAACTGTCACTGGAAAACACCACTAGGATTTATTACAGTCACATAACACGCTGTCATCAACCCTAATGTAATTCCAGGACGTCCTCTCACAATAACAGCGCGGTGCAGACTGTT
Source organism: Ophonus ardosiacus (assembly GCA_943142095.1). Taxonomy (NCBI): domain Eukaryota; kingdom Metazoa; phylum Arthropoda; class Insecta; order Coleoptera; family Carabidae; genus Ophonus; species Ophonus ardosiacus. Next base: position 43,886,123 of record OW964824.1, read on the forward strand.
CGAATCCTGTTTCTGTATCCTGGAAAAGACTCCCCCCACTACGCCCAGGATCGACCTGGCGCGAGCAGGATTGCACTTGTTAAAGTTTGCTTTCATGTTTTCTTAAATTATCCCATTACGAAAGGCCGTAATAGCCATTTATATAAACTGTCTGGCTTTATTGCAAGATTTGACAAAATGTAGGGTTAAAAAAATTAATTACAGGAATTACCGGGTTCAAATTATTTTTGTTATATCACAATTAACCAAATGGATTATGAACAACCATTTTGTGTATAATCTGAGATTAGTAAAAGTACAGCAGCGCAAATTTCATATTAAATAGATATTTGCACACCAAGTAAGCTAAGGTAATGGTTATTCATGAGAAAAAAGTTTAGCTCACGAGCCCGTAAGGGCGAGTGAGTTAATTTCTTCAAGTGAATAAACATTCTTAGTTCACGTTGTTTGTACAATATTTTATTCAATTTTGACGAAATAGTAATAAAAACCAATATAATATTTAATTTTGACAAAACAAAAAACGAATCAGTTAGTAGCTGTGCATGACAATCGTCGATGATAAATGTCAAGTTATCTATTTAAAAAGCTTTATTGTCTGTCATTTGTGCCGTGAAAAATAATGAAAAGGGCTGATAATGTCTGATAAATACTATGGTAAGTGTTAATTTCGTGCCTGATGTTAGTTTAAATTGTTGCATAGTGCATTAAAAAAATGTGATAGTGATTTAAAAAAAAAAATAATTCACTTGTGAAAATAGTGTTACTTATAATTGTTGCTATGGAGTTAATAATGACAGTTTAAAACGTCAAAGTTGAATAAAACATTTTACCCAATAAAAAAATAATATAATTATATTTACCTTTTTGAAATAAATCCTTGCTTCAAACTATAGTATTCTGCAAGTAAGAATGTGGTAGTGCAATAAAAAGTGTATGATTCTTGAAAACATACGTAAATGAAAGTCTCTTTTTGATACACAGGTCATAGAATCTGTTTAATTATGAACAGATCCTATAACCTGTGTAGCAAAAGGAGACTAATTCATTTAGCTATGTAAAAATCATTTTTGCGTGAAGAATACTGTAGTTCATATTTCTCTGTGGCAAAGTAAAAGTAAATAAATGCATGTTTGAAATAATTTATTACAAAAAATAAAATTGATATGCTGTAGTTTTAATATAATTAAATAAACATCAAATACACAATTAAAAATATTTCCTGAAAATTATAATTAAAACACGTCATTATTTAGGTTGTTGTATATTTTTATATTACATATATTTATAATTCATACATGATTACAAAACCTATTCCTTGTAAAATATACAAAACCCAATAAAAATAAATAGAAAAATAATTGTAAGCGTGTTAAAATTATAACATTTCATTTGATAATACATTTTACACATTCATTAAAAATGAGCTACCGAAATTAGGCGCCATAATTTTAGTAAATTAAAAGGTACTTAAAAGAAATAATGAAGACGATAAATTCTTGAGCAAACTATAAGCTGTTATTTACCTCCATTCTGGTAACAATGTAATTGTACAAATGTATTTATAAATTTATACAATCAGTTTGGTTGGCAAACTGAATACAGAATATAATATATCCATATAAAACACTCTTTACTGTGAGTGATGTATTTGTAGAATTAATAATTAATAAAAATTGTATTTTACATGCGTGCTGCGACACTTGATTAGTTTACAAGTCTATCAGTTTCTCTGTGACTGGGCTTTATAAAGTTTTCTTATAAATTTATAGTTTAACAATAATAAACTTATTTTTTCCTAGTGGAATGTAATTCGTTATTATTAGGAGCATTCAAATTTAATCAAGAATTTACTTATTAAAAAGTATAAATCTATATTAAATTCATAAAACATGATTTTGAATATATGCCTTACCGAATCAAGTATGTAAAAAGTTTTCTATAATGGTGAAAGATAAGAATTTGTCATATCATACTGTTTGAATTTTTATTCAAATTTATAAAATGCATTTCTGATTAAATTTGAATGTACCTCACATTTTCATTAAAAAAAATTGTTGCAATTTTAATCACCCCATATCAATGTATGAATTCATTATTTTAAATGCATTATTTTTAAAAATTTCATAATAATAATCATAACCTATTTTACATTAGTGCTTAATCGATGTATATTTGTATAAAGGAAAAAGTATAAAACAATAAATTACTAACATTATTTTACTTCCCATAACATAAAAACAGCATTGTGTTTTTATACGGTTTCTAAGTACTTACATGGGGCGTAGAAAAGCTTAAAACGAACCGGGGAATGATGAATAAATCACACTTGAGTTACGCATTGCGCGACTTTTTCTAATTCAGCTTGTAACATCCTCCTCATGTCGGATTCCACTTGCAATTTACCTCTTAGCTCATCTATGGTGCTCTGCATTTCCTGGAATTGTTGTTGCATTTTAACTTCCATGTGCGACAACTTCTCCACCAGTTCTTGGTATTGTTTTGCAGTTACAACCTCAAGCTTCTTCTCCATGCTTGATCGAGGTCCAATTGCAGAAAGCTTCGCATCCATATTGACTTTCTCAGCTACAGGAGGTTTCGATGCAGGTGAAGGAGACTGGTTTGATGGCGGAGTTGAGGACAGATTAGTTACCATGACCCCGTGGATTGACTGCGGTCGAACGGGAGTTGTGGTGATCGGCTGCGAAGGCTTCACTCTAAGAGGAACATTAGTAGGACTGGTGCTAGAAACATCACTTGTTGGAGTCTTCAACTTGGTGCTAAGAGCGGATAAAGACTTTGTCATGTCGACAGGACTAGTGGACTCTTTATCTGGTGCCGGGGACTTGGCGTCGGCTTCAGATGATGGCGATATAGATTTATCAGTAGGAGTTAGCTTTAATCGGGAATTATCACCCGGGCTAGTGGAACTACGTTTAGCTTGGTTCAGCTTGAGCTCTTCTACCCATGGAGCTTTATGTTTCTCCCATTCGCGTGCTTTCGGTTTTTTTTCATTCTCATCTTCGTCATTTGAAGTTTCTGAAAGGCTAGCGGGTTGTGCGTGATCAGAATTACCATTAACCAGGCCATTGTCTACTTCGCGGTAAACGGTAGTCGATGGTGGCCTCCGACCTGGTGCTTTAGCTCGATTGGCTCGCATGTCAGGTAATATAGAATTCCTTTCTAACTGGTCAAAGTCGCAATCCTCTTCTTCAGGTTTGGATTGCGGGGAAGGGTTAGCTGCCCTGCTACTAGCTGCACCGTCGACCTTGTCGGCGACTATCTTCTGTTTCACTAGAGCCAGAACTCCAGAGGAACTGGCGGACGAAGGGGATTTTTTTGGCACATTTGGTTTTTTACCTGGTAAAGGTGGGGCTTTATGGTCATCTGATTTAATTTCTAGTGATTTCCTTTGTGATGCTACCTTGGCGGGTTTAGGAGACACTTCATCTACACTTTTATTCTGTAAGGAATGTGATGTTTTACTCGAGGATTTTTGGTCAACTGATTTGTCTTTATTGTGTGGCATTTGGGGCTGAGGGCCGTTTTGGTCAGTAGTACCGGCCGGCAACACCACTACGAAATTGTCGGGAAAGACGCCAACTCGGCCACGCAGTTCTCCACGCCACCAGCCACGGTCTTGCCCATCCTTACTTATTAATGTAATTAAATCACCCTCATGTAGTGTCAGCTCATCCTCGTTACAAGCGTTGTATGGGTATTTAACTTGACAGATTATTTTTGCTAAAAATAATAATTCATTTATAAATTCTTTATCGTTTCATTCTTGTGGTCACTTATCATGCATAATAGAGTTAAAAATAGTTTAAGGTTGAATCATGCAATCAATAAATTTGCTTTATTAAATTTTAATAGCCTGATAATATTTTATTACAAATATGGTAAAAATATTTAATATATTTCAGTTCTTACTTGGTTTCGGAGGAAGGTTGGGACTATTAGCTTCAATATCGCTGGCACTAGTCAAATCTTCTTTACTACTGTTTTTGGATTGAGATTTATTCGCATCAAGTTCTGCAACGAAGTTTGACGGGAACACTCCTTCATAATTACCTAATCGGCCTTTCCACCATCCTTCCTCAACCTCACAAATAATATCGATGATATCACCAACAGACAGACTTAACTCATCATCATGAGCTGGATGGTAGCTAAATACTGCTCGACACTGACGTATTCGATTAGGTTTCTGTCGCATTGTAACCTTTTCTTTTTGTATAACAGACACAAAATTATCGGGAAACATCCCTCGTTTGTCTCGCAGCGTGCCTTCCCACCATCCACCCTGTTTTTTAATTATTTCTCGTATCACATCTCCTTTTCGTATTGTCAATTCGTCAGGTTCTTGTGCTGTGTAATCATATTCCACAACAGCTTCAACTACAATCCACATGAAAACAAAAAAAAATATTAATTCACAACAAATAGAGTGAAAGGAGTTGAACTGTTTGTTTTACAACTGCCTCAGGTTAAACAATATAATAATATTATATCAGTGCATAACAATCAGAGTGACAATATGGAATTTAATTATTGAGAGATTACCTTTACTGTAATAACAAAATACAAATATAATAAAGTTTAAGTAATAAAAAAACACTAACCACAATATATTTCATTTTATAAATTAGAAGTGTAGAAGATTTACTCACCCATTTTTAATACTAGTAAGTAAAGTTGCCGTCTTTATATAAAACTTACATTACTCCACTTATGTTTATTATCAATAATAATATATATTTTTTATTGTAAAACAGCCAAGCCCAGATGATATCATGACAGATAAATTACTAGCGGCAGCAAACTCTATTACGTTTACGTTTCACGTATTGCCAACTGCAGCGACGCAACACAAAATGTCCCTGAGGAATTTAGGGCGGGAACATACACTGCGGAACTTGTATATTTAATATTTATATTATTATTCTTCCGTATTGCAAAATATATAATCTTAAACAAACCTATATTGTTTGCAGGTGTATATTTATTGCTTAATTTATTTCTTAATCCTTCAAACAATTTTCAATAGCAACATATATTATCAAGAAAAGTGTAAACAACGATTAATCATTCAAAGTATATATAATAATGACTAATACTACATATTTTACTGACTTAACAATATTTTAGTAATAAATACATCAAATAAGTAGTTATAACATTATATTAGAGATCGTTGTTACTAATAAATCTGTTTCCTTCTGAATGTTTACCTGAATACTTATATCGACATTTTCCGTACGCACCTGAAACATAATCATATAAAAATAATAAGAAAATATTTACATCAATATTTTACAACTAAGAGCTAGTTTTACGATTTCCATTTAAATTGTAACTGTCAGTTAAATAAACAAAATTGAAACGAAACGAGCTGTCAAATGACAAATTGATCATTGCTTGCTGTCAATAATCCGATTCAATAATGTTTATTTAACTTGGGCCGACGGCCGAGTTATGCACCTCGTAATAACTTTATTTGGCGAATAATAACTATGGATACTATTATATCAACAATTATTTCCATAGAAATTATTCACCAAATAAAAGTTATTGGGAAGTGGATATCTCGGGCCTTACAGTTACAAATAAAGCTATGCAGTAGATAATACAGCTAAATTACAACTTAATGATTAAAACGGACTATGCTTCTGCTCACGTATATCTGCAATGAATTTAACAATACCTTTATGTTCATTGAATTTCCTCAACGTGCTGGGGAGGGGGGTGTACCTGTTCAAAGAAGAACTGTCTCTAGTGTCTCTGTCTTGGAGGATATCCGGTTGAGAAAGGTTATTAACTTTCGGCCGCACAACTTTCATAAACTGCCCTCGTCTTCTGGCTTCGGCGCGTTCATTGTCATGGACTCGCGTCGAATCCAGAAACTTTAAGTTCGGCAAGTGGTGTAGCACAAAGTATCTGAAATACATCTAACCAACCTTATTAAACATGTCATTGTTTGTCACCATTAAATTTTTGCATTATTCAAGTGTTAAATTGAATGGGACTGTAATAGACTGTTGTACAATTCAAAAGCAAGACATTTGAGATTACATTTAACTCGTTTATTAGTTTTTAAAACCATTACCACTACATAAACTTTTATTACATCCATAAAAGTTCATTTATTTAGCATTTGTTGTTTACTATTTTTAGGGCTGGCTTATATACGTTTACAGGTACATATTTATCAGTTTGTCACACTTTTATTATTTTGTTTATCCTAATTAAATAGTGATAAGTGCAATTGAAATAAATATTTTGTTATAATACTTTTGTTTTTGCTACACAAAATATATCAATGTAAATTATTATAATTGTAATTGATATTATTGAAGAATACTACTTATTTTAGGTTAGGTACTATTTCAGTGCCAGAAAAATGGAAATAAGAATAGATTTTATTATTATTATACATTAGTCCTGTAACTTATCTTATATATTACCTATGTATTGGACTGTAGTCTGTAAGGTAATAAAGCTTATAATAATAATAATAATATCATTGGTCGCGTCCAGCACCTCTCATCGCTGGCATCGCTGACCTCCGAAGTTGAATGAATGGACGAATGTAATTGGTCCAGCAATTGCATTCGGCAATCATCGGCACGCAGCGCTGCTCATCGCTGCCGGGGTGCTGAACGCGCCCATTGTTTGTAAGAAACTCGAAGTACAAATTTCTTTTAAAAACTTTTACGGGTGTTAAGTGGAAAATACAATAACGCTCAACAAAGTAATAATAGGATCCTTCTTAGTAACAATTTAGAAAATTGGTCATTTATATTAAATCTAGAGTGATTAGTTTTTAATAAATATTCAATGTTTAATGCCCTTAACATCATGTCACAGCATTGGTATCTCTCTACTCTACTCTCTTCACTCACACTTATACTCTATTCCAAATTCTTATTACTTCTAAAGCTTTTTGCCATCACCTTTTTGAAATCCTGAATCTATTTTTAAGTAAATGAATGCAGAAAATATCGATCACAACGAAAATAAATCCAATCAGATGCGTGACTTTTAATTTTAGCTGTGGGTGAACTATTATAATTTTAAATAAGGGTATATATTTTTATAAATGCAAATAATATAGTAAAAAATGACGTTTTTTATAATTTATAATTATATTAAATTGTGTACATTTAACATACATAAAATTAATATCTATTATTGCAAAAAAAATATACCTGCAGGATGAACACTAGAAATCGTGACAAAGACGTTTTACATAGGAAAACAGTTTATGCCAAATACAATCTGTCTCGTTAAACGTTATATAGTAATTTAAAAATGGATTTAGAAAATAAAATTCTGAATTTTTGGGTGTCAAAATTTTTAAATTTACATTTTTGATGCACCAGAAAATTTAATTTAAAGACAGTAAAAACCGATTTAGTATGCGTCATTTCAAGAAATTAGCGTTGATACACTGTCAGATACCTACTTTTGACAGATTACTTGGTTTGGCAGTTTATATAACATTCATTTTTTGAAATACTCGCATAGTAAATCCATTTTTACCACGGCTTTAAATTGAAATTAAGTTTACTTGAGCACCAAAAGCGTAAATTTAAAATTTTTAGCATTTTTATTTATTCTATAAGTCTTTATTTATAAAAAACTACATACCTAATGTACTTCGGGACATATAATATTTGAAGAACTGTTTTCCCATTTTAAACGCCTATGTTATGGTTTTAGTGGATAAGCTGTGTATATTTATATACCAATAAAACATTAAAACATTCATACTGAACATTTGTTAAAACACATTTGCGAAGTTTAAATCTAAATGCACAGATACTACTTTTATGTTTGGAGTGAATGCATTTTATAATATAAATACCTACCTTACGTAAAGTATTATTCACGTGCGAATGTCGTTGCGCAATAACAAGTGTATGATTCTTGACGACATACGTATATGAAATAGTCTCTTTTTGCTACACAGATTACAGAATCTGTTCATAAATGAACAGATTCTATGACCTGTGTAGCAAAAGAAGACTACTTCATTTAAGTATGTCGTCAAGAATCATACACTTGTTCTTGCGCAACGACATTCTTACGTGAAGAATACTACTTATTTTAGGTTAGGTACTATTTCAGTGCCAGAAAAATGGAAATAAGAATAGATTTTTAATGCGGTATTCTATCATTTTTTTTTTTGATAATATATAAAAATTAAAGAATATTGCTAAAAACTCGATGTTAAAATTCGAATTAGTAAGCGAGATATAAATCTTTGAATTGAGATTTGTGACGTCATAGTTCCGAGATGGTTATGCTTCTCAAACAGTTATTTCTAAGGATATCTGCATTGTCTGCATTAAGCATTATATTTTTATTTATTTCTATTAAATCTTCTTATTCTAATATTTAAAATAAATAATATTTCAATCTATTTCTTGAAACATTCTATGAATGTCATTAGGACGACAGTAATGTTGGAATGTTGCAATAGTTCTTAATTTGAATTCATACAAAAACAACGAATCAGTAGGTCTAGTTCGCCCGAATTCATCTGAAATTTTACAATAACCGATTTGGGACTGTGACGTTGCGTATACAACAATTAAGCATTTTTATTATAGTGATGCATGCGAGACGAGACGAGAAATATATAATATCGATCTCCTCTCGTTTTCGGATCTGTAATTTCGATGTCGCTCTCGAACTTTTTTTGTGCTTCGTCTCGTTCTTGAACGAGAGTCTATAAAAAATAGGCGCTTGCTATTTCAATACGAATATTTGTTAATGCAGTCCTGTCAACAGTAAAACTAATTAAACATTTTTTGGAATTAAAAGTATATTTTATCATTAAATATATGTCACCATTTAAGTATGATTTATTCATCTTGCCGGCAACTAATCACTCCGCTTCGCTCCGTGTTGACTGCTATCTACGCTTCGCTTAATATCGTGAGTATTTTTTATCGTAAAACATTGGGTTTGTCATATCCATGGTTACGACTTGGCATTTGATTGTCAGCAATATATTTGCCTGTCTCATTTAAAATGAAACATAGGGAACTAATTTGACAAAAGTATTATATTTAAATATTGCAGGAAATTACTAAATAAGAAATAAATAAGCAAAGCAATGTAACACTAAAAGAAGAAAATGATAACATTCTTATTGCATACAATGAAGCATTGTTCAAAATTGATACACAAAGAATACAAGATTTATCATATAATACTAACTTCAAATATTTCAACATTACACAAAACCACCTAACATTTGATATCCCCTACAAAATCCTCATCCTTCCCGCTCAATTAAGAATCATAAATCCAAAGCTATTCTATATTAATTTAGAAGGGACCAGCCACAGATTCGACAGCACGGAGATCTGTAATATATGCAACACATACAGACCAAATGACCTACATCATCTTCTCTTCCAATGTCCAATGTACAGCCCTTTAAGGACATCTCTTATAGAAAAACACACCTCCATCCCTGATGACATCACGGGTCTACTGGGAGAGCTTACAAAAGAGAAGATATATGACATCTACCATTATGTTAAAAACTCATTGCGAATACGTGCATTTGCATTAAACCTGTAAAGTACATTACTTAAACTATATTATAATACTGGTATTACTTATAATTTATGGACAATATTTTCTCAGCAATTTTGTAAATATTTAAAATCATAGAATATGTTACCAATCACTACTTTTGTATGGAATTGTATTTTCTTCACAAAATAAACATTATTATTATTATTATTATTATTATAATTATAAGAAATAAATAAACCAAATAACAAACAAGTAAACATAATAACGAACATATAAAAAATAATTACTATATATTTTCAAAAATCCTCCCATTAGCATTAGCTAAGCAATGACCGATTCTGCTATAAAACTTTTGAATCACATTCGATATTTGGGCAACTGTAATATTTTGGTATGTAATCTTTGATTTTAAATATACTTTCCTAAAATTTTATTTTTTGTTCCGTGTCGTCCACAATGAATTCCTGGTAATTTTGAAAATGATATGATCTACAATGCTCCTATTTAATTAACTTATGTATAGTTTAGCTTTGGACCAATAGCTTGCCTAAAATGTCAGTCTATTGTTATTACGAATTACTCATAATTTCATGTTTTTTCTATGCAGTTAAGACATTACAGGACTCCTTCTATTGTTAATGTTCAAGCTGGAGCAACCATTTCCCCTAAATTTATTAACGATTCTTAAAATTGTTGCTGCACTTGGTGTAGGCGTGTCAGAAAATGATGCGCGGAAGTCTGACACTTGAGTCAAACTTGGATTAAAATCTGCATAGTACCACTTAATATTCACTTTATCTTCCACAGTACCACAGTATATACTATTGTATTTCAAGTTGGAATTTTTTTATAACACTGACAGAGTAGTAAGCAATAAGCAAATGACAAATTCGTTCCCTATGCTTCATTTTAAATGAGACAGGCAAATACATTGCTGTCAATCAAATGTCAAGTCATAACAATGGATATGACTAATCCAATGTTTAACCACAGAATAGACATTCATACAGAAGCGACAGTCAGAGAGAGAAACGAAAATTAGAGAGAGAAAGAGTATGCCAACAAATTTAAAGGGCTAATCGGATAAAATCGGATTGTTTCGGCATATCTTCGTATCTTACGATTCTTTGTTTTTTCATTATCTCGACGAGAACATTTTCTGTTAGGGGTCAATAATAAAAGTATATTGAGAAACACAAATTGATTTCAAATAAGAACAAACATGTTATTTTTTCAACAAACGATAGGAAAAATCGTTATCATAAAGAAAATCATTATATTTCACATATTCTGGAGGAACTGTTGTCTCAGCTTGTCACGCCCATGTAGTTTAGGGTTATGGCTAATTCAAGCAAACCAAACACGTCATCTCATTTTTGACATATGTCATTTTGTAAACCGTTTGTGAATTTTAGAAGTGGTGTTAGTTTTTAATAAAATGGAAAAAACGAAGAAGGTAGAATCCGGAGGACTCGTTTGTTCATATATAAACTGTATAAGGAGATTTATAAAATGGAGAAAACGAAATATAAGTTTTTTTCGTTTCCGAAAGATCCATAAATGTAAGTAATGCAAAACGACTTCCATATCATGCAAAATGTATATTCACTTAATAAATATAGGTGTAAAATGTGGCTCAATGCCTGAGGAAAAGAAGATTTGATGGCGAAGGATATTTGAGACATATTCATTGAATCTGACGTTTGTGTTTCCCACGTCAAAAATATAGAAAATTCTGCATTGTATTGAATTTGTAAAATTCACGGTATTTGTTCAATAAAAACATAATTATGCGTTTATTTTATGAATTCTTCTTAATTCGTTAATAAAATTAAAATTTTAGTACTTTTGTGTTCTAATTTTTCTTTTACCATTTAAAACAATTTAAATTTCGCGCGTGGTGGTTAAACCACAGAATAGACATATACAGAAGCGACACTCCTTGTCTACACCATTGTTGTTGCGATTTGATGTTTATGACCTTGAACTTTAAATTTGTTGGCAAATTTACGCGCGAAATTTAAATTGTTTTATATGGTAAAAGAAAAATTAGAACACAAAAATACTAAAATTTTAATTTTATTAACGAATTAAGAAGAAATCATAAAATAAACACATAATTATGTTTTTATTGAACAAATACGTGAATTTTACAAATTCAATACAATGCAGAATTTTCTATATCTTTGACGTGGGAAACATAAACGTCAGATTCAATGAATATGTCCCAAATATCCTTCTCCATCAAATCTTCTCTTCCTCAGGCCTTGAGCCACATTTTACCTATATTTATTAAGTGAATATACATTTTGCATGATATAGAAGTCGTTTTGCATTTCTTACATTTATGGATCTTTCGGAAACGAAAAAAACTTACATTTCGCTTTCTCCATTTTTTAAATCTCCTTATACAGTTTTTATATGAACAAACAAGTCCTCCCGATTCTACCTTCTTCGTGTTTTCCATTTTATTAGAAACTAACACCACTTCTAAAATTCACAAACGATTCACAAAATGACATATGTCAAAAGTGAGAAGACGTGTTTGATTTGCTTGAATTAGCCATAACCCTAAAATACATGGGCGTGACAAGCTGAGACAACAGTTCCTCCAGAATATATGAAATATAATGATTTTCCTTATGATAACGATATTTCCTATCGTTTTTTGAAAATATGACAAATTTGTTCTTATTAGAAATTAATTTATGTGTCTCAATATACTTTTATTATTGACCCCTGACGGAAAATGTTCACGTCGAGATAATGAAAAGAAAAGAGAATCGTAAGATACGAAGATATGCCGAAACAATCCGATTTTATCCGATTAGCCCTTTAAATTTGTTGGCATCCTCTTTCTCTCTCTAATTTTCGTTTCTCTCTCTGATTGTCGCTTCTGTATGAATGTCTATTCTGTGGTTTAACGTTAAAAAATACTCACGGTATAACATCCCGAACTTTTCAGGGACAGTAAGAACTCTATCAACCGTGGTTTTAAATGGGATGATGGAGGGGTTGAAATGCTAGACAAAAAGTATAGTTTTCTTCACATAATACCCGAGACAGACGACAAATATTAATGATCATTAGTATAATTTCTAATTTACCTTAATTCTTAATTATCAAAGTACCTGACAGACGATATATAAATTTAATTTGGTGCACATGCGCAGATTAGTTTAAATTTGCTCTACTGTTGAGTTCATAGGTTAGCACGTTTCACTTTTTTGACTTTATTCTTCAATCACAGTTTCAATTGGCCTCAATGTTGTCATATCATCAAATATAATTTTATAATTTTGAGGTTAGGTTGGGTTATTGTAACGAGGTTCTGACAGAATCAGTGTGGCGATTATTGCCGAATACTTACGATCACCTTCTCAAAAGATCATCGTGACCTAATGATCATTACAATTGAAATTACGTTTATAATGATCATTAATATAATTGAAATATGACACACGAAATGTTAAATTAAGAATTAGAGGTTAATTATCATTAACTTTCTTCGTCTGTCTCGGCTATAAGAATGTCGTTGCTCAAGAACAAGTGTATGATTCTTGACGACATACGTAAATAAAGTAGTCTCCTTTTGCTACACAGGTTATAAAATCTGTTCAAAAAGAGACTATGTCCAGGGACGACTCAAACTACAGGCAAGCCAGGCGACCGCCTGGGGCGAAATTGGTCTTAGGGCGACTTTTTTGAGAATATTTTTTTGCATGAATTCTGTTTCATATATTATATTACGGTTTTTACCGACGAGTGGTTCAGGGGTTACTAACACGAAATATTTTGCACAACTACAAATAGGTTAATTTCTCATTTTTTAATCAACCTCTCTGATAAGGTTACAGTAAAATAACGCGGTTTAAATTCGAAATGAAATTCTCCTCCAAAGCAAGTATCGCACGATAGTTTCCAATGAGTAGTACCGCGAGTTATAAGTTATAATGGACTATTCGAAAATTTGCTAACATGAAAGCGCGAAAAAATTTAACAATAAATTTATGATCATTAATACTTTCACATTATATAATAGTTATTTACGATACAAGTACGTAAAGCTATACTTTAGTCACGAATGGGTCAGAATCAGAATTAGTGAGTGTTTCAAGGCCCTTGAGTGACTAAAGATGTATCGTACAACATTTCGTCTACGATAGAATCTAAAAATCCAAGAAATATAAAAAAATATTTTTAATTAGGAAAACAATATTAAGTGAATAGTTTGCCATGATAACAAAATACTCACCTGTTTTTGCAAATTTAGCACGTTTAAAAATTTTAATCACTCGTTGCTCGGCAATCAGTGACTAATGAAACCTTGTTACTAAACAACCGTTTTACAAACTTAAAACTAACAACTAATCCTCAACTTTACGCACTATCGAAGATAAATATTATTTTTTTACGTCTGTTACAAAAAGTACACTTTTTTCATTAAAATGGATTTATAAAGTGTTATTTCAACTCATAGGATTTGATAAATGAGATATTGCACGATTTTTTTTCTTTGCATTATTTGATTGAAAACTAAAAAATATTTAAAAAATATTTTAAACGTCAAACGCGTAGTAGAAATATAGGTTATAGAATCATAAACGTTGCAAGTATGGATTGCTCCTAAACATATCGAATTTTTTAAATTTTATTACATAAAATATGTCGAATACCTTATTAATTATATATTAATACATTTAACCATATTCAGACATTTGTATTAATTTTTTTAATTAACATACATATTTATTTATAAGACGTAGTAATAGATCCATCTATCATGTAAGATCTATGGTGCAACTTGCTTTTCAGTTTTTATTGGCTTGTACCCGGATACGTCACAATTTCGGCAACGTTTTGAATGCATAATACTTTAAATTGTTTTTTCTAATCCAAATAAACAAACTTTTATATAAATTGTTATATTAAATACAAGTACGAAGTTAAATATTAAGTATAAAATAGACATATTAATATTTTTTGCAATACCTCATTCGCCTGCGTCCTATTCGTGAAATAAGACTATACTTTTTACTCTTGCTTATAAATAACTAATATAGTATATGTATATTGTTTTATTATTTAAAATCATTAGTAGTATATCCTTTTATTGTTTTATTAAATCTTTGTTATTCAAAGTCAAACTGTAATTTAAAATTAACATATTTGTTTGTGCTATTATTCTGGACTTAAATAAAATGTTTCTTAAATATATTTCATCTGCATGTTATAGGTATCTAAATTTTAATAAATGAGGGGTGCAATTTAAAATTTTCGCTTGCGGCGCTCAAAAGTCTCGGACTGGCCCTGACTGTCATACCACAGTTCTGTTTTCTGTTGGATGCAAAACTGATTTTTACATAAGTTCTTTATTTTGAATTTCATAGAGAGAGCTATCAACACACCGCAGGGTCATTCCGGGAGATTGTGATGAAAAAAGAGCGCCGCAGGAGAATTTTTTTTCATTCAAGGTCAAATGCCTTATAATTCAAGGTTACATTTTTTCAAGGGATGGGAAAAGCGGCATATTTTTCCCCTTTCATGTACAAAAATAAATTGCCAGATCACAGAATACATTTCGATTTAGAGTGAGCGTACGCAAAACGACGCAGTTAACTTCGTGTAAAATCGGACGTCGGAATGATCCGAGCCGAATTGGTTAGTAGAAAAGGTAGAAAATAAACGCAGTAATAAATGTTGAGGCAAAAAATTTAAATTTGACCCTATGAATGTAATGGAACAGAAAGTTTTACAAAAAATATGTAGGCGAGGTACCAAAGCGTTAATTCCGGGAGACGGGAGAAATATTAAAATTGAAGTTTCATTCCGGAAATATATACATTAAAATCACTAGACCTCAGATAAGTTGCAAATTTATAAAATAAATCGTATCTGAATCATCAACTTCACTAGATTTAGTGATAAAATCACTAAATTCGCAATACTGCTACCACTCAAATCACTAATCCGATTTGGGGACTCCCGAGCAGTAGCTACAGTGTTACCAGTGTTTTTAAGTTTTAATTTCCCACACAGGAACCTAAATGTTTCTTCATAGAAAAGAGACATTAAGAAAACCGACTCAAGTATTTATGAAGGTGATTATTTAGTGGAAAATCTTAGGACTGAACCTTTTCGTTTTTTTTTTTTTGACCTGGAAACGGGGACCCCTCTGTTTGGTAGGGCCTGGGGCGGACCGTCCCTGTCGCAACCACCACCCCCCCCCCCCCCCCCCCCCAACCCGCCTAGTCCGCCACTGGTGCACCCGCGTAGTTTACGCCCCTGCATACGTTTGTATGGAAATGAAAGATATGTTGAATGACATATGCAATAATCGCCACAATTCTGTAAGAAAGTTGTTAATTTGTTTCTATTGGTTACAAATGTTAGCAACGTTGCTGTCTTAACAACTTTCCGAGCAACTTTCTTACAGAATTGGGGGGATTATCGTTGCAAGTGGCAATCAAACTTGGATTGTACATAATAAATATACAATTTTTTTTATTAAATATTTTAGTAAAATGCTTATTATTTATGCTTATTTCCAATTATGGATCACGAAACTTATTTTAAACATATTTACATATAAAAGATATAACAAATAGATCAATTTATTGACTTCAATTGTTAGCGAAAAAATGAGATTAATATCTACAATAAAAAATATTATTACGGCTTAATGAATAACAATAAAAAAAATCGTCGAACTACAGATTGCTTTTAATTTCGATGAAGTTTTATAAAAAATTTAATTCGCAGAATATCATACATAAACAATTTTCAGCATTCTTAAAATTTCCAAATGTCAGCTAGCCTTGCGGACGTCTTTTCTATTTAAGAATGGATTCACTTATAGTTTCTTTATCTTTTTTAGCTTCAAATTTCATCAAAGTGCTTCTGGTAATTAAAAATAACTTCTACATTAACCTAAAGAACTATTTCTAAATATACATACCTATATCTCTGATAATCAGCATCGTCATTTTCTAGATTCGTTAACTGATTAGGGCACGCTTGATTGCCTAACAAACTTAGATAAGTAATGGATGGAAAGTTCTGGACAATTTTTATTATCAATTCTTCTATATCTGTAATCTAAAAATTATAAATCAGTAAAATATAGTTACCTACTGCTGAAAGTATATCTTTGTGGACCTAAAACGAATCGTTTGTGTTCAACAAAGGACTTTCAACACGTGTTATACACTAGTATATTAAATAATGAGTTGCCCTTAATTGTACGAATTTAGAAAAAAAAAAATTAACTGAGAATTAGCACATTGAAATGTATATAAGTATCTGGCAAAACATTTTTACCCTTTCTTTTAATACTATACGCCGGAAAAAAGGATAACGAGTGCTCCAGAAAACAAATGCAGGAAAAGTAAGCAGTGATTATAGCTAACTACTGTGATGGTTATCAACTATCAAAACACGCGATTTTGTACGATATTACTTTCATGACAGCAACTATCATGTAGTTTACAAGGCGATAGTGTTTGCGACAGTTCATATCAATTCTGATTTATGACGTTTGAAAATTTAAGAAAATGGCGTCTAGTACCAACCTTCTAAAACAAAAAATTGGGTTTCGCAATGACTTCATTATTAACGCAAAATATATGAACTATTTTTTCTACTTCTCTACGATCAAAAAAAAAAAAAATCTGTTGTGACCAGCACAGTACCTCTCGCCATTTCCGTTTCGTTACATAAGTATCGAATTTAACACTTCTTGTACACACAAATAATTCTAATTATATCTATTATTTCATTCTATAAGGAATCTTGCCCTACTCTTCTAAAATATTCAAGATGGTTCCAATTCATTGACGGGTATTTCGGATATATATATATATACTATTAATATACATACCTACCTACAATTTTAAATATTTAATTAATAATTCAATAATGTCGGTAAAACTGTTGATTTTTGACACTGCCATTTAGATGGAGAATTTTATGTTCTTCAATATTTGTAATAAGTAACAAAAATTAAAAAAAAAATAATATTTAGAAGATTTTATAACTACTACTTCCGGTTGTCTAATTGTTATCAAAACCTTTTCAGCTCTTCCCATTAATGTCATATTGAGGAATACATAGTTCAACTGTAGGGGCAGCACGCACTTTAGAATTCTATCGATGAGGCATTTGTTTTCTCTTTTCGCCGTGAAGCGAAAATTTGGTAGAGTCCGCGCGTTCAGAGAAAAAAACATATCAACGAAGTAGAAGTCGTACTACTCAACTTACAAATGTTGACTGTACAATATCAGAATATCACTCGCAATAATAAACAATAAAAATCGAAATCAATTAAACTAAAAGCATTTACTGCACAAAATAAAAGTACAATTACAAAAATTACATTAAAAAAGTACTTGTATGATATACAGCTGCTATTTGTTAATTTAAAACATCGTAATATCCATAAGCGTGCGCAGAACTTTTCTTTTGTGGGTGCTGAAATGAATATGTATTATTATTATTATTATTATTACTATAAAATAAAAAAATTAATGTAAATGGAAACATTTATTTTATCATTATTACTTCACAATATATTGAAAAAAAATAAATAAAAGATATGAAGGAACATGAACAAAATAATAATATAAATACTTTTTTTTATTATTAATAAAATAATAGAGAGTGCTTTGGCACCCACCGTGCGCACGCCTATGGTAATATCCCTACTTGCACTTGCACAAGTTGGATTCACCCGGACGAATTTTGCTCACTGCGCGGACTCTAAGCTTTCTAGCAAACGTGTCTCAAAATATTCGTTTGTAATTTATATATTTTTTGAGAAATCGTCTTTCCATCATCCAGACACACACACACACACACACACATCACAAAATTGTTATAATCGGATTCTAGGGACCTTAAACTGTGCTTATTCACTACAACTTGGATATGCGATTTTTAGCAAGAATTCAATACCTACCTCTCTTAGCGAGAGGTAAAAATAAGAAGCTAAAGATTTTTTTTTAATCGACATTTACTGTCTATTTTTATCTTCCGCTTCCCTTAGTGAGGTATAGAGATTGTGCTAAAAATCGCATGACGAAATTTTAGGAAATTAAGGTCCCTAGAATCCGATTTTAACATTCTCACGATGATGTCTGTATGTGTGTGTCTGTATAGATTTTGTCAACGTTCTAACTCATCATTCAGAAAATTCTGAAACCTTGTATTTCGACACTATTCTAATATGGAAAGAAACCATTATTTTGGTGTAAATCGCATAACCGGAAATGACACTTTACTTGAAGCTCGTAATGGTTTTTTGTCAAAAAATATAATTAAATGCCATTTTTCGCATTTTATGTCATCATGAAAATTAAAGATTATTGAACTTTCTACAGGTATACATTAATACTTTTTCTATATATTTTACAGGTACATCTAAAAAATAATCTTTTTTATAAATTCCGAAACCTATGACAAACACAATATGCGAGTTCTTTTATTCACCGATGGATCGTGCGCGTGAAGCAGAAATTCACCAATTGGTCTTTTTATTCAGCAATGAATTTCATTATAGCGTTCCTACTTGCACCGATTAGTTAAACAGAAATCTATCGGATCATTCAAGTTTGAGTGTCGATGAATTTGATAATTTCTGATGAATTAGTAGTGGGGGTATACTTTTCATGTTATCTTCACAAATTTGACGTTTCAGCCGGTAGTCAGTGAAGAAAAGTCGTGAATTATGAATGTTGTAGAAATGACTTTATTGCCATTATCTCATGTTTTTTTTCTATTTTTTTTTTTTAATTATTAATAGAGTTTCTATTTGAATCAGTAGAATTTTGTTCATTGGAAAATGAATCCGAATCGGAACAATTAAACTCTCCATAACTTCTCTAGTGACAGCGACAAATCTTACTCTAACCTATAATATGTATATCTTCCAGCACTCTTTCATCAAGTAGTTCCTATTTTCACCATCTATCTGTTCAGTCACGTATCCATCGGTGACGTCATTATCATATTGCAATGAATTTTACCGATGATTTGTCGATTGCCTCATTACTTTGTTGCGTAGTTCATATTTCAAATGTATGTAACTTACAGATAAATGTCACTGTCAAAAAACCTATCATTTCAAATTGGTAATGGTGACATTTTAAAAAGAAAATAGTAGATAAAGCAATAGTCATATGCAAAGGAACTTAATATAGCTTGCAACATTAGTAAACATGTAGACATTTAAATTAATAAAAATTAAATAGCGGGAGATATTGTGTTGGTCACATCAGATTTTTTGTATTTGTGATGAGTATCTATCACAACAACTAATATTATGTACATATACAACATTCATAAGTAAAAAGCGGGCTTCAAAGTGTTGCTTTCAGCATGAAAAACAAATCAAAAAATTGTATTTTCAGAGCAGGAGTAGAAAATAATTTTGTAAACAAAGTTTACTATTTTAAATTAATTTCGGGTTTATTCAGTATTTTATAATCTACACAACAAAGCTACGTAAATTCTAATTTGCATTTATGTTTTTAGAAAAGAACTGCAAGATTAAAATAACAGACTTTTATTAAAGTTTTTTAAAAATAAAATATTGAACTAATCTAAATTAAATTTAAAATTAAATTAAAGTCTTTCGCACATATTTTTATTTCCTCTCTGTGATAAAACTGGAACCGATGAACATGACACAATTTTTCTGTAAGCCCGAGGAAATTGGAATAAAACCACAATAAAACAAATATAAAGGACTTACGAGATTCTTGTTGAGTGACAAAGTATGGAGTTGAGGAATTGAAGGAAATACCAAGGAATCCGTTAGTTGATTGTTGTCTAAGATGAGTTCTTCCAATTGAGGAAAGGCTTCCAGTCCCTTCAAAGTGACAAGTTCGTTGTAACTGAGATCAAGACAGTGCACTTTCTGTCCATACAGCTGCCCCAATGCCTCGGGAATGCGGTAACATTTCTTTCCACTGTAACTCAACTACATGTTGTTAATAAATTACTTTGTCTTTCATTCTAACTGCGGTTTAAAATTTACAAGCACAGCTTGTTTAGATATATAGTTTTATATGTAATAAAACCAAAAAGAAGTCCTCGAAATCGTATTTGACAAATTCTTATGATGGAATATTTAGATTCATGTTTTATTTTTCATGGAGCAAAGGAAAATCTTTTCGATTCATTTTAAATTGACAATAGGGTCTATCGAAGATATTTTTTATCATTTTAGGATAAAAGAAATTTGATTGGAAACGTAATAGACGAGATAGGAATATTTTTCAATGCAATAAAATTTGTTTTTCATTGTTTTCCAAACTTCAAATATTAAAAAAAGCAATAATAAGAATATTGTTGGTGCATTTTCAGATTGATCGATGTTTAGAAATGGCTTTTATTTTTATTACAATGGATATAAATTATTCATATGATACAGATATTATTCAAACGAAACAAACTTGGATTCGTATTACAGAACCAATAAAGTTTGGAGAAATCAGTGAAGTATAAAAAATTTCTACCTGGCAATACGAAACCCCTAAGTCCGTATCCTTTTCCATGGTATAAAACATATGAGAAACATAACCTGGTGACTCACTCACACCTTTAATTTCCTCTTTTACGTGTTCCGAATACTTATGGAATATTGAAAAAAAAATCTTTGACATTTAGATGAACGGTATTTAAGCGTTTTGAATTCGTTAACGGTGCATGTGCATATTAAGTGACTCAAGCACGCAGAAAAACATTTGAATGTTGATCAAAATTAAACGTATGGAAATTGTCGCTTCGCGAACTGAAAACTGTACAATGCGACGGTATTGGAAAAGTCTGCGGGCATAATCCTATTACTTCAGTGACGTTACTGTCATTCGAAAAACATCGTTCACACTTAGATCAACGTTGTGCTGCGCGTTGAAGACTTAAAATTCACCGGAAAATGGTTTAGCGAAAATGTGAAAATGCACCAGTTGATATTAAGAAAAAACTATTTTAAATGTTCTTTCGCGTTGTGCAACTACTAATAACGAGATAAAATTGTTTTATTTTCTTTGTTACATTGTTTTTTCTTTACATAATAAAGTACAATATATTTCTAATTTTATTGCAATATTTTTAATGAAATAGATCTTCGAAATTAAATTTCATTAATGAAAACATAAGTAGAAGAAATATTTACCTAGTTTATATTGTCAAATACCTAACTTTAATTTAAAGAAAGTATTACTCATTGGAAAATATTTTAGCAAATTAAGTACGTAGGTACTATTATAGTTAACTCTATCTGTCACGTGTATGTTAAATAGGTAACTGGTTATACATACATAATACATTCATACATACATCGCATATATACATACATACATTCATACATACACATATTTGTCAATTTTTACCGTATAAGCACCAGGACCGGCCTTAGGACAATCGATGCCCTGTAAAAGATTCTTAATGCGCTCCTAAATTCGCAATTAATAATACCTACCAATAAAGTAGGTACATGTATTACTATTATTTTTTTTTTAAACTGATTAATTATTTGTAGTTTACGAGAAAAAATAGTAAAATATTTGGAGAAGGGGTATAGAGACGTCAGAATGGTCCGAGGAGCGTGGTAGACGACAGACAAATATATCATAAAGTTCGAAATATCTCTATTAGTCATGTAAGTCATGTTTTGCAAATGACAACAAAGTATAATTTCTCTTATTAATTCTTATATTTTATAATATATGTATATTGAATTCAATTATGGTTACATACTCCATTGTGATTACATATTAGGTATGTATTATTCAAAAATAATCCTATTATTAAAAAAAAAAAATGTGAAGAACTAGTTCAGCATTTGTGGTGTCCTATGTTCCCGATTGGGACAAACTGAAGTTCAGGTATTATTTTATTTAAAATTTAGTGCCTGTTTGGCATAATAACTGCATACGTGGTGAAATATAGGGAATGAATAATAAAGCAAACGATTTCTAAATTTTTCTACATTAAAAAGTTTTAGTAACTGAAACAATTGTTATTTACGATATTACCATACAAATACGTGAAGCTAGTCTTTAGCCACGAATGGATCAGAATTGAAACATGAGGACATCGAGGGTTTCAACTAAGACCCATTCGTGACTAAAGATGCTTTACGTATGTGTTTCGTACAATATTTTATCTACAGAGTCTCCGTCTATAACTAACCAGCAAATATCTCGCTTATTATGGGGAAGTTTAGCATGGTAAAAATTCTACATAACATACTATTTTCTCACAAATATAACACAAATGACTGCTGAAATTGAAATTAAAAATTAAAATTATTGCCCCATTTATTTATAATTAATATTTTTTGAGTAAACTCTAAGTACGTCAGTTATGCGTAAACTCAAACAGAACGGTGAAAGTGAACCACTTGAACGTAGGTCGAACAACACCTCAGTCTCAAGTGACTGGTAACCGCAACCGCGCGCGTCAGTATATAAGCGACATACGTTGTACCAAGCCTCTACCGACGTCATCACAGCTTAAAATCGGCTTTTACGGAAAATCTGGGCATTTTTGAAAAAAATAAAACATGTTACATCATTTTTCAAGTCATTTCCCTTGGAATAAAAAAAATCGCTAAACCTCCCCATTATATAATATAAATTTTAGTATGCTAACTTTTAATAATATTTGCTATCCAACAGTATAAAAATTTTCATTAAATGTAGGAAGTTTTGCATTACAATTTTTTTAATAAAATATATTAATGGTGTTAGGACAATCGACGCCTTAAGTAACGTACAATAATTAAATATATTAAAGTAAATATACATCAATTTAAGTATATAATTAATGAATTTTCTTTATATTTGAATGGAGTAATCTAAATAAATGACATACAAAACCTACTGAATTTAATGAAAATGTAATATTTAAATCATTCGCCATTCTATTTTTTAATTATATGTATAACATATGATTTTTTTATATTGTTGGATAGTAAATGTCATGCACTTTTCAAATTTGACTAGTAATTACTCGAAAACCGGAAGTAATAATATTGAACTACTTCCGAAATTTTATAGAGCAGTTAATGCCGGATTCATGCAGCAATTTATATTTATAATTTAATTTAATTTCCATTTATCTTTTTTAAATGTAGCATTCATGCAAACCTAAATAAATTAAATTCACGCATGCGTACAATGTCTTTAAATGTTAAATGTCATTTTTTTGTATATGTATTGAGGTTAGTTGATTGATAGTTAGTCGTTGATATCCATAATATTGATACAGAGAATAATAGATCACGAAGATATTGATCGATTGGACAAGACAGGATGTCAAATGTCAAAACAAAATAAACAGACTTCGAAACTGCAGTTAAGCGCATGCGCAGTAAGCATGAAATTTATCTTTTAATTCAAAAAGATGGCAGATAACCATCTGATAAATTAAATAATAAATGAAAATTAAATTAAATGGTTACATATGACAACGTACATTTATCTTTAAAATTTAAATTAAATTAAATTAAAATGAAAAATGCTGCATGAATCTGGCATAATAATATACTATAATTTATGTTATGTAGTAGAAATCGTTAAAAGTAATAATAAACAAGATATTTGTAGGTTGTTACATAGACGGACACCCGTATTACGATAAAATCTATATATATATATATATATATATATATATATATATATATATATATATATATATATATATATATATATATATAAACTTGAGCGTTGACATGGCGACATCTATTTCAAATTAAATCGCTTTAAAATTTACCGCCCAATTCACATCCTGTACCAACATTACTATAACACAAAATATAACTTGTTGCGCAACTACAACGTACTCAAACATGTGATTTAGTCAAAATTATTGTAAGTTTTTATTTTTGTAAATTTTAACCAAAATAATGTCAAAATTCTTCTGTTTTTTATAAAATCAATGACTTATAAACATCTTCACCGAAACGTAAGTTTTTTTAAAATCAAATTATTTTATAGACTTGTAAAATTATTTGTATTTTTACTTCAGTGTCCTGATGTGTAAAAACCAAATACACGAAAGATTTTAAAAGAATCAACTTTAATTAAAGCCCAAAATCCACTGACACACCCACAAAATTTTCCTCCTTAACTAATCGAAACAGTGACGATTACATTCCACATATATATATACATACAAGGTGTGGCAATTAAATAACGAGATTTATTTTTTCCGGCTTTCCTGTAAATTTAGCAACATTGCAGGCTATGTCATATTAATTTGTCATATTCCCTCCATCCACCGTTAAAATTTCAAGATAATCAGGCAAACCATTTTGATAACCCTTTATGCACGGGTGAGAAGAAAAAGGGCTGAAATGTGATGGATTCTCCTTAAAGACAACGCGCCGGAACAAAACGCCCTGTCCGGCAAGACATTTTTGACGAAATACAAAATCACCGTTTTGGTACATCACCCGTACTCACTTGACCTAGTGCCATGTGACTTGCTTTAATTCCCAAATTGTAATTCTGTCCTTGAAATTTGTGACGTCAAGTTGATAATCTGTTACTCATTTCAAAGTAAATATTTTCGTTTAAAAACACAGATGGTGCCAGTAGTTAATACGCGCTGGTATATTTCTTGTTTGACATTTCGTCCACTTTATAATTATTACTCCTATTTTTACCATAAACAAACACAGGACAAACACCGAAATACACGCTGCTACTAAAATCATATGTAAACAAGCAAAGGGCTGTCATGAACATGTGGATTTAGGCGCTGAAGTTCGTTGCAGATGTCACCATCGAGTTGACGTTATAAGCGCGCCATGATAAGAAAATTTGAATAGGGATGAAATTTTTTAAAATTCATATCTTATGTGATGCATACATTTTTTTACTCAAAGTTAGATATTCAGAGTCCTACTGGTCTGTACTAATGTAAAAAAATATTTTTAAAAAATGTCGAAATACCCCATTCGAACACCTCTCGAGCCGGTCCTGATTAATGCTGTCGCTGTCACACATTTTATTTTAGCCTTGTCAGCAAATGTGTACGTACATTTACAAAGATAAAATCGATATAACTTATGTTATTGGGCTTCCAAAATTACAATGCGCCACTGGTGGCAGATTTCTGAACTGAGTGAAGTGTACATGTACAAAGGAGGTTCAGGAATTGTATTTACTTGTATACGAATTTTAATACGCTTTTATCTTCGGCTATTATTGTTTTATTCTTATTAGGATCTGAATTACTGCTAATATAACAGGTAAGTTTTTGATTTTTAAAAAATTAATGAACAAATTAGGAGATATGCAATTTATAGGTTAAAGTTACGATGGAGTTTTCTCCGAAAATATTTACCACATAATATTATGTGGCCACTATTTATTACTTGCTGGCCTTCCACCATATTTCTAGATGATACACTACAATTCCCAAATCTACAAATAGTATCTAACTCTAAGCAAAGAAAATTGTTCATTATGAAAGAAAAACAATTAAATAAAAGTAAAGCTATGTAAATAGAAATTAATATATGTATAACTACGGCAATGAAATACAATCTAAATAAAGGAAATCAAATGTTTTTTTTTTATTAAAAAAAACTAATATACTGTTAATTAAAATATGACTAAAATACTCTTAACCTACAAATAGCAAATACTTACTAAAATTAACCCTATTAACTAAAATATTATTAAAACTATCACTAAATTGTTACTACAAGAAAGATCAAACTCAATTCTACCGAAATTAACAAAAAAAAAACACTATACTAAATCCGAAATTAAATTAAAAACTACGAAAATTAGTCTCACACCAAATGTACTCTTATGGAAGCCAGCGAAAAATGTACCATTCGTTTGAATTTTGACGTTTGACGTCAGCGCCATCTCTTGATAATTTGGAAGCCCAATAGATAATTAAACTTTGTCTTCAAAATTTATCGCCTAAAAATTTAGTGATATAATACATGGTTGTGATGGCCATCATGGCAGTCTGGTCAATTTGCAATCAATTGATGCTGGACATCTTTACTTGACAAATAGCCCTTGCCTCTTCCATGTTCACCATTCATGTCGTAAATACAAGCTTTTTTATTTATTCCCGCATCAGTTTTTTTTTGTTCGCTTTATTACCGAATCACATCGATCAATTTAAATTCAAAAGAGAGGACATTCAGAGATTACCACTTGAAAATGACAAAACTTTTATTGATAAATTGGATTGTTTTCTTGGGAAATTAGCAGTAAGTGGAAAAGTGGATGTTTAACTACTTAAAAGATAAAAGCTGAAACAAACAATTGTTCCAGTGACAAATGAAAATCTCTGTCAACTTTAAAACAAACTCTTGACAATTTCACAATTCGCTAAATGTACGTCTGTTGCCAACATTGTTGACATTAGAAAAGAATAAAAGAGAAAAAGTACTTACTCTGTTGTCTCGGAAAACCACTGCACTGTTCACATTGTCGTCGCGTCTTTCGTCTTCCATGCCTGTTAAAGTATTACCATGACAACTTCACCAGTGTGTGTTAAACTAGCATGGCCAGTTTATCAAGGACTCTGGAAATATGATAGCGAATGGGGCGGATCTATTACACTTATAAGTTATAAACAGTTTGAAATTAAGTCTAAATTTTCTTAAAAAATTAATAAGAGTTTTGTTCACTTATACTCCATTTAGATACTTGTTTGCAATGAAACGAGATAAGCCATAAGTATTTGATGTTCTGAACTCTTACTGATTAGATTTTCTTATCTTGTTGACATGTTATTCTGGGACAATATAATTTCACTATAAGTATCAGCTAATTAATTCATTAACTACAAATGAATATTTAAAATGTCAATGCCTTCCTAATCAAAAAAGTAATAAAGATTACAGTGGCGCACTAAGAGGGGGTAGGGGGGGGATTTGGTTACAAAATATCTAAGCAAAAGACAAAAAAATCACTGTCACCGCAACCTAGCTATTCTACCAAAAATATTAGATATGCACAATATATTCGGTCATTATTTGGTATTCGGCAAATTCGGCCACTTTTTATTTACTCGGTTATAGCCGAATTATTCAGTTAAGTTCGGTGTTCGATTGTTTAGCTAAAATTGTATTCGGCGCATCACTGTAAAATATCCTATAATGAAAATTGTAAACTATTTTTATAAATAAACAATATAAATGAAAACCGAAACACAGAAAATAGTATAAAACACTCGTTACAGAAAGCTATTCAAGAAGCGCTCGGACGTTCGCCCACTCGTGTCGAAATTTCTAAATCGTGCTAGAATAGATTGCCTTCTGTAATTGGGTTATTTAATATTTAATATATGTAGTACTTATAAAAAAATACAATTTTTGTCCTTTTTATAGTGCGCCCCCTATCCAAATTCCTGGGTGCGCCACTGAAAGATTATTATAAAAGTTAAAAAAAAAAAATTGTATCTATAATTGTAAACATATTTGCAGAATTCATTTTGTATTGCCAATTATAGTATTAATCCACAAACTGAACGTCCGTACCAATGTACAATTAGTTCGTTCAATCAAATTAATTTCATGAATTCGTTTCGAATTATTGAATGACTCATTCATAATGTTCTGCAAAAATATTTAAAAACAAGCCTACATATTAGTACGTTTATTACATTTATTTGAAAGTGAAAAATATAAGTAAAATTAAAATATTACAATCTTACTTAAAAAAATATAAGTGAAAGTATTACTAATTTGATACTTACGTCACTACGTCAGGCATGTAAGTCTACGGCCTGCTGCCTATATCTACCGATATCGAAGAAAGAACGTAATTTTTGATGTTTCCAGATTTTTATTGATAAATACATACTGCAGTCTCTATAGAATACAAAATAAAACAAAACTAATTTTAACCTTTTGCCTGTAGACATGTCTATCTCATCATGTTTTGTTTGATCTAGTGAAAAAGAAAGTAACTATGTAGTTTTTAAATTCGATCGACGCCAAATATTTCGAATTTTAAAATGGCACCAAAGTGACCCCTGTATGCACTCTCCACGCCAGCAAGCAGATTGTGGCACACACAGAAATGAGTATTATGCCGTGATGATATATTATTATTTTATTTGTTTTAATAATATTCAATACACATTGGTTAATCGGAAATGATTTTTTTTGCGAATGCCGTTTTTAATAAAAACATAAAATAATTTATTTACGAAATATACATAAAATGTACTGAAAATGATATAATAAACGGAAAAAAGGAATACGTAATACCATAAATAAAATCTTTCAATTTAATCCTTCGAGCATATACTGACTAGAGAAGTAATTCCCTATGCCAACATGCCAACGCATATCATGTTGTGATCGGAAGATATGCCGACGGGATTTGCGTGGCTGGAAGTCATGGTGTTTTGCGGGCAGCGTTTTGTTGTGTTATATGTCACTACTTGTCATTTTACTGTAACCTAAACCATTTTTGCGTGTAGTTTGTGAGTGTATTTCGAAGTATATATTTATTTTGTGAATTTGTGTATCATCTTTTCATATTGCAATATGGTTTTTATTAGGCTTCCAAAATTACAATGCGTCACTGGTGGCAGATTTCTGAACTGAGTGAAGTGTACATGTACAAAGGAGGTTGTTTTATTCAGGGATTGTATTTACTTGTATACGAATTTTAATACGCTTTTATCTTCGGCTATTATTGTTTTATTCTTAGTAGGATCTGTATTACTGCTAATATAACAGGTAAGTTTTTGATTTTTAAAAAATTAAAGAAGAAATTAGGAGATATGCAATTTATAGGTTAAAGTTACGATGGAGTTTTCTCCGAAAATATTTACCACATAATATTATGTGGCTACTATTTATTACTTGCTGGTCTTCCACCATATTTCTAGATGATACACTACAATTCCCAAATCTACAAATAGTATCTAAATCTAAATAAAGAAAATTGTTCATTATGAAAGAAAAACAATTAAATAAAAATAAAGCTATGTAGATAGAAATTAATATATGTACAACTACAGCAATGAAATACAATCTAAATAAAGGAAATCAAATGTTTTTTATTTAAAAAAAAACTAATATACTGTTAATTAAAATATGACTAAAATACTCTTAACCTACAAATACTTACTAAAATTAACCCTATTAACTAAAATATTATTAAAACTATCACTAAATTGTTACTACAAGAAAGATCAAACTCAATTCTACCGAAATTAACAAAAAAACACTATACTAAATCCGAAATTAAATTAAAAACTACGAAAATTAGTCTCACACCAATTGTACTCTTATGGAAGCCAGCGAAAAATGTACCATTCGTTTGAATTTTGACGTTTGATGTCAGCGCCATCTCTTGATAATTTGGAAGCCCGATTCTGTTGGGTCAAATTTCAATGAAAAATACAAACAAAGTATGGAAAAATCGTTTCATGTATAAGTAATTGGGATTTTTTTAATATTAATATAATAAACAAAGACTAACTTTTAGGTTTCCTGCTAATAATGAGGTAAGAGAATAGACTGAAATTTATTGAAAATAAAGATAATTTACCTATTTTAAAGGCAACAATTAGGTATTACCTCGTAAAAAGGTAGTACAAATCTTACAATAATACGCAGCCCGCAATACACCATGGCTTCCATTCCCAAAAATCTCCCTTACGCATATCGTCCGATCACAACAAACACAGTAAGGCGGCCTCTAGTCAGTATATGCTCGAAGATTTAATCATTCATAGTGTGCAGACAATAAAAATGAATGTAAAATAATACAGGTATGTAATTATGTATATATGTACAAGAAGATAAGATATGGATAATATATCGTGGGTGACCTGGCGATTACTGATGGCGGCGCTGCGTTGTGTTTACAACATGGCGGCTCTAAAAGTTCATTCACAAATCGAAATTAGTTTTATTTAGTTTTATGTTTTAAGTTTTTGTTTTAAGAACAATGGAGTCATGTTATCTTACGTAGCCATTCACAAATCAGTATTTAGTTTTCGTTTTAACATAGAAGCTTGCAAACTCCAAACTTATGTTTTAGTTTTACATTTAGAAATTGATCAGTAGCAAGAAGCCTAGAATTATGTAGCGATATATACTTGTCTCTTTCTATCAGCTGTCAAGTCAATCATAACCAAATTCAGTTTTGTAGTTATTACTTTCAGAATGAATACTAGAAAGATTTTATTATGTACCTCCACAATTTTATTAATAAAATTGTTTATTATGTTTATAAATAAGAAAAATGAAGGAGATGTTGGGTAAGACCCATAAATAATATAATACTTGTATTACCGATCGTTTTATAATTTGTTCACTAGATGTCACTACTAACTAAAACCGAAAACTGAGCGTTATTTGTGAATGCTATGCTATTCCACGTAACTTAAAATATAGAACCTAACTCAAGAACTAATTTCGAATTGTGAATGAGGCTTAATGGGTCCATAAACCATAACAAAAAATAATAAAATGTACACTTTATCCTTAAAGTATTACTCAATAAATAACGATTAAGATAAAAAAAACATTTTTTTAAATTTATTTCTAGTGTCACAGGTGACGTCACACTATTGGTATCTTTCTCGCGCAGCCTACTACAGAAAGTGGTGTGAGAAAGATAGCTATAGGTTTCTTTAAAAAATCAAATGCTGTTATACAAAAAACAATTAAAAAAATGGTTTATGGCCCCATTGTTATTGGGATATTCCACTACGTAGAGATGGCGCTGTGCGCCAACGTCAAACCTTCGATAAGGGAGCACTTTTGGTTAACTTCCATGAGCGTATCATTACTATCAGTAGTTTTTCTTTGATTTTTCTTGTATTTTGACTTTTCTTTCAGTGTTTATTATTATTTTTGGTAGAGTATATGTCATATGTCCTTGTTTCCTGTTCTATTAGTTGTAGCAGTAGATTAATTATTATTTTTCATTATAAATATTTTAGTTAGTAGTTGTTAGGTTATGTTCACAGTTTAGTTTTTTCTTAGGCTCAGTTTTAGAATAAATATTAGATTATAGTAGATTAATTAATATTAGTTCTATTATCTGTTTTCCACTATATAAACTGTGCCGATTATTTAAAACATACGAATAAAATAAAATTGCTCCCTTGTTTTAGTTCTAAATTTTGCCATCAGGTTCGCATTCTTATTTACATGTCTTGGACTGCTATACACAAATAATTGCAATATTGCATAATTAATACCTTATTTACTCCAATAACTTTTAATAAATAACATTTGTTTGTATTCGTCGTGGCATCGAATTAAGTAATATTTCGATGATTTTAAAGTTACTTTTGTGAATGTATTTCCTAAAATTTTAATTTTTTCATCCACCACTCTGCATTTTTGAAGATAGAATAACGCGTTTTAAAAATTTTAATTCGGCATGAAAATCGTATATGTTTATTACACGATTTTTACCGATGGGCGGTTTGAGAGTTACTAACAACTTAAACTCACATGAAATTCTTCTAATATTTGAAAATTGGCAAAAAAATAAGCAATAATACGTAGATAATACGTGTGGAAGTGTTTAACGACAAAAAGAGAAATAGGTCGATTTACGGATACTTTTTAAATTATTGCATAATTTCATCTAAGTTTAAGTTGTTTTGCTCATCAGAAAAAATCGTGTAATACATAATACGAAAAAGAATTTCATGCCGAATTCAAATTTTTAAACCGCGTTATCCTATCTTTAATTTAAACACGTCAGACTGGTGGATTACAAAATAAAACATAACTAACAGTGTAGGGTTCCAAAATTACATAATATTTTATATTTGTTTCTATAAAATAATGAATATATTCGTGTTCGATCGGTGTGATCTCCATCTTATATAAAAAAAAATTGTAACTTGTAATAGGGTTAAATTAAACTCGAGAAAATCTATTTTTAATACGAAATATTCAATTTTCAATAACTTTAAAGTCAAAATCAAAATTTCAAACCAAATGTTTAACCATAATAATAACTACGTTCCACATAAAATACTATTATGTTTTAACAAACAATTCCAGGTTCACAACTTCGTCGCTTATTGGCTACGAATTATTTTTAGTCACGAAAATCTCTTCTTGTTTTTATCACCCATTTTTAGCGGAAATTAATTATTAATAGATTTTGATTTTGCGTGGCATTTTATATTATTATAGGTAATATAAAGGTTACCTGTAAACTTAACGTACAATAGGCTATTCTACGATATTTTTTTTATTTTTATCTTGAACTACATAAGTATGTAAAACAAAATGTGAAAGTCTGAGTTTAAAATTCCTCCAAAAAAGCGAGATATTAAGGTATGAATTTTAAATAGCATTTGCGACGTAGGTAGTGTGAGTATACAAGAAGTAAATTAGGGTGACCAGATCTTAGATCACGAAAGGAGGACACAGCAGACAAAAAAAGGATGATTTTTAGTAGAAAAGGATGACAAAATAATAATAATAATAGCAAAAAACAAACATATATTTTATTAAACACTTGAAAAGAAATAAAAAATAACATTTATTTGAAATTAACAACAATTTAGCTGGTCGACAGCGCGAGTACCGAGACTCAACGAACAAATCCGATTCTTATTAGACGGCAATGCGTGCGACGAATTCAGCACGTGCAAGTGCGAAAAAAAGTTGTGTTCTAGTACTGTGAGGTAAAAACGATTTTTTTTCATTATTTCGTGAAAAAGCCGGACGTAAGTAAAAGCCGGCCGGACATTCATATTTTTGTTAAAAAGCCGGACAAGTCCGGCTTTATCCGGACGTCTGGTCACCCTAAGTAAACAAACAGTGGTTCACAGACTTACAAAAAAATGTTGAACAAACTACAAAATAATGTATATTTGAATTGTAATATTATATTTTATTATTAGAGAAAGAAAATATATTATTGCAATTAATTTATTTTACTTTTTTTTTATTTTACAAAAACATTTTGACATTTTCGAAGTTAATAGCGCATGGCGATTCACGATTTTAAACAAATTTCAAAGGAGTGAAGCAGATAATTAGATCAACAAACATGCGAAGACAAGAAAATCACCCGAGCAGCATCCGAACATATCCGACACACCCGAATAATTATATTCTCAATTGAAGCGAAGGGAGGAGCGGAGCTCCATACAGAACGAGTTCATACTTGAATCCTATTTGCTTAAACACGCGTGCACATGTCCTTCGTCATCAAAAGTAAAACTCCCTGTAGTTTTTAGAGGGAGTAATTAAAAAAAAAAAAAAAATAGTTGGTATTTTCCATATCGTTTAACTGTTATATGTTCATATTTTTGATAAACTTTTACTCTTTTCGATTACGGTGGAACAGCCTATCGTAATAAAAAGTAGAACTTCAGTACCTTGATACATAAATAACTATTCTTTAACTTTTCAAATGCATAATGACTCCCAACTTTCAACATTATTAAAATTACTTTTTACATTTTGCGTGTCATTACGATACGCATTTTTTTGTTTTAGAAGGTTGGTACTAAATGACATTTACTTAACCCTTTTTTACGTAATTTATTTTTAGTTAATTGATTTTTTAGGAAGTAGATTGTTTACAGTGAGCCTGAGCTATATTACGTAGCTCAGGCGGAGTGCAATTGATTTCATCGTCCATGGTTACACTAAATTCACTTAAATTTGTTACAAATTTTTCAATTTTCAATTCACTTAAATTTGTTCGTAAATATGAAATGATATTAACCTTTAAATAATAATTGAATGTTGTCAATTCAGTGTTACCAACTACAACATTTCACTTACAAATTTCCCTAAATTAACTCGGTTTAATATTAGCAATTTTTTAAAAATATTTTAGTATGTAGAAGGCGCAAAATAATAAAAAATAGTATAAAGAACTCATTTAATAAGACTTTTTTCGCACTTGTCAATTAGAAAACTCGCCAAGGCTCGTTTTGTAAATTTTGACGCTTGCGAAAAAAACATGTCTTATAAAACTTGTTCTTTAATATACAATTTTAAAAGACCCCACTGTGCACGGTGTGCTACAAACATAATTTATTGTACACTCGTAGTCGTAAGATTAAATAAATAAATACTTATTTTTTCACGTTCACATCAATAAAGCAAATGCGAGAGTATTGCGTATGTTTTGGTGAATGTATTTGTTTAGACTTTCATGTTTTAATACCGCTAGGAAGCAATAAAAATTAATCGATTTTGTAACTTATGTGCTAGTGTTATTTCAAAGTTCCATTATTTGTTTAGCTGAGTAAATCCGGCTTTATAATTCACTTGTAGTTGTAATGTTGACAAAACCGAATATAGCCATCCCAAATTCTTCCAGAATGCAAATTAATTTCGTCGAAATCAGGCGGTTGTTTTTTTTATTTGGAAAACGGCACTTTCATTTTTTATTTCCACATCACGTTATTGTGTCAAAGGGTACGACTCGAATATACTTTACATTTACATGTATATGTAGTTTAGGAATTTACATATGTAAAAATTGGTGATGTCTGAAATTTTGGAATTTAAATAAAAGGAAAGATTCAATGGTACGACTTGTTGTCTGGGGTTTATATGATTTAATTTGTAAGGACGAAATATGGTAATACATATTTACAATGATCTACATTAAATACATTTCTAGTTCGTAAAACTACACACATACAAAAATACTTATATAAGTAATACTGCTAGGTTTTATTATTATTAAACAATATAAAATCCTTTACTATAGTGCCAAGACAATCATACATTTATGGTGACAATTGCTTCTTAAATATAAAATAAATACTTAATATATAATTTCTTACCTTAAAAATGGATGAGCTAAATTAAATCAATAAATAACGTAAGCTTAAATAACAAATGAAATTAATTTACTTTTATAATTAACTGCAGAAAATTGTTTCATTGATAGAGATAAATGTATTCAATTATCGAATGAGGAATTAAATATTTTAAGCACAATTTCCTTTGTAATTATTAGTAGTCTGCAATGGATTGATTAAAAGGCATAGATACAAATTATTTTAATGGGGTTACTGTTATACTACGGATTACGGGATGTATTTTTTTTATTTCGATTAATCGAGAAACATAGTGTATTTCGATAAAATTCATTTACTGAAAACAGCTTTATAGTAGTATTCTTAATTTGGAAACAACTACTATATTTGAAAGTAAATATTAAATAATGCGAACTTTATTTAATATTTTTATATCCTTTGGCATGTTGCCTAAAATATAGATATATCATTTTATTAAGAAATAAAAGGTAAACATATTGTAATAATACAGGTAATGTTTAAGAAGTATGTAGGTATAAAATTTATTGAAAAGATACAACATATTATTGATCCTAAGCTTAATAAAGACTATTAGGTAGAATCATGCAAAAAATATACACGGTGGCAACGAATAATTGGGCAATAGCAACTGGGCGATGATCAACTGAGCGATGTACAATTGGGCGAAAGCAAAGTGAGCGCCGGATATCTAGGCAATAAAATAATAGTTGTTTAGAGTTACAAAATTGTACGTCAAGTTATATTATGTTTTGAAAAATCAGAGCGTCACTTTTTACTATTTTTACTCACAACTGTATAAATATTGTTTGTTTACATCTTAGGGATCATGGGGGAAAGTTAAACATTACGTCCGCCGGGCTTTTTCTCAAATTTACCGCCCGCCGGGCTGTAAAATACCAAAACGGCCGGTAATCATACTAACCTTTTTTAAAAATTATAAGTACCTATTCATTTAATTATTTATAATATAAACCGTAAAATAAAGGGACAGATGCACAATACTACACCGTAACTGTAACATGGCGACGTAGGTATGCCATGCTTCATCTAGATTTCTATAATGCCGACTTCCTGGAGGTTTCCTGTGTGTGTTTAAAAAACAATATTTTCATGAATTATTCTACTTCTTTCGGACTCATAATTATAGTCTATTGAATTTGGAACTCAATAATTAAAAAAAAAAATATGAAACACTTTCAATTGCGGACTGTAATAAGTAATAATATTAATTTTCTTATTTTCAAATTAATTAAAGTAAAATTAATAATTACAATATTTATAAAAATTACCTCCATTTTTAGCGCGTTTGAAGAAATGCTCGACTTTATTGAAGTTTGAAGTCTAATATCTGAAGTCATACCTGTCAAAGATTGCATCGCAGAAACATTAAAGAGTTATTGCAGCTTCAACGCAAAAATAACGTGCACTTTAAAGTCACGTGACAGCTCGAGTGCGCATGCGTACTAATAAGGTTCACGTTATATGAATAAGGAGACACGTTATGTGCAGTGAAATAGCGAGCGTGTAACGTCACACGTTCTGTATCTTTTGAGGTTATGTTTCGGTGAAAAGTGTGGATGTAACTTCGTTTGTATTGCTTTTAGCGTTAACGTTAGCGTGAATACACTAATTAATTGCGGTAAACATTGAAATTGAAAGTCCTTTATTTCTAAAATAAAGTGTTTTCTACATAAGGTTAACGATTACGTTCTTTCATCATAGAAGTTGCAATAACTCTCTAGTATCTAAAGCTTTTGTTACTAACTGGATATCTAGATTTGGCTGTCCATCCGTCATTACAACAGATAGAGGAAAGCAATTTAAATCCGCTTTATTTAAAAATTTATTATCAACATTAGGTACGCACCATATAAAAACAACAGCTTATCATCCACAATCAAACGAAATGATTGAAAGATTTCCTAGGCAACCTAAAACTTCTCTTAAAACTTACAACAATATTGCAACTTCTAAGATGAAAGAACGTAAACGTTAACCTTACGTAAAAAACACTTTATTTTAGAAATAAAGGACTTTCAATTTCAATGTTTACTGCATTTAATTAGTGTATTCACGCTAACGTTAACGATAAAAGCAACACAAACGAGGTTACATCTACACTTTTCACGGAAACATAACCTAAAAAGATACAGAACGTGTGACGTTAAACGCTCGCTATTCCATTGCACATAACGTTTCTCCTTATTCATATAACAACGTGAACCTTATTAGTACGCATGCGCACTCGGGCTGT
The DNA here is from genome assembly GCA_943142095.1 of Ophonus ardosiacus. Taxonomy (NCBI): domain Eukaryota; kingdom Metazoa; phylum Arthropoda; class Insecta; order Coleoptera; family Carabidae; genus Ophonus; species Ophonus ardosiacus. The sequence goes on from OW964824.1 coordinate 43,923,723, forward strand.
CACGTGACTTTAAAGTGCACGTTATTTTTGCGTTGAAGCTGCAATAACTCTCCAATCCTTCAGAATGGTTTATAATGTGTTATCTCGACATCTGATCACATGTTTATATTTTATAATTTTATTTTTGGTACTTGGCGTTGGTAGCCATTAACTTTTTGTTGTTGATATTGATATTCTGAATTCTAATGTTATACAGGTGTCTCTTAAATAGGGGGACATGGCTTAACTACAGATTCCTGAGGCTAAAATAAGACGATTTAACTAAACTTGCTTCTACCGTAAAGTGTACCATTTAGCCGGAATTCTGCTTCAAAGTTCTTCGAAAAAAAAAATTAATTTTGCTTGTAATAACAGAACGCTTTATACGATTTGGATGAAATTTGGTATGACAATTCATATGGTTATAAGCCATCTTTTAAGGTGATACTTGTTATTATTAGTGAACCACTAGTGTATGAAACTTAGGTGTCCCAACATTGACACAACCGTAACAGATATCACAAATTAAACAGAGAGAGAATAGTTTACTATTGAATGTACCTTTCTCAAAAAAAAAAATAATAATTTTATGTTATCGGCGTGACCATTAAAAGGTTACGGTCTAATCAATGTTGGGACACCTAAGTTTCATAGACTAGTGGTTCACTAATAATAACAAGTATCTCCTTAAAAGATGACATAACCATATGAACTGTCATACCAAATTTCATCCAAATCGTATAAAGCGTTCTGTTATTACAAGCAATATTATTTTTTTTTCGAAGAACTTTGAAGCAGAATTTCGGCTAAATGGTACACTTTCCGGTAGAAGCAAGTTTAGTTAAATCGTCTTATTTTAGCCTCAGGAATCTGTGGTTAAGCCATGTCCCCCTATTTAAGAGACACCTTGTATATTACCTTCCGTCACTTGTAGGTAAGGAAGGTATTGTTTTTGGTCAAAAAATTCGATGGTGAGGTTTTAATAAATAAGCACGTTTTAAGATGACTAGAATACGATTTTACTAGTTTTATGTTGATATCTGTGTGTGTGTGTGTGTGTGTGTGTGTGTGTGTGTGTGTGTGTGTGTGTGTGTGTGTGTGTGAGTGTCTGTGTGTGTGACAAATTTTTCTCCAACGATAACTCCAAAACTACAAATCTAAAAATTATGATTCTTTCGTATTCCTCTTTTTTACAACCACACGAAGAGCTGATTAGATTTTGGTTATAAATAATCAACTGGAAGTAACATTATTTGAAATTTTTAACAGTTTTTTTTTGAAAAAACGCAGTTAAATATCATTTTTCGACATTTTATGCGAATCAGTACGAAAGAATATCTTATGCTCTATACGGTTTGATTATACATTTTCCTTCATATTCAATACATACAGAGTTATAGAGAGATTAAGAGAGATTAAAAATCAGTCACCTTTGCTAAAATTATGGAAACAGCAGATATATTCAAAAAATTCTAATTGACAGATGTCAGTCTCAAGTGCAAAATCAAAGTGGAAAGTATAAGATTAGAAAGATTACACTTGCAGTTACGAGGCCAAAGGGAAGATGGAAGGACTATGTAGCACAAGATTTGAGAGAGGAAGAATTGTGTGAAGAAGATGCGTTGGACAGGAATGAGTAGAAGAGAAGAGTAAGAAACAGCGACCCTTAATAAAATAGGGAAAAGCTGAAGAAGCCTTTCAGCTCTTCCTATGAATGTCCAATTAAAGAATACCTAGTTAAACAGGTCTCAAATCTTATTCTTTTTGAGAAATCATCCCTCCATTATGCACACACACATCCACACACACACACACACACACACACACACACAAACATCATTGTAAAAATATTAAAATCGGATTCTATGGTCCTTAAGATGTGCTTATTCACTAAAGTATGCGAGTTTTGGCTTGCATCCGATACCTCTCTTAGCGGGAGATAATGCAAAAACAGTTTTGTAAGCAATTTTAATTCTGAACAACTTTGCACTCTATGTTCACCATTAGTGAAGCCGCGAGACGAGAAACGACGAGAAACAATCCCCTCTCGTCTCGTCATATTTTTTCTTGCCTTCTCTCGCTCTCGACTCGAGAGTCTCGAATATCTCGAATTTATAATTAGCAATTGTAAATAAATTAACATCACAAGCAATGGAAATCATAAACGAGTACCATTGATTGAAATATTATTTTACTAAATATATAAAGTATGTCCACGGATCGAGTTACAAAGAGGAAAAACTTTTTTATTTTTTATTTTGCAAAAAAATGTATTCTTGATAAAAGTTTTTGCATATCCCGAAACGGCCATTTCAGTTTTAACATTTTCAAATTTTCTTTTAGTTTCAGAAAAAAATCGAAAATTGATCTAAGTTCCAGAAAATAAATTTGGGTTGTCATGGTAGTATCTTGGTTTTTTTACATCCAGTATGGAACCAGTTGATAGGAATTCTTTTGACAACGATTATGGTTGATTTTCCTAACTGACAGTTCATGAAAATAAATAAATAACGGCAATTACCATGTTACCATAAGTTTGCGTTGTCATGGTAATTGCCGTTATTTATTTATTTTTATTAACTATCATTTAGGAAAATCAATCATAATCGTTGTCAAAAGACGAACGAGTTTACGTAATTCAATGTTATGGCAAAGGTAATAAAGCGATCCGTCGTGTTGTCGAAGAACTTAATCAAAAGTTTCCGGATATTTACATCTCAAATAGAAGTGCACGAAAATTGGTCAAAAAATCCTATCAACTGGTTCCATACTGGATATAAAAAAACCAAGATAGTACCATGACAACGCAAATTTATTTTTTGGGAGAATAATTTTCAACTAAACGACCAATTTTCGATTTTTATCTGAAACTAAAAGAAAATTTGAAAATGTTAAAATTGAATTGGCCGTTTCGGGACATGCAAAAACTATTGTCAAGAATACATTTTTTTTTTGTAAAATAAAAAATAAAAAAGTTTTTCCTCTTTGGAACTCGATCCGTGGACATACTGTATATACACAATAGGTTTATAACGTTCTACGACGTCTACTAAGTCTGGTATTTAAATAGTAAGTAAAAAATACTCAATAATATCATGGCTTATTAGCTGTTGCGACAATCAGCTCTGTTCCCAATATTGGTAATAATGATAATACGAGTATATTCGTATAGAACGTGCACTTGGACGTGGCATGGAGAGTATACCATAGGACTAACTTTTGTGCATTTTCTTTTACTAAAACCCAATAAATCTAAAATGAATAAATAAATAAATAAATAAGAATGTAATTGAAGAGTCAATTAAAATATTTATTTATTCCAATTAATATTTTATATATTTTTATTAGATATATTTGTATAATACAAATAAATCGTACAATCGAGATCTCGAATTTCTATTTTTGTCTCGAGCAAATCTCGAGGGCATTACTCTCGTCTCGTCTTGAAATATCGAGACGAGAATAAGGTGAATCTCGTCTCGAAAATTCGAGAAATTCGAGACGAGATCTCGAAAAGGCGAGATCTCGCGGCATCACTATTCACCATTAGCCGCCACCCCCCTGAGTAGCGTGCCAAATGATTTAAGTCGGTAGAAATATACACAATGACAGAAGCGTATTTTAATATGTATTATTATACGAATGCAATGTTAGTTACACAAAATATTGAAAATATAGATAATACGAGTATATTCGTATAGAACGTGCACTTGGACGTGGCATGGAGAGTATACCATAGGACTAACTTTTGTGCATTTTCTTTTACTAAAACCCAATAAATCTAAAATGAATAAATAAATAAATAAATAAGAATGTAATTGAAGAGTCAATTAAAATATTTATTTATTCCAATTAATATTTTATATATTTTTATTAGATATATTTGTATAATACAAATAAATCGTACAATCGAGATCTCGAATTTCTATTTTTGTCTCGAGCAAATCTCGAGGGCATTACTCTCGTCTCGTCTTGAAATATCGAGACGAGAATAAGGTGAATCTCGTCTCGAAAATTCGAGAAATTCGAGACGAGATCTCGAAAAGGCGAGATCTCGCGGCATCACTATTCACCATTAGCCGCCACCCCCCCTGAGTAGCGTGCCAAATGATTTAAGTCGGTAGAAATATACACAATGACAGAAGCGTATTTTAATATGTATTATTATACGAATGCAATGTTAGTTACACAAAATATTGAAAATATAGATCAAAAATAAAAGCCATGACTCAAAATATACGTACAAAACTGCTTAATCACGAGAAAAATGTTTTTATAATTTCATGTGTAAAATTTTATGCTGAATTTAATGGTAAAATTTAAAATAAAATCTAGAACACGATTAACTGGGCGAACGGGTGTAACTATGCATTCCCATGATATCCTTCGTAATATCATATATTTTTATATACTAAATTATTTCTTACGTGAGTAAATATTTAAATTGAAATATGACAGTCACCAGTTTGTTATGAATGCATATCGGCGGTTTAAAGAAACACACACATGAGTCGCCCGGCTTTGAAATTCTAGAAGAAAATTTTCAAGCTTATAAAGTTTTCAAAGACATTGGGCCGAATTCAGCACTCTTCTTTAACTGATGAAGCTTATCTAAAAATAACAAAATAAAGATAGATCTATGTAATAATACATTAATAAGAAAAGGATGCAAGCTATTTTCATAGTAACTACAGACGATCACTAAGCTAAAGAAAAGTGCTGAATTCGGCCTATTGTATATAAATTTTGTAGTAACCCCATCTGAAATTTATTTGTATCCAGATATAATAAATAATAAAAATACTGACGTGCGTTGATTTCTAATCTATTACATTGGTTCCAAATACAAACTTAATGCAGATATGTTGTACATTGAGGTCCATATACGTATATATTCACAAGAAAGCGTGAGTTTCCCCATGCTGTTTTTTCATTTTTTATTCTTTATAACATTTATCCACAATACTTAACACTGAACACAATTTTAATTAATAATGGACGTATATGACATAATTTATTCGTCGAACTGTTCCGGGTCAGGAGTGGGATCACGTAAAAGTGAAAACAATATTGTGATTATCGAGAAGTGAAAACGATATTCGTTTCCTTAGCGATCACGTAAAATTAGTCACTCACTACGTTTTTAACTTCGGTTATTGCCGTAAAGTGACTACGTTTTGTGAAAACGATATCGTTTATAGACGAATGTTTTGTATTAAATAGTAGTTTTGACAAATAATTTATTTGAATGTCATTAAAAATTTTAACCTAATGTCAAAAAGTATTATTCTCTCCTTTCGTTTTTATTTCGTTCATAATAGCAATGCTGTAAAAATTGAAGAAGGATACAAGTTAAATGATCAATTAGTTACATATGCCATGTATCATCTAATTTTATTGCTTTTGATATTCCAGAAGAAAAATTTATGAAGTAAACAAAAATATTTCTAAATATATAATTAAAACTTTAAGAGACCATTTAAGACTGCCAGTAGACAAGATTGTTATTTTAAAGTAATCTAGTTTTTATTACGTTTTGTATTTCAAGTAAGTAAAGTATGGATGGGCCACATTTAAATAACGGCGCATAATCTTCGGGCAGGCTGCGGAAAATGATCAATTCATAAATTTTAATTTTGTGTAAAAACTAGAAAATATTAATCACAAAACACAAGCTAGAATCGTTATCCCTGTTGCTTTGCAGAATGCAATAGTTATTAAAATTTCCTTTCTTGGATTTATTCTTGTGATCAATATTCTTGGGCTGGAATCAAAATATGCTTTGTTGTAATCAACACTTTTAAAGTTACTAGAATATCAACAATGACAGAAAATATTTCTTTTAGGTAGTTCTTTCTACTATAACTAAGAAAATATCTAATAAACAAGATTTTAATTTTCTATTATAATTTTCAAAAGAATAAAAATATAGCTTAGCTATAGTAAATCATACTCATTTGGTTCTTTGCAACATTCATGAATTTTTCGTAGATTCATTCCTGTAATCAATATTCGTTTTATAATTTTTTTATTTTATTATAGTTATTTCATTTTCGCCTTGCTAAAAAATACCTTTCAAATTTGATATATTGATTTATTTTTAAATCATTTATAATGACATTTCTTTCCAAAACGTCAAATTTAACTCACTGCTCACTACATTTTTTTACTTAAATGTAAGTAATTGGAAAAAGATATACCTATACCCAAATGTATGAAATAAAAAGGGACGTAAGATACGACTATCGTTTTCACATGCTTTGAGAGTGTCGACTAGAATTCACATTTTTTTCGGTCCAAAACGATATCGTTTTCGGTTTTCACTATTTACGTAATCACATTTTCACTTGTCGACAGTCGCAATGTCGTTTTCACGTTACATGATCCCACTCCAGATGTCATGAACTGAAAACTCATATTTTACATAATTTTGTTATTTTCCGGCTACTCGTTTTTTATTTTATTTGTAATGCAGAAATTTGTTATAAATGCCCGCGTTCAGCACGACACAGCGCTGAGTGCCGAAGATTTCCGAACGCAATGAATGGACCAATCGCATTCGTTCTTTCATTGCGTTCGGGAAACTCCAGCTGGCAGCGCTGGGCGTGCTGAACGTGGCCAAAATCATTGTTGATATTTAGACTAAAATTTTTAGGTAATTACTATTTCGCTTGGGAATTCACCGTTTTACATGATCAACATTCATTTTAAATTGTTTATTGCATTAAACATATTTGTTCTAAAAAGAATTTATTTTTTTTAGTCACTGGATACTTGCATGATTGTTTTGTGATATTTTTTAAAAGAATTGTTTATATTTATGTACTTATTTTATTTCTTTAATTTATAAAAATAGAATTAAATTATTTTTGTAAATCTCTATGGATACTCGTATTTCGTATGATACTATTTGAAATAGCTGTTTTATGTAACCAAATGTGGACAGAACGTCCGATGTTGCACTTTTATCACCCTAATATCTAAATCCCAAATTTATTTTTATATGACCTAAATCTAGTGATTATTTAGGATTTTAGGAATTAGATAGGTATTAGGGTTTTGCAAGAGCATACTATGCGCACTAATTAAACAAATCATGTTCGTTGCTGTAATTTATGCAAAACGTCAAATTTGCTGTCAAAGAATAGCTTTTTAGCTTATATTTTATGAAATATAATATTAACATTTAATCTGAAGTATCAAATTAAATTTAATTGCATAATTCATTTTTGTTATTTTAAAGTGTTGCCATACAAACCAATGAATGTCATTAATATGCCATTCGGAGTTGTATTTATGTGAAGAAGATCTAAATCCTAAAATATAAATTTCAAAATGCGACATCGGATACAGCCTAAGTGGTCAAGAAGAATTCTGTTACAGTTTCCATTATCAGTTGTGAACTTTTAATGCAATTGTATTAACTTTTTTTAAAACAATAACAACAGAGATACGTTATATAAGTAAAAATAAAATGAATGAAATATAACGTACACGGGTACTCGTATAAAAAAGTAACATTTATTTTGAAACGCGGTATAAATGAATAATAATAAACTGGTTAGAATTAAATTTATTCTAGAGATAAAATGCAGTTTTATGTGTCATCATACAGAAGAAATGAAAATGTAATATTTCTTTTATGTTTTATTTTCTCTATCCAGTTGAAACAGAAATAACGTACTATTTTTAATTTTATTTAAAAAAAACTTTGAATCCTTTGAAAAGCTAATGTAGTAACACAATGATATATTGTGATATTATTTTCCATTGCTATTAAAGCTATTTTTTCCAACTTTAATATATTATGCAGAGAAAATATTTGATAATTAATTGTAATTTAATAGTTACGTACTAAAACATTTAACTATAATGAAAATGATGCAAGCTAAGTATAGCTACAGTAGTTTGTAGACATTCTAAATACTGCCTTTGTACTTCATTTTAGTATTGGGTTTACGAATTGCAACTGCAAAGTTTGTGTTTTTTTTATGGAGTAAATGAGAAATTTGCGAAGAGAGAAAAAAAAAAAAACTTTGTGGCAATACGTAATAACAAGGTAGGTATAATCAGTTTTAATAAGAGAAAAAAGGAAAGTATAAATTAAATATGAATACACATATTAATTTCTATTTGAATAAATTGACTGGAACTATGATCAAAATAATTACGGTGAAATTAAACAATGCTGGCCGATTTCACCACCGATTCCTAAAATTTAAGTAATGCCATTGATTTTATATATAACGATAGTATATATAATCAATGGTAATGCCTATGTACGCGATGTGCACCACATAGGCATTTCGTTTTCACCAACCGCTAAGCAGCGCCTATCTTGATTTCGAAATTACTTAGCTAGGTATCTGTTTCGATGACCAAATCGCTAAGAATTTACTAACGTTTGACAACTGACACTTCAAAATGAAAATTGTTAAATTTTATTGAATATTTTGATAGTTATAACGAAGAAATAGAAAGACATGCACAAGATAGAAAAGAAAGAACAAATTGTTTTGAATTCTGTGACGAAAAATAGTCTTGGAAAAGATTTCCTTTTCATTAGAAAACAGAATTTTATATACCTATACGGGTTTATATTATATAAAATTAATTAGAAAATACATAAATACAAAGTTTTTATTCTTTATTTTATGTTTTGGGAAATTACATTGGGTATTCACATATAATTAATTAAATTCATTTCTACAAAAATGCCACAGTCAAATATCATATGCGTTCCGGTTGTCTAATTTTAAATTTTTACTTGAAATCAGAGGATTCAGTTTCTGTTTTTGTATTATTTATTCTATATTTTGCCATTCATGTTTTTTTCTTCTTGTTCATTTTCATCTTTGTTTCATTTATATTTTCCATTTCTGTAATACAAATTTAAAAATAATAATATATACGTAAAGGATATTTTTTTAAATATTTAATTATTTTGTATACCTGAATGTAATAATAATATCTTCACATAATATCCAATGTCAGTGTTGACAAATGTAAAAAAAAAATAAAAAATAAAAAAAAAATAAAAAAAAATATTAAAGAAAAAATATATGAAAAAATATGATAAAAAAATATGATTCATTTATTTCAGTGTGCAAATATAATATCACAAAAGTAACTATTTCGATGCCTTCGTAATTCCTAGCTGGGCTGCTGGGCATTGCTTTGTTTGGTGAAATCCAAAATGGATAAGTATCAGTTTAGAAAGTTCTTAAATTTAGGAAATTCCTAGCTAGGCAACGGTTTAGGAATTTTGTTTGTTATAGGTGGTATGTATATGTAATTTTATGTATATTCAAAACCTTAGTGACATGAATTAATAAAAATAATTCTTTAGATTAAGGCAGCCTAAAGTTAAATTCAATGATATTTAAAATAAATGAAGTAATAGGATATCATTTTATTTATTTTTTGTGAAATTTTATTTGTGTTTTATTGCAGCAAATCGGAGACGTGCCAGCCATATTATACCTGTGGCAAGAATTAAAATGGCGCCCCCCCCCCCCATATTTTTTTGTGGATTAGTAGACGTCCAAAGTGTAAATGAAGAAAGATTTATTTATTTAAATCAGCAGGTATTCTTTGTAGTCCAGTCAATGGAGATCAAAAAAGACCTTTGCCTTGCAAAAGGTGGGGAAAAATCGATTTTAACATATGTTGTTTGGGTCGAGACGGGGATGAAAAATTCAAATTTATGACCTTGGGGGAGCCCGGCGTGGGCCACCATCTTGGATCAAAGGTGCAAAAAATGAGTTTTTCGCTATTGTCTCAAAAACAGTGGCCCGTATCAAAATTTTATAAGAATACCAAATTAAAGCTCGTTACTTTTTATACAAAAAGGGGTTCGTGCATTTTTTACCTAGGATGAACTCTCAAAGAGTTATGTTCAAAAATAGGTAACCAGAACAACAATTTATGAAAGCAAATTTAATCACACAAAATATGCACAATATTATGTTTTTAATTCTTTGTCTAATAGATTTTGTTATTTGCAACAGTTTACATTTGTCGTGGCATCAAAAGAAGTAAATTATCGATGATTTTTAAATAATTTTTGTCAACTGTTTTCCACAAATTCATCAACCACTCTGACTCGGTTAAAGATACGGTACCCAGGTTTAAAAATTTTAATTCAGCTTGGAATTCTCTTCCATGCCATGTTAAATGATTTTTGCTCTGATGAGCGGTTAACGAATTATTAACAATTTAAACTTGTATGAAATTTCACTAAAATTTAAAACATCTGCAAATCGGCTTAGTTTTCACTTTTTCTTCCGTAATTTGGACACCATTAAAGATAAACATTATTGTGCATTTAATACGTGTCGAAATTTCAGAAGAAAAAATGAAAACTAAGCCGATTTGCAGATTTTCAGATTTTACAGAAATTTCATGTAAGTTTAAATTGTTAATAATTCGTTAACTGCTCATCGGAGCAAAAATCGTTTAACATGACATATGAAGGAGAATTTCAAGCTGAATTAAAATTTTTAAACCGGGGTACCGTATCTTTAACCGGGCCAGAGTGGTAGATGAATTTGTGGGAAAGAGTTGACAAAAATTATTTAAAAATCATTGATAATTTACTTCTTTTGATGCCACGACAAACGTAAACTGTTACAAATAACAAAATTTATTAGACTAGGTATTAAAAACTTAATATTGTGTATATTTTGAGTGATTCAATTTTCTTTCAGAAATTGTTGTTCTGGTTACATATTTTTGAACATAACTCTTTGAGAGTTCTTCCTAGGTAAAAAATGCAAGAACCCCTTTTGTACAAAAAGTTCCGAGCTTTAATTTGGTATTCTTGTAAAATTTTGATACGAGCCACTGTCTTCGAAATAATATCAAAAAACTCATATTTTGCACCAGTGATCCAAGATGGCGGCTCACGCCGAGCCTCCTGGAAGTCACAAATTTGAATTTTTCATCCTCGTCTCGACCCGAACAATATATGCTAAAATCGTTTTTCCCCATATTTTGTAGGGTAAAAACCTCTATTGACTGGACTATTGTTTGAAACAATTACAAATATTTTAGTAACAATATAAATATAATTCAATAATAAATGAACTATCCATTTATAAATAGTTATATACAGGGTGTTGATGGATAGGGTTTTATTTTATGTGATGTCCTGCTCTCCTGTTCATTTTATGGAAAAATCTAGAGAATGCAAAGTTGTACAGAAATAAAATTTTGAATATTTAATTATTTTTACATTATTTATTATGTTTTTTATTTCTTCACAATTTTAAAAAGAAACTTTGATTCCTCATTCGAATAAACATTCATTGTTTAATTTATTTCTTTTCATGTCAAATTGACGTTTGACGTTTATAATAATTACTTTATGAAAATCAGAAAAAATAAAACAAACGTTATGGCTATTGCTACAATTAAACCGAAAATTTAGATTTTCTTTTAATTGTAAAGAAACTAAAAACGTAATAAAAATGTAAAAATAGTTTCACATCCAACTTTTAATTCTGTACAACTTTTTCACTCTACAGTTTCTGCCATAAAATGAACAGCAGAGCAGGAAATTTCATAAAACTAAAATCCCATGTTAAATCCCCATGTTATAACCCGACTATCGACACTCTGTATGTATAACTACACAACAGAAAATTTCGTTCCAAAAACAACAAATGTATATATATACAGGGTGTAAATTTTAAAACGGGTCATAGGGCTATAACATAGAAAAACAGTTTTTTGGGCGTCAAAAGTTTCTATATTAATTTATTGAAAAAAATAATTACTGCATATTATAAAAAAAAAAATTACGAATTTTTTGATACCAAACATATTACATTTCTATTTTATATAAAGCCAGAAAATAAATTTAAAAATTTGCACAATTAAGAAATAATATCAATAGCCGTGAAACTGACAGAAACAAAATAAAACAATTGTTGACTTTAGACGCTCATTAATAAACGTTTCTTACACTTTATTTGTTAAATTATTATTATTTTCGTTTTATTAAGAAGAAATCATGAACAATTTGTCTCATGAAGAAAAATTACAAATTATTAATGCTGCGCCTGTGCCACTCGCGCACTTATGACAAATTTTCGCACCTAACCTATGAAAATGTACGACGATGATAACAAAGTTTCCGCAGAAAAGAGCGACGAAATACTAATTGGACTTATTCAACAAATTGTTTACCTTTATTTTTTTATCTTATATAAATAAATCGCAATTGCACCTATAAAAGTTAGATTATACGAAATGTCAAACATAAAATTCTGAATTTTAATTTACTGCATAAACGATGTTATTTTAGTTTAGTTTCTTAATTCAGTAGCTTAATTTAATTTCATAATTTACATGCTGCATAAACCCAGCATAAATGGTTTTAATTTGTTTTCTTGTAGTTTGCAGTTTTTCTCGTTTCTTATAACTTATTTGTTATTACATGTAATCACCTTTAGTTTGTAAATACCTATTACAATAAATAATAATTGTTTCTGATACAAATATCCTATTTTTTACTTTATTTTGTGTTATTTTGTATTGGTTTATAAATTAATAATTTTAATCTTTAATTGACCCCTATTATGACAATGTTTTGTTACTGTCACTTTTCTTTTTCTTAATTGTAAAAATTTTTAAATTTAATTTCTGGCTTTAAATGAAACAGAAATGTAAGGTGTTTGGTGTGAGAAAAATCGTAATTTTTTTCTTTATAATAGGAACCAATTATATTTTCAATAAATTAATATGGAAACTTTTGGCGTCTAAAAAAATGTTTTTCTATGTTATAGTGTAACAAGGTGGGAATAGTGAAATAACAAGTAAATAACTTTAATATAAACTCTTCTAAATTATAGTTTCAATATCAACATTTTAACTCTATCATCTTTGTAAGTCAAAATTCTGTTTAGAAATAATAATCATTATTCTCTCATATATATGTTTAGTCTAGATGTCAACCGAGTAGACATTTATTGTTTTGACAATTAACTGTATAACTTATTGGCTAGACTACGTGAAGTCTTGTTATTTTGCTATGGATGCTACACCCTCGCACCCTTCTTTAGATATACGTTGAAGAGATAACACTTTGTTTTAAGTCAGTCGAGATTAAGGACTCAGTGAGTTCAGACATGTAGTCTGTGTTTAGTTTTTGGGCGTCTTACGCCATGACTCGTAATTAGGGTTTATAACAGTTTAGTTTAGTATTAATATAATTTTGTGTAATGAGTTAGATTAATGTAATTATGTGTAAATAAAAGTTAGTTAAAGTTCAGTAGTATCAAATATTGTGTGTGTCATCCATCCATAAGATGTGTTCATCATCTATCATCAAGTGTTTAGTGATAGTGTGAGTGTAAGAGCGTGTTCCTCCTCAGGAAAGCAGTAGTCGTTCGGTGAAGTGTCCACCAGTGAGATAAAGTCACCGTTCGGCAAAGAGATTAAGTCATCGTTTCGCTAAGAAAATTAGAAGCTTCTGATACCCCCCCCCCCCCCCCCCTGTTACAATAGCCCTATGACCCGTTTTGAAATTTACACCCTGTATATATTATATATATATGGCCCAGTCATAAAAAAAATGCATTTCTTATACTTGTGCTCAACTGGAGAAGCTGCATCCAATTGCATTAGTTAGTGTAGATCAGTTATTTCCAGTATTTAAGGCATTAAGTTATAATTCAATGGAAGTAAATTAGTAGGTGTTTTGATTTTTTGCTTAAAGTCATTTCAATGATTTTATGCAACTGGGCCAACATTTATGGGACAGGGCTCGTATATATACAGGGCGTATCAAGATAATGGAACAGTGCCGTTTATTCGTGTATGTGGAAAGATACAGAAAAAAGTGATTAGGATATTTTGTAAGGGATAGAGGGGGACACATTTTAGCATAAACTTTATTATCATAAATCCAGTGGTACTCAAACTATAGGGCAATTTTATATTTTTTTAAATGGGATTATATATATATTTTATTAACTCATTAAATAGAGAATTTCGTTCTGAATTCAACGATATAATAATATCATACCCTTACATTGCGAAAAAATTAATTCAAAGTTAGTATTTCATTTCTACTGTATCTAAGTAATCTAAGCAAACATTCAACCAATAAAACAAAAAATTTATTTTAAAAGTTGAATTTATTGCCAAAATCGTAGCTTACTTAAATGCAATTAAACTAAAATAAATTTTATTTTGTTTTATTGATTGAATGTTTGCTCAGATTACTTAGATAAAGTAGAAATGAAATATTAACTTTGAATTAATTTTTATCAAATTTTTCGCAATGTAAGGTTATGATATTATTATATCGTTGAATTCAGAATGAAATTCTCTATTTAATGAGTTAATATATATATATATATATATTTAAAAAAATATAATATTGCCCTATAGTTTGAATACCACTGGATTTAAGATAATAAAGTTTGTGCTAAAATGTGTCCCCCTCTATGCCTTACAAAATATTTTAATCACTTTTTTCTGTCGGGATCGACAGAAAAAAGACAGACGCCAAATAAATCCAATTTTAAAATGGCACAAAAGTGACCCCTGTGGTGCACTCTCCCCACCAGCTATGAGTGCCCGTGAGGTGACGCCTGGTAAGCGCCCACACGGTAAAATATATCGTCATCATTACCGATGTCTACATGTGTTGTAGATACTGGCACACCCAGAAATGTGTAATATGCCGTGATGATATATTTATTTATTTATTTTATTTTTTCTGTATCTTTTCACATACACGAATAAAATACACTGTTCCATTATCTTGATACATCCTGTATATATATATAAATTAAAGTAAATAGTCAGTAGAAGAAAAACTGATTAAAAATCTTATCTATACCATTCATGAACGACATAAAGATGCTAGATATTGAGACGTAAGTATCATCTCGCGGAAATACGCTGCATATAATCTGCACGGATCTTAAATAAAATTCAACTGTTAGGAAATTATAAAATCATGTAATCGGAAACGAAAATAATCAGTTTTTGGCGCCGCTTTCGGCTGTTCACCTGAGGCAAGTGCCTTACTTGCCTCACCGTCGGCACGACCCTGCATGGGAAAGCCTTCAACACCAGAATATTTAATACAAGAATATACATGCACAGAATCATTCAAATCCCGAATAGTCAAGAATCGAATCGTACATCGCCAGAATGCGCTTTGCCCGATTGATTCATAACCAAGTATGCTGGAAGGGCGTGGGCGGGGCCAGGAGGAGCAAACGTTAAGGTTATGTTTACGTTCGTAGCGATGGTTCTGCTGATACGCTTTCGGGCAATGTGCGATTCTGTATTTGAATATTCGGGATTTGAATGATTCTGTGTATGCATATTCTGTTTTTGAATATTCTGGTTTTAAATATTTTAGTTTTGAATATTCGGGCGTTGAGTATGCACCCCCCTGCTTCAGATCAATCAATAATAACCACAACAGTGAAAATCGAAACATTTAGAAAAGGAAGTATTTTTTGTGGGATATAGTTATTTTGCATTTCATTTCAACCCACACATTTCGTTCAATAAGTTAAAACTTTAAACATTAAAGTACGTAAATGTTATTAATTTATTTCAGTTACGGTTGAAATATTTAGGTGTGTTCAATGAGATAAGCAAATCTAGCGATACGGAAATATCTTCTATTGAACGCTTTAGCAAATACAGCGAGAATTTATTAGGGTACGAATTTATATGCTAGCACTGACGTAAGTATTGCGGGAATATTTAAAAATTAGTTGTAATGAGGTATGTGACCAATTTATCATATTATGTAAAAATAAAATACCCGCATTTTTTTAAATCGATTAATTATTCGTACTTTACGAGAAAATAGTTTTTAAAAATTTGGGGATGGGATAATGTGAGGTAAGCATGTTAGAATCATGGAAGAAGACGAATAGACTGAGAGGGAAAGAGATAGTTTAAGCCAGCTGTCTCCATGCCACGCCCATGGGCGTAGCCAGAATTTTTTTCCAGGTGGGGCAAAAATAATTACAATTTTCTCATGAACTTCAAAAAAATTTAATATGCATTAATAGGTATTATTGCAATAAAAGTTGTTAAAGTATAATTTTTTAAAACAAACAAGAATAACTTCAATAAGTATAAGCCGCCTCGGTGGTCGAGCGGTTATAGGTAGCGCTCAAGCGACCTTCACCGCTCGCCTCTGGGGTCGTGGATTCGATTCCCACCAGGGGCATGGATGTTTGTGTTTGTCCTAAATTATAAACTTCGAAAATAAATTGTCATTGGCCAATCGGCACCGTACCGAAGGCCAGGGGGGTAGAAAAAAAAAAAACTTCAATATACTGTAGTTGAAGGTAAAGTTAAAAATAAATTAATTGCCTTATATACAGAAAGATAAAAATCTTTTGCTATATCTAATAGCTCTTCATAGTACAATGTGTCAATTTTGGAAGAATAAATTTTCGGTAACAAATTTTATTAATCTCGGTTATGGTATTTAAAACATGACCTTACTGGTTGATTTCATCGTTTTAGGATGTAAAATTGTTAATTTATATGTAATATTGGTTTCGTCCGCAAATCTTAATTTAAGAAATTGAAGAAGTAAATCCAAATATGGTATATATACCAGTGGTGTATTTACGGGGGGGGGGGGGGATATATATCCCCCCCCCACGATATCGGAAAAGAGTAAAAATCAAGGCGTTTGAATATTGTTTTACGATTTTTTTGCAAAATCATGTCATATGTTATTATAGAACAGGTCGCCTGAAAACCAAGGCGTTGTTATATTTTTATCTACGATAAACTTTTTGATTAATATACAATTTTTTTTATATCCCCCCCCCCCCCAAGGGTCATGTCATATCCCCCCCCCCAAGGGTCATGTCTGGATACGCCACTGATATATACAGACTGAAAAAGTGTATAAATATTGAAGACGGATTTTTGAAAAATTTATGAATCTTACTGGAATTTGAACCCACAGGGCCTTCGGATATCTAGTCGGACACTCTACCAACTGAGAAATTCAACGGGTGTTGTGTGGGTAAAGATACTCCAAGTGGAAAAACTTTCTCGAGTGAAAAAATTAGGGATTTCAAGGGAATGTCATAGCTCAGTTGGTAAAATGTCCGATTAGATATTGGAATGCTCTGGATTCAAATCCCAGTGAGATTCATGAATTTTTCACAAATCCGTCTTCGTTATTTATACACTTTAATTTGGACTCTTAATACAAGTTCATGGTAACTAAGTTAAAGTAATTCACTGTTGAAATACATTTTAACAGTCTTCAATTTCTAAATAAACAACTTAGCTCGATATTTTTGAACACGGTTATTTCGTTTGAGCTATAAAATACAATGAAAACAAATTTGAAAATATGTCAACTATACTAATTATAATGTAATTAACATTCTCTAAACTTTTGCACTCAATAGTATACTTCAATTATATCTACATATACTCTTAATTTACTACTGAATTAATAATTTTGGAATTGTATCATGTTTATAACCTTTTATTTCTATGTACAATTTCACAGTTTACTCAATTTAACCGCCAAGTTAATTTTGCAAAAAGTTCAATGTGACAGTGTTTTGACAGCTTAGCACAAGTCAGTAAATGCCAAATTTGCTAGTTTCATTGCACACACCTATTGAGTCTCATTTCAGTAAAACAACTAAAAGTTTACAGAAAATATTGAGCATTAGTATGTATTTCAATATCGAAGCGTTGTTCTGGCAACTTTTGCAACTGTATGTTGAACTAATTTAAGTTGTCACAAGATCATACGTGAGAAACATAATTTATGGAAGTGTTCATTTGTTATATTACCCTATTATTTTCCATTTTCTTTTTATAATTGTTGTTTTAATAGTAATTTGTGTATTAGGAGCGCAAAATGGGACGTTGTTCATTGAGAGGTTGTTGCCGCGCGACGTAGGAGTGCACTATTCTCTCGAAACGAAATCGACAATGTCCATTTGCGCCCAAAACACACACAAGATTTTTTCTACAGTCGCCACAATGGGGTCCTCTACCATAACAAAAAAATAATAAAATGTGCACTTTGTACTTACAGTACTACTCAATAAATAACGATTATATTTTTAAATTTTAATTTATCGATATTTTTCATTCTTTTTAAGCTATTATTTCAATCTACTCTAAGCATTTTTTACTTTCGTTTTTGTAAATGAATGCCCTATTTTATTTAGGTAGGTATTCCTTTACACAGCAATACTGAATTGCATATATATATATATGGGGGACATGGTTTAACCACAGATTCCTGAGGCTAAAATAAGACGATTTAACCAAACTTGCTTCTACCGGAAAGTGTACCATTTAGCCAGAAATCTGCTTCAAAATTCTTCGAAAAAAAATTAATTTTGCTTATAATAATCGGACGCTTTATTCGATTTGGATGAAATTTGGTATGACAGTTTATATGGTTATAAGTCATCTTTTAAGGCGATACTTTTTATTGTTAGTGAACCACTAGTGTATGAAACTTAGGTCTCCCAACATTAATTAGACCGTAACTTTTTAATGGCAACGTCGAAAACGTGAAATTATTTTTCTTCAGAAAGATACATTCAATAGTAAACTTTTCTCTCTCTGTGTAATTTGTGATATCTGTTACGGTTCACCCAAAAAAAAAAAAATCTGAGTACCTGCACTGCTAAATTTTTAAAATAAATTTAATCTAGCAGTCTATCCAAATGTCAAACAAGTAATTTTTGATGTAGATATTAATATTCTACGCCTAAATTACTAAACAGATTTAATTTTTCACGTTTAGTAACTTGTAAAATCTAATTTGAAATTGTATAAATATTGCTCACTTGTAGAGATACCCATGAAATTGAAACAAAATTAGAAATAAATTCATTTCGTTTGAACTGTCAGAAATCTAATTTTATAGATAGAATGTGAAAAAATAATAGTAATAAAACTTATTTAAATGTTAGATTTTAAAAATAATACCTGTTTAGTGATTTAGGTGCAGAATTGAATTATCTGCAACTTTTAATTGAAAACTGAATTTCTGACAGTTCAAATGATACGCATTTCTCTGTAATTTTGTTTCAATTCCATGGGAATCGCTAGAAATAAGCAATATTTTTATACAATTTCAAATTAGATTTTACAAGTTTCCAAACGTGCAAAATTAAAACTGTTTAGGCGTAGAATATAATTATCTGTAACACTTATTTGAAACATTTTGTCTAAAATTAATTGGGGACTTTTGCGTAAAGAAAAACTGTTTTCCCATGTTAAACGCCTATGGCCAGTTTTTTAATTATCACACTGTATATGTTACGCCCAAATACCGAAATTGTAAAACCTGATTAACCTAACAATAACAACCAATGTCTTCCCATTATGAGTTGCCGTTTAGGTTACGTTGCAGTTTGTAATTTTTTATTTTTTAATAAATACGAACTGCAACATAGAAGTTAGAGTATGATGACGTAATTTAAGAGTGTAGTGTGTTTTGGAACGAATGAGTTTTGTTGGAGTAAAAAATTGAAACTAAATTAAAAATAATTTAAAAAAATTAACAAAACTACTTATAATTACAACATTAATGTCAAGCCCGTATTACAAGCGCTTTTATTATAAAAGTGTGCTCGTAATACAGGCCAATGTGTTTACTTATGTTTATTTTCAACCAAAAGCATGTTTTCTTCCTCAAAAAGGCAAACATCCATATTTGAAAATATTGTGGAGTTATTTCTGTAAATTCCTCGATAGTAGGGTAAGTAGAGAATCACTTTGGATTAAGTTCTGGCAGTTTTGGAACAGGTTAAGAGTAAACTCTGAGAGTAAGGTTATTAGTTTTGGAACGATTTTGAGTAATTTCTTCAAAAAGGTAAATAACACAATTTCAATACATATTATAATCATCATAATTTTTAAAGTAGGTAACTTATTTTAATTTCCTAATACACACTGAAACAGGGTCATAGACAGAACTAAATTAGAAATAACATTTGTCATTTGTCAACAATAATTATAAATTATTGCAGAATAAAATATAACAGGATGTTATATGTTTGCCATACCTATCAGATTTTAAGATCCTTTAACAAATCATGCAAGCAATCCATTGAAACACTACTAGGTTTTGGAACTATCTGGTTTACGTAGGCCGGTTGTCATTCAGTTCATAACTTATTCACATTGTTCAACACAAAATAGTAGCTACATATGGTATTAAAATACTGGTCACTCAATTTGTACAAGTCACCATTATCATCAGCATGATGACAAATTTACATATTTCGGTGTCTCGTAAAAGTTTGTCTCTAAAAGGACGACGTCACTACTTCCTCCGGCAGATGCGAACATGGTCAAACGACGCCAAAGTGGAGAGTTGTTTGTTTCCCATTGAGAGTACGCTTGGATGGGTTTCTGGATCCTCGCAGCTTAAATCAGTTTGTAATGTTAGCATTGTGGTAAACTTTCAATGATTATGTTCTTGGAAAATTTGTCTTGTATTATATTGTCGAGTTACACTTGCCGAAAATAATGTATAATTTTGCGCATAATTTTATTGTGTACGGAAGTTTAACGCAGTCCTCAAGAAAATTATAATAAAGTTGTAGATATTTAGGTACATAATTTGGGCGTCTTATCTGGTTCTTTTAGGAAATAAGTTCTAAATGTTAATTAAAATGTGCAATTAATTTTTATGAAAATAAAATATACCAATTCTTTTATATATATATTTTGAATATATATATTTGAAACATTTTTGTCTAAAATTTCCACTATATATATAGAGTAAATTTTAGACAAAAATGTTTCAAATAAATGATGATCACAAAAAAAAAATATATTATATTATATTTAACAAGCTGAAAAATCCAATTTGAAATTATATTGTTCACAATTTAAACAAAATTACAAAGGAATGCATATCGCATAGAGCGTAAATTGGCATATGAAGCGAATTTTTTCTTGTATCTGGAAGTTAACTTTATTCACAGATGAAAAACCGGGCGTTAATACAGAGTAATCAAAAATGGCTGAAGCGTGCCGCTCTATACGAATTTGACATTTGCCGCTCACTTAGAATGACAGCATTACTATTTCCATGGGCGTACCTTTCGATTTTTTTTAGAAATATAATACATCTTTTGAGATAATTTGAAATATACTCTGAAACGAACTACAAATTTATTAAAATTTAAAAAATGAAAGTATTACTGATTACTGTACTTGAAATTTATAATTGTTCAAAATGCTCTCCATTAACTTCTAGGCATAAATTTACTCTTCGTTTCATATTTTCGAATACATTTTCTAACGTCTGAGGTGCTATATTTTTGATAGATAATATTATAATATCTCTAAGTTCTTCTACTGTACGTAAACGTAATTTACTTATTTCCGATTTAAGATAACCGAATAAATAATAATACATCGGTGTCACTCTCTTCATTAAAAGCCATAATGAAATGAAAGATTTTTCACAAAGATATGCGAAACAAATATAAAAAAGAATGAACGTACGGCAATGATATTAATTAAAAGTCAAATGTCATACACCTGTCATCATCTGTCACATGTGTAATATAGTTTTGATGAATTATAAAATTGAAATATAATTTTGATATTATTTTGGAACAAAAGTTGTAACGTGACCTTCAAGCATTTTTGATCACTCTGTAGAATTTTTATTTGTTACAGTATTGATTATTGTTTCGTTTCATCATATTTTTTTAATGTAAACAGGATGGTAATAGAGGACTTTGACATGTAACATTATACTATCGTAATTTCCTGCTTCCCCAATTATTTTAGATAGCATAATATTCTGCATCTGTATCAATAAGAAAAATTAATTTTTATGTTTTGTAACGGCAGAAATTAGATACGAAAATATTGAAATTATTCCAAAATAGCAATAGCTATCAGTAGCGTACTAGAAAGAAGGGGACGGGGAAGCATGTTAAAAAAATTATAACTGAATAAAAATGCAATGATCAAATAAACGAAAAGGTTCAGTCCTAAGATTTTCCACCAAATAACCACCTTCATAAATAATCGAGTAGGCTGTCTTAATTTGTAGACGTATTTAAGCCGAAACTGTTCCTATCGACCATCAGATTGGCGTGAACATAATTCATTTCTCTTTTCTGTCAAGAAATTTTCAGGTTCCTGTGTGGGAAATTAAAACTACAACCACTGGTAACACGCGAGAATCCCCAAATCGTATGAGTGATTTGAGTGATAGTAGTGTTGCCAATATAGTGATTTTGTCTCTAAATCTAGTGAAGTTAATGATTCAAATACGATTTATTATATAAATATGAGACTTGAGTTCTAGTGATTTTAATATACACGGTGTCCCATATTTAAACGGCATAACTTGAACCATGGATTAAACAAGTAAAAATAAGGTGACAAGTTCATTTGAGCAAATGTCCTTAAATGCTTTGTTTCAGAGATATTCATGTTTTTCTTATTGGAGAAGCGCTACTTTAAAAAATCAACTTTATAACGAGATATCAAAGATTAACTTATTAAGTTGTG
Source organism: Ophonus ardosiacus (assembly GCA_943142095.1). NCBI lineage: Eukaryota > Metazoa > Arthropoda > Insecta > Coleoptera > Carabidae > Ophonus > Ophonus ardosiacus. Next base: position 43,946,235 of record OW964824.1, read on the forward strand.
ACATAATAACTAAATTAATAATAGGTAAATGATTTGGCTATAGCCTAATTTCAATACAAAATTTAGTTTGCTTGCACTGAGATCAGGAAAAAAAAGTAAATTATTGATGAATTCAAACATATTTATTATTTATATACAATAAAATAATAACTATTTTTTATAACATTTGTTCAAAATGTTCATCTGCTGCAAGCAAACGACAACGATCTGCCACTGCATTGGTCGCTGCGTGATATTGCTCGGGAGATATGGTTTTGAATCAAAGAAATTCTCATCTTTGGGTACATGAAAATCCTCATGCAATTAAAAAGAAAAATTTCCGCTATGAATTTCAATGTAATGTTTGGCTAGGTATTATTGAAAATACTTTAATAGGCCCTTTCTTTTTTCTACAATTTTCTAAATAATGATTTGAATGATTTAATGGAAGAAGTTACATAGCAATAAGAAGAAAACTCTTGGCTACATTTTGAACAAATGTTATAAAAAATCGTTATTATTTTATTGAACATAAATAATAAATTTGTTTGAATTAATCGATAATTTTCATTTTTGCCCTGACCTTAGGCAACAGCCAAATCATTTACCTATAATTAATTTAATTGTTATGTCATAACTTAATATGCTTTATGTTTTTGTATCTAAAATAATTGGGGAAGCAGTAAATTACGATTACATGTTAAAGTCCTCTGTTCAGCAGTGCCATACAGTTTACATTAAAAAATCTGATGAAACGAAATAATAATCAATACTGTAACAAATAAAAATTCTATTAACGCCCGGTTTTTTCATTTGTGAATAAAGTGTCAGTTAACTTGACTTCCAAATAAAAGAAAAAATTCGCATCATATAAATGATTTGTGTATAATTTTGTCAATTTACGCTGTAATATAAATTTTTTAAAGTAATAAGGACTTGTAAAAGTGACGTCACACAAGACATATCCTCCCATCCAGCTAGTACAAGATATCTTAGAAGACTAGTAGTTCACAGAGAGAGTTAGTAAAATGGCCTCATAGATCGATTTTAAACAGAATATAAATTGTCTTGGAGAACTTCTCCTCTCTCCTATTTGACAATAATTGTTCTATTTTGTTTTGACGTGGTGATTGACGTTACTTTATCAATTTTGATAGTTAAACGTCAAATTCTAATAAAAATAATAATACCGAAACACAAAATTCTCCAAGGTCTAAATGGTGAATACTGATTTAAATTCGATCAAATATTTGTGGTAATACCATTGAATTTATAATACCCTACAGGGGTACTCAACTATATCTTTTTTCGAGCTAATTGTCCTTTTCTAAAAACGTTACTTCAGTTCTCATTGGATAACATGACCATAAAATTCTAAAATTATAAGTTTCTGATGAGCCGGTTTTCTGCTAATTGCTCGGGTCGTTTTGATTCCTCAATAAGGCGATATGCATACCTTTGTAATTTTTCTTAAATTGAATGGCTACCACTAGGAGTGAACAATATTTATACAATTTCAAATTGGATTTTTGTAGCTTATTAAATAGTTTTCAAAACTTCAGTGAAACTATACTTCATTTTACATAAGAAAATAGCGTTATTGGGATACATATACATATATAGGAATCATTCTGTATAAACAAAAAAAGGAAATATTACTGCTTTATCTTTTTTTCATAAAGGGATGATCCTATTGTTAATTTTAAAATTTTTCATTTGTGGTATTCTATCAATTATCATGTGAACTTTTGATATTGCTTCAAAGTTAAAACAAATATATGTATTTACTATTTACCATAAATCAGATTATCACAATTTTTAACATGTAAATGTAAAGGAATTTTTCTCCTACAGTATCTAGAAACTTTTGGCTAGTAGCAATAACACGGAATTTAGATTGTCCAAAACTTTGCTCGTACAATTTCTATTTGTAAAGCAAAAGATTTATTATATTTACGAAAACTTTTTGCAATATACCAAACTCCAACGTTTCTTTCAAACAATTAGAATAAATTTACTACCGCAGATCAATTCTGCTTTTACCTTAAATCTGATCCTCATGTATGGTATCGGAATTGTGCGTTCTGTGCATATTCCTTCCGGAGTACCGCATCATCGAAGCAGAGCGGACCGGGTGCTGGTACGTGGACATCTTATGACGCATCGTAATGTACGTGCTGCATGTGTTCACCCTGTGGAGCAAAGTGTTTTCAGTTGAATCGGAACCTACAACAAAATAAAATCACAACTGAAATACACCACTACGAAATGGTTGGTGAACATCACACAAATTAAGGCAACAATGAGACTATTCCACGGTGTATAAATACAGAAGGTGAGACAACTCCTCAATTTTTTATGCCATATTGTTGGCAATCAGTAGGCCGATATTTTAACCTTACACGCAGCGCCTCTACATATGTGCTCATGTGCTCTACCATATAACATTCTGAAACTATGATGATATTCCTTCAATTTCCATTTACATAATAAATATTAAATAATACGTAAACATATATATATATATATATATATATATATATATATATATATATATATATATATATATATGAAGAAATAAAAATAGCAAACATTCAACAATTTATTTACACTTGAACATTGAACATATTTAATAAAATAAATCTATTGAGATATAATTTTTGGTAACTTTTTTCTCTTTTGTTTGCAGTATTACCGCATTCTAATAATTTAAAGTATGGGATATAACATCATTCTTATGTGTATTGCATGGAAAAGTAAATAAATAATTTTCAATAATGAATTCTATTGTATCATTATAAATATCCTCTGAAGATTCAATATTGTTTGAAAAGTAAGATTCCACCACTAAAATTAAATTATACATGTGTATTTGGATATACTAAAATCCTTTGGTCTTTATATTTGTCAGTAAGGCTTCTTGTTTAGTGCTGTATTTACAGGATTGGGAAAAATCGTGCATACATATTGGACATGTGATCCGTTGTTTTAATTTTCTACAAAGAAACCCTGTAACATAATTGACAGATAACAGATCTCAATAGATTTATTTTATTAAATACATATGGTCAATGAAATCATCAGAGAGACATAATATATTGATTAAATTAATAACTGGGATTTTTTTTACAAATAATATATTAACCAAAGTGTAACTTTTAGGTTTCCTGCTAATAATGACGTAAGAATAACGAGACTGAAATTTATTGGAAATAAAGGCGATTTGCATATTTCAAAAGCAGCAATTAGTCATTATTTTGTAAAAAAGGTAGTACAAATATTAAGATAATACGCAGTCCGCAATACACCACGGTTTCAATACGCAGCCCGCAATACACCACGGCTTGCTCATATGTTCCGATCACAAGAAACACCGTAAGGCGGCCTCTAGTCAGTATATACTCGAAGGTCATGTTAGTTCCAGAATGTTATGTGGTCAGCACATTTATAGAAGCGCTGCGTGTAAGGTTATATTCTCGGTCTACTGATCGCCAACATCAATATGGCATAAAGAATTGAGAAGTATTCTCACCTTCTATATTTATACACCGTGGACTATTCTAAAGGAAAACAAAGATAAACAAAAATGATGACAAAACACAAAACAAAACAAAACTTTGTGATTAGTTGTAACATAGTAGCCTACGTAGGTAACTATGACATGAAATGACATGTGACAAGTTATGTTGATTAAATACACAACTGAAAATATAAACTGTCAATTATTGTGTACAATTATTAATTCTGTTAAGACTTGCAAATATTTCATAGGGACAGCGGTAAAACTGTAAAATATAAAGAATACATTTCGTCATGTTCACATTTAAACCCCTAAAAGAATTAGTTGCAGGAAGTCACTCAGCAGAAGCATAGGAAGATGGGAATCAACATTCCGAAACTACTGTTCAGCAGTAGATAAACATCAAAATCTGTCGAATAGGAAAAAGCGATTTTGTTACTCATTTTGGATGATGGGGGGATGACAACATATAGCATATTAATATTTGATTAAGCAGGGGATAATTTGAGCGCAGAGATGAAGGGTATGACTAAATATTTTAAATCATATAAAAACACTATTTACCTGAGATATAAATTTTTTACCATCTGTCAGCAAGAATAGACGATTTTGTGACAGATTTAAAAATTATGGTAAAAGATTGTGGTTTCGGCGATTTAGAAGACAGTCTTCTATGAGACAGACTAGTCTGTTGGATTGTCCCGCAGTCAGTGAGAAAAGGATTATTCAAAGAGAAAAAATTTACACTGCAGGAAGCAATAGATATTTGCAGAGTAGATAAAATATTTAGGAGAACAAGTGGAAATAATAAAAAACGAAACCAGTTCGGTGACAGCAATTAACAGAATGTTCAAGGAAATAATAACGAAACTATGAAATATAGATGCGGAAGATGTGGCACAGAATACACATTACGAAACTGTCCAGCAGAGGGAAGACATGTCTTAAATGTAAAAAAAAAACAAAATCATTTCGCTAAATTTTGTAGGGGTCCTGACAAAATTAAGAGTGCCATCGCAGATGATATCGCCATGGAGGAAGAAAATGATTTAAATGAAGTTTTTTTTTGCGGGATTATTAAGAAAATGGTTTTCATCGAATTTGTATGGATCCAACAAACTTAAATAAATATGTGAAACGAGAACGTTATCAACTTCCAACAATGGAATCTATTTTAGCAGACTTGAATGAGGCAACATATTTCACTGTTTTAGATTAATCAAAAGCATATTTTCATTTACCTCTAGGAGAAGGAAGTAAAAAATTATGCTCTATAACTACAACATTTGGCAGATATAAATATAAAAGATTGGCTTTAGGGATAAGTAGTCTAGTCAATAGAGGTTTTACCCTACAGAGGGGAAAAAAATTAACATTTGTTGTTGGGGTCGAGACGGGAATGAAAAATTCAAATTTGTGACCTTGGGGAGGTTTGGCGTGAGCCGCCACTTTGGATCAAAAGTGCAAAAATTGAGATTTTGGCTATTTTCTCGAAAACAGTGGCCCGTTATCAAAATTTTACAAGAATACGAAATTAAAGTTTGTATTTTTTTGTACAAAAAGATTTTTTCATTTTTTACCTAGGACGAACTCTCAAAGAATTATGTTCAAAAATATTTTACCACAATAACAATTTATGAAAGAAAATTAAATCACTCAAAATATAAACAATATTAACTATTTAATATTTAGTCTAATAGGTTTTGTTATTCATAACAGTTTATATTCGTCGTGGCATCATAAGAAGTAAATTGTCGATGATTTTTAAATATTTTTTCAATGCTTTCCTACAAATTCATCAACCACTCTGACTCGGTTAAAGATATGATACCGGGGTTTGAAAATTTTAATTCAACTTGGATTATCCTTCATGTCATGTATTAAATGATTTTTGCTCCAATGAGTGGTTCGCTAGATATTAACAATTTAAGTTGAAAAACCAATATTCGACTGTGTTTGGGATGGAGATAGATTCAGGAAAGTAAAAATTCTTCGGACTTGCAGTCAACTAATAAAATTTATTCATGCCGACGTTTCGACTATACAATAGTCTTCATCAGGGCTAGAATGGTATAGTTGAAAAAAGAAACCACATGTGGATAACGGAACATACAAAACGGACATTTAAAAATATAAATAAATAAATAAATATGAATAAATAAATAAACAGTTAAAAACAACATATCACAGAGTGAAAATTGTCAAAAATGAAAAAACTTGACTTTCATGAATACAATTAACATGGAACTACAAATAACTACAGTAATGTAAAAAACATTTATAAAAAAACCAAAGTCGAGGACTAATATAATAATTTGCATGTTCCGTTATTCACATGTGGTTTCTTTTTTCAATTAGACCATTCTAGCCCTGATGAAGACTATTGTATAGTCGAAACGTCGGCATGAATAAATTTTATTAGTTGACTGCAAGTCCGAAGAATTTTTACTTTCCTGTATCTATCTCCATTAACAATTTAAACCGCGTGTCTGAGTGTCTGGTCGCGAATTTGGGGAACCGGGTTAGATTCCGACCCGACGCCAAATATTTCGAATTTTAAATGGCACAAAAGTGACTCCTGTGGTGCACTCTCCACGCCAGCAATGAGTGCCCGTGAGGTGACGCCTGGGAAACGCTGCACGGTCCAAATATGTCATCATCATTACCGATATCTGTGATAAAGCAGATTGGCACACCCGGAAATGGGTAATATGCCGTGATGATATATTTCTTTAACTTATATGAAATTTCTCTAAAATTTGAAACATCTGCAAATCGGTTCAGATCTCATTTTTTTCTTTTGAAATTTCAATAATAATGTTTATCTTGTCGAAATTTCAGAAGAAAAAGTGAAAACTAGGCCGATTTGTAATGTTTCAAATTTTAGAGAAATTTCATATGTTTAAATTGTTAATAACTCGCGAACCACTAATCGGAATAAAAATCGATATATAATAAATGACATGAAGGAAAATTCCAAGTTAAATTAATATTTTCAAACTGCGGGACTGTATCTTTAACCGGGTCAGAATGGTTGATGAATTTGAAGGAGAGCGTTGAGAAAAATTATTTAAATATTATCGATAATTTACTTTCTTCGATGCCACGACGAATGTACCCATAAACTGTTATAAATAACAAAACATATTAGACTAAATATTAAATAGGTACTTAATATTGTTTATATTTTGAGTGATTTAATTTTCTTTCATAAATTGTTATTGTGGTTAAATATTTTTAAACATAATTCTTTGAGTGTTCATCCTACGTAAAAAATGTAAAAATCCTTTTTATACAAAAAAATATGACCTTTAATTTTGTATTCTTGTAAAATTTTAATACGAGCCACTGTTCTTGAGAAAATAGCCAAAAACTTATTTTTTGAACCTTTGATCCAAGATGGTGGCTTAGGTCAAGCCTCCCCAAGGTCACAAATTTGAATTTTTCATTCCCGTCTCGACCCAAACAACTTATGTTAAAATCGTTTTTCCTCGCCTTTTGTAAGGCAAATGTCTTTTTTGGTCTCCATTGACTGGACTAAAATAGTTGTCCATAACACAATAAAAGACGAAAACAGCTCGTAAGAAAAATAGAAAATTCAGCAAAAAAAAAAAAAAAAAATGCAACAAGCACAAGAAAAAGTAACTTATTTGGGGCACATGATCAGTAAAAATGGAATCGAAACGAAACCTTCAAGAATTAAAGAATTTCAAGCAATGGAGATACCAACTAATAAAAAATAAATAGAAAGATTTCTTGGTATTATAAAGTTTTTAGAAAAATTTATCCCTAATCTTTCCGAAATTACACCTTCTTTACGTGTATTATTACAAGAAAATTCTCATTAGATTTGGAGAGAAATAGAAACCCAATGTATCAAAAATTTAAAAAATATAATTACGTCATCTCCGACATTATAATTTTTTTGATCCAAGTAAAGAAACTGTTATATCTGTTGATACATCACAAAATGGACTTCTAAAAGATTAAAAACCAATCGCATGGTTCAACATCATTGACTCCGACACAAATGCGGTGGGCTCAAATTGAAAAAGAAATGTTTAGCGATTGTTGCGGGATGCGAACATTTCCATTTTTATGTCTACGGAAAATCATTTACAGCAGAAACGGATTACCAACCTTTGTTGGGTAGTGTAACATCTCGTTTACAAAGACTGGCATTACGTTTATTAAGATACAAACCAACATTAATATATCAGCTTGACAAATACATGTACATTGCTGATGACCTCTCCAGAGATTCTCAAACGAAGACATTAGTGGATACTAATACCAAGTATGTGGAAGATGAAGCACCCAAGATTTTTTCAATTGTCATTACCACAGATGAAAAATTAAAAGAATTCAAGACTCATTATATGATGACGAATTGCAACAACTCAAGTCATATATATAAGAATATTGGCTTGATGTAAGAAATTTAACTGGACATATGAAAATATAGTGGCAACAACAAGCAGAAAGTCTTGAATATAATAAACTTTTGTTTAGAGGAAACAGACTTATTATCCCAATCAAACAAAGAAGAAAAATTATTCATCGTCTTCATTTGTCTCATCAGGGTATTACTGCTAAGTTAAATAGAGCGCAACAAGCATTTTATTGGCCTGGTATGACAAATGAAATTAAATAGAAATTTGAAAATTGTAAAACATGTTTAAGAATTGCTTGCTCAAACTAGAATCAAGGACTGAAGCCACATCCAATAATTAAATTACTATGATAGAAGATAGCAATTGACTTTTGTCTCGTAAGTGGACAAGAATTTTTATTAGTAACAGATTACCACTCAAAATTTATGGCACCTACAAAAATGAACAATAAAACAGTGGGAAACACAGTTTTGGCTTTAAAACAATTATTTATAAATCATGGAATTCCAGAAGAAATGTCCGATAATGGACCAACATTTACTTCCAAATATTTTAAAGATTTTACGAAAAAATTTAACGTAAAACACACATCGTCAAGTCTACATTATCCACAGTCGAATGGATGCATAGAAAAAAATGGTTAATACATTCAAATATTTACCCAAGAAGGCATTTCAAGTTCAAAATGACCTAGAGCTAGCAATTATAGAACATAGTTCGATACTAAAACCGAATTTCCCATCACCATCAGAAATGTAATCTGGAAGTAAACAGACCAATAACTTCCAGTTCCGATTATTCTTATTAAACCAAAATTTCCAATAAATGATACATTGGGAAAATTGAATGAAAAAAGACAAAGAATGGCATATCAAACTAAGATATATAGAAAAACAAATATTCAACCTCTGAACAATGGACAAAGAGTAATGATACAAAGAAACACCAGAAATTGGACACCAGTTACGATTATCGATAGAGATGAAAATTCCGATTCTTATAACGTAGGTACCGAGAATGGTACCATTCTCAGACGAAATAGACTCTTCTTACGAGAATATAATGAAGATTCTCATACGGAAGATAGGTACCAATAACTTAATAGAAAATGAAACCAACCACACAAATGACAATCTATGAAGAACGAAAAGCGGTCTAATTGTACGTCACCCCAAATATCTTTCTGATTATGTTTTGTAATAATTAAAGATTTGTAATTTATAATTATTTTTTTTACCTCTCGCTAAGAGAGGTATTGGATTCATGCTAAAATTCGCATATCCAGATTTTATTGAATAAGCACGATTTAAGGTCCCTAGAATCCGATTATAACATTTTTAAAATGATGTCTGTGTGTGTGTGTGTGGATGTGTGTATGTGTGTGTGTGTGTGTGTGTGTGTGTATGTATGTCTGGATGTTGTAGTCACGATTCCTCAAAAACTATAAGACTTAAAAAATAAAATTTAAATAAAAATATATATTAATTATCTTCTTGATGTTGTAACGAACTTAAAAAATATTTAACTGCAGTTTCCTCAATCTGACATTCCTGGGAAGAGCTGAAAAGGTTTTGGTAACAATTGAACAACCGGAAGTAGTAGTTTCTTAGAAAAATTCTTCTAAATATAATTTTTTGGGAAATTTTTTTATTAAATATTGAAGAACATAAAATTCTCCATCTAATACACTTAAAATTTTTATTATATCTAGTATAGATTTAGAGATAAAGACACTATAATTTATAGAGTGAACTAATCGCAGAGGCCAAGGCACTAAGGAAACCAGTTGACAAATTCCAATGTTTATAACATGACACATGTCATTGTCAAATATCAACATTTTTAGTGACATTGTGAAAGCTTTTTCTGGGAAGTATATTTAATTTTTCTTATTGTTTTATTAATTAAATATTTGAAATTATAGGTAAAATTGTGGTAAAATGCATATATCCATCAGAAATACCGTTAATCTGGTTAATAAATTGGAACAATCTTTGACATGAAAATGATATAATTAGAATAATATGTGTGCAGAAGACATGTTAAATACAATAAAAAACAATATTTGGGTAAAGTTCTGTAATATTTTGTTATAAAACGACGGTTCGAAAGCGAAGTGCAATACAGTACATATATAGCCTAATATGGAAATGGCGAGAGGTCTTGTGCTGGCCACAACAGATTTTTTTTTTGTAAAAAAGAACGTGTAACGTAGTAGTCTATGTATGTAATCATGACATGAAATGACATGTAACAAATGATATTGATTAAATACACAACTGAAAATATAAACTGTCAATTATTGTGTATAATCATAAATTACCTTAAAACTTGCAAATATTTTAGTGATAAACAGGGTTGGAACTAAAACTATATACGAAGCAGTGCAAGATGGAACTACATTATAATAGGATTTATGCAGCAAACCAGATAAATGTTTCATTTTTAGGAAATGTAAATTCAATTTCAAAAAGAAAGTATTTTTTAAATCATAATAAAATATTGATTTTACGGTAGTTTTTCATTCAGTAAAGTTTCATTCAGTTTGGAGTTTTACTCGGTATGGATATTTTGACCGGTTCTAGTCACACCGTACTCCGAGGAACTTCATACTACCCAAGACAGCAACAGAAAATTTAACTTTTTGGTATTAGTACTAAAAAGTTAACTCAATAAAATCACAAATTTAAACTTGAAATTTATTTGTTTACATTAATTTTAAAATGAAAATTACAATTTGTACAATTATTAATATAAATCCTGATGATACAGAAATGTTAGCACCAGTAATATCGCTGATACTTTTTTCCGAATCTAATATAGTGGTGGAGACTATTTTGGCATATACTTCCGAATCTTCGCGGAAAAAAATTTTATTTGCGATTTATTTCTTATTTTCCATCGAGTCTTTTAAATAACCTTCCGCAACTGCTGAAGACTTACACCCTCCGTGGCGCTTAACAGTTGTCAAATTAGCCCCTGACTCCGCTAAGAACGACGCAGAACATCTCCTAAAACAGTGCCCCATGTACGATGTATAATCACTTATATGGAGATACTGTGCTCTTAGTTGGTATTTTTCAATAGTGTGCAAAGCCCACTGGTTGAGCAGTGCATTTCCAGTTCTTATAAAAGAACAATCGATGGTGCCCTGTGTTTTTGGGGCAAAGAGCTAGATATTTTTTCATAATTTTGAAGGAATAAACTTGTATGTACAATACTACTACATCAAACTTCGACTTTAGGCTTTTCTTGACAATACAAAACAGGATACGAAATCACAGTATAGTGACATTAAGTCGATTACTGACTAACAAATGCATAAACATAACAGCCGTCTTGACAATAAATTAAAACACCACATTCACCCATGGGCAAAGAATGTAACTATTTAGTTACATAATCGTTTAGATAAGCAGGTTTTTCAGCACGTCGTGGTCTTGAGCTTTCTTGATTGGATTCTGGGTGAGATTAGGTTTTCTCAGCTTCAAAACGCGATTCAAATTGAGACGGAGAAAGAGACCTTGTGATCGGAGGGAGAGACTATTCTCTACTTGTTGCTGATCCGTGATAATTTGTTGGTTTTGAAACTCAGGATCACGATTGGGCGGTTGTTCTATATGAAGAGAAGAGTTTCCTTGAGGAGCCAGTGGTCTTAAAGAAACTGTGGATTCATGACCATCTTTTCTACGAATTATCGCATACTGAGGATTAGCTTCTAATAATTCCACTTCTTCTACAAGATGGTCGTATTTACTGGTTCGTGTATTCCGTTTAGTGAGCACCGGTCCAGGGGTTAGTCACGAGGGACGAATGACTCCGTTCGCCGTTCATCTGGGATGAATGAAGAAGCGTTCATGAGGTGTACAATTAGTCGCTGTGCACAACAGATATCTAATTGAGCGAAGGGATTCTTTTACAACATCTTACCAATCCTGAGTTCAAAGATTTTGTGTTTTGAGAGCCAAAATAATAGTTTTCCATAATGTTTCATTAAGACGTTCAATCTGATCATTTCTCTGTGGGATATAAGATGAGGTACGACTAGTAGCAACTCCATTCATAGTTAAAAAAGATTTTACTTCTTGCGACATAAAAGAAGTTCCACGATCGGATCGATATGTATGCAGGTGTTCCAAAAATGCAGAAGTCCTTCAAGCATTTAATCATAGTAGCTAAAAAAATATCTTGACATGCATAAGCGAACGGAAATCAGAGGCGTCCGTTTCTATTACCAGAGGAGAAATATCATTTACAGTTGTAACCATATCTTTCTTGAGATTTTCAAATTCAGTGGCAGTTTCAGAAGCCAGCGGAAACGAACGACAGGTGTTGAGTTTCTTAATTTTATCAGAAAAACGTGGTATCCACTTCGAATAGTGAGCAAAAAACCCCTGTGCTCTTTTAAGAGAAGAAGAATCATGAGGAAGCGGCATATTTAATAAAGGAGCGAGTCGAGCAGGATCTGGCTTGATTGACTTGTGTGAAACAAGATTTTCAATACCCAGCTTAGTAAGAGTTGACAAGAGTTTAATGGCCGCTTGCACCAACGTAACTTTAATATTAAACTCGGCTTAAATTGACAATATTGCATCGAAATGAAATGTCAAATGAAATGTCAAAATTTAGATTTGCATTTTTTTGTTTAAGCCTAGCTTAAAATTTAAGCCTAGCTTAAAATTTAAGCCTAGCTTAAAATTTAAGCCTTGTTGGTGCAAATGGGCCTTAGTCTCGGTAGTGATCGTTCTTATCATTTCCTGAAACAGTTAGATCATCAAAGTATGCATGCACTCCCGTCAGTTTTTTATCAGAGTTTATTTTATCAATCACGTGTTGGAAACAGGTCACCCCATTCATCACGCCAAAAGATATTCTGGTGAACTTCGAAAGCTGTGAATATCTTGTTCTCATCATATATAGGAATTTGATGATAAGCGTTCCTTAAATCGATAGTGCTAAAATGCTTATAGCTTGGAATCATCCGAACAAGATTATCTACCTTTGATAAGGAGTAAGCGTTCAGAAGTGTAAACTTGTTAATGGTTTGGGAGTAATCGATAATAAGACGTTTTTTGTGATTTTCATTCTCAATGACAAGCATTTGAGCTCTCCAAGGGGAATTACTTGGTTCAATATTACTTAAACGATCGACTTCACTTTTGATGAATTTAAGGTCAGCTTCACAGTATCGACGAGATTTGGAAGCAACACCGCGCTGGCCATGGACGCTGCCGAGGAGGTATGAGGTTTCCTCTCTAAGGTGGGGAATATATTTTCGGTGATTGCGGCTATATACACTACATGGTTCATTTTAGCCTACATCGCCAGCGATGAATTTTCTTTGCGAGTTTGTGGCATGCTCTGCTAAACCTTTTTTTGGTAGCCAATTTAGTGCCACGACCGCCAACACCAGATGTTCTGGTTATTCGAGATGCCCTCCCTCCAGCTGCATACCATGACTGAGAGATTGGACCCACCCACTCCAGCAGCCTGCGTAGCCCAAGGATCGGCATCCATCCAAATGCTCAGAACATCCCTGTCCCCGTTATGACATTTGCTAACACATGTTGTATTTGCATTAAGTCTTAGTCCAACCGTTTTAGGGATTAGTCTTTGTATTTACTAATTACTTGTTGTAAGCAAATTTATACCTATAACTGAATTAACTATAAATTATTAACAATATCGTATTTAATTTAACTGTCCAAATAAATATGTATATATTTTTGTATTTTTTTTTTATAACAATTATACTACATAACCAGTGCAGTGATCAGTTTACTAGCCGACGCAACGGACAGCAGGTAAATATAACCCTACTTAAATCGTTAGCACCGCTACTTCTGTTGCACCCCAGTCGCGATTGTTACATCTAAAATAATAATAAACACTAAAGTTAAAATACAAGAAAAATCAAAGAAAAATTATTGACAGCAATGATACGCTTATGGAAGTTAACCAAAAGTGTTCCCTTGTCGAAGGTTTGACGTTGTTAAACCGAACATATACAATTGTTGAGGTGGATTCATGCAACATCCATTTTCATTATATTTTAATTGTAAAATGTTAAAATAATGAAAATCACTAGACAGCCCGAGAATTCTATCATTATTTCTGCGAAATTAAAAAGAAAAACAAATATAACAATTCCTAATCGGCAATTCCTAATAGGAAGACAATGTGGCATAAACCTATGTATATCTTATATGTTCGGTGAGACAAGTTAGATGGTAGATTGGTTAGATGATAGTTGGTTTTTGAATAGTCTTTACATCACAATCAGGCTTCAATTAATTAAGAAACCGTCAAATTATTCTAATAATTTCAGGTAAAATTTATGTTTCATCTATTACAGTATTTTTATTAGTCTTCCTAGAAATAATTAATAGAAACATTTATAATTAAGTCAGTATTTATAGATTAAAAAAATAATGAATAAATAAAACGAATGATATATTTATCTCACACTGAAAATGATACATTTAAAAAATATATAGAATTACACTTTTATTATTTACATAATGAAACAAAATTTGTTAATTTAGTACTCTCGCATAATACGTCTATGTATGCACGATAAAAATTCAGTTATTTAGTTTTTTTTTTGATGTGGAAAGAAAATTAATCATTGCCCATTATAATAATGCAAATGGTACTAGAAATATAACTTAAATTTGTAATAAAGCACCTACAAGTGTAATGCATATTATGAAAGTTTCAAAAATGAAAAAAAGATTAACAAATAAAGCTAAAACTAGCTCTAAAAAATATTTGCTCTTGGATATGACTTCTGGATTTTAGAGAAATGAAAGTAAATCCAAAATTAAGTGCCTCAAAACTTGCTATAATGGAAACATATCTAGGAAAGAAAGTATGTGTAGAAACCATAAGAAGAATATTGAGAAAATATTACTATCATGCCAGAGTAGCTATACAACAAAGCCATATACAGAATGTAACAGAAGTAAGTCATTAAATTTAACCAGTAATAGAACTCGGCAAGAGCAACAATATTTCTTAGTAATTTTTTCGAAATCACAATTAATTTTTTGGATAAAAATATTTCCAATTTCGAGACATACTGGTGAAACAGAAAAAAGTGTTATTGACAGAATTCGACAGGTAATGAATTTTTTTTACAAAACTTGAAGATTTTTAACACAATATCTAGAAGGTTTACAAAAAAAAGTTACTAAGAAATATTGTTTTGCTTTCGTTGAGTTCTATCACTGGTTAAATTTAATGTACTTATTTCTGTTACACCCTGGAAGAGAGAATGCAGTGTGCCGACAGCCATATAAATAATGATTTAAATTTTTGAAAATTAGTTGTATTTAGTGCGAGATTTAGTGATAGTAAATTCAATTTATTGGCATCAGATGGACGAGTAAATGTCTAAAGAAACCCAAATAAAGAACTGAAATCTATAAATTCGCGCGGCACTGAGAAACGAAGCGGCGGACATGTAATGGTATGGGGCTGCGTTCTGTGTTTCTTGGAATGGGGTAGGAAATTTATCTTTTATTGAAGAAAATATGGATAAATATATGTATTTAAATATTTTAAAGTCTAAAATTGAAAAGATATTTTCCAATTTTATCAAGATAATGATCCCACACACACGGCCTGCATAGTCAAAAACTGGTTAGTATATAATTGCTTTAAAGTTATAAAAACTCCTTTATAGTCCCCAAATTTGAATATTATACCAAATTTGTGGTCAAAATTAGAGAAAGAAATTAGAAAACATTAGATGTATATCAAAAATAGAGATTTGAAACAAGTGTTAAGGTAAGAATGATCGAAAATTGCCCCTTAATATTGGGAACTTTAATTAAATATATACCAAATCAATTAAAAATGGTAACAAAAAATAAAGGTGGTTCAACAAAATATTATTTTTGCAATTATCAAATGTTATTAGACTAGGTGTAACGTTTTCAGTGTGAGATTAAATTTTACCATTTTGTGAACATTATTTTTTTTTATTGTATTGTAATACTTTAAATTAAAAGTTATTATTATTGTATAAGGCAAAGTCTAAGGGTCGAGATATCCACCTCCTTATAACTTTATTTGGCGAATAATAATTATTGGTACAATTGTATCAATAATTATTACTATAGAAATTATTCGCCAAATAAAATTATGAGGTAGATATCTCGAGCGTAAGGATAATAAATTATATTTATTTTTTGTAATAAATCTTTGAAACTAAATTGGAACTCTTTACTATAGAATTAAAAAATCTCAGGGAAGAATTAAACACTGTTAAACAAGAACTATGTGCTAAAGACACGTGAAGCAAATGATAAACTAGAGCAATGTAGTAGGTGAAACTGTCGTCGTGTGTTCGGTGTGCAAGAATCACCAAATGAAGATCCTGGCAGTACCTTAGTCAACCTATTTAAGAAGAAGATGAACATCTCCATCGGGCCTGAGGACATTGACAGGTGCCATAGACTGGGAAAGAAGGAAAAAGATAAGTGCAGGCCCCTAATAATAAAATTTGTGTCGTATGATACTCGCTCGAAAGTTTTTTCCAATAAAAGTAGACTTAAAAATACTGGTGTAAGTGTACGTGAAGATCTCAAGCGGGTCTGAGTCGCACTACTAAAGGAATGTTCAGAACGCTATGGTTTTAAAAATACTTGGACTGGGGATAGTGTTATCAATGTTAAAACACAAAATAAAATACATAAAATCAGTAGTACAAATTAGCTATCAAGAATTTCATCTTAAAATCTGTAAATCATACATTTTTTCTGTACAAACTTGTTACTTATCTTTTGCTTTTTTTAAAAAAAGGCAGGCGATGGACCAATGACTCTATCACTATGAGAAGTTTTTTTTAACCTATATGATTCTGTAGTTGCTTATTGATGTATAAAACGTACTCACGTGTATTTTATCTTCTATACTTATTTCGAGTTTCTCATAAATTTAAATTGATGAAATAAGCTGCACTTATTTGTTTGCTATGATCTTGAATGTATATTTTGATCATTGTAATTGTACAACTTAATTGTAATATATTAATTCTTTGTTATATATTTTTATTTTTAATTACTTTTGTTTTCTTTTATTACACTATTTTTATGATAACTTTGGCGCATTTTAACGTAGATTCTCTCTGTAGTTTTTATTCTGAGTTCAAAGATTTCTTAGAATATAAACAATTTGACACATTTACATTTAGTTAAACATGGCTTAAAGCAGATTATTCTAATTATCAATTTTTAATTAATAATTATGAAATTTTTAGCAGTGACAGAGATAGCAGAGGTGGTGGAGTCGCATTTTACATAAAAACTTCCTTGGTTAAATATATTATTTCATATAATGATCATATAAAAACAATCACCAATCATATTGAACAATACTGAATGATTTTTTATATTGATAAAATTAAATTTGCTGTTGGCGTATTCTCCGTCTGGTAGTATCAATCAATTTATTGACAGTTTAAAAACTACATTTAGTAATATCTTTCCTACAGTTAATTTTGTGTTCTGCACAGGAGATGTGAACATCAATATGCTTAATACCTCATCTAGTGCGTCCATACGTTTCAATAATATGCAATCTCAATTTAATTCATCACAATTAATTACTGTACTTACACGCATTACTCTTTATTACGAAACTTTACTAGACGTACTAATTACTTCAGATATTTCCAGTTGTTCAGATTGTAAATGTAATGGACATGCATAATTTTTCTGATCATAGACTAATCTCGTGTGCAAATAATCTGCACAATGATGTCCCCGTACCCACTACAATCACGTATAGAGGTTTAGAGAATATTAATATGAACGATTTAAGAACATATTGCAACAACGAAAATTGGGATTACAAATGATAAAGTTGAATTTGTAAATAATAAAATAATATAATTTTTTTTATATATTAGCACCACTA
This sequence comes from Ophonus ardosiacus, assembly GCA_943142095.1. NCBI lineage: Eukaryota > Metazoa > Arthropoda > Insecta > Coleoptera > Carabidae > Ophonus > Ophonus ardosiacus. The sequence goes on from OW964824.1 coordinate 43,964,052, forward strand.
AAAATGTAACTGATCGGAGACCACCTAAATCTTGGATAACTGATGTTATTAAAGTTATGATTAAATTTAGAAATAATGCTTTTGCTGATTTCAGAAGAATAAAATCGATTGCCAAATGAAACTATTACAAGCACCTAAAAATGAGGTCAGTAGTGCTATTAGACGAGAGAAAAAAGCCCATGTAGAATTCAAAATAAGATCTGGTAAATCTAACATGTGGGACACTTTAAAAGAGTTTAATATTAATAATAAATCTATCCCGCCTTTACCCTCAGAACTATGCGATGTACCTACATAAATTAAATTCATTCTTTAATAGCACCAATAAGTTAAAATGCAATATTACTACAATTCTCATAAAGTTAGTACCTCTATCTTTTCGTTTACAGTAACAGAACCAGAAATTCAAAAAGTATTCGGTACTATCAATTCTAATTCTACTTGTGTAGATAATATAAACTTATAAATGCTAAAATATATTTTTGTTATTATACTTCCTCGGATAACTCATAAAATAACACATGCTTATTATATGGTGTTGTGTCTGATATATGGAAAATTGCTGATATAATACTATTACCCAAATGCAAATTTCCCAATAACCTTAATGATATCAGACCTATTAGTATTCTACCAACTATGTCAAAAATATTAGAGAAAATAGTCTTTAATCAAATTTATAATTACTTAAACTGTTACAATCTTTTACCCAGTATTCAGTCTGGTTTCAGAAAAGATTATAGCACTACGACTGTATTACTTAATGTTACTGATGATATTATCAGACATATTGATAATAATAATATAGTCTATCTTCTTCTTCTTGATTTCAGCAAGGCTTTTGACACCGTAAATCATGAGTTGTTGATAGCAAAGTTAAAACATATTGGCTTCTATAATATTAGCACCAACTACTTTACTAATTATCTAAGTAATAGAAAATAAAGAGTACCATATAACAATTTGAAATCAGGTGTGGCTAATATATCAAAAGGTGTCCCTCAAGGGTCGGTATGTGGTCCCTTCTTATTTTCCTTATATACTTTTGATCTGCCTAAAATTGTCAAGTATAGTAGTTATATGGTGAAGACACGCTTTATTTACCATTCAAACCAAGTGAATTTCATAAATCATTAGATAATATTAATGACGATCTACAATATATTGCTAAGTATCTTGCGATAACTGCGTAACCCTCAATGAATAAAAATGTTGCATCATGCTTTTTGGAAATAGGACTATAAGACAGTTTCTTTTAAATAATAATATGGTTAAAGTTATATTAAATAATGTTGAACTAACTATTAAACATTCTTCAAAAAATTTAGGTCTAATAATGGATACAGAACTATTTTTTACAGAATATGTTACTTTGCTAATTAAAAAAGCATACTTAGCGTTGAAAAATCTCTAAATGAACTGCTTTGCTCTTTCCAGAAAATATAAAATAATTTTAAGTAAACAGTCTTGTACTTTTTGTATTCAATTACGTTGATACAATTTATGGGCCTTGCCTTAAGATTCAGAATATTAAAAGAATACAGAAAGTACAAAACTCTTTCATCCGCTTCATATTTGGTTTTAGAAGACGTGACACGGTATCATCAGCACACAGCAGAAATGCAAGTTGGTTAAATATGAGTAAAAAGAGAAGTTATCCTTATGCACGCCTTTTACACAAAACCATTGTCACCAAAATTCCATCATACTTGCATTAGAAATTAATATTTCGAGGTACGCAGCACTGTGGGAATCTAAGAGCAAATTTAAAATTACATATACCTAAATATCGAATAGAACTATTCAAACGATCCTTCTCTTATGCAGGACCTAGTTTATATAGTCAATTGCCTGATAATTTTAAATAGCTAACACCTCTATTTTCTCATCTAAATTTAAAAAAATCTGTTGTGGCCAGCACAAGACCTTCCGTCAATTCCATGTATTTTGTACAAATCCCATACCAACAGGTCCTTGGAACAGATTCTATATAATATCATGTAAAATCGAACACGAACACATACTATTTTTTACAAATTCCATGCCAAAAGTTCATTTGAAAAGGTTCTATAAATCTAATAAAATTATAACATAAACTACACTAAGTAATGTCCTTCCATCTTCTCTTTGGCCTTTCTCTGCGTGCCACTTGCGAGCAACACTATGACATACCAGTTTTAGATCCTTTTTTCCATATTTGGTTTTGCACTTGCAACTGACATCTGTCAATTAATTTTTTTTAATTAATTATGTCAGCTGTTTCCATGATAAATAGCGAAGCTGACTAATTTTTGAAAATTAATTTCTTTATAATGCTTTAATTCTACATCTATTGAATATGAAGGAAAATGAACAATCAAACCATATAGAGAAGAGTATTGTCTTTAATAAATATAATAACAAAATGTTAAAAACTAATATTTAACTGCATTTGTTTAAGAAAAACTGTTAAAAACTTCAAATAAGGGTACTTCCGGTGGATCAATTATAACCAAAATCTAATCAACTCTTCATATGGATGTACAGAAGAGGAATACGAAAGAATTATAATTTTTAGAATTATAGTATTGGAGTTATCGTCGGAGAAAAATTTGTCACACACGGACACACATACACACACACGCACACACACACACACACGGACACACACACACACATACATACAGACATCATCTTAAAAATAGTAAATTCGTATTGTAGGGACCCTAAAACGTGCTTATTCATTAAAAACTCACCAGCGAATTTTTTGACCAAAGACAATACCTTCCTTACCTAAAGGTGACGGAAGGTAAAAATGTTATTTTGGTAACATATTACATATTATTTGACGAATAGATAAATTTTAATTATTATCAAATATTCAAAAAATCTATTTTTACTTCTTTTTCTTGTTTTTAAGTCATGTTCATTAATATTGATTTTTTTATTACATTTTTTATATTAACTTTACTACTGTTACACTGTAATATTTATTATTATTATTATTATTATTATTATTATTATTATTATTATTTCGTTGTCCTACATTAAGTTTATTAAGTTGGTTACAATATATAAAATTTGTTATAAGGTTAAGTGTAAGACTAGCTGTAGCTGAACTTTGCTAAATAAAATTGGTTATTATTATTATTATTATTATTATTATTATTATTATTATTATTATTATTATTATGTTCAATATCTCATCGCAATTTCGCAATACCTGTAATCTAATGACTAGCTTAGAATGGGTATAAGGTACGAGGGTTGTACAATATTTATCGTCCCTAACATAGTAGGCTTTGAAATATTGACTTCATAACAACAGCAATTGTTTATTGTTTATCTGTCAAACGAAGTGCCAAATTTAATTATTCTAGTGTTAATAATTTACAAGGCTTCATAAGATGACACCAAGATGGGTACCCCGAAGTTTGACGTTGTTTAATCAAAATCCAAACGGCTTTTTGGCTTGCTTTGTTACAGTATGGAATGGCGACATCGGGGATCTTCTTCACCTCGCAAATTTAGGGACCAGTTAGATTATGGCTACTGCATTTTTAGATGCGGAGGGAATTTTAATGATTATCTGGATGTAGTCACATAATCACTGGTCAGTATTACATAAAATTAATTGCTAAAATTAGTGGTTACATTAAATATAAGAGAAAACGAAAATTTTCGCTTGAAATTCTGGCTCATCAGGACCACGCTGAAGTTAATAAAAGTCTTGTTTCCATGAACGCAATTCATGATGTCGGTTTCAGACTGATGTTACATCCACTGTATTCATCTGACGTAACGCCTAGTGATTTTTATTTATTTCTCAAGCTAAAGGAAAGTATACGAGGAAGAAATTTTAAAACCGATTAAGCTGTTATAGCAGCAGTTCAGAACTTCATCTGCGATAACGACTCAGAGTTTTTTTTTTTTAAAGTGTTACTGTAAATAAGTGTCTTCAAGTTCACGGTGATTATATTGAAAAATAAATTTGTTTTATATATTAGGGACAATAAATACTGTACAACCCTCGTATACATTATGTGGGTAGTAAATATTCCATGGGATATTAAAGACTAATATTGGGGTTGGTTTATGAAGAGAAAACAAAATAATTTTATTTACATTTTATTGAAAAAATAATCATTTTAGTTCTGGCTTTCGGGTATTGATTCTCTGTTACATATCACGTTAACAATTCTCATCCTTATGAAGTTGAATACAATTGTTCTGAAGCGAATTTCACAAGCTATAAATAGTTCACTTCATTTCAGTTTGATTCGAACGTTGATTTCAGAAGCACAATTTGACCACTTTACGCACTAATCTATACAACAGGTATGTAATATTGAAGTCAAAAGTTTCCAGTAGATCAATAGGAAATAATTCCCATTTAGTAGCGTAGATAAATTAAATTTACTTTAACTTTCCAGAGGTTTCGGTCATAACGTGATGGGTCGCGCTGTATCTGTGAAATACATTACCAATTTTTTGCTTATACCGGGTGGCGTTCGAAATCCGTTACATAGGCATTTAACATGGGAAATTAGAATATTTTGAATATTTGCTTCCCATTAAAACTGATTGTTATAAAACTATGTACGCATTAATTAACAGCTCGATTCACGAAAAATATTAGGCTAATTTGTATTTATTGATTAGCGAATTCTACTCTACTTTTGACAGTGTATATCTTAAAATATAATCTAATCATTTCTAGTATCTACCTTTTTACCTTCCGTCACCTTTAGGTAAGGAAGGTATTGTCTTTGGTCAAAAAATTCGGTGGTGAGTTTTTAATGAATAAGCACGTTTTAGGGTCCCTACAATACGAATATACCATTTTTAAGATGATGTCTGTATGTGTGTGTGTGTGTGTCCGTGTGTGTGTGTGTGTCCGTGTGTGTGTGTGTGTCCGTGTGTGTGTGTGTGTGTCCGTGTGTGTGTGAGTCCGTGTGTGACAAATTTTTCTCCGACGATAACTCCAATACTACAATTCCAAAAATTATAATTCTTTCGTATTCCTCTTCTGTACATCCATATGAAGAGTTGATTAGATTTTGGTTATAATTGATCCACCGGAAGTACCCTTATTTGAAGTTTTTAACAGTTTTTCTTAAAAAAACGCAGTTAAATATTATTTTTTGACATTTTGTTATTATATATATTAAAGAAAATACTCTTCTCTATACAGTTTGATTATACATTTTCCTTCATATTCAATAGATGTAAAATTAAAGCATTACAAAGAAATTAATTTTCAAAAATTAGTCAGCTTTGTTATTTATCATGGAAACAGCTGACATAATTATTCAAAAAAATTTAATTGACAGATGTCAGTTGCAAGTGCAAAACCAAATATGGAAAAAGTATAGGATCTAAAATTGGTATGTCATAGTGTTGCTCGCAAGTGACACGCAGAGAAAGGCCAAAGAGAAGATGGAAGGACATTAATTAGTGTAGTTTATGTTATAATTTTATTGGATTTATAGAACCTTTTCAAATGAACTTTTGGTATGGAATTTGTAAAAAATAGTATGTGTTTTTACATGATATTATATAGAATCTGTTCCAAGGACCTTTTGGTATGGGATTTGTACAAAATACATGGAATTGACGGAAGGTCTTGTGCTGGCCACAACAGATTTTTTGATAATATTATGAAGATTACATTGTAAATACCGGAATAGAATGGAATGCACTATTTCAAAAATGAGGATTTACTTAAACTTTTTTTGAGCATCGGGCTGTAATTGTTCAAAATTAATAAGGAATAATTAAAGAAAATTAAATATGTTATAGAAAATTTAAAGTAATAAATATTATCTTTCGTAAAAGAAAGATTGACAAAAGCGGTTTCGTAGCACGATGGTAGCACGTTTGTTTCCTCGTTTTCTTCTTATATTAAAGGTGGTGGTTCGAATCTACTGAAGTTTTTAATATCTATTTAATTTGAATAATCAGATAGAATTGGTTACATTAAAATTGATAGGTATTTAGAATTATATATATATATATATATATAAAGAAGTTCTGTAGATTCGAACCCACTACCACCACTAAGAAACAAAAGTGTTACCATCGTGCTACAAGACCTCGCTTGTCAAACTTTCTTTTACGGACGATGATAATTTACTTTAAATTTGCTATCACATTTTTAAAAATTCCTTCAGTTATTTCTTACTCAATTTAGACAATTTATTATTAAAATAATGGAATAGGTGTGTACAAAGTTTTATAACAATCAGGTTTAATGGGAAAAAAATATTCGAAATATTCTAATTTCCTATGTTAAATTAATTATATGTAACGGATTTTGAGCGCCACGCGGTATATCTTTGAGAGTTTTGTTAAAGACTTAAAGCTTCAAGATTTAAAATAATCGTGTACCTAGTACGTTTTGTAACGTGTTCAATAAGAAACAAGAGGATATTTGGAATTATTGAAAGATGATAGAGGTAGGTTAAATATGACGAAAGTTTCTCCATTGAGGGTGTTTTAATCATGCATTTGTTTTTCCAGAAAAAATATAAAAGTCACTAGATATTGTCAAAAAAGTAAATTTTGATAATTTATTTTTTTTTCAAATAACGCATGAAAAGTACTAAATATTTGTTTGCACTTTTTTATTTTCTCTCAAACGGTGATAATTTTTTTTTTTTGGACGTCATAATAGATAGTACGAAGGTTGCTGGAAAAGCTTCTGCAAACGATGTAAAAGAAGACGTAAATAATTTTATAAATTATTTATAATTGTTTTTCAAAATATTATCCATTAACATTTATGCACTTTGTATGCGCTCGAACCAACTTTGGAAGCAGTTTTTTCACTCTATACTTTTTCAACTTCAATTTCAGAAAAAGTAATTTCAATTTCGGAAAGAGTAAATTCAATATTAGAGAAAGTAACTTCAATTTCAAAAAAGTAAATTCAATTTCAGAAAAAGTAAATTTAATTTCAGAAAAAGTAACTTCAATTTCAGAAAACGTAAATTCAATTTCGGAATAGGTAAAATGATATTTTCATATATTTTTTCTGAAACTGAAGTTACTTTTTCTGAAATTGAAGTTACTTTTTCCGAAATTGAATTTATTTTTTCTGAAACTGAAGTTACTTTTTCTGAAATTGGAGTTAAAAAGATATAGATCCGATACCTGGTATCTGAGTTGCAGTCAAATTGTGTCGTATCAAACGACTGGAAAGCTTCCGTACGTTCAGATGATTATGCAAAATCCTGTTCATATTAATACCCAAAGATATCTGAATTTCATTGTATCCCACATGCAGATTTCGCATCTCGCTCAACAATTTCGCGCACATCATCTTTAGTGGCAATTACAGAAGTGGAGGAAGGACCTTTACGAAATTTGTTACAGAAAATGATGCGTCTACGCTGGAATTCGGCATACCAATTATACACTAAACTGTCCTACTGGATGATACTTTCCCCAAAAGCCAAATGAAGTCGATCGATGCACTGTTTCGGCATCTACATTTGAAATCACGGAAAATCATGGCACGAAAATTTTCACGTGAACTTTCTGTTTTCGCAAAACTACTGTTTTGTAAAATGTCGTCTACGCGAAACGAATTAATATAAGCACGAATTGATACCTGAATCGTAAGTAGAAAATGTAATATTTTATGAATGTAACAGTAGAAAATCGCTGTCGCTAACTACTAGATTGCAGCTATTTGTCCAGGAGTCCTCAAGTTTTTTTTTCTGCTTTCAACGATGTATAACTTGTCTATATTCTTGTATTTTAAATATCTAGAATACAACAATAATTAAATTAACAAAGCAAAAATAATAATTAAGACTATGAAACATATGATAGCAATCGTGGATAAACACTAGTTTATTTTGAGTGTTTTGATTATTATTATAAATAGTTTACATTTAGGATTTTATTGGGACTAACCACTAATGAGTTATTTGAATGGTTTTATATGGACGTCGTAGGTAGGTGATTTGGACCTTTTTAACATGATATCTGTGTGGAATAAAATAATAAAAAAATATATATTTAAGTAACAATAATATTATTAAATATAAGTATAGTAATTCCCACTTATTGTAGGCACACACAAAAAATTCTAATTCTTTATAAATAGATTTTTTTCCAAATGTTCAAGATTCTTCTAATTCATTGACAGGATTCGCAGTATTTCTGTAGGGTAGATGTACATAATATAGTACCTTTAATTTTATGTAATTAATTAAAAAAAAATAAGAAATATTATATATAGGTACCAGAAAAAGCCTTCACTAGTAAGTAATGTCAGTTTTAAAACCGAGCTCGCACAAATAATACAAATACGATGTATCAGATGGAGAATTTAATTTTCTTTAGTATTAGTAATGACACAATTAAAAAAAAATAATATTTAAAAGATTTTTTAAGAAACTACTACTTCTAGTTGTGGAATTATTGTTCCCAATAATAAAAAGTTTTATAGTTTTTGAGAAATCCTTCTTCCCACATATACATACAAACACAGACATACACACACACACGCACGCACGCACGCCCGCACGCAAGCAAGCATGCACGCACGCTCGCGCGCGCACACACACACACATACACACACACATACACACACACACACACATACACACGCACACACACACACACACACACACTCACTGACAGACAGCATCGTCCATAGGGTATGGACCTTAAAACGTGTTTATTCATTAAAATCCGGATTTGCGACTTTTAGCATGATTCCAATACCTCTCTTACCTAGTGGAGAGAGATAAAAATATCAAATTGCAAACAGATATTTGTTTGTATGAATGGTTAAAAAATAAATTAAATTTCTTTACGGGTTTCAAAGTTTGGAAATAAATCAAATTAATAGGTTACATTTTCTTTTTATAGTTTATTAAGAAGGAACATATTTTGCTCTTAATTTCTTCCAGAGTTCTTTAAAATCGTGAGTCTGTAGCAATCTGTAGCATCTGTTTCATGGTATCTACACCAACACCAATTTATGAAAAGGGGCGACTATGTTGTTTTAAATTTAAAATGAAATATTGAGGAAAGTTTTGCTTATCGAACAATTTCAAAGTTACAAACATATGTAAAATAAATTGTGAATCATTTCACTCTGAGTCATGTATTTACGATCGTGACGTAAGACTGAGAAGACTTGTGAATAAATTGTGAGATTATAATAGATGAAAATCTGTATTAGTCCTATAAATAAAGAATAATTAAAAATTGAAGAATAGGGCTATTTCTATGACTTCTAAGTACTAAATTTTAAAAGATATTATTTTTTAAAGAGCCTCAAATTTGAAAATATCACGAAAATATCACAAAATACCTATTAGATATTTTGCAATTATTAATTTTATTTTTGTAATATTTTGAAAAGTCATGTGATTTGAAACAGAATGCGACGTCGGAGTATATGATACATACATGTTACAAACTATCGCCTACTTTTATTTATATAAATAACGTAACCAGTTTCCCCATTGGCTATGAATGATGTGCTGTATGTACTTTGACATTACAGGAGTGGGGGGCTAGTTTATTTAATTATTTACGATAATAACATTAAATTATTATTATTTTTGTTGCTATGAAAAATATTGCATAAATTTTCATTTCAATACCTAATGTGAAACCGTCTTATTCAATCAAACTAAATCTTATTAATATTTTCTTTTTTTTTTATTGTTCCTGCATATTGTAACAGTTATGGCAATGGCACAATTTTTCGTTTTATAAATGTTCAGGACGTCTAGTTTTATAACATTCAGAATTTTTATATGCGTTACATCCAGTCCACATGTTTCTTATTACTTTTACTTTCCTTGTTTTCGTTATAAGAATGTGTGGACTTCATATTGACATTATTCTGTATCATTTCTTTTTTTGCCGCCATGCAATGGCGTAGCGTAGGTTTTTGCCGGCCGGAGCAGATGCCAAATTTGCAGCCTCAAAAAATTTTAATATTATAAAGATAAAAATTTCTAAAGCGAAAAATATATTAAGCTGCAAAGAGATTTTTTTCTCCATATTTAAAATTCTTACAAACACAACAAAATTTAATTGCGAAGACATGTTTTTATCCTAACGTTTTATAACAACTTTTTGATTGTCATTTTCGTTGCTAAATAAAATACTTTTAAGCACTAGTGCTTAAAAATGACATTTTTATGCGTAAGTGACAGTTTAATGCGTAAAAGTGACAGTTTAATGAGTAAAATGTTACTTTTAAGCATTTAGCAACGAATAGATGAACCTAACGCCTGCTTACTTTTAATTTAAAAAAATTCAAAATATTAATATTTGAGAATAAATGATGTTTTAAAATGCTATTATGAAAAAATCATGTATGTAATACATTGCGAAATGAGTGTTTAGGCACTTGACGTGTTATATCACTGGCTTACTCTCGTGCGTACAAATTTCAAGTCGCGTGCCTAAAACACTATCATTTCGCAACTTATTACATAAATAGCTATTTGAATTCTAATATTCATCAATTATTATCTAAAAACAGTATTATTACTTTAAGAAAATTTATGATAAACATTATTAAAAAACTGGCTGTTGCAATATGATAAAAAAAAATTCAATGACGAAAATCATTTTTAACATCAACTTTTAAAATAAAATATTTTAATATAAATAAAAATAGGTAAAAATTTATTTAATTTTTATTGAAAAGAAATACTGAGTAAAACAGGTAATTAAAAATCTTTAATAACATTATCAATATCGATTGAATCATCATTTCTTGCTCAAATTTTTAGGTAATTGACTTCATAGATGATAGGTATTTGTTATTTTCAATTATTTATCTGTTTACTGTTTTTGCGGAGTTGGATCTGCTCTACCGTCGGAAAAATAATTATGGTCAGTTGAGTTTAAAGCTAAATAACTTGCTTAAAAAAAATTCAAAAATTAAGTAACATACTTTCATTTATAGCTTTGGACATAACACGCTTTAAAAAATTGCCATCAGTATATCAAATCATCGTATTTATAAAATAAAATAAAAATTCTATGATTATGTACGATTTTATTTTTACACTGATTCTTCTGGAACGAATGTACAGTGTGAAAACAGGTTTGAGTGTATTTGAAAAAAATGTGATTTTTCGTTAAACGCCCGTGTCACGGATTCTTGTGTACCGGTGTGAAATTAGCAACGGAAACGGTCCTGTCCATCACAGGCCTATTTATATCAACGCAACGCAAGACGCGACGCAAGCACGCAAAGCAGTAGGTAACGCAGTCGCAAAGTGTGTGATTTATAATCACGCTAAATTTGCTGCTGCTAACCAATCAGAATGCAGAGTGCAAATCGGAACTCACTACACAGAAAAAAAACCTTCTAAATTGTAGTTAAATTAACTAAGCAAATCTGTAATTTTCAGCCTACTAATATGTTTTCAGTAAATTATCTAAGTTGATTTAGTTAAATTTTCTAAATTTGTAATAATTTATAGTAAAATTAAATACAAAATGACTACATTTAGTATTGAACTAAACTTAAATGAAAAAATTAACTAAATATATATTTAAATTTTCTATTTACTTACCTAATTCATTAGATAAATCACTGAAAATTGTAGGACAAAAATAGTGAAGCCAAAATATAATAAAATTAAATAAAATAAGTAATTAAAATAACTATTTACATATTTAAATTAACAATTTTTTGTAAAATATTTATTATCTATTTCGGCTTAGTTAAAATGCTAAATTAATATTTGTAAATTATACTAGATTATTAGACATATTGCCTAATAAAATAATATCTAATTATAATTAGACTTTCAATTCTTTTTTTTCTGTGTACACAATTGTATGACTCAACTAAATAATTATGACATTTCGAGATTTCAAGATGCGCGCGCTTCTTGTGAAAATACTGACAAGTGATTGGTTACACGCTAGAGGCAACGCACGACATCACGCAGAAAGTTAAAAGTTGGCCATCTCTTGCGTATCGTTCATTGCGTTACCTACTGCATTGCGGTGATATAAATGGGCCGTGTGACAAGCATGTGCTTTAACTTCTTACGTTACCTATTGCGTTTGCGTTACGTCTTGCGTTGCGTTGTTATAAATAGGCCTCTTTTTAGAGGAGCAGTGGCGGACTAACTTCTTCGGAGGCCCGGGGCGGCCTCTAATGCCGGGCCCCTTATATTTGGACCTATACAGTGTTTAAATACTTCAGGAAAAAATTAAATGTTAGATACTACACGATATACTCATCACGAATCTGTTTTTATTTTTAAAATTCACTAACTTAATTACACTTTACATGAAGTACAAATTTTTGATTACTTACTTATATTAATTCTAATTAAACATAATGTTGAATTAAAGAGGTGATGAAATGGGTTGTTTCCCGAACAGTGAACTCTATACTACTACGTACGTAGAATAGAGTTCACTGCTCCCGAAGCATCTATATTTTCAAAAACCTCGCGCCTTTTTTTTCGGTATTTTGGGACATACGCTTGCAAAACGCAAAAGCTGGTGCACAGTGCTTTATGAAGAGAGTGAAATAAGTAACATACATGCGAAATACGAATTACTAATCTGAACGTATTTTAGTAAAATAACTGGAAATGTCGCTAGATATGCGTTAAAATCACTAGATCAGATAAGTGGCAAATTTATAAAATAAATCGTATTTGAAGCATCAATTTCACTAGATTTAGTGATAAAATCACTAAATTGGCAGTACTGCTACTACTCAAATCACTCATACGATTTGGGTATTCCTGCGCCATAGCAACAGTGTTACCCTTAATGTAGTTTTAATTTCCCACACAGGAAACTAAAAGTTTCTTGATAGAAAAGAGAAATTAAGCCGACTCAACTATTTATGAAGGTGGTTATTTAGTGGAAAATTTTCGGACTGAACCTTTTCTTTTATTTGATCATTGCATTTTTATTTAATTATAATTTTTTAACCTGGAAAACGAAGGCCCCCCTGCTTGGTAGGGCCCGGGGCGGACTGTTGCAACAACTAAAAGTATTCTGTACCTTTTATTTATAATTGCGGCACTTTGACATTAACACAGTAGAGACTTAATACATTGATAAAGATAAAAATAGTATAAATTATAAAAAAAATCCGGAGCTGACATATCAGAAACGGAAGTTTTAATACTCAAGAACCGCTCCAACAACTAAAAAGTAATCTATACCCCTTATTCATAATTGCGCCACTTTGACATTAACACAGTAGAGACTTAATACATTGATAAACATAAGAATAGTATAAATTATAAAAAAATCAGGAGGTGAAATATCAGAAACGGAACTTTTAATACTCAAGTACCGCTGCAACAACTAAAAAGTGATCTGGACCCTTATTTTTTATTAACGATATACGGGAATACTTCAGTAACTCTGGTGCAAAAGGTTTAAACATTGACGGACGAAATGAACTTATGATGTTGGCAAACGAGGATGATTTGGTCATACTGGCTTCCTCTCCGATAGCCGTTCAACGTAAGCTAAAAATTTTAAACGAGTACTGTATTAGGAATTCTCTAGAAGTTAACGCGGAAAAAACAAAAGTATTGTAATTTCATAGAAGTCGAGCTAAAAAACTAAATACCCCATTTTCGTATAATGATTCACCTGTTGAAGTCAAAAATACATTTAATTGTGTATGCATTATGTTTTTTTCTTCCGGGAAATTCTCTAGGACAGCAGAAGAAAACTATAAAGAATTGGTTAATGCTGGAAAACAAATGAGAAATATTGTGGCTAAAGATAAATCGGAAGGATGGGACCAGGTAAATAAATTAATAAATTCAGTAATAAATTCTACCGCATTATATGGAGCCCTCAATACTCTAAGGTTGTAAAAAGAGGTCAATTACAATTTGTTAAAAAAATATTGCAATTACCCAAAAATACTCCGAACTTCTTCGTGACGTTGGAAACTGGTGTCGTGCATATTGGAATAAGTATTTGGAAACGTGTGTTAGGGTGGTGGAAAAAAATTTTAGTGACTCCTGATAAAGAAATGAATAAAAAGTTGTACAATAGACTTCTGTCACTTGTTAAATCAGAGATAAATAAACCTGACTTAAACTGGTGTACGCAAATAAAAATGTTTTTAAATGAATTAGGCTTCGAGCACAGAATAAACGTTTATACAGAAGCGACAGTCAGAGAGAGAAACGAAAATTAGAGAGAGTATGCTAACAAATTTAAAAGGCTAATCGGATAAAATCGTATTATTTCGGCATATCTTCGTATCTTACAATTTTTTGTTCTTTTCATTACCTCTGAAATGTAATCAGCGTAAACAACTACCCGTCGTAAACCTGATTGAATAAATAATTCGTATATTTTGAGAAACCATTATTTTTTATTCTTACAAACTTGACATATATCATACATATCATTATATCGTATTGTTGTTTTTTCTAACTTGATTTTTTTTACAATATTAACAAAACAGAAGTCATCATAAATTAACATGGGTCTGTAACAACCTCGACGAGAACATTTTCTGTTAGGGGTAAATAATAAAAGTATATTGAGAAACATAAATTGATTTCTAATAAGAACAAATATGTTGTTTTTTCAACAAACGACAGGAAAAATCGTTATCATAAAGAAAGTCATTATATTTCGCATATTCTAGAGGAGCTGTTGTCTTAGCTTGTCACGCTCATGTATTTTAGGGTTATGGTTATGGCTGAATAGGGAGCGTGCAGTACGTGATCAAATATAGGCAACCCGCCAGCCTAGTGGACCAACAAACCGTTTCATTGCCTTTGTTTACATTGTGCTTGGTGGACGTTTTGCGATATCTGTGCTTATTTAGTGAGATTTCGACGTAAAATTTGTGTTCATTGAAGTTGTGTTATGGCTCAATTAAGTGAACATTATTATTCTCTGCCAGAGAATGTAAAACAAAGATATTTAGAAAAAATATCGCTTATAACTTATAACTGATAACCAAGATTCATACTGTATTGACATGTATCTATTGTCAACCCCAGAAAAGTTTCCAAATACGTTATATCCTGATATTGTGGAGTACTTTGTGTATAAGAAAAGCTCATGTAGGTACATCAGCTGAATTTAAAGCTTATAAAAGTTTAGAAGCTTACAATATATTTTCATGCGGATGGGTTCGAGCATTATCCAGTGCAAGAAAATTAAAGATTTTGTTGTTGTCACAAATCACATTAATAATTCATTAATTTATCACAGTATTATCAAAATTTCGTAATACTCTATACTTAAAACTTTCATAGTTCCTTATGTTTTTTCTTTAACTGGTAGTATTTGTACTAAATTTTATTCAGCTATCATTGCTATTATTACATGTAATGCTTCATTTATTTAAACCTGCGCCACACGAAATAATTTCCGTCTACTCACGAACTGTCCCGATGTTTGCCGAGTACTCCTACACCAGCAGCCAGCTTTCAATATGCCTTCACAGTCACGGTACATACGCGCATTCCAGTTAGTATATATTTCAGTGGTATTTTTAAATAATAGCAATGATAGCTGAATAAAAGCGATCAGCTATGATACGAATTATTCGGCTAGGTTCGGTTCGACACGAACGTGCGCGAACAGGACCAGCCATTATTGTTCAATGGGGCCTCAGTGCAGCTGATAGGTAGAGTATGCGAGTTTCATTTAGTACATATTTCAGTGAAAAATACCTACATAGGTATGTATACGATACATCTCAATGAGTAAGTGTAAATTACCAGTCACTCATAAAACAATAGTCGTTTAATTTTTTTTTAAAAAAGTTGATGTCAAGTTGTTTTCCGTTAATTAGGTACTTCATACAAACTTGAACAAAACTAAATAAATAATTTTAGATTATACGTTAATTTAGTTATTTTAGTGAATTTAAAGAATCTATTTGTAAAATCACGCTCAACCCACAATGTTTATTTTTTTAATAATAATAATAATAATAATAATAATAATAATAATAATAATAATATATTTTTATTCCTTGTGATCATTTGTACATGATATGGAAATAGTCAAACATTATTATACAAAGTACATACATATATGAGTTATACTAATGTGTAAGAAGAGATGACTTTAATTAGACATATATTCTTCAGTTGAATAGAAACATTTATTAATTAGGTAATGTTGTAATTTTTCTTTGAATTTTTTTATTTGACAAATTGTTTTTATGGTATCAGGTAATTTATTGTAATAAAGTGCCCCTATGTAATAAATGATTTTTTCAAACATAGTAGATCTATGGTGTTGTAATATTAATTCATGTTTATTACGTGTGTCATATGTGTGATAGTCGCAGTGTTTTTTGAAATTGTTGAAATTTTTTTTTACAAAAATTAAAACATTGTATATATAGACACATGGGAAAGTTAATATTCTTAGTTCAATGAAAGTTTTTCTGCAACTGTCACACCATGACAGACCAGACATATAGCGCAGCGCTCTTTTCTGTGTTACAAACACTCTAGAGGCCTCTGTGGCTGAACCCCAATATATAATGCCGTAGTTAATTAAAGAATAAAATTTAGCAAAATAATATGATTTGACAGTATGCGTATTAACAACATCTGCCAGGCGCTTTATGGCATAACATACAGTATTGAGTTTATGACAAATATATTCAACATGCGCGTTACAAGTCATGGATTCATCAATCATTATACCTAATAATTTTGTACATTTCGTTTGCTGTAAAGATTTTCCGTTACACTTTATCAAAATGCTTGCACTATTGTCTGGCCTATTACAAAATTTTATTACATGAGATTTTTCATTGTTGAGTATGAGTTTATTTCTACTTAACCATTCTGAAATATTAAAAATATTATAATTTGCTTGGTGAACAGCGAGAGGTACAGAAATGTCGAAATTAAGTAGAGATAAATCATCTGAATATAATACAAAACAACCACTTTTAATACAGTTTTTAATATCATTTATATGTAATAAAAACAGTAAAGGTTCAAGTATTGATCCCTGTGGTACTCCTATTTTATTAATACATACTGTGGATTGTACTAGATTAGTCTGAACTACTTGCTTGCGATTATATAGATAAGATTGGAGCCAACTGTGACAAGTACCACGAAGACCATACTTTTCACATTTGTTTAACAATATATCGTGATCTATACAATCAAATGCTTTAGATAAGTCAATGAAAGTACCTACAATTGTTTGATTCTTGTCTATCTTTGAATATATGGTTTCTGTTAACTCTGCCAAAGCCGAAATACAATCGAGTCCCTTTTGAAAGCCATGTTGCTCCTTTATTATAATTTTATGTTTATCAATAAATGATTGAATTCTGATATAGATGACTTTTTCAAATATTTTATGTAAAGGCGATACCAAGGTTAAAGGTCTATAATTTGAAACAGAATTCTTTACCCCATTCTTATAGAGCGGAACAACTTTAGATTTCTTTAGTTCAGTAGGAAAATGTCCTGTTTCTAATGAACAGTTTATAATTGCTTTCAAAGGAGACAGAATGTAATTTTTAACGCATTTAACGAGAACGTTCGACATATTATCTGGACTTGCCGATTTACTGTTACTTAGTGTTATAATTATATTTGATAATTCTATTTCATCAGTAGGGGCTAAATAAATTGAATGAATGTTACTTGAAATATTCATAGTAGCTTGATCAGCATTCGTACAATGAAATTGTGTCATATTAGTGAGATTTTCGCCTAGCGAGCAGAAATATGAATTGAAATGATTAGCAATAGTTTGAGCGTCGGTAACTAATTTATTGTTTATATTTAATTCATTAATATTAGGTTTTCTAGATTTGTTATTTATGTTCTCATTTATAACTTGCCAAACAGATTTAGTAATGTTTCCTGCTTTTTGTATGAAATTATCGTTATATTGTTTCTTAGCAGTTTTTATTTTATTATTATGAATACGTTTGTATGTATTGTAATCTTCCTTTGAAATATGACCGG
This sequence comes from Ophonus ardosiacus, assembly GCA_943142095.1. Taxonomy (NCBI): domain Eukaryota; kingdom Metazoa; phylum Arthropoda; class Insecta; order Coleoptera; family Carabidae; genus Ophonus; species Ophonus ardosiacus. Next base: position 43,981,997 of record OW964824.1, read on the forward strand.
TGTTACGTAAGTGAAATAGGTGTTTAAGTTTATTTGATGAATCAACCACATCAGGAGTTAACCATTTTTTGCAGATTTTATTATTATACGTTTTACGTTTAATTAAAGGAAAGGCAATACTATAATAGTATGTCAAAGTTTCAATAAAAGCATTATACATGGAATCTACATCATTTGCATTATATATTTCATGCCAGTTTTCTTTGCTTAACATGTAACAAAAATATTGTATGTTATTATTCGAGAATATTCTAATTGTTTCTTCACATGTGTCTTTTGAAGTAGAATCATTGATGATCAATTTCAGAATTTGGGCGGAATGATCAGACAATCCGTTGTGATTTACTTCAGTTTCAAAATTGGTGTCAATGGAGTTTATGAAAATATTATCAATGGCAGACCCACCACTAGAAGTTAAACGCGTAGGTTCGTTGATTGTATGATTCAGTCCAAATGTTTTAAAAAAATCTAAGAATTCACTTCGATTTTTATTGTTAACAAGAATGTCAATGTTAAAATCGCCACAAATAATTAATTTAGAGTTTTTGTTAGAACATATTTTATTAAATAACATACCAAGTTTATCGAAAAAAATGTTTTCATCTCCATCTGGTGATCTATATATTGATGCCACGTAATAGTTTAAATCTGAATATTTTAAATACACCATAACACACTCAATAATTTTCTCTTCACAAAAATTTATTTTTATTTCACTTATATTTAAATGTGACTTAGCAAAAATTAAGACACCTCCACATTTTAGATATTGTCTGGTATAGTAAGTTACTAATATATAATCTTTAATTACAATGTTTGTCATTTCATCTTCGGTTAACCAGTGTTCTGAGATGCAGAGAATGTCAATATCATATAATGAAATGAAGGCTTCTAGCATATCTATTTTATTACGGATGGATTGTATATTTTGGTGTATTATTTTTAAGTATTTCGATTTTTCTAAATGATGCATTGTATTATTCATTGATTGCTATAGGTCATATTCTGTTTTGGATTGTATATGTTCGACTATTTTTTTTGTAAATTCCACATGTTTTGCTGGTAGCTGGATGATCAGTATCGTACTTAGTTTTATTTCTGGTGTTAGAATTAGTACAATTAATACATTTAGTTGTATTATTCTTACAATCTTTATTTTCATGATCCCCCATACAATTGGCACATATTGGTGTGTTTTGCTTGCAGTCTTTAGCTAAGTGTCCAAATACGGAACAGTGGTAACATCGTATTACCGAAAAATATTCATCGCATTTATAACTTCTCCAGTTTAAATAAATTGAGTTATATTTCTGTAACATGTTTCTTACTAATGGACTAACTTGAATAATCACATTTTTGAATTTTCATATGTTTTAATTCTAACAATTTTTATGTCTTTTGTATATTTTTCATCTATATTATTTTGTTTTATAATATTATCTATTAATTTAACGGTGTCTATTGTCTCGTTTTTATTTACTCCATATATTATAAGACGGGGAGAGAGTTTTTTTGGTTCGTAGACATTGTAGTTTTCTTTTGCCAGATTCAAATTTGTTTTCAACTTATTTAACGTATCTTCATTATTGCAGTTTATGATAATTCCTCCTTGTTTTGAATTTTTTATTCTATTGACAGACAGTGATAGGTTTATGGGATCAATCAAGTTCGCAACCTGTTGTCTAGTAGCTGTCGAAGTTTGTTCGTTTTTGTTTGGCTTCACTACCAATATTTTTTCTGCAGATTTCATGCATATCGAACTGTAAGTTTTAGCTTGATTGGTGTTAGATGTCGCAGTAGTGTTGTTTATTTCATTTCTTGAAGAATTATTTATGTTTAACTTAGATTCTAATTCTTTAATTTTAAATGTTTGTAGATCATTCACTTTTTCCATTTCATTAATAAGTTTTTGTAAATTTTCAATCTCGCGTTTCAAATAAATGTTTTCTAATTTAATATTTTCATTTAAGTTGACTTGACTTACGTTCAAGGACGACTTCTGCGCGAATGCGATGTACAATCTGCACAAATCCAGGATTTTTCTTCTTCGTTCTTTCTCATTTCTTCAATTGTTATACCCACACAATGAATATGAAAATATCTATGGCACACATCACTACAAATTATTTTATCATCGTATCTTGATACTTTTTTGCTGCAAATACTGCACTCAGATATACCACCACTACTATTCGGCGCCATATAAGTTGGTATTGAATCTTACATTCTTTACATTTGTTGAAATTCATTTATTTTATGTAGATAGGAATACTAATTAACCATTCTTTGTCATTCAAATACTTAATATGCTTGCATAAAATAATACGTGTGACAAAGTGCGTAGAACAAATTCTACCTTTTTTCTTTGAAGTTGTAAGACAATGTTTCATTACTAAATAAAACAGAACTTTTTCGTAGTACACCTGATGACGGCAGCAGATATATAGCTACCGAAACGTTGTGTTAATATTGTTATAACAGTGTTTTTTGTTTATCAATAATAAAGACAATGGAAGTCCAAAGTTCTGTTTTATTTAGTAAATTCTACCTTATTTAATTTTATTATCTGTTAGGTCAATTCTCTTCACCGCCACTATCCACTTTTTCCTTTTTTCTGCGGCTACGGGGATAATTTATCCTCTACAATCTTTTTCCGACGGAAACCTATAAAATGACATCATCCCCAGTACCACTTTTCTTAGAACACCCAACAACAACACAAAATTGAGGCATTTTTATACATGTACCTATATGTTAAAATGGTTTGTTGGTCCACCAGGCTGCCATTTTTAAATGTCCGTGACGTCAACTGCACGCTCCCTATTCAAGCAAAAGCAAACCAAACACGTCTTCTTACTTTTGACATAATGTCGTTTTGTGAACTGTTTGCAAATATTAGAAGTGGTGTTAGTTTCTAATAAAATGAAACAAACGAAGAAGGTAGAATCAGGAGGACTTGTCTGTTCATATAAAGACTGTAAAAATAGATTTTAAAAATGGAGAAAGGAAAATGTAGGTTTTTTCGTTTCCGGAAGATCCAGAAATGTAAGTTATGCAAACCGACTACCATATCATGTAAAACGTACATTCATTTAATAAATACAGGTGTAAAATGTGGCTCAAGGCCTGTGAAAGACAAGATTTGATGGAGAAAGATATGGGACATATTCATTGAGTCTGACGTTTGTGTTTTCACACATCAAAGATATACATAATCCTGCAATGTAATGAATTTGTAAAATTCAGGTATTTTTTTAATAAAGATATAATTATATTTCTTTTTAATTCGTTAATAAAATTAAAATTTTAATATTATTATGTTCTAATTTTTCTTTTATCAATTAAAACAATTTAAATTTCGCGCGTAAATTTGCCAACAAATTTAAAGTTGAAGGTCATAAACATCAAATCGCAACAACAATGGTGTCAACAAGGAGTGTCGCTTCTGTATAAATGTCTATTCTGTGCTTTGGGTGCGTAAGGGCAAACCAATCAATTACCAAATCAGAGATTAATAATATCATTTTCATATATTCCGTGAAACTTAAAAATAAGGACCTCAACTCTCTACACCCCAAAACAGAGGAGTACCTAAATTTTAAAATTTCAATAATGAAAACTAGAATCATTGCTCAATTAAGACTAGGATATAAAAATAAATTTAGAATTTTGTACAAAGGAATAAAATATGAACTCAACTCAATAGCCAAGAATTATGTTCAATTTGTGACTTATATAGACCAGATACGTAATTTATATCATTTCTTTGTAGAATGCCCCATCCAGATGGCACTAAGATTAAATTACCTAGCAAAATATAATAGCCTAGATCAATAAAAGAATAAAATATGACAATTGCTTACTGCTACGTCGAATAAATATATTTACACGTTTATTTTTGCACAATGTAACTCATGGGATAATGGGATGTCAATATTTTCTTATGTGATATTACTTACATATACATACATACATATACATACATACATACATATATATATATATATATATATATATATATATATATTTGTTATTTTATTAATTGCATATTCTACATATTTGTGTAAAATGTATTACCAACTATTGTAAAGGAGCCTACTCCTAAAAAATTAACTAAATAAATAAAAAACTAAAAAGTGTTCTGGACCCTTATTTGCAATTACGCCACTTTGACATTAACACTGCAGAGACTTAATACATTTATAAAGATAAATATAGTATAAATTATAAAAAAAATCAGGGGGTGACATATCAGAAACGGAACTTTTAATGCTCAAGTACAACTGCAACACCTAAAAGGTGCTCTGTACCCCTTATTTATAAGTGCGCCACTTTGACATTAACACAGTAGAGACTTAGTACATTAATAAAGATAAAAATAGTGTAAATAAAAAAAAAATAAGGGAGGTGGTGACATATCAGAAAAAAATGTTACCTGACAGAATTTTAACTCTGCAAGAAATAATGCATTTAAAATAACATTCTGGCACGAAATTAACTCTCACCATAGACATTATGAGACAGATGAGCCATTTTCATTATTTTTCATGATTCAAATGACAGAAAATAAAGATTGTTTATAATTTATACGTAAATAAATGACTTGACATTGCAATGGAACTGATGAAGCTAATATAGATCATTATCTTTTCAGACGTACTATAGACATGATCAAAATAAATTATTGGGAAATCTAATTCAAGAGAGAGTGGCATTTCGTACAAAATTCGGCATATTGTTATCAGAGGGAAACAGTAGAATAACAAAATCAATGATAACATTTATCCAGGCAATCAATTTGGAAATTTAGAAGTATAAAAACAAATTGCTCCCGACCAATTGTTTATTAAAAAAACAAAGGTCTAAATCAAATAATAAAAAAAACATCGATTGTCATGCACAGCCTACTAATTGATTAGTTTTTCATCGTGCCAAAATTAAATATTATAACGATTTTTATTATCGTTTCGTCAAAATTGAATAAAATTAAACCACCATGAAGAATTTGACCCACTCGTCCTACCGGGTTAAACTTTATTTTCATGAATAAACATTATATTAACTCACTTGGTGTATAAATATCTATTAATGGGGTGAAATGAAGTTTCTGGTTCACTCCATTTTTTTGTTTAAAATTAATTCGTAACTTTTGCGTAAGAAAAAACTGATTTATCATGTTAAACGCCTATGGCCAGATTTTTAATTAAACCCTGTATAAGGTAAATATATATTAGGAACGTGAAACAACAGTGCATGCTCTATTGTCTCTTGTACAAGCACAAGCATGTGAAATTAACAATATTGACATTATAACATCGGTGAAGACTTCACAACTTCACTGTGAAGTTGTAGTGTTCTTAGTTAAAAACACAATTCAGTGTACATTCGTATTGTATAGCTCTATTGTGCTGGATTTTTCATGTTTATTTTTTATTATTGCAAATACATTGTATTCTTTTCAGTTATATTTAATATAGATTATATATTTGTTTCGTCAGTTGAAGTATAATACATATAATTGGTTTCAGTTTCTATCGATATAAACGTCTTCATTGTATAATGTATTGTTTATATTATTTTGTTCAAATCTAAAGTGTGTCTTTATGTTATGGGATTTACGTTCTATTTCCTCTTTATTTCATTCTTGATCTCAATCTAGTTTAAATTTTTAGGTTATTGTTTATATTATACAGTGTACTATTAATAGATAAATCGTACCTATCTTCATTTTATAGGTATTGTGTTCTATTTGCTCTTTATTTCATGTCTGATATATAAAGTCAAAACTCTAGTTTAGTTTGTTAGGTTATTGTTTATATTATACAATATATTAGTATTTATTGAAATATAAAGCGTATCTTTATATCATAGGTCTTGTGTTGTAAAGGTAAGTTCATTATTTCATGCATGAAAGTCAAAACTCTAGTTTCATTTGTTTGGTTTTTGTCTACAAATATACAGTACGATATATTAGTACTGTATAGATTACACTTCAAATGTTGGCTTCCTTTGTTTTATAGGTATTTTGTTCTACTATTACTATATGAACCTTTGTCTTTTACGTAAAGTCCACATCAAATTTGTATTTTATTTATTGTCTGGTATTCTGTCTTCTTTGTATTTAATTACTTTGCACCATGGCAAAGAGTAAAATCGAATTAAATGAATTTGTGGGCTGTGTATATAAAAATGACATTACGTATGACGACTTACGTAATTCATCATTTCGTCAAGTTAATTCTAATTTGGGGAAACTGTGTAATTATGAATATTAAAAATGATATTAAAAACAGGAAGTTATTGTATACCTACTTATTTTCATAGAAATAAAGACCACATATTTCATAGTTACAAAAATACAAATTTTATAGATAATCAGAATTCACTAACATCACTAAACTATAAAAATATATCTAATTTGATACAAGGCCCAATTTCTGAAAAGAAAATGGTAACTTCTACCCCTTCATGTGGAAAAAGTGTAAATATTAGTTTCATTATTTCTCCTTTATCTAATAATTTAACAACACTACTTTGAAGTACTTTGAAGTACTTCTTGTATATTCATATTTTATATGTGATTATAATTTGTGAAATCTATTATTGGTACTATGTACTGTTGATTTCCTTAATGAAGAATAAATAAACACCGAATGAATCAGTTAATGAACCCAAAACAGAAATAGTTAGGGTCAAGTGAGTAATTCTGAGACACCCGAAAAAAGTTGGTAAAAATGAGACACTCATAAATATGAGATATTCGTATATATATTTTAAAATTATATGCAGATTTAATAAGCCGTATATCATTAAATAATTTTTTTATGTTTCTATGTTATGTGGTTTAGCAAAAAAAAAAAATTCTGAAGTAAAATACCATATTTTTCCATCCAAAATATCTCCGTATATATTTTACAACTCTTCCGATATCTGCAATATGCACGGAAAAAAATTGTGCTAAAAAATTTACTACAACGTTGTATTAACTTTTTTGTTAAATTTATTACCACAATTTTACAGAAATAATAATTATTTATATTAAATTTAACTATTTTACTTTTCATATATTACCAAAAAATTGTAGCACCAACAATGTAGTAAAATTTAATAAAAAGATATTGTTAATTACATTTATTTTAGTAAAGTTTAAAACATTTGAAACTAAAATTTTCAATTACAAAAATGGTTAGAATTATTCACATTTTTTGTAAAATCTTATAAAATAAAATTAATAAATTAAATTACTGTAGTACAAATTGTTACAAGTGAAGAACATTATATTCTACTAAATACTAAATTTTACTACAACTTGTAGAACTTTTTACCATAACTATAAGTTACATTTTGCCGCCTTGCGCAGTGCGCAGTGACAACATGCGTCATGTATCACGTAGGTACTCATGTTTGTCGAATGTCGAATGGCGTATTTGTATCTTCTGCTGTTATGTTGCAACAATTTCGTGAAGGTTTTTTTTCATAGTCAGTGTAATAATTGTAATAAATATAAAGTACAGTAAAATGGATCCACTAGTGATATATATTATTGAAGAATAAGAAATTTCGTGAAGGTTTTTTTTCATAGTCAGTATAATAATGGGGCCATGCCACATTTTCTGTTTTATTTTTTTCCTGGAAGTCTACCGGTCACAGTATATGTAAATAATATTTTCACGCCATTTGTGTGCATTGTTCTGTAGATATAATTTTTTTAAAATAGGGGTCAATTTCAAATCTCAATGAGGTCACGTGAGCAATTACGTCATGTGTCTGAACGATTCCAGTTCACCCTGGTGGACAAAATGTAAATTAAGATTGTTTATAGTTTTTTTTTGGGTATTTTAATAAATTGTTTCCACAAGTTGGAACTGCACAGTTCTTCTTCAGCTTGTTTTATCATTATAAATATACAATTATTGCACTTTTATGTATTAAATTATATATCAAGCACACAAACCTGCAATTAAAAATAATATTTCTCTAATGAAATAATTAAATCTTTATGAAACAAAAAAGAATGAATAGAGCGCATTTTTCCTCTGACAGCTTTATAAATATTTGGTTAGTTTACTCTGATCTTACGTTTAACTTCGCGTTTGAAGTTTGTGACATTGTGACCTTCATGTACGTGTGACTAGTGTCGTTGTGTGAGTAGCCGATACATGACGTCACAGAAAATCGTAGCGAGAATATATTTTAAGTAAATTATGAATGAAAAGTATTATATTTTGGGATGTTCTATGTTGCAATATGGATAATAAGTGTCATAGATTCTATTTTTATAAAAATATTAGCAACATTTTTTTTTGGCATGACCCCATTTATGTTTTGTATTAATAAAATTTATTATTAAATGTAGAACATTTTTACTTAAATATTACTACAAATAATATTAAATACTGAAAGAAAAGTATAAAAATTGCTACAGCAGAATAAGATTATCTACTACATATATATGGAAATTATAAATTTTTTCGTAGTAGTTATTTCTACAAAAATATTAAATTTTAATATCAGATATAAAAATTTATAAAATATAATGTATCATTACTTACTACAATAGTTTGGAACTTAATACTTCAATAATAATTACATTTTAATTTGAATGCAATATTAACTACTACAAAAAAATTAATACAATAATTTTCAAATTTTTATTACAATAAATAGCTATCCCTATTTGTACTACAAATTGTAGTTAAATATTTTACAATTGTTATAAAAATACATCCATGCGACTGACGTAATACAAAAATCTGTCGTAGAAGATACTATGGGGATGCCATATCTGGATATATTTTTGATGTTTTCATTTTCGTTATTAACAAAAAGTTATGATAACTGTTAGGGGTAAAAATGAGACATCAATTTGGGAAATAAAAAGACATTATACGGGAAAAAATGAGACAGTTTGTGAACAACTTAGCGTGAGTCAGTCAGTGTCAGTGCAACTTTCAGTGCATTCAAAGGGATATAAAGCAGGAAGCAGGTGGTTGAAGTGCTAGTATTTTGTGCAATTGTAGCAGCAGCAGCATATTATCAGGTACATACCTATATTATTATTTTATTAAGGGAAGCGATAACTTCAGAAGAATTTATTGCCTTGGAGAAAAAGACTAAATACGTAATAATTACTTACTTAATCCATTATAGTATTCAGATCTTTTATTCATGCCATTAAAGTACTCAAATTGAGGTTTATTATGGCATTATGATACGGCAGAATACAGTAGCTTAGCTAGTTGCAAAATTATATAGCCCAATTCATAAAAAAGTTTAAGCTAATCCTCATTTTTGGATTAGCGAATTCTACTCTAATTTTGACAGTTTATATCTTAAAATATAGCCTATTCTATTCCTAGTATCTACCTTTATTGATAATATCATGAAAATTAAATTTTAAATACCGGAATAGAATAGAATTCACTAATCTAAAAATGAGGATTAGCTTAATTTTTTTTTGTGAATCGGGCTGATTGTGTTTTTGCACTAGAACTAGAAGTGAAGATTGTTTAGGTAGTAGACAGATAATTACCTACCTCTAATAAACACAAGGCTTTTTTCCTTAACATTATTGTTATATTATAACAATCCAAGTAAATAGTATACGTAGGTAGTAGGTACATTGCTTTTCAAAATTTAAAGAACGAAGAATCGATTTAGTACTATAAACATGTGAAAAATTAAGCATTCGTAGAGCCGGCCACCACTATTGACAACATGATAATGATATACATTAAATACTTTATAAAATCGGGTGGGACAATGTGTACCCACTCTTGTTGTACAATATACTCTTTATCAATGTATTAAGGTGGGTTGGTTGGTTGGTGGGTTGGTTGGTTGGTTGGTTGTTTGGTTGGTTGGTTGGTTAGGTTAGACAACACGGTTTAGGGAACACGGCAACGCTGCAACAAAGCAGCCACCTAAAAATAGAGGGGACCGAGACGGTCCAGAAAAAACTTAATACCAAAAGCATCAAACTGAAAAAAGATAAAACGCCTGATGGTGAATGGGAAACCTTATATAATATCCTTCACACTACTCTACAAGAGTTAGAGGATACAGGAATAAGGGAAGTAGCAGTGGCCACGAGCAACCAAAAATATAGCACTCTACTAAAAAAACTGAGTAGAATGGCAGTAAAAGGTAAGACTATAAATCTCTATTTTTACTCGCCGAAAACGAGAGGTAAAAAACTGAACGAAAAGGAGGGACAACAGGATAAGGGGAACGGCCGAAGGCAAATACCAAACCCCAAATACAAAAGGCCAACGACGGACGCGATATTAATCCCAAAATCTAGCGCCACCTCATACGTGGACATGTTAAAAAAGGTCAGGGCTATAGACACAGAGATAAAAGACAAAAATATAGATATTGCCACAATTACCAAGTCCAGAAAGGGAGACGTATTGATAGTTATGGGTAAAAACTGCAATAAAGCAAAAGAGCTACAACTATTAATACAAGGTAAAATAAACACGGAAGCAAAGGTAAAACAAGCTGACAAACCAGTTACCCTGGTAGTCGCCGACATAGACATGGTAACGACACAGGACGAGGTTAAAAATGCAATTAAACAAATAAGTGAATGCCCCGATAGTGCGAGAATAGAGGTGCTACCTTTAAGAGAGGCCTATGCGAAAACTCGAAAGGCCACGATAAAAGTCCCAACCAGCATAGCAAAAAAACTAATAGAACTAGGAGAATTCAAAATAGCATGGAACACCTGCAGGGTGAGAGAACGAATAAACGTTCCACGCTGCTACAATTGCGGGGAGATGGGGCATTACCAAGCGGAGTGCAAAGGGCCCAGCCCTTGTTGTTTGAAACAACATAAGACCGGCACAATGAGCTGCCCAGCATACAGGGAAATAATAGCCACAAGGCAAAAAAAAAGAGGAACGTAGGTCATCTACAATAAATATCTGAAATGACCCTTAAGCTATATCAACTAAACATGAACAGAAGCAGGGATGCACATAATATGATGCAACTGCTTGCAAACAACACTGAAGTGGATATAATAATTATAGGGTCTGAACTAAACAAATACATAGCACAGAGTAACCCGAGATGGATCTGTAACAAGAATGGGGAAGCAAATTGTGGGATTTTTATAAATAACCCTAATATCAGTATTCATAGGCACAAAGCAACAAAAAATATAGTATGGATCGAGGGGTTAAAATTATGTCGGTATATATATCGCCCAACTCGACCGCAGCGGAATATGAGCAATTTCTGGACCAAATAGGCAATGAGGCAAAGACTAATAACAAGGAAGTTTTACTAGCAGGGGACGGGAACGCTACTTTTCGATCTTCTCGGATAACTGGACATGTGCGTTTGTAACACCGGCTCAGAGCCCACATTCAAAAACGCTAACGGCGCATCGTACATTGATATCACGGCCACCACGGAGAAGTTAACTGAAAAAATCCAGGACTGGAAAGTACTGCCTCATGAAGAAGTATACAGTCCGCATAGACTTATTCAATACCAACTGGAAAAACAGGCGGTCAGATCAAAAACGAGGGTATCACAATTAAGGTGGAACGTTAAAACCTTGGATAGTGAGAAAGCAAGAAACTGTCTCACCGAACTGCCCCCGCCAGAATCTATCGAGGAACTAACAATGTCCCTCGAGAAACTGTGCAGGGGGTCAATGAGAAGAACGATACTGAACCCCCGGAGAAAGCCGGTATACTGGTGGACGCAGGAGATCGGTGCTCTCCGGGCAGAATGCATCAAACTCAGGCGCAACTACCAAAGAGAGAGGACGCCGCTCTGACATTAAACAAGAAGGATCTATACAAGGCAGCTAAGAAGAACTTGAGCCTCAAAATAAGAAATGAAAAGAAAGGTAAGTGGGACGAATTGATAGAGGCAGTCGAGGAGGACGTATGGGGAAAGCCGTATCAGATTATAGTGAAATGCACTAAACAAGCGGTATCAACATCCCCGCCCGACTCAGCAATTCACCACATAGTGAGCACGCTCTTCCCTACGAAACGACAGGTACGAACTGACATGACACAGACCATGACGCTGACAACGGACATAACGGACGCGGACATTACAGAAGCAGGGCAGAGGACAAGACTACGACGAGCACCGGGGCCCGACGGGGTTCCCCCGGAAATTATAAAAATTATAACCACCAGTAACCCAAATTGGCTGAACACGGTTTTCAATAGAGTATTACAAACAGGAGAGTACCCGCGGGAATGGAAAGAAGCGAGACTAGTTCTGATACCGAAACCGGGGAAACAGGACATGACGGACCCTTCTGCCCATCGGCCATTGTGCCTGTTGAATACAATAGGCAAGCTTTTTGAGCATGTATTATGCAAAAGATTAACAGAGCATGTGGAGACCAACGGGCATTTTTCCGCCAATCAGTTTGGTTTTAGGAAAAAGAGGTCCACCATAGACGCAATGAAGATAATCCAGAACACCGCGGAGTCTGAAAGGAAAAAAAAGGGGACCGGGGGCTATGTGCGTTGGTCCTAATAGATATACAGAATGCATTCAACAGCGTGCAATGGCACCACATCATCAGGGTGTACTTTTTGGTAAGTACTTGTGTGATTGCAGCTGATTTCAGTATAAAATGCTAAAAGCAATCACACAGTGTAAACATAAATTAAGTTTAAATTGTATAAATGATAAATATAAAAAACTAATTGCGGAGAAAGAATTTTGAAACGTGTAAATATTTTTATTTATAAACAACAACTGCTCAACTTTTATTTTATCGTCATGACTTTCAGTTGTGGCGAAAAATATCATCCAAGTCGCCACATTGCTCTCCCCCCAAAAAAATATGACAATAAAATACAAGTAGGTATAACAATAACATAAATAACAATGATAACAATATGAGAATGAAACTGGCGAGTTACCTGGTCGTTATGTAATTGATGACACTGGCAGCTGTCAGAAAATTATTGTAATATGTATGCTGGTTTTAACCTGTCTATTGAAACCACTTCTGGTTTTGTGTTAACGTCTAGTGTGAAATATTTTTTGTTTCTTTGGATTATTTTAAAAGGGCCGTCGTAGGGTGGTAGTAGGGATTCTTTTTGTGAACCTTTACGTATGAATGCGTGCGTATTTTTAAAAAGATCTTTACTAAGGAATATTTTTGTGTTATTTAATTTTGTAAAAGATGGTTTGAGGTTTGCCATTAATGTTTTTAGTTTTACAATATAAGTTTGCAATGTTTCGTTGTTAGGGGTAATTGGTAATTGGTGATTTAATAGCTGATCTAATTCCTAAAAGGATAATAGGTAATTTGTCTGACCAGTCTTCTAAACTATTATGTGTTCTGAGAGCTGTTTTCAGTTGTAGATGGAATCTTTCTACTAGACCGTTAGACTGTGGATGGTAAGAGGTTGTTCTTATTCTGTGTGAACCAAGTGTTTTCATGAGTTGTGCAAAAAGAGTAGATTCGAACTGTGCTCCGCGATACGTTGTAATGACGATGGAACTCCAAAGCGAGCAATCCAGCCTGAAATTAAAGCTTTTGCTATCGTTTTGGTCGTTATATCTTTGATAGGAATTGATTCTGGCCATCTAGTAAAGCGGTCAATGCAAGTAAGTATGTAAGGTAAGGGACCAATTAAGTCTATGTGGATGTTGTCAAATCTGGCTTCCGGTGTTGGGAAATTTTCAAATTGAGAACTCGAATGTCTAGTTATTTTTGACTTTTGACAGTTAATACAAGATTTTACCCATTCTTTTATATCGCGTTTCATATTTCTCCAAACGAATCTAGAAGCTATTAGGTTTTGAGTTGTTTTAACACCGGGATGAGAGAAGGAGTGGAATTGTTCAAAAATAATCTTTTTAAACGTTTTAGGAATAAATGGTCTGAGTTTACCCGTTGAAAAATCACATTTTAGAGTTATATTTGAGTTGGGTAAAGGTATGTCTTTGAATGTAAGATTTGTATCATTATTTTTTAAAATGGATTGTAATTCTTGGTCAATTATTTGTTCTTTTGCTATTTTTTTGTAGTCAATTTTGTCTATTAGTTCAATGTTATTTACGTTTAGACGTGATAAAACGTCAGCTACTATATTTTTGTTCCCAGAAACGTGTTTTATATTATTTGTGAACTGTAGAATGAAATCTAACTGTCTCAATTCGCGGGGTGAACATGTATTCGAATTTTTGGCAAGAGAGTATGTTAGTGGTTTATGATCAGTGAAAACAGTGAACTCTCTGCCTTCAAGAAAATATCTAAATTTTTAATGGTTGAATAAATTGCTAGTAATTCACGACTGAAAGTACTATATTTTTGTTCAGTCGTAGTTAGTGTGCGTGAGAAGAATGCGATAGGTTTCCATTTATTTTCAATTGATTGTTGTAATACACCTCCTATGCCTGTATTTGATGCATCGACCATAATGCTAATCAGTGCATCTTTTACCGGAAAAGCTAAAGTAACTAAATTTATTAGTTTTCTTTTGATATGTTTAAAAGCTGTTAAAGCAAGTTGGTCAAAATGTATAGGTTTATTTCCTTTTTTTGTATTATCTTTGTATTTGTTTATGGGTTGTAGTATTGTAGCGCAGTTAGGTATAAATCTGTGATAGAAATTAATTAGTCCTAAAAATTTTCGTAATTCTTGTTGTGATTTTGGTAAAGGAAATTTTTGAATAATATCAATTTTGTCTTGTAAGGGTCTAATACCGTTCTTAGAAATGTGATGTCCTAAAAAATTTATTTCTGAATGTCCGAATTCGCATTTTTGTTCGTTGATTAAAATTCCGTATTTATGCAGTCGTTTAAAAATGAGGTGTAAGTGTTGTTTGTGTTCTTCTGTAGATTTGCTTGCAATTAGTAAATCGTCTATTTAAGCAAAGCAAAAATCTAAACCAAGTACGACTTCATCAATAAACCTTTGAAAGGTCTGTGCGCTATTACGTAAACCGAAAGGCATAAAAATGTATTCGAATAAACCAAAAGGAGTGCTAATGGCAGTTTTTGGAATAGAAGACTCTTCAATAGGGATTTGATTATAAGCTTTGACTAAGTCAATTTTCGAATATATTTTTGTGTCTTGAAGATTATGCGAAAAATCTTGAATATGAGGTATAGGGTAGCGATCAGGAATGGTAATGTTATTTAAATCGCAGTAGTCGCCACATGGTCGCCATTGATTTTTAGGTTTTCGTACCATATGGAGCGCAGAAGACCAGCAGCTGGAAGATGGCCTTATTACACCATTTTTTAACAGAATGCCAAATTCGTTTTTTGCAATTTCTAAACGATCAGGTGCTAATCTCCGTGGCCGTGAAAATACGGGTGAGCCATTTGTTATAATAGTATGTGACACATTGTGTTTAACTTGACGTTTAGGATCGAGAGGACTAGTTAATGAAGGATAATTGTTTAATATCTGACGAAAGAGGCAAGAATTGTTCGCTTTGTTGTTCTCTGTTGTATTAAGTGACGTTGATGTATTTGATGTGTGACATATTTTGTTGTAATTTATTGACAGACATTTTTGACGTATATTGATAAGTAAATTGAAATAGTTTAAGAAGTCAGCACCTAAAATGGATTGTTTAACATCAGCTATTATAAATTCCCAGGTAAATTTTCTATTTAAATTAAAATCTAATGTAATGGTTTTTTTTCCATAGGTGGAAATTGATGTATTGTTTACAGCTTGAAGTGTTAAAGTGTGTTAACCCCAGATGTCTTGGAGGCGTGTTTACAGGGACTAACACATTTTTTTGCAGCAGAACCAAAGTTGAAATGATACCAGCACAAACCCGATGACAGATGATTGTCAGCTGTCACTTTCATTTTATTCTTTGATTCCAGAAGTTTTCGTAAATCTGCTATTTCTTTCCTGACATCTTCAAGTTCTGAGTTCTTCTTAGTGGCCATAGAAGCAATCGTTGGTTCGGCGATTTCAACGATTCTGTCTGCAATATTACTTTTTTGTTCAATAGAAGTTTCTGTTAAAGATGTTAATATTGTTTGAATATGGATAGGTAATTTTTGCAAGAAAAGTTCTTCTACAATAGTTTGATCGATAATTTTATCTTCTAATAGTTGTTTCATTTGCCGAAGAATTTGCGATGATTTTAGCCCACCGAATTCAGAAAATGTAAGTAGTTTGTTAAGTTTAGATTTATCTGAGTCGGTAGAGAATGTCGTACTGATTTTCTTCAGGAGGCTCAAGAATGATATCACGGACTTCAGACGCATGTTCTGGCGAAAGCGAGGAAACAACGTGAATAAACTTTTGGGATTGACTTCTAATATGATGCTTCATAAAAACCATTTCTACTTGCGCAAACCATAAAAGAGTGTCGTTTGGCCAGAACGTTGGTAGTTTAAAGTTACTACTGGCCACCAGGGGAACATCAACTGCTTCAGCCGGGTCGACTGGTTCCATTGGTTCAACAAGCTCGACTGGGTCGGCAACAGATAGAGACATCTTTTGACTGACGGGGTCACCAATGTACTTTTTGGTAAGTACATGTGTGATTGCAGCTGATTTCAGTAAAAAATGCTAACAGCAATCACACAGTGTAAACATAAATTAACTTTAAATTGTATAAATGATAAATATAAAAAACTAATTGCGGAGAAAGAATTTTGAAACGTGTAAATATTTTTTTTATAAACAACAACTGCTCAACTTTTATTTTATCGTCATGACTTTCAGTTGTGGCGAAAAATATCATCCAAGTCGCCACAAGGGCACTAGAGGAGAAGGATACACCTGTATACCTGATAAAAACCATAAATACGTACCTTAAAGATAGGAAAATCCACTACGAAGGGAGAGAGTACGCCATGTCGTGCGGGGTTCCACAGGGGTCCATACTTGGATCACTTCTGTGGAACATCTTCTACGACGGTATCCTACGCCTTTCCATTCCACGCGGGGTGACACTGATAGCTTTCGCGGACGACCTTGCTATACTAGCGACAGCCAAGGAAGAGCGTAGACTGATGCTCCATGTGAATCGGGCGCTGGAGCTAATCAGCAATTGGACCGAAGGCAAAGGACTTAAAGTAGTCCCTGAGAAGACGGAAGCAGTATTATTGGTAGGGCGGAAAAAATATGGACCTACATACTTCACGATGAATAGGACGGTAATCCACCCAAAGCCATATGTCAAGTATTTAGGTGTTATTTTTCAGAGCAACCTGACCTTCACAGAACACACTAAAAAAGCGATTGAAAAGGCACAGAAGACGACAACGAATCTTAGAAAACTATTCCCCAGGCTTAGGGGACCAACGGAGAAGAAAAGACGAGTACTAACATCCGCTGCGACGAGTGTAATATTGTACGCCACTCCTATATGGAGGGGCGTGTTGCGTTACGCTCATTGCACGCGGATGTTGGAGAGAATGAACAGGAGTATGGCTATAAGTATTGCGAGAACCTACAGGACAGTATCGAAGGAAGTGGCAGAGATCCTGGCAAGACTGGTCCCACTTCCACTGCTAATAGAAGAAAGGGCGCTCAGCCATGGCCAGGAAAAGGCCAAAAAGGCAGAAGAAGAAGCATACCCTCAGAAAATGGGAAGAGCAATGGCAGGAAGATAGTGGTAATGTATGGCTCCATAAGCTCCTCCCCAGCATCGAGGGGTGGATTAATAGAGGACATGGAGACATAACTTACCACCTATCACAATTCCTAAGCGGGCATGGGTGTTTTCAGGCATATCTCTACCGCTTCAAAAAAGCAGACAGCCCCACCTGCATGTTCTGCGAGGAGGAGGATACAGCAGAACACACTTTCTTCTTCTGCGCACTGCGCAGAATGGAAGGCACTAAGGGACGACACTAACGAAAAAATAGGTACGGAAATCTCACACAGTAACGTAATGAACTTTATGTTGCAGGACGCGGACAGCTGGGAAATGATAACAATGTACGTAACAACGATACTCAAGAAAAAAGAAGAGGAGGAACGTGAAAGGGTTCCATTGGAACATTGGCACGGAGCGATGTGACGTAATGCTTAAAAAGCGGTTCCGCATCTCTCTCGGAGCAATAAGGGAGGGGGTTCGGGTAGGAGCCCGACACTACTACCAGCTTCGGCCGGCTGGTAGTGTATTTCTGAAGATTTTCCCCCTGCCCCCGTAAAAATAAGGTTGGTTGGTTGGTGTGTGTGTGCGTGCGTGCATGTGTGTGTTTGTGTGTGTAAGTGTGGATGTTGTAACCACGATTTCTCAAATATTATAAGACTTAAAAAATATTTAACTGATGTTTCCTCAATCTGACATTCCTGGGAAGAGCTGATTAGATTTTGGTAACAATTGGGCAACCGGAAGTAATAAGTTTCTCTAAAAAACCTTCTAAATATATTTTTTTGGAAATTTTTGTTATTACAAATATTAAAAAACATAAAATTCTCCATCCAATACATTTAAAATTTTTATTATATCTTGCATAGATTTAGAGATAAAGGCACTGTAATATATAGAATAATCTAATGTAATACATCGCAGAGGCTAAGGCAGTAAGGAAACCAGTTGACAAATTCAAATGTTTATAACATAGTAATGTTTATAACATAGTTTGTAAATGACAGATGTCAGTGTCACAAATCAACAGTTTAGTGACATTCCGAAACCTTTTTCTGGGAAGTATATTTAATCTTTCTTATTGTTTTATTAATTAAATTTTTAAAATTGTAGGTAAAATGCATATATCCGTCAGAAATACCCCCAATCTACTTAATGAATTGGAGGAACTTCCTCATACAATGAAAAATAGATATAATTAAAATTGTATGTGTGCAGAAGACATTTTAAATACAATAAAAACAATATATGTGTAAAATTCTGTATTTTTTTGTTATAAAGCGACGGTTCGATAACGAAGTGCAATACAATACTTATATAACATAAAATGGAAATGGCGAGAGGTATTGTGCCGGCCACAACATATTTTTAGATGTAGCAGTGGTACTTGAGTATTAAAAATTCTGTTTTTGATATGGCACCCCCTGTCTTTTTTTTATAATTTATATTATTTTTATCTTTATCAATGTATTAGTCTCTATTGTGTTAATGTCAAAGTCGGGCAATTATAAATAAGAGGTGCAAAGTATTTTATGTAGGTGTACCTACTTTAAGATGTAAGCTTGACTTTATGTTATGTACTTTTACTTGAATGAAAACTGAGTAACAGGTCTACTCATGTATATATGTTGTGAATATGCCACCAAAGTTACTATAAGGTGTACAATTTGCATGTATACGGGTATATACCGCCTCACCTAAATGATGGACAGAATCGTTTCCGTTGCTAGAAAAACGTTACTAACTCTACACCGGTATTTTTGTGTTCATTTTGTGTATTTGATACTTGCTGTTTTTATTTGAATGATGTGACATAATACCAATTTTGTTTTACTTTCATTTCAAAACTTATTTGTAATAGCTTGTATTTTTAAATGTCAGATTTTTTTGGTAAGTAGTGTAAGCTTCTTTACTATATTAGAATTTTTTCTTTGTTTTTTTTTACAGTATGTGCATATTTCTTACAATTCTAAAGTTATATTTTATTCTAAACAAGGGTTGTTTTGGACTAAAAATCTTTCGTCAAATAATAATACAAAACATTTCTTTCTATAAGTATATCATTAACTTGGTTTAAAATTAAATTAGAATTCATACAAATTCCTAATTATAGTTTCAATTAGAGAATCTTCCAACGGCCGACAATGAAATTAATGTAGTGGTGTGTTGAGCTGTTACATATAATGTAGTGGTGTGTTGAGCTGTTACATATAATATCTGCAAGGACTTTATTTCTCATTTCAGGTCGTTATTGATAAAATATGAGTGAGTCATAATGCAGATAGCACATATAAGGCTATGTCATTAAATGTGCTCTAATACCATTGTCTTCATTGTTCATACAATTATTTAGCGATGTCCAGATTCAGATATAATTTGATATCGATTTCAACACAAACAATTTCAATTAAATTGGAGACGATCTGCATTTAATTGTAAAGTTTTGATCGAATTATAGTTTGCGACGTGATTTATTTAGAATATGACAATGAATGGTATTTTTAGACGAGAATTTCTAGAAAACTCTATATTTCATTAAAATTGAAATTTTAAATTTAGGTACCTACCTAAAATACATATTTATTCTCAGATGTGCAATAATTAATATTGATTTTTACCTCTCGCTAAGAGAGGTATTGGATTCAAGCTAAATATCACATATCCAGATTTAAGTGAATAAGCACGATTTAAGGTCCATATAAACCGATTTTAACATTTTTACAATGATGTCTGTGTGTGTGTATGTATGTGTGTATGTGTGTATGTATGTATGTATGCATGTGTGTATGTGTGGATGTTGGAGGGACGATTACTCAAAAACTATGAGACATAAAACCAGTTTAACTTTCATCAAACTGACATTCATGGGAAGAGCTGAAAAGGTTTTGGTAACAATTTGACAACCGGAAGTAGTAGTTTCTAAAAAATTCTTCTAAATATTATTTTTTGAAAATTTTTGATATTACTTATTGAAGAACATAAAATTCTACATCTGATACATTTAAATTTTTTATTATATCTTCAATAAATTTAGAGATAAAGACGCTATAATATATAGAATAACGGGTTGTAATTAGTCGAGTAGGCTAAAATACACTAAGGAAATCAGCTGACAAATTCAATGTTTATAACATAATTTGTAAATGACAGATGTCATGTCAAAAATCAAAAGTTTTAGTTACATTCTGAAAGCTTTTTCTGAGAAGTACATTTAATCTTTCTTATTGTTTTATTAATTAAATATTTAAAATTATAGGAAACATGCATATATCCATTAGAAATACCGCCAATCTTGTTAATGAATTGGAAGATTCTCTGACATTTAGGAACTTCCTCATACAATGAAATATAGATATAATTAGAATTCAATGTGTGCAGAAGACATGTTAAATACAATAAAAAACAATATTTGGGTAAATTTCTGCAATTCTTTTTGTTATAAAACGACGGTTCGATAGCGAAGTGCAATACAATACTTATATAACATAAAATGAAAATGGCGAGAGGTCTTGTGCTGCCCACAACAGATTTCTTTTCAAATTGCAGTAAAGCCTCGCTAATCCGAACCTCTACAAATTCGGATATCCTTGTGATCCGGACAAAACTAAAGAAATGTAGATTTTATATACCGGACCAACCAAGGATCCTAAGCCGGATCGCATGTCGTGTGTTGCCGTAAAGGCGCCTCCTATACTGTAAGGGCCACCTTTGCTATCTCGAGAACCACAAGAATTACAAAGACGGTTAAGTGGGCAATCATTTTCTATTTTTATAAGACAAATTTAAAGAAAAGGAAAATATTTTTTTTTTCGACCAGTGGTCCTAAAAATATAGGACCCTACGCTATATAAATATAAAATAAAATAAATAAATATAATATATATTAAGATGTAATCCATGTTTTCAAATTTGGTATTTAAGACTTTTGTATTAATGGAAATGATATATTAGATTTTTTTTGTAAAATTGTTAAACCGGATGTGTTACTTTACTAGACGCTCTAAACAGATTTTCTTGATAACAATGTGAGTATAAAATTTGAAATAACATATTAGATATTGACTATATATGATAAACCGGAAGGGGAAGTGAATTTCGAGAAAAAACATAATAAAATATCCAAAATTTCGTATTACAGAATTTTCTATTAATTTATTGGAACAACAGATACTTTACTTAAAGCCCTTTGCTATTTTAAACATAGAATTGGTGCGAGGCCATGTGCAGGCCACATCAGATTTTTAAAAATTTATTTCACGGGTTGACGGTCAAATTTAAACCGAATATTTTTTTTTTAACAAATTACATTTTGAGTTCTTTTCAATTTGTAGAAGAAAAAACAACACAAAATCAATATTGAATAGTATACCCAATTTTATTTAAAATTAGTAAGAAATTTGCTGTTGTTTGTAAAATGATAAATTTTCGATATCAGGATGTTAAATTGTTGCCCTTAAACTTACACGAGCAACAGGTATTTCTTTTACATTTAGGTTTCTTTCCGTCGATTTGCGTTGAGTTGTTCGCAGAGATAAGTTGATCCGAACATTATTAATATGGTATTTGCTAAATTTTTCATGCAAATACATACATTGAGTTAAAAAAACCAAATGTAGAATGCTTTTTTACCTTCCGTCAAAAGGAAGGTATTGTTTTTGGTCAAAAAATTCGGTGGTGAGTTTTTAATGAATAAGCACGTTTTAGGGTCCCTACAATACGAATGTACTATTTTTAAGATGATGTCTGTATGTGTGTGTGTGTCCGTGTGTGTGTCTGTGTGTGTGTTTGTGTGTGTGTGTGTGTGTGTCCGTGTGTGTGTGTGTGTGTGTGTGTGTGTGTGTGTGTGTGTGTGTGACAAATTTTTCTCCGACGATAACTCCAAAACTACAATTCTAAAAATTATGATTCTTTCATATTCCTCTTCTTTACAACCATATGAAGAGCTGATTAGATTTTGGTTATAATTTTATGTGATTATCAATAGAAAGAATATCTTATTCTCTATACGGTTCGATTATACATTTTCCTTCATATTCAATAGATATAGAGTCATAGAGAGATTAAGAGAGATTAACTTTCGAAAATCAGTCAGCATTGCAAAAATTATAAAAACAACAGATACATATATTCAAAAAAATCTAATTGACACATGTCAGTGGCAAGTGCAAAACCAAAGTGGAAAGTATATGATCTGAAAGTGATATAAGTGACAGAGTGTCCCTCGCCAGTGGGAAGAGAAGATGGAAGGACTGTATAGCAGAAGATTTGAGAGAGGAAGAACTGTGTCACGAATGTGCTTTGGACAGGAATGAGTAGAAGAGAAGAGTAAGAAACAGCGACTTCTAATAAAATAGGGCAAAGTTGAAGCAGGAGGAAGTGTTAAGTGCAATACATAATGTACGTTCGTATTCGTATTAAAATTTTATTAGATTTTAGAATATTTTCAAAGGAACTTTCAGTATGGATATGTAAAAAATAGTGTGTTCTTGTTACAATTATACAGGATATATAGAATCTTTTTCAAGGAAATTTTGGTATAGGATATGTACAAAATACATCGAATTGACGGAAGGTTTTGTGCTGGCCACAACAGATTTTTTTCTCTTTATTTATCAATGCTCATTTGGTAAGCATTGCGCTTCTAGATTTTAAATAATTTTTCAAATTTTTGTATTCATATATCTATTTCGAAATGGGGGATTACGGCTCAATCGAATTGAAGGAAAATAGCAAAAAAATACGAATGTATATGCTGAATAACGAATATTAATAAAAAAATGAAATGGTATAATTGAGATATTTCGGAAATAAAGGGTATTTTGTTATAGCGCTTCGACACTAATATGAAATTATTTTGATTGGCGACCGAGAGACCACCTATACATGCATTACAAATAGCGTGTTAGGTGGTGGAAATTACTACCAATGGAAGTTAAGAAATTCAAATTCGAAAGGAGGGGCTAACATTCCTGTACAGCAGTTTTCAAACAGTTTTTATTTTAACATAAATTTCTTGCATTAAACTTAATAATTTAAATACACCTGTAATTATAAAGTATGTAGACTTATACAGTGTTATAATATTCATTTATTTTTATGTAAATATAACTTAAAATAGCATATATTTCAAGAACATTTAGGTCCATGATGAAAACAGTTTGATATAAAAACACATAAATGTGACGTCACGTCAATCTTTTCAAAATTCGGGAGACCATAACTCGCTTATTAATATGAATTTTTTCACCGGATTTTCATCAATAGTTTTAGTTTTCCTACTATTTTCAGATGAAATTATAAAAAAAAAATGGTGTAATCCCCCATTCTGCTAATGGTGTATTCTACCAATGAAATAGTAAACTTCAATAATTATAAGGTACCATACGTTAAATTAAAAGTTTTAGTAAAAAGAAAATAATGAAATATTACTCTGTTGTAATAAAAATGCTAAATTATTGTAAAAGTGACGTCATAAGTCTCTGGGGTTGTTTGACTTCAAATTAAGAACTATAGCAAGGATGGCCTACCTTTTTGGATTTCGAAATTAATTTTCTTTTAAAAAACGTTAGAGGTCGACTACAATAACTTACCGAACCAAAAACGGTAAATCAGGCAAGGGCAATGATAAAAACCACAAAAATGAAGCTGATTTTTTCAACAATCTTCTTTAATGTACTAAAATCGGTAGAATACCCCATCCTGTTTCCAAATTGCTAAATTAGTATGGACTGATGTTCAACTTTTTTCCTTCACCCCTTGCTCTGCGGTGTTGCCGTTATTTAACGGCAAGAGTAGTATCCAATAACTGAAAAATCTCCAAATTTTCCAATTCAGTTTTATAACTAAATAAGGTACCTAGCAATACATTGGTAATCTACCATATAATTCTAAGATTTTTTTCTTGATTTTTGAGATAATTTCAAATCTAATTTTGTGTATAATTTACAAAACTATAGTTAGAGTTTCTGAACATCCACGCGGGTACGTTCACATTGCTTTGCGGGTCACTCTCTGACCCAGACCCATGGGCCGTAGGTTCGCCATCGCTGTACTAGAAGAAGGCGTTGTTCCTATGTGAACAGAGACACAAAGTTCCTTATTTTTCATAATTTTCATAATTTTATAAAATGTAAATCTGCATGACCCAGGAGAAGAAAAATTAAATAATATTGTAAGTATAATAAAATTTATGTTAATTTTCTACTCTATTCTCGGTAATGAGTTTATTTTGTTGGAATGAAGTTTTTGTTGCACTTTATGTGTTTCTAATAAACGTTTGCATAACTTTCGTATTCCTTATTTTATTACCTATTTTTAGTTTTCTTATTTTTTTCGCTGACAAATGATGATTTTATTATTAGGATAATATTGTGTAGTTAAATTAACAAAACTGTTTAATATTTCAAAATTGGGTATGTTGATCAGTGTTCATGAATCCGGTTCATAATCAATATATTCATCACCCATTTTTTGCTTGCGTTCCACGAACTAGTGTTATTGATAAAAAGAAAAATCATAGTTCAAATTTTAAATATTCTTGTAATATAATCCGTTCTTTGGGAATTTGGAGAAAATATGAGCATGTTAGAATCTACCTTGTGCTAAATTTTCAGAAGTATAGATTTATAAATTTCAGCTCTTCAGGCCTTGTAGACTCATGGCTTTTTGGACCACTATCTTCCACTGGTCCCTGTTTGTTGCTTTTTCTTCCCATCTTTGAAATCCTAATTCTTGTAGAATCTCCTTCACTGCGTCTCCCTATCTTTTCCTGGGTCGTCCTCTTTTCCTCTTGGCACCCTCTTCCCATTTGAAAATTGCTTATACTGTTCTAGTCCCCTCCAAACGAACTAGTATATGACCCACCCATTTTAACCTTTATGCCCGAATTACCTCTGATATACCCGCACGCCCGAAATGTTCCTTATTTCTGAATTTGTCCTTCATCCTATTTCTCCCTCGTACCCGCACAGAACCGTAAGCCTAATAACCGTTTTATACGTTTTAATTTTCGCTGACCACATTTTTCTCTTTTAAAATTTTTGTTAAGAGCCCTATACCCAACTGCCTTTTATTAGCCTCATTTTTATTTCGTTTTCCTCTACGTTATTATTTGTCAAGATTAACCCCAAGTACGAGAAACTTGTAACTTTCTCAAATTGGTATATTTTCCCTTTTATTGTGTTCACTCTGAATTCCGAAATCTCCACTTACTTTTTTCTTCTGACTCTCATGTACTTTGTCTTTGCCTCGTTAATACTTAGGCCTACTTCTACTGCCAATGCTTCTGTCCTCTTGAAAACTGCTACCAGTTCCTCTTTGGATCTTGTTATTATGGCAATATCATCTGCATTTGCCAATATCTAGTGTTTTTGCCCGTACAGAGTTCCCGTTGTGTATGCTGTAGCTCTTCTCATGGCCCACTCCAAAATTATATTAAATAGGATTGGTGACGTACGGCCGCCGCTTCTCGATTCGAAGCTCTCCGATACATTTTCGGCAACCATTACCTTGCTGTTTGCCCCTTTTTGCGGTACTCTTACTAAATTTATTATTTGGTATTAATTGTTTCATTATAAATATCTGATTCATGGTTGATCTGTTCTGTCAGAACCCCGCTTGATACTCCCCTATGACATTTTGTGTTTTCTGCTATAACCTGTCTCTAATGCAGTTTGCCAAGATTTTATGTGCAATGACTAATAATACTATTCCTCTGTAGTTTTCACATTTTGTTCTTTCTCCTTTTTACCTTCCGTCACCTTTAGGTAAGGAAGGTATTGTCTTTGGTCAAAAATTTCGTTGGTGAGTTTTTAGGGTCCCTACAATACGAATTTACTATTTTTAAGATGATGTCTGTATGTGTGTGTGTGTGTGTGTGTGTGTGTGTGTGTATGTGTGTGCGTGTGTGTGTCCGTGTGTGACAATTTTTTCTCCGACGATAACTCCAATACTACAATTCTAAAAATTATAATTCTTTCGTATTCCTCTTCTTTACATCCATCTGAAGAGCTGATTAGATTTTGGTTATAATTGATCCACCGGAAGTACCCTTATTTGAAGTTTTTAACAGTTTTTCTTGAAAAAACGCAGTTAAATATCATTTTTCGACATTTTGTGATTATCAATATGAAAGAAAATCTTATTCTCTATACGGTTTGATTATACATTTTCCTTCATATTCAATAGATATACAGTTATAGAGACATTAAGAGAGATTAACTTTCAAAAATTAGTCAGCTTTGTTAAAATTATGGAAACATCAGAAATATTCAAAAAAATTTAATTGACAGATGTCAGTGTCAAATGTAAAACCAAAGATGAAAGTAGGGTCAGAAAGTTATATGTGAATGTGATAGTGTCCCTCGCAAGTGACTTGCAGTTGCAGCCTCGCCTCAAGATTGGAATTTTCAATACCGGAAGTACGAGAAAGGCTAAAGAGAAGATGGAAGGACTGTGTAGCAGAAGACTTGAGAGAGGAAGAATTGTGTGAAGAAGATGCGTTGGACAGGAATAAGTAAAAGAGAAGAGTAAGAAACAGCGACCCCTAATAAAATAGGGAAAGGAACTTTCGGTGTAGAATTTGTAAAAAATAGTGTGTTCGTGTTACAATTTTACAGGATATACAGAATCTTTTTCAAGGAACTTTTGGTATGGGATATGTACAAAATACATCGAATTGACGGAAGGTTTTTTTAAATAGGGCATATAATTGCTTCCGTCCATTTTGTCGGCATTTCTTCTTTTTCCATATATCTTGTATCAGCTCACATAACTGTTTTTGTATCATCTCTCCCCCTTTTTTATAAATCTCTGCAGCTACACCGTTTCCTACCGGACTCTTGTTGTTTTTACATTTCCCTAATACTTCCATTACTTCTTCTTGACTTGGAGGCTCTCTAAACTCGTTTGTTCTTCCTTCTGGTTCATTATTTGCTCTAATTTCAAGTGCATCTGCTTCATATTCGATATCCCCATTCAGTAAGTCGCTAAAATATTTTTTCTTGTCTTTCCCCGTAACCAGCTGTCCATTTCTATTACCCTCCGTCACCTGTAGGTCAAGAAAATATTGTCTTTGGTCAACAAATACGATGGTGAGTTTTTAATGAATAAACACGTTTTAGGGTCCATAGAATACGATTTTACTAGTTTTACGATGATATATGTATGTATGTGTGTGTGTGTGTCCTTGTGTGTGTGACAAATTTTTCTCCGACGATAACTCCAAAACTACAATACTAAAAATTATGATTTTTTCGTATTCCTCTTTTTACAACCATATAAAGAGCTTATTAGATTGTAATTATAATTGGTCAACCGTAAGTACCCTTAGTTGAAGTTCTTAACAGTTTTTCTTGAAAAAACGCAGTTAAATATCATTTTTCGACATTTTATGTGATTATCTACATGAAAGAATATCTTATTCTCTATATGCTTTGATTATACATTTTCTTTACTATTCAATAGATATAGAGTGATAGAGAGATTAAGAGAGATTAACTTTCAAAAATCAGTCACCTTTGCTAAAATTATGGAAACAGCAGATATATTCAAAAAAATTGGAATTTTCAATGTTAGTGTTACAATTTTACAGTACCTATATACAGAATCTTTTTCAAAGAACTTCAGTACAGTAGATTGTTTTTTGTTGGTCACTATTTTTCTACTTCTCAATCTCCTGGTAAAAGTTTCGGATATCTTTATTTTATAGTTCTCCTCTAATTTTTCCAATTTCTCCTCCATCCTTCTCCTTCTCTTCTTTCTACAAATCTCCTTATAATTTTTCTTTTCTTTTTGGTACTCTTTTTTTGTTTGTTGATCGTTTTTTTTTTGCAGTAAGTTTTTCTTTATTTTTCTTGTCCATTGCTATATTGCACTCATTGTCAAGTTTTCCTTATCTTCGATTTTGTATTAATTTTTCTTCATACTCTTTTTATTGCAGCCTCCATGTCCGACCATTTTCCCTCTATTGTTGCTCCTAGTTTTTGCCTCTTTTAGATTATTTTCCAATTTTTTCCTGAATTTCTTACATGTATCTTTATTTTGGAGTGTCTGTACAATAAAACGATCAATTTGGTTTTTATTACTCTTTTTGTTTTTTAGTACTTTTTCCTTTAATATGATTTTAACCATAAAATGATTCATTTCAGCCACTGTTCCTCGTTTGGACTTTACATCTCGTATTGATTTCGCATGTTTTCTTTCCACTACCACATGGTAAATTTTGTTAAATACTGCTCCATTTGGTGATACCCACGTACCTTTATAATTCTCTGTAATTAAGTGCTTCTTATTACTAAATTATATTCTAAGGCGAATTTCACCAGTATTATTCCATTTACATTAGTTCTGGCATGTTCATTATGACTACCTACTATCTGTTTAAATTCTTCTTCTCCGTCTAATTTTGCATTAGCTCTCCTATAATCAATTTATGTCATGTCTCGGAATATTCTCTAATGTCCTGGCTAGATTTTCGTAGAACTCGTCCTTCACTTCCTCTTCTTTATCTTTTGTTATTATATTAATTATACTTATTTTCCTGTGGTTTCTTCTTATCCTTAGTTTGCAAATGTTCACAGATATTGATTGAAACTATATCATGGTCTCTTTTATTACGATCTTAATCATGAAGCCTGTCCCAAAATATTTAGTATCAAAACCGCTGTTAAAAACTTTGTATTCGTCTAATTCAAAAATTTTGTTTTCTTTTTGTTTTGTTTCTTGCAATATTGCAATATCTATATTATATCTTTTCAAAGTTGCTTTATACGCTCCAGTATACCTTATGCCTTTGACATTCCAAGAAGCGAAGTTCGTTTCCTTTATCCTTTTCCTTGTCCATTGCCTGTAATTCGATCTCCTAATTTCCGCCGGATCCTTAATTAGATATTTTTAGGTCGGGCCCTATTTGTGTTTGTTCCACGTTTTCCGTTATACTGTTATATATATATATATAAGTGATAAGAAGATGAACCCCAATGTGAAGAGGTATGAATAGGAAAAGAATAGTCTTCTTTCATGTTTTATTTCATGACATGTACTACCGGTTTTGAACCTTAAAAGGCCCATCATCAGGTACCGGCCTACAAAGGAGGGGAGGACAAACGCATGTAAGAATTGTATTTAAATTCGCTTTATAAAGAGGTGAATTTCATTGAAATTGATGACAAGCCTAATAATTTAATTCGTATTTAAAGAATAATATTTACATATTAAATCCTATACGGTTGTATAAAAAATTTAGAAAAAAATGCAAATTACAGAGATGTTTATTTAAAGAGTCTACTGTATCATCACAGAGAGTGTTAATGAATACGTGGTACACATTTATAGAGTATGTAGGGGAATCAAGTCAAAATAAACCAACTCATATTCGGAAACGAACTGTTTTCGAGCTACGATGATATTTTTGTGAGAATAGATTCTGTTCGAATACGTGTTACAAATGTATAGAGTATATAGAGGAGTCAAAATAAACTAACTTTGTTTTTGTGAAAATAGTTCATGTTAGGTTTTTTATAATGATCAATTCGTAGCTCTTTTAAAAGAATTATCACATCACACTGTTTTTCGGAAGTACAAGGCTTGCAACGACGTTGATGGTACATTTTCAGTAGCTATTGTAGAATTTGACAAAAATAAAATTATTATGAGCATTACGAATACGTTTTGAATTCAGTCTTACTGGTACGTTCCCGAATATGAGTTTATTATTAAAAGTTGATGTAATTCTATAAATTTGTACCATGTATTCATTAACATTCTGTACCTGTAAATTTTTCACAAAAATCAAACTATAATAGTCCAGTTATTGAAGTTTCCGGTTAATGGCGCCATATTGTCGTGCGAGCAACATGAGGGTGTACGTTTGTAATTTTACGAAAACAAAATTAGTCCACTTTTGTTTCTTAAAATATTCTGGTAAGGAGCTTTAATTTTTTTTTTAACAAAATAACAAAGTCGTTGAAAAATATATTTTTAACGTTATTCTTTAAACAACAATTCTTTCATAATTTTCATCGGTTAACTGCATAATTCCTAGGAAAGCCAAATACGTCCAGATGTACTATTTTTATAATTTTAGTAATATTGATGTAACCATAAAACATAATTTTATAATGAATACCTTTTTTAAGCTAATTATAATATTTTCGAAGAAAATTGTTACTAGGGCTAAGACTTCGAACTGGGTATTTAGTTAAATAGGAAATACCCACTCACCCGGACCAAATGGAATACGGGTCGGAGTCGATTCTTCACCCATAAGACCCTTAAAAACCGCAGACCCATATTACCCGTAAGAACCGTATAACCCGTAAAGCCGGCGACTGACTGGAGCCAAAATGCTGTAATGTAATGTAATGTAACACGAGCATTCGCTAATCCGTACATCCCTTTGATTGTTACATTACAAGTCATTGCAGGTCGGTTTGCTCGTTCTGACCGTATTTTTCATCTCGATTCAATATCATTTAGTCGTCATAGTTCCATGGCGTATGTATTGTTTTTGTTTATTTACGAGCAGATATTCAAAATCGGTGGACGACATTCGAACAAAATTTTTGTACTGTCCACTAATTTCTTATTTTTTTAAAATATTCAATAATGTCACTTCACCATGAACATTTCTTTGACGAAATAAATTTGTCTGCCACCACCTTTTTGATTTTTTCTTGATCATTAAATAGTTGTAGCCCATTGTAATATATGCAGCACTCGCAACTCCTAGGTCCGATATTTTGAACGAATGAGAGTGGAGCACTGTTGAACTGAGCATTCAAAACGAGCATTCATGTGTATTATTTGAAACGTTTGTAATGTAATACTTCGCCGCACCGAGAACATACATATTATCTTAGAAAACGTGAATTATTTGTCGAATTTTTCTGATGCATGACATAAAAATTGTCTTCCAAGGTCTTATTTTTTGGCATTTTGTTTTAAATTTACTTTTAAAATATCGAGGTAATCTTTGCTATCCATTGATGCAATAATTACTAATTTTCGTAATCCCGCTAAATAAATATAAGCCCCAAAACATAATGCTGTCACCGCCGTATTCAACGATTACTATTAAATGCCTTAATTTTTTTACATTCTTCTATCTAATCTGTATGTATTATACTTACTTGCGTTACCAGTAAACCTAATAAAGAATTAAAACTTTTAATTTAAAAGTAGATAATCTAAAGCATTTAAATGTAAGTTAAATAAAATTTTAATTTCATGTATCAGAATAAATTCGACAAATAATTCGCATCTTATAAGAGAATGCCTACTGTATAATATTAAAAATATGCTTAATCATCCCCCACGATCTCCGGACTTTAACCAAATTGAGAAAGTGCGGAAAAATCTTAAAACAAATTAGAATATAAACCAAAAAAGAAATTAAAATAAATTACAAGGAAAATGGAAGAATATAATGCCATCGGCGACAAAAAATTTGGTAGATTCAAGGACTCATCTCTTAGTTACTAATAGAAAAACCAAAGGAAAACCATCCAAATGTTATATTTCTTTATGAAACATAAATAAGTGGCTTATTATTTAAATGTTTTGGTTATCGTACAGAGACTTTTTGTCATGATATGAATACTTTTAATGTTTACCCCATTATATAAATAAATTATTTGTTTATTTTATATTTATAGTATACTGCGTTTCATTTTGGATTAAAAGAAAATTGAATATATTGGCTTTTAGACTGCTATTTTTCCTAAAATACATTAAAACTATTGTCGTACGGAGACTTTTTTTGTATGACTGTATATGTATATACAGGCTGTCTCTCAAATAGGGGAAAATAGTTTAGCCACAGATTCCTGAGGCTAAAATAAGACAATTTAACAAAACTTACTTCTACCGGAAAGTGTACCATTTAGCCAGAATTCTGCTTCAAAGTTCTTCGAAAAAAAAATTAATTTTGCTTATAATAACGGAACGCTTTATTCGATTTGGCTGAAATTTGGTATGACAGTTCATATGGTTATGTCATTTTTTAAGATGATACATTCAATAATAAACTTTTCTATCTCTGTTTAATTTGTGATATCTGTTACGCTTCACACAGAAAAAGGTTTTATACCTTAGTGTCTGCACCGAGAAATTTTTAAAATAAATTTTATCTAGCAGTCTGTCCAAATGCCAAACATCTAATTTTTAATGACAGTAACGAATTGTCAATCTTCTCAACTTGTTTAGGAGTGTTTAGATATCTTTGTGTTTCAAATAAACTACTTGATTAGTTTTGTAGTAATTTTGATATATTTTGGAAGTAGGTGATGAAGTGTTTTGTTTAATGTCAATGTGTCAATGTATTGATGTGTGTCATTTTTAATTTTCAATAAATAAATAGTTTTTCTCATAATCTGTGACAGTATATTTTCTTCAAGCTTCCTGGTCTAGGATAAGAATCAATCCTCGTAACAGGTTATGGGCCCAGGTCACGAATAAGAAAATATACTCGAAAAACTCGTGTGCATCTAGAATTTTGAAAATAAAATGGCGGAAAAGATTGATATTGGAATTATCAATAAATTTGATGGAAAGAATTTCCCACAATGGAAATTTCAAATTAAATGTGTTCTAAGAGCAAAAGGGCTTTACTCAATTATTGACGGCTCTGAGTTATGTCCAGTTTCAAACACCACTAATACAGATGCAATAAGTAGATGGGAACAAAAGGATGCTCAGGCCATGTTTGTGATAACGGCTGCAATGGACTTGTCACAAATCACTTTAATTGAAAACTGTGAAACGTCTAAAAATATTATGGACAAGTTGACCTCTATTTATGAACAAAAATCAGAAACAAACAAAATGCTTGTTCACGAACGATTTCATCAGTATAAAATGCTTCCGAATGACACAGTCACTCAGCATATCTCTAAAGTCGAAAATTTAGCTAAGCAAGTGAGAGATTGTGGAGAAACCATCAGTGACGCTGCAGTAATGACAAAAATATTGAGCTCACTACCAATGAAATTCAGGAATATTCGACAAGCATGGTTGTCACTCGATGAATCAAAACAAACAATTCTGAACCTTACAGCACGTCTTCTAGATGAAGAATCGTACTTAACTTCAATAGAAGAGAAAGAAATTGCTTTAGCCGCCACAATAAACAAAAGCAAATTTGAAAAGAAGAAGAATGCTCCACCTAAACAATCAAAAGAAATTATTTGCTACAATTGCAGAAAACGAGGCCACATTTCAAGGAACTGTGGAGAACTTCGTCGAAATCGAAATGGCAATCAAAAATTTAGTAATTCAGTAAGTTCCTCAAAGAGTACAAGTTCAAGCAATGAAACAGCTTTCAATGTTGAAGAAAACAGTGTTCAATATAAAGATGATAGTTGGATATTGGACAGCGGTGCATCCGTTCATATGTGCTACCGCAGAGAGTATTTTTCAATATTTGACGAAGACAACAAGTCTACTGTTATTCTTGGAAACAATGAAGTTTTGACTGTAAAAGGTAGAGGAACAATTAAAATACAGAAATTAATTGATGGAGAATGGTCAAATGGAACAATAAATAACGTGCTGTATATACCAGAACTTCGGAAAAATTTGTTTTCTGAAGGCGTCATTGCAAACAAAGGAATGAAGATAGTTAAAGAGAAAAATTAAGCACATATTTTTGAGAAAGGACAACTTGTAGCTTGTGCAGTACGTGACCAGAATAATCTTTACAAACTTCTTTTCAGAACTGTTGTTCTTAATGCCAATACAGTCGCCAAAGAAAATTTACAAACTTGGCATGAACGCTTAGGTCACTTAAATGTAAAGACACTTCGAGAAATGATATCGAAAGGCATAGTTGAAGATATTGATATGGACAATTCAGATAATTTCTTCTGTAATGGCTGTATTTATGGTAAACAACACAAATTACCTTTTAAGAAAACCAAACATATAAAATCATAATTAGGTGAACGTATCTTCAGTGATCTTTGTGGACCAATGACAACGCCATCAGTACAAGGTGCGAAATATTTTCTTTTATTTAAAGATGATTTTTCAGGCTATAGAGTAGCCTATTTTTTGAAACATAAATCAGATGTCTTTGAATGTTTCAAAACATTTAATCAGAAAGTTAAAAATAAATTTGGTCATTCAGTCAAGATTCTTCATGTGGATAATGGAAGAGAATACGTAAATCAAGACATGAAGGACTACCTACGTAAAGAAGGTATTGAAATGGAGAATACTGCGCCATATACACCCCAACAGAATGGTAGAGCTGAAAGAGATAATCGTACAATAATGGAAA
The DNA here is from genome assembly GCA_943142095.1 of Ophonus ardosiacus. Classification (NCBI taxonomy): domain Eukaryota; kingdom Metazoa; phylum Arthropoda; class Insecta; order Coleoptera; family Carabidae; genus Ophonus; species Ophonus ardosiacus. The sequence continues at coordinate 44,016,848 of OW964824.1, forward strand.
GTGCTCGTTCTATGCTATATGGAGGAAACGTTCCAAAATATCTATGGGCTGAAGCTGTGAATAATGCGATATATCTGTTGAATCGTACTTTATCAAATCAAGCACCTGATTCAACACCATACGAAATTTGGACTGGTAAGAAACCTTCATTAAATCACATTAAAATATTTGGAAGTGAAGCGTTTGTCCATATACCTGACGAAAAACGATCTAAGCTAGAGAAAAGAGTAAGAAATTGTTCTTGGTAGGATACGATCAAAATTCTACTAATTACAGACTATTTGATCCCCAAACCAAGCAAATAACAATCTCTAGAAATGTAATATTTAACAAAAGAAGACAAGGATGGACAGATAAACCGAATACTGTTCGAATTGAAGTTGATGACATAAAAACATCAGATCAACAAGAAGAAAAAGTTCAAGAAGAAGTAGTTCAGAAAGATGACCCAATTCCTGTCAATAATCATGAAAAGGAGAATATGAGATCCAGAAGAAATATTAAAACTCCACTCAAGTTTAATGAATATGAATTATATTTAGTTGAAGTCGATGTCCCACAAACTTATGAAGAAGCTATAAATTGCAAAGACTCAGAGGAATGGAGACAAGCAATTTCAGAAGAAATAAATGCTTTGAAGAAAAATGAAACTTGGGAAGAAACAACATTTACTCCAGACAAGAAGACAATTAATACAAAATGGGTATTCAGAATTAAAAGGAAGAAAGATGGTTCAATAGACCGCTATAAAGCTCGATTATGCGCAAAGGGGTTTTCACAAGCAAAGGGAATTGACTACAATGAGATTTTTTCTCCAACAACGAGATTCGACTCCATAAGAGTTTTATTGGCTATTGCAGCTGAAGAAAATTATCAAATGAAGCAATTTGACATCAAAACTGCATTTCTTTATGGAGAACTGCAAGATGATATCTGCCTAAATCCTCCAGAAGGAATAAAAACTCCGAAAAACATTGTCTATAAATTAAAGAAATCGCTTTACGGATTAAAGCAAGCACCCAGGTGCTGGAATAAAAAATTCAACGACTTCTTGAAAAACTTTGGTTTCATTCAATCAGAAGCAGATAAATGTGTTTACAAGTGTTATATAAATAATGAAAAAGTTTTACTTGTTATTTATGTTGATGATGGCCTTCTTATTTCAAAAAGTGAAGCGGCTATAGAAGTTGTACTTTTTGAATTAAAGAAGAAATTTGAAACGAAAATATGTGAAGTTGACTATTATGTAGGATTGGAGATAAAAAGAAACGAAGAAGACAATTCTATCTTCATTAATCAATCTGCCTACATTAAACGAATCATTGAACGTTTTGAACTTACAAATGCCAAACCCGTAAGTACCCCAATGGATCCCGGTTGTAATTTGTCCATCGTTACAGATCCATATCTTGATGAAGGAGAAGTCCCTTATCGTCAAGCAGTTGGTTCCTTAATGTTTGTCGCAGTAGTAAGCCGACCAGACATTTCATATGCAGTGGGAGTTGTCAGTAGATTTCTAAACAATCATAGCTTACCTCATTGGAATGCGGTTAAACGCATTATGAAATATCTGCTAGGAACTATCGATTATGGAATTAAGTATACTAAAAATATATATAATCCTACTCTAATTGGATTCTCAGACTCAGATTATGCTGGAGACTCAAGTACAAGACGCTCAACATCAGGTTATGTTTTCAAAATGAATGGAGGACCAGTTACATGGGCAAGCAAAAGGCAAACAAGTGTAACATTATCAACCACAGAAGCCGAATATGTTGCAGCTTCAAATGCTACTAAAGAAGGTATGTGGTTACAACAGCTGCTGAACGATATCGATGTTCAATTCAACATACCAACAACAATTTGTATTGATAATCAAAGCGCCATTAGATTAATTAAAAATGCAGAATTTCACAGCAGAACCAAACATGTGGATGTCCGTTTGCATTTTGTCAGAGAAAAATTTGAAAATGGAAACATTCTACCACTGTACATTCCCTCTGAAGACCAGCAAGCAGATATATTCACAAAGCCACAACAGAAACAGACCTTTAAGCATCTGAGATGTATACTTGGCATTGATGAAATGTAATAAATGAAATACAAAGATAGTGGGAGTGTTTAGATATCTTTGTGTTTCAAATAAACTACTTGATTAGTTTTGTAGTAATTTTGATATATTTTGGAAGTAGGTGATGAAGTGTTTTGTTTAATGTCAATGTGTCAATGTATTGATGTGTGTCATTTTTAATTTTCAATAAATAAATAGTTTTTCTCATAATCTGTGACAGTATATTTTCTTCAAGCTTCCTGGTCTAGGATAAGAATCAATCCTCGTAACAAGGAGCAATCTAATATATTTATTCGCCTTATTTATAATAATGGTAAAATACTATTAGGCCAAACAAATAGATGTTACTAGTTTCTGAATATTGCGAAGGAATTTTTTAACAACCCGTAAACAATTGTTACTGTCATTAGAAATTAGTTGTTTGACATTTGTATAGACTGCTAGATTAAATATAATTTTAAAAAATTCACAATGCAGTCATTCAGGTTTTTTTTATTTTTGTCTGAACCGTAACAGATATCACAAATTAAACAGAGAGAGAAAAGTTTACTATAGAATGTATCTTTCTGAAAAAAAATAATTTTACGTTATCGGCGTGGCCATTAAATGTTTCGGTCTAATCAATATTGGGAGACCTAAGTTTCATACACTAGTAGTTCACTAATAATAACAAGTATCATCTTAAAAGATGACATAACCATATGAACTGTCATATCAAATTTCGTCCAAATTGAATGAAGCGTTCAGTTATTATCCGCAAAATTAATTCTTTTTCGAAGAAGTTTAAAGCAGAATTCTGGCTAAAGCAAGTTTAATTAAATTGTCTTATTTTAGCCTCAGAAATCTGTGGTTGAGCCATGTCCCCCTATTTGAGAGACTATATATTATCAAAGTCGCTCATATGATTTTTTACACAATTTTTAAAAAATATGAAGTTATTTTTAATAAAATTTTGTAAAACGAGCAGTATAATATTATTAATTTCTTGGTAACTCCAATTTCTTAAATGGATTTATTTTCTCTGACACTGTTTTCTGGTAGAGAGACATTTGTTATTTTGAAATTTATGAAATCAAGATGGTTAATAAAATACTAAGGCCCAGCAAAATTAACCTCCCATCGTAAATTTATAGAGATCACAAATAAAATAATCTGTGAAACGTTGGAAACGCTGAGTTCGGAAAATATGTGAAACGCATTCAATCCCAATCCTATTAGAAAGATGTGGTATAGTTAGTGGGTTGCGTATTGGAGACTGTGGAATAGATTGTCAATTTGAATCCCAAAATCGACATCGAAAAACCACAAATGCGCACGGTTTGTGTATACGGCGAATTATGAATAGAATATTATCTGCGATTATTTGTGGTTCTGATACCCCACAATGGAATCCGACCGAAATAAATTGTTATCGCTTATACTCTACACTATCTTACTAAAACTAAAATTGATTTATACGAGTGTCCACAGAAAGCGAGGCACCCCTATTAATTTCTTTATTTACAAAGATATCTAAATGAAAATTTGTGTGCACAAATCTTTAACATATGTAGCCTTTTTTTTCATGTATAAATAATAAACAAATTACTTCCAGTTTAACCAGAAGTGGCATCAATTTTGTCATTTTAAATGGAACATATTTTTACATTTTTGAATTCTACGTTAAATTCTGAATACAATGATATGTCAAAAATCAAATTTTGCAGCAAGAAATAATAGAAAAAAATTCAAATTAAAACAACAAAAGTTGGCTGTGGCTTTATTTAAATTCAATAATGTAACTCGGAAACTGACAGCTTTTGTTTTTATTGAAATTGTTTATTTATGCAACAATTTTGTTAATTTAATAAAAATGTTTAATGTAATTCGTTATCCTAGGTACGGGAGGTAAAGGGATCGTGCTAAAAATTGCATACAGAGATTTTACTGAATAAGCACGTTTTGATGTCCTTAGAATCCGATTTTAACATTTTTACAATGATGTCTGTGGGTATACATGTGTGGGAAGCGCTCATTAGTTTTTAGTGTATATCGGATAACCGGAATTATCACTTACATAAGCTTTTAACAGTTTTTCCTGAAAAAAAAAAACATTGAATAAAATTTTTCAGCAACTTTTACTAATAAAAATTGAATATAATTGTACAATCTTCAATTCTACAATAATAGCATTTAGTAAAAAAAACTTTAAATAACTATAAATATAAATTTATAAAATAATTTATTTTTATACATCTTGCCTGTGTTAAGCAAAAATATTATATTTTAGTACAATTTTGACATATTTAAACAAATGACACTCTCAGAAAGCAATTACATTAAAATTAATAATGAAACCGTGTTAAGGAAAATGTAGTAGTAATATATTTTTGATTTCAATGAAATTAAGGTTTGTAAAAATAACGTATTTTCCATCATACATAAATATTAAATGTACACAGGATGATCCGATTTAAGTATCCTATGTTTGCAGCACTATAAATCAAACAGCGTCAAATATTAATTTAAAACTACGCATTTACAAAATGGACCATGTACGGCGAAGAATTTACGCAGATTACGTTTTAGAGCACCAGTTAAGTTGATGCTGATTTTTCAAGGATAATCTTTTTCTTTGATGAGGTTTGGTGCGCACTGTGGTCCGGGGGCGTCATCGGAACTTACTTTTTTGAAAACGATGAAGGTCGGACTATAATAGTTAGTTGATGGTGAGTGCTATAGGCACATGATAAGCTATTATGTTTGGCACGAAATTAATTTCGCATTACAGACTTTTCTTTTTATTGGAACAACAAATTAGATTTTGTTTACAAACGATCAACCGGAAGTGATACTTTACTTAAAGTTCATTGCTATTTTAAACAGAATTTGCGGGAGGTTATGTGCTGGCCACATCAGATTTTTTTATTAGGTTAGGGTTTTCATATTACTTTGCACAAAAATTTAAAAATATTGTTCTTAAGTTTTTTGTTGCGAAATTTGATATGTGATACATCACTGTATTCAGAATATAACAAAATTATAAAAATATGCAAACTGTTCCATTTAAAATAAGAAAGTTGATGCCACTTCCGGTTAAACAGGAAGTGATATGAATGTTATTTATACATGAAAATGAAGCTACATATGTTAAGTTTGTGCATATAAATTTTCGTGCTTTAGTGTACATTACTAAACATTTTGATATAAAAGAAGTATGATTTTGTTAAATATTTAACACAACCTAAGTAATGTGGTGAAGAAACACTAATTAGTGAGTATTCGCACTGTAACAATCGCGACTGGCATGCAAAAGAAGTAGCGATGTTAAACGATTTAAAAATAAGAAGATATATACTGTACTAGTAGCTGTCCGTTGCGTCGGCTGCACTGGTTAGGTAGCACAATTATTAGGATACAATTTAGAAAAAATATAGATTTATTTCTACAGATAAATTAATACTTTGTTTAGTTAAATATAAATTTTGTACAAAGCTTTCAACAAATAACTAAACCCTAAAGAGAATAAATTCGCATGGCCACCACGAACATCTTCAGTCCTTGGTAAACGAACTAATTGCATACTCGGCAATATAACACAATAGGGATCCGTGAAGCTTGCACGTCATTGGAAGCACAAATAGTCTTTCTATATTAGTAGTTAGTGATCTTTTGTGCTTCAAAAATTTTTGAAATTTAAAGAACGGTTCATGAAATATAGTCCAGGCAACGAAGGAAAAATAGCGGAAATAATTCATGTAGAAGCCAATTTTGGCACAGTTATAGGGGAAGGTGTCCTTAACAAAATACTAAAAGTACTGATGAGTGGGAGTGGAGCTAAGGGGGGGAGGGGTCTCTAAAGGTCCCTTTTTTCAGTTTTTTTGTAAATAACTCGAAAACTACTGCCCCTAGTGAAAAAATGTTTATGTATTAGATTAATCTACATAAAAATCTCTACAGAAAAGGTTCTATATACATTTTTGCTAGGATCAATACTTAACGAGATATAGATGGGGAAAAATGAAAAATTAGAAAAAAAATATTTTTATTGTTAATAATCAAGTTTTAATGAAAAATGAACCATGCAGAGCCCACGTATTAATAACTTTACTACAAGTAATATGTATTGGAAGAATTGTGTGAGGAGGGGGGGGGGGGGGTACCACAATAATGTACGTCGTTGGAGATGACTATAGACTATAGACAGAAGAGGAGAACGGTTGAAATGAGTTCAGCGCTCCCCGTCACTGGCTGTTGGTCCCGTTATCTTCCGGGGCCTTCGTATTGGCGTTCGTCCTTATCAGGGACAATTCGGGACCCGCTACTCAATGTTAAAACTAATGTATCGTCTAAACGTTCTTGTCAGTCAGTTTATGACCTCACCCACTACGTTGGTGCTAGTATCAATTTTTTATTATTAATTTTACTTAATATTTTAATTAATAAATGATTAACATTTGCATTCAAATAAATTCTTTGCATACTTCTCTTATTTCATGTAAGTAATAAAATGTTCAACATACCTTAATGAAATGTAGAAAACAATCAAAATCGCAAGTCCAAATAACAGAGTCAAATAAACACGTTGACCCAATCCGAAATTAGATCGAAATCAAAATCGAATACGAAATGTGCTCATCTGTACGTGGAAGACATGATAAAACTGAAAAATATCCATCCACAGCCGTACAAGGAGTTTCACCATTAATCGCACAGGTACACCTTGGGCAGGACTTTGGTTGGATATGGTCATAAGGTCATAGAACAAACTCTTATGCGCTCCATGAAAAGTTTAGGTGGCCTAACGCGAGGAAGAGGAATTACTGATTCTGTATTCGCCAAGTGGGTTTGTGGATCACCGGGAAGCACCGCCATCTGCACGTCATTGGAGAAGTTCGCTGGAGTGGCTTTTTCAAGTGGAGAGCAGCACATTTCCGTATATCACGGGAAAAGAGAGATTCACGGGATCGATCTAAGATTCACGAATAGTTCAATGACCATCCCCCTTTTCCAAAGTTGAATTCGCTCATGTCGCTGTCAACGGGAATCCAAAGTAAACTGCCACGAAGCCCTGGATATTGGAACCAAAACCATGTAAAGTTTCATTGGCAAGAAATTTGGTGACATGAAGCAATCTAAGAAGACCCTGTAGTACCCGATTGCCGCAAAGCAGGGATTGCCTGCTCCGGTGCCTGCGGGGTGTGCCTGGGCTCATGTACGAATGCAGCCCCCATCAAAGACAGCACCGATGATGATGATGAAAATTTAGAATTTGAAGAAAATTAATATTCAAGATACATCCTTCCTTACTATATATTTCATTTTTACAATTAACATTTCATTTTTAATTATATATTTTTTTTAATTTTCCATTTTCCCCCCTCTATATCTCGTTAAGTATGGATCCTAGGGAAAATGTGTATAGGATCTTTTTTGTTATTAATACGTGGGCTCTGCATGGTTCATTTTTTATTAAAACTTGATTTTTAACAATAAAAATATTTTTTTTCTAATTTTTCATTTTCCCCCTTCTATATCTCGTTAAGTATTGATCCTAGCAAAAATGTATATAGAACCTTTTCTGTAGAGAATTTTATGTAAATTAATCTAATACATAAACATTTTTTCGCTAGGGGCAGTAGTTTTTGAGTTATTTACAAAAAACTGAAAAAAGGGACCTTTAGAGACCCCTCCCCCCCTTAGCTCCACTCTCAGCCATCAGTACTTTTAGTATTTTGTTAAGGACACCTTCCCCTATAACTGTGCCAAAATTGGCTTCTACATGAATTATTTCCGCTATTTGGCTCTTTTCGGTCTTCGTTGCCTGGACTAATAGTTAATTTTATTAACATGCCAACTTCACACCTGGAACCTAGCAAGTTATTAAAAAATATCAAATTATTTTTTACATCTTTTGTTAGTGCTTTATTAGTGCTCTTTTGTGTTTCAAAAATTTTTAAAAATCTCGGATTCTTCCACGGAATAATAATCAACATTATTCAATGACGTGCAGACTTCACACCTAGTACATTAATAATATTAATAAAATAGTAAATTTATTAATATATATGTTGCGGCTTCGTTACTGCTCTTTTGTGTTTGTAAAACTTTTACCTATATAAGTAACACAGATAAGCAAGGTACAGAGACCATAGTAAAAATCGCAATGATATTTGAATAGAAAAGCATCTTTTCCGTCCCTAGAATCTATTACCAGGAATATTTCATTGCCTAATTTGCGTTCTTGGATTACACCAAAGAACAAGGGAGTTGGTATTGCCGGTTTAATACGTGTACTAAATAAACAATATATGTGGATAGATATGCAGATGTAGTAAAGCCCAAAACATTGAATAATATTATTATGCATGAAATAGATTGAAATAAATATGTTTAAAATTATATAGTATTGTAGTTTTATTATTTATACATAAATACTATCTAAATGGTTGAGTTGTGGAAGGCATTGAGTACGGACGTGTCGAATACGCGGCGATAGCCCAACTCGTTATACGAAAGGTATCACACTTTAATTCGCGGTCCATATGATGTAAATAAACTCTGGTGAAACAAGATAGTGTTGTGAGTAAAAGAAAGTGAAGTGAAAAGTGTTTAGAAGCTCTAAATTAGAGTAAAAAGTGTACACAGTGACGAAAGTTGAAGCCGGGCGAGACAGTAGCCAAGGACATACAAACACAACTGTAGCGAGCAGAGCGTAGTGGTGTACAAGATGTTAGAACGTGCATACCAAGATAAAAATATAGTCAGGCCCATACTCAGGAAAGTAACTAACAAGAAACGAGCGCGAAATACAAAAGGAAATAAAAATGTTAGCGGAGAAGATTAAAAATGCAGGAGATATATTGAAGATAGGCTATCAGAAAATAACAATAAATGGAAAGGAATGAAAATAGGACAAAACAGAAAAGAAGCTGACAGAGGTTAAAGAAGAAGGAGGTACTGCGACAAAAAACTAATGGGAAAACGAGGAAAACTGCAACAAAAAGGAAAGACGTCGCAAGCAAAGGAAAAGGATACGATAAGGAACAACAAAACACATATAATTAAGTACGGGAAGGGCAAAATAAAAAATAGAGTAAATAAACCAAGGAAAATAATAAAATTTGGAACGTGGAATGTAAAAAGTTTAACAGGGAAAGAATATGAATTATCAGAAGAACTGGCAAAAATGAATATGGATTACGTGGGTATAACAGAAACAAAGAGGAAAGGCAAAGGAATCACAAAGACACAAAATGGATACTGGATGTACTGGGTAGGAGTATCCGAAAAAGAAAACGCAATTTTAATTAAAGAGGATAAAATGAAATATGTTTCGAAAGAAAACCTAATGAACGAAAGACTAGTATCAATAAATGTTAAGGAAGGAGACGAAAACGAAGAATACACTCTAGTTGTGGGTTATGGACCAAATGAAGACGCAAGAAAAGAAGAAAAAGATAACTTCTTTAAAGAACTACAAGAAATAGTAGACAGAAGTGAAAAGAGAGTAATAATAATGGGAGACCTTAACGGGAGGGTAGGAAATAAGAATGATGGAATAGAGTGGTGCTTAGGAAGGAATGGAGAGAATGTGATGAAAGAAGGGGAAAGAATAATAGACTTTTGCCTAGAGAATGAATTTAAAATCGGAAATACACACTTCAAGCACAAAGAAATACATAAAATAACTAGAGAAGTTATAAGCAGAAATGAAAAATCGATTATAGATTATTTCATAATTAACATAGACAGCTGGAATAGAGTAAAAGACATAAAAGTAAAAAGAGGACCAGAGATTGGAAGCGACCATTTCCTTGTAACAATGCTACTAAATCAAGAAGTAATCACATAAAACGAAACCAAAAGAAAGATAGTAAATATAAATAAATAAAATAAATATATCATCGCAGCATATTACCCATTTCTGGGTGTGCCAGTATCTACAACACATGTAGACATCGGTAATGATGACGATATATTTTACCGTGTGGGCGCTTACCAGGCGTCACCTCACGGGCACTCATAGCTGGTGTGGAGAGTGCACCACAGGGGTCACTTTAGTGCCAAGATAGTAAATAAGAAAATAAAATGCCATGAACTTAGAAGACAAGTGATAGAAGAAAAATTTCAAAAGAACGTCAATGAAGAGTTTAAGAAAAAAGCAAAAGAAAAAGAAGGAAACATAGAAAAGAAATGGAAGAACTTCAAAAAGACAATACTAGAGGCAGCAGAAAAAAGATGCGGCACGACTAGAATAGTGAACAGAAACACAAATAAAACTAGATGGTGGTCGGAAAGGGTAAAAGTTGCAGTGAAAGAAAAAAAGAACAAGTGGAATAAATATCTACAAACGAAAGAACCTATTGACTATGAAAAATATAAAGAACAAAGGAAAAATGTAAAAAGATTAATAAAGGAAGAAAAAAAAAAGCATGGAGAGAATTTGGTGAAAAAATGAAAAACGCATACAATGAAAACCAGAAATTATTTTTTGGCACACTTAAAAATATAAGACAAAAGAAGACAGCAACAATTACGAACATTAAAGACAAGGAAGGAAAGACGATAGCAGAAGAAGACAGAATAATGGACAGATGGAGACAGTATTTCATAGACCTACTAGAGGGAAAGGATACTAAAGATGATGAACAACAAGAAAGCCATCGTACACGAAAAAAGGAAACAGAAATAACACAAGAAGAAGAAATAAGCTTGAAGGAAATAATAGAAGCAATAAGAAAAACCAAAAGAGGAAAAGCTCCCGGACATGACAAAATAACAGCAGACATGCTGAAAGCACTACCCGAATCAGCACTACAAGAACTCAAAGACATAATGAATGAAACGCTAAAAGGAATAACACCAACAGAATGGCAAATAGGTATTATAACACCAATATTTAAAAAAGGAGATAGCAGAGAGTGTCAGAACTATAGAGGAATTAGCTTAATAAGCACAGTGGCCAAAATATATGCAAAATCCTGGAGAGTAGATTAAGAACAGTGCTGGAAGAATCGTTAGAGGAAACTCAATTTGGTTTTAGACCAAATAGAGGAGTAAATGATGCGATATTCATATATTTTTCATTGTATGAGGAAGTTTCTAAATGTCAGAGATTGTTCCAATTCATTAACCAAATTGGCGGTATTTCTGATGGATATATACATTTTACCACAATTTTACCTATAATTTCAAATATTTAATTAATAAAACAAGATAAATTAAATATACTTCACAGAAAAAGCTATAAGAATGTCACTAAAACTGTTGATATTTGACACTGACATATGTCATTTAAAAACTATGTTATGTGGTTATAAAAAACATTGGAATTTGTCAACTGGTTTCCTTAGTGCCTTAGCCTCTGCGATTAGTGTACTCTATAAATTATAGTGTCTTTATCTCTAAATCTATGCAAGATATAATAAAAATTTTATGTGTATTAGATGGAGAATTTTATGTTCTTCAATATTTAATAAAAAAAACTCCCAAAAAATTATATTTAGAAGAATTTTTCTAAAAAAACTACTACTTCCGGTTGTTCACACATACGCACATACACACATGCACACATCCACACACACACACACAGACATCATTTTAAAAATGTTATAATCGGATACTAGGGACCTTAAATCGTGCTTATTTAATAAAATCTGGATATGCGAATTTTAGCATGAATCCAATACCTCTCTTAGCGAGAGGTAAAAACGAAAACCATGATACTAGGAAGAAATGAACAACACCACACGATACAACTAAAAAATGAAAATCTACAGTAAGTCCAAAAATTTAAATACCTGGGGTCAATGATCTCAGAAGATGCAAGATTTGATGAAGAAATAAAAGAAAGAAGAACAACAGAAGGCAAAATATTCAATAGCATCAAACACAGCTTCTTAGGAAAAAAAGAAATACCGAAAGAGACCAGAGTATAAATATTTAAGAAAGTAGTGACACCTATACTCATACACGGAGCTGAAACATGGACATTAACGCAAAGACAAAAAGAAAAAATTACGGCCATCGAAATGAGACTCTTGAGAAAAATAGAGGGGAAAACAAGACTGGACAGAATTGAAAACACAACCTACAGACATTGAATAATATTATTATGCATGAAATAGATTGAAATAAATATGTTTAAAATTATATAGTATTGTAGTTACAGACAAAACTTAAAAGTAAAATCAATAGAAGATAAGATAGCAGAAGGACAGCTGAGATGGTATGGTCATGTGTTTGAAGCAAAAATTGGAAGAAAGAAACCACGAGGACGACCAAGAAGAACGTGGCTGGAAGAAGTAAAGGAAGCAGCGCAAAGAAGAGGTCTAACTTAGGAAGAAACGAAGACAGCAACACAAGATAGAGCAGAGTGGAAAGAAATATGGAGAAGACCAACGAACCAGAACTCAACCCCCTCCCCCGCAAGCCGGGGGAACGCCTTACACCCGTGAGGGTAGAAAGGTGCGGGATTAAGTAAGTACTATCTACATATATACATACGCATGTCTACTTATTTTATGGATAGAAAATACAACGGTAAAATTTTCATATGGCTGTAAATTCTGCTCTATAAAATTTAGAACTAAAGAGTAAATTAAAAAAATAAAATGTTCAGTTAAACACTGCCAAAAAAGTCTAAATTTATTGATGTAATATCTTCTTGTCATGAAATAAACATAAAACTAAAGAAGTACCTATCCGTCTTTAAGCTTTTTACAGAGTGCCATACATACAAAACATACATTTAATAACTATTAAAACTTTGTAACAGATGTCATCTGCAAACTCAAGCAACTCAACTGTTTAACATTTTGTGCTGCTATTGCCCATGACACTCTGTAAATAGCTAAAATTATTACTTTTATTTTGCCTCTTTTTCGCGATCGAAACGCATGTAAACAATAATTTTAGACTTGTTGGATACAGTTTTTAATTCTGAACATTTTTTTGTATTTACACTTTTGTTCCATTGTATTCCTATGGTCCACAAAAAAGGTAGACACCCGGTATATACAGTTCCAGACAGCTGAAAATGAATGGTTATATTTGCACTTAAAATTTGGAGACCCTGGGACTTGTATTTCATTTATTAGTTGAAATATTTTCCCGAATTTTCACTAATATCTATATTTTTAGTTGAGCTCCGATGCGGTCAGCTCAGTACCTCTCGCCTATCTATTCTACGTTTAATTGCATCGAATAGTTTTTTGTATATCAAGGCAGCGAAATAACTTTTTAGCACATCGAGAGAATGATAATCTCGAGGGCACTAACATATTCCTTGCCCGAGGTGCACACAATATTTCTTGTGCTGCAGTAGAAAATTTATTATCACTATTTCTATTAAATTTTAAAATTTAATTCATAGCAAATAGAACGGCGGCTATGGGATTGAGATTAATTTGATAAACGAAAAAATTATCAGTTACGCAAAAAATTGTAAAACTGTCTAAAATTAACAAATTTATAATATTTATTACCTAATTTATTTTGAAAAGAAAATTAAGAAAAATTATTGCTGTCATGTTTAAAAACGATACTGTCATTATATTATTTTTTGACACGTCAACTCTCAAATGTCAAAGTGACATTTAGATTAATGGCCGTTACTATGGCAGCGGCCTCGAAATTCAATCTCGTGAAGTTCTAACTTTGCTTCCGGTTGCACAAAACATTTGTTAAAGTGTGCCATTTCTAAACATTTGTAGTCAAAATAATTAGTGCGAACAGAATAAATTCAAGCTTGCTCATATTATCAAACTGTTCACATCACCGAAGGTTTATAAAATTTAAGATAATATAAGTAATAAAATAAATATATTATTATTAAATAAATATAAATAAATACATATATATTTATTAAGCCATATTTACTATAACATATGTATACATATACAATAATATTTAAAAATATCGAACTTTGAAACGCTGAAGCAAGTCATCACTAGCGTTAAATGGACCAGGTTTTTCATTTAATTTTACATGCAATTCCTTCGCTTCTTCTTTTAGCATATCTCTACTAACTGGACAATTTCGGTTACGTTGTTTATATAAAGCTGCTTCCATTTTTGCAATTCAGCTATTTTTAAAGTACGTGTTTTATTCGACTTTATCATCTTATACTTACGGTTTTATTTATCGCAAGTTTCTTGTTTTTTAAACTGCAAATGGTGAACTTCGCTATGCCATATTTCTTGGATAAAAAGGTTATATTAGCACCATTGTCATGTGCAAACAAAAATTTTGCTTTTTCACATAGAGGTAAAGTTTTTCGTTTAAATTTACGGCCGGTTTCTTCATAAATATAAAGTCATTTTACTTTTAAAGTTTGATCTTAATTTGAAATTTTATTAATAACGTGCTAGGTGTGAAGTTGGCACGTCAATAAATAATGTTAATTATTTCATGAACCGTTTTATAAATTTCAAAAACAATTTAAGCACAAAAGAGCACTAACGAAGTACTAACAAAAGTTGTATTAAGTAATTTGAAATTCTATTATTGACGTGGTAAGTGTAGAGTTGGCACGTCATTAAGTAATATTAATTATTTCGTGAACCGTTAAATTCATTTCAAAAAATTTTCATGCACAAAAGAACACTAACGAAGCACTACCTACTAATATAAAAAAGATTATATATGCTTCCAGAGACGTGCCAACTTCACGGACCCACACAATAGCTGTTGTTAATATAAAACGTCAATTTGAACGTGGCCAGTTATGAAGCAAAATTTTGAACAATAATCAAATTATTACAGCACCTAGTAGTGTGTAGCAGATACCCCTACAACAGTAGCGCTAGTAACGACTATTATTAGGAAGAGATAGGTTTTTAGATGTATGTCTATTTGATTTATGTTACGGTACAGATTTACGTATGAGCATAGGCATTTCTCTCACTCACAAAAATAGTATTATAACGTACGTGAAATAGAAGATACATAGATGTAATTATCTACTGAATTTCCCGCTATGTCCATACTGTTAATATTTATCCAGTGACACTAATGTATAATAGTTATTTGTGTACTAAAAACATAAAATGATATTTTCTCACTTGACACTTTACGCTCGTAACCCACATACTATTATTTCTACGTTTGTTCTATATATCGATATTTCTAAAAAAATCTGACAAGCAGGAAGTAACGAACAATTTATTTAACATGATTTTGAGCGCAGGAATTAATATTAAAAATTATCAAAAGTGTACAATCTATTGTAGGGCTAGGACTTCGAACTGGGTATTTAGTTATATATGGGAAATACCCACCCACCCGGACTAAATGGTATACGGGTAGGAGCTTCTTCACCCATAAGACCTGTAAGACCCATAAGAACCGCAGACCAATATTCCCCGTAAGAACCACAGACCCATATTACCCGTAAGAATCGTATTTCCCTTAAGGCTTGACGTTATATACCGTCAGTATTTTTTAACGTGAAACACTAGATTTATTATATCCTTGGTTACGACTTGACAGTTGATTGACAGCAATGCATTTGCCTGCCCCATTTAAATTGAAACATAGGGAACGAATTTGACATTTGACAAGACGTCAATAGAGGTTAATTTTATTTAAATAATTATACCTGCTTTCTAAATTAAATTTAGTTGTACACGAAAATGTATGTACCTTGTGCCCGAAATATGTTCAGTACTCTCGAATGATTTTTCACTCGGCTAAATTTCTTACATACAATATTTAAATATAATACTTCTGTCAAATACGTTCCCTATGTTTCATTTTAAATGGGACAGGCAAATACATTGCTGTCAATCAAATGTCGAGTCGTAACCATGGATAAGATAAAGCCAATGTTTCACGTTAAAAAATATCCACGGTATGAAGGGTAAGGGACATATTTCGCCGATCTCATTATTGCATTTAAATACACGCATGTAAATTATTCATAATAATGTCTGTCTTATAAATCGAGATATTTTTTACTTATCCTATTATTGTATAAATTACTAACTTTTAAAACTAATAAATAAATATATCATCACGGCATATTACCCATTTTTGAACTAAATTAAATAAAATGATTTTTCAACGGTATGATTATTTAAACAAATAGCAACGTAATAATACTTCTTACAGGTGATATGGTTTTTACGGGTAATATGGGTCTGTGGTTCTTACGGGTAATACGGGTCTTATGGGTGAAGAATCGGTTCCGATTCATATTCACTGAAATACGGGTGAGCGGGTGGTCTTAAGGATCCACTGGTATTCCCAGCACTAATATATTGTTAGTAATAAAATAAATTTTTATTTTGCGAGCGAGCGAAAAAGCTCTTTTATCCTAATTGCCATAGGAGACGCGCGGAATAGAACTTTGTTGCTAGGTGCTCAAAAAACATCAACTTTAAGGTGATAAATGAGCGTAATAATTATTTAACTATCAAGTGTTTAATGATTAGACATTTTAACGCGTTCGCTACTCTCACGCGTTAATTGTAGAGATCATTAATCGCCAATTAACACATGTGTTAGCTAAAATATTTTTCAGTTGACCGTATTTTACTAAATTGTAAAATCTAATTTTATTCCATAACAAAAAAAAAAAATTTTAGTTAAATAACGTCTCACATAAGTTTTGACAATTGTTCAGCAATGGTAGGTGGTATTTATGATTACGTGTTAAACTAGTTTATTAATAAAAAATCATGCAAATATAGGGGTCATTAATGAATGATATCTTTAAATTAATATAACCTAATAATAACACTTGACGAAAATAGATATTTGTGTATCAAGTCTATAAAATTATGATTCTTGGCCGAATCTGAAGTATGTAATTGAGACTAAAGCTTAAGCCAGATGAGGCTAAAAAATTACTTTTAAATTGAAGTGGTCACAATGTTTTTTAGACGACTATCACACAAAGTTATTTTTCTTTATTTGAACATATTTCATATCTGATTGATTTGTGCTTGGAATTATATCACGTGTAGAGTACTATGCTATCCATCGACCTTTAAACTAATAGACGCAGCGGACGAGCAAAACGCTTGTCCCGCCATAACGGTGCAGACACAGTATCTCTATCCTTCAACAGTACGGAAGTTAAGAAAACGCGGCAAAATAAAAAAAAAATTGATTTGTCCCTAACTTGTTGCATAATCGCTAAGAGTAAAGATTTTTTTGTGCATAATTAGTTTTATTATATATTTTTAATATAATATATTATATTATAGGGGACAAGTAATAATTAATAAGAACTTACATATGAAATTCATATATATACCGTTTCCTCATTATTTTGTCGCATACACACCTCACAACACATATACGTATGTATTGACAGAAATAATTGTAAATGTTCTACAAAAAAGTAAATAATACACAGTCACGAAACGTCAAATGTAGATTTTGACAACTAGTTATTGATAGAGAGCAGTGTATAGAGGTTTACATATAGCTGAAAAAGATGCACAATGAGAACGAACGTATGCACAGTATGCTTTAACTGAGAACTTCCGTATTGTTGAAGGACAGAATATATATTTCTATCCTTTTATGTTGGAGCATTATTCTAACAATAAAAGAATAGGAGACACTTGGTCCATTAGTTTAAAGGTCGATGATGCTATCTATCTGGGAGAACTCACAAAACTATACATATATGCTTACTGCCAAAATATTGTACAACCTAAAAATGAAATTTAAAAACTACTTCAATAGGCTATTCCACCGTAATCAAAAATAGTAAAAGTTTATTGAAAATATGAATGATAATAGTTAAAGGATAAGAAAAATTATATTTCTTTTATTATAAATTATTCCTTCTAGAAAATACGGGGAGTTTTGCTTTTGATGATGCAGGGCATGTGCACGAGTGTTTGAGCAAATAGGATCCAAATATGACATCCAACTTTGAGAAGTCCCGCCTTAACTAAGAGTATACTTCTTCGGGTGTGTCGGATCTGTTCGGTTGCTGTTCGGGTGACGTTGTAATTTCTTTGATTTATATAAAATGAGAAAAAAAGTGAAATAAAGTAAGTATAATAATTTATTTTATATCTCTAATAATGAATTATTAATATTACAATTTAAATATACATTATTTTGAAATTTGTATAACATTTTTTGTGGCTTGTGAACCACTGTTTGTTTACTTCTGGTATATCCACATTACCTACGTCACAAAGCAAATTTAAAATTCGGACCTTAATATCTCGCTTTTTTGGAGGAATTTTTAACTCGGACTTTCTCATGTGGTTTTTATGTACTTCAAGAAAAAAAAATAGAAAAAAATATCGTGGAATAGCTTATTCATTTGTCGAGCAAGAAAATAAAAGATAAATAACAATTTTTCCAATACTCCACCTAAAATTTAAGATGCTATAAGTAAGCAATACTAAATTAATTTTCTATTTAACCAAACGAGTGACTTAAACGACTGTAAATTAGTCTTTGTCAAATGTTAAAATAATACTTTACGGTTGCCATTTTTTTTTATTAAAGCATTTTTTGGTGCACAAATTATATTTGACTTTTACTTTGGAACATATATTTTTTATTTACTTATTCGGTAGAGAATTTTATTCCGAATTTAAGATATGACTTTCGAACCGTTATTCAATGATTTTTTCTTTTTGAGAAAAGTGCATATAAAGTTAATATTATATTATTAAATTAAAAACAAAAACAATATAACAGAATAATGAACTCAAAACAACCCATTATATAAAAGGATACAAAATTATGAAACGCCAAGATATCTGCTCAAAGAGAGTCGATCGGGAGCTACGAAAATAATAGCACTTTTCAGGTGCGGAAATAAAGAGAATGCTAATAAAAGCTGGATGACCAAAGAAAATAAATTACGTAGAATGTGTACCAAGAAAACGAAACAATGTGGCATTGGCATATAATTTACGAATGTGAAAAGGAATGAAAGGAAAGAGAAGAATGTAGGATATCTCAAATGAGGCAGGCAAAGGGGAAGAATGGATGAGGTATATTTTAGACAAAGGAAATTACATGTAGATATTGAAGTGCATTTATATTATTGAAATTATAAGTTAGGTTAGGTTTTTTCTGAAGATTCTAAACATTCGGATAAGAATAAGAATAATAACAATAATAATAGTAATAGTAATAATAATAATAATAATAATAATAATAATAATAATAATAATAATAATAAATAATAATAATACTAAATTACAAATTTTCGAGAGAATTTTGAAAGTTAAATTAATATTTCAAGAGACAGTGAGAAAACATTTCAGATTTCAGATAATTTTTCGGGTTAATTTTAATAAAAAAATATATCATCACGGTGTACTACCCATTTCTGGGTGTGCCAGTCAGCCTTGTGCACAGATATCGATAATGATGATGACATATTCATACCGTGTGGGCGAATACCAGATGTCATCTCACGGGCACTCATTGTTGGCGTGTGAAGTGCACTACAGGGGTCATTTTTGTGCCATTTAAAATTCGTGGCCGTGGTCCTGAGTGTCTGGTCGCGAATCTGGGGAACCAGGTTCGATCCTGACCGACGCCAAAGTTACTTAAAATTAATTTTAATGAAGTATCTTTTTGTTCTCACGATAGTAGACAGTGCAAATTAATTTGTTTAGCTGCCGCGTATTATTTCGAGTTTGATACTGCATATACTTGGCAATGAATCTCCTTCCCCTTTATACCAATTTTAAATGTCGATGGAGTATATTTTTGTTGTTGTAATGGTAATATATAATAAATACTAATAAATAGGTAATAATTATTGTAAACATTCGACTAAACGTCAATATAACGTAACCATCATATTATTATATTTCGATCCATCCATGTATGAATTTTAAGTTATGCGCGTACAAGATCAGTGTCAACTTAACGCACGCCAGCTCTAACAGAAAAGCAATATAACATTTAGCATTTATCAGTCTGGTTACATATATCTGTTCTACTGCATTCAATTTGTAATAATAAAGTGACTTCAAAATCTGTTTTATTAATATAACATGCAGCATCCCACCGTTCTCACCTGCCATTCCGAAGCCAAGCGAGTTCCTCTGACTGCTCGCAGTTATCGGCACACATTTCTCACACCCTGGAATCGAGGCCAGCATCATCAGGAATCCGGCGCGGAACCTGGCGTTCATGTAGCAGTAGATAATGGGGTTGTAGCATGAGTGAGACATGGCCAACCAGTGAAGTACAAGCCAGAAGTAAGCTAAGCCTGGGATGTCTGGCATCATGTTGGAATAAGTTGCTACCTGTGACATGAAGAGAAAATAAATTGAAGGTGTATATAATGTAGACAAATTATTGTGTAATATATAGTGCGGTTCACCAATCTTCACTTGAGGGGTAAGGGAAAGAAATGCTCATATCGTGATATTCCATAGACGCCGTAAAAAAATAATTATTACAGTAACTTTGTGCTTCTAACTCATTTGTGTACGCTTACGATCCGACTGTAAACAAGACAAGAACTGATACGAACTGCAATTGCACAGATCAACAGCCAATATAAGAAAGGCTAGGTAGCTTTACAGTATTTTACATTACAAGCCAGGTAAAACGTTTTTTACTGCTGAAAGGAGGAAATGACTGGCGAGCCGAGTAGACGATTTTACATGTTGGTAACTAGTAAACATTAATTTTCAAAAGTAGTAGGCGGTATCAATAAATTAAGTTTACGAGTAACAAATAAGAACTTATTTAGGTAACTGTTATATGTTATATAGGTATGCGGAAAGTAAATTAATAGTATTCCGTGTAGATTTAAACGGAGTGCATATATTAAGGGGGTATCACACGTAAGCACATACGCGCAACTTGTCATAGATTTTCTGCAACTTTGTCTATTTCATGCAACTTTTCGCTTATGATAAGAAACTGATTTCATGCAACTAGTTTACGAACATGTTTGAAAACTTCGTAGACAAGTTGCAGATACGTGCGTACAAACGATGTACGCATGCGCGGTTGAACTTAAAAGTCCCTAAATAAATGTGTTGATATTTTGTTTCGTTTTGATGTTATTAATGTGAAATATTAAAATGTGTTCAGACAATTTGGATACATACTTGGAAACAATGATTAATTTAATTGGAGATGTTTCCGAGTTATGGGATATAAGAACTGTAGAAATACGTTACCAACCTTAAATATGTAAATTACCTAAAATATAAGTAAATTTGCGAACATGTGATAATAAGAGTTGTGTATTTTGAAAAGTTGCGTCAAATCAGTTGCAGGTACCTGCGTACATGTGATACCCGCTTTAGGCAGTGATTTGTGCTAACATATTTTCCGTAGTTCATCTTTCGTGTCCCGCGCTATACATTCCCTTGTAGGCATGCAAATTATTCTATAACGTTGTAGACTGTTGAAAGTAAATTTGTATATAACAAAGCGGAATTACTGCTCTTGTCCACAGTTGAATTGAACAACTTGAGTATGATCATTCCTCATTTAGACGGTATCAGAGTATGAAAAAAAGTAAAATACATATCGATATGCTGATTTTCAATTAAAAATAATTTTTCCAAAATTCGCAAAATTATTTCTTATTTTTTATTTAATTCTTGCAGTATACAGTTACACAAGAAGTGTCTCTTTTTTAGCAACATATGTTAACTAATGTTGAACGTTATAAGGATGTAGAGATTTTTTTAAATTTTGACATGAAAAAAGTTAAACATTTCGCCTCACATAAAAATCAAAATAAGGAATGCAGAATGCACTCAATTTCGAGCTTAGGCCCGGCCCGGTTTCGAGTCAATTTTCGAGCCGGGCCAGCAAATTTTTTGTCGAGTTGATCTTCAAGTCGGGCTGGCAATTTTTATTTTCGGGCCGAGTCGAGCCAAACCTCAAAGCCCGGTCCGGCCCGACCCGAATGCATCCCTAGATACATTCAATAGTAAACTTTTCTCTGATTGCGAAGGAAATTTTTGACAACCCTTACATGTGATTCATTCCACAATAACTCTCTATTCGCAGTCCTCGCAGCTATCACGTGTCTACAGCTTCCTGAGCGATTGCCCTACGAACAATATTTTTTCTAGTTTTTATAATTATACGCTCGCGATGTATATTATTTATGTTTTAACAACCTCAAAAAGTGCTAGGTTATCAAAAATAAAAGAAAATATGGAAATCACGGTCCTTACACGAAAATATTAGTACAATAAATAATTCAAACTGTTAATGTTAATATCAATTACTTCGCTCGCTAATTAATAAAGTAAGGACTCCTTATTACCAATTTACTCTGAAAATCACTAAAATCATATTGTTTATTGTTATGGTCATTGATTGTGTAAGCAGTACATAATTTTTAATTTATGTAGTATGTAGCTCTTATGCTTATGCCTATTGTGAATTAGGAATAGGTCATAGAAAAAAAAGTTGTAGTCTTAGTCTTAAGAATTAAAATAGGTTTTTATAATACAGGTGCTTAAGGTTTTTATAATACAGCTGCTTATGCAACATCATCATAGTCATTATCATTAACATAAGCATAATCTCAGAATTGGATTAATTTTAATTTTTAGACTATGACTATGACAACTTACAATCTGCGCATGCCTGAGAACTGTCAGAATCAGAAAACATAACCTTTATTTTAATTTTGATGTTTATTATGAACAAATCAGCAATAACTATTTTTCTGTACTATTTATTAATATATCTATATTTATTTGTTCGGCAGATTTAATATGAATTATAAGTAAAAGTAATTTAGGTTTGCAGGTTACATTTTAATAGTCACAATAAAAATTGCTGCATGAACGGTCAACTATCTTAGACAATTCTTATGACTATAACTTAAGACTATGATTATGATCGGCTTTACTGAATTCCAAGGTCATTTTCAGACCCTTGTTGGACCGTACGCGGATACAATGAAGATTCGTATATAACCCACCTTGAATCTCAGCCAAAAAACTCGCGAAGTACAGCCATAACTTCGTACAAACGGCTTCATTCTTTTATTGTTCAGTTCATTCTCTCAAAAGCTGTTTCATTTTCGATGTTTTTTTTTTTTTAAATATATCTCGGGTAATACATATTAATGATAGAGCAAAACCGTTTTCGCATTTCATCGTTAACTTTTCGAGAAAATTTGGAGTAACGATGATGGACTGGAGATTGATGTGGGAGAAATAAAGTATTCGGAACTGGAGTCTGTACCATATTTATTGATTTTATTTTTTTATAAAATTGTTCATTCTATCTGGTCCGTTATATTATATTTATATAAAAAATAGTTTTCATCACTATTATAACGTGTATTTGTTAACGGTAGTTACAAATATTTTCATCATTTTTTCTGACTTGATTTAACCCTGAAGAGGATCATAGTAATGATCGAAACGTAGGTTTAAAATCAATAAATATCGTACAGACTGCAGTTCCGAATACTTTATTTCTCCCTTTTTCGAGAAAAGTTTAATAGTAAAATAGCGAACTCTAGGTGAAACAATGTTAAATAAAATATTTAAGAAAACACTCGCTATGTTTCACAAGATTACAGCGTCTATATCAACCTTTCGGCCATCAACAGACGCCTGCCATGCTCAGCTAGTAACCACAGACGCGTTTAATAGTTTAATAGTCAACACACAAAATTCGAAAAATTGGTTTGATATGGTTTTGAAGTAAATAAATTGATAGAATGAGTAAAACTAAAACAAATAATAATTGAAATATCATTTTTTAACATAGTACAATTAACCGACCGAGGTGGCTAGGTGTTAGCGTGCTAGCTTCATGTGCCAGAGGTTTTGGGATCGAATCCCGGTTAAGGTATGGAAGTTTGTGTACGTCCCTTTCATGTTCTCATCTCCATTAATGCAATATGTACTACGGAAAGGATATAAAAAACTTGCAAAAATTAACTCATCGCCATTAAAATTGTAATAAGATGTAAAATCTTGAATACAATAAAGAATATTATTATTATTATTATTATTATAACAGAGTACAATTATTGTTATTAATAATAGTACAATTATTTGATTTTTTTAAAGAAACAAAAGTACATCTAAAATGACCTCTCGAAGGTAAGCAAAAAGTCTCATTTAATCGAAGACGTAATTCTTATAGTTTTCGAGATAGCAGAGGTAAAATCCGTAAAATCTTATTTTTCACTACCTTATAACTCGGAAACTATTGAAGATTGGACCCATGTTAATTAAGCTTTTCATTCATTTGGTCAGTATGCTCTTAAAGTTTATTCCTGAAGTTGTGGTGCATTCTATATATTCAATAACCTACATGAAAAAGATAACTAGTTTTCAGATATAATTAATTTATAGTATTATTTTTTTAAATTTAGTATTTTTTGGCCACTATGAATTAAAATAATTTCTTTTGGCCGTATTGTTACAATTTAATATTATAAATTTTATTAAAATAATTATGGCATAATATTAATGATATCTACTGTATACGCAACGCATATTATTTGCATGTACTGTACGAATCAATCATGAAATATTACTGTACTGAAGGCCTTGGGGTTATGGTACTGATAATGATGATGATGCTTCACTGATTTCATGCAGGTGCATAGAACAAAGGGAATTCTATACTTTACCTAGAGAGTTGTAAAATTGTGTAATATTAATTACACTGCAAGCTAAACACATACAGTCTAGCTACGGTTTCTGCAATGCTTCTTTGTTTGTAATATAATTATGAAGCTTGCCTCAAGGGGCACGAATTATTAAACACACTGCAACAGGTTTATTTAGTTAATACAAATATTGGGGACCTTGGGGAATAGTATATTCAGGGCCGTAACTAGGGTGGGGCGAGCGGGGCACTTGCCCCGGGCGCAGATGTTGCTAGGGCGCAGAAATAAATCTTAATTTGTTAATTCTCAAAAAAAAAAATAATAATAAATAAATATAAATCAAGCACACTCTTTGATTTCCTAATGTACACTTTGCGAATTAATATTGTATTTCTATGCACTGTATTGCATTGACTTTCAAAATTCGCGCGTAAGGTGCCCCACCGCTTGACAGTACGATTCTTCGACCATATAACTATAGACACGTAATACGGGCATTTGTTGTGAAGCAAATGGCCTGTTTTCCGGGGACAGGTAATTGTGGACTTATAAGGTATGTAGGTTGCAAACTTACGATAAAATTGCAAGATACGACGAGTACTCAACCATTTTGTTTATGTCATTTGAGAATAGTTGTAATATGTGTATTTAATTGTAAATTTGTGTTTTGGACTATTTTAGAGTTTTTTTTTTTATAGTTACCTATTAATAGTTTTCATAATCTTCAATATTATTTATTTGTGCTTTTTTGACTATTTTATAGATTTTTTAAATTTATTATAAAAACAATTATAAAAATGAAAATAAAAATCATTGTTCGCTTCTGGGCTCGTGTGTACCTTCTCCAGAAAGAGTTAAAAAGGATTTATCTTTTACTAAATCATAAAATGTAAACTAAAAGGATATTTTTACCATAAATATGTTATACTTTTTCGAAATTTCTGTTACAGAACTGTACTTTTACATAATCCATTTTAAACTACTAATAATTTTCTTATATTTCGCTAAAAAATTGTTTATCTATTTAATGATTAATTATAAATGTTGTCATTACATTACATCTGATCAGAATATTAGTATTAAAAACTATGGCCGTTAGTATGAACATGTGATCTATCGTTTATGGATTATTTTTATTTTAGAGAAAAATACTTCGAATAAAAATTAGAGAAAAAATAATTGCACGGGTTTTTCATTTGAAGCATTTTTCTGTAAAATAATTCATAAATATCTGAAAAAGATAAAACAATGCTAATCAAATGCTTGCTAATCACACTTAATCATCGTTCATACTAACGGTCTTTATTTTTTCTTATTATTTATTAAATAGTTTAACAAAAATACAATAAAACTAGTAACAACATAAATTTCATTTTTAAATGAATTGTAATTGAATAATATTTACAAGTTTTAAATAAATATTTTGTATTAGGCAGCCAACATTACTACCTATAGGGGCACAGTCCCGTTTAGATACATGTATAAATAAATGTAATATTTAATATATATATAATCTGTAACCCTTGTTGTACCTTTCGGTGCAAGGGTGCCGGGCGCACCGAGCCGCAGTGTGATAAATTTTTGTTGCTGAGCATTCACCTATCCAACATATCGCTGCTGTGGAGCCTGCTCGGACTTGCCGATCACAAAGCTGACACTGTAAGCTCACTGCCGTATTGCCGGCTATATTTAATATATAGTTAATAATAGTTTTATATAATAATTTCCAAAAACTGGGAGGGGGGGGCGCAATTTTATATTCCGCCCCAGGCGCAAGAATAGCTAGTTATGGCCCTGAGTATATTACATCCGAGGTGGGAGATGTTTCATTACAGCCGAGGGCTTATGTATATTGCCGAGAGGCGAAGCCTCGAGGTGAGATAATGCGCGAGGCTGTTATGAAACTCCCACCGATGTTATGTATACTATTTTATTCACAATCATCCTCATTTTAAATCAATAATTTTCAAAATAAATCAATGAATTATAATTTTTAATTTTATTAATATTTTGACAGCTGTCTTAAAATTTGTTTAGCCTACTTAATTATGGGGATCTAAGGCAATGTTGCTAGGCAACCCCTACATAAACATTTCCAACCCAAAAGATGGAAGTGAAATCAGTTATTTCCAACCCAAGAGATTGTCATTAAAGTTAGGAATGACGTATTTCCAACCTCCAAAAGGTTAGGAATCTGCATATTACTATAATGATTGTGAATAAATAAAATTATTGCGTTGCGTTATGTTGTAATAATTTTTAACAACAAAAGTGATGAAACAGTCAAAACTTATGAAGACACGAGTAAAGTGATAGGTATGGATTAAGCCACAAAGAGAAGTCGAAATAAATGTTCATACAAGAACGCAAATTATCATTGGTAAATCAGATAAATCAAATTCACTTATTTCTGTTCCTAAGCCAATATCTTTTCATATATGTATATACACTGCATCCAAACACAAGAGAAATGGATGTTCATTTTTTTCCTAAATATCCCGAAACACAAGTGATGAAGCTGCATTCAAAATATCTTGAGCTGTATAGGTCGACCAGCAATCATTTGAACAAATGACTTTTTGAATCCTCCGTATTAATACCAGTGGCGGCTCGTGGTATTTTTGAGCGGGGGGGCAAATTAATTTGTGGTCATGGAACTTTATTTAGAAATCCGATTTGCTTACTAACAATTTTAATATTAATTATTAACAAGAATGTAAATACAATAGAAAAAACTAGAAGAAGACCTCCAAAAACAAGAAATAACGATACAAAAATATGTTACAATAGAAGGAAGTAGAAGTAACAAGATAAGAATAAGTAGTAAAATTGGAATATTACAATACTACACATTCAACCTTTGAGTAACGCAAGTTGTATACGACTGAGACCTGAGACTGAGGTGCTTTGTGAGACTTGCTCTTACTACGCGAAACGCGTGGTACGAAGTGCTCCGAGTACGTGCGATTCTTTCCGAATCACAACGGGGGCTTGCCACCTCTGCGGCTCTCTCACTCAGATATTGGGATTATTTTTATGAATTAATTTACAAGCTTGAAAAATAACATTCATTTGGAAATTAAAATATCAATTTTGTTAAAAAAAACTCTTTGATGATTTTTTTAAATACATGCATATTTATTTATTAAAATTCGTAAATAAATTTTTTTGAAAATACTTTATGTATGTTGTTATATCAGTTTTACAGAATGTTTACTTTAACTTTAAATTATTAATTTGTTTCATACAAATTAATTCTGTATAACTCCATATTAATCATTAATATCTTAGAATTTATTATAAATATAATATATATATATATATATATATATATATATATATATATATATATATATATATATATATATATATATATATATATATATATACATATTTATTATTTAAATAATAAATCCAATGTTTAAATGCGAACAAACCGGTAAATAGATTTCATATTTTCATAAGAATAAGAAAATAATAAGAATACTGAAAATATAGTGTACCCATTAGCACGGGTAATTTGCTGTAGAACATAAGTAAAGAAATCAGTATTATAGATGGCCAGGGGGGGCTTGCCGCCTCTGTGTGCAGCGTGACCCGACGCACGTCTCACTTGTGCATCACTGGTGAGCGCTGCACTAGTTACTGCACAAGTTTGGGACGTATCGCGGAGTATAATGCCATAATTTTTCTCTGAAGGGGGCATGCCCCCTCAAGCAGAATTTGATGCATATTGCGCTGTTGAGCGGCACAGCGCTAATTTCAATTTAAACAGTACATTGTTTAAAGCTAACTATAGGATCAAATTGATATTTTTATAATAATTAATCTATAATATATTGATGTAAAAAAATCTGAGGGGGCACTGCCCCCTCTGCCACCCTGGACGAGCCGCCACTGATTAATACTATTCGTTGCTACTGTAAAAACTTTGGCGTTTCATGCAAATATAATTTCTTTTCAGTGTGGATTATTATACTGTTGTAAGTTTATAAATGTACAATAAGTTAATTGTATATTTACTTCATAATAAAACAAAATGGAGTACCACGTGTTATTATATTTGAAATTTGATTTTTAAACATTTATATCGACGTTATTATTATAAAAATGTTCACTTAATTTATTTATCATGTTGAAGCTGATGATGGGCCACTTGGGCTCGAAACGTCCTAAATAAACGAATTTTGTTATAAAAATTGTTCTGGGATCATTAAGGCATTCCTTCATATATAAATGATTTGAACTTGATCCTTCAACTATAACCAATTTATTATAACATGCTATTGTTATAATGAGGAAAAGACTCCGTCAACATCTAAAATAGTTATAAAACGAAAGGGGATTCATTTATAAGCCAAAGTAGGTATAGTATCAGTGTCAACTAAACACGTGCTTGCTATACATATATTTCATTATATATCCTTCAGAAATATCGCCATTTCGTCAATGAATTGAAAGAATCTTGAACATTTAGAAGAGTAGGAGGAAATTTGTTCATAGAATGAATTGAAAAGTAAGGAACAGATAGAGATTTTTTTTGTGTGTACCAGAAATGTTAAATACAATACTTATATAGCCTAATATAAAAACAGCGAGAGGGATTGTGCTGACCACAGTGCCCTGACAGAAGAAAGTGAATACTTTGTCAATGTGAAAAAAATTAACACGTATTCATTTTTTTCATTCAGGGCAATCTTATTATAGAAATATTTTAATCAAATTGGTGTAAAAATTTACATGCATTTTTCTAAAAAAAAAAATTGTTATGTAAGGGAATAATAATATATTATGTTACTAGGAGTTGAAACATGTCTTTTTGTTTTGAGCTCATAATTTGCGGTCGAGACTACGCAAATTGAGCGAAACAGAAAACGAATGTTCAACTTCGAGTGGCATATACTATTTTTTTCATCACTTGTGAAAATGATACTTTCGTCACTTAATTTAGTTGTGATAGTAACCACTTCCCTCTGAAGTGAGGAAAGTTTTTTTTTTTAGCTTTTTCTACATTTATTCGTTGAAATAACAGGTATACGAACTTCAATACATATGAAGAAGGAACTATTTATTTAATATTAAACAATAACAATAAACATAATAATATTCAAACAGCTTGTGCAGGTATTATTATATTATATTTATAGTACAATTTTCTGCATGAATAGAGACTCAAATTCTTCTGATTTTCTTTGTGAGATATTTGTTGATGCAGTGCTTGTTGTTGGCGCTAAAATAATATTATTTGATTTGTCAGATGAAACAGCTCCAAGTATTTAAGTGGCTACGGAGATTTTGTTTTGGACAGAATTTTCTATATAGCCCTCTGCTACTGCAGAGGACTTCCAACTTCCGTGACGTTTTAATGTAAGTAAATCTCCTCCAGCGTCAACTAACAAGGATGCTGGTGTTCTTCGCCAGCAGTGCCCGGTATAGGAAAAAGCGTCTGGTATTTTCAAATATTTTGCTATTATAGCGGGTACTTTGGAAATATTGTTTATTTCAACGGCTTGAATGGTACATCTATTTTTTTGGTAATTTACAAATAATCGTCGATGTACTGTAGTACGCCAAAACCAATGATTCCGAGAAACTTTTAACACGCTTGTTTTGCCTCTATTTGATTAAAAAAATCATACTCTCTTTCCTAGCGTACTCGGGATTTACCCGGCAAAAGATCCAAAGTTACCTAGTCCGCTGTTTCATTAATGTGTGGTGGAGTATTGGGTATATCTGAATCACTCTCTTCTTCCATAATTAATAATTTTATCTATAACAAGTATATTACAATTTTAATTTATGTACGCCGTACAATAATATTTACATTATTGTACGCCATAAAATAATATTTTTTATTATTATACAAGTAACAAAATGATTAACTTCTATATCGTGTATGTAGTTGCAAAATATGAACATTATAATACGCAAATGAGGAAATAAAAAATATATGTTCACATTTAAAATAAAAAGGTGGGTCCTATATTTTGAGAACCATTGGTCAAAAAATATTCCTTCTTTTCTTTAAATTTATCTTGTGAAATAGAAATTGTTTACCCATTTAACCGTCTTTGTAGCTCTTATAGTTCTCGAGATCGCAATGGTGGCCACTTAAAAAATGTACATCCTGTATAGAGAACTGTACTTTAGCAAATATCTGCGCAACCCTTATTTATATTTTTGTGTTGGGAAATTATAAGGTAGACTTTACGGTACTAATTAGTATTATTACATTACAGTTACAGACTAATGTTCATAAACACTCGTAAAAATATTAAACTATATTAATATAATATAATATTAATTAAATAATATTAAAATTATAATTTTATCCAATAAAAACAGTCGACATTGAAAGAAAAATCAAAATTTTATTTGTCAAGTTTGATTCTATTTGTCAAAAATTATAACGAGCCATTTTTAAACTTTACGAATGTTTATGAATATGGGCATAACAAGGTTTTATTTATATTAAATTAAATCGCATGTACACTTTTTGTGATGAGTACACTGTCATCTAGCTGGATTATCTTCATTGGTCTGTGTTTATTCAGTTCAGTATGTACAAATAATTTAGTGGCATTAATATGATTAGAGTATTCTTAGAACAAATTTTATTTGTGTTCCTGTAATATTAACACATTTATGAGCTATACGCTGATAACTTTTTATTTATGTTATCAGACAATATCATAATGACAGTATAATTTAGCAAATATAGCCAAATCTATAATCTAAATCTAAAATATATACTACTAAAAAGTTCATATATTGAAAACAATGTATGTTTATTTGTAAATAACTGTATCATATCCATACATTTATATCCACTCATTTATATAAGCTCTCATATTTTTGACAATTACAATTTTGTATTATTATTCTTATTATTATTATTATTATTATTATTATTATTGTTATTATTATTATTGTTGTTACAAAAAAGTAAAATAAATAAATATATCATCACGGCATATTACCCATTTTTGGGTGTGTCAGTATCTACAACACATGTAGACATCGGTAATGATGACGATATATTGTACCGTGTGGGCGCTTACCAGGCGTCACCTCACGGGCACTCATAGCTGGCGTGGAGAGTGCACCACAGGGGTCACTTTTGTGCCATTTAAAATTGGAAATATTTGGCGTCAGTCGGAATCGAACCGGGTTCCCCCAGACACTCAGGCACGCGGCCACGGGACCCCATAAAAAAAAGTATCTTCTATAAAGAACCAGAGAGAATTATAAAATTTTTAATTACACATTAAATTATTTAAAACTACGAGAAAAAATTAAATTATTATTAATGAGATAATTTTCTTTTGAGAAAGAATAATTTAATATGTAAGGAAATTATTCAAAAGAACAATGCAAGGAAATTATTCGTAAGTACAATGCTTACAAGCTTACATGCTATCTGTAAAAGAAATATAATTCATAAGAGGTATATTTCACTTTTATATTTCGAATTTCGAATAATTTTTGTTTTACTTGTCAGAGCACTAATTTATACAACACTATAGTTACTCCTTTTAGAATATTGGCAAAAGTAAACATACAATTCAAATCGTATATTACTTGTAAAAATAAATAATATGAAGAATGTTGAACCACTGCCAATAGTTTACTTCACGAATTCAACCAGGTTTGTATAATGTAGAATAATAGCCTTTGTATATTTATCAAACGAAATGTGACGGAAACAAGAAGAGAAAATATTGAAAAGAAGTGAAATGTAGTGTGCAATAGCGGTCTCACATGTTAGGGCAAAGGTTACGTGCAGAACTGCAGAAACTAAAACTGAATCAATTTCAGTAAGTACCTATATAAAATCTTTCAGACTTAGATAAAGAAACAAATAGATTTCTTGAAAATAACTATCCAGCTGTTACCGAGAATTAAATAAGTATATTAGCAATAGCTTTTATAGATATTAACATTTTCAATGTTTTTACTTCCTTGTACGAAGTAAAGGAAGTATTGTAATCGCGAAAAAATTCGGTTTCCAGATTTCAACGGAAATATCCATTTTGACCATCCCTGAATCCATTTTGACTAATTTCGTCGTGACGTCTGTACGTACGTACGTATCTCGCATAACTGAAAAACGGGAAGCCGTAGAAAGTTAAAATTTTGTATTTAGGACTCTTATAACATCTAGTTGTGCACCTCCCTTTTTGGTCATTGCATAACTTTCAGAAGTGGTACTTTACTTGAAGCCCATAATAGATTTTAATGGAAAACTATATTATAATATAATCCAAAACTTTTCAAATTTGGTATATAAGACTTTTATATCAATGGGAATAACATAATAGATTTTAGTAAAAATGGTCTACCCGGAAGTGGTACTTTACTTGAAGCCTATTGTAGATTTTAATGATAAACTATATTAAAATATAATCCAAAACTTTTCAAATTTGGTATATAATACTTTTATATCAATGGGAATAACATAATAGATTTTAGTTAAAATGGTATACTCGGAAGTGGTACTTTACTTAAAACCTATAATAGATTTTAATAAAAAACAATATTAAAATATAATCCAAAACTTTTCAAATTTGGCATATAATACTTTTATATCAATGGAAATAACATAATAGACTTTGGTTAAAATAGTCTAACCGGAAGTGATACTTTACTTGAAGCTATTATCAGTTTTTCTTGAAAAAAATGGTCTTATTTTGAAATTAACAATAAATGCTTCAAATAAAAGTTTTAGAGAATTGAATTTTGCGTCGAAAACTTCAAGTATGATTAAATTAGTTCTTTGTATGAGCGAGATATGTAAATTTTTACATTATGTACTTTTTGGTTTCTGTAATTAAGTTTGCTATGAATTAGGACAAGAAATAACAAAATAAAAAAATAGAAAATATAATGTCTATGTCAAATACGTGCAATTTTATGATTGGGTGTTTTATTATACATATTTTAATTATTAACAAAATATGTATAGTGTAACAGGCGTACAAGGAAGTCATGTGGTGTCCACATCAGATATTTATTTTAAAAGAAAAGTGATGGTTTATTTATTCGAATTGGGTACTTAGTTATATGGGAAATACCCACCCACCCGGACTAAATGGTATACGGGTCGGAGCCGATTCTTCACCTATAAGACCCGTAAGACCCATAAGAACAGCAGACCCATATTCCCCGTAAGAACCGTATTTCCCTTAAGAGCCTTGACTTGCGATCTTAGACCATCTACGATTTTGCAAGTGTGAAGGGGGAAGATTTCCAGTAGGAGGGACTCTTGCAGTAAGCCAAGGCCAAATCCAAGCCACACACCGGTAGCAGGTAGCCATAGGCCACCTGCCACAGTACAGTTTGCATTTTACTTGCAACAGTCGAGGCAATAGTTGTTATACGTATCTTGTTCCTGTATGTGTATATATTAAAATATAATCCAAAACTTTTCAAATTTGGTATATAATACTCTTATATCAATGGGAATAACATAATAGATTTTAGTTAAAATGGTCTACCTGGAAGTGGTACTTTACTTGAAGCCTATAATAGATTTTAATGAAAAACTATATTAAAATATCCAAAACTTTTCATATTTTGTATATAATACTTTTGCATCAATGGGAATAACATAATAGATTTTAGTTAAATTAGTCTAACCGCAAGTGATACTTTACTTGAAGCTGTTATCAGTTTTTCTTAAAAAAAAGGTGTTATTTTGATTTTAATAATAAATGCTTGAAATAAAAGTTTTAGAGAATTGAATTCTGCGTCGAAAACATCAACTATGATTAAATTAGCTCTTTGTATAAGCGAGATATGTAAATTTAAAAATTATGTACATTTTGGTTTCTGTAATTGTTTGCTATGAATTAGGACAAAATAACAAAAAAATAAAGAATTTAATGTCAACGTCAAATTATGTCAAATACGTGCAATTTTACGATTGGGTCTGTTATAATACATATTTTAATTATTAACAAAATATGTATAGTTTAACAGGCGTACAAGGAAGTCATGTGGTGTCCACATCAGATTTTTTTTTATTTATTTATTAAACTGAAGACAAATTAACAATACTATAATTATGTGGGAAATTATTAAAAAGAAAACTAAGCAAATGGAAAATTTTAAATTTATTTATCTGACTAAAAACTTTCATATTTTAATATACACTTTTAATAATCGAATATTACGAAAATATGCAAAAATATTTATTTTAAAAGTTTTTTAAAAGTAGAGTTTTGGGGATTTTTGGTCAGATTTTAAAATAAAATTTGAGTTATTTCCCAGCTTTCTCCCAAGAAAATTAAAATTCTTTCTTGAAAATTTTGTTAGAATGACTACAGAATTTTGTCATCTTATAAAAAAATATGAATGTAAGCCCAAGACGCAAACATTTAAGTTTATGATTCTTCCTGGAGCAATCAAGGGTTGACATTGCTGTACAATCCAAATGTCAACCATTTAAGTTATCACTTCGGACAGTCTGAGGCACCTACAATTTTTATATTTATTCGGACTTTATATCTAGATATTTCATGTACATTAAATTTATTTTTTATGTATTTTATGCATTTGTAAGTGTATTTCATCACTTTTCATTTCATACATAGTCAACATTGATGTAAACTGTGTAGTTTCCGCGTAAATTAGGTGTACCGAGTTGTGAATAACGTTTTTCGCACTTTTTTGATTTTTTGACCCATTTTCGGGGCGCTTTTTAGAAAATTTTGTTTACTTTAATTTTGTATAGAATGATCTTTTCGAAAAAATGCATAGTGTCCGAGTTATATGCAAAAAATCTGTTGTGGCCAGCACAAGACCTTCCGTCAATTCCATGTATTTTGTACAAATCCCATACCAAAAGGTCCTTGGAACAGATTCTATATACTATCATGTAAAATCGAACACGAACACATACTATTTTTTACAAATTCCATACCAAAAGTTCATTTGAAAAGGTTCTATAAATCCAGTAAAATTATAACATAAACTACAGTAAGTAATGTCCTTCCATCTTCTGTTTGGCCTTTCTCTGCGTGTCACTTGCGAGCAACACTATGACATACCAATTTTAGATCCTATACTTTTTTCCATATTTGGTTTTGCACTTGCAACTGACATCTGTCAATTAAATTTTTTTGAATAATTATGTCAGCTGTTTCCATGATAAATAACAAAGCTGACTAATTTTTGAAAATTAATTTCTTTGTAATGCGTTAACTCTACATCTATTGAATATGAAGGAAAATGAATAATCAAACCATACAGAGAAGAGTATTTTCTTTAATAAATATAATAAGAAAATGTCAAAAAATAATATTTAACTGCATTTTTTTAAGAAAAACTGTTAAAAACTTCAAATTAGGGTACTTCCGGTTGACCAATTATAACCAAAATCTAATCAGCTCTTCATATGGTTGTAAAGAAGAGGAATATGAAAGAATCATAATTTTTAGAATTGTAGTTTTGGAGTTATCGTCGGAGAAAAATTTGTCACACACACACACACGGACACACAGACACACACACAGACACACACACAGACACACACACGGACACACATACACACATACAGACATCATCTTAAAAATAGTACATTCGTATTGTAGGGACCCTAAAACGTGCTTATACATTAATAACTCACCACCGAATTTTTTGACCAAAAACAATACCTTCCTTTTGACGGAAGGTAAAAACCAAAAAAGTGCCAAAATTTACAGCTTTTTTGCCAAAAAAATATGTTTCCGGGAAAAATCGGAATTGGCAAACCTCAGAGTCGTGTTCAGCGTCCCAAAAAACATAAAGGTACCATATATCACGAATACTGAGAAACTTTCCCCTATTTTTCTTAAATGCCCCCGACTATTTTATTTGAAGTCCATAACAGTTTTTAATGAAAACCTATATTAAAACATAAACCAAAATTTTTGAATTTTAGTATTTAAGACATCAGATTTCGGCTAAAATTGATTAACCGGTAGTGTTACTTCACTTGCTTGAAGCTCTGAATAGAATTTCGTGAAAAATATATTACGATATAATTTAAAACTTTTCAAATTTGGGATTTAAGACTTTTTATTAATGAAAATGAGATATTAATCTTTTTCTAAAATTCATAAACCGGAAGTGATACTTTACTTGAAACTCTAAACAGATTTTAATCCAAAACTTTTCAAATTTGGGATTTAAGATTTGTATTAATGAGAATGACATATTTTATTCTAAAATTGATAAACCGGAAGTGGTACTTTACTGGAAGCTCTAAACAAATTTCCTGAAAAAATATATTAAAATATGTTCCAACGATTCTTAAATTTAAAACTCGTGTATAATTTGAACATATTAGAATTTAATTGTAAATGATAAACCGGTAGTACTTAATTTGAGGCTGTTAGATTTAAATTACAATTTTAAACATGGAATTGACGAGAGGTCATGTGCTGGTCAAATCAATACACATACACAACAAACACAATAATTTCAAATTGTTCTCGAGCATAAGGTTCATTCTAATTCCGTTCCCAGGGCCTGCCGTCCCCTCACGATAACAATCTTGCTGGTAGAAGCTTGTCTTGCAGCTAGTGACATCTTGCGAGTAATTTTCGAAGTAAATATTACATTTCTAATATTATTTTTTATAACAAAACGCGTATTATTGTCTGATCAAGCAATATTTGCCCCCCTGGTCTTGCAGCGGGAGGCACGCGCTGACTTAAATACTCCACCAATAACATTTGAGAATTTTGCCGCGAATGCGTAAGTGCATACAGAATAAAAGTGGAAGTGTATTGGCGGCGGCAGGCGTACTAATAAATGAATTTTGATGAAGGTATAATATGTATATAATAAATGACATTTAAAGAAATGTTTATGTATTTCATTTGTGTTTTAACTAAATCCATTTCATACAGTAGCTAACGAATGAACTTCTAAAATTTATGTCTTCGAATGTACTGTTAAGTCGAGGTCAGGGGCACATATCGCTTATATATATATATATATATATATATATATATATATATATATATATATATATATATATAAACTCCTGGACAAAATTAACGCATCACTTATATTTTCGCGATTTTTTTTAAAATAGAATAATATATGAATTTTTATTAGGGTTCAGTTGAAAATTTAGGGTTCTAGACATATGAAAATAATAACAATTAAGAATCAATTCTTGTTTATATGAATATTTTATTGTTTCCTGTGTTGACAAGGAAAAAGTATGGAAAAGTTTAAAAGTGTTTTTACGTTTAATTTAAATTTAATTCCATGTTTTTGTGTTTTACTACGAAATTAACATTAAAGTGAATTGGGAAAATTAATAGAGGTTGATATGAACGTCATAAGATTGGGGAACTTGGTAGTTGATCTCAGTACTATAGGACGAGCTTTAAGGAGGTTTAAAGACTCTAGATTCAACTTTAAGAGACACAGAAAGGTCGTCCGAAACCACCGACAGAAAGAGACGACAGATTTCTAACTCTAGAAACTCTGAGAAGACGACAAATTACAAGTAAAATGCAAAATAATTACATTCCTGAAGCCCGTGCTGCATCGATTTCTACCCGTGTGGTAAGAAGAACACTAGAGGAAGCAAGACTGGCAAATAGATGTATTAACACAGAACCGTGTCTCACCAGAACTCATCGAGTAATTCGCTTACAATTTGTAAGATAACATATTCCCTGGAATTCGGCTGATTGAAACCCTGTTTTGTTTTCTGATGAGACATGAGTCAGCTTAAAATTACCAGGCGAAAGAGACCATACCTGGAGGAGACCTGGACAGCGATATACTGAGTGATAAATTGTTCCACGAGAGCCCTGCTTTGGTGATTCAATACTGTTCCGGGGAGCTAATTGTTTTAAGGGACGCACAGAGTTGGCGGTGCTTCGTGAAAGATCAATGAATGAACAGAAATACGTGCAGGATGTCATATAAGACCATGTTACTCCTTTTTCGCCGGTAATTGGAGGTATTTTCAGATTTATTCATGATAATGTAAGATCGCATCGGACTCGGGGCGTAGATGAATATTGAAATACGGTAGGAATTAACCGTATGGAATTGACACCTAGCAGTCCAGAATTAAATTCAACAGAGCACGTATGGGATATGTTGAAAAGAAGCGAAAGAGGTCTTGTACCCGTCCCATGCACTCTAGATGAGCTAGAGAATGCTGGGCTACAAGAATGGGATAACATACCTCACCATGCAATTCGAAATTTATTTCGAAGCATGGGACGGAGAAAGCAAGCCATAATTAATGTAAGAAGTGGTAATACCAAGTATTCTATAATTTTATCCCATAAAATTTTAAATTATTTAAAAAAAATCACATTGTCTTCATTTTGAATAATATTGTAGTTTTTAATTAAAAAGTATATTATGTTGCGTTATTTTTTACAAATTTTTAATTACCTGTGAAGAACTAATTTAAAAAATCTGTTGTGGCCAGCACAAGACCTTCCGTCAATTCCATGTATTTTGTACAAATCCCATACCAAAAGGTCCTTGGAACAGATTCTATATAATATCATGTAAAATCGAACACGAACACATACTATTTTTTACAAATTCCATACCAAAAGTTCATTTGAAAAGGTTCTATAAATCCAATAAAATTATAACATAAACTACACTAAGTAATGTCCTTCCATCTTCTCTTTGGCCTTTCCCTGCGTGTCACTTACGAGCAACACTATGACATACCAATTTTAGATCCTATACTTTTTTCCATATTTGGTTTTGCACTTGCAACTGACATCTGTCAATTAAATTTTTTTGAATAATTATGTCAGCTGTTTCCATGATAAATGGCAAAGCTGACTAATTTTTCAAAAATTAATTTCTTTATAATGCTTTAACTCTACATCTATTGAATATGAAGGAAAATGAATAATCAAACCATATAGAGAAGAGTATTTTCTTTAATAAATATAATAACAAAATGTCAAAAAATAATATTTAACTGCGTTTTTTTAAGAAAAACTGTTAAAAACTTCAAATAAGGGTACTTCCGGTGGATCAATTATAACCAAAATCTAATCAACTCTTCATATGAATGTACAGAAGAGGAATACGAAAGAATTATAATTTTTAGAATTATAGTATTGGAGTTATCGTCGGAGAAAAATTTGTCACACACGGACACACATACACACACACGGACACACACACACACACACACACATACATACATACAGACATCATCTTAAAAATAGTAAATTCGTATTGTAGGGACCCTAAAACGTGCTTATTCATTAAAAACTCACCACCGAATTTTTTGACCAAAGACAATACCTTCCTTACCTAAAGGTGACGGAAGGTAAAAATCATAAAACATGCCAAAAATAAGCTATTTTTTTGAAATAAACGAAAAATTAAATGTGATGCGTTAATTTTGTCCAGGAGTATATATTTATTTATATTTATCTTTTACTTAGTGTATTATCTAACGAGTTGTGTTGATTATTTTTTAAAATTACTTGCTTATGAAGTTTAAATTTGAGTAAAGAAAACTGCATATTTTCGCTTACTTATTTATTAATTATTTAATTAAGTTAAGGGAATTTGTACAATATGGCACAAACCACCATAGCGTTATTGCTATTCTTAGTGTTAAAAAAGTTTCATATGTATATTCCAGATATTTTAGATGCAACAGATATAATTGTTAGGTAGAATTTTTGATGTGCCGCGGTAGCAAGTCAAGCCCCTTAAGACTTGACGTTATATATGAAGAAGCGTACGACTGCCTGTAAAGAGCATACTTCGCCGCACCGAGGACTTACATATCTCATTAATTTATTTATTTATTTATTTATTTATTTATTCATTTATTTATTTATTTCGTGTCCAAGCTTTATAATACAGTATAATATACCTTAGGTACATACATAAGATTTAATTACAAATACATTTTATCCTACATGCAGTTCGATGTTCGATTGCTGTCTATTTGTCAATTGCCGCCAATCTTTCCTATAGCCTTTTCAGCCAGTTCTTCCACACATCCGAAGGTAACAAGCAGCTTGTTTGTAGCAGAATTATCAGGTCTACAAGTAGATATTTTTGTGGTCGCGACGAATACGCTTCTGCTGTGACCGGGGGGAGATTTATAATTATAAATATATTACCTTTATCTCTCAAATCGAGATATTTTTTACTTGTCCTATTATTGTACAAATTACTAACTTATCTTTTAAAACTAATTGTAGTAACCGTGGACGCTTCTTGATTAGGTATTGCGTACGCTTCAGTCTACTTGGTAAAGTAGTCAATCACGACCAGGATGAATTTATTTGTATTGTCAGTTTCGGAAAATGGTCCAGCAATATTAGCTTCTATAGGGCTGCTAACATTATATGTATTGCCTCATAGGTGCTTTTCGCGCAATATTGGTGGTATTTGATTGGAATTCAGTTGCGAGGTTTTGCTTCACCTGTCTCACCTAACAAACCATGATTTGTAAAATTGGAATTCCTATCACATTGTGATGTGGTAAACTAAGGTATCCTGTGTATGTAGGTATGAATGCAATGCTATCTGAAAAATTATAAAAAAATAATTAAAATGTGAATAAAATTTTCAATACACATACTGCGGAGAGGTTAGGGGTGTCAAATTCATATACCGGTTGTTTATTTGAAATCCGTTAACCGTTACATAGGGAATACAACGTTAATTTTTTTTTTTATTTTGCTGGAGTTCGTTAACTATTAATTTTACACAAAAATGTTTCACACAAATGTTGTAGATAATAAAATTCTACACGCAAATAATTAATCAAATTTTATTTTACGCGTTTTGTAAGCATGAAAATCGAAATTTTATGAATCTTGCTCATTTGTAGTGGTGCCCATGGAATTGACAAAATTATAAAGAAATGCAAAATGTTTGAAATGTTAGAGTAATAATAATAATAATAATAATAATAATAAATTTATTTCCAACGACCAAAATACAATGGTATAGGAAAAGTCAGAATAAAATACATAAAATGTACAATAATAAATCACAGTTAAAATTTATCCGACAAAATTTCGTCTACACTATAGTACGAGGTGTGTTCAAAAAATATCGCGAATTTTGTGTTTTTTCGAAAATTATTTATTTATTCATGAATATCTATTTTGTCCCCTTCAAAGTAATCCCCATGAGATATTATACACTTGTGCCAACGGTTTTTCCAATCTTCAAAGCACTTCAAAAAATCATTTTTTTTTATCTTGTTC
The DNA here is from genome assembly GCA_943142095.1 of Ophonus ardosiacus. Taxonomy (NCBI): domain Eukaryota; kingdom Metazoa; phylum Arthropoda; class Insecta; order Coleoptera; family Carabidae; genus Ophonus; species Ophonus ardosiacus. Next base: position 44,058,696 of record OW964824.1, read on the forward strand.
AGCTCCTCCTTCGATGCCGTCTTTATCTCGTCAAGCGTAGCGTAACGTCGTCCTTTCATGGGCCTCTTCAGTTTAGGGAACAAGAAAAAGTCACAGGGGGCCAGATCTGGGGAATACGGTGGCTGCGGCATCATTAGTGTGTTGTTTTTGGCTAAAAAGTCGCGCACAAGCAACGATGTGTGAGCAGGGGCGTTATCGTGGTGCAAAAGCCAATTTTTGTTCTTCCACAAATCCGGGCGTTTCTGGCGGATTGCTTCGCGCAAATTGCGCATAACTTGCAGGTAATATTCCTTATTGACCGTTCTACCCTGTGGCAAGAACTCATGATGCACCACGCCCCTGCAATCGAAGAAAACTGTCAGCAAAACTTTCACATTCGACCGAACTTGGCGCGCTTTTTTCGGTCTTGGTTCGTGCGGCAGCTTCCATTGAGATGATTGAACTTTGGTTTCCACGTCATAACCATAAACCCACGATTCGTCACCAGTTATGACCCTCTGGAGCAAATTTGGGTCGTCGCGGACAGAGTCCAACATCTCATTAGCAATGTTCATGCGATGCTGTTTTTGGTCGCAATTGAGCAATTTTGGTACAAATTTCGCGGCGACCTGTCTCATGCCCAAATCATTGATAAAAATCGAATGGCACGAGCCAATCGATATGTTTAGGTCCTCAGCAACTTCTCTAACGGTGATTCGACGATTGGCCAATATCATTTTCTCCACTTCATTAATTTTTTCGTCTGTTGTTGAAGTGCTCGGGCGTCCGGCACGCTTTTCGTCGTTCACATCTTCTCGGCCTTCTGAGAACATTTTGTACCACCGATAAACGTTGCTTTGGTCCAAGGTAGCTTCTCCGTATGCCACAGTCAACATTCGGAATGCATCCGCGCACTTAATTTCGTTTTTCGCACAAAATTTGATACAGGTTCTTTGTTCCATTTTTTTGAATAGGTAAAAATCGAAGACGATCCAAAACACGTGCAAGCAAAGCAGCTGTCAACAATTAAGTGAACATTCAAAATGGCCGAGCTTGTCGACATAAGTGAGAGACATGAGTACCAACATAAAGCCACAAAAAGATCGAAATTCGAATATACGTAACCCGCGAAAATTCAAAATTCGCGATAGTTTTTGAACACACCTCGTATGCTTTTAATAAAAGATATTGTTTAAGTCCACTTTTAAACTTACTAACAGACGTAATATCTTTAAGAATCTGAGGCAGTCTATTGTATAATATCAGTCCGTAATAACTTGGATTGCTTTCAGTTTTCTTTAATCTTGTTTTGGGTACTTATAAATTTAGTTTACCACGAGTATCGTAACTGTGAACGTCACTTTTTGTAGGTAATTTATTTAAATTGTTTTTTATATGTAAGATAACATTATAAATATAGATGCAAGGTAAAGTCAATAGACCCTCTTTTTTAAAAATATCTTTACATGAGGGTCTTTTATTTAAGGAGAACATATTTCTAATTGCATGTTTCTGAATTCTGAAAACACGTATGGCACAAGGTGAGTTTCCCCAAAATATTATTCCATAACATAATATGGAATAAAATTTTGAATAATAAAAAACTTTTGTTATATACAAATTAGTCATTAATTTGAGTTTTTTAATTATATAACACAAAGAAGATAAAGTTTTACAAATAGAATCTACATGGTTATTCCAAGTTAGAGTATTTTGAATATTTAGACCTAAAACTTTTGTAGTTTTGACATTGAGCAATGCTTGGCCATAAACATTTATTGTGTTCTCATTATTTATATTACAGTTTGAAAAACTCATCAGTGTGGATTTATTAACATTTAGTGCTAGACCTAGTGATGCAAACCAGGAAGATAAATTGCCAACAATATTTGGTCTATCCTGTAAAGATGATACAAGAAAAGCTACATCGTCCGCGTAAATAATAAATTTATTGTTATGAAAAATATTTTTTATTCCATTGATGTAGAGGATAAATAGTATTGGGCCAAGAATTGAGCCTTGTGGAACGCCACAATTTAGTACTAGAGGATCAGACGTTTGATTTTTACGGCACACAATTTGTTCCCTGTTGCTGAGATATGAACGAAACCAATCAGCACAAATGCCTCTAAAACCGTAACTTTCCAAAATATTAAATAACATATTATGATTAACACAGTCAAACGCCTTTGACAAATCTAAAAAAATACCATATATGTTATTTCCTTTATCTTTTTCATTGAAAATGTGATCCAAAAAATCTATTAATGCGGATATTGTGCTACATCCTTTCCTGAAACCATGCTGTTCTTGAATTAAAATCTGATTCTTTTTTAGAAATGCGAGAATTCTCAACAACATCACTTTTTCAAAAAGTTTATGAAAGGTAGAAACTAACGCAATCGGTCTATAGCCGGAAACATTATTTCTATCGCCCTTTTTGTGAAGTGCAATAACTTTAACTATTTTTAATCTATCCGGAAAAATACCATTTGCAATGGATAAATTAATACAATGTAATAGTGGTGTTAGGATCCTTTCATAACAACTTTGCAGAATGTTGTTTGAAATCCCATCAGTTCCGGCTGAAAAAGAATTTTTTAAAGATTTAATTATAGAAATAAGTTCAGGTTCAGTAACAGGATCTAGAAAAATAGATAATGAACCGTTTACTTTAGGTGTTGTATTATTATGAAAGCTTGGTGGTAGATTTTGTTGAGTATTGTGTGGGATATTTTTAAAAAAATTATTAAACATGTTGGCAATATCCACCGGATTAGCAACACTATTTTTACCGTCCGTGAGGATACAGATTTTTTTCTACTCACTATTACTGTCGTTTATATTATTTGTGATAATGTTCCATATCTTTTTTGTATTATTGTCACAATTTTTAATATTGTTCATGTTGTAATCCTTTTTCGTTTTATTAAGAAGTTTACGATACTCGTGTTTGTAATTATTATACGATTCTTTGTTAATAAGTCCTAAATTGTATAATTCATACAAGTGTTTCACTTTTTCTGAAAGCAGTTTAATATCATTTGTTTCATGATTTATTTTTAATACGATTGTTATTTATTTTTACTTGTGGGTGAGACATTTCAAAACAATACATAAAAGATTCCATAAAATTATTAAAACATGTGTTAACGTCTAATTCATTTAATACATTAAGCCAATTTACTTGAGAGAGCAAATATTCAAAATATGCCATATTAGATTTAGAATAAATTCTTTTTACCTTCCGTCACCTTTAGGTAAGGAAGGTATTGTCTTTGGTCAAAAAATTCGGTGGTGAGTTTTTAATGAATAAGCACGTTTTAGGGTCCCTACAATACAAATTTACTATTTTTAAGATGATGTCTGTATGTATGTGTGTGTGTGTGTGTGTGTGTGTGTCCGTGTGTGTGTATATGTGTGTCCGTGTGTGACAAATTTTTCTCCGACGATAACTCCAATACTACAATTCTAAAAATTATAATTCTTTCGTATTCCTCTTCTGTACATCCATATGAAGAGTTGATTAGATTTTGGTTATAATCGATCCACCGGAAGTACCCTTTTTTGAAGTTTTTAACAGTTTTTCTTAAAAAAACGCAGTTAAATATTATTTTTTTACATTTTGTTATTATATATATTAAAGAAAATACTCTTCTCTATACGGTTTAATTATACATTTTCCTTCATATTCAATAGATGTAAATTTAAAGCATTATAAAGAAATTAATTTTCAAAAATTAGTCAACTTTGCAATTTATCATGGAAACAGCTGACATAATTATTCAAAAAAAATTAATTGACAGATGTCAGTTGCAAGTGCAAAACCAAATATGGAAAATATAGGATCTAAAATTGGTATGTCATATTGTTACTCGCAAGTGAAATGCAGAGAAAGGCCAAAGAGAAGATGGAAGTACATTACTTAGTGTAGTTTGTGTTATAATTTTATTGGATTTAAAGAACCTTTTCAAATGAACTTTTAGTATGGAATTTGTAAAAAATACTATGTGTTCGTGTTCGATTTTACATGATATTATAAAGAATCTGTTCCAAGGAACTTTTGGTATGGGATTTGTACAAAATACATCGAATTGACGGAAGGTCTTGTGCTGGCCACAACGGATTTTTTTAACTATTATAGACTTATTGTTACTATTGCTTTGATTTTTACAATTTACAGCTATATATTGGGCAGAATGATCAGAGATATTATTATGGATGACTCTCACAGTATATTTATTTTGAGAGATATTTGTCAAAATGTTGTCAATACAAGTTTTACTATTGGTTGTAATACGAGTTGGTTCGTTAATAGTATGGTGTATGTTATGAATATATAACGAATCTACGAAAGTTTTTTTCTCGTTTGTATCTGTAAGCAGATTTATATTGAAATCTCCCAAAATAAATATATTAGCATTAGGATCAATTAAAATTTTTGACAGACATATATCTAGCTGTTTTAAAAAAAGATTTAAATTTGCATCAGGTGGCTTATACATAACTAATATATAATACATAATATTCATATGTTTAAATTTTATACCACAACATTCAAAAGTCATCTCAATATTGTATTCATTAATGAAATCAATATTTTGGCAATGTATTTTATTATTGCAATAAATCATAACACCTCCGTGTTTATGATAGCGTCGCGAAAAGGAGCATGCTAAATGAAAATCTTTTATATTGTAAGAAGAAGAATGCCATTGAATTATTTGCAGCTTTTATTTTTATAATAATTTCTTAATCTTAATTCTTAATATAATCATTAAAAATCTCATTTTATAACATAATTAAAATAAATTAATTTAAATCCTAATGAACTAATTTTATTTTGTAACTGATGTTAAAAGTAGGCTTAATGAGTTCATTTTTTGTTGATAAACTAAATAAACATAAAGTAATGAACACTTTGACTTTTTATATATACTTTGAATTTTTATCTACACTTTATAAGAATAATAATAATATATAATGTAAAGAATAAAAATCAGGTACGAAATATAAATATCTTATACACGACGATAAAGAGTCTTTATCGACTCGTGAAAGATAGTTCTACTTGTCGATAAAGTATCCCTTTGTCGTCTTGTATTATAAATAACTATTTCTGACAGTTCAAACATTCTGGCCTATTCGGTAACAAAGTACTTAATTTTTAACAATTGGTTAAAAAATTTATCCAATAGAGATTGATTTGACAACTAAAATTCCAATTTTTTGTTATATATCAACACACTTGATTGGTGATTTTTTTTTAACCAGTTGTTAAAAATTAACCACTGAGTTACAGAATAGGCCCAAATATGCATACAAAGTGATCAAAAAAAGGTGAAGTGTGCCGCTCCATAAGATTTTGACATTTGCCGCTTACTTAGTATGACAGCATTATTATTTTCATGGTACATACTTTTCGAATTTTGCTGTGATAAGAATAATCCTAAGAACCGTCTTCTTTACGTTCACCTGAATGAAAATATGCTTCAAGAAGAAATTGTCACACAGTTCTTTAAAAGCCATAATGAAAAGAATTAGCGTACGGCAGTGATATTAATCAAATGTCATGCGCCTGTCATATGGAATGTAGTTATGATGAATGGGGGATTACACCATTTTTTTTATATAATTTCATCTGAAAATATTAGGAAAACTAAGACGATTGATGAAAATCCGGTGAAAAAATTCCTATTAATAAGCGAGTTATGGTCTCCCGAATTTTGAAAAGATTGACGTGACGTCACATTTATGTGTTTTTATAACAAACTGTTTTCATCATGGACCTAAATGTTCTTGAAATATATGCTATTTTGTTATATTTACATAAAAATAAATGAATATTATAACACTGTATAAGTATACATACTTTATAATTACAGGTGTATTTAAATTATTAAGTTTAATGCAAGAAATTTATGTTAAAATAAAAACTGTTTGAAAACTGCTGTACAGGAATGTTAGCCCCGCCTTTCGAATTTGAATTTCTTATAAAATATCTCAATTATACCATTTAATTTTTTTATTAATATTCGTTATTCAGCATATACATTCGTATTTTTTTACTATTTTCCTTTAATTCGATTGAGCCGTAACCCCCCATTGTGGAAAATTGAAATATAATTATGACATTATTTTAGAACAAAAGTTGTTACGTAACCTTCAGTCATTTTTGATCGCTCTGTATTTGTAATGGGAGCATTCCGCGGATATTTGACAAAACTATAGCGACACTTGCTTGGGCCAAAATTCAAATAGCCTTCATTTGACATTTGTGAAACTAACCAGTGACTAACCTCAATTTCTTTCTGTGAGAAATGCCGCAATGTTGTGTGAAAAGCTGCAAAAATCGCAAAAATTTACACAAATTTCATTTAGATGAAACACGACGGAGGCTGTGGGTTCAATGTTTATACTTACAAAATGATCTTACTGCCAATAAATTTATATGCGCAAAACATTTTGAAACATCTGATTTTATAAAACAAGGTGTTCAAACTTGTAAATTTGAAATATTATATTGCTTCCTACAAATGATTTAGTATTTACAAATATTTTCATTATTTCATTTCTATTTGCCTCAAAATCACATTTTTTACCTCTGAATTAAATTCTTTTTTCGTCCTCTTGTGCTTTGAACATAATATAGTATTTTTGTTCTCCTGAACTGTAAACATGAGAATCACTATACATCATTGATGTCTATGGTAGTTGCGATTTTACAGATGCGCTGACTTTATCGCACCGAATAAAGTAATAGACACCCACATTTTTAAGTTTTAAGAGGCAATTAATAAATAAAGCTACTTTGTAATAAAAAAGAGTAGGTACCTACAAAAAACGCTAGTTACCGCAATAATAATAATAATAATAATAATAATAATAATAATAATAATAATAATAATAAAAAATAAAACTGAATTTCTTTAATTAAATCTACCAGCGCTATCTGTTAGCATTAGCAAATAATAATTCTCAGTCGGCAATGGCTATGTGTCAAAATTTTCAAATGATAAACTGTGTTGAATGATTGATGAGAATTATTTATTTATTATATTTCAACTAGGTATATGAAATTCATTTTAATAAAGAATACCGAAAAGGGTATGAAACATTAGAATCATGCAGTCTGTTTAGGAACTATCGGTGCAATTCTGTAATTTTCTGTACCACTATAGAACTGTAACTCTCAACAAAAGCGCATCATTTTTTAATGTCAAACGATAATATAGTATATTAAGTATCAAGAACGGTAAGGACAGTGTACCGATCGAAGACAATGTTTGGGGACTGAGATCGGTAATTCCTTAACGTTCGTGATGCTTATAACATTTTTTGCGCGATTGGAGTTTGCTAAAAATTTTATTTTTTATTTCATTTTTAATTTTTTTCATTATAAGTATTATTGAAACTGAATATAGTAGGTAGCTTTGCAGTATGCTATGACTTTATTGTTTTGTTATTGTTTCATTGTTTGTTTACGCTGGTTTACGCTGGCCGTGTCAACTGTATAGCATGACCTTGGGACTTTCGGTTAGTTATGTATTACAACACTTAGCGCTAGTAGTGCTTCGTTCGGATTATTTCGTTAAAATTCGTAAATGCTCGGATGTACGGTGATTTTAAAATCGTGGTGGCTTCGCTGCAAGTCATATTGACAATTCAAATTTGAAATTGTATTTTCGTGAAGTGTAATTCTTCATTATTGTCTTATTTTATATTGTTCTGTTTTTGTGTTTATTTGCTTCTGCAAAATGCCAAGAGGTTGTCGTGTGCCGGGTTGTGATGTTGGAAATACAACAAAACATTATTTTCCTATTTATGAAGAAAAAAAGTTACAAAATTTTGATTGAACGAGTAGCTCATCCAAATATAAGATAGAACAAGAAATGAAATGATTAGAGAACAATTATAATGTAAGCCTATATTAGACTTCATTGAGCACAGAGAGCTAGCTTGGTGGGGCCATATGATCAGAATGAACGAAGCTAGACCGGTGAGACAAATATGGATGACAAAAATGGTAGAAAAAACAGACCGAAAGACAACTGGGTTAGTGTAATGTTGAACATCTTGAAGGAGAAAAATACGACGATTCAAAACGCTGGGAAGATGGCAAGGAATAAGAAGCAATGGGCGAAATTTGTACACAACTAAATGTATTTGTATGCCCTACACCTTATGGTAAAAGGATATCTGACTATATTTTTATATTTTCCTTATGTAATTTTAAGAAATAAATATGCGTTCTGTTTTTTGTTAAATATATATTTTGTTCTTTTCTGTTTATTACTATATCAATAAAAAAGAATAAATATATTCTGAATAGTAATACGGGATGTAGACTATCCCCGATACTACCCGCCATACTGATTTTAGTTATGTCTTACGACACCGAGCGCTAGTGTTGCAGGGCATGAATGCCTACTGCTTTATCATTGCAGTTGACTATCTTAATAGTATCTGTTGTCTGTGGGTTTACGCCAGGGAATACTCACCTGGTTTACGCTTTTGAATGTCAAAAAGTCAAGGTGTTATTTAAACTATCCAACACAGAAATATAATTAAAATGAGTGATTCTGAGAGTGACAATTTAAATATAGAAGAATCGTGGAATATCGTATGTTCGGCAGTAATACCAGAAAAATCCAAACTGCGATATGAAAATACTTACAAAATTTTCAAAGAATGGTGCAGTGCAAAGAATGCTGTTATAAACGAAAAAATATGCTAGCATAGGTATATGGTTCAGAGATCTAAGCAACTAAAAGCACCTGGAAGCTTATGGGCTGAGTATTCAATGTTAAAGAGCACAATTTTTCTTTATGAATCTATTGATATTTCAAAATTTGGTATTCTTATTGCTTATCTTAAAAGAAAAAATGTTGGATATAGACCTAAGAAATCTAGTATTTTCACTAAGGAAGACATGATAAAATTTTTGAATGAAGCACCAGACCAGGAATTTTTAATTCATAAGGTATTTTTAGATTACTTGTAAAATGTAGGCAATAGTTATATTATTTTGTTGTGTATTTTTAGGTGGGAATGATATTAAGAGTATCCGGTGCATGTAGGAGAGAAGAATTATACAATATGACTATCAAAGATATAGAAGAACGTGAAGGACTCATTATTGTAAAAATACCAAATACAAAAACTAACATTCAACGGACATTTACAGTTATTAACAAACAAGATGAAAAAATACACTACCTAGACTTTTTTCGTAAATATATCAAACTTCGACCAAGCAACGTGAAATCGGATAATTTATTTTTGAATTATCGCAGAGGAAAATGTACTGTTCAAGTTGTGGGGTGGGGAAAGCTACAATCGGGAGTTGGTCGTCAAAAATTGCGAAATATCTCAATTTGCAAAATCCGGATAGTTACACTGGCCACTCGTTTCGACGCACTTCAGCAACACTTTTAGCTAATAAAGGAGTGAATGTTCTTGGCTTAAAAAGACATGGTGGGTGGCGCTCTTCCACAGTAGCGGAAAGCTACGTGGAGGATTCTCTTCAGAACAAAATAGAATTCGCTGAAAAAATTCTACACGACGATGGTGGAATAGCAGTGCAAAACATTAATTCTTTGACTTCCGAAACATTTTCTGTGAATAATGCTAATAACGCGCAAACCAGTGGCATTAGTATTAATAATTGTTCTAATTGTACATTTAGTATTAACATACATAAATAATATTTGTAAAATAATTGTAATTATCGTAAAACCAATTATGTGAAAAATTAAATATTGACACTGTGTGTATTTATTGTAATCAAGCATTTCTTTGTTGTAATCAAGCATTTCTTTGATGTAATCAAACCCCTTTTGAATTCCGGTCATACTATTTAAATAAATTTACAAATTATTAAATTTTATATATTTTACTTACCGTCGTGTTAGCCCTAGCAACCAGTAAACATAACTTACTGTCGTGGAAACAGGTATGGTAAGTTGATAAAAAAAGATCAATCGCGCAAAAAATATATTAGTAAACAAAAATTGTTGCGATTATCCTCACTTTTACATTTCTATAACGTTATAGAAAATTTCAGAACCGCACACTCTGTCTAATGTAAGAATGCAGTGGACAACATTTCTGGCTTTTGCTTGTGATTGGTGCAAACGCGAGTCAATTTCAAACTGTCCTAATATTATGTTATTGCAACATTTCTTCTAAGTGAAATAAATAATTTAAATATAAATATAATTGTAAAAAAGTAATAATATAATTTAAAAAATGAATATAAATACAAAATACAAATCACCTATCAACCTGTCAATAAATGTCAAAAATATTTTTATCTCCAAATGATGTGTCTGAATGTTTCGATTATTGTAACATTATTAGTTTATCGAAATAAAACTTACAGTAGGTGGCCAAATTATTAGGGACAGGCTACTTTTTTTGTAATTTTCAAGTTTAAATGAATTTTGTGAGCAAATAAATTGATTCTAATTAATTTTTCCTCTGTATTATTGTTGCTGGTATCATTATTATTACTTTTAAAAAAAGGCAACACTATCAGTCTACCTTAGTTTTAAAAAAAAGAAGTTTTTTCTCATTTGGCTGTCAATTTGTGCAAAGTGTTATTTCAGTGAGCTCAGTTATACACCAATTATTACAAGTTTTTACAGTGCAAGACCATCAAAATGTAAGTGTTATTTAATAATTTATTACTTTTGCTAATTTTAATGTATAAATTCAGTTTAGTTGACAGTGAATCATTAAAACCTCAATTTATTTTTTTTCAGTATGGGAAAGTCTTCAGACTTATCCCCAGGAAAATGTAGGGAAATACAAACCTTACTACTACATTCCACGCATTCCCAGAGACAGGTAGCATCAATTGCAGGTGTTTCGAAGTCAACGGTCAACAGGATTAAAATTAAAATTGATAAAAACCTACCAATAGAAGCCGACCGCGTCGGAAAAAGTGGCAGAAAAAGAATCACCACTCCTCGTGGTGACCGTAAAATCAGAGACATATGTCTTCAAAATCGCAAAAAGTCTGTGGCTCGTCTGACTAATATGATAAACGACGAAGGAATCAACATCTCCAAAAGGACAGTCCGGAGACGGTTGGTTGAAGAGAATTTGATGGGTCATCGCCCAACCAAAAAACCACGCTTGACTGAGGCCATGAAGAAAAAGCGACTGTTGTGGGCCAGAGAACATCGGAATATGACTGTTGAGGACTGGAGTCGAGTTAATATATCTTATAAAATTGTAAGAACCACGAATAATTATATTATTGTATTATTTTATAGGTTTGCTTTTCGGACGAGTCATCTTTCCAAATTTTAGTGGACAAAAGCTCATTCGTACGGCGACGCCCAGGGGAGCAGTTCCATCAGGACTGCCTTGTGGAGAGGGTTAAACACCCTGTTAGCATAATGGTGTGGTCTGTGATATCAGCAAAGGGTATGGGACGCCTCTATATTGTGGAAGGGACCTTGAGGCAGGTCCAGTACAAGCAAGTACTGGAAAGTCAGCTCCTGCCACAGGTCCAAGAATGGTTCCCTGGTAATGAAGAGTATGTGTTTATGCACGACTCTGCACCATGCCACAAAGCCAGAAGTGTTACTGCATTCCTGGCTAAAAAAAACGTGAGTGTTTTGCCTTGGCCGGGGAATTCACCTGATATGAACCCCATAGAAAACCTATGGGAGTTCACTAAACGAGAGATAGCCAAAGAAACCATTACTACCAAGCGCCAACTGATAGAAATCCTTATCAGAGAATGGCACCACAATCCGAATCTCCGGCAAATCGCAAAGGCCTGCATAGAAAGCATGCCTCGACGTTTGGAAGCCGTAATCGCAGCAAAGGGTTGCATTACAAAATATTAAGATTTTATTGAAATTGTTCTTTAAACACTTGTTATTAAAAAATAAATAGATATGATTAAGTAATCATGTTGTTTTTATTTTCTAAATAAAGCACTTTAATGAATAAAAATAACTAGAAGACGTAAAAATCTATTATTTACTTATTAAATATATTTTAACTTAAAAATTATAAGAAATTTTTACTGTCCCTAATAATTTGGCCACCTACTGTAGATTCGTATTTAACTTGAAAATGTTGCTGCGTAAACCGTTCTTGTCAAGCTCGGCCCACCACTGCAATCTTAAAACAGACAGTGTATAGATATATGTAGAAACTAATCTACCTAACCTTAATTTTCTTTCAGCATAGATATTCTTAAATAAATCAAATAATCAAAGTGTAAATCCTTGGTCTATGTATTTAATAGTGTGATTCTTAATGCAGCTAGCTTGATGACAACAATGGTTTTAGGTTAACAAGAAAAATTTATAGAAAATACATATTTTAATAGATATCTCGGCCAAAAAATTTAATACATAATGTGTGCGTAAGATACTTGTACAATGCTCGGTTTTATTGCATCACTCCGCTGCGCTTCGTGCTTCAATATAAAACCTCGCGTTGTAAAATAACACCTACCGCACGTATAATGTAAATAACTAAAATAAATTTGAGACATCGTCGGGACTCCAACCTAAGACCTTTCACTTTCCGGGCGGATGCTTTAACCACTGAGCTATGAGGTTGCCGACTAAGGGGCCTATTCAGAACTCAATATTTGCATAGTCGTTATGGTCTTTATGGTTATTATGTACAATGTACTATAGAGATTGTTAAAATCAAATTTGGTATTCTCAGTACTGAACATGGTTACCGTCAACAATTGTTAAGTGCTTTGACAGTCTTTATCATAACGACAGCTAAAGCTATGTATTTATGGTGAGTCACCGAAATGGCCTTCTTCGATATCTCGCTTATCGTTAGAAATACAGCAAAAATTTATTTACCGAATTTACTCGACTACACAAGGGGCACAACGTAAAATTATTTTCATATACCGTGAGTATTTTTTAACGTGAAACATTGGGTTTGTCATATCCATAGTTACGATTCGACATTTGATTGACAGCAATGTATTTGCGTGTCCCATTTAAAATGAAACATAGGGAACGAATTTGACATTTGATAAGACGTCAGTAGAGGTTAATTTTGTTTAAATAATTATACCTGATTTCCAAATTAAAATTAAGTGTACCTTGTGCTCGAGTGATTTTCTAACTTGGCCAAATTTCTTACAATATTTAAATATAATACTCTGTAAAATTCATTACCTATGTTTTCAATGAGACAGGCAAATATATTACTGTCAATCAAATGTCAAGTCGTAACTTATAGGAAAATTCAGCGGTTATCTGTCATATTGACAAAACGTCATTAGAGGTTAATATTGTTTAAATAATTATACCTTTTTTATAGAAATTAAATTTAGTTGCAAAAAAAAAATTGTGTGCCCGAAATATGTTTAGTGCTCTCGAGTGGTTTTCTGACTTAGCTAAATTTCTGACTTAGCTAACATCTGTCAAATTCGTTCCCTATGTTTCATTTTAAATGGGACACGCAAATACATTGCTGTCAATCAAATGTCAAATCGTAACCATGGACATGACAAACCCAATGTTTCACGTTAAAAAATATTCACGGTATACAGAGTGTTGCATTACAGCTGGGCGAAAATTACTTGTCTATTCTTAAATGGAACACCCTATATATTATATTTTGAATTGTATTACATTCCTCTATACGAACATATGAAATTTGTTTTAGTTTTCCGCGGCGTTGCCAAGTTATTCCGTTTTTTCTCTAAAAAAGACATAAAACACGCATTGCTGTATAAAGGCATACTGAAGTTATTTTAATAGTAAAAATTAAGATTTTTTGTCTGTACAACTATAATCTATACTCTATGTTTTTGTATACTTTCTTTTACATATTATTATACAGGGTGTTAAATAAAGCGAATCAAATTTACTGAATTTCAAATGGCCATAACTCGTCATTTTCAAATGGAACACCCTATATTTTATTATTCAGTTGTGTTCCTTTTTGCATTCTCTTTAAATGTTATTAAGGGTATATCATGCCTAAAACCAATAATTTCGGAGATTTGTGTAGTCGAGTAAATTCGGTAAATAAATTTTTGCTGTATTTTTAACGATAAGCGAGATATCAAAGAAGGTCATTTCGGTGACTTATCCTGTATATAACTAAAAGATCTGTTGTGGCCAGCATAAGACCTCTCGCCATTTCCATTAAACTAGCAGTACCCGTTGCAAATATTTGCATCAAACAATATGGGTAATGTTATTAAATTATAAATTTTCTATGTTTCGGAATTAGAATATCATATTCTATTGATGCTGAAGAAGCTTCTTTCAAATTGATTTTTGGTGATATTTGTTATTTGGGATTGGTATCACTGCACTGAAAAATATACAAAATATTTTGTCACCGGACAAAATAAAAACGCAAATCAATCTTACCAAACTAATTATTCTGTTAAAAAATACCTCTAATAGAAAATGTTAAATATTTTTATTAAAAAATAATGTAAATGAAAGCCTAAACAGAGAAAATAGTATAAACCACTCGTTATAGAAGGCTGTTCAAGTACTCGTTCATTCCCATTCTCGCTTCTCGTTGCTGTGCGCTTGTATGCGAGTATTAAACTCGTGCTTGAACAGGTTGTCTTAACTATTTTGTACTTATATTCAATGTTTGGTACTATTCTACATTTTTTTTTAACCATCGCTGCTTTGTTGGGCAGGGCACATAGAAATAATAGAACGCTGCTTGATTATTTGACACAACACTCTGGTAATAATAAGAAGTAAATTATTAGGGCCGTTTTGTTAGTGCAAGGTCAAAAATGAAATAATTGTAACAGTTTGTTACTTAAATTAGATGACTGCTAGACTTTTTTTAACTATACAGTTACAGTCTATCTACCAGTTTATAAACTTATAGTTAACTGCAAATTGGGAACTGAAACTGTTTTGACAGACAAAAAGTACAGGTCTTGTAATACAGGTACAGGATGGATTTTATTGCTAATTATTTGATGAGGAACTTTGGATATTATTGTATAAATTTTACAGAAAACTTCAGCAATATTAAATTTTCTAACAAATAAACATATTAAAAATATGCAATTTCTAAAGAAAAAAAAAATTGTGGTAAACGCAGTAGGTATTGATGCTAGTGGTAAATTCGACATTTCGTCTGAAATTTTTTTTCTTGTTGTGATATTTATTATACGCATATTCAACGTCTTTCAATATTATATTTTATTAATATAAATTATAACTATGAATCAATGTTGCAATCATTGCTACTTCATTTCATTTTGTATTGTACATAATTTATTGTCACCAACAAATGTTATTATTGTTGTAATAATTGTGTTTCATTTATGATTTCAATTTCAATTATTGTAATCTATGAGAGAAGGAGGGAATAACGTCTTTCTATTTTTTAAGTTAACATCTTTATTCGTTTTAATAATAGGTGTAATCTTTGAATATCTATATTATTTACAGTATAATTTCACACTTTTGATTTATACATTAAAAAATATTATTTCACATTAAGGAAAACTGATTTCACACAATGGAAACCTGAATTCACAGTAGCGAAAACTAATTTATCACTTCTGAATACTGATTTTGCAATAATGAGAACTTGATTCAAACAATGATGAAACTTGATTACAACAATGATAAAAGCTGATTACAACAATGTTGACCACGCTAGCAGCGAGAATAAGTAATCAGTGTTCTCGATTTGTTGAAATTTATTATTGTTAGTGTGAATTTAGTTTTCTTTTACGTGAAATCAGTTTTCGTTAATGTGAAATCATGTTTTGTTATTATGAATTCAGTTTCCATTTCTGTGATAACAGTTTTCGATAATGTGAAATCATATTCCAAAAGCGTGAAATCATATTCCAAAAGCATGAAATGAAAACATATTTTAAAAGGTAGCGTTTAAGAGCGAGAAAATAAGAACATTCACCTGATTGATTATAAATAATATACTCTTTTGTAGGTATTTAATGATTTTGTTATTTGAAAACCAGTAAATTTACACCTGTCTCTTGCAGAGCTGGGCGTACTCGAGTACATTTACTCGAAAGTACTGTTTAAAGTCCAAGTTTTGTACTCTGTACTCGTACTCGAGTACATTTTAAAATCTGTTACTTTTACTTGTACTTGCGATGTTTCACCTAAATACTCGTACTCAATACTCTAAAAAGTACTCTGAGTTTATCTAATTCTACAAAGTGGCATTGGTTTAGTCATACCAATTAATTGTTCATAAAAGATCAAATCTGTGTTCCATAGTTATAGAAAAAAATCTTGTGTGCAGTAGGTAGAAAAAGTACTTTTTCTTACTTACTGCATAAACAAATAGAACTATTATTGCTTGATATTTAGATCATACGTTTTATATTCAAATACTTAAATATTTTAAAGTGGACCCAAATTAACGATTTCATTTAAATATTTATTAGTAAGAGAGTGGTGACATATTTTAAAAAAGGTAATCTACATAATATCGAAATAAAACGGTGGTATTATCTTTTAAAATATTTAATTTAAATGAAATATCCATATTTTTACCATACAATGGGGTCATACCACATTTTCCAATTTTTTTTTTTTTTCTGAAAGTATACTTAAAACCACTCACAGAAATATATATTTTATGTCACATAAGTTTGTAGTTTTACAGAAATATTTTTTTAAATTTTATTTCAAATGACGTCATGGGTTTGCGACCGTGACCGTAGTCCCTCCTATCGTATAAAAATGGAACTACGTTTGACGTTTATGTTATTTGACTTCTTGAAAGCAAACGTGACAGCAAGTTATTTTGTATTCGTGCTTTTGTTTTTATTGTATATTGAATAATTTGATTATGGAAATTAATCTTGAGGTTTAGGAATACGAACAAAAACTTTATTTTTGCTTCTCAACGAGATGTTCTCGCAAGACGGCACAGAACAATATTATACAACCATGGTAATATCTAAATCACACATAATTTGTATTTATTAGAACATTTCGTTATTTGTACTTACATTTAAACAAAAACAACTTGTTGCAAAGATATTTACTTTGAAAATGTTGGTTATGTTCGAAAAATGTGACATCTCTGCGCTGCGCTGACATTCATGTACAGTACTTGTACGAGTACATGTGTGCGTGATTATCATTGTATGTGTGTACAAACCCATGACGTCACAAAATAAGACCCAAAATTTTAGAAAGAAAATCATGAATGAAAAGTATAAGAATATTACATATTTTTCATGTATATATGTATAAAATTATGTATTTTTTTTAGTTATATAAAAAAATCAATATATTTCTTTTTTGGTATGACCCCATTATATTTTTATATCAAACTGTACCCTAAAAGCAATCTAGAAGCGATTTATACTATAATTTTTATATTACGTATAGAAGTACTTTGCAAAGTACTTTAAAGTAATTAAAAAGTACTCTGTATTTTTCCCAAAAAATGTTCAAAGTACTAGTACTTTACTTTAAAAGTACATTTGACTAATGAATACTTTTACTCGTTACTCGAGTATTTTTATTTGGTACTTTGCCCAGCTCTGGCTCTCTTGTCAATTTTTAGATAGGTAATAATGCTGTATTTTAGATTAGGCATACAAATTTCAATAAATTATAATAAATATCATAAAAATATGTATCTCATATCTCTTTAATAATTTTGCCTAATATTAAATTACTTACCATATTTGAATTGTCACCAATAAAAAAAAAATATTATTGTTGTAATCAATATGGTCCATTAGTGTTTTCAAGTATAATTATTTTATTCATTATTCATTAATGTATTCTATGAAGGAACATTGTGTTTTCATTTTTCAAATTAACAATATTATTCGTTTTACCAATATTTTCAAACGGTTAACCAACATATTGATTGTAATAACTTTTTGGAATTTAAAGCTTTCGTTATTTGAAAACCTATAAATTTACAGCTTTCTTTTTTAAATCTACAATAATATATTGTATTTTAGATAAGGGATATAAATGCCCTATAGTATAAACATAGTTCAATTATTAAACTTAGTTTAATTAATATTGAACTAGGTACAAATAAAATTTCTATAGTATAAAACAAAATTAGCTTTTGACTTTAGTTTAAACTACGTTGAACTTGAGCGGCCGAGTTCATCCGTTCAAATTGAGTTTAAATGATAACTGACCTTTTCATATACCTACTAAATAACAATCAGAATTATAAGTGTCTACGTTGCTAATAATTACTTATGAAAAATTATTGATTATAATTCATACTTTGGTAAGGTTAGTGCTTTAGCATATATTTTATAATTCATTTTAATTATACGAGTATTCTGTTTTAAATTGTAGATTAAAAATGTTGATGTACGATTCAAGTTCTGATAGTGACGATGAGAATATAATGAATGCATATATAATAAATAGACGCCCTCGAATATTTCGGGAAAGGAGAAATCCTTTCGAAATATACAACGATATTGAATTTAAATTGCGGTTTCGTTTTGAAAAACGAACGGTTTTAGAATTTTTACATATTTTGGGACCTCGACTAGAACCTGCCACGAATAGGAACAAATCAATAAGTGCATTATTACAAATTTTAATAACCTTAAGATTTGTAGGAACTGGGTTTTTTCAAAATGTAGCTGATGATCTAGTTAATGTAGAAAAATCTACTGCGGGACGAATAATTCATAAAATAGTACATCATATTGCATTACTACGTCCACAGTACATTAATATGCTAAGAACTAATGCCGAAAAAAGAAGATGTATGGAAGTTTTTTTTTGAAATTGCTGGGTTTCCAGACTTGGAATAGGATAGAGAGAACAAATGGAGTGTTAAAAAGAAGATTTCCGGTTTTGTCAATAGGATTACGAGTCAAATTACACACAATTTTCCCAATTATTGTAGCTTGTGCAGTTCTGCATAACATTGCTATGCAATTTGAAGATGTTGAAGATGAGCAGATAGAAGAGGGAAATGAGAACTTTGATGATAATGTGAATGATGTACACTTTGCAGTATGAACTGCGTTAATTAATACATATTTTAATTAATTTATCTCATTTATAAAATACAAATATTTTTTGTCATATGTTTAATAAAATGTTATTTATTAACACATAATACATAAGATTCACATATTTTTAATTAAATGGTATTATTTGTATTTGTAGAATTCTTTATTGTTGCTATTTGTAAGCTTTTTAGTTCGATGTCCTTTTGTTGAACGATAATTCAGCAAATCCATTTTTTTCTGAGTTCCGTTGTTAATATTTCTAATTTTTTTTAACGTATTCTTCGCTCAAGTTCAAAGGAAATCTGGTTTACGTTTTTGAAAATGTTTATAATTTCTGGTATGTTGTTTTTTTTTTATTTATACCCCTGTAACTGTTAATGACGGTATAACGTATAAAGAGCCAAAGTGTATATTTTTCTTACCTGGCTAATTTTGTTTATATCGGTAGGGTTCGATTCATAACTAGGTTCAGCAGCCAATATAATAGGTGTACTAACTGCAGATAATTCTTCACTGTGATCCTAACAAATTTATTTTCATATAAACGTCCAATATAAAATAGTAGCTGCGTACTATAATACTTACCATTTCTATAATTACTTCCGATTGTTGCTCTATATTCGTATTATCTTCTTGTATACTTGGAATATGGTCTAATCAAGTAAAAACTATTTATTATTTCTCGTAAAAACTTTAAAGTTTTACAAAAAGTGTTAAATTTACCGTTTCTGTATTCTGCATCATTATCATACGGATTTTGATCTAGTTCAAACTGTGGTTTCAATAAGTTTATTAATTTTTCTTCAATGTTTGTAACTTTTCTTTTAAACGTTCCACCGCCTATAGCAACCTTTTCCATCTACAATACAAAAATTCTTTCAAATCAACTGCTTCAGTCAGTGAAAGCAATGTCAAATTTCGCAAAATTTTCAATTTTATGATATCAATATTATGTAATTTGTTTTGATAATTTTATATAAGTAGTGTTTTGTTCAATGTTATGTTTTATCATCAAGTATTCACTGAAAGTGACAGTTAATAAAATGTAGTTGTTTTTTATTATGTTCCTGTAAGAAGAAAATGCTTTAACAAATATATGTGTTCCTCAATATAATATTTTGTTGTATTATCTATTATTACGTTCAACGATATTCTGGGAAATTACAAAAGGTTATGGGACACCAGTTCGCATAAAGAAAAACCCCAGAAGAAACGTATTGATACAAAGTGTGTTATTCGTAATTTTTGAAATGGAAGGAGAAAAAGTTCGTTCCATTCCTAAGTTCGATGGAAAAAAATTTGACAACTGGTTGTATCGAATGGAAATCAACTTGGAGGAACTTGATCTATTGAAGCATGTGACTTCACCGAATACTGAACTAATAGATCAGAAGGAGGAAGATATTCGAAAGAAAGGAGATTTAAAATGTAAAAGAGAAATAGTCAACAACATTGCAGACAGCCATTTGGAATATGTCAAAAGTAAAACCAATCCATATGATATGTGGAATACGTTAAAAGAAACCTTTATCAAGAAGGGGATATCGTCCCAATTATCACTACGGAGGAAGTTACTCACTATGCAACTTGACCCTAAGGACTCGTTGGAAAATTATTTTTTGAAATTTGATTGTTTGGTGAGAGAACTAAACAATGCTGGTGCAAAGTTAGATGAGGCGGATGTTGTGAGTCATTTGTTGTTAACATTGCCAAGCCCATCATGTTATGATGTTGTTGTGACAGCCTTGGAAACTCTCTCGAGTAACAATTTAACTTTATCTTTTCTAAAGAAACGTTTGTTTGATGAAGAAACGAAAAGAAAAGAGGACATCATTGTGTCGTCTGTTCCCGCAACTGCTTTTGCAAGTCCTGCAAATAACAAGAAGAAGAAGAAGAAGTACAAGTGCTATTCATGTGGGAAGTTAGGGCACATAAAGAAGTATTGTCAGAAGAATAAGACGCATATAAACATTGCTAAGAAAG
Organism: Ophonus ardosiacus; assembly: GCA_943142095.1. Taxonomy (NCBI): domain Eukaryota; kingdom Metazoa; phylum Arthropoda; class Insecta; order Coleoptera; family Carabidae; genus Ophonus; species Ophonus ardosiacus. The sequence goes on from OW964824.1 coordinate 44,079,643, forward strand.
ATGATGAGGAAGAGTTCAATTTCGTGGCATTGACTACCAGTGTTCGAGACAATAATACATGGATTCTTGATTCTGGCGCTTCAGAACATTACCCGGATCTCGAGAAAACATGGTGAACATAAGACGCTTGCCTTCTCCTGTCAATATTCAAGTAGCCAAATCAGGAACCAAGTTATCTGCGCTTGAGTATGGTGATGTGAGGGTGAGTTCAACAGTCAACGGTCAAACATTCAATATCAGAATCTGTGATGTTCTTTTGGTTGAGGATCTGAAGATGAACTTACTTTCTGTAGCAAAGTTGGAATCTCAAGGACTTACAGTAGTTTTTCACAATGGCGTAGGAAAAATATACAAGGGAGCTACTATCCTTGCAGCAGCTCAAAGAACAAATAAGTTGTATGAACTGAATTTTAATAAGAATGAATCGGCTAACTTATGCAGATCAAATGATTTATGGCACAAAAGGTTGGGCCATCTTGGTGTACATTATTTGGTTAAGTTACCCAATCTCGTCGAGGGAATGCCGACAAATATAAAATGTGAGCGCAGTGTCTGCTCCACATGTGTGGAAGGTAAGCAGACAAGACTTTCTTTTAATCAAATCAATGTAAGAGCCAGGAGACCACTACAGCTCGTGCATAGTGACTTAATGGGACCCATCAACCCTATATCCTATGACGGAAAACGATACGTACTTACTGTCGTTGACGACTACACACATTTTACGGTAGTCTATTGTTTGAATGAAAAGAAAGAAGTGTTCGACTACCTGAGGAAATATAAAGCCATGGCGGAAGCTCATTTCGGAGTTAAAATGAGTCGCTTTAGATGTGATAACGGCGGTGAATATATATCACAACTGCTCCAGAAATATTTTGGCGTTGAAGGAGTGCAATTCGAATATACAGTGCCCTACTCGCCGAGTCAGAATGGAGTAGCAGAACGAATGTTTCGAACATTAACCGAAAAAGCTAGATGCATGATATTAGAGGCCAAACTGGACAAGAATATCTGGTCAGAAGCAATAGCGGCTGCTGCTTACATTCTCAATAGATGCCCTACTTCAGCGGTGGCAAAAGATGTTCCGGCTGCCATGTGGTACGGAAGGAAAGCATCAGTGAGCAAGTTGAGAATATTCGGTTCCCTCGTTTATCTGAAAATACCGAAACAGAAAATAATTGGCAAGTTCGACTCTCGATCAAAGAAATGTTACCTTGTCGGGTATGTAACTAATGGTTACCGGCTGTACGATCCCGTTAAAAACCAGATAACAATTAGTCGCGATATAATTTTTGATGAGAATGCTAGGTATGAAAAGGAACATTCACAAGATTATTCAGATATGTCATTCGATCATGTCGAACGTGAATCTGAAACATCAAGAGTAGAATCAGATCCAGTAAATCAGGTCGATGAAGACAAAGACAATGATGACAGTACTGATAAGGAGAGAAACGAGAAAACCACTTCGCCCGGAAGAGTCGCAAAGCTTCCAAATAATCTAAGTGATTATGATGTTTACAATGCCTACTGTATGTTGACGAAAACGTCAGAACCTGAATTTTACCAGGAGGCAGTGACATCACCTGATTGGAAGAAAGCGGTGGATAATGAGTTGAAATCCCTCGAGCGTCTCAAAACCTGGACACCGGTGACTTTACCAGAAGGTCAGGTGGCTATTGATACCCGATGGATCTTTAAACTAAAAGATGATGGTACTAAGAAGGCTCTCCTGGTGGCGAAAGGATTTCAAGTCCCGACCGATAAGAAATCCACATTTATATATTCTCCTGTTTGTCGTATGTCTACGGTAAGATTAAGTATTTCAGTCACTTTAAACTAGCTGGCGCACCGAATTCTTGATATCAAAAATTCGAATTCTGGACATGTTATTTACGGAGATGTGATATCCATAATTCAATTCTTGATATCAAAAATGAATTTAGGACGTCAAAAATTCGAATTCTGTACACGTTATTTACGGAGATGTGATATCCACAATTCAATTCTTGATATCAAAAATTAATTTAGGACGTCAAAAATTCGAATTCTGGACATGTTATTTACGGAGATCTGATATCCATAATTCAATTCTTGATATCAAAAATTAATTTAGGACGTCAAAAATTCGAATTCTGTACATGTTATTTACGGAGATGTGATATCCATAATTCAATTCTAGATATCAAAAATTAATTTAGGACGTCAAAAATTTGAATTTTGGACATCCAGAATTGAATTTTTGATATCCAAAATTCAATTTTTGATATCTTTAATTCAATTTTTGATATCCTTAATTTAATTCTTGATATCCTTAATTCAGTTATTGATATCTAAAAAAGAATTTTTGATATCTATAAATATTTGAATTTAAGACGTCTTTAAAACATTTTGGATATCAAAAAATATTATAAGAACATCCAAAAATGAATTAAAGACGTATTTATTTCATTTAATGACGTCTTTATATAATTTAACATATCTTTAAATATAGAATAAATATTAAAACGGCGTTCCATAATTTTTGCTCCGATGAGCGGTTAAGGAATTATTAACAATTTAAACTTAAACATCTTCAAATCAGCTTAGTGTTCATTTTTTCTTCTGAAATTTGCACACGATTAAGATAAACTTTACTGTGCATTTAATACGTGCTGAAATTTCAGAAGAAAAAATGAAATCTATGTAAGCTGATTTGCAGATGTTTAAAATATTAGTGAAATTTCATATAAGTTTAAATTGTTAATAATTCGTTAACTGCTCATCGGAGCAAAAATCGTTTAACATGACATGAAGGAAAACTCCAAACTGAATTAAAATTTTTAAACCGCGGTACTGTATCTTTAACCGGGTCAGAGTGGTTGATGAATTTGTGAAAAAGCGCTGACAAAAATTATTTAAAAATAATCGATAATTTACTTCTTTTGATGCCACGTCAAATGTAAACTGTTACAAATAACAAAATCTATTAGACTAATGCCCAGTTTCATATCCGCTTGTTAAATCTTAACAATTTGTTAAATAATTTAGCCACTGATTAAGGAGGAACTATTGTTTCATCAACAAATGCTAGATTTAAACTATGGTTAAATGGTTTGCTATTTTAACAACAGTCTCGGATCTTGTTAAATTTCTAACCAGTTGCTATTTATGACATCTGTCACATATGTGTAATCAGAACAAAATATATATTTTGTCTTTTCCGTCATAAATTAATTTGCAACAAGAAAATTAGTAAGTACAAGTTGGAATAGCTGTGTAATTTAAAATAAAAATATATGTCATAGGATATATTATTCAACTATATTTTCGGAATCTGAGTCTGAAGAAGAATTTTTTGAAATTGATATTCGATATCTGCGAAGAGAAAGAGTATTCAGAGATCGAGGAAATCCTTTTGAATTTTTTGATATACAATTTAAAATGAGATATCGGCTATCTAAGGACACCGCTCTGTTAATTTTGGATCATATATATATGAAAATTTGACATCATACACTGAAAGAAATCATCCAATTGATCCATTCAATCATTTATTATTAACATTAAGGTTCTATGCATCTGGTACTTTCCAGTCTGTCAATAATGACATTTATTATTAATAACCATGAAATTGGTTTTTATATTACTAAAAAATACAATAATTCCCTAAACAAATTTTAACATACATGTTGACTAACAACAGTTCAAAATTGATTTGCTAATTTCATGAAACATCATAAAAATTGAACAAGTTGTTAATTTTGAAAAATTGTTAACTAACACAAGATTTAACAATCGTATATGAAACCGGGCATAAGTATTAAAAAATTAATATTGTGTATATTTTGAGTGATTAAGTCTTCTTTCATAAATTGTTGTTCTGGTTACCTATTTTTAAAAATAACTCTTTGAGAGTTCAGCCTACGTAAAAAATGCAATAAAACCTTTTTGTAGAAAAAGTAACGAGCTTTAAATTTGTATTCTTGTAAAATTTTGATACGGGCCACTGTTTTCGAGATAATAGCAAAAAAACTCATTTTTTGCACCTTTGATCCAAGATGGCGGCTCACGCCGAGCCTCCCCAAGGTCACAAATTTAAATTTTTCATCCCCGTCTCGACCCAAACAACATATGTTAAAATCATTGTTTCCCCACCTTCTGTAAGGCAAAGGTCTTTTTTGGTCTCCATTGACTGGACTATATACTTCGTTTAGCCATTTAAAAACAGTTGTAGAAAAAACGTTGTTTATACTTCGTGCGTGAAGCGTGTTCGAATGGTTCTTTGTGTCGACCTGCGGTCTCGACAAAGAATTTCCCTTCTCACCCTTAAAACACTTACTTCACGCACTTAATATAAAAATAACTATTAGATATAAGTATGAATAGAATTATGTATTGTTTTCAGAGTTTTTTAAATTTTTATTAAAGGATATATCAGCGTACAACAACATTTAATATTTGTAATTTTGCACTACAAACTGCTTGAATATTGAAACGTATCCTTTCCTGTTTCGGTATATCTCGGGGTCCTCACCACCTGAATTATAATAATATTCAATTTAAAGTTAAATTATTTCCTACAAAAATAGTCAATTTATTTTTGTTGAGCTGATGATTGTATTTTAACATGTGTACAATCTATTGTACCGTACCGATAATTCTAGGACATGCCGCCAAGGCTCTTTTTATATACCGGTTGTACAATCGGGCCATACGCTATATAGCTCGTGATAGGGGTACAATAGTAATTTTGCTTGCTGTAGAAATATGCTATGTAGATGATTCCCACTTGAGTAATAGGTATCGTAATATCACCAATATTTCATTAATTGGACACACAATTATTCTTGCATGAGAATATTTAAAAACCATATTTTAGAAGAAAAATATTGAAATACGTAGAAATTATATGGAAACTCCAGCTCATATTCAATACTTGGGGTCCCGTGGCCGCGTACCTAAGTGTCTGGTCGCGAACCTGGGGGAACCGGGTTCGATCCCGACCGACGCCAAATATTTCCAATTTTAAATGGCACAAAAGTGACCCCTGTGGTGCACTCTCCACACCAGCTATGAGTGCCCGTGAGGAGACGCCTGGTAAGCGCCCACACGGTAAAATATATCGTCATTATTACCGATGTCTACATGTGTTGTAGATACTGGCACACCCAGTAATGGGTAATATGCCGTGATGATATATATATTTTTTTTTTATATTCAATACTTGCTAATCAATCAAATACAGTATTTAGTGTCAAACGGAAACGTTTAAAATTTTTATTCGGAATAATATTGAAAATAGTTAGCACTGTTTTATTTTTTATTTATTTATTTATTTTTGTTATTTGGGAAACCAACAGATAAATCCATTTACAGGTTTCCTCGGTATACATATACTACTATTACAATTTGAAAAATTACAAACACATAAATTTAGCACAAAAGTAAAACAAAAGAAAAATATCGCTTTAAATTTTACAAATACAATACAAACAATAAACATTGAACGTAATTATACATCATTTATATAAGTCTCGTTTAAATTGAAATAAAGATGAGCAAAAAGGATCTAAGTGCTGAAAATTTTCGTTATAGCCTTGCATAAATCTTTGCACAGGAGAGTTCTTATAATTATTAGAATTGTAATTTTTTGTATAGAATAAATGCTTGTTGCGCACTACTACATTTGGTATATGAAAATTAAAGTTAACAAGAATGTCAGGACAATTAACATGATTATTTAAAATTTTATATAAGAAAATCATGTCAGCATTAGATCTTCTTTTCTCGAGGGTTAACATATTTAAAGTGCTTAATTACTTTCATTTAGACCAAATTTAAACTTAAGCAGTGAAATAAACTTTTTCTGAACAGATTCTAATCTAGTAATATTACTGGCATACGACGGGCACTAAACTTGAGAAGCATATTCGACAATAGGACGTACTAAGGTATTAAATAATAAAATAAATGAATTGATGTTATTGAAACGATTAAGTGACCTGTATATAAATCCTAATGTTTTGTATGCTTTTCTATCTATGGTATCCGTATGTTCGTTAAATAATAATTTGGGATCAAACAAAACACCCAAATCTTTAATTGTTGTTTTTCTTTCTAAAGTACAATTATTCAACCTGTACGAGAAATTGAACATATTTTTATTTCTTGAAAAAGATACCACACAACATTTATCTATGTTTAAATGCAAGTCAATATCAGTACAGAATTGTTGTAAATTAAGCAGTTCGCTTTGTAATCGGATACAGTCTTGTACATCATGAATTTCAGTGAATATTTTCAGATCGTCAGCGTAAAGTGAGAACTTGCAATGTGTAAAACATTTATAAATAGAATTAATATACAAATTGAACAGAAAAGGACCTAAGTGTGACCCTTGAGGAACACCTGATGGTACTGGAAATGATCGAGACTTGTAACCGTTACAAAAAACTAACTGCGAACGATTTCTTATGTAGGAATCAATCCAACGTAATAGTGAGCCATGAATACCATAAGACAACAGAATGGCAATAAGATTATCATGATTGACTCTGTCAAAAGCTTTACTGAAATCAGTATACACCACATCAACTTGAACTCTTTTATCCATACAACCACTGATGAATTCAGTAAAAGGTGTTAAATTACTTAAAACCGACTTCTTCTCAGAGAAACCAGTTTGTTGAGGAATTAGGATGTTGTTATAGTCTGGTTTAATTTTGTCAACAACAAGAGACTCAAAAATTTTGCTAAAACATGAGAGAATAGAAATAGGTCTGTAGTTGCATATATTATTTTTGTCACCTGATTTAAAAATAGGTGTAATATAGGATACTTTCCATTGATGAGGAAATACACCGGTTTTCAGAGAGTTGTTGAATAAAAGGAAAAGCTGGTAAGCAAGATAATGTGCGCAATTTCTTATGAACAGCGGGTGTATTTTATCAGGCCCACACCCTTTATTTACATGTATGTTACATATGCATTTAAAAATTTCATCTTGACTAATAAATAGATTAGCCGAATTAATAGAGTTCAGATTTGACGTCAGTAACCTGTTACTATTATTATTAGTATTAGTAGAAGTGGTGTATACTGATTTAAAGTACGTAGCAAAGAGATTACTTATATCTTCTCCATTATTTGCTGCAGAGTTATTATAATGCATCGAATTTGGTAGACTGCTATCTTTTTTTAAATATTTTATGTGTTGCCAAAAATAATTAACATTTAAGTGCAAGTTATCTTCAATATATTTAATGTAATTTTTGTAATCCGTATTCATGCATATTTTCACTCTGTTACGTAGAATTGAAAAGCTATTATACGCATTTTGGTCTTTGAGCAACTTCCACTTTTTATGAAATTTATTTTTCTCTTTCATATATCTCTGTTATATTCATTTCTCGGAATTCCATTTTCTATTATTCTATTCTATTTTATTAAATTCAAAATCCATCGCTATCGTTATCAAAAGCCATATAATATTTTGTTGAAATACAAATGTCAAATAAAAATTCTTTGGTGCGAGCACATGAGTACGGCTTAGCGCTAAGGGAGGCTTAAGTGACAGATGATCTACCGCTTAACTGAAGGGTAGCTGTTTGCAATCTAAGGGGCCCTTAATAATTGGTGCAACGTATTTTTATTTTTATGGTGTACTTAATATTTAAGTACCACCATTAGTCGGTAGCCTCATAACCAATGGTTAGAGCGTCGACCCGGAAAGTAGAAGGTCTTGGGTTCGAGTTCCGACGAGGTTAGTTGATTTTTCAAATTGAATTAATTTTAAACATTCAATAGCAAGCTTGCAGTTAATGTGTTGAGAAATCTACACGGGAAAAATGTATGTTGCTGAAAAAATTCATTTACATAAATTTTACATAAAAATACATTTAAATTACACAGGATTTTATTTACGTAAGAGTACAGCGCTAAACCCATGGTAGATGGTTAGTAAATCTGCCAATAATTTTTGTTTTACATTCTTTCTAAAAAAAACTGGAGCCCATTAAAACTGACCAATTACGCCATAGTTCAAAATTTTGTAAAAATAAAATCAATGAGTTCTCTGGAAAAAATGTTGATTGTCAAAACTGACATATTTAGATCAATGGGGTCGCGGCAAATAATATGTATTTGAGATTTTCACAATGAAAAACTACATGTTTATCAGGAAGGTAATTAGCATTTTGATATTCAATAAACCGAATATAAATTGTATTATGCCAATGCAAAAAGCGTTTCACGTGAGCTTTGACAATCAATTTTTTTTGTTCTCTCAGAAAACACATTAATTTTTACCGATTTACAAAATTTTGAACCATGGCGTAATTGGTCAGTTTTAAAAGGCTTATAGAAAACATGACAAACAAAAATTATTTCCAGGTTTACTATTTATGGGGTTAGTTCTACCATCGGTTAAGCGAAAACGTTGTACGCTTAACAATAGACAGTTTGCGAACCATAGTTACGTATAACGTAACGTGACGTATAGTTGGACGTCATTACGTTACGTTAGAAATAGTTTGCGAAACTATAAATCGTGCCGTAAATAATTAGATGTGATTTACATAGAAACAATGACAATAATAAAAAAAAAAGACATAACTTGTCACATGTCACGTCATAACTGTCATAATCACAAGAAATAACGAAAACATGTTTTATAAATACACAAGAACTGAAGAAATTGTATATTCAAGGTGTGATTTCATTTAATGATTACATTACGTTTCTTCAATATCGACGTCATAATACAAGAGGTACAACTTTAAAGTGTGGGTTTAATTTAGAAGTAATGAACGATTCGGACTGTATTGAATTTTTTCGCTTTACCAGTAAAGAAATTGTACGCTTATGTGTTGCACTTAAAATTCCTGATACTTGCGATATAAAAAGCAACATGTTTTAAAATATCAATCAATTAATGGACGGCGTCATGATTCTACTATTTTTTAGATAAGCAGATTGCTATCAGAATTGCAAAATAAATTTACGCAGAGAGATGGAACGTGGTATACATTATACGGAGATCCCGGTTACGCAAATCAAAAATTTATAAAAGTTGGATTCAAGAATGTTGCACGTGCTCCTTTAACTATTCACCAACAAAATTTTAACCGTGACATGTCAGCTCTTCGTGTTAGTGTTGAATATGGATTTGGAAAAATTATTCAGCTATTTGCCTTTTTCTGTCCAGTTTTATAAAAAAATAATATAATTGCCACGGCATAATTTAAGTTAAAACAATCTTAAAACCTTGAAGCAAATTCTTCTTTCTTGAATTTATTTATTAAAAAACTCGCTCTCGGGCGGTTCTTGCAGTTACTGCATATCCATATTTAAGTTTTAAGTCGTTAATAACATCCTCCCATTTACTTTTTCCTAATTGAAATGGATTAATAGAAAGAGCGAACTCCAGAAATAGAATGTCTTTCATGATGGTAAACATAAATCTTGGAGTCTACAATTGCAACATATATTAATATAGACAAATTAATGAAACAGTCATTTTTATACCTTTGGAACACCAGATTTCTTAATTGCACTTGCCCTGCAACTTTCCATTTTAAAATCCTTTAATGAAATCACGTACCGTACAAATCGAAATTCTACGTAAATAATTTCACGTGGAAATGTCAAAATACGTAAAACAAAAAAATTGCAAAGCGTACTATGAAATATTTTTGCATTTTGCAAACTATTAATCCCGTACCGTTGGAACGTAGATTATGTACCGTAGACACGTCATTTTCTACGTTGTACGTCACGTTACGTTATACGTAACTATGGTTCGCAAACTGTCTAATGTATACCATTTCTTTGGCGTGATATTCTTCGTTTCTCAATAGATAATTATTCTTGAAATATTAGTTTTGTAAATAGATTGCGGTACAGTATAAGTACTAATTATAACATTAATTTGGAAGTGTTTGGAATAGGTAATGATTTTCAGATAACTCTAATAATTCTGGGTACTAATTCGGAACACTAATTTTGTTGGAATTATATGCTTACCAACATATCAGAGAGAGCCGTTAGTTCAGATGAAATTGTCATGAGAGTAGTCATATGTTTTTTGTTTTATTTTTAGATTCAATTGCACTCACATTATAATGGAATATAAAAATATAATTTAAAACATAAAATGGAATTTATTCATGAAGTGTATTGGATCAAACGAGTACTACTTATAGAGAATTAATATTTAAACGTTTTTATGTATTTTATCAACAAATGCAAATAATTCTATATCAGAGTTGATTGAAATTTCACTCTCCTATCAGAGTAATTTAACATACAAACTCTAAGAATGCAGCTTTTGTTTACAACACTACCGTTTCTATGATCATATCTTCCATGGAACATTCATCTGTAACGTCATGTTGATGTTCAAATATTATAATTCTCAGCTTTCAGTGTCAAGTGCAAATTATATAAGTATGTGAAATAATTTAACTGGGAATATAAATTTGTTGCAAGAAATTATGTATATACATAAGTATAGAAGTATGAGTAATTTACATATACCGGATGGTTTTTTTTTTTAAAGTGTACATAGGAGTAGGAGATTAACATGGGAAATCAGTTTTTTTGCAGATTGTTGCCCTCCATTTCAACTGACACCAATGGTTGTATTAATAGAAAGACAAAAATGAAATGACACCCGTGTAAAATATGGAATATTTTAGTCCCATAAATTAATTATTAAATTAACAAATGTTTGAAATTTTATCTGTAAAAATTAGTTATAACGTATAATTTCTGTAAATTACAATTTTATTAATTTAATTTTTGTTAAGCATTTTCTAATGTGTTATAAAATATTAAAAAGAAAATCTGATAAATATAATGTAGAACATTTGTTTATCTTTTTGTTCAAATGCCATGGTTATTGATATTAAAATTACGTTGCAAATTTTGTTTTCCACGTTCTATCTATTTTTTGTATATAGTTATTCTAACGTGACCCTTGTATACAATTTATAAATTTTAATACAATACAGAATAATAATTAATTTTTTAATTATTTCATAGAACTCCTAAATACTATACCTTCACCTTTATATAGATGACATAGGAGAAAATATATTAGGTAGGTACTACATTAATTAAACATCGTTGAAAAACATCAATTTGTTCCAATGAATCGACTGTTTGAAAATAAATTAACTGAATATATTAACATTGTCATCAATGTAATATTAAATGAAATTTGATTCAAAGAATTTCATTAAAAGAAGGCAAAGCGTTCGCTTTATTTTGGTAGACAAGCGTGAAACTAATTCAATAATCGTTGTCTAACTTTAACTCCGGTGAAGAACAGGTGTACTTTTCGTATTAAATCTTTTTTCTTCTTACCCCACTGGAAACTTAATTTCTTTTTTACATTCTGGTAATTTCGAGTTCTTCCTAAATACTGCTCGTATGTCTTCGGAAATTCCTTTCATTTCCAAATGTTTAGAATTCTTTTTCCAGTCAGAAAGAAAATTTTAATCATATCAATCCATTTATTTCAAGTGTTCCAAGCCATCTTACTTCTCTCCGTTTCATATGACATTCGCTCATGCTCAAAAAATTCAATTTTTCAATCTAAATTTATGATGTTATCAGGAATGAGGTTTATGATTATAATGTAATTTATAAATATCAAAAATATGATTTTCTTTAATTGTAAAGTAATTTACATATATCAGTTTTTTTTTTTTACTTGTACCAACAATAATCTACTGTCAATTATATCTTGCAAGTTGAATTTGTATACGATTATAGTTCTATTCTTTTTACCTCCTGCTACCCTAGGTAAGGGAGGTATAGGGATCATGCTAAAAATCGCATACAGATATTTTAGTGAATAAGCACGTTTTGATGTCCCCAGAACCCGATTTTAACATTTTTACAATGATGTCTGTGGGTATGTACAAGGCCGTATCCAAGGAGGGGGATTTGGGGGTTCAAACCCCCCCTGAAATGTAAAATAAAATACAAAAAAATTTAAAGAAGTCTAACCAAGATGTTAGTGCTATCATAACACGCGTCCCAAACTGCGAGTATAACATTCCCAATTGCTTTTTACAATTAAATAAAGATATACGTAAATTCCAAAATATTGTTTTATTTTAGGAAGTATCTACTGTGCTGTCCAGACAGAGCCGCAATAAAAGTTTGTGAACTGTCGCACCTGAACGGTATCTAGCGGACAATTCTAGCGGCCACTTCTCGAATATACCTAAAAACCACTGTCTACCAATTAAGAATTGTCAGTTAGGTATTGTTTTGGGTTTGGTTCACTAATTTTTTTTTTTTTTTTTGCTGCTGTCTGGACAGTGCAGTAGATACTTCCTTTATTTTATTATTTTCCCGAGAATTGTATACCGGGTGTTTTTTCAAAGGTGTACATAGAAGATTAAAATTGGAAATCAGTTTTTTTTACTGTTGCGCCCCGTTTTGACCGACAACAGTAGTTGTGGTATCAGTAGAAAGATAAAAATTGTATCAAATGACAACAAATAAATGTAAATTATGTAATATTTTGGTCCCATAAATTAATTATTAAATTTGTCATTTGATGCAGAAATTTATTATCTTTCTTTTGATACCACTACCATGGTTATCAGTTAAAACAAGGATAACAGTCTGCAAAAAACTGCTCATGTTAATCTCCTTGAAAAATAATATAATTATATAACCAGAACCCCCTCCGAAATGAAATCCTGGTTACGGGCCTGGGTATGTATGTGTGTGTGGATGTGTGTGTGTTTGGATGGGTGTGTGGATTCTGTGGAGACGATTACTCAAATACTATCAATCAGAAAATTTTGAAATTTTGTATACCCATTCTATACTATTGTGGGAAGAGCTCATTAGTTTTCAGTGTATTTCGGATAACCGGAAGTATCACTTATACAAGCTTTTAACAGTTTTTCTTGAAAAAAATACATTGAATATAATAATAACTTTTACTAATAAAAATTGAATATAATGGTACCTACTATCTTCAGTGGCGTATCCAGACATGACCCTTTGGGGGGGGATATGACATGATCCTTGGGGGGGGGGGGGGATATATAAAAATATTTTGTATAATAATCAAAAAGTTTATCGTAGATAAAAATATAACAACGCCTTGGTTTTTACGCGACCTATTCATGATATTGCAAAAAAAATCGTAAAACAGTATTCAAACGTCTTGATTTTTACTCTTTTCCGATGTCATGGGGGGGATATATCCCCCATATCCCCCCCCCCCCCCCCCCCGTAAATACGCCACTGACTATCTTCAATTCTACGATACTAGCATTTAGTATAACGTAAAATTATATACAGCATGTTAAATAGGCAGTGTTGTGCAGTTTTCAGTGCTTATTTAAATTCTGTTGAGAGAAAAAAAGTTAAATTACTCCCTTATTATAAAACATACAAAAAAATGTTTCGTATAAAAGTTACATGATTTGATGAGAGAAACTAAAAAAAATGATGTCAGAACAAAATTCAAGGTGGCGGTTTCCAAGATAATAATAGTAACTTCCTTATTTTAAATGGGCGCCATATTGGATTTTTACATGGTTTAATAGATTTTTATTCTCTTTTCAACGATGTATTGCAACGTATGTTTGAATTAAAATTTATTAAAGATATTAATTATTTGAATTTTAAATGAAATAAAAAAATACCATTTTTAACACCCTATATATCATTGAAAAGCTTACTTCCAAAGTAAATTTAATTGTATGAGAACATATAAAAATCTGTTTTCATATTCTTACTTAATCCTGCACCTTTCTACCCTCACGGGTGTAAGACGTTCCCCGGGGGAGGGGGTTGAGTTCTGGTTCGTTGGTCTTCTCCATATTTCTTTCCACTCTGCTCTATCTTGTGTTGTTGTCTTCGTTTCTTCCCAAGTTAGACCTCTTCTTTGCGCTGCATCCTTTACTTCTTCCAGTCACGTTCTTTTTGGTCGTCCTCGTGGTTTCTTTCTTCCAATTTTTGCTTCAAACACCTTTTCAACTATTCTCTCCTCTCCCATCCTTTCTACATGACCATACCATCTCAGTTGTCCTTCTGCTATCTTATCTTCAATTGATTTTACTTTTAAGTTTTGTCTGTAGGTTGTGTTTTCAATTCTGTCCAGTCTTGTTTTCCCCTCTATTTTTCTCAAGAATCTCATTTCGATGGCCGTAATTTTTTCTTTTTACCTTCCGTCACCTTTAGGTAAGGAAGGTATTGTCTTTGGTCAAAAAATTCGGTGGTGAGTTTTTAATGAATAAGCACGTTTTAGGGTCCCTACAATACGAATTTACTATTTTTAAGATGATGTCTGTATGTGTGTTTGTGTGTCCGTGTGTGTGTGTGTGTGTGTGTGTGTGTGTTCGTGTGTGTGTATGTATGTCCGTGTGTGACAAATTTTTCTCCGACGATAACTCCAATACTACAATTCTAAAAATTATAATTCTTTCGTACTCCTCTTCTGTACATCCATATGAAGAGTTGATTAGATTTTGGTTATAATTGATCCACCAGAAGTACCCTTATTTGAAGTTTTTAACAGTTTTTCTTAAAAAAAAAACCGCAGTTAAATATTGTTTTTTGACATTTTGTTATTATACATATTAAAGAAAATATTCTTCTCTATACAGTTTGATTATACATTTTCCTTCATATTCAGTAGATGTAGATTTAAAGCATTATAAAGAAATTAATTTTCAAAAATTAGTCAGCTTTGCTATTTATCATGGAAACAGCTGTTGCTGATATATTAAAAAACTTCTAATTGACAGATGTCAGTTGCAAGTGCAAAACCAAATATGGAAAGTGTAGGATCACAAAATTGATATGTCATAGTGCTCCTCGCAAGTGACACGCAGAGAAAGGCCAAAGAAAAGATGGAAGGACTGTATCGCAGAAGACTGAAAGGAATGTCTGTGTCAAGAAGATGTGTTGGACAGGAATGAGTGGAAGAAAAGAGGAAACAGCTACCTCTAATAAAATAGGGGAAGCTGAAGAATAAGAAGAAGTGTCAAGTGCATTTTACTTAGTGTATGTTTATGTTATAATTTTATTGGATTTATAGAATAGAAATAGTATGTGTTCGTGTTTGATTTTACATATTATATAGAATCTGTTCCAAGGACCTTTTGGTATGGGATTTGTACAAAATACATCGAATTGACGGAAGGTTTTGTGCTGGCCACAACAGATTTTTGTCTTTGCGTTAATGTCCATGTTTCAGCTCGGTTTATGAGTATAGGCGTCACTACTTTCTTAAATATTTGTACTCTGGTCTCTTTCGGTATTTCTTTCTTTCCTAAGAAGCTGTGTTTGATGCTATTGAATATTTTGCCTCCTGTTGTTCTTCTTTCTTTTATTTCTTCATCAAATCTTCCATCTTCTGAGATCATTGACCCTAGGTATTTAAATTTTTGGACTTGCTGTAGATTTTCATTTTTTAGTTGTATCGTGTGGTGTTGTTCATTTCTTCCTAGTATCATGGTTTTCGTTTTTTCTTTATTGATCTTCATGTTTAATTTTTGTAGCGCTTTATCATATATTTCTATATTCCTTGTTAACGTTTTTTCGTCTTCTGCTATGATGACCATGTCATCTGCATAACATAGTTCTGCTATTTCCACTCTTCTCAATTTCCAATGTCCTATGTAGTATTTCTTTACTTCTTTCTTTGTCTCTTTTATTCATTCGTCAAGAATTAGCGTAGTCTTACTCCGGCTGTAGTTTCAAATGTATTGGAGGTCTCTTGTTTCACTCTTACATAGCTCTTAGTCTTTGAATATAGGCCCTGAATTCCTGTTATTAACGAATTTGATATTCCCCTATTTCTTAGCGTTTTCCATATGTCTTCTCTATTGATTCTATCAAACGTTTTCTCTAGATCAATGAAGCACACATGTACGTTTCTCCCTTCTTTTATTGCCTTTTCCTCTATTTGTCTTAGTATGAATATCGCATCATTTACTCCTCTATTTGGTCTAAAGCCAAATTGAGTTTCCTCTAACGATTCTTCCAGTTCTGTTCTTAATCTACTCTCCAGGATTCTTGCATATATTTTGGCCACTGTGCTTATTAGGGTAATTCCTCTATAGTTCTGGCACTCTCTGCTATCTCCTTTTTTAAATATTGGTGTTATAATACCTATTTGCCATTCTGTTGGTGTTATTCCTTTTAGCGCTTCATTCATTATGTCTTAAGTTCCTGTAGTGCTGATTCGGGTAGTGCTTTCAGCATGTCTGCTGTTATTTTGTCATGTCCGGGAGCTTTTCCTCTTTTGGTTTTTCTTATTGCTTCTATTATTTCCTTCAAGTTTATTTCTTCTTCTTGTGATATTTCTGTTTCCTTTGTTCGTGTGCGATGACTTTCTTGTTGTTCTTCATCTTTAGTATCCTTTCCCTCTAGTAGGTCTATGAAATACTGTCTCCATCTGTCCATTATTCTGTCTTCTTCTGCTATCGTCTTTCCTTCCTTGTCTTTAATGTTCGTAATTGTTGCTGTCTTCTTTTGTCTTATATTTTTAAGTGTTCCAAAATATAATTTTTGGTTTTCATTGTATGCGTTTTTCATTTTTTCACCAAATTCTCTCCATGCTTTTTTTTTCTTTCTTTATTAATCTTTTTACATTTTTCCTTTGTTCTTTATATTTTTCATAGTCAATAGGTTCTTTCGTTTGTAGATATTTATTCCACTTGTTCTTTTTTTTCTTTCACTGCAACTTTTACCCTTTCCGACCACCATCTAGTTTTATTTGTGTTTCTGTTCACTATTCTAATCGTACCGCAGCTTTTTTCTGCTGCCTCTAGTATGGTCTTTTTGAGGTTCTTCCATTTCTTTTCTATGTTTTCTTCTTTTTCTTTTTTCTTAAACTCATGGTTGACGTTCTTTTGAAATTTTTCTTCTATCTCTTGTCTTCTAAGTTCATGGCATTTTATTTTCTTATTTACTATCTTTCTTTTGGTTTCGTTTTTTGTGATTACTTCTTGGTTTAGTAGCATTGTTACAAGGAAATGGTCGCTTCCAATCTTTGGTCCTTTTTTACTTTTATGTCTTTTACTCCATTCCAGCTGTCTATGTTAATTAGAAAATAATCTATAATCGATTTCTCATTTCTGCTTATAACTTGTCTAGTTATTTTATGTATTTCTTTGTGCTTGAAGTGTGTGTATATCCGATTTTAAATTCATTCTCTAGGCAAAAGTCTATTAAAAGTAGATTGTATTTGTCCAATTTTTTAAAATTACTTTGGAAGTAAAATTTAATCATGGATTAATTTGTTTTATGAAACCAGGCGTTAATATGTTGACAAAATTTCCGTTACCGGTCTCGTGCCCGCGCTATTATGCAGCCGCCTTCATCTATAGTTTCCTGATATTTAAATAATTTTTTTACCTAAATTGGACCGAATTCAATTTTCTTTTTTTTAGAGATCGTCTCAACCATGGAAACGGATAGCATCTTTTGTCCATTACGTTTCTCATTATTTTGTTATTTTTCGACAAGTTTTGCCACGTACTAAAACGACAAAACGTCGAATGATGTTGTCAGGATAACGTAACCCCAGACGGGCGAGGATACGGCTGCTAGCTTGTATACAGTGGGAGGGAGTGGGTCGTTTAGGATTCGTAACAACTAAACAACTAAAATAAAAGTAAGGGCGCCACTGGGTTCTTCCAAAATTTGTTCCCCACAACAAGTTCCACAATCCAAATTCGGATAATATCCAATGGCGAGGAGGAGATAATAGCAACAATAGCGACAACAAGTACCACCAGAACAACAAGCCTGAAATCTATTACATTGCCGATCTATGGTTCACATAAAAAATTACAATAATTACAGTATTAACAATAAAATATTATACAAATTCTAAATTATTACTAGATTTTAATATAAATAAATATACTTATGTGCCTGAGCTGGGCGGCTGAATGTATTTTCAATAACCATGTGCTTATTTATCCGGAAAAATCCGCGGGAATTAATATCCCAATTGCTATAATGCCAGTTATAATCCCAATTATTGGCGAGTCAGGATTTATCCCAAAATCACAATAATGATAAATATGACTCAATACTGAACACAGCTAAGAAGCAATAGAACCACAATGTCCATTTTATTTGTTCACGAATCTGCGTTTCAACTTTTTCATATCCACTCAAATTTGCAAAATAATTATCAAGAAATGGAAAATCTATTCACCCTTAATATCCTATGACCAGCAACGCAGTAGAGGACTATCTATTGCTTAAGACTAGGGCGATGAGTAAGATGAGAACTAAAATAGCGGAAATAAATATCAAAATATAAAATGGATCGTGACAGTTTCTTTTGTTATCACTACACTAGTGAAGAGTGCTGAATTCGGCCCAACGTTTGCTTGCTGCGTGGTTAAATACCCAGCGGAAGGTTATGGGCTGGCCTCATCAGATTTTTTTCTTGTAAATTAGTAAAAAAAAAATATACGAATTTTGATGGCACTAGTACTTCAAATATTGACATTTGTTGTACACACCTACATTTACTTCAAATTACGGGAAAAAGGTAAAAAACCTTATAATTATGAATATAATTTCTATTTATTAATCTCCTGCTTATATAAATCTATATAATAACAAATTCCTTGAAATGTTTGTTAATTTTTTATTGTGACATGCGTGACAACTAACCACATATTTTACTACAAAAACTCGTCATCACACTGGGAAATTGGCATTTCTAATTGTAAGTTGTGTGCGCAATACATCATTTTCGAGGTTTAGTACAAAAATTTATTTTATTTATTTATTTTATTGTTACATGTACGATGTGAGGCAGGTTGCCGGCTCCCTACGCAGCACATGTCTCCGAAGTAAATGTGAAAAATTCCTGGTACATGTGTAGCTAACCGTTATTCTAGTTTTACCCGTGCGAAGTCAGGGCGGGCCGGCTAATACCAATATACAGTATGTCCCATTTAGAGGTGCCACCATTGGGATCTCGAGAACTATAAGAGATACGATGTCGGTTAAATGGAACTTTTTATGCGCCTTTGGGAGGCTATCTCAGATGTGCTTTTGTTTTTCCAAAAATTCTCATAGGGCACTAGATAATGACGAAAAACTGAATATTGTTGATTTTTTCTTTTTCAAATAACTTCTTAACTATTAGTAATTAAGAAAAACATTTCAAATATAAAAGATAGATATTTTTATTAGCTAACCAGTGGCGTACGAAATAAATTTTTATATGTATAAGTTTTCGAGATATAACACAAACTTATATTTTTTTAAATGGAACCCATATCTTATTTTAGTCTCAAAAAAATCATTATATTTTTCTCTTTTCAACGATGTAAGGGTTATTATGTTTTATATTTGTTTTGCCTTCAAAATTATTATTTTTTCCTTATTTTGTATTAAATTTATAATTATTTTGAAAATATTGGTAGATTTCTATTTACAAATACTCCTTGTATTTAAATAATTTATTTCGTTAGAAAAATTTGCTCAAAACTCGTATCAAACTAATTTTTATATTTTGTATCTGGTCGGCCTTGGCACATTATAGTGTAATTTGTAATTATGAGTCTAGAATGAAAATATTAAGTAATAAAGGCATAAAACAAATTATTTCGATCAAATACAATATAATTAATAAAAATAATAATGTTTTTTTGGGAAATAATAAGAAAGTGCAGGAAATTAAAGAGAAAAATTAAATTTTAGGAGCAAAACAAATATAAAACATAATAACTCTTACATCATTGAAAAGAGAAAAAAATAGTGATTTTTTTGAGACTGAAATCAGATATGGGTTCCATTTAAAAAAATATAAGTTTGTGTTATATCTCGAAAACTTACAGATATAAAAATTTATTTCGTACGCCACTGGTTAGCTAATAAAAATATCTATCTTTTATATTTGAAATGTTTTTCTTAATTACTAATAGTTTAGAAGTTATTTGAAAAAGAAAAAATCAACAATATTCAGTTTTTCGTCATTATCTAGTGCCCTATGAGAATTTTTGGAAAAACAAAAGCACATCTGAGATGGCCTCTCAAAGGCGCATAAAAAGTTCCATTTAACCGACATCGTATCTCTCGGAGCATGTCACGCCGTCAAAATCCGTGCGGCCAAATCACCGCGCGGTCAAATCACCGGGCCGTCAAAAGTTCATTCAGTCAAAAAAGTCTCCCACCATAATCATCGGCCCGTCAAAACTCCTCCCATCGTATATAGTCACACCCATTTAGACTCCTTCCATTTCTTGTGGAGTATGTCACGCCGTCAAATCACCGTGCCGTCAAAAGTTCATTTAGTCAAAAATGTCTCCCACCATAATCACCGGCCCGTCAAAGCTACTTCCATCGTACATAGTCACGCTCGTTTAGACTTCTTCCATCTCTTTCTTATAAGGCGGAGTACGAAAACGATAACTGATATACTAGTATATTTGGACATCGTTGGAGTTTACACATATTTAATATATATTTTTCTTCACAGATGGCATACTTACAAAATAAGATAAAAACACACTATTCTTCCCGCGCCACGAAACGGAAACGAATACAAATTGTATTATATTGTGAAATTGTCCTTTGTGAGCTTTATTTTTATTATTATTATTATTATTATTAACAATCTTTAATATAGAAATAATTCAAAATAAGAAGTTATATTTTTTTTATTGTTTAAATGTTGAAAATCGTCTAAAAATTGAATTTTAATAGCATTTGATAAAAATTCCAGTCGAGGGAAGACAATCTCGAGGACGATGGAAAATGGCCATGGGATTGACATTTAATAAACAAAACAATTATTAGTTTTGCTAATAATTAATTTTATAATATCAAAAAACATGTAATTCAAATTGGAAATTGCATTTATTTTAGAAAGTAAACCGAGAAATTTATTGCTACCATCTTTTGTCATATTATTTTCTTTCGTGTCACTTTTCAAATGACAAATGACGTTTAAATTATTGGCCGTGGCCGCGAAATTATATTTCGCGGCTTGTTTAGGGAGCGCGAAGTTCTTACTTTGCGTCCGGTTTCAAAAAAAAAAACTTTTTCTAAATATGTGTATTACTTGCTTGTATCAATATTAATGTTATTTCAATAATATTAATTGAAGTTGCTGTAGGCACTCGTTGAAACATTTTTAAATTAGGAACAAAGAAAACCACTCAGTTATATGTTTCAAAACATATGTATTTATTTAAAAACTTTATACGTACTTCGGCTGTGATGCCATCGTCAGAAGTAACATAGTAATTAAAAAAAAAAAAACTTAACTAATATATTTATAAATACTCAATATGGTTCAACAATGCAGTCATAAAAAATCTGATGTGGCCAACACAAAACCTCCCGCTATTTTATTTTTATTAATTTAAATACATACCTACGTATTTACTAATGCTGCAAACTATATTATGTTCCATTGCATATAACTATTGCTTTATTTACAATTTTCTTTATTATTTAATGTCACTATTATTAATTTGAAGTGATTAATTTTTTTACAGTAACGTATATGTATTTAGTACATTTTTCTAATTGATGTTGGATAATACTCACTCCCCCTCTCTGATTATCTGGGAATATTCAATCAGGAAAATTGGAATTCGTGGGGTGCCCTGTGAACTACTTCGCACCATGGTCGATCTTACGCTCTCTAGCCCAGCAATGAGTATTGCTGCACCGGGATACCGACGTTCCTTTTCACGGAATATCGTAGCTAACGAAGTGTTCTCTGTACGCGCTCGTCGGCGAAGTACTGTTTTAAACCTGAGAATTTCCGCCTCAGCTTCATCAGGTTCATGATTATGCACCTGTATCACTTCAGGAACACCGTTTCGAATAATAAGACGTCCTGGACAAGCCTGGCGATAACGACAACCAAGATATCTAATATTTCGGAGAGTTCGTCCGTAAATATAACCGTTATAAATGTGCTATTAAACCGGTTACCATCCACACGCTCCATTTCAAATATTTGATTTATAATAAATAAAAAAAAGTCCAATACACAAAAATCAAAACCAAAAAATATGAGTTATCAAAATGTCTCAAAATACTCGTTTGGAATGAAAAACAATCCTAACGAGAGTCCAAAAATAAGCAGTACAAAAAAGACGAAATAAACAAAACAACGTAATACAGAATAACAATGTACCTATGGTGTAAATTTAATATTAAACGATTACTATCACCACACTGATATGACCCGAAGAAGTGTGAATCACCAAAAAGATTAATAGTAGTAGGGGTGAGCACGCGCGCCAAAAGAAAAAATGCAAGCAAGAACGAAAATACCTGAGAATATCAGACACCAGGCGTAATCCACTGGCCACTTGGATGAGATTCAACTTACACAAATCGAGCGGGAATTACAAAGTCTGAAATACTGTATCCGGTTTAGGCAGGTCCTCGTTACATGCGATGGTGAACACGCCCTATTCCGCGCATTTTAAATGGCTGTCATCGTGGCGTGGTAAAGTTTCGTTAGGTGTATTTTGCAGAAATTCTATTTTATTTTAATATACGAAAAGAATGCACAATTTACAGTTTGTTATTAACATATAGGATAGTGAACGTACACATTTTTCATAAAAGAAAAAGAATTATGACCCTATTCTGCTCAAAAGTAATTTTAATATATCTGCAAATTATAAACAAAATCCAAAGAACTGTTAGTCAATAGACAAATAATACTCTTTAGACCGGAAACTTATGTGTACTTACACTGAACATTACACCTAGTGATTGGAATAGAACTAAAATGTAAATTAGGCAACCCGTTTATACAAAATATTGTAATTTTGTTGGTTCATATAAATTTATTTTGATATTAAAATGCATGTGAGCAAATTTAATGTTTATTCATAATTTTTCATTTATACATAAAATTTTATTTTCAAAATTAAAATTGATTTGTCATCTTCATTGAAATAATTGTAACGGTTTAACAAAACACGAAATGAATTACTTACTTATCAACACATAAAATTAAACAATGTTACATTAAAAACTTGCCTAATATTTATAGACACACAGATGTTACAATGAATAATCAAAGTGAATTATATAGAACCGTGATAGAATCGAAAACACCATTCAAAATATGTCAAATTCATAAATTTACGTCAAATTCAAATGTTTCCCACGAATTCTTATTTCCCACCTCAGAAAAAAATACGTGGATCAATAGTTGCTTAGTAATGAAAAATGCAAGTTCTTAAAGCGACGTTCGCGACATCTATTGATTGGAATTGAGTAATAGTGGCAAAGGTCCGGCACTCGCCATATAAGTTTCCAAAGGTTGTGTTAGTCTTTATATTAAAGAACAAAAGTAATTTGTATTAGTTTTCATTACTGACGGACTTCAACATAGTAAATTTTAAATGTTATTTTAATTGTCACCAAAGGAATATGCAAAAATATTACGTTTTTTGTTCGCTATAAAATACCTCCACTTCTTTGATTAGAGGATATTGAAAGTTTGTGAGAGCACCGCAAATAAATGATTATCTTATAAAGTATATCACCATAGACTAATATCACTGTGATATTAGTCTTGATTATACTGATATCACCAAACTTATAGAACCATGACAGATAAGTGCCATTTAAATTGCTCGGTAATGTGGTGTGTTCGCTAGGGCTCGTAGTATGTTCACGGTTTTAACTAAAACGCTGTTTTAAGAAATGTCAAAATTAAATTTCAATATTTAATTTCGCCCTTATGTTTAAAGAACGATTTTTTTTTAAATATTTGTTTGAATACAAATTATGTTCTGTTTTAAAATCATATTTTGATAAATTTTTTATTATTTATTATTGTTATTAAATAATGAAATTTGACATTTCTTAAAACAGCGTTTTAATTAAAACTGTGATCATACTACAAGCCTATGTGTTCATACCGCGTGCAGGCAAAACCAAAACGCATGCGTCAGCCTAAACCGGATACAATATTTCAGATTTTGTAACTCCCGCTCTATTGTGACGGAAGTACTTTCCCAGTCAATAGGAAAGCGTGAAATTAAATTGTAAAAAATATATTTTGCGGAACTAATAAAATATAGACATATTTACATCATTGTATAACATATAAAATAATATTTATTTGTAATACAAACGAAATAACATTAATATTGATACAAGCATGTAATACACATATTTAGAAAAAGTTTTTTTTTTTTGAAACCGGACGCGAAGTAAGAACTTCGCGCTCCCTAAACAAGCCGCGAAATATAATTTCGCGGCCACGGCCAATAATTTAAACGTCATTTGTCATTTGAAAAGTGACACGAAAGAAAATAATATGACAAAAGATGGTAGCAATAAATTTCTCGGTTTACTTTCTAAAATAAATGCAATTTCCAATTTGAATTACATGTTTTTTTTGATATTATAAAATTAATTATTAGCAAAACTAATAATTGTTTTGTTTATTAAATGTCAATCCCATGGCCATTTTCCATCGTCCTCGAGATTGTCTTCCCTCGACTGGAATTTTTATCAAATGCTATTAAAATTCAATTTTTAGACGATTTTCAACATTTAAACAATAAAAAAAATATAACTTCTTATTTTGAATTATTTCTATATTAAAGATTGTTAATAATAATAATAATAATAATAAAAATAAAGCTCACAAAGGACAATTTCACAATATAATACAATTTGTATTCGTTTCCGTTTCGTGGCGCGGGAAGAATAGTGTGTTTTTATCTTATTTTGTAAGTATGCCATCTGTGAAGAAAAATATATATTAAATATGTGTAAACTCCAACGATGTCCAAATATACTAGTATATCAGTTATCGTTTTCGTACTCCGCCTTATAAGAAAGAGATGGAAGAAGTCTAAACGAGCGTGACTATGTACGATGGAAGTAGCTTTGACGGGCCGGTGATTATGGTGGGAGACATTTTTGACTAAATGAACTTTTGACGGCACGGTGATTTGACGGCGTGACATACTCCACAAGAAATGGAAGGAGTCTAAATGGGTGTGACTATATACGATGGGAGGAGTTTTGACGGGCCGATGATTATGGTGGGAGACTTTTTTGACTGAATGAACTTTTGACGGCCCGGTGATTTGACCGCGCGGTGATTTGGCCGCACGGATTTTGACGGCGTGACACGTACTCGTATCTCTTATAGTTCTCGAGATCCCAATGGTGGCACCTCTAAATGGGACACACTGTATAACATGGGCGTACGAAGAAAAATATACTTTCAGTTGACTGATTTTTAATTTTCAATTTAAAACAGTATAATTAATTACATTTAAAAAAATATATTTACTAGTAATTAACTGTATTATAATTTAACATCCTCTTACATTTAAATACTGTGCGTAGCATTATATTAATATATCACTACGTACTAACAAATAGTATGCCTGTGTCACGCCTGTGCAACGCAGTGGAGTTTCCCTATCCTAGCTGTGTCTCACAATTTTATCATGATAGAAAGAGAAGGCGGTGAGAGAGATGGAAGATCGGGGGCCGTAACATAGAGAAAAAAATATTTTATGCCGAACTGTAATAGTGGCTACGCGACTTGCAAAGCAAATGATTATATTTTTGGTGCTCCTAAAGATGAGACATTAAAAATCTGGATACGAAAAATACCTCGCGAAGACAGAGACGCCGACTAAAGTAACAAATTCATTTTAAAGATGAAGAAATTTTGAAAGAATAGACTGATGGCTTCAATCATGTTTGTACATTTAATAATATTTTTTACATTCATAAAATAAGTAAGAAATAAAGTGTGAAGTAAAACGAATATTTTTAAATTCCACACAAAATATTTCAGTTGAAGAAAGGTGCTTATCCTACCATATTTTCGAACTGTCCAAATTATTTGAATGTTAATACCCCTAAAAAGAGACGTGAAATACTTAAAACATGATACAAAAACGTAAGAAAACCGACACCATGCTCGTTAACAGTAATACCGATGACGATAATAATCAATCTTTATTAACAGGTATTCGTGTACATCATAGTACTTTTATAAAAAAATGTAGTCGTATCGAAATGATATCTATATTTTTTAGAAATAAATTTGGAAGCTCCAACGACGTCTTCTTCACTTTTTAATTTAATTTTGAAAAATAAAAATGTAATCACACTGCCTAACGGACTTTGGTCCTTGAGCAAAACAATAAATAATGGCAAACCATGCCTAGGATTTAAAATTAATATTTTCTAATAAAGAAGTTCCAGTAATTTGAAAAACAATTATTAATTTCGGAATCTTTAGATGTGAAAATTTTTATTTACGGACAACTAATATTTAATAAGGTACACAAAATAGTTTTATCAAATGACATTTCTAAAATTTTAGAAGCATTAGAAATATTAAATGTAGCCAAGGCATTAATTTAACAAATAAAAATATGAATATTAATGCTCAAAAACAAAAAGTTGTAATTATAGAAGAAACAGTCTCAACTGTTTTGTAAAATTATCAGTTTTCTTTTATTTGTACAGAACATATAGGTCTGAAATATTTGCTTTCATAATTCATGAATTTATTTATATGACAATGGGACAATATTTCCATCAAATAAATATAAACTTATAATCTAAAAGCAAAGAATTCCGAAAAATAGCTAAATTACTCGATTATTAATTTTTAAAATATTACTATTATTACAACCTTATATTTAACTTTCCTTGTCCGTCAAGGTATTTTTAAACCGATTTTGTAATCACTTCATTATCTTCCCGTCACTATTTTCTTCCGTGAAATGAAGTATATTGTTATGAGTGTAAATATACTATAGAAACTCTCATTCAATTAAAATGTATATTTTAGAATCGCCATGATTTTTTTACATGACAGAAATTACACACAGAGATCGAAACGTCAATATTTAAAAAAAATAAATATCGTACTCCAGGAATGTTACTGAACTATTAAAGTATTAAAATTAATTTATATATTGTCCTTTACATCAAAATCAATAAAATATAGACTGAAAGTCTTTTTATTTGAGAAATATTATGCATTTCATAAAAAAAACTACATGATCGCCAGCTGTGCGTAGGCCTCTGATCTTCTGTCTCTCAGTCTCTCTCATCGCTCAGCGATAAGAAAGTGTGCCGCTTTTCGCTGCTTCTTTGCAACTCCTCATATAGTAGTTATATTATACTCCGTGGCCTGCAGTGGCGTGCAGTCCATATGTGCAAGGTGTGCACTGCACACCCTGCGAATAATTTCAAAATTTATTGCATTAAAATGTGAATTATTTAATTGATTTGATCTTAATATATGATAGACAAAATATAAAAATATTAATACAATTATGGGACAATAACGAACAGTAGCGTGTTTGGTTGCCTATCAGCGAATTTGTAAATTGCCAGGAAAGTGCAGATCTCAGCACTGCACTCGGTGCGCAAGTTTTACACAGGGAGGATATAGGAACAGTGTATTTGCGCAGATAAGGATAAAATATTAGAAATACGTATTGCCCCATCGCACTCTTCAGCGTGCAGCATATTTTGTGCACGTATCGCCGTAAAATTACTTTTGATAGTATTCACAAGCATAAACAAGTTCAGGCAAACAATTAATTATTAATTTTAGGTATTTGGTATATAATTTATATATTATTTATTTAACTTATATTTGTATTTATGAAAATTTATAGAATGGAAATTGCAAGTGAATTACTAATTGCGGATTTACTGAAGAAACCATTTTCTAGAAGGGACATAGTATAAAAAATAAGATAATTCTGAATTGTTAACCTTAGATTCTACCAACACAATACTTTTTTAAAAAAAAATTGCACACCCAACACAGAAACGCACCGCACGCCACTGGTGGCCTGTGTATTTGCGAACAAGAGATGGAGCAGTTATTTACATCGTGTAACTTTTCCGCGATTTTGAATATGATTGATTGATGAAATAAGCCCTACCTAAAAATTGAGTATAGACTATTTAAATAAAAATAATTTCTAATACTGTTGAACTATCTTATTTTCTCGAATTTTTTCATATTTTTGTTATACAAACAGTTACATTGTGTAAAAGAGAAAAAAATGGCGGATTATATTTTAGTAAAATAATTATGGGTTGCCATTTAAAAAAATAAAAGTTGATAGTCGTATCTTTTAAACCTGACTTTAAAATAAATCTGTATGTGCCATCAAATAATATATTTAAAATAATAAAACTTTTATATGAGCCATTTTTTTCTATTACCTATAATAAAATACTGTTGTGGACAGCACAATACCTCTCGCCATTTCCATTTTATGTTATATAAGTATTACATTGCATTTCGCTATCGAACCATTGTTTCATAACAAAAAAATGCAGAACTTTACCCATATATATATATATACTAGCTGTACCCGTTGCAAATAACAATATGGGGTAACGTTATTAAATTATAAATTTTCTGTACTTGTATTTTTAATGTTTGGCACTTTTCTACACTTTTTTAACTACCGCTGCTTTGTTGAGCACATAGGAATAGGGAGATTATTTGACACAACACTGGTAATAATAAGTAAATTATTGAGGGTCGGTTTGTTAATGCAAAGTTAAAAGTGAAGTAATGGTAACTGTTAGTTAGGTAAATTAAATGTTTGATTGACTATTTATAAATAAAAACTGTAAATTGGGAACTGAAACTGTTTTGATACCTAAAAATACAGGTCTTATAACACAAGACCAGGATGGATTTGATGAGGAACTTTGGATTTTTTGTACAAATTTTACAACAAACTGCAGCAATGTTAAATTTCGTAACAGATAAAGATAAACATACCCATTAAAAATATGCAATTTATATAAAAAAATCTGATGTGGCCAACACAAAACCTCCCGCTATTTAATTTTTATTAATTTAAATACATACCTACCTACGTATTGACTAACGCTGCAAAGTGTTCCATTGCAGAAAACTTTTGCTTTATTTACTATTTTCTTTTTAAAATGTCACTATTATTAATTTGAAGTGATAAGTTTTCTGACAGTGACATTTACTGTCAGTTACATTCATTTAAAAAATGAACTGTGTAACAAAGAAATAGTTTTTATCTTAGGCTTCGCGACTAATAAAAAAAAATATTTTTAAATTTATCTGTAAAATATACAGAAAAAGTATTAATGTATTCCTGTAGAAAATTCAATAATCTTTAATTTTCATAAGACATAAAATTCGAAAAAATGACATTTAATGGTATTTTTTGATGAAAAACCATTATGAGCTTCAAGTAAAGTACGATTTCCGTTTATTCGATTTACACCAAAATCCAATGGCTTCTATTCGTATTAGAATAGGGTAAAAATACAAGGTTTCAGAATTTTCTGAATGATAGTATTTAAGTTAGAGTGCAAACAAAATTCGTACACATACACACATACACACATACACACACACACACACACACACATACACACATACAGACATCATCGTGAAAATGTTAAAAATGGATTCTAAGGACCTTAAAACGTGGTCATTTACTAAAATCTCGATATGAGATTTTTAGCACGATCCCTATACCTCCCTTACCAAAGGTAGCGGGAGGTAAAAAAAATAATAAAAATTCTATAGGAACTACAGTAGATATTCATTTAATTGACCAGTTTATGATTTGAAGATTTGATGCTGGCGGTAAATTCGACATTTCGTCTGAATTTTTTTTTTACTGTTATAAATTTAAATGACGAAAAAGGTAAAACATCTAAGAGAGATTATCCGTATATTCAACGTCTTTCATTGTTATATTTTATTATTATAAATTATAATTATGAATCAATGTTGCAAATGCAATCAATCTTACTTCATTTCATTCCATTTTATAATGTATAAAATTTATTGTCACCAACAAATATTGTTATTGTCGTAATCAATGTGTTTCATTTATGATTTCAAGTTCAGTTATTGTAGTAATAATTTATTGTACACAAAAATTTTATGCATTATTGTAATCTATGAGGAATCAAGGTATTTCTGTTTTTCAAATTACAATCTTTATTCGGTTTAAAACAATATGCATAATCATTGTATATCTATACCTTCTACAGTTAATTTCACATTAACGAAACTTTATGTCACACAAAGAAAACCTGAATTCACAGTAACGAAAACTAATTTATCACTCCTGTATACCGATTTTGTAATAATGAAAACAGAATTCACAATTTTAAAAGCCAGTTTCAACTAAATGAAAACAAATTTTACATTGGCATCTTAAAACTTAAATAGGCACCGCCTAGGAAAGGCAAGAAAAGGCAATAGCCACCTTTGGAGAGGCAAAAAAATAAGGCAAATGTATTGTCCCTAAAATATATTAAAATATTTTTCTGAACTTATAAAATATTAAATAAATAGCGAGTAGCATTTTTAAGAAACATAAAAATGATTAAATTTGATTACAACAATAAAATATCTGATGTGGACAACACATGACTTCCTTGTACGCCTAGCGTTACACTAAACATATTTTATTAATAATTAAAATATGTATTATTACAGACCCAATCATTAAATTGCACGTATTGGACATAATTTGACATTGACATTAAATTCTTTATATTTTTGTTATTTTTTGTCTTAATTCATAGCAAACTTAATTACAGAAACCAAAAAGTACATATTTGTAAAATTTACATATCTCGCTTATACAAAGAGCTAATTTAATCATACTTGATATTTTCGACGGAGAATTCAATTTTCTAAAAGCATTTATTGTTAAATTCAAAATAACACCATTTTTTTTAAAGAAAAACTGATAACAGCTTCAAGTAAAGTATCACTTCCGGTTAGACTATTTTAACCAAAATCTATTATGTTATTTCTATTAATATAAAAGTATAAAATACCAAATTTGAGAAGTTTTGGTTTATATTTTAAAATAGTTTTTCATTAAAATCTATTATAGGCTTCAAGTAAAGTACCACTTCCGGTTAGACCATTTTAACTAAAATCTAATATATTATTTCCATTGATATAAGAGTCTTATATACCAAATTTGAAAAGTTTTGGATTATATTTTAATATAGTTTTTCATTAAAATCTATTATAGGCTTCAAGTAAAGTACCACTTCCGGTTAGACCATTTTAACTAAAATCTAATATATTATTCTTATTGATATAAGAGTCTTATATACCAAATTTGAAAAGTTTTGGGTTATATTTTAATATAATTTTTCATTAATATCTATTATAGGCTTCAAGTAAAGTACCACTTCCGAATGTTATGTAATGACCAAAAAGGGAGGTGCACAACTAGATGTTATAACAGTCCCAAATACAAAATTTTAACTTTCTACGGCTTCCCGTTTTTCAGTTATGCGAGATACGTACGTACGTACAGACGTCACGCCGAAATTAGTCAAAATGGATTCAGGGATGCTCAAAATGGATATTTCCGTTGAAATCTGGAAACCGAAATTTTTCGCGATTACAATACTTCCTTTACTTCGTACAAGGAAGTAAAAAGCTTGATTAAAAAAAATGATGAAACTTGATTACAACAATGATAAAAGTAGATTACAACAAGGTTGGCTACGCTAGAAGAGAGAATAAGTAACCTGAGAGTTTGAAATCTGTTTTCGTTTAGTTGAAATTAGCTTTCATTGGTGTGAATTCAGTTTTCTTTTACATGAAATCAGTTTTCGTTAATGTGAAATCGTTTCGTTACTGGGAATTCACTTCTAATTTGTGTGAAATCAGTTTTCGTTAATGTGACACTGAATTCATATTTGGTTAACGTAAAATCATGTTTCAGAAGTTTGAAGACATATTGTAAAAGGTAGCATTAAGGGGTAGCGTTTAAGAGCGGGAAAATAGGGGCATCTAAGTAGTTGATTGTAATATACTCTTTTGTATTTAATGATTTCGTTATTTAAAAATCTGTAAATGTACACCTGTCTCTTGTCCATTTTTAAATAGGTAATAATGCTTTATTTTAGATACGTGATATTTAATTCAATAAATTTTTAAACTTTAGGTTAAAAAAATTATTATATTATAATACAAAATATATATCTTTATTAATTTTGCTCAATATTATTAAATTACTTACCACATTTGAATTAATGAATTAACTATCATATTTATTAATTTTTGAGGGCAAAAATTCCTTATTATGGTTTCACTATAAGTTGACATTTTGACATATTTATCTGTCATTTAAGGTTAACTTTTGACTTTTGTATGATAAAAACTTTGCACGTTATTTACCTGTTGCATTATTTAACCTTGCATTCATAAACCAGCTCTAAAATAACAGAAAATATTATTTTTGTAGCAATTTTCACAAATTGTATATATTTTACATCATTCTCTTAATCTTCATGTTGTTCAGTGCTGCCATCTATCGCTTGACAGCGGTACTTAATAAAAAATCTTTAAGGCCTTTTAAAAAATAGACAGAATCAAAACTGTAACATTTTTTCTGCACATCTACATGCAAACAGCTTTCATTTAAAAAAAGAATCATTAAAATCTGTTCGGTAGAAGTCCATAACTAAGGCCCCAAAGAAAAACCTTATTTTATATATATATATATATATATATATATATACTAGCTGTACCCGTTGCAAATATTTGCAACAAAAATATGGGGTAACGTTATTCATTCATTCATTTCATTTTATAACGTAAATAATTTATAGTCACCAACAAATATTGTTATTGTTGTAATCAACGTGTTTCATTTATGATTTCAAGTTCAATTATTGTAGTAATAATGGCTGTTTTATTGTCCACAAAAATTTTATGCATTATTGTAATCTATGAGGGATTAACGTGTTTCTATTATGCAAATTAACATCTTTATTTGGTTTAAAACAATATGCATAATCATTGCATGTCTGTACTTTTTACAATATGATTTCACACTTTTGAAATTCTATTTCACGTTAACAAAATATGATTTCACATTAACGAACCTTGATTTCACACAAAGGAAACTTGAATTCACAGTAACGAAAACTAATTTGTCACTCCTGAATACCGATTTTGTAACAATGAAAACAGAATTCACAATTTTAAACACCAGTTTCAACTAAATGAAAACAGATTTTATATAGGAACTTTAAATGAACACCTCCAAGGAAGGGCAGAAGGGACAGCAGCCACCTCTTGGAAAGGCGAAAAAATAAAGCATTTTTATTGTCTCTAAAATATATTAAAATGTCTTTTTGTCTTTATAAAATATTAAATAAACAACGAATAGCATTTTTCAGAAACTTAACAACAATAATGAAACTTGATTACAACAATGATAAAAGTTTATTACAACAATGTTAGCTACGTTAGAAGCGAGAATATGTAACCCGACGGTTTAAAATCTGTTTTCTTTAGTTAAAATTAGTTTCCATTGGTGTGAATTCAGTTTTTTTTTTCCTGAAACCAGTTTTCGTTAATGTGAAATCATATTTCGTTACTGGGAATTCACTTTTCATTTGTGTGAAATTCGTTTTCGTTAATATGAGTTCATATTTTGTTAACGTGAAATCAGTTTCAAAAGTGGGAAAACATATTGTAAAAGATAGCATTAAGGGGTAGCGTTTAAGAGCGGGAAAATAGGGTTATCCAACTGGTTGATTATAATATAATACTCTTTTGTATTTAATGATTTCGTTATTTAAAAACCTGTAAATGTACACCTATCTCTTGTGCATTTTTAAATAGGTAATAATGCTGTTTTTTAGATAAAGGATATATAATTCAATAAATTTTTAAAATTTAGGTTAAAAAAAATTATTACAAAATATGTATCTCTATTACCTAATTTTGCTCAATATTATTAAATTACTTACCATATTTAAATTAATGAATTAACTATTATTATTAATTTTTGAGGGAAAAAATTCCTTGTCATGTTTTCATTGTAAGTTGACATGTTGACATATTTATCTGTCATTTAAGGTCAACTTTTGACTTTTGTATTATAAAAGCTTTGCATGATTTAAGATATTTACCTGTTAAATTATTTAACTTTCATTAATAAACCAGCCCTAAATAATGCAAAATATTATTTTGTAGCAGTTTTCATAAATCATTCTCTTCTTCTTCATGTTGCTCAGTGCTGCCATCTATCGGTTGACAGCGGTACTTAATAAAAAATCTTTAAGGCCTTATAAAAAATATACGGAATCAAAACTGTAACATTTTAGATTTTTGTGCACATCTACATGCTAATAGCTTTCATTTAAAAAAAGAATCATTAAAATCGGTTCGGTAGAAGTCCATAACTAAGGCCCCAAAGAAAAACCTTATTTTTTTATATATATAGATATATATATATATATATATATATATATATATATATATATATATATATATATATATATATTGTAACAATTCAAAAATCATTCTAGAATTTTTATACATGTATATATATATCTTCATTTAAACCGCGCAAATGAGTATTTCCTCTACACAAAAATTAATTAATTAATCAAGATCCGATACGAAACGGAGAGTCTGGCTAGAGATTTATTGGCGAAAAGACGCAAAATCTACTGCTCGTATAAAGTTATTTTGTGCGTGATTTCTCCCTTAATATCGCATAAATATCGCAAAAGGGAAGAAAAAAATCACCAGCCCAGTTTCGGGGATTTATTTGTAAAAACGCGAGCTAAAGTGCGCGTCTTAATAAAAGCTCACGTGGAGAAATATCGTATTCGAATCTTCAAATTATCGCCTCCCGTGACCGAACCTAGTTGTGGGGATCCTTTTCGTTTCGCCGAGTCTACGCCGACACTACGACCTCGTCCTGCTGGTCCGCCGTTGCTACCGCATGACCGCTGGGAAGCTGTCCGCCTCTCGCTGTCCGCTGCCGGCCGTTCCGTTGCGTCTTGAGCTCACGGCCACTTCGCTCGAGCTACCTCCCGGCCATCCAACTCAGATAAGTGAGAACTTTATAGTTGTATGCCAAAATTTCATCCGAGTGCCAGTGGTTATACGCGTGGTCCGTGCCATTCAGTTGCGGCCATCTTGAATTTTGTAATTAAACTCATATCTGTTCATCTTGGTGGCGCTATTAAGTTATATACCCGACATCTACAGACTTTTAGCGAATTAAGTAAACCTTTTTGGGTGCGATTGCGCCCTCTACAATGTCAAATTTATGACAACAATATTTATATTTAAGCTATGTTCTTTATTAAATTAGCATGTCCGAGATTAGATGATTTCTCTATAATAACTTAATCTGTAAATATTTAATTTGGCATAGATTTGCCGCACATTTGTATACCAGGGAAAATTTCATTAAATCGTTTATTGTTGTTATTGGATTTAACTGTAAATAGTTTAATTATTCAAGACCTTCCATCCAATTGTCGTCCTTACCTATTCTTTTGGTATTTTGGTGAATTAGGTTTGCTGTTTAAAGGAAAAATACCTGGCGCCCTCATAGTAAGTACTTCATTTCTTTATTATTTAATTATATTTATATGACCTCGCGAACCGCCCGTCTCCATTGATGCTAGCCGGAGCTTTATTAGTTTATGACGTATATTGTAGTCAAATTACTTCCCTATTATTCTATCGTTCAATATATTTATTTAATAAACAGTATACGTTATAATATATATATATATATATATATATATATATATATATATATATATATATATATATATATATATATATATATATATACCGGGAGTTTATTTTATCATTAAACATAGGGTATATCATTGCCATAGTTACGGTATGAATTTTTGACAGCAATGTATTGAAGCGTTTATTTTATGAGTAAACATAGGCGTTTAACATGGGAACCAGTTTTTTGTAAATACAAAGTGTTCGGCAAAAATCAAGCCATGGTATCGAACATGATAATAGTACATTACATCTTGTATATTATTTAAAATTAATTACGTTAATAATATCGCAAAAATTACAATAAATTACAAAAATTGTCAAATAAATAATTGTTTCAGTTTTTATTATGCAATATGAAAATATTTACAAATGTCTCCGTGGCGCAGTGGTCATAACAGTAGCGTCTGAAATTTTTGGTTGGGGTTCGATTCCCCATTGAGGTAATTATTTTATTTTTTTTAAATATAAATTGTTAAACTTTTAAAAATCAGTTCATATTTCCATATTAAAATTATTTAAAAATAATAATAACATTGTAATAAATAAAGAGAACATGATTGAGAATAATTGATTACAATAATCAAAATATTGATGCAATAACAATGCATTGTATTTCCTTTCGATATTAATAAAAATAACTGAAATATAATAAATTTGTGTAGATATTATGTCTTTACTGTATTTATCAAATAAAATACAATGCATTGTTATTACATCAATATTTTGATTATTGTAATCAATTATTCTCAATCAATTTCTCTTTATTTGTTACAGTGTTATTATTATTTTTAAATTATTGTAATATGGAAATATAAACTGGTTTTTAAAAGTTCAACAATTTTTATGTAAAAAAAATAAAATAATTACCTCAATGGGGAATCGAACCCCAACCAAAAATTTTAGACGCTACTGTTATGACCACTGCGCCTCGGAGACATTTGTAAATATTTTCATATTGCATAATAAAAAACTGAAACAATTATTTATTTGACAATTTTTGTAATTTATTGCAATATTATTAACGTAATTAATATTAAATGATGTACAAGATGTAATGTACTATTATCATGTTCAATAGCATGGCTAGATTTTTAGCCGGACACTTTGAATTTACAAAAAAACTGGTTCCCATGTTAAACGTCTATGTTTACTCATAAAATAAACGGTTCAATACATTGCTGTCAAATATCGTAACTATGGCAATGATACCCTATGTTTACTGATAAAATAAACTCCCGGTATATATATATATATATATATATATATATATATATATATATATAAAATAAGGTTTTTAATATATACAGGGTGTCTCAGGACGAGCTTACGCTATCTATATTTTAAATACTATTTAATATAATTTAACGAAATTTGGTATCTACGGGTTATCCAACATGCCCGTTTTAACTAAAATATTTTCAAAGCAGTAGCACTTCCGGTTTGACCGGAAATTGACCTCAACTTTCTTATTTTAAATGGAATATGCTATATTTTATTTTACCATTGAATGCAGCGAAAAATTTTACATATGAAGCAATAAAAACATTTTACTCATGATCAACTACTTCCGGTGTTATTCAACTTTTTTTGATTTTTTGTCTGAAATCCGGCACATTTTCAAAACTCTGTATATCGGGAACGAGATCGAATTTTTATAATCTGAATATATATATATATATATATATATATATATATATATATATATATATATATATATATGTATATATACCGTGAGTATTTTTAACGTGAAACATTGCGTTTGTCATATCCATGGTTACGACTTGATATTTGATTGACAGCAATGTATTTTTCCCGTTCCATTTAAAATGAAACATAGGGAACGAATCTGACAGAAGTAATTTTAATATTGTAAGAAATTTAGCGGTGTCAGAAAACCACTCGAGAGAACTAAACATATTTCGGGCATATGGTGTACACGTGTACACAGTATTTTTTCTACATCTAAATTTAATTTTTAGAAAACAGGTATAATTATTTAAACAAAATTAACCTCTAATGACATCTTGTCAATCTATATATATATAAAAATAAGGCTTTTCTTTCGGGCCTTAGTTATGGACTTCTACCGAACCGATTTTGATTATTCTTTTTTTAAATGAAAGCTATTAACATGTAGATGTGCACAAAAATCAAAATAATAAAATGTTAAGATTTTCAATTCCGTCTATTTTTATAAGGTTTTAAAGATGTTTTATTAAGTACCGCTGTCAAGCGATAGATGGCAGCACTGAACAACATGCAGATGAAGAATTTGTGAAAATTGCTACAAGAATAATATTTTGTGTTATTTAGGGCTGGTTTATCAATACAAGGTTAAATAATTTAACAGGTAAATAACGTGCAAAGCTTTTATCATACAAAAGTCGAAAGTTAACCTTAAATGACAGATAAATATGTCTACGTCAACCTTCGACCATATAACTATAAACACGTAACAGGCTATGTTAGGTTATACAATGTTTTGAAGCACAAGTGTGCGTTGCGGGGAAGAGGGGCGGTGCCCATATGTGGTGTTTTGTTGGTTGTAGGGGATACAAGTGCATTGCGGATTACATACGGGTAAGCCTTATTACATTAGCCTTTAAAAAATGTTTGAGACATTAAATATAATATTCCAATACAAATTATTTAAATATAAAATTTATATTGTTACTATTTTTAATATCTAAAATTTAAAAAGTTAAACATTATTTTAAATTAATTGCTAAGATGAAAATATTAATTTTAATAAATACCTAAAATTAATAATAATAATATAAATAATAGTAGTTAATAATAATATAAATAATAGAAGTTAGTGTTATATACAATATTTTATATTCAAACGAAAAAAATATCGTTATTTAACAAAAGAGTCTACTAACAGCATGTAAAACTAGTAATATTGAAACATTTTCCTATCATCGAAAATAAAACAATAATTATTTTAAATTTATCTTCATAAAAATTATTTTAAAAAAACTGATAATATTCGATAATACCTGTTAATCAATTTTTATGACGAAGCTAAAAAACATGAAATATTAAGAAAATCACTTTTAGTGTAACATGTAGTACATTTATGTATGTATTATGTTCACACATATTTTTTTATGTTAAATATTAGTAGTTATAAAAAAAAATACTAAAATCTACATAAAGTCTATCCTTTTCTATACGATAAGATAATAAAAATAGCAAGAATATAAATTTTATATTTAAATAAGTCGTATTGGAATATTATATTTAATGTCTCAAAAAAAATTCCAAGGCTAGTATAATAAATACTTACCCGTATATAATCCACAACGCATTTTATCTCCTACAAACCTGCAACCAACAAAACACCATATATGGGCACCTTCCCCCTTTTCCGCACCGCATCTTCCCCCTTTTCCGCACCGCACACTTACGTTTCAAAACAAATGCCCCTATTACGTGTCTATAGTTATATGGTCGAAGACGTCAACTTATAGTGAAACCATTTCCTTATGGAAATTTGCCCTCAAAAATTAATAAATATAATAGTTAATTCAAATATGGTAAGTAGTTTAATAATATTGAGCAAAATAAATAAAGATATATATTTTGTATTATAATATAATTTTTTTAACCTAAAGTTTAAAAATTTACTGAATTATATATCCCATATACAAAATACAGCATTATTACCTATTTTAAAATGGACAAGAGACAAGTGTACATTTACAAGTTTTTAAATAACGAAATCATTAAATTCAAAAGAGTATAATACAATCAACCAGTTGGATTAACAAAATATGAATTCATATAAACAAAAACTGATTTTATGTAAAAGGAAACTGAATTCACAACAATAAAAATTAATTTCAACTAAACGAAAACAGATTTCAAACCCTCGGGTTACTTATTCTCTCTTCTAGCGTAGCTAACATTGTTGTAATCAACTTTTATCATGGTTGTAATCAAGTTTCATCATTGTCTTAATCAAGCTCTCTTATTGTTGTAATAAATTTAGTCTTTAGTTAAGTTTCTTAAAAATACTATTCGCTATTTATTTTAAAGTTCAGAAAAATATTTTAATATATTTAGAGGCAATACATTTGTCTTATTTTTTTTTGCCTCTCCAAAGGTGGCTATTACTCCTTCTTGCTGCCCTTCCTTGGCGGCGCCTATTTAAGGTTTCTATGTAAAATCTGTTTTCATTTAGTTGAAACTGGTTTATAAAATTGTGAATTCTGTTTTCATTATTGCAAAATCGGTATTCAGGAGTGATAAATTAGTTTTCGTTATTGTGAATTCAGGTTTCCTTTGTGTGAAATCAAGTTTCGTTAATGTGAAATTATACTTTAGAAGGTATAGATATGTAATGATTTTGCATATTGTTTTAAACCGAATAAAGATGGTAATTTGAAAAATAAAAAGACGTTCATTCCTCATAGATTACAATAATTCATAAAATTTTGGTGTACAATAAATTATTACTACAATAATTGAACTTGAAATCATAAATGAAACACATTGATTACGACAATAACAATATTTGTTGGTGACAATAAAGTTTATACATTATAATATGGAATTAAATTAAGTAAGAATGATTGCAACATTGATTCATAATTATAATTTATAATAATAAAATATAACATTGAAAGACGTAGAATATGCGGATAATCTCTATTAGATGTTTTCTCTTCATTTAAATTTATAACAGTAAAAAAAAAAAAAATTCAGACGAAATGTCGAATTTACCACTAGCATTAAATCTTCAAATCATAAACTGGTCAATTAAATTAATACCTACTATAGTTCCTATAAAAATTTTATTATTATTTTTCTATACAAATTGGATATTTTTAATTGGTATGTTTATCTGTTGAAAATTTAAAATTGCTGCAGTTTGTTGTAAAATTTATACAATAATATCCAAAGTTCCTCATCAAATAATTACGTAGCATTAAAATCCATCCTGGTCGTGTGTTACAAGACTCGTATTTTTTTATCTGTCAAAACAGTTTCAGTCAATCAAACATTTAATTTACCTAACTAACAGTTACCATTACTTCACTTTTAACTTTGCATTAACAAACCGACTCTAAATAATTATTATTACTAGTGCGGTGTCAAATAATCTCCCTATTCCTATGTGCCCAACAAGGCAGCGGTATTTAAAAAAGTATAGAAAAAGACCAAACATTAAATAAAATTTATAATTTAATAACATTACCCCATATTGTTTGTTGCAAATATTTGATTGACAGCAATGTAATTTGTCTGTCTCATTTAAAATGACACATGGGGAGTTAATTTGACAAAAGTATTAAATATTGTAAGAAATTTAGCCGAGTCAGAAAACCACTCGAGCACAAGGTGCACACTATATTTTTTCTACAACTAATTTTAATTTAGAAAGCAGGTATAATTATTTAAACAAAATTAACCTATTTAAACAAAATTAACCTCTATTGACGTCATCAAATGTCAAATTCGTTCCCTATGTTTCATTTTAAATGGAACGGGCGAATACATTGCTGTCAATCAAATGTCAAGTCGTAACCATGGATATGACAAACCCAATGTTTCACGTTAAAAAATACTCACGGTAGAAGACTAGCTGTGCCCGTTGGAAATATTTGCAACAAAAATATGGGATAACGTTATTAAATTATAAATTTTCTATACTTATATTCAATGGCTGGTAGGCTGGTACTCTTCTACACCTTTTTAACCACCTGTGCTTTGTTGGGCACATAGGAATAGGAAGATTATTTGACACAACACTGGTAATAATAAGTAAATTATTTAGGGTCGGTCTGTTAATGCAAGGTTACCTACCAGTTTATAAACTTATAGTTAACTGTAAATTGGGAACTGAAACTATTTTGACATAAAAATACAGGTACAGGTTTTGTAATATAGGCACAGGATGGATTTTATTGCTCAATAATTATTTGATGAGGAACTTTGGATATTATTGTACAAATTTTACAATAAACTCCAGCAATATTAAATTTTCTAACAGCTAAACATACCTATTAAAAATATGCAATTGATATAGAAAATAATAATTCCATAGGAACCACAGTAGGTATTCATTTAATGAACCCGTTTATGTTTTGAAGATTTGATGCTAGTGGTAAATTCGACATTTCATGTGAAATTTTAATATTTTTTTTTTCACTGTTATAAATTTAAAAGAAGAGAAAGGTAAAACATCTAATAGAGATTATCCGCATATTCAACGTCTTTCAATGTTATATTTTATTATTATAAATTATAATTATGAATCAATGTTGCAAATGCAATCATTCTTACTTCATTTCATTCCATTTTATAATGTATATAATTTATTCTCACCAACAAATATTATTATTGTCGTAATTAATGTGTTTCATATATGATTTCAAGTTCAATTATTGTAGTAATAATGAATATTTTTTTACACTTTTGAAATTCTATTTCAGGTTAACAAAATATGATTTCACATTAACGAAACTTGATTTCACACAGAGGAAACCCTTAATTCGCAGTAACGAAAACTAATTTATCACTTTTGAATAACAATTTTGCAAACAGAATTCACACTTGTAAAAACCAGTTTCAACTAGTATAGTATGTAACACGTGTGTGAAGCCTATTTCAGCTTCACACACTTGCCACATAATATAGGTACTATTTTCTATGTTATAGTCCTATGACCCGTTTTAAAATTTACAGCCTGTATAACATAAAATGGAAATGGCGAGAGGTATTGTGATGGCCACAACAGAATTTTTTTTTTATATAAATGAATAA
Source organism: Ophonus ardosiacus (assembly GCA_943142095.1). Classification (NCBI taxonomy): domain Eukaryota; kingdom Metazoa; phylum Arthropoda; class Insecta; order Coleoptera; family Carabidae; genus Ophonus; species Ophonus ardosiacus. The sequence goes on from OW964824.1 coordinate 44,122,001, forward strand.
TAATTTCACAAATCTTCACAAATTTACTAAACTTTAAACATCAAGCTTTAGAGTACCATCGTTTCAATTACTACTCGTAATTATAAATAAATTTCAGTATTTTATTATTATTTTTTACAGTAGACTTTATCACATTTAAATATTATATGTAAACCCGAAAATTGTATAACATGTGTTTTGCTGGAAATAAGATAAATTTGAAATAGGTATTTTTCATTACATGAAACGTTTTTCGTCTTTGATATTTTATTTTCTGATACGTTCTGTATTGCACAAATTCTGCATCATCTTTGGACTAGGTTTTTTTTTTTTGTAAAGTAATTCAATTAGTGACTAGTAAACATAACACCTTAAAGTTGTAAATTTAAAAGTTGGAATAACTGTGTCATCTGTTGTTAATATATACAATAAATACAATTACTATACATCACATCCTTGTTGCATGTCCAGAGTATGACCAAATCAGGCAACTTTATAAAATTGACCAGAACCTTTCTCTTATTTTGACAGATCATAACAAGTTAAGGAATATTTTGAAATTTTTAAAAGCAGTGAATTTATATGACGATATTTAAAATTCTAAGTTTTTCTTCAAAAGGGTAAATTAATTACATTTATATTGTTAATTTCAAATTTTTGTAACTTTATATTGTGTATTGTCAAACCTTTATTTATATTATTGTGTTATTTATTGTTATAAGTTATAGTTTTATATTCTTGTATTGTTATTTGTATAGTGTTATTGTTAATTTGTTATAGGGTAATAACCTTTGAAGTTGAAGCCCAATAAATAAATAATAATAATAATAATAAATACAATTTTACGGTTAACTTCTTTCCTGGCCATAAAGTAAATTTAATGTGCGAGTAATAAATGTAATAGCCGAAAATACGGTATATCCCTTATGTCGTACTCGTACATTATCCCAGATTACTTAGAGTTGAAGTTGAATGCTTTGGAGCGGATCTGCTGACTTGCAAACAATCTAGTATTTTTTAATATTTTTTAAATAATATAATAGACCAAATAGGGCACTTAAATAGCAAACAAATCATAATTTTTTGTAGAAAATTCAGAATTGGGCATGCCTGGTTTGGAGCGGTTCCGCAGACTTACAGCCAAGACAACAAAATTATGATTTTTTAAATAAAGATAATAGTCCAAAGTTCGACATTGTGACACTTCATTCACTCAGAGTGAGACCTTTATTCATCATATACTTTATTTGGTGTTTTGCTGATATGTGCTTGCTAGTTTACTGTTTACCCGACATGAAATTTGGGAACGTTGCGGAAGTCAGCCCTACGCTTCATTATCTTGTATACAATTACAGTGATGGAAGTAACTTCGTATTTTAAGTATGTGCAATTGTATATTAATTTTTAATATATTTTCTTACCCCTCTTTTGAAAACCTTAATTTAGAAGTTCCCCTCAGCCTATATACTTATATAATTTTTAATAATATATATCCATTAATTAATATGGAAGTCAGGACGCCCTATCAATGTCACGGAAGTGACTCCTTAACAGGTATCAATATATACAGTATGTCCCCGGATTGAGTTTACAAGAGGAAAAAACAATTTATTTAATTTTACGAAAAAATGTCAAGGTAAAAAAAAATTTGCTTGACTTAAAACGCATGTTTCGGTTATTAAAACTTTTAATTAATGCAAGGTTCTTTCATTATAACGTTTTTTTCGTATTTTGTCCTAATAATATAATTATTACATTGAATCTAACATTATATTAGTTAGCTTTCAAATATTGACAAATGATTATTAATTCTAATTTCAGATAAAAAAGTGTTAATTGAATAAACTAAAAGTATTTTGATTTTCGCTGTTTTTTTTTTTTTTTGAAATTAGAATTAATAATCATTTGTCAATATTTCAAAGCTAACTAAAATCATGTTAGATTCAATGTAATAAATTAGGAGAACAAGATACGAAAAAACGTTATAATAAAAAAACCTTACATTAATTAAAAGTTTTAATAACTGAAACATGCGTTTAAATTGAAGCAAAAATTTTTCTTCCCTTGGCATTTTTTCGTAAAATCAAAAATAAGATTTTTTTTCCTTTTGTAAACTCAATCCGGGGATATACTGTATATATTTCATTGTATGAGGAAGTTCCTAAATGTCAGAGATTCTTCCAATTCATTAACTAGATTGGCGATATTTCTGATGGAAATATGCATTTTACCTACAATTTTAAATATTTAATTAATAAAACAATAAGAGAGATTAAATGTACTTCTCATAAAAAGCTTTCAGAATGTCACTAAAACTGTTGATTTTTGACACTGACATCTGTCATTTACAAACTATGTCATAAACATTTGAATTTGTCAACTGGTTTCCTTAGTGCCTTAGCTTCTGCTATATTACATTGAAGTATACTATATATTACAGTATCTTTATCTCTAAATCTGTACAAAACTTATCCGTATTAATAAAATAATTATACACAGATTACATGTTTTTCTAATTTACTGAAATTCTATCAACTTTCAACATAGGACATGTTACATAAAGTACCCTTATTTTTTGCCGTAGAATACATTTATGTAATAAAAAACGGGGGGTTCCATTTAAAAAAATTGTCTTTTTTGAAGTTTGTAAACTGTAATTTTGGTGTAACGTACCCGTCACATTTTTATAAATAATCGAGGATTCTTCTATGGATAATGTAGCTTAAAGTCTCCTTTATAAAAGGCTTTTTTCAGATTATAAAAATATCGTTCCCGATATACAGAGTTTTGAAAATGTGCCGGATTTCAGACAAAAAATCAAAAAAAGTTGAATAACGCCGGAAGTAGTTGATCATGAGTAAAATGTTTTTATTGCTTCATATGTAAAATTTTCCGCTGCATTCAACGGTAAAATAAAATATAGCGTATTCCATTTAAAATAAGAAAGTTGAGGTCAATTTCCGGTCAAACCGGAAGTGCTACTGCTTTGAAAATATTTTAGTTAAAACGGGCATATTGGATAACCCCTAGATACCAAATTTCGTTAAATTATATTAAATTGTATTTAAAATATAGATAGCGTAAGCTCGTCCTGAGACACCCTGTATATATACAGGGTTAGTTAAAAGTAAGGAGACGGCGATTTATTGTCGTTAATATTCATTTTAGGAAATTATGTTCAATACAAAAGCTTTTTAAGAAATTTTGATCTACTTTTGAGAATACTTGAATTTTTTTTCTTCAATTGTTTTGTGTTACACTTGTCCGCGTAATTTTTTTAAATGGGAACCTGTTAATTTTATTCTATCATTCGATAGAGCGTTTTTTTCTCTTTACAACAGTATTTTTGTTTTTGTTTTTTTCAATTTATTTTAATAACATTTTTACAAGGAATAACACCGGTTCAAGTATTTACGAATAGTAGGTACATCTAAGATAGACAAAAGCGAAGCGATAAACAAACTCGAGCGATGTAATTTACTTAGCTATTAATTTGTTTTTAATGATAAGATTGTGACCGACAACTTTATTGGAAATAATTTTGTCTGTCTTAGATGTACCTACTTTTCGTAAATACTTGAACCGGTGTTTTACCTCAATAATAATAATTTTTCTTATAATAAGAGCACGCTTTATTCGATGTGGATGAAATTTGCTATGACAGTTCATATAGTTATGTCATCTCTTAAGATGATGCTTGTTATTAGTGAACCAATAGTGTATGAAATGTAGGTGTCCCAACATTGATTACACCGTAACTTTTTAATGGCCACGCCGATAACGTCAAATTATTATTTTTTTTTTCAAAAAGATACGTTCAATAGAAAACTTTTCTTTCACTGTGTAATTTGTGATATCTGTTACGGTTTACACAGAAAATAATAAAACCTGAGTGACTGCACCTTGAAATTTTTAAAATAAATTGAATCTAGCAGTCTATCCAAATGTCAAACAACTAATTTTTAGTGTTATAAATAATAAATTATAATCAGCAACCATATTGTCCATAAAGAATACATATGATACGTACAATCATTTGATATTATGCTGCAATGTATGAAGTGACACTTTAAAAACAAAAGAGCAACCATTTTATATAGTTACTTATATCAGAACATTTGTTATGTAAAGTTTATTCCATGTATTACGGGACGTGTAAAATTGTTGCAATTTGTTAGAAACATATCTTTGACATTTTGTATTTTACAAAACATAATAAATGGAAACACTTACTGTATTTTTGAATACGGAAGAAACGAAAACAAAAAAAGACAAACATAATGTACATATGTAGGTTTCATGTAATATATTTTGTAAAAGAAGTTAACGGCAGCATATTTAATGCCTGTTTAACATAAACATTTTCATTGTAATCTTAAAAATACGAAAGATAAAATAAGGAAAACAGGGAGAAAATAAAAATATATGTGAAAAGTAATATATGAGTACGTAAGTAATATGTTAGACGCGTAATACGCAAATAAAGAACCACTTCCTAAAATTTATGTACAGATAAGACATAACACTCACAAGATTAACTGAGGAGGAACCTAAAATATATCATAATACATACAAATTTTCTGACGGGTGAAATTTTCTTGGTAATTTTCGAGCATCATTTACATTTTACAATGCCTCCGTTGTATAGAGTAACAATTATAACATATTCTTGGAGGATTATAATTATAATGGAATTATCTTTGAGCATATACTGACTAGATGCCGCCCTGGCCCAATGGCGTTTCTAGTGATCGGAGGATATGCGGTAGGGGAGATTTGCAAGAACGGAAGTCGTGGTGCCTGCAATAGGCTTCGTATATCTTAATATTTATATACATAGCTCGTCAAGGAATCATTTGAACAAATGACTTTTAAATCCTCCGTATTAATACTAATCGTTGCTACGGTGAGAATTTTCGCGTTTCACTCAAATATAGTTTATTTTCAGTGTACATTATATGTCTGAAAGTTGGAAATTGCTTGAAACTATTTAAATAGAAAAAGTTTTGTTGGGGTTCCGAAGAACCGTAAAGTAAAATTCTTATTCAAGATGTTATGCTTGCTTTAACCTGATAATGCTAGAATGTAAATGTACCTGAGTTGTAGGATTGTATGGAATATTATTTTTTAATAATTTAAGTACCTATATAAATTTACAAATTATAATAATATTGTAGTAGATTTCCTTGACCACCCATGAGGTACTACTATCAGCCTGTTTACTCTTTTTACTACGGCGGTTTTCCCCACTAGGCCTATTTCCGTACGTCAAACAAAATTAGATTTTAATCAGAATCATCGCCGTCAATTTCAGAATTTGAAGAATTTAAATCTATAATACATGGCTGAACAGATGCAAAATGTGTAAAGCATAAATTTTCTAATTTAATAACATGTTCCTGCCATTTATTTCATTGTTCTGGTCTTATTTTTTCTACTTCTTCTCTGACTAAACTAATTATCGAAGAATTAAGCTGTGGGGAAACATTATTCCCCGAAATATTTGTTTTAAGTTGTCTCCATAGTAATTATATTAGAATCAAGATTTTACCTACAAATAATTAAATATAGGAATACCGAACTTTAAAAGTTTTACAAATTGCAGAATATTTTAATCTCTTTAAGATTAACAGGCCCTGGATTAGATTAACAAATTAATACATATCTTCTTCGGTGATACATTTACTTGGAAAAGAAGTAGAAACAATAATCCCAGACGTTTGGAATAATTGCAGGCAATACGTTACTAACGTAGAAAATTTATGTTTCATACACTTTGCTTCTGTTCAGCCATGTACATATTATAGATTTAAATTTTCCAGATTCTGAATCTCATAGCGAAGATTCTGATAAAAAAATTCATTCAATCAAGGATATCTAGTACAATATTATTATAATTTGTAAATTTATATAGGTACTTAAATTTATTATAAATAACATTCAGTACAATCCTGTAACTCGTGTGCATTTACATTTTGGTATTACCAGCTACGCAGTTCAGTAATCGTTCATTGTTAAAGCAAGCATAACATCTTGGATAATAATTTTACTGAGCAACTATACGGTTCTTCGGAACCCCAATAAAACTTTTGCCTACTGAAATAGTTTCAAGCAATTTTTTATTTTCATAGACATTTGCTGCTTTTGAAATATGTAAATCACCTTTATTTTCAATAAATTTCAATCTCTTTTCTTTTACGTCTTTTAGCTGGAAACCTAAAAGTTACGCTTTGTTTATTATTATATGTAAAAGAAATCCCAATTACTTACACATGAAACTAAATTTCCGTACATTCTTTGCATTTTTTATTGCAATTTGACACAACACACTATAAAACCATATGGTAATATGAAAAAAATTTGTAGTGGCCAGTACAATATCTCTCGCCATTTCCATTAGGCTATTTAAGTATTGTATTTAACATTTGTGGTACACACAAAAAAAATTAATTACATCTATTCTTTAGATATTTTTATATTTTTAATTCATTCCATGAACAAGTTACCTCCTACTCTTCTAAATTTTCAAGATTCCTCCAATTCAGACAAATTGGCGGTATTTCTGAAGGGTATATTTATACTTCATTTCACGTAAGAAGATAGCGTTGGTGTAGTTAGGCAGTGGCGGCTCGTGCTATAGGGCACAAGGGCACAGCCCTACCAAATAAAAAGACAAGAAAAAAATAAATAAGCGAGTACATATACATTTTAAAAGTACATTAATTATTATTTATTTACTTTCATCATTATGCAATTCTTACTACACCGCCGATAGCTAGATAGCCTATATACTGACGTGTGCACGTACCGATATGCTGCTAGAAGCTAGGGCACAAATGTTTCTGCCCCGGTCTCCCACTACTTTTACTCGAATTTTGACCAATAGCAGCTAAGCGCGCGAAACTGCATATGACTGCATTAAGCCTGTTACGGGCAGAGCCCAATTTAAACGAAGATTTCCGAGTATGTCCGACATTTTCCGAGGTAATCTGTTATTGTTGAATTGTAATCGTCTAGTACCCACTTAATTACGAAGATGGTTTCTGTGTCTTAAAGATTAAATAATTTAATATACTCTATTTACCTTTTTAAATTTTTGTGCCCTACCATACAAAGATATCACCAGCCGCCACTGTAGTTAGGGAAATGAATTCTGCTCTTTGATTGGTCAGAATGCACGCCTAGTTTACTAAAGCGAAACAAATATCAACAGTCAGCTGTCAGAAAACTGACAAAATTAAGTGATATTTAACTGTTTTTGATTTTTTTTTGTAATTTTTAATATTCAGGTATGAGATATTTTTACAGATAAAAATATTTAGTATTGACAAAGTTTGGTTTCACTAATTTAAATTATTTATTTAATGCATATGAAAACGGTCGGCTCTCAAGCGCCATCTGCTATTTTCTTACGTGAAATGAAGTATAATATATTTTTTCTTCAAACGTCATAAAAATGGCATCTTTTGTGATTTGATTCACAAGGTAGAAGTTTCATTTCTACGCCGCCGAAGTAGAAATCAAATAAATAAATATCCATAGCAACTATATAAAATGAGCGAATAAGAAGTAACTTGTAAAATAGAAACCTGTCATATCGCTCCAAGTTGCACTATACCTATACACTAGATAACTTAAAAATAAAGTTACTAAAAACATCCAACAGCTGTCAAATTTAAATTGATCACCTACAAATTGAAATATAAACAATGTATATTTAAAGCAATAACATATTATAAAATAGCAGACTTACATATTGGTAATGACGGTAAGAATAATTAGAATTAAAGTGATAAGAAAAGTTCATATTGTTTTTCAGCGATTCCTCAACATATCACATCCTTGAGCAACATTGTTGAACTTCCATTCAATTGAACAACTTCAAGGGTCGTACATGGCGATATTTCAAATTCTGATATAATTGCACATAAGGAGAATATATAATTGCATAGTTTTTATTTAAATGTCAAAACGTGAAAATTTTCACTTGAACGTTTGTAACAAAAGTGAACAAATACGAAAGTATCATAGCAACAGAGCAATTGAAATCAGCAAACGTCCTTCACGTTTTATAATTATTGTAACGTCAAATTGTAATTATTTTATTTAAATACGTATGTTTGAAGAAAATATATAATGTGTCATTCGGAGTAAAAGTGTCATTGTGTGCCTCGCATGTAATTGTCCGACTCGCGTACCGCTCGTCGTTCAAACTTACATGCTCGCCACACAAAGAATAACACAATATACTATTATGTATATATAATTTTAAATATTAAGGGTATGAAAATAAAGTTGACTGAAATCCAGGATTATCGTTATCTTTCAAAATGATAATTGTACATCCCAACAAAGGGCTTCAGTAATGTCTCTGGATTTATGACACTGACATTTATCTGTCAACTACAAACATTTTTATTTTTCAATTGGTTTCGATATATTGTTTGGCATTTTTTTAGGTTTAAGCACGATTTAAAATATACTGGTTATGCCCCTCTCAAAAAACGCGTGTCCAAAGTGATACGTGTTTCCTTGCCTAGAGGCGCAACGTGAGAACGCCCCATCCGTCACGTTATTTTCAAAAGAATATTTATAAAATCTCACCCAAAATGTTTATGAGGTATTTATTTTAATTTTATAATACTGTGTTATTTTAAATCTTGATCAAAACGAATACAAATTTTGTAATTTGAAGGTATCATTTTGACACAAGATAATACTTATTTCTTTCTTTAATTATATTTGTAAAAAGGCTAAAATAGGGTCGTTCTTACATATTGCATCTGGCGGATTTTCAAAGAAACACGTAATACTCCGAACCTGAAAAACAATGAAATCAATGGCAAGTGGAAAAACCAGTATATTCAAAATCGTAGATTTATTACAACAGATTATTTTATTTATTTATATGTCTCTATCTCTAAATATATAGAAGATATGATAAAAATTTTAAATGAATCGGATAGAGAATTTGATATTCTTTTTACCTTTCGCTAAGAGAGGTATTGGAATCATGCTAAAAATCGCATATCCAGATTTTAGTGAATAAGAAAGTTTTGAGGTCCCTAGAATCCGATTATAACATTTTTACGATGATGTCCATGTGTGTGTGTATATGTGTTTGTGTGTATGGATGTTGGAACCACGGTTTTTCAAATACTATAAGACAAGACATGTTTAACTGCGGTTTCCTCAATCTAACATTACTGGGAAGAGCTGAGAGAATTTGCTAACAATTGGACAACCGGAAGTATTAGTTAACAAAAAAATTCTAAATATCATTTTTTGAAAATTTGTTATTACAAATATCAAAGAATATAAAAATCTCTATCCGACACATTTAAACTTTTAATTATATTTTCTATCGAGCTAGAGATAGTGAAATATAAATATGTAAAATAATATGCTGTAATGAATCTCGCACTCCATGGAAAACAAGTGGAAAAATTAAAATGTTTGTAAATGACAAATAAATGTCAGTGTCAAAACATCAGAGACATTACTGAAGACCTTTTCTGGGAAGTACATTTAATATTTCTTATTTTATTAGTAATTAAATATTTATAATTTTAGATACCTACATATATTACATATATAGGTACATATACCCTTCAGAAATACCACCAATTTCATCAACGAATTGGAAGAATCTCGAACATTGGAACAATAAGAGGAATGATTTAAAAATTTAAAAATATATAAAGAAGATATGTGTTTCTGTGTGTACCAGAAATGTTAAATGATATTCTTTTTCTTATGCCCGGTTTCACCATCAAATAAAACTTCGAATAGCTTATTCTTCAAATAAGTGAAAAATATCGCATTAAAATATGACAGCTTGAATAAATACCGCCATTTGCTGTTGGTGTTGGTGGATTAGTCAGTTAATTTTTATGTAGGGCCATTTAACTCTAGGATTTCCTTAGTTTTTGTGTGTAATTTTGCTATAACGAATTATTATCTAAACTCCCTTGTATATGCATTGAGTACTACATACATTAGACTTTGTTTTGAACTACACCTTTCTGTTACTCTGAGTAAGTTTAATAGTATGCTATTAGATATTAAACAGCTCTGATGCTTGTTTATTATGTCATTTGTTAGGTATATTTTTTTTAGGCACTACATCTTTCTCTTATTAATCCATAATTGACATCGTTATTTACTATTGTTTTACTCTAAACTTTATTACCTCTGTTGAATAAATAAATAAATAAAGTAAATAAATAAATTAAATTAATAAATTAAATTAATAAATTAATTAATAAATTAATAAATAAATTAAATTAATAAATTAATTAAATTAATGAATTAATTAAATTAATAAATTAATTAAATTAATAAATTAATTAAATTAATAAATTAAATAAATTAATAAATTAAATAAATTAAATAAATTAAATAAATTAAATAAATAAATAAACAAATTAAATAAATATATAAATGAATTAATAGTAAGTTTGTAAGTAAATAAGTAAGTAAATAAACAAAACAAATATTAACTATTAAATACATAGGTTAATAAAATATTGGAGCATAAATTTTTTTATATTATAGCTCTAGTGTGGTAAAACAGTTCATTTGAATATATTTTTTTGCTGTGTATTTAACATTATGAAACTAAAGACAGTTATTTTTTCTACAATTGTGTGGGACGAAGAAGTGTAAGAAATAGCCAATTCCCGCACTAGCGGGAAATAATCAAAGTATAAGATTTTTGTTTCGTTGTCATGAGACATGAAAACAATCATGATCCTTCAAAAATCCGTGATTGGCCGCCCATGTAATAGACGATATGTCAAAAATTTAAAATATACCTATTTCGTAATTTTTCTTATTTTTAAACGATTGCATAAAAATATTGTTTTCCTACTCCCCACTGTATATGATGCTATATTCGCACGCTGAACAGTGTGGATATGATAGTCATATCCACTCTAGGGTGGATATGAAAAATTCGCACGTTGAACAGTGTGGATATGAGCCATATCCACTCTAGGGTGGATATGGAAAACAACTGAATTAATTTTAATGCTACTAAATCAGTAGATTTTATACTGCACTGAATTTTAAATAAAAAAAATTAATTAATTAAACCTATTCGCTGGTAGGTACATACAATTCTGTATACAAGGTTTTCTCATTTACATATTTTAAATATCTTGGTCGTAGAAAAAGTATACTGTACAATTCGAGTGGAATGCCTATATCCCATTCGGATGATTGAGGCACTCCGCCTGCGGCGTCGTGCTCCAAACTTCATCCTCATTGGATATGAGCATCATATCCACTCTTGTTGTACAATATACTAAAGCGGGCCATAGGCGTTTAACATGGGAAAACAGTTTTTCCTTGCGCACAGGTGGGCTATTGATTTTAGGCAATAATAATTCAAATAAATATTGTAGAGAATTAAATTCTCCATCTATTTCAATAATTATATTTTATTTTGCACGTTTAGTAACCGAGCAAATTGATTTTTTTTTTTTTTTTATTTATTTAGAACGCTTTAACAACTCAAGTCATAGCGTTGGTACAATGAGTGGGTACATCTTAAAGGGTATTCATTATAATAGGTACACGTTGTTATATATGTTTGTATAGGTTGATGTCTTTAATAAAGTCTATGGTTCTTCTCAGTTGCTCGTGGTCTTCTCTCAGGGCTTCTTTGATGTCGTTTGGAATGTTGTTTGTCGTTCGCTGTTGTGTGTATTTGGTACAGTCTATGATGATATGTTTTACTGTTAGGGTTGTGTTGCAGACGTCGCAAACTGGAGGTGGTGTTTTTTCGAATCTGTATTTATGTGTGATTTTTGTATGTCCGATTCTTAGTCTCGTGTAAATAATTTGGTGTTTTCTTGGTTCTTTCGTTTTCCAACTTTGTATATTTTCTTTTACTTCTCTTAATTTGTTGTTTCTGTTTTCCGTCCATTTCTGTTGTCTGATTTCTTCCAGTTTTTGTTTTATTATTTCTTTTATGTCATTTTTTTTGGAACGACTAGGGTAAATCTCATCCAATTTTATTGCTTCTTTAGCTTGTTGGTCTGCCTTTTCGTTACCTTCTAGGTCGATGTGGGAGGGGATCCATATGAACTTAATAGGTGTATTCTGGGTTTGGAGTTTATGTAGATATTCTTTAATATGGACAGTTATAGGACATTTGGGGTAGGGATCTTTTATGGATTTGGCGGAGTCTGTTAGGAGAGTATATGTTTTGTCGTTGTACGGAATATTACACATTTCTTTAAGTGCTGCGAGTATGGCGTATTTTTCAGCTGATTCTGTACTGATTGTGCTTGGTAGTCGGAGTTTTATGGTTTTCCCTCTAATAGATACTGCTATCCCTACTCCATCTTTTGATTTGGATGCGTCTGTATAGATGTGGTTTTCTGGGTCGTCGCCAAGTATTTCTTTTAGTTTGGTTTTGTATGTTTCTTTTGTTGTTGTTTTCTTGGGATAGTCAAGGAGACATATGTTGTGATTTGGTTGGGAGATTATCCATGGTGGGATTGAGGAGATATCATTAGGGGTGACTTCAATTGAGTATTGTGTCATTTGTTCAAATATTGGTAGAATTTGGGTTAGGAGGGGGATATGTTGTTTCAGTTCTACGGTTGTGGTGTTTTCTAGGATTTGACTATGGTTTGGGTGCTTTGGTTGACTGGAAATTTGTGTTACATAGTTTGCTAATAAATGTTTTCTTCTGTCTTCTAAGCTCGGTTCTCCAGCTTCAGTTAGTATGCTTAGTACTGGGCTTGTACGAAAAGCTCCAATAATAAGTCTGATAGCACTATTATGGATTGGTTCTAAAAGCTTTAAAACGTTTTTGCTAGCATTACCGTATATGAAACAACCATAGTCTAGCTTAGATCTTATTATTGCTCTGTATATCCATAATAGTGTTTTTTTGTCTGCTCCCCAGCTATGGTGTGTGAGTGTTTTAATTAAGTTTAGTTTTCTATGGCATTCTGCTTTTAGTTCTATTATATGTGGTTTCCAAGTCAGTCTATGGTCGAAAGTAATTCCTAAGAATTTTATTTGATTTTCTTTTCTTATGTCATTGTTGTGAATTTTTAGGTTTGTATAATTGTCTCTATGTCTTTTTTTACATATATGGATTGATTTAGTCTTTGTCGGCGATATTTTGAATCCGGTTTGGGTAAATTGAATTTAACATTTTGTAAAAGTTACTTCTTTTTTAGTGTTAGCCACATCATTTAAATGAAATCATATACGTATACGTATATAAGATTACTATTTAAGACTTTTAATGACATTTTACATATCAAGAACATGATTGTCACTTTGTGAGATATTTTACTTATCCAAAACGCTCTGATTGAGTTATCAGTAGTAGTATTATTTTAATGCAATTTATGTAGGTTATATTATAATTACTGACAGATAAAATATCATTAGGTACATTTTTTGATTATTTTATTTCAATTACATGGCTAATTCTAAAGAAGTAATATTTATAAAAGTTTAAATTTGATTAAAATATGATCAGTAAATAAGAAGCAGAATTTCATTCTCTACAACATTTATTTGAAACATTATTTTTTAAAATTAGTTGGTCCCTTTGCCCAAGGAAAAGCTGTTTTCTCATGTTAACGCCTCTGGCTGGCTTTTCGTGTTACACCCGGTATACTGATATCATGATTCCAAAACTCCAAGCAAATATCGAAACCAGCGCAGCTTTCGTTTCAGAATAAATAATTTTCCGCACTTATTACGAACATAACTTTTACCATTTTTTTATACATATAGAATAACACAGTATATCGAGATTTTCATGCTTTTTTATATATCTCATAAGTTTCAAAAACATATTTAAAGAAAAATAAGAACTTGCGTCGGACAAGCTATTATAATACTGTGAGTTGAACATAACAGGACCATTCACGAATACATCATTTCAGTCTTTGTGTTAAACAAGTATATTCTTTATGTACATATTACAAGGAATGAGCAAAATTACCTTATATATAACAAAATTGCCTTTCTCCCAAAGTTACGGGACGGAAGATAAATTCTTTCAGGACAGTTAAATGAAGTGGAAAATATGGGTATCACGATAAATTTCCACGTCTGTAAAAACGCTGAGTAAACGTATTGATTAAGTGGTGGAAGTTGGCAATGTCATTACTAATAATTTTTGTGAATCTGAATATAATTATTTTTGTAGAGTACTAATTTGTCTAGAAATTAAAATGGAAATAGTGCTATTTGTTTCCCATATAAAAATAATGGATGTATAATTTTGGTTAAAATTACTTTTACCAATTAGGTATGTAGTGATCGTTACGAGTGATGGCAAGAGGAAGATATGCACAAAAGTCCAAATTGCTTTCATAAATGTAGTGTTTTCTAGATTCGAAGTGTAATATACGCATGTACATTATTTAACACATACTATGGCTTTACTTCCGTCACCTTTAGGTAAGGAAGGTGAGTTTTTAATAAATAAGCACGTTTTCGGGTCCCTAAAATACGATTTTACTAGTTTTGCGATGATGTCTGTATATATATATATATATATATATATATATATATATATATATATATATGTGTGTGTGTGTGTGTGTGCCCGTGTGTGTGTGTGACAAATTTTTCTCCGACAATAACTACAAAACTACAATTCTAAAAATTATGCTTCTTTTGTATTCTTCTTTTGTACATCCATCTAAAGAGCTGATTAGATTTTGATTATAAGTGGTCAACCGGAAGTTCCTTTATTTGAAGTTCTTAACAATTTTTCTTGAAAAAAAAAACTTAGCTAAATATCATTTCTCGAAATTTTATGTGATTATCAATATGAAAGAATATCTTATTCTCTATACGGTTTGAATATACATTTTCCTTCATATTCAATAGATAAAGAGTTATAGATTTATAAAGAGAATAACTTTCAAAAATCAGCCAGCCTTGCTATTTAGCTAGGAAACAGCTGATATATTCAAAAAATTCTAATTGATAGATGTCAGTGTCAAGTGCAAAACCAAAGATGGAAAGTATAGGATCAGAAAGTGGTATAAGTCATAGTGTTCCTCGCAAGTGACTTGCAGTTTCAGCCTCGCCTCAATGGAACTTTCAATTCCGGGAGTACGAGGAAGGCCAATGAGAAGATGAAAGGACTGTGTAGCAGAAGATTTGAGACAGGAATAACTGTGTGAAGAAGATGTGTTGACAGGAATGAGTGACCCCTAATAAAATATGGAAAAGCTGAAGAAGGAGGAAGTGTCAAGTGCAATTTACATAATGTATGTTCGTGTTATAATTTTATTGGATTTACAAGAATCTTTCCAAATAACTTTCGGTATGGAATTTGTAAAAAATACATCGAATTGACGGAAGGTTTTGTGCTGGTCGCAACAGATTTTTTAGATAACGTCACCTTTAGGTAAGGAAAGTACCTATTCTCTTGGTCAAAAAATTCAATGGTGAGTTTTTAATGAAAGCATGTTTTAGGGTCCTTAGAATACGATTTTACTAGTTTTACGATGATGTCTGTATGTGTGTGTGTGTGTGTGTGTGTGTGTGTGTGTGTGTGTGTGTCCGTGTGTGATTATTATTATTATTATTATTATTATTATTATTATTATTTGAAGTTTTTAACGATTTTTCTTGAAAAAACGCAGTTAAATGTTATTCGACATTTTATGTGATTATCAGTATGAAAGAATATCTTATTCTCTATAAGGTTTGATTATACATTTTCCTTCATTTTTAATAGATATAGAGTTATAGAGATATTAACTTTCAACTTTGCTAAAATTATGGAAACAGCAGATATATTCAAAAAATTCTAATTGACAGATGTCAGTGTCAAGTGCAAAACCAAAGTGGAAAGTATAGGATCAGAAAGTGAAATAAGTGACAGAGTGTCCCTCGCAAGTGACTTGCAGTTGCAGCCTCGCCACAAGATTAGAACTTTCAATGTTCGTGTTACAATTTTACAGGATATCGAATCTTTTTCAAGGAACTTTTGATATGGGATTTGTACAAAAACAAAATACATCGAATTGACGGAAGGTTTTGTGCTGGTCACAACAGATTTTTTTTAATGGAACAACTTTTATTTAATTTAGGCGACATCATGTTTCTTTTTCTTATGGTTCTCGAAGTTCCCATGCAGCGCACGTTATTTGGGACAATTTATATGTAAATAGAATTTACTTTTAATGTTAATGTTAGAAACATTTACTATTAAAAGTCTAAACGGGAGAAAATACATTTTGATACAAGTGACAGGGTTAGAAGGGCAAAACAATCGAGGACGATACTAGCGTCAGCGGGGTCGAATTGTGAGTCGAATATGAATGCCAGGGCCAGAAACAGCGACAGATGCATACATAGTCGTACATGGTATCTAGGACAATACAACGGTCAGGATGGTCGATTGTAAGCCATAGAACATGAGTAGACGACGATGTAAAAACAAGATATGTAGTAATTGATTGATGATATGAGACATCTGTCACTTTATGTGCACATAAATAGTTTTTTCACTACTAGCCTAGGAACCCACTATTATTTACCTTTAATTAACATGAGAAATTGTTTTTCACTATACCGCTTGCTTGTAACCATGGTAACCTAGGTCAATAATAATTTATTATTAACCCAGGTCTATAATGCAAACTGTCACTTTTCAATCAAACTCAAGCCTCCAAATTCAAATATTATTTAACTCATTAAACTTAAGAAAAGTATATAATTTAAATTTGCCGTTTAATTTTAAATTGACCTACGCTGCCGTCTCGCCTCGCCACGCCTGGCCGCTGTGCTGTTTTGGTGAAGACATAAAAACATGTGTAGATGTAGGAATGAATACATCACTATTTTTTTGTATTTGTACATACATTTCAATAGATTTATTTAAAAATAATAATAAACTCATTACGATGCTGACTGTAACAGCACAAAGTGTTTTTATTAAATAATTAAATCAAAAACAAATCAAGGGTCATAAGTCAGATTAAAAAACCAGAGAAATGAGCGAAACGTCAGATATAAAAACAAATGCAGTCTACTTTATTTTTGTGAATATTAACAAATAAGTAACGTTCATGTCAAAGTGATTGTTATTATCAATAAAAAAAAATTCAAATACGATTCATGTGCTAGTAGTGACAAAAATAGTATATAAACCACGGTTGAGAAGATCATTATTGACCAGGCGCCTTGTATCCCTCGGTCTTCGCCCTCGGGTTACAATCTTGGCGCTTGGTCAATTATGATTATCTTCTCAACCTTGGCGTATAATATACTATTGTTGTATTGAGTAGAGGAAGAAAATGTGTTATAAGATTCAATTGAAGGTCATTAGCTGACACTAGTAATAAAAACCTTAACTTTTATAACAAAAACTATATTAAAATCAAGTTTTTCTAAAAATATTAGACGGTCATACCTATAAGGGTTTTCAATCGGTAGTTAACTCTCTGACATTTGTTAACGGTTAGGTAAAAATAGAAATGGTTTTTAAATAATAGTTTACACTTCAACACAAGTTAACTAGAAGATATCTTAACTAGCAGAAGGTGTAATAGTCAAATGTTAGTTTTCTAATGTGAGATTCTACACATTCTCTTAAATATCTATTAAGATATATTTCTCTAGCATATGGAGAATCTATAAATCAATATTAAGATATATGTATACCATGGCATATTACTCATTACTGGGTGTGCCAATCTGCTTTGTACGCCGATATTGGTAATTATGATGACATTCGTATAAATGAACGTCATATAAATTTCAGGCAACTGAAACAAAGATTTATGTGAAAAATTCATGCTGTTTGAAGGAATACTCTGCAAGACATTTAAATTTTGTAAAATATTGTAATTATAACATAACGCAATATTTTAGTTGTCATTATCTTCTGCCGAATTTGACTTTTGACATCCACGAATTTTGATAAGAATAAGATCCATATGAGTATTATGAATTGCAGTAACTGGAATATGTTATAAACAATACAAAAGTTATTTTAGAGGTATTAAGTACCTACTTTATATGAAACAGTATATAATATATTCATAATTTCAAACGTTAATTTTTAGTTTAGTGATACTTAAACGTAAAACATGTCTACCAACATAAATAAAATATAGTTAAAAAGTTAACTATGCATTGAAATACTGGCCATAAGAGTAATAACTAACGTCATAAGTCAAAGAAAGAAAAAAAACTTTTTTGACTAAAATATCCTATGATATTAGTGACGCAACTTTGTCTTCTTTAACCGATTTCGTATCGCTTTTGATTGCCTAAAATCTAATGCCGATACGTTAAATACAGGTCAATGGAAACGTCTAAAGTTGTTTGCTGGTCGCATTGGAATAAATTACACTTCTAATCACAGCGGTTTAGGTGCACAAGGTGACGAATGGATGCAATCTTCTAACTTTAAAAGAGTCCAAAGACAAAAGAAATAAAAGGAACAAATAAATTCCAATAAAAACAACTACACTTCTTTCTTGCCATATAGTCTAAATGTAAATAACAAAGGATTTAATTTTTATGTAAATTACTTCGTTAGTATGCTATTGAAATTCAAAAATTTCTTGTTATGAAGTACAAAAGGCGTAATTCATTATTCTTCTGCAAATGGATTAAAAAGTTAATTATAGAAAAGCAAAAAAAATAATACAAAATTACAACTGTAACTTCCAATCAATTAGAAGAAATTTAATAAGCACTTAAATTATAATCTATATATATATATATATATATATATATATATATATATATATATATATATATAAAAAGAAGGTTTTTCTTTGGGGCCTTAGTTATGGACTTCTACCGAACAGATTTTAATTATTTTTTTTTAAATGAAAGCTATATTAGCATGTAGATGTGCACAAAAATCTAAAATGTTACAATTATGATTCCGGCTATTTTTTATAAGGCCTTAAAGATTTTTTATTAAGTACCGCTGTCAAGCGATAGATGGCAGCACTGAACAACATGAAGATTAAGATAATAATGTAAAATATATGCAATTTGTGAAAATTGCTACAAAAATAATATTTTGTGTTATTTTAGAGCTGGTTTATCAATGCAAGGTTAAATAATGTAACAGGTAAATAACGTGCAAAGCTTTTATCATACAAAAATTAAAAGTTAACCTTAAATGACAGATAAATATGTCAACATGTCAACTTATAGTGAAACCATAATAAGGAACTTTTGCCCTCAAAAATTAATAAATATAATAGTTAATTCATTAATTCAATTATGGTAAGTAATTTAATAATATTGAGCAAAATTAATGAAGATATATATTTTGTACTATAATATAATAATTTTATTAACCTAAAATTTAAAAATTTATTGAATTATATATCCCGTAACTAAAATACAGCATTATTACCTATTTAAAAATGGACAAGAGACAGGTGTGCATTTACAGGTTTTTATATAACGAAATCATTAAATTCAAAAGAGTATATTACTATCAACCACTTGGATACCCCTATTTTCCCGCTCTTAAACGTTACGTCTTAATGCTATCTATTACAATACGTTTTCGAACTTTTGAAACATGATTTTACATTAACCAAATATGAATTCACATTAACGAAAACTGATTTCACACAAATTAGAAGTGAATTCGCAGTAACGAAATACGATTTCACATTAGCGAAAACGAAAACAGATTTCAAACCCCCCGGTTACTTATTCTCACTTTTAGCGTAGCTAACATTGTTGTAATCAACTTTATCATTGTTGTAATCAAGTTTCATCATTGTTTTAATCAAGCTTTTTTTATTGTTGTGATCAAATTTAATCTTTAGTTAAGTTTCTTAAAAATACTATTCGCTATTTATTTAATATTTTATAAGTTCAGAAAAATATTTTAATATGTTTTAGGGACAATATATTTGCCTTATTTTTTTGCCTCTCCAAAGGTGACTATTGCCCCTTCTTGCCTTTCCTTGGCGGTGCCTATTTAAGATTCCTATGTAAAATCTGTTTTCATTTAGTTGAAACTGGTTTTTAAAATTATTACAAAATCGATATTCAGGAGTGATAAATTAGTTTTCGTTACTGTGAATTCAGGTTTCCTTTGTATGACATTAAGTTGTGAAATTATACTGTAGAGGGTATAGATATGCAATGATAATCTATACTGTTTTAAACTGAATAAAGATGGTAATTTGAAAAATAGAAATACGTTGATTCCTCTTTGATTACAATAATGCATAAATTTTTTGTGTACAACAAATTATTACTACAATAATTTAACTTGAAATCATAAATGAAACACATTGATTACGACAATAACAATATTTGTTGGTGACAATAAATTTTATACATTATAAAATGGAATTAAATGAAGTAA
This sequence comes from Ophonus ardosiacus, assembly GCA_943142095.1. Classification (NCBI taxonomy): domain Eukaryota; kingdom Metazoa; phylum Arthropoda; class Insecta; order Coleoptera; family Carabidae; genus Ophonus; species Ophonus ardosiacus. Next base: position 44,142,339 of record OW964824.1, read on the forward strand.
GAATGATTGCAACATTGATTCATAATGATAATTTATAATAATAAAATATAACATTGAAAGACGTTGAATATGCGGATAATCTCTATTAGATGTTTTACCTTTTTCTTCATTTAAATTTATAACAGTAAAAAAAAAAATTCAGACGAACTGTCGAATTTACCCCTAGCATCAAATATTCAAATCATAAACTGCTCAATTAAATGAATACCTACTGTAGTTCCTATAGAATTTTTATTATTTTTCTATATAAATTGCATATTTTTAATAGGTATGTTTATCTGTTACAAAATTTAACATTGCTGCAGTTTGTTGTAAAATTTGTACAATAATATCCAAAGTTCCTCATCAAATAATTACGTAGCAATAAAATTTATCCTGGTCCTGTGTATCAAACCAGTTTCAGTTCCCAATTTACAGTTTTTATTTATAAACAGTCAATCAAACATATAGTTTTCCTAACTAACAGTTACCATTACTTCACTTTTAACTTTGCATTAACAAACCGACCCTAAATAATTTACTTATTATTACCAGTGTTGTGTCAAATAATCTCCCTATTCCTATGTGCTCAACAAAGCAGCGGTAGTTAAAAAGTGTAGAAAAGTACCAAACATTAAATACAAATACAGAAAATTTAATAATGTTACCCCATATTGTTTGTTGCAAATATTTGCAACGGGTACAGCTAGTGTCTTTTATAAAAGCATTTCTAAAATATATCTGCGAAATTCGAAATTTTCTTATATTATTCTGAAACTCTTTAATTTATGGCCCTATTCTATATACAAGTGTAGGTCTTACAAATCTATAAATCTGTAAAAACTAAGAAAAATGAATTTATTTTTGTAGATCTATAAGGCTTGTAGTTTTGAATAGAATAGGATCAGAATAATAGAGTAAAATTTACCTACACTATTCTACATCGTTATCTGTGAATTGTTATTTTTCGCCTGAATAGCAATTAATTCTTTAGAAGTTGTCAACAATGATGAGGATGACATTCTAATATTGAAAGAAATATTAATAACAAATAGAGATAACCTTATTATATTTCATTTTCTATATTTATCTATTATTCATTTTAGATTGGTACCTATTATAATTATTCCTTTGATCACCTTACTGAACAATTATAAAATTATTAAACACGCATATTATAAATTTCAAACGTCAAACTATTCGTTGAATAAATACTTAACTGAGCAAATATCTTAATAATTTAACCAACGATTTATTAGTCGAATAGTTGCTAACTGACGTTGATGAAACTAAAATATGCTATTTTATTCGACGAATAACTGATGAATAAAATGTTTAGTCGTCAATGGTGAAACCGAGAATAAGACAGGGAAGTAGCTCTTTACAGGTAGGACTAGTTCTGTAAAGATGTAAAATATAGAATTTTACAGGACAAAAGTTACGCAAAGAATGAGAAATAATACTATACTTTATCTACGACTAAACTGCTACCTACAATATTTTTAATCTATAGTGATGAAAATATATCATTTTGCATATTTATTTTATTAATAAATAATGAATTATTCTATTGACTATTATTCCCTCATAACTAGTCCCTGGGGGATTTACACAGGGTGATTGAAAAAATAGGGACAAATAGTTATTTTGCTTATTATTAACTTTAGACGTATAGTTTAAATTACAAAGTTGTGCGCGAAGTTTAGTGCCACTTTTTTATCTGAAAAGATCGTGAATTCTACTTCCGATTTCGCCGGAAGCGAAATCTTCGTTGATTTTTTAAATGGAATAGTACATGTATTTTTATATTTTAAAGAATAACCTAGTTATTAATTTTTCAAAATTATAATATTTTGTGTATTATCAATTTGCCATGAGATTTGTGCTTTCCTTGTTTGAGGATATACACATATTTTGTCGTTTATCTGATGTCTTATTTGATTTTGAGTATTTTCAACAATTCGAACTATATAGAATTCATAAATGAATAAAATTAAAGTAAATTTAAATATAAATAACAGATTTTTTTTTACTTTTTGACATTTCAAAATAATCAAAAACAAATAAGACGTCAGTAAATGTCAAAAAAATCAACATGCAAAAAAGCCGCATATGTCCTGGCAAACTGATAATACATTAAATTATCATAATTTTAAATAATTAATAACTGGGTTCTTTTTAAAGAAAATACAAATATTTGGTTTCATTGTAAAACTAATTTTAAATGCTGTCCGAAAATATAAAAATATATACCATTCCAGTTAAAAAATCAACGTCATTTTCGCTTTCGGCGAAACCGGAAATATAATTCAGGGTTTTTTCACAGCATAAAGTGGCATTTAACTTCACGCGCAACTTTGTAATTTAAACTATAGGTCTAAAATTAATAATAAAGAAAAAGAAAATAGCTACTTGTCCCTATTTTTTCAATCGCCTTTTATATGGCGTTAACCACATATATAATATACTTAGATATTATATATTAGTCGTAGATAAACATTTACATTTACGTTACAAAAGCATAGGTACCTAGTTACTTGATTCATCTCTTATAACCTCAGTTGTTGGTAATAATAACTGTCATTTAATAATACTTTACCTATCAAGTGTCAATGAGAATGATGTTAATTGTTGAGATCATTAATTTTCAATTAACACACGTTTTAGTTACAATATGTTTCCGTTAACCGTGTCTCATTTAAATGAAAAATCAAATTTTATTCCATGACAATTTTTTTTAGGATAATGGGGTCCTCCACTCTATTTTTTTATTATTTTAAATGAAAGTTCGTTTAATTTCGAAACAATTCGTAGTAATAAAATTTCTTAATTGTCAATAGTTTAATTGCATCTGTTTTTCAATGTCAGCAAGACGTTACGGCGGCACTTGTATCTTTCTCTCGCCCCGCACCCGACTCTATAGTAGGCTGCGAGAGAAAGATAGCAATAGTGTGACGTCACAATGACACTGACAACAAATTTCAAATATCTCGTAAAGTAATTATCAAAAAAATGTTTTTTTTATCTTAATCGATATTTATTGAGCAGTACTTTAAGTACATGTTGTACGTTTTATAATTTTTTGTTATGGCGAAGGACAGGGGCGGATTGGAGAAGTAAATCGGCCCGGGCGATTATTCTTAGTCGGGCCCTTTTCAAAGTGAAAATGATATATTACATACTCATATATGTACACTGCTGAAAAAAAATCGGACACTTGGTTTTTTAATTTTTAATTTTTGTTATTATCTCGAGAACTATAAGAGCTACGATGTCTGTTAATTAGACGAAAGTTGTCCTATATTAGAATGCCATTTCAGCAATGTATTGTTTATTCAGAAGAAACACATAGGTCATTAGATACAGACAAATATGTAAATTTTATAGATATTTTTTTTCTTTTGTTTTTGAAAACTTCTAAGTATGAAATGATTCCAGATTTTAATTTGCACTTCTGTAGGACACTTTTTATGGCGATATCCATTTTTTGTCACTACTATATTTCACGCTACACTAATAAACCGACTTCGTACCTCTGATAGTTCTCGAGATAATGACAAAAATAAAAATTAAAAATCAAAGTGTCTGACTTTTTTATCCATCAGTGTAATAATTTTTATTTATGAAAATGATCACATTGTTATATGTATATATTTTTTGTCTCCATCCGGTAATTGTATATAATGTATTTCAAAATTGTCCAGAAACATGTTACCGGCCTAGGCCTATAGGCTAATAGGATTGGCTTTGAAAATCAAATTTTCCGATGATACCAACATAAAAAAACCCTAGTATTTAATATTTTTAACGAAATACATTGGCAATATTGCCTGGGGTAAAAAATGCATATAATTTTTATTTGATAACTCTACCTTAAAATTACTCAAAATTCTTGGTAACTTTAACCGAAAACTGGAATCCATCAGAAACAGAACTTCGTTAAGTCTAATATTTTGGGGAAACTCCTAGTTCTTTTTATTTGGTTTGATTTGTAAGTTTTGAAACTGGACGAAACATTTATATGTATGTGCAGGAAGAATTTTTTTTTATTCCAACAGATATCCATTTTTTTCTGGCATACTCGTATTCAATTTCGAGTTATCGAAGTTCCACGAAAAAATAACATGTTTTCCAAATATTAGAGTAATTGTCCAAAATTTATATTTTTAAATTATAAAAAAAATATATTCTGACTACATTATTTAATTGAAGGTGGCCAACCGGCCCTTTGGACCACTCGGCCCTTCGGGATTTGCCCGATCGCCCGATAGGACAATCCGCCCCTGGCGAAGGACCCCATTGTTGATCATTGGTATGTGGTATCCATGGTTACCCACTAAAATAGTTTAAATAAAAATCATGCATTAATAGAGGATAAGTAATGAATGATTTTGTATACAGGGTGTCTCAGGACGAGCTTACGCTATCTATATTTTAAATACTATTTAATATAATTTAACGAAATTTGGTATCTAGGGGTTATCCAACATGCCCGTTTTAACTAAAATATTTTCAAAGCAGTAGCACTTATGGTTTGACCGGAAATTGACCTCAAATTTCTTATTTTAAATGGAATACGCTATATTTTATTTTACCATTGAATGCAGCGAAAAATTTTACATATGAAGCAATAAAAACATTTTACTCATGATCAGCTACTTCCGGCGTTATTCAACTTTTTTTGATTTTTTGTCTGAAATCCGGCACATTTTCAAAACTCTGTATATCGGGAACGAGATCTAATTTTTATAATCTGAAAAAAGCCTTTTATAAAGGAAACTTTAAGCTACATTATCCATAGAAGGATCTTCGATTATTTATAAAAATGTGACGGGTACGTTACACCAAAATTACAGTTGACAAACTTCAAAAAAGACAATTTTTTTTAAATGGAACCATCCCTTTTTTATTACATAAATGTGTTCTACGGCAAAAAATAAGGGTACTTTATGTAACATGTCCTATGTTGAAAGTTGATAGAATTTCAGTAAATTAGAAAAACATGTAATCTGGGTATAATTATTTTATTAATACGGATAAGTAAGCCATGGAAAAAACAAATAAATTCTAAATACAAAACTATGATTAATTTAATACATATTCCAACTGTCCTCCATTCATATGTAAGCACATTGTTACTCTATTCAGTACTTCTTCTTGTGTAGCATTTTTTATCATCCGAGGAGACATGTTGTTAAATGCTGTTCGTACCCTATGTAGGCAATCTTCTTTAGTAGTTACAGGTTTTTGATAGACGACGTTTTTAATGTAACCCCAAACAAAAAAATCAAGTGGAGTTAAATCGGGTGAACGAGGAGGCCACCTATGTGATCCATTATTTGCCAGCCACCTATCTTCAAAAATTGTTTCCAAAAAATTATTTATTCTATGGCTATTGTGGGGTGGAGCGCCATCATGCTGGTACCATATTAAATTCCTTTGATCCAACGGTAAGTGAAATCAAGTAGATGAGTTTGTAAAAACAAACATTGTTTTTTCCATGGCTTACTTATCCGTATTAATAAAATAATTATACCCAGATTACATGTTTTTCAAATTTACTGAAATTCTATCAACTTTCAACATAGGACATGTTACATAAAGTACCCTTATTTTTTGCCGTAGAACACATTTATGTAATAAAAAAGGGATGGTTTCATTTAAAAAAATGTCTTTTTTGAAGTTTGTCAACTGTAATTTTAGTGTAACGAACCCGTCACATTTTTATAAATAATAGAGGATTCTTCTATGGATAATGTAGCTTAAAGTCTCCTTTATAAAAGGCTTTTTTCAGATTATAAAAATTCGATCTCGTTCCCGATATATAGAGTTTTGAAAATGTGCCGGATTTCAGACAAAAAATCAAAAAAAGTTGAATAACGCCGGAAGTAGTTGATCATGAGTAAAATATTTTTATTGCTTCATACGTAAAATTTTTCGCTGCATTCAATGTTAAAATAGAATATAGCATATTCCATTTAAAATAAGAAAGTTGAGGTCAATTTCTGGTTAAACCGGAAGTGCTACTGCTTTGAAAATATTTTAGTTAAAACGGGCATGTTGGATAACCCCTAGATACCAAATTTCGTTAAATTATATTAAATAGTATTTAAAATATAGATAGCGTAAGCTCGTCCTGAGACACCCTGAACATTAATATCACCTATTAATAAACGGACAACGGAAAAATGATAAATTAATCACTTTTTACTTCTCGCTACCCTTGGTAAGGGAGATATAGGGATCGGGTTAAAAATCATTTTACTAAATGACCTCGCTTTAAGGTCCCTGGAATCCAATTTTAACATTTTCACGGTGATGTCCGTATATACAGGTGTAAATTTTAAAACGGGTCATAGAGGTATAACGTAGAAAAACAGTTTTTTGGACTCCAAAAGTTTCTATATTAATTTATTTAAAAAAAAATTGGTGCCGAATTTTTTCATATCAAACATATTACATTTCTGTTTCATATAAAGCTAGAAAATAAATTTAAAAATTTGTACAATTAAGAAAAAAATATCATTAGCCATGAAAGTGACAGTAACAAAACATTGTCATTTTACCTCCCGCTGCTCTTGGTAAGGGAGGTATAGGGATCGTGCTAAAAATCTCATATCGAGATTTTAGTAAATGACCACGTTTTAAGGTCCCTAGAATCCATTTTTAACATTTTCACGATGATGTCTGTATGTGTGTATGTGCGTGTATGTATGTGTATGGATTTTGTCTTCACTCTAACTCAAATACTGTCATTCAGAAAATTCTGAAACCTTGTATTTCTATCCTATTCTAATATGAAAAGAAGCCATTAGATTTTAATGTAAATCGGATAACCGGAAATGGCACTTTACCTGAAGCTCATAGTGGTTTTTCTTCAAAAAATACCATTAAATGCCATTTTTTCGAATTTTATGTCTTATGAAAATTAAAGATTATTGAATTTTCTACAGGAATACATTAATACGTTTTCTATATATTTTACAGATAAATTTAAAACAGGGATTTGTTAATTACTGGATGGAGCGAGTGAATTTTTATCATGTACCCGGCCAGATCGACAGAGATAGTCATACATAATTCCGATTTGTTGTCTTTGTTTCCGTTATTTGTCAAATCTTTTGTTTGACAGGTTTGACAGATTTTAGGTTATTCTTGATATCATTTTTGAAACATAATTATTTTAATATATGAGAATGGTTCGAAGGTGTTGTGTTGAAAATTGTGTATCAAAATATCTGATGAACGGTGCTGTGTCGTTTCATTAGTAAGTTATGATTAAAATTATGATTTTTTCAAAAAAGTAATTTGACAAATAAACGACTTATATTCTTATAGGTGTTCTAATTTAGCGTTGCATTAGATGTATTCATAATTATTTCACGTTTCATGATCAAATATACTTAACACAATTAATTTTTGACGTGAATTTGACAGTTCTGAATATGACAGATATGAATATCAAATTCACTTGTCTAAAGTGGAATTATCTATATCTTTCTCACTCAAACTTCCTGTGTTCTCTCTTAATCTAGCCGGGTACACAAGAAAAACATATATCGATATACACTTGCTCCATCCAGTAGTTAACAAATCCCTGATTTAAAAATAATTTTTTTTATTAGTCGCGAAGCCTAAGATAAAAACTATTCCTTTGTTACACAGTTCATTTTTCAAATGAATGTAACTGACAGTAAATGTCACTGTCAGAAAACTTATCACTTCAAATTAATAATAGTGACATTTTAAAAAGAAAATAGTAAATAAAGCAATAGTTTTCTGCAATGGAACAGTTAGTAAATACGTAGGTAGGTATGTATTTAAATTAATAAAAATTAAATAGCGGGAGGTTTTGTGTTGGCCACATCAGATTTTTTACTAACATGATAGGCGACAAATAAAGTTTCAAGTTGTTAATTTACGAACTAATACAAATAACACAAAATAAAGAAAACACTACGATATTTATTTAAGAAAACAATTATTAATTGTAACATGTAATAAGAAATAAGTTATAAGAAACGAGAAAAACTGCAAACTACAAGGGAACAATTAAAATCATTTAAAAATTTATAATTTTTCTTCATGAGACAAATTATCCACGATTTCTTCTTAATAAAACGAAAATAATAATAATTTAACAAATAATGTACAAAAAACGTTTATTTGGGCGCGTTCAACACGGTACAGCGCTGCCAGCGCTTTATTAATTGAACGGTACCTACGCTACTTCCAGCGCTTACATCGCTGTTGCAGCGGCCCAGCGGAATCTATCTACGCTGGATACCGACAGCGCTGTCAGTTAAACGTCAAAATCAATTAAAATGGCGTCCGTAAGCATAACCTATAAATATAATATTTACGAAATTGTGATGACAGATTCACCAGAAAATCACCAGCGTATACAAAATGATAAGAATCTAATACTCATATTCACTATATTATAATAAATTCATAATCAATTTTATATTTAGATGCAGAATATGCTGCGAAATATTTTGGGAGGCTAGGGATTGGCATTCAAGGTATGTTTTTAATAAAATTCTACTAATTCCAGATTCCTTGACTTCATAAATTAATATGGCTACTGATTTTAGTTAATAATAGTACCGATACCGATTTAATAATCGAAACCCAGACCCAATCAATCCCAGATCAAGCAAAATGTATTTAGAACAGCTGTGGTATTGCTAAATTTGAGAAATTGAATATTTATGTTTTATTCAATTACAGTGAAAATTTAGTAATATTTTCTTCCATTATTAATTATAAAAATCAAAACTCAAGGTTAATAATTGGTTGTAAATACTTCCTATATTTACAAACAAGTTAATTTATACTTTAAATTGGATTTATAGAGTAATAATTAAATAAGTTATCTTTGTAAATACTTACACAAAAATACGTTCCAGAGGATTCCTTCGTTTGGGATAATAAATCGATACAACTACTTTTATCCCTATATGAAATTCATTATTTTAAGTTCCGTGGTCCCAAAATTAGAAAATAAGAGTTATGGGATGAAATTAGAAGAGAATTTTTAACCTATAATTACATTGTTACAAATGAGATTATAAGAAATTTAAAAGGAACATTTAAGAACATAAAATTAAATAAAAAATCTACGGGTAGGGGCACAATTACTTGGGAGTTTTTTTATTTTTTAAATGATTTATTATATGACAGAACCATTAATCTACCTCCTACCCTGTCTACCTGTAATCCTATTGAGGTAACTATTTTAATAATATTTATATCTCTGTATTATTTTGAATAATTCTTTTTTTCAAGTGTCTGTCAAATCCTCATCCTGATCCTGACATAATGCCCAACCACGAACGAACCATTGAACCCTATACCCATCCAATATCTCAAAAAAGAAAAACAACTACAGACGCTAATGCGTTCAAGAAAAAAATATTAGATATTGAACGAGAAAAAGTTAATATATTGAAAGATATACATGCTGAAATGAAATAAATTTAAAGCGAATTGAACTTTTAGAAGAAGCTCTAAAATTACAAAAATCCGTTCTGAAACCGGACTTGATCACATATCAGTTAAAGCAAGGAAATTAATATTGGGTTGCTGGCAAAGAATTCTTTTTACCTCCCGCTACCCTAGGTAAGGGAGGTATAGGGATCGTGCAAAAAATCACATATAGAGATTTTAGTGAATAAGCACGTTTTGATGTCCACAGAACCCAATTTTAACATTTTTTACAATGATGTCTGTGGGTATGTATGTGTGTTTGTGTGTGTGTGTGTGTGTGTGTGTGTGTGTGTGTGTGTGTGTGTGAGTATGTGTGTGTGTGTGTGTGTGTGTGTGTGATTGTGGATCCTGTGGACACGATTACTGAAATACTATCAATCAGAAAATTTTGAAATTTTGCGTACTTATTCTACACTAATGTAGGAAGAGCTCATTAGTTTTTAGTGTATATCGGATAACCGGAAGTATCACTTATACAAGTTTTTAACAGTTTTTCTTGAAAAAAATATATTGAATATAATTTTTCAGCAACTTTTACTAATAATAATGAAATATAATGGTACAATATTCAATTCTACGGTAATAGCAAACCATCATTTTACCTAGGCCTGAAACAAAAACAATATTTCAATAACAATTTTGACATATTTAAACAAATGTCACTGTCAGGAAGCAAATTGAAATTAATAATGAAACCGTATTAAGGAGAATGTAGTAATAATATATATGTATTTGAATCTAATAAAATTAAGGTTTGTAAAAATAATATATTTTCAATCATACATAAATATTAGAAGTACTATTGATTTGCTTCATTGTCTTCTAGAATACGAATTTGAAAAGATGTCAAGATGCGAGTACCATTTTGATTTTTGTTAAGTGTTTCTATTAGTTTTGTCAATATTTGTGAAATTTATTTTGTGTATGATGTATTTGTTAAATGTAAAATAATTGTTATGAGTGAATGTAAAAATATTTGAACATAATGATTTCTTTATTTATTGACAACTGTAGAGAATCGATATGACATCTAGTGACTAAATTTTAAACTAGCATGACGGTAGGTGCGAGCAATTACAACATATGTTAGCATACATTTTTTAAAAGTATTTCTTTTTTACGAAAATGAATGTTGCAAAACGCGGTAAAAGCAATATTATGTGTTGCGTATAGGGGTGTCATTCGCTTATGAGTAGGGAAACTCATTTAAGTTTCCACAATTTTCAAAAAATAGGTAAAAATAAAGTGACTATAATTAAAAATGCAGGCATTCAACAAACATTGGATAGATTTCAAGCTTGGAAGTATGTTTTACGTTCTGGAAAACAAATTTCCAAGTATATAAGAGTATGTTCGACACATTTTAAAGACAGTGGCTGGTAGCACAAGCCTTGTTTTTAACCAAAACACTATTTTAAAAAATGTCAAATTCAAATTTCAATATTTAATTTCACCCTTATGCGTATAGAACGATTTTTTTTAAATATTTGTTTGAATACAAACTATGTTCTGCTTTAAAATTATATTTTGATAAATTTGATATTATTTATTTTTATTAGTAAATAATGAAATTTGACATTTCTTAAAACAGCGTTTTAGTTAAAACAGGGCTTGTGCTACCAGCCAATGACTTTATTCTTCCAGGTATTACTATTAATAATTATATTTGAAACATATCTATGTTTATTTAAATTGCTTGAAGACAGAGTGATATTACATTTATAATTTCTCGATAACTATCGGTAATTCCACATAATATAATGTGATTCGCATTCAGAACTTCTTCGCCTGTTTACAAGATTAATATTTTAAATAAAGTAGTAAATGAACATTATATACAATCATACCTTCAACAATATTCCTAGAATGATCAATAGCCTTTAAGGGGGTATCACACGTAAGCACATACACGCAACTTGTCATAGATTTCTGCAACTTTGTCTATTTCATGCAACTTTTTGCGTATGATAAGAGACTGACTTTATGCAACTAGTTTACGAACATGTTTGAAAACTTCGTAGACAAGTTGCAGATTGAACTTAAAAGTCCCTAAATAGAGGTGTTGATATTTTGTTTCGTATTGATGTTATTGTTGCGAATTTTTAAAATGTGTTCAGACAATTTGGATACATACTTGGAAATAATAATTAATTTAATTGGAGATGTTTCCGAGTTATGAGATATAAGACCTGTAGAAATACGTTACCAACCTTAAATAAGTAAATGACCCAAAATATATGTAAATTTGCGCACGTGTGATATCAAGAGTTGTGTATTTTGAAAAGTTGCGTCAAATCAGTTGCAGGTACCTGCGTACATGTGATACCTGCTTTAGGTGGTTTTCACCAACGACAGTTAAACAATTTATTCTCTTGTTAAATTTAACAAGCTGTTAAACAGTATATTTCATTTTCACCAACTACAGTTAAGCCTATCAACCCAGTAAATCATTTGTTAAATTAACCGACGAATATTCTAGGGTTAAATATTTATCAGGCCGTTATCTTAATTATTTCCCTGGTTACAATGACAAACATAGAAAAAATTATAATTTAGTTTTGACATTTTGTCGTATTCAAGTTTAAAAAAAGTCTAAAAAATTAGTTCTTCATCATCTTCTGCCTCAAATTCGCCGTCATCATTATATGTGTCTATAACGTCTTGTAATTCAATATACATATACCTTTCCACAATATTTAAAAATTCTTTTTTTTCATCATTTGTGTAATTCTTACACTTTTCCCTCTTTTTGCAGTTTTTTCTTCATCCATTTTATTATATTATATTAATACTTTTTTTAGTACGAAATGACAGTGTCAATGTCAGATGCACTACTTGTCCAGCATAATTAAAACAATAATATATTTTCAATATTTATGGTAAATTGATCAAAGATAAAATACAAAAATGATCAGTAGATCCATCTATCAATAAGTAGCACATTCAAAATCTAATGTTAAAATATGACATTCGGCTGATAGCTAACTGGTGCTAAAATTATTTGGTGAAATTACAGTTAATTTATTCTACCGTTTTAATTTATTGCTTTGTTAGGTAACCATAGATTTAACTGTCGTTGGTGAAAACCACCCTTAGAAAGTCAAACAATACTTAGCTTCATTTTCAAGAAATACAAGCAAAATTGTATCATATGACAGTGACAATAATGCCTTTTTGTCCTTATAACAACCCTTGGTACCTTAATTACTATTATTTTCTTTTATTATTTTTTGTCCTAATCCATAGCAAACTTAATTACAAATACCAAAAAGTACATAATTTTTAAATTTACATAAAGTGCTTATACAAAGAGGAAATTTAGTCATACTTGATGTTTTAGACACAGAATTCAATTCTCTGAAAGTTTTATTTGAAGCATTTATTTCTAAAATCAAAATAACATAATTTTTTTCAAGAAAAACTGATAACAGCTTCATGTAAAGTCACTTCCAGTTAGACTATTTTAACCAAAATCTATTATGTTATTCCCATTGATATAGAAGTATTATATACCAAATTTGCGTTATGTTTTAATATAGTTTTTCATTAAAATCTATTATAGGCTTCAAGTGAAGTACCATTTCCGAAAGTTATGTAATGACCAAAAAGGGAGGTGCACAACTAGATATTATAACAGTCCTAAATACAAAATTTTAACTTTCTACGGCTTCCCGTTTTTCAGTTATGCGAGATACGTATAGGTCATATAACATTTTTTGATCGTAATGATCCCCGGAATATATGGTATAAGTTTGTCGGTCGAGTCGCGGAACACCCTGTATACACTCTTAAACTTTCATTCATTTATCTTATACTTAATTAAGTTACAACAAAACAAAGACAATATAATAGAAAATTTGTTGCATTGTAATTCTTATTATTTTATTTGAACAATTTAAATAATAATAGCATAATAAACCTGGATGTGTTACTCATTTCTGCAAAAACTTCTACATTTCATGGCAGCAATAATAAAATAAATCATTTCCTTCGCGGAACACCCTGTATATTGTGTTAATAACTAAGAAATATTTTTATGTACAATCATGTGAATAATATATACTTAAGTTCAAGGATCTATTTTTGTATAACATACTTTTTCTATTTTTTGTATACTTGTATAATTTTGTATATTTACGCAGTATTATCAATCTTCTTTGGTATAAAGTGTAGTCTTTGAATCCAAATAAACATTATTATTATTATTATTATTATTTTTATTATTATTAATAATAAAATGGTCGCTAATAACCCTTAATCATAGTTCATATACATATCTATATGTTTATCATTACGGTAAGTGGAAATTTGATATTCAATAAACCGAATATAAATTATAAGTCAATGCAAAAAGTGTTTCACGTCAGTTTTGACATTTAACATCTTTTTCAGAGAAAACATTAATTTTTACTTTTTTTTTTACAAAATTTTAACCTTGACGTAATTGGTCAGTTTTAAGGCGCTTCAGTTCTTATACCGTGAATATTTTTTAACGTGAAACATTGGGTTTATCATATCCATGGTTACGACTTGATATTTGATTGACAGCAATGTATTTTCCTGTCCCATTTAAAATGAAACATAGGGAACGAATCTGACAGAAGTATTATATTTAAATATTGTAAGAAATTTAGCCGAGCCAGAAAACCACTCGAAAGCACTAAACATATTTCGGGCACAAGGTGCACACGGTATTTTTTCAACATCTAAATTTAATTTTTAGAAAACAGGTATAATTATTTATACAAAATTAACCTCTAATCTTGTCAATATGACAGATAGGTAACCATTGAATTTTCCTAAAAGTTATTATATGACATTTGATTGACAGCAATGTATTTGCCTGTCTAATTTAAAATGACACATGGGGAATGAATTTAACAAAAGTATTACCTATATTTAAATATTGTAAGAAATATAGCCGAGTCAGAAAACCACTCGGGTACAAGGTGCACACTAATTTTAATTTAGAAAGCAGGTATAATTATTTAAACAAAATTAACCTTTATTGACGTCTTATCAAATGTCAAATTCGTTCCCTATGTTTCATTTTAAATAGAACGGGCAAATACATTGCTGTCAATCAAATGTCATGTCGTAACCATGGATATGACAAACCCAATGTTTCACGATAAAAAATACTCACGGTATGTAGAAAGCGTGTAAAACAAAATTTATTACCAAATTTAATGTCTATGGAATTAGTTCTACCATCGGTTAAGCATTGTACGCTTACTTACATAACACCCTGTATAAGTAACCGGATTGATGTATAAATAAAGGCTAGCTTCAGATTAATCAATTACTCTAGATGCTAGTCGAATCGAAAGTTAAGAAGTTGTCCAGTTATCGGCAAGTGGAATCTACTTGTAGTGTCTAGAATATCGATTCCTAAAATTTGCAAAAGGGACAGTAGTAGTGTCTGTCTAGTTTTAATATCTCGGTGAATAAAAAGAAAAAGAAAGTTTAAACTACGATCGCTATAGTTAGTAAGTGAGTAAATTAATAGTATAAATAAAGCTTAAAAAGTGATTTTGTATAAAAAGTAATGTACAAATCTCCACAGTTTAATATTTTCCCTATTCATTTATTTAGTTGTATAACTATTCAACTATTGTATGTATGTTAGGGATATTTCAGCTCATTATAAACTACTGGCAAATAAAATGAGTTTCGAAGTGTTTATAAACGTTACAAAACGAAATAACGAAATAAAGACTTTCAATTTATTTTTCAGAATATCATTTTATTCTCATCTATCTTGGAACATTTGCCTTTTATTTTAAAAGTCGCTCTCATACATTGAGCATTAAATTAATAATAAATGTAAATATACTGCATAAGAAAATCTTTTGAAAGAAACAGGAATAAATAATTATTGCTAGAAAAATATAATTGAATTTCTCCCTGCAATCAACGTTTATTATGAATAATAACTGCGAAATGTAGAGCATGATGAGGGTTATTATGGAAATGGTTCCGTAAATTCAAGAAATGACTAGCGTTTTAGAGACAAATATTACTTGGGTTCTCCTTTAATCTAATCTTAACCCCTGCAATAGAAATTAAACCGGTGTGCAAAGAATTTTTAATCAAATTTTTCTTATTAACGACACAATTAGCTTAGCTGTTTTGTTAAATATTTCTCTGGCTAAATTTTCAGGAAAATTTACATATGGATAACGTTTCACTTACCAACAAAGTGTTGAATGGGAACCAACACAATGTGAAGACAATTACCACTGCCAGCATCATTTTTATCATCTGAAACAAAGGAAAATTTATACTTTAAAATAAAATTATTTGAATATAAATGAAGTAAATAACAGTTTCTGTTACAACTCTTTAAATTATTATCTCAAATTTATTATAATATTTTCATATGTAATGTTTTGTGGTTACACATAAATTGATGAAATGAAATATAATGCAAAATACGAAAAACGAAAATTAATTATAATTGACTCATTCGCAATGTAAAACCAGTATTTCATATAAAATTATTAATTATTTCACTAATTGTTCATAAAATTAACATTTCGGGAATATATATAGGGTCGCGTGGCCGTGTGCGTACAGTGTCTGCTTGCCAATCTGGAGACCCGGGTTCGATTCCGACCAGTGTAGACTTTTAATTGCACAAAAGTGACGCCTGTGGTGTACTCTTCACACCAGCTATGAGTGCCCGTGAGGTTCCGCTTGGTAAGCGCCCACACGGTAAAAATATATCGTCAGCATTACCGATGTCTACATGTATTGCAGATACTGGCACACTCAGTAATATATATACATATATAGGGTGGTTTTGATCTATAATAAATTTACGAATAAGTAGTATGACAAGTGTAGATTATGAAACAGAAAGATTTTTTTTAAAAATTCACACATTCAAGGGTAGTTTTTATTAAACTAACATTTTTGGTACCACTGGACCACTGGCAACGCATTTGCATTCTTCTGCAAACAAAAACATGACTTTAATACTTGAAATTAATTTACGTAATGTTTGTGGGTAATCAAATCTTAATTATTACTAACGTAATTTATTTTGAGAGTTCAATGAACCATAGCAAAGATTAATATTAATATTTTTCAGAATTAACATTTTTGGTACCACTGGACCACTGACAATGCATTTGCATTCTTCTGTAAATAAAAACATAACTTGAATACTCAAAATTAATTTACGTTATGTACAATGAACCATAGCAAATATTAATCAATCAAGAATAAACACAAAACTGATAAATTTTGTTCAAAATTATCACCTCCTACAGCTACACACAATGCACTACGTTGAATTAGTGAGACACTACATGCTACGTACATATGATTTTGCTGTTTAATAATTTCTACACAATTTTGAATCTGAATCCTCAATTCTTCAACAGTTTCAGGGGGGGTTTTAGTTATCATAGACCAAGGAATTTAAATGACCCCACAGATAAAAATCTAAGGGATTGAGGTCAGGTGATCTTGGTGGCCATGATACAGGACTTCTACAGTCAATCCATCTGTTCTCATAGGTATTATTTAAATGATGCCGCACATTTCTTGAAAAATGTGGTGGAGCACCATCATGCTGAAACCGTGCATATTGACGATCATGTAAGGAAATAATATCCTGTAATAATTCTGGTCACCATTTAACCTATTGGGAAGTATGTATGGTTCAAGTAAATTGCTATTTAAGATACCCCCAAACATTTAAAGAAAATCTGTATTGTAAGCTACTTCTTACTACAACATATGGATTTTCTTGAGCCCAATAATGTGAATTGTGGAGATTATGGACACCGTCACGTGTGAAAATTGCTTCGTCACTAAATATTATGAACGAAATAAAATTAAAATTTGCAGCATGTTGTTGCAAAATCCACTGGCAAAATATCATTTTATTAATCTTTGAACACGCTGAAAATGGAATGGATGATAATCATTCCTATGTAAAATGTTCAGAACGGTAGTGAGATATTTCTCCTACAACACGAGATATTCATCTGCTACTAATTGTCAGGTCAGCTTGCACCAAGTCTACGACTTCATCTTCAATGTTGTGGTGTAGTCTGCGACCGCCGCAATCTCGTCCATTATTTCATCTTAAATTCTTTATGTCGCGAAGACGTTGTGTCACTGTGATAAACATCCTGCGATGCGGATGGCGTCTTTCAGAATACCGTTCGGCATACAGACCTCCTGCTAGAACCGCGTTTTGTCCCACGATAAATTAGCAACATATCCACTAACTCAGAATTAGAATACATTTTTTTTAAGTACAAGAGCACTGCAAAAATCACTTTTCATTAACACTTCCGAGAAAAATAATGAAATATTTTATCTATTACCCAATTATTTTCTTTAAAAATGCTATTTAATTTAATTATTAAGAAAAATATCTTATATAACTAATTTTGAATGTATTTTTGATAACCATATTTTTAATAAAATATTAATTAAAACAGTAAAAAAAAGTTTCTTTAAGAAAAGTCGAATTTTCTATTTTCGAATTTTTAAAAAATTCTCTCTGTTTCGTAATTTACACATGTCATTCTACTTAAGTACTTACCCTTAAATTTATGACATTAAGTTTAAAACAACTCTCTATACATATATTACATTGCTAAATAGTCAATATTAATCTCAAAAAATGAAAAACTTCTATGATTACATTTTTTACTTCTCGCTAAGAGAGGTATTGGAATCATGCTAAAAATCACATATACAGATTTTAATGAATAAGCACGTTTTAAGGTCACTAGAATCCGATTTTAACATTTTTACAATGAAGTCTGAGTGTGTGTGTGTGTGTGTGTGTGTGTGTGTGTGTGGGTGGATGTGTGTATATGTGTGTGTGTGTGTGTGTATGGCTGAATGTTGGAGGGACGATTCCTCAAAAACTATAAGACATAAGACCTGTTTAACTATGAATTCCTCAATCTGACATTCCTGGGAAGAGCTGAAAAGGTTTTGTAACAATTGAACTACCGGAAGTAGTAGTTGTTAAAAGAAATTCTTCTAAATATTATTTTTTTTAAATTTTTGATATTACAAAATTCTACATTTGACACATTTAAATTTTTTTATTATATCTTCTATAAATTTAGAGATAAAGACGCTATAATATATAGAATATCGGGATAAAATAAGTCGAGTAGGCGAAACTACACTAAGGAAACGTACATTAAACTTTCTTATTGTTTTATTAATTAAATATTTGAAATTATAGGTAAATTGCATAAATACATCAGAAATACCGCCAATATGGTTAATGAATTGGAAGAATCTCTGACAATTAGGAACTTCCTCATACAATGAAAAATAGACAGAATATTTATTTAATGATATGTCATCAATGTTTAATTTTAGAATTATTCTTGTAGTATAATAGTTTTTATTTAATTAATTATCAAGCATTATAATAAACATACGGGGTTACGCAAACTGTCAATTATTTATATTCATCGTCATATATTTTACGTTAGTTCCTTTCTTGCTTTTGCGCAGTGAAGTTGTAGTGTGCTCCAGTAGTGATTGAGTTCTAGTTGAAGTCTGTGGGATTTTTGGATATACTGATCTTATCAGGTGAGATAGTTAATCTGGCGCGTGTATGATTGGTTGTGTGCTAGCAGTTACGTGTACTGTAGTTGCCTATCGTGTGGACCCGGGGGTCGCCAGCATTAGCAGCAGGGTAGGCTGTAGTGACCCGCCTCTGTGGTCGCCAGCGTAGCAGCAGTTAGGGCTGTAGTGATCTGATCCAACTAAGTTGGTTAAGAGTATGGGCTACGGATCACCACCGAAGCGGCAGAGGTTCCGTAGTGACCTCCCGTGTGGACCCGGGGTATCCAACGCTTAACCGATAGAGCCAGCCCTATAGATAGTAAATGTGGCAATAATTTTTGTTTTACATACTTTCTATAAGCACTGAAGCCACTTAAAACTGACCATTTACGTCGTAGTTCTAAATTTTGTAAAAAATAAAAATCTATGTATTCTCTGGAAAAAATGTAACACCTGTCACAATTAACATATAAGATCATTGTCATCGCGGCAGATAATAAATATTTAAGACTTTCACAAGAAAAAAGTGTTTATTAACACTAATTTATAAGAAAAATATACCTGCCTATTATACACCATTTCAAAAATGTTTAAGTCAGTTTTGCAGAGAACATATTGATTACAAGTTTTTTTACCTTCCATCACATTTAGGTAAGGAAGATATTCACCCCAATTCTGTAAGAAAGTTGTTAAGTCTTAACAACGTTGCTATAGCAAATAACCAATAATAATTGCGAACACTGAATAAAACATGAAAATGACAGGCTTTACAGTTGTTTTTATTGGTTACAATTTTTAGCAACGTTGCTAAGACTTAACAACTTTCTTACAGAATTGGGGTGATTATCTTTAGTCAGAAAAATCAGTGATGAGTTTTTAATGAATAATCTCGTTTTAGAGTCCCTACTATTACGAATTTACTATTTTTAGGATAATGCCTGTATGTGTGTCTGTGTGTGTTCATGTGTGTGTGTGTGTGTGTGTGTGTGTGTGTGTGTGTGTGTGTGTGTGTGTGTGCGTGTGCGTGACAAATTTTTCCCCGACGATATTACTGCAATACTTCAATTCTAAAAATATAATTCTTTCGTATTCTTCTTCTTCTTCACAACCATATAAAGAGGTGATTAGATTTTGGTTATAATAGACCACATTATTGAGGTTAAGATTCACTTTTGGCGCGAAACCCTAATTCAAATCAGAATGTATGAAGTTCTTATGGAAGCACATTTTCAATTCATATTATTAAAGCTATTCTGTGTTTCTTAAGTACAATTTTGAGTTTCTTACTAACTTTGAACAATACTCTTTGCTTTCTGTACAGTAAATGTATAAACAAAATAATAAGTTAAGCATAATTTTAGTTTAAAGAAAGTAGAATTACAAATAGTAACATATGTCGTAACTTGGTGCAGTCTTAGATATGGCGACATTTGACATCAACTAAATTTGTTGGTTAGTTTTGGATTTGATGCTGTTTGTCTTTAAAGTGGTTACAAGTTTTTTTCGTTTTTGTTGTTTTCGATGGCTGAAAGGGTTATTACGTTGTCCGCAATAAATAATTTCTTTGCTGGCGATCTAAATGACAAAAAAGAAAATGAATGGGCAAGTCAGGATAAAATCGAAACAGCTACGTTTTAATGAATTTGCATTTGCTGCTTTAATTACAGTTTATTCAATAATTTTAGGTGTTTTAGATATTTATACGACATAAGTAGGTAGTTAATACATTAGAGATTTGTATTTATATAGTTTAATAGATAAGATTTCCATTTTAAAGTTCTTTTGAACATTTTGAAAATAGCATATTTTTGTGCCTGTATGAATAACATGGGAGGATAAATCGGCAGAAGCGAGTTAGGGTTTTAGTTTGAATTTGCCGCCACAAATTGAATGTTACACTAACGTGGTCTATTGATCCACCGGAAGTACATTTATTTGAAGTTTTTAAAAGCTTTTCTTAAGAAAACGCAGTTAAATATTATTTTTTAACATTTTATGTTATTATAAATATTAAAGAAAATGTTTTTTTCTATACGGTTTGATAATACATTTTCCTTCATATTCAATGGATATAGAGTTAAAGCATTATAAAGAGATTAACATGCAAAAATCAGTCAGCTTTGCTATTTATCATGGAAACAGATGATATATTCAAAAAATTATAATTGACAGATGTTAGTGTCAAGTGCATAACCAAATATGGAAAGTATAGGATCAGAAAGTCATAGTGTTCCTCGCAAGTGACATGCCTCGGTAGCCGAGCGTGTTGAGGCGGTGTGTTTCTGACAGCTCTCGAAGCGACCTTCACCGCTCGGACCCTGAGGTCGTGGGTTCGATTCCCACCAGGATCTTGGATATTTGTGTGTGTCTTTAATACTACTAGATATGTAATCAAATTTTTAAAATAATAATAATAAAGTATTAGTTAGAGCTATAACTTAACATACTTGAAAGCCGACAAAATATTAACAAAATATTAATATACAGTTTGGTAATAGATTTTCCTTCATATTCAATAGATATAGAGTTAAAGAATTATGAAGAGATTAACTTTTAAAAATTAGTGAGCTTTGATATTTATCATGGATGATATATTCAAAAAATTTAATTGAAAGATGTCAGTGTCATGTACAAAACCAAAGATGGAAAGTATAGGATTAAAAAGTGGTATAAGTCATGGTGTTCCTTGCAAGTGACATGCAGTTGCAGTCTCGCCTCAGGATTTAAAGAAAGTTTCAATGCCGGAAGTACGAGGAACGCCAAAGAGAAGATGGAAGGACTGTATCGCAGAAGACCTGAGAGAGGAAGAACTGTGAGAAGAAGATTCGTTGGACAGGAATGAGTGGAAGAGAAGAGTAAGAAACAGCGACCCCTAATAAAATAGGAAAAAGCTGAAGAAGAAGGAGGGAAGTGTCAAGTGCAATTTACGTAGTGTATGTTTATGTTATAATTTTATTGGATTTACAGAATTTTTTCAAAGGTACTTTTGGTATGGATTTTTTTTAAAAATATAGTGTGTGTTCGTGTTACAATTTTACATGATATATAGAACCTTTTCCAAGGAACTTATGGTATGGGATTTGTATAAAATATATAGAATTGACGAAGGTCTTGTGTTGGCTACAACAGACTTTTTTTTACAAAATTTTGAACCATTATGTAATTTGTCAGTTTTAAGGGGCTCTAGTTCTTGAAAGTGATAGAGCTGAGAAAAGACGATGATAAGAAATAAACACCGATTAGAAATAAAACGTTTTATTTTACACATTAATAACAAAATAGTACACTTCATGTAATGATTGTTTTCACACACTGACACATATCGTTTATGACTCAGCTACGCTGATCGTTTGAAGCAGGCCGTACATGGTAATCTTGCTGACACTTCCTCTCGATCTGAATGAAAAGATTAATGTTTTATTTACTAATAGATTTAAGCCCGAGGAGTTTGGCACATTTCTCGTGCTTTATCTTCGTCAATCCTTTTGTCAGAATATTCGCTGTCATCTCGTCTATCGACATATATTCAATTGATACTAACTCTTCTTTGACTGCATCACGCACAAAATGATGCCTAATGTCAATGTGTTTTGTGCGTGCATGGTACACCTGATTCAGCACTAACTTTTGTGCACCCATGTTATCAATTTTCAGGATGACACTCTTCAGATGTACCCCAAACTCATCTAACAACCTCTTCATGTACATAGCCTCCTGGATCGCCTCGGATAAAACCATGTATTCGGCTTCTGTCGATGACAATGCCACGGTTCGCTGCTTCTTTGAGTCCCAGCTAATTACGCCAGCGTTTACCATGAAGACATGGCCAGTAGTGGCGGCTCGTAAGAATTTATAGTAGGAGGGCTGCAACCAAGTATTTAGGGAAAAAATGCGCCGCAGGCGATTTTTTTTTTTCATTCAAGGTCAAATGCCTTATAATTGAAAGTTACTTTCTTTCAAGGGATGTGCAAATGCATATTTTCCCCTTTCATGTACAGAAATAAATTGTTAGATCACTACTCGGGTTGTTGCGCGATTTTTTAAACTGTCATCTAATTTTCCAGCAAATTCTAATAATCCTCTAAAAACTCCGGGATTCGTTGAATGTTCGGTTCCGTCATGTCCTCGCATGGGAAGTTCAAATTTACCACAAAACACGATACAATCTATTATTTTAGATAAAATATCACGATTTTTTTCTCGTTTTCATTGTTTTTTTATTTCTCGCCTATAAGCTTCACTTAGTTGCGTTTTAATATTAACTGTTCCTAACATGCCAAGATTGCACACACTTTTTAAATGTTCAGCACATTTCTCATGTTTTTTAGTTCTTTCATTTAAATGTTTTAAATCTGCTACTCCTGTTTTTATCCACAATGAATCGCCGCCAAACAAAAATGAAAAGCAAAAGAAAGCGTTTTTCTCTGTACATCAAGTCAGCCAAATATTTTTGTTATATACATTAGAGTTAAATTTTCGCACATAATTCTGTGCTCTACTTATTGAGGACTGAGAAATATTTAAATCTGGTGTAAGACGACCTAAATTTTTAATTTCAAGTTTTTCCTGCCGTCCCAGATGAGAAAATTTTATGTTTTGCAAATATTTAACCGTGTTCTTCTCAGCGTTCATTTTTTTTGATGATTAATACTTAAAAGCTAGTATTAAAAAGAAAGAAAGAAACAATAATGATAACTTTAACATTACACTTTATGTATGTGTAGTAAAGCGCAGACCGTCTAAAGTACAGAACAGTAAACTCTATACGTAACGTAGCTTGGGCTGGAATCGTAGCAGCTCAAACTGCACGAGAATCACTCATAACCCCACCACTTTATCCTCACTAGGAGGTCTGTGAAGTTGGCACGTCATTGAAAGCACAAATAATCTTTTTATATTAGTAATTAGTGCTTCGTTAGTGCTCTTTTGTGCTTTAATTTTTTTTTGGAATTCATAAAACGGTTCATGAAATAATTAACATTATTTATTGACGTGTCAACTTCACACCTAGCACGTCATTAGTAAAATATCAAATTGTTTAATACGTCTTTTATTAGTGCTTCATTAGTGCTCTTTTGTGCTTTAAAATTTTTCGAAATTCATAAAACGGTTCATGAAATAATTAACATTATTTATTGACGTGTCAACTTCACACCTAGCACGTCATTAGTAAAATATGAAATTGTTTAATACGTCTTTTGTTAGTGCTTCGTTAGTGCTCTTTTGTGCTTTAAAATTTTTCGAAATTCATAGAACAGCTCACGAGATAATTAACATTATTTAATGACGTGCCAACTTCACACCTAGCACGTCATTAGTAATATATGAAATTGTTTAATACAACTTTTGTTAGTGCATCGTTAGTGCTCTTTTGTGCTTTAAAAATTTTTGAAATTCATAGAACGGTTCACGAGATAATTAACATTATTTAATGACGTGCCAACTTCACACCTACCACATCATTAGTAAAATATCAAATTGTTTAACACATCTTTTGTTATTGCTTTAAAATTTTTCGAAATCCATAAACCCGTTAATGAAATAATTAATATTATTTATTGATGTGCCAACTTCACACCTAGCATGTTATTAATAAATTTTCTAATTACTTAATGCATTTTTTGTTATTCACGGGTCTTAAAACCCTCGCGACGCTGACCAATTCTTGACTAAACAATGCGATAGTAGAGCCAAAGTAAATCTGGCAATAATATTTGTTTTACATACTTTCTATAAGAACTGGCGCCCCTTAAAACTGACCAATTAAGTCGTAGTTCAAAATTTTATAAAAATAAAAATTAATGTGTTCGCTGGAAAAAAAATGTCCATTTGTCATAAGTGACAACATCATTGTCATCGCGCGACAGTATATATATATATATATATATATATATATATATATATATATATATATATATAAATAAATATATAAATATATCATCACGGCATATTACCCATTTCTGGGTGTGCCAGTATCTACAACACATGTAGACATCGGTAATGATGACGATATATTTTACCGTGTGGGCGCTTACCAGGCGTCACCTCACGGGCACTCATAGCTGGCGTGGAGAGTGCGCCACAGGGGTCACTTTTGTGCCATTTTAAAATTGGAAATATTTGGCGTCTGTCGGGATCGATCCCGGTTTCCCCAGGTTCGCAACCAGGCACTCAGGCACGCGGCCAGGGACCCTATATATATATATATATATACAGGCTGTCCCAATAAGCTTGCCCACTGTTGGTAACTTTTTACCTCTCGCTAAGAGAGGTATTGGAATCATGCTAAAATTCGCATATCCAGATTTTAGTGGATAAGCACGTTTTAAGGTCCCTACAATCCGATTGTAACATTATTAAAATGATGTCTGTTTGTGTGTGTGTGTGTGTGTGTGTGTGTGTGTGTGTGTGTGTATGTGTGTATGTATGTGTGTATGTATGTATGTGTGTATGTATGTGCGTATGTATGTGTGTCTGGATGTTGGAGGGACGATTCCTCAAAAACTATAAGACTTAAAAAATATTTAACTGCAGTTTCCTCAATCTGATATTCCTGGGAAGAGCTGAAAAGGTTTTGGTAACAATTGGACAACCGGAAGTAGTAGTTTTTTTTTAAAAATCTTCTAAATATTGTTTTTTGGAAAATTATTATTACAAATATTAAAGAATATAAAATTCTCTACCTAGTATATTGGAAATCAGTTGAAAAATTAAAATGTTTGTAAATGACATAAATGTCAGTGTCAAAAATCCAGAGACATTACTGAAGGCTTTTTCTGGGAAGTACATTTAATATTCCTTATTTTAACATTAATTAAATGTTTAAAATTATAGATATAGCTGCCACACGTTAAATTAACTCTCTTCTTGAATACGGAAAGCCTAAAATTCGTACTTGGACAAGTCGATGTGTAATAGTAATTATAATATGCTATTTTTATAAAAAGGAAAAGACTCCGTCAACATCTAATGTTGGTATAAACAGAAACGGTAATCATTTGTAAGCCAAAGTATATACAGTAACAAACAGGTCAACTAAACACGCGCTTGCTATGCATATGTATATTTCATCATATACCTTTCCGAAATCCCGCCAATCTCGTCAATGAATTGGAAGAATCTCGAACATTTAGAAGAATAGGAGGACACTCATAGAATGAATTGAAAAATAAAGAACATATGTAATTAAAATATTTTGTGTGTTCCAGACATGTTAAATACAATATTTATAGCCTAGTATGAAATCGGCGAGAGGTATTGTGCTGGCCACAACAAATTTTTTATATGAAGAGGTACGAGGTTAGTTAAATAAGCAAAATTGTGCCATTTTATATTAGAAAATTCGTCATGTAAACAAAATAGAAATTGTGTCAGCGGTTCCCAAAATATGGGAGAAAATAAATATTTTTTAAATGGAACCATATATTTTTTATTATCTTATTGGAAGGAGTATTTTTTTCTCTTTCCAATAAGGTAATGTTGATTATGTACAATATTTTCAAATAAACGAGTTATTTACGGTTAAAAATTAAAATTTTGTAAACTGTTTTATTAGTTTAGCCAAGTAAACAATTGAGTCTTTGTTTATTTGACGTTTAATAATTTTCCCCGTAAAGTTCTCTGTGTTTAATAATGTTTAATAACTTTACGAATGAAGAAAAGTTAGATATAATCTTGCTATATGGAAAGTTATATCTAGGAATCTGTAACGTAGAACGGTCGGGTCTTTTTACAAAAGAGCTGAAATGTGCCAAAGAAATAATGGCTTTCAATTTGAATATTTTCTTTAATTGTTTTGTTATTACTGTAAAATAAGTTAATAAAATAATAATTTTATAAAAGACAAATGTGTCCATGGTTTATTTGACTAAATAAACTAATAAAAGATAATTTTTATTTTTAAACGTAAATAACTCGTTTATTTGAAAAAATTGTACATTAACATTACCTTATTGGAAAGAGAAAAAAATACTCTTTCCAATAAGATAATAAAAAAAATATAGTTCCATTCAAAAAATATATATTCTGTCCCAAATTTCGGGAACCGCTGACACAATTTTTATTTTGTTTGCATGACCAATTTTCTAATATAAAATGGCACAATTTTACTCATTTAACCAACCTCGTACCTCTTCAAATAAAAAAGTTACCAATAGTGAGCAAGCTTATTCAGACATCTATATATACAGGGTGTTAATACTAAGTCGTTACACCCGAAAATGGTAGTTAGAACTCATTAAACAAACAACTTTTCTTAGTTCCAATTTTTGATTTGGTGCCCCGGTTCGTAGTTATTTGAGTTCTTTTGTTTTTCGAATAATCGTCATAACTCCCTTATTTTAAAGACTATTGAATTTTTTTTCTTTCAAATTTACCTTTAGGCTCTCTAAAACATTTGGCATTTACAATTATTTTTTATTTTTTCAAATGACAAAATGGCGATCGATCAAAAATTTCAAAACATGATTTTTTGATAACCACTCCATCGATTTTCGAAGGTAAAACGTTTATAAAATCTTTAAACTATCTACTACAACATTTGTCCAAAACATTTTTTTCAATCTATTCCAAAAATAGCAATATGGATAAAATTCTATAAACATAACGTAATGACAATAATAATGGCCAAGCTTATAGCGTTCTTGGTAGATGGCTGTACATGTGGTTATTTACCTCTCATCCTCTTGGATGATTTGTCTTTCGTACACTCAATGTAGTCATTGTCTTCTAGAGGACACCACACTGATGAGCTCCAATAAGAGTAAAACGCGTCTTTTTGTCTGGTTGTGTGGACAATTTCTAATAAATGACCGAGAGATTGATTCAGAGACTGAAATCTTGTGAAACGTGTCAGATATGATTTTTTCAAAAATTGTAACATTGACGACCACATTTTTATCACAAATGTATATCTACGCATACAATAATATGGACCACCTTTCAGAAATTCCTGCCGGTGGCCATGCTAGCCCATTAATAATATTAATAAAATAGTAAATTTATTTATGTATTTTAAAAATATTACTGTTATAATCATATTATTTTCTGTCATGTCAACTCTCGAATGTCAAAGTGACATTTAGATTAACGGCCGTTACTATGGCAGCGGCCGCGAAATTCAATCACACGGCCTATATTGTGGGCGCGAAGTGTTAACTTCACGTCCGGTTGCACAAAAATAGCTGTCACATTTCTAGCGGTAAATACGAAATGTGACAGCTATTCAAACTGATGCATGCGCACTGTGTTATGAAATTTAAGAATGGGTGTGCGTGTTGAGTCAAAATTGTTGCCATTTTGTATTTTCGTATTTACCGCTAGAAATGTGACAGCTATTCAAACTGACGCATGCGCACTGCTTTATAAAATATAGTCTAAAGCTAGCATGAGACAGAGCTTAAGATCGAGTTTGAAGTGAAGAAGGAATAAAACATATGATAGCTCACGTGATCTTCCGTGCTCCATATTTACTACTAACGACTATTCAGAGTTTCAAACAAAGTACCACTTCCAGTTGATCATTTGTAATCGTGTACCTGCCAGTTTTCCCTTACATACGTGCGTAAAGGTATTAACATGTTAATATGAAAAGTTTTGAATTATATTTTATTTTCATTTTTTTTGCATTAAAATCTATTAGGAGCATTAAGTAAAGAAAAAGCCTTTATTACTAAATTTTAAAAGTTTTGATTAATATTTCACGAATCACTTTTTATTATTGCACTATTGGCAGGAGGTAAAACATCGGTAGTCTATCCAGTTTCAAAAACAGAAGAAGGATGCAAATGTTTATATTCACTTATACGAGAAATGGAACAATTTGTCTCCGAAACGTCCTATGTGACAACGAATTATAATAAAAATTTTGGAACCTAAAGGCCCATACTCGAGAAATTTTTCAATAATTTAGAATGCGTTTTTTATTATTTGATTTCACTTAATTAAATTTAAACAAATATTTTCTATACAAACAAATATTTTACATCTCTGATTAAAGTTTTAACTTCTAATTAAGTAAACAATATTGGACCGTTTTGTTGACAGCAATGATAAATCTGTCATTTGACAGTTAATTTTGTTTATTTAACTCTTAGTTAAAATTTTAACCAGATATTGAAAAACCGGCCCTAAGTTTGTCTTTAAATTAATTTTAACTTGATATGAAATAAAAGTAAAAGCATGCAAAAAAAATTTTAAAATCCTGTATTAAAATAATAAAACAAAATCATATCTACACAGCCATTATAACATTTAACACGTAATTTTAATTATTTCGTGAACCGTTTTATATAAAAAAAAAAACATAAGCACTAAAGAGCACTAACGCAGCAATAACAAAAAATGCATTAAGTAATTTGAAATTTTATTAGTAACGTGCTAGGTGTGAAGTTGGCACATCAATAAATAATATTAATTATTTCATTAACGGGTTTATGGATTTCGAAAAATTTGAAAGCAATAACAAAAGATGTATTAAACAATTTGATATTTTACTAATGACATGGTACGTGTGAAGTTAGCACGTCATTAAATAATGTTAATTATCTCATGAACCGTTCTATGAATTTCAAAAATTTTTAAAGCACAAAAGAGCACTAACGAAGCACTAACAAAAGTTGTATTAAACAATTTCATATACTACTAATGACGTGCTAGGTGTGAAGTTGGCACGTCATTAAATAATGTTAATTATCTCGTGAGCTGTTCTATGAATTTCGAAAAATTTTAAAGCACAAAAGAGCACTAACGAAGCACTAACAAAAGACGTATTAAACAATTTGATATTTTACTAATGACGTGCTAGGTGTGAAGTTGGCACGTCATTAAATAATGTTAATTTTCTTGTGAACCGTTCTATGAATTTCAAAAATATTTAAAGCACAAAAGAGCTCTAACGAAGCACTAACAAAAGACGTATTAAACAATTTGATATTTTACTAATGACGTGCTGGGTGTGAAGTTGGCACGTCAATAAATAATGTTAATTATTTCATGAACCGTTTTATGAATTCCAAAAAACTTAAAGCACAAAAGAGCACTAACGATGCACTAATTACTAATATAAAAAAGAATATTTGTGCTTCCAATGACGTGCCAACTTCACGGACCCCTCACTAGGTAGCCCTTTCTACATGAATTGTGCTGTTTGCTGCGGGCTGAATTGAATCCAGCCCGGACGTTTAATATACTAGCCCGCATAGCACACCGACTTATTGAAAAATACAATTATTGTTTAAAAATAAATTACTATTGATCAGTATTTTATTACAAACCAAAAATAGTTGTTTTTTAATATTATATAAATATTTAAGAGCGATAATAAAATTGCAGCCTTTATTTTATACTGGAGGGCTGCAGCCCTGCAGCCCTTATGGACGAGCCGCCCCTGATGGCCAGTGTATGATCTTTGGTCCACATGGTAGCCAGCCCAATCGGCGTCAGCGTACATCATAGGTTGATCGTTGGAATGTCTGAATAAAAGACCTTCAAGTACGGTAAGACCCGTTTTGCTGCTTTCCATTGATGCTCCGTGTAAAAATAATTGCATTGGCTTAAATAACTGACAGTATGCGTTATGTCAGGCCTCTTCCATATAGACAAGTACACCAAAGCCCTTACCAGTTCTCGATAAGGAACTTTTATCACATTTTTCTTTTCTTCGATCTTTTCATCTGACAGTTTGAGACCCGGTTCCAATGGTGTCGAAAATGGCTTACATTCCGACATACCGAACCTGTCGAGAATATCATGAATATGTCCTTTCTGACTAATTGTGATACTATTTTCATTCCTCGTGAACTCCAGGCCCAAACAGTATTTGACATTACCCAGTTCTTTTAATTCAAACTTGGAGCCAAGATGCATATATCCATCAGAAATACCGCCAATCTGGTTAATGAATTGGAAGAATATGACATTTAGAAACTTCCTCATACAATGAAAAATAGATATAATTAGAATTATATGTGTGCAGAAGACATGTTAAATACAATAAAAAACAATATTTGAGTAAAGTTCTGTAATTTTTTGTTATAAAACGACGGTTCGAAAGCGAAGTGCAATACAATATTTATATAGCCTAATATGGAAATGGCGAGAGGTCTTGTGCTGGCCACAACAGATTTTTTTTGTGTTTGTAGTAGTGTTCGATATCAAACTACCGGTCAATTCGCAGTTACACGGCACTTTTACCGATTTCGCTTTTTCTCGATAACTCGACTGACTCGATCGCGTACTTCAACGTTTCTTGTATCACTGGTATTTCTTATCAAAAGTCATTTCACGCGTCTGGGACCCATAACCTGATAGAGCTGATAAGAAATAAACACCGATTACAAATACTACGTTTTATTTTACACAATAATAATAATAATAATAATAATAATAATAATAATACTCAGCTACGCTGATCTTTTGAGGCAGGTCGTATATGGTAAGAAAAAATTAAAATTATTGCCAGATTTACTATCTATATGGTTAGATTCACCACCGGTTAAGCGTTGTAAGTTTACTTACATAACACCCCGTAATTACTTACTACACTTGATTCAAATTAAAAGAGTTTTGCAGTTTTTGAAGTACAAACCAGTTTTCGATAAAAAAGATGGCAATGTGGACTAAAAACTATTCAAGAAAAGATATTTGGCGCATATGGTAAAAATACGCCATCATATTTTATAGGTAATTTTTGCTGTTTGCTATTTCGATGGGAGCGGAAATCATTTAAGGAAGTTTTAAAGTGCGGAAACCTATAAAATGAAGGGCACAGTATTAAGGTTCAATGATTCCAAATTTCTAGTTTTAGTAAATATGCATTTAAATTTGGAATTATTGTTTTTAAATTCTTTCACTAGATTTAACTGGCAATTATCTGCAGTTGCAACTTCGGAAACTTTTTCACCGATAATTATCTTTTTTCGAGCTTCACTTTTTTTGCAATTGAAATTGAATTGTCAAAATAACTTTAGCTAAAGAGCCAGATTTTCTATTATACTATATAATGCCTGAAGCAAATTGGCACCAGCATAACTTAATTAAATAAGTTAAAAATTATTTCAATATTTGCACTGGCACTCATTTTCTATACTTAATAGTTGCATAAATATAATAAACATGTTTATGTTAATATTTATGTGAACCCTATAAAACAATTCCATGTTATATTACGTTAAAAATAAATTCAAATGGCTCAAAATTATTACTTCCGATTTTTCAGTAATTGGTAGATATTTTTAATTTTCAAATGGAACATCCTATACATTTATTCAATAATATACTTTTTATTGTTATAAAATACTATATTTGAATAACTATGTAAGATATTTTATTAAAAAAATTAAAGTTGCTGTCAATTACGTAAAAATATTTAGCAATTCCCAAAAATATGTAGAGGAATTAATATACATACTATGATTTATGTTATATAGTTGAAATCGTTAAAGGAATACTAAATCTGATATTTTCTGGTTTATTTATAGACCTGTTTTCATATTTGGTTTGGATGTTCCCCATAATACTAAAGATTTAATAGAATTTTGAAATATTGAAATGAGATATCCCGTTCGGTCGTCAGATGAAAAGCATTTGCATTTACTGATTCCATCCTTATCAAAAATAACAACGCATAAAATAGAACGCAAAAAATTCTTTGTTAGCAGGATATTTATAGAATGAAACATTTTCGAAGCTTCTGGGGATTTCATACATTAATCCGTAATCCTTCCGTAATGATGGTAGAAATAAATTAATTAAATGTGCTAATAGAGTAAACAGACCCTCAAATAGCCTCTAATCGCATTTCCTAAATGACAAGAATATAGATACTAAATGGCTCAACAGGCTACAGCCATCAGTTATTCCCAATACCACAGGAAGTGGAAAGACTGAGACAAGAAGGAAAGAACATAAACACCTAACTGATTGCTAGAGACAAATATAATAATAAAAAGAAGAACATAATAGAATAATGAACTAAAAATATAACTCGTTATACAAAAGGATACAAACTTATGAAACGCCAGCTCAAAGTGGCTCGATCGGGAGCTACGAAAATAATAGCACGTTTCAGGTGCGGCAATGAAGAGAATGCTAATAAAACCGAATGACGAAAGAAAATAAATTATGTAGAATATGTACGAAGAAAGATGAAACAATGTGGCATATGATGAATGAATGTGAACAAGGAATAAAAGAAAAGAGAAGAATGGAAAATATCTTCGATGAGACAAGAAAAGGATGTTCTCTTCGCAAATCTTTTATCAATGTTATACCATTGCTATCTCGAGAACTATAAGAGCTACGAGGTTGGTTAAATTAGCAAAGAATCACCATTTTATAAAACTATTACAATGAGCAAATAAAAAAAAAAATTCGACCAGTTTTCTATCCATAGTACTCTTATTTCAGCCAGATATAAATGAAATACACATAAATTTAACATGCATTTTTCTCATTTATTTTGTTATATTAGTATATGATATGTTTATATCGAATAACCTAAAAAAAAGATGTTCCCATTTAAAATAAGAAAGTTGTGTCCCGTATTTTGCGAACCACTGGTCGAAAAAAAATTTTTATTTGCTCATTGTAATAGTCTTGTAAAATGGTGGTTCTTTGCTAATTAACCAACCTCATAGCTCTTATAGTTCTCGAGATAGCAATGGTGGCACACTTAAATGGAACACCCTGTATATATATAATAGATGAGGTACCTTCGGGTAAGAAAAATAAATAATATTCCTAATCGCGACTGATTTTTGTACTATATTAGAAACATGTTAACGCTTTCGATCTTAATATTACTTTTCTTATTACTGTTGTTTTGTATAATGATGCATTTTACACATCTCGTATATAGAGTACAAATGTAACTGAAATATGTACCTATACGGGTGTACAGGACATGCAAAAAATTTCAGTAGATTAAAATTGTGAATTTTCATTCCTATAAAAATATGAAATGCAATTATTATTTCCGGAATTTGTAATTTATGTATTGTTTTGCCAGTATCATTGATACCAAAACAGTTAATAAATTTTCGAATGAAATGAGAAATATTCAGTTTTAAAAAGGTGCATATTAGATTACGTTTAAATGTATAGTTTCAAAAAAAATATCCCGGACGCATAGAGCTGATGTATGTTTAGAGAAAGATACACATGTTTATTTTATTTATTACCGTGAAATATCACTCTCATTTTAAGTGTGTAATATGTAATAGTTTTGTTATCCCGATGAGTGCGACAATGAAATTCTAGTGTGGTAATAAATTTATTAGCGTACTCATTGAGATAACAAGACTACTACAACATATCTAAAATGAGTGCGGTATGTATAACTTTATCCTATGGCGATAGATAAACTTTATCCTATATATGTCTATTCATATTTTATACCTCTTAAAGTTAGAGAATTACTTGTGAAGTGCACTCCAGGAGGCATTCAAGGAAGACAATAAAATATACCTATACAAAACTTGACTATCTTCTCAATTAAATAACACTTTTAAATGATTTTAAAGTTTTCAATTGGTTGATGTTACAGAAGTGCAAAAAAAAAAATGAAAAACGAACAGTTTCATCAATTCATTATTGAATAGAAAAGGCATTAATATTAATGACGTAAAATTGTTTGACGAAATTGCAGCTTTGAATACCTTTGTAATTGTAACGGAACAAGAATGAAAATTCTAATTAACTACCAATTTTTAAATATGTATAATTTAAGATTATTTTGGCGATTACAAAGAGATTGTTGATTGTTTTTTGTTTGAGTTGTGTACCTACCAAAGAAATTAGAAATAAAGAAGATTTTTTGCTTAAGTTGATTATGTATGATAATAATAATAATAATTTTATTTCCGGAGATCATAATTACATGACATGGGAAACGTCAACAAGAAAGTTACATAAAATCGTACAAATATGTACCACTAACGCATTAAATCATAATTAAAATAAAAATTTTATGACTTATCATTAAGAAATTCCTCAAAATGGTAATAATTTTTACTCAGTAAATACATCTTTAAATCATTTTTAAATTTCATTTTTGTATTAATATCTTTTAACTCCTGAGGTAATTTATTATAGAATATCAGTCCATAGTAATTTGGATTATTTTTGACTTTATTTACTTTTATGTGCGGGATAACCAAATTCGATTTCCCTCTAGTATCGTAAGAATGTATGTCACTTTGAGTTAACAGATTATCTTTAGAAAATCTAATGTGCAGAATAGTATAATAAATATAGATGCAAGTAAGATTTAATATATTTTCTTTAGTGAAGACTTCTTTACAAGAGGTTCTATTTGTTAATAAAAAAATATTTCTAACTGCAGCTTTTTGTAATCTAAACACTCTTACAGCTGAAGGTGGACATCCCCAGAAGATTATCCCATAGCTTATTATGGAATAAAATGTTTTTGCAGTGTTAACATCGGTAAGTAATCTTATCCTTTTTATAAGAAAGCAAAGGGAGGCCAAAGTTTTGCAAATAGTGCTAATGTGATCATCCCATTTTAGATTCTCTTGAATTCTGATGCCTAGAACTTTGGCACTTGTAACTTGTATATATACCTACCAAAGAGAATAGTAACAAAGATTATTTTTAGTTTGAGTTTATTATATGTACCATGAAAGTGACATAGTATATTTTTTTCATTTGGTTGATATAATTTACGTTAGATAATTTTAATCATTTTGTTCCGTACTTTTTTTTTTGTTTTCGCAATTAATTAAAAAGTCTGGATAATTTAAAAGTCAAGAGCCTAAAAATATAATAATTCGTTTAGTAACCATAACCTACATACAGTATCTGATAATAAAAGCGACCCCGCGAATCAATACAAAGTATGTATTTGGAATATTCTATTATATTTTTTTAACTTTTTTTATCGAATGCAAAGGTAATACATTAAAAAAATATTATGCATATTATATAAGTAACTAAAAATTGTCACTATATTTCATAAGTATGTATTCATGAATTTTCAAATGAAAATCTGAGAGAAATCGTTAAAAATTATAACGAATGCAACGAAATCCATCATCGATAATTTTCGTCTTCGATACCACGACGATTATAAGCTGTTATAAATAATAAAGGCTATTGGTCAAAGTATTAAATATATGTATAATAATTATATTTATTTTTTGTGTAATCTGTTTTTATCATTAATTTTTGTTCTGTATTTTTTAACTAAATATTTTTTTCTCATCCGTATTTATATTCATAAATATTTATGAAATTTAGTATTATATATTTGTTTTACTCAAACAACAATAATAAAGTCGTTGTATTTGTATGTGTTATTTTTACACTAGAAAATGAATGTATTGAATATTTAAAATATAGGGACATATTTTTTATAGATTCCTATAGAGCCACATATTTTTTTCCGATACTATAGTAGTATATTACTTTCCAAGTGAACAGTGAAAGTTTACCAGACGAATACTTAAATGCCATACTAGTACAGTAAAATCACTTTTCTGACGCGGTGCGTACACTATTTATTCATTTTATATTAGTATTAAAATTTGAATTTTTTGCGGCACAATATACCGAATTAAAAACATCTAAAAAACATAATAGTCTGGTTCTCAGTAACAGTTATTATTTTTTGTACCGTGCAAAAATTAATAAAATAAATAAATATATCATCACGGCATATTACCCATTTCTGAGTGTGCCAATCTGCTGTATCACAGATATCGGTAATGATTATGATTTGTACCGTTCGGGCGCTTACCAGGCGTCACCTCACGGGCAGTCATTGCTGGCTTGGAGAGTGCACCACAGGGGTCACTTTTGTGCCATTTAAAATTCGAAATATTTGGCGTCGCTCAAAACAAATTAATTTTTGGAGATCGGTTTGCAAAACCATGGATCTAGATGATGAAAAGAACACGGAAAACGATTTAGACGATAAACAATAAAAAATAACAACAAAAATTCTTTGTCTCAAAATGTATTTTAATGACAAAATCGTTGCTATGTTGTAAAGTAAACCATTACTGTATGATTTTGAGTGTATTAAAATAGTACAATATAGTGCGAAATACGAAAAATAGATATCTCGATATACATATTTGTCTTTGTCTTGTTAAATTAATTATTTTCTGTAATACTACGAACATATAAAGAAAAAATATTTTTATTTTATTGTGTTATATTTCATTTTGCTCTCTCTAAAGGCAATTAATAAAATGAAATATTACTTTATTTTTGTAAATCATAGAATGCTAAAAAACTAACCTAGACAAAATAATATAAATGACTTTAAAAATTCCAAGTAAATTATTGCCTTCATTCTCCTTATTTCTGTTGTTTTATTACTTTCTTTCCAAAATCGATTTGGCCTGTGTAAATATTTGAATACCAATTTATGAAATGTGTTTACAAGACTTATTGATTATGAACACATTGGAATAGCATAGCATAAGATTAGTCGCTAATTCCCAAAAGCGAGATAATTTAATGTTTGTAATATATGAGTATTAATTTGGATCAAATGTACTTAGCTAATTGTTGAACAACCTAATTAAATATTAAGAAGTGTATGTTCTTACGTTAATGTTTTTATAAGAATAACTGAAGCAATATTCGTTTCCGAAATTAAAACATTCTCAGAAAAAATGGGATACGCAATTAAAATAAAGTGACACATTTCAAATATTTTTTAGAACTCATGCCTACTGCTAAATAAATACTTAGAATAGTAATTATGTATTTAATTCATGCTTTTCAGTTTTGAATCTTCATGAATCATAATCTGTGCATTTCATTAAGATATTAAACTTTTTGTTATTGAAATTATTTTAATGCATTGCTGGACATATAATAATTTTATACAAATACGCAATAGAAAATACTTAATCATTTTTTAAAAGTATCGTTATAGAATTCATCAGAGACCAGTTTCTTAAGTTTTTGGTAAAAAAAATATAGAAATAACCCGCCATACTCACATGATTTTACTATGTACGACATTTGGCTATTTTTGACTATACTTAAATAAATTTAGGAAAAGGGTTTTCATCTAAAGAAGAAGAGATTGATGTAGCAAATCATGATTATTTTGGTACCATCCAAAAGAAGATTTTATGAAATATTTAATATCTAATAGTTACAAATTTATTTGAAAATTCAATATTTGTAAAGGTCGCCACAACATTTAGCTTATTACTTTATACTAGTACTTGAGTAGTGTTCATTCAAAACTTAACATGTCCAACATAAACAGTTTTGACAAAAACGCAAAAAAAAACTTACTACGGCCCTGATATTAATTTTTTAATTAAATATTTTTTACCTCTCATTAAGAGAGGTATTGGAATCATGCTAAAATTCGCATATCCAGATATTAGTGGATAAGCACGTTTTAAGGTCCCTACAATCCGATTATAACATTTTTACGATGATGTCTCTCTCTCTCTCTCACTCTCTCTCCTCTCTCTCTCTCTCTCTCTCTCTCTCTCTCTCTCTCTCTCTCTCTGTGTGTGTGTGTGTGTGTGTGTGTGTATGTGTGTGTGTGACTTAAAAAATATTGCAGTTTCCTCAATCTGACATTCCTGGGAAGATCTGATTAGATTTTGGTAACAACTGGACAACCGGAAGTAATAATGTCTTTCAAAAAATCTTCTAAATATAATTTTTTGGAATTTTTTGTTATTACAAATATTGAATAATAATAATAATAATAATAATAATTTATTTGTCCATTTGATCATTTACATGATATAGGATATGTCACAATACACAATATGAATTATATACAGTTACAATGTAATTAACAAGGATTATCAAAATATTGATTAACAGAAAGTAACAATTGGTAATTAATTTATGTTTTAATTTAAATTTATATTCTGATATATTACCGCAGTTTTTAATTTCATCAGACAAGCTGTTGTACAATGAAATTGAAGAACATAAAATTCTCCATCTAATATACTTAAAATTATTATATCTTGTATAGATTTAAAGATAAAGGCACTGTAATATACAGAATAATTTAATGTAGTACATCTCAGAGGCTAAGGCACTAAGGAAACCAGTTGACAAAATCAAATGTTTATAACAAAGTAATGTTTATAATATAGTCTGTAAATGACAGTAAAATTATAGGTAAAATGCATATATCCATCAGAAATACCGCCAATCTAGTTAATGAATTGGAAGAATCACTGACATTTAGGAGCATGTTAAATACAATAAAAAACAATATTTGGGGAAAGTTCTGTAATTTTTCTGTTATAAAATGACGGTTCGATAGTGAAGTGCAATACAACACATATATAACATAAAATGGAAATGGCGAGAGGAATTGTGCTGGCCACAACAGATTTTTTAAAAAAGGAAAATAGAATGATAAAGTGTATGACATATGCATCGCGCGACCTTTTAATTGGAAGCTTCTCGTAGGCAATGACGTAATCGGTACTCGGCTGCTGCGGCGTGGTATGATCTTGTACTGTATCGGAACATTACTAGAACTTTCACGAAGGAAGGCGACGGAATATATTAGCCGAGGTGTCTTTGTGCGAGTCAGTCAGTTCAGTTAGTTGACTTAAGGTGAAATGTCACCCGTTGCGCGCAGAGTTCAAATGACTAGAAGTCACTATAAAGATTTATTTCCCTTACACTTCATTGAATTTATATTGTATGCAGAAATAAAGAAATATAATTTATTAATTACTATAATGTAAATTCAACAAATCTGACTTTTATATATACACCAAAAACAATATTTAAATTATTAATTTCCCTATATCTCGGAAACTAGCCCACAGAATTTATTCTGATTTTCAGTAAATATATTTAGTAAGGTAGTGTACGAACTATGTAAAAATATTTTTTGGAACAGTATTAAAAGTGCAAAAAACCTACTTTTTTCATACACGTTTTTTCAAAAACTACGCCATAGATTTTATTTATACTACTGGAAAGTTTGAAGAATAGCAATGTTCACAATCTTTTAAAAGAAAATCGAAAATTAGATTTTCGGAACATAGTTAAAATGAAGAAAATATTATATTTTATTTATTTTGTGGAATTATAAAACTGTTTCTCAAAAATTGTAAAATAAATTCTGTTTTTCCAAAATTTATGAAAGTAACAACCTCCAATAATTGCAAAAATTTTGAAAATATAATAAAAGTCGCTAAAAATAAATGGCTAGAATCCGAAATTAAAAATCATTACGCTAAAAGAAGTAAACTAGAAATTAAAGCTTATGAATTACATCTTAAATTAACTAAAAATTTAAATAATTTTGAATTTAATGTATGGTCGGTTTTCGGGAACAAAATGTATGAAGAAATTAATCATAAATTTACAAATAAAATAAAAATCCAAAATAAAAAATTAAAACAGCTAATACCCAAAAATACAGAAAATAACACTATTATTAATGAAAACATCGTTATCAATCAATCATCGGAATCATTTAATACAGATGAACTTAACTTGTTAAATAAAGGTTTAAAATACTCCCTTAATAATAAACACACACCGTTAGAAGATAGCTAGCATTGAAACCAGTAATAAATATTTCGATAACAGCACTAAAGAATATATAAGAAACGCTTGTAAAATTCAAATATCTAATCATTTAAACCATTTCAAAAACAAACCAAATAACAGTGAACTTAAAATTATAAATAATCTTAAAAAACGTGATGTATTTTATTTAAAATTACAATTTTATTTCCTTTATCCGCTTTTAAATAAAATACATCACGTTTTTTAAGATTATTTATAATTTATAAGCGGATAAAGGAAATAAAATTGTAATTTTAAATAAATCGGAATATTTTGACAGAGCAAATAAATTACTAAACAACGGCCCTTATATACAAATTAATAAAAATCCACTACCTAAAATGATTAAGAACTTTAAAAATACTCTTAAAGATTGTCCAAATTTAATTACGAAAAACATAAATTTTAAAATTAATGTTTCAAATCCTGCGGTTCCAAAAATGTATTGTTTGCCAAAAATTCATAAACAGGATAATTCGGTAAGACCAATAGTTTCAGGTATAAATTCTCCAACTTATATGCTTTCAAAATGGTTAGTTAAAGAATTTAGTAATCTTCCAAATCAACTGCAAACTTTTTCTGTTGAAAATTCATTACAATTTATTGACAAAATTAAAGATATTACTTTAGATAAAAACGAATTATTGGTTTCTTTTGATGTCAGCTCCTTATTTCCAAGTGTACCCATTCCACAAACTTAAAAATCTTTTTAGAAAACAACGATTTAAATTCAGAAAAAATAAATAAGTATTTAAAACTAACTGAACTTTGTATGAACCAAAATTATTTTCAAATAAACAATAAATTTTATCATCAAAAAGAAGGTACAGTTATGGGCAATAGTTTATCACCATTTTTGGCTAACTTATTCATGAGTCACTTTGAAATTGAATTTAAGAAAAATAATAAAGATTTTCCTAGAGTTTGGATTCGATATGTTGATGATATTTTTGCTATTATTAATACCGAAACTTGCGATTTAGATAACTTTTTAGCCAGATTAAATTCAGTTTTTCCATCAATTAAATTTACGATTGAAAAAGAAACCAATAAACAATTACCATTTTTGGACACACTGGTTATTAGAAACAAAACTAAATTAGAATTTGACATATATAGGAAACCTACGAATACTAATCGATTTATAACAGCTGACTCGAATCATTTTTGGCAACATAAATTAGCAGCGTTTAACTTTTTAATTAATAGACTGACCAAATTTCCGTTAAACAAAACACGTTTTGAAAATGAATTGAAATATATTAAAGAAATAGCTAAATATAATGGATTCCCGGTTAAAATTATAGATAAACTAGTCCATAAATTTAAAAATCGTCAATCCGTATTAGATTTCACAACTTTAACGCCAACTAATAATAAAAATAATAAATATATAACATTACCATTTGATAATGCCACCAAAGGTTTAAACAAAATTTTTAAAAATCAAAATTTAAGGGTAACTTATAAATCAAATAACACCATTAAATCATTATTAGGTAACCCCAAAGATAAAATAGATAATAATAAAAAATCCGGTGTTTATAAAATTGACTGTAAAGATTGTAATAAAGTTTATATCGGGCAAACTAAAAGACAAATTGATACTCGGTTTAAATCTATCATTTAAAAAGCGGTAATCCTGATAAATCGTAAATGTTTCGCACCTAATTTTCCAAGTGGTTATTAATCAAATAAGTGCAAAGTTACAATTTTTTCTGCACCCAAAGAAAAAACGAAAAAGGCGACTTTTATCAGTCCAAAATTATACTATTCCATTACATGACGGAATTTTTATGCAAAAAATTATTGAAAAAACTACCTGCATAAACTGCATACCTGGTTTAAGGGAATCAGGTCATTTCAAAGAATCTGCATTGATTAATATTAAAAATAGAGGCCGCTTAATTCATCTACATAAAAATATTTTTGATTTATTTAAAACCTAAGAGAATATTTTGTTAGAAAATATAAAATCTCCAAATCAGATCATCATTTATATATTTCGAATCTATATCTATTATTTAAATTCTCAAAATTCTTTTTAGTCAATTATTTCCATTTTAGTTAATTAATTAATTTTTTATCGACGTTGTAGTTGGCTTTGCCACAAATCGAAAAATGTGGTAATATGCTTTTTGAAGTATGTAAATTAGAAAGATGAGTGAAAATAAATAAAATAACATTAAAACTAAACAAATGATAACCTCTAATTATTTTTTTCAATTGTTTCTTAATATTTTTTTTTGTTATCCCAAAATATTAATAATTCATGTTTTATTAAAGTTTAAAACAAAAGAATGTAGATTTGTATAACGTTGAAAAGCTTATGAAATGAGACTTTTCTCATCATACGTTGCCATATAAAAAATATTATATTTGTATCATATCTCTAGAATTATTAAGTTTTAAAAAAGACCTAATTACACCATGTTATTTTACTTAAGAAACAGTATAAAAATCATCTAAACAATTTTCTTTATCTTTTATAATAAGACAGTTATGAGATTTTCTCAAAAAAGCGAAAATCTAGTTTTATCCTGTAGCTCAAAAACAAAAGGCAAAAAAAAATTAATTCCTATGCTGCCTATTGGAATGATAGAAAAGAAGTAATCCTTTTCAATCTAAAGATAGCAAAAGGTCCAAGTTACAAAAAAATGAACTTTTCTATTTCCTAGTAATTTTTTATTTATGTACTGGCCAACCATAATTAAAGAATACTTATCATCAGTTAAAATATTTTTTCCGTTTTAGTAAAAATATACTAAACTATATCCAAAAGTTTTGCATTAATTTATGTTAATGTAAATAAAAACAGTATTTTTTCTGTATACATGCAATTATTTTATTCTCTTTTATTTTTATTTTGAAATTATTAACATATTTATATAGTTGTTGAATAAACAAACAACAAATAAAATTTATTTACTAAAAAAACAGTATTTTCATGAATTTAAACGCTTGATATACCCGGCCTGCTTCCCCCACCACTGCGGGAAACAGAATGCTTCACCTATTTGCTGCCTGTGTCCTCTCCTATATAATACTTCGTGGTTTTCATTATTATAATTTTATCTTTTCTTAATTAATTCTTCTCTAATAAACTTTTATTTTAATTGTTAATATTTCTTTGATTTTTACACTTTACCCAAATAAATAAACTAAAGTATGTGACCTATGCTCAATGGCTGGTATCATAAAGCTTGTTTTAAAACACTTTGTTGAAAAATGCAAAATTTCAATACTTAATTTCACCCTAATTTTCACAGAACGATTTTTTTTCAATATATTTATTTAAATAACATTTTGACAAAATTTATGTGATAAGTATTATTTAATATTATTAAATAATAAAATTTGACACAAGGCTTTTAGTACAAGCCAATAATTCTAGCGTGACCTTCCTACTGGTTCTTGATACAAACAATATCTTAAATGCCATTGGAAAATTAAAAATTGATGAGTAGTAACATAGGAAGGGAAAGAATATAAATAATTTTGAAAATTCGTACATTGTTGAAAATAT
Source organism: Ophonus ardosiacus (assembly GCA_943142095.1). NCBI lineage: Eukaryota > Metazoa > Arthropoda > Insecta > Coleoptera > Carabidae > Ophonus > Ophonus ardosiacus. The sequence continues at coordinate 44,186,443 of OW964824.1, forward strand.
ATGAAATTTTAGATGAACTAGATAATCAATTTAGTTATCATGTTTCAGGTGGTATTGTAAAACAGAAACCTTTGGACCTACGTAGGAATATATATATGCTGCAATGGGGGATTACGCCATTTTTTTTTTTATAATTTTATCTGAAAATATTAGGAAAACTAAGACTATTGATGAAAATCCGGTGAAAAAATTCCTATTAATAAGCGAGTTATGGTCTCCCGAATTTTCAAAAGATTGACGTGACGTCACATTTATGTGTTTTTATATCAAACTGTTTTCATCATGGACCTAAATGTTCTTGAAATATATGCTATTTTAAGTTATATTTACATAAAAATAAATGAATATTATAACACTGTGTAAGTCTACATACTTTATAATTACAGGTGTATTTAAATTATTAAATTTAATGCAAGAAATTTATGTTAAAATAAAAACTGTTTGGAAACTGTAGTACAGGAATGTTAGCCCCTCCTTTCGAATTTGAATTTCTTAACTTCCATTGGTAGTAATCCCCACCTCCTAACACACTATTTGTAATGCATGTGTAGGCGGTTTCTCGGACGCCAATCAAAATATTTTCATATTAGTGTCGAAGCGCTATAACAAAAAACCCTTTATTTCCGAAATATCTCAATTATACCATTTCATTTTTTTTATTAATATTCGTTATTCAGCATATATATTCGTAATTTTTTACTATTTTCCTTTAATTCGATTGAGCCGTAATCCCCCATTGAAATCATATTATTTAGTTTTTTTGAATTTTATCATCAGGGAAAAGTGTATTCTAACAGTTTCTTTTAAATTTTGTTCATAGACAATCGTTAATTCGCCTATTTCATTAGATTTGCTTAATTATTTATGAAAAAGTACATTGTAAACTAAGACATCTATTTCGTTGTTGTAGAGGCAAGTTAATTCGAATACACTCTGAAAATTTTCAGCCAAACTAAAACTTCTTGGTCGATAGCAGTAATTCCTAAATTAGTCTGTTATTTCGCAGTAAGCTTACGAAATTTGTATAGTGTCTAGAGAGTGTAAACTAATCTAAAGTTTAAGCTGAAATATTTGGATTTTGGATTTGATCGTCAGTTCAGTATGTTTTCTCCTAATGTTATATTTTAACCGCAAAAGGAAAAAACAGTATAATTTTTACGTTAATAATATTTTACTGATGTACAAACAAAACTTTATTATTATTATTTATGGGGACACAAAATGTAAAACGAAATTTATATTTACAAAGAACAAAAAAGTTAAAAAAAAACTTTTATTAATTTCTTTATTTATTTCGAGTCAAGAGCATCAACGATAAATAATAACAAATAATTAAAATAAAAAATATTAATAATATTTGTATATCAAGCCAGTTTGGCCCACTATCTTGCAACTGTAACTGTGTTTTCTTTAGTCAACAACAGATCTTCAAGGCTGCATATCTCAGGCCAATGTGGGCAGTTGTACAAATGCTGGGTAGTTTGGGTAGCTTCGCAGTCGCAAACTCCTGATTGGTTCTCCAGAAAGCCCCACCTTGAAAAGTTATCCTTTGTTCTGCACATACCGCTTCTCAACCGTTCAATGAATACCAAGTGACAAATGCAGGTTGCCTCCAGGTGGAATTTTTTCAGCGGGCAGCATCCATTCAATCAAGTGGCTTATTTTATTTTTCCAGATATTCAATCTGTAGGACTTACATGGTATTTCCAGCGCATTAGTGGAATCTAGGAAGCTTTTCCTGGATTTTAGTTGTCTTCGGGGTGGTCGATGTCCGTACAGTAGATGAGTTTCATTACGGTCAGCTTTGGCTCTTTCTTTTTTCGCCATTGCTTCCCTCCTTACTATTGGAGGGGCTATACCAGCCAAACAATACAATTTATCAATAGAGATCGGTTTAAGACAACCTGTGATTATACGACATGTTTCGTTAATCGCCATATCTACTTGTTTAGCATAGAGTGATTCCAAACAGGACATGCATACTCCGCAGTGGAATAACAAAGCGCGAGAGCAGATGTACGAATCAAACCAGGTTGCGCACCCCACGTACTTCCTGTTAATTTTCGAATAATATTGCTACGGGCTGACACTTTGTGTTTCGTATTGAAACAATGTTTTTTTATATGTGAGACTGCGGTCTAGTGCAACACCTAAATATTTAGGATGAGCTTGTTTGTTCATCACGTGAAATGCGCATACTTGAGTTTTCTGAGGATTTGGTTTTAAATGATGTACCTGATAAGAAGCAGACAGCTCATCTAGAACTCTGCTAAGTACCCTCTCCACTGTTGTGAAGTCCTTTACTTGTGATGAAAGGGCAGGGTCATCAGGGCAAAACTAGAAGTCCCCTGCAGCCGGAGTTGGTCGTTAGTGTAAATATTGAATAGGATAGGCGAAAGAACGCTACCCTGGGGTAGGCCATTTTTTTGGTTCCTCCAACGACTCTTTCTACCTTGTAATTCAACAAAGAATCTTTTGTTTTGTAAGAGAGTTTCTATAGTCCTAGTATACTCATAGTCAAGCATTTCATACAGTTTGCGAATCAAGATTCGATGATTTACTGTATCATATGCAGCAGACAGATCTACAAATACTACCCCCGTAACATTACCCACCTCGAAACCGTCCTCAACGTGCTGTGTTAGATTGAGGACGTGTGATGTACAGTTTTTCCCAAGCCTAATGCCAGCTTGTTGTGAGATGAGTTTTCGGATCGATTATAGGAACTAATCGGTTGAGCAACGTCCTTTCAAAATTTTTATATGAATAACAGAGAAGGGTCGATAATTTTTGGCACACGAAGCTTCTTTCCTAAGTTTTAATTAATTAACTTTTATTAATTAAGATGTACAATATAATAAATTTTTACTTTATAGGTACTTTGTAAGTTCAAAAAAATGTCATTATTTTATTCTATTTCTTTTTAATAAATTTAGGTACCCATAATACATTAATGAACCAATTAGAAAAGTAACAAAAAATGTGAAAACATTTTGCAAGCGAGAAACTATTTTTATTACAAATCGGTCTAGTTTAATACTATGTTATACTTTGAGGAATACCAATGAATTTCTGAATACGAGAATACTAAAAATTTCTGTAATTACATAGGCGTGTATAAGTACCTTAGGTCTTTGTATAACGAATATTGACAAAGCAATTAGGTTACAAGTCATTTTTCATCGCTTATTATACGAACACAAAAAATTGCGTACGTTTCATATGATAAATTTGTCCATCCATTTATTTTCTTTTGAAATGTTTTCTTTAAAACATCTACTCTCTATATTATGGCACATATTATATTTTCCTTATTATTTATTCTTTAATTAATATATAAATGTAGAATAATTGTGTGTGAATTAAAATCTATAATTATAGACTAAAGTAAAATAGAAACCAAATGCAAAACCCTGCTCAAACATTAAAAGATAAAATTGAACTTGACTTTCATTAAATGGAACTTTTCGTGCGTCTTCAATAGGTCTTTTCAGATGTCATTTATTTTCCCACAAATTATTTGACATGTAAGTTTGTGATAATCTCTAAAATTAAGTGTAGTAAAAAATTATTTTCTTCATCACTGGTTAATAATTATATAGTTTTTTAAATAGAAAAATTGCCCAAAATCAATTATTTGTCAATTGTCAAGATTTAGTACTCTACGAACATTATTTCAGGATACAAAAGCACAAGTGAAACGTTCTCCAAAAGGTAAGCAAAAAGTCCCATTTAACCAAAGTCATAGCTTTTACTGTTCTCTAGATCTCAAAAGTAGCCATTTTAAATGAGACATACTCCACAGGGTGTTATTTCAGGACATTGGCAAGTTAAAAATTGACTTTAAATAAATCAAAACTATATTATAATTAGACATAGTTAAAACCAAATTTTGCTCCGTGCCTTAGTTCCTGAGATATAACCTGTTAAATTTATGGTACATGGCGAACTGCTGTCAGTCTTGCAAAAGTTATAAAGAGGAAAATTTTAAACAAAATAAATAAAATGGTGAATTAGTTAATGACAATATGGTGTATTTGCAAATGTTGTGAAATAATGACAAGTACAAAATGTTGCTGCTGTACAGAATCACAGGGTATTAGTGAGTTAGGTACGTGGTAGTTGTGATTGTATTACAAATCAAGAAATTTTTGAAACAATATTTTTGGAAACACATTTAAAAACTGCTAAATACCATATGAAAGCAGATGCTACAAGAAGAAAAATGTTAGAAATAATGTAAAATAATATTGTCTGGAGGCATGTACCTTACACTTAAATTGTATATTGGGTAAATACTTGAATACCATTATGAAAGAAAGAACAAGGGATTATTTTTACCTCTCGCTAAGAGAGGTATTGGATTCATGCTAAAATTCACATATCCAGATTTTAGTGAATAAGCACGATTTAAGGATTTTAAAATGTCTGTGTGTATGTGTGTGTGTGTGTGTTGGTTTCCCAATATTTATGGCAACCTGTGTGTGCATTCTACTAAGCTATGGCATCCGTTCGAATTATGGCATCTTACACAGGATGCCACAATTTTATTTCTATTCCTAGCGATTTCTCTCGTCAAGTTATGATACTAGAATTTGAAATAAAAAATTCGTGTAAAATTTGCCACAATCCGTTCTCTCGGTCGAAGTTCACACTTGTATTAATTGTGGCTTCCTGCTACGCTAGAAGGCGGTGGCGCCTCTTGTGGCAGATCCTTGTACTATAGAAGTTGCCACAATTAATTGGTGTGTATTCTAAATATTTTTTGTTTGCCAGTACTGTACTTTCAGCTAATATCTCGATTCTTGCAGCTCTGTCGTCTTTCGCGCGATGTACTAACTACGTACTAGCTATTGATAAGCTCTTGCAGACGATTAAACAAAAATAATTTATTTTCACTTTAGCATCAGTTAGGATAAAAAATTAACTGAAAGTTGATATGACAAAACATTATTTCTTTTTTAATTTGTACTTCGATAATATAGGTAATTACGGTATTTACGAGAGAATTTATTCAATTTTGGAACAATAATTAATTTTCTACATCAATGTGTTAAAGATTTTATTTTAAGAAAAATGAGGTAGTAATGATTTTTTTTTTAATATTACCGATCTCATGATATTTGAGATTAATTTTTATCAAGAGTCAGTTAATTAAATTAAATGGTGAATTAATCAAATTATAAGCTTAAATTATTACAATTATATATTTTTTCCAAGTGAACTGCTTATTTAAATGTAATATTACCAAGGTGTAATTAAAATTAACAATCACAAAATTGATTTTTTTAAAAATTTATTACACAATACGTTAATTTAGGGTTTAGATAAAGATTATAGAGTCTCAATAAATTAGTTTAATTTATAGTTTTAATATGATAACCAGAACCAAATAAATATTAATTTTGTTACGGATGTGGCATAAGATTGCTTATTGGATTTACAGTATTATGCATCTTCCAAAACCACATCAATTTCCGAGAGAAATAAAGCTATTGAAGTTAAGATACGTTTATTTATTTGTCAAAAGCTAGAAATTTTGAACGGGTGGTGTTAGTCAACTGCTGGATAATCGAAATGACGATGTGATTCAAGTCAATCAAGAAATTTAGAACACTAATGGAACATATTGTTTACAACAATACCTAAAAATATTTGTTGGTGACAATTCAAATATTGTAAGTAATATAATAATATTTAGCAAAATTATTAAAGAGATAAGAGATAGTTATTTTTATGATATTTATTATAATTTATTGAAAGTTGTATCCCTTATCTAAAATACAGCATTAATACCTATTTAAAAGTGGACAAGAGACAGGTGTAAATTTACAGGTTTTCAAATAACGAAATCATTAAATAATTAAAAAATGTTTTCAGGCTTTGAAATATGATTTCACATTATCGAAAACATAAATTAAAACTGCATTCATAGTAACAAAACATGATTTTACATTAACGAAACGAAAACTGATTTCACGTAAAAGAAAACTACATTCACACTAACGAATACTAATTTCAACTAATCGAAAACAGATTTCAAACCACTGGTTACTTATTCTCGCTGCTAGCGTGGTCAACATTGTTGTAATCAACTTTTTTCATTGTTGTAATCAAGTTTCATCATTGTTTTAATCAAGTTCTCTCATTGTTGTAATCAAATACTATCATTGTTGTAATTAAATTGAATCTTTAGTTAAATTTTTTAAAAATTCTGTTCGTTATTTATTTAATATTTTATAAATTTAGAAATATATTTTAATATATTGTAGAGGCAATACGTTTGCTTTTCTTGCCTCCCCAAGGTGTTGCAACTGCTCCTTCTTGCTCTTTCTTGGCGGTGCCCGTTTAAGTTTCCTATGCAAAATCTGTTTTCATTTGTTTGAAATTAGTTTTTAAAATTGTGAGTTATATTTTCAATATTGCAAAATCGGCATTCATGAGTGGTAAATGAGTTTTCGTTACTGTGAATTCAGGTTTCCTTTGTATGCAGGGACGTAGCCAGGATATTTTTATAGGGTGGGCCAAAAATATTGAGGTGGGCCACTAATCAGAAAGTTTTTTGCTGCTCCATACCTTTTTCATTAGAACACAAATAACCAAAATTAGATTTTTGTCATACAATTAGTGAAGCATATACACAAGTATTGTAACAGATATTAATTTGTAAGATGAAGCTTAAAGCTTATTTAACATTTTTAAATCCGAATTATTCAGGTATTCAAATATTAGGGGCATTTCAATAAATTCAAATGAAAACTTTAAACATAAACAATTATTTACTAATACAGCCCTATTCTTTCCCTGCAAATAATGGTTGCAAGTTCAAATAATTTATAATGCTAATGCTAAGCAATCCAACCCTCAATAAAAGGCTATAAAACAGACACAAGTCAGTTCCATATATCACTTATACAGGGTGTTAATTAAAAATCTAGACAAAAATATTTCAAACAAAAGTTGTACATAATTATATTGTACGCCTAAATCACTAAACAGACTTAATTTTGCACATATGGTAACACGTAAAATCGAATTTAAAATTGTATAAATATTGCTCATTTGTAGCAATAGCCATGGAATTGAAACAAAATTACAAAGAAATTCATATTGTTTGAACTGTCAGAAATTTAATTTTATAGGTTATAAAATGTGAATAATAATAATAATAAATAATAATAATACTAATAATAGTTTTTGAGTGTTTTTAAAATATCTGTGTAGTGATTTAGATGCAGAAATAAATTATCTGTAACTTTTATTTGAAAACCGAATTTCTGACAGTTCAAACGATACGCGTTTCTCTGTTTGCAACTTTGTTTCAATTCCATGGCTATCGCTACAAATGAGCAATATTTATACAATTTTAAATTCGATTTCACAAGTTAGCAAATGTGCAAAATTAAATCTGTTTAATGATTTAGGCGTAGAATATAATTATCTACAACCTTTATTTGAAATATTTTTGTCTAAAATTAATTGGGGACTTTTGCGCAAAGAAAAACTGTTTTCTCATCTTAAACGTCTATAGCCAGATTTTTAATTAACATCCTGTATACTATACACATATATAAAATTAATGCCAACTCGTCCGTTCTGTTGAAATGATGAAATGCATTTAATAGGTGTTCTATATGCTTTGTAATGAACAGTAAAATAATATTACTGTTTTTTTTTTTTACCATAAATGCCATTATTGTTTTGGAATGAGAAATGCAGTTCCAATAATGTGTGTGAACTATATTCTCTCATTTGATTTTTAAAACAGTTTTTGCAGGGTGAGCCAGGTAAATAATTAGCAATAAAATCCATTTCGTGCCTTTGGTACAAGACCATTTGTCAAAACAGTTTCACTTCCCAATTTTCAGTTAACTATAAGTTTATAAACTGGTAGATAGAGTAACTGTATATTTATAAACACTTAATCACTCATGTAATTTACCTAACAAACAGTTTCCATTACTTCACTTTTAATCAAAACAAACCGGCCCTAAACAGATAATAATAGAATTGTATCAAATACCAAACATTGAATATAAGTACAGAATAGCATATTCAAACTTGAGTTACGGAAGGCAATCTATTTAAGCACGAGTTTGAAAATCGCATACGAGCGCACAGCAGCGAGTATGGGAAAGAACGAGTACTTGAATAGCCGTCTCTAACGAGTGGTTTATACTATTTTCTCAGTTTATGCTTTCATTTACATTAGTTTTTAATAAAAATATTTAACATTTTCTATTAGAGGAATTTTTTGACAGAATAATTAGCTTGGTGACATTGATTTGCGTTTTTATTCTATCCGTTGCCAAAATATTTTGTGTGTTTAGTGCAGTCACACCAATCCCAAATAACAAAATTTCACCAAAAAACATTTAAGAAATAAGCTTCTTCCAGCATCAATACAATATGATATTCTAATTCCGACACAGAGAAAATTTATAATTTAATAACATATTGTTTATTGCAAATATCTGCAACGGGTACAACTAGTAAATTAAACATAATATACCGTTAGGGCCGTGGCGTAACACTTGGCCGCTCTTAAATATCTATATCAAAGTACATCTGAACAAAACAAATTATAAGCAAAAGTATCTAATATTATACAGAGGGTAAACAGAAATAAGTACATTAAATTTAACCTGTGAAAGAACTCGGTGAGGGCAATAATATTTCTTAGTAACTTTTTTCAAAATTGCAATTTATTTTTTCGAAAAAATTTATACCAATTTCGAGAAATATTCAGGTGAAACAGAAATAAGTAAATGACATTGACAGACCTCGTCCAGAGCAACAATATGTTTTAGTAACACATTTTTGTATTCTCACTTTTCATTAGTATTTTTAGGCAGATAATGAAATTTATGACAAATTTTGAAGGTTTTTAACCCAATATGTAGAAGATTCAGATTCACAAAGAAAAGTTATTAAGAAATATTGTTGCTCTCGATGAGTTGTGTCACTGATTAAATTTAATGTACTTATTTTTGTTACACCCTGCATAAAATTGAATGCTGCAACTGTGAATGTGTTTGAATAAGAATTTGAGTTATAGATGATATTTGAAATGGTGTTGGCGACCTACGTTTATTCATATTATTTATATAAATAAACTTAGGCTATAGTTTATTACATGTTAATAAAAAAATCTTTTAATTTGACATTTGACGCTGACATTGCTCATTGTAAATGAATAATAAAGGAATAATGGCTAATTCAAATTACACTCAAGCTAAGTCGGACAATTTACCGAAGGTTGATAGTTGGGTGATGGCTGAATTTATATCAGAGAACGATTGTTTTACTGCTATTGATATAAGGGGTGTTTAAAGAGTTGAGGTAAAATAAAATATAAAAACTGAATTTACTATATAAATTGATAATATATTTTACTTTAAAGTTCTGGTCGTGATTTTTATATTGAATCTGCTATAGGATATGTAGATCCATGTCGAGAAAAAAATATCTGTATAGTCTGATGTAAAGTTTGCCCCGGACCTAAAGTGAAGCAACAAAAATATAAATTTGAAATGATCTTCACAACCATGAAGACACTATTTTTCTGACAAATTATCAGATCTTGGACCTACTGCTTCTAGCCACAATTTTCTTTTCTTCGAATCTTTTGGCAAATTTATAAACTCTATAGTAGGTTTGTTTCTAACAGTATTTTTGTAAGAAGGCGCAATACAATATATATATATACAACTTGAACCGATCTTAAAAATTTGACACTTGTTTGACACCTTTGACAATACACTTGATACCAAACACAAAAAATTTTACATTATAAACGGACCAATTAGAGTCGCTGAAGAGGTATGTACTCTGACGTCACATTCTGTTTCAGATCACGTGACTTATTCAAAATATTATCCAAATTTCAAAAATTAATTGTAAAATATCTAAAGGATATTTCGTGATATTTTCAAATTTGATGCTTTTTAAAGAACAATATCTTTTAAAATTTAATACTTAGAAGTCATATTAAAATTCTTGCAACAGCCTTATTATTATCAAATAACGAAAATAAATAAGTAGTTATGATGTGAAAATTCTATATATTCAGCGAGATATTTTTTAAAGTTGTGCAATAAGTTCGTGACGTCACGTGTATTTTGTCCAAACATCATATACATATATATGATCTTATATGCCAGCAAACGATTTTAGTTAAACATATTTAATATAAAGTATTTGAATGTAAAATTGTAATGTTTTATAATACTTCTGGCATCTGTGACACACTTCTTATGTTTGTGGCTACTTATACACACATTTCGTAGATTCGATATACTTGTGGCATCCTGCTTACACATTTCTGATTGAAGCTATATTAATGGCACAGTTGCCATAGTTCATACAAGCTTACAACGGTGTGTACAGAAAAATGAGCCAGAATGCTGCAACCCGTGAGTTACCGGCGACATCATAGCGTATCCACTTTCAAAGATGCCATAGTCCAGTCAGGATCACAGATGCCACAGTTAATGTGAGAACATGTATGTGTGTGTGTGTGTGTGTATGTGTGTGTGTGTGTGTGTGTGTGTGTGTGGATGTGTGTATGTGTGCATGTGTGTGTATGTGTATGTGTGTATGTTTGTGTGTGGATGTGTGTATGTCTGGATGTTGGAGGGACGATTCCTCAAAAACTATAAGACTTAAGAACTGTTTAACTATGAACTCCTCAATCTGACGTTCCGGGGAAGAGCTGAAAAGGTTTTGGTAACAATTGGACAACCGGAAATAGTAGTTTTTTAAAAAAATTCTTCTAAATATATTTTTTTGGAAATTTGTGTTTTTACAAATATTGAAGAACATAAAATTCTCCATCTAATAAACTTAAAATTTTTATTATATCTTGTATAGATTTAGAGATAAAGACACTATAATATATAGAGTAATCGGATGTAATACACACTAAGGAAATCAGTTGACAAATTCAAATGTTTGTAACATAGTTTATAAATGACAGATGACAGTGTGAAAAATCAACAGTTTTAGTGGCAGTCTGATAGCTTTTTCTGGGAAATAATTTAATCTTTTTTATTGTTTTATTAATTAAATATTTAAAATTATAGGTAAAATGTATATCCATCAGAAATACCGCCAATCTGGTTAATAAATTGGAAGAATCTCTAACATTTAGGAACTTCCTTACACAATGAAAAATAGATATAATTGAAATTATAAGTGTGCAGAAGACAACACAATAAAAAACAATATTTGGGTAAAGTTCTGTAATATTTTGTTATAAAGCGACGGTTCGATAGCGAAGTGCAGTACAATACTATAACAAAATGGAAATGGCGAAAGATATTGTGGTGGCCATAACAGATTTTGTTTATATGACGAATCAAAGTCTGATTCTAAAATGTGTGCACTGCACATTACAAATGTTTAATATATAATATTTGTAAATAAACAACACTGTAGCAGTATATACCTGTTGCGGCACTCGGTGTAAATGACGTCACCGTAGCTATTTTCTTTCATTTTAAATAGCTATAGCTTTAAATAAATTAAAATAAAAACTAACGAACTTCTGATATATTTTATTTTTTAATATTATTTGCAAAGTATCGAAAATAACTTGCCAGTGCCTTTAAGTCAGCGTACAACGCTTAACACATGATGAAGCTAATACCACAGAGACTAAATTTGACAATAACTATTGTTTACATGCTTTCTATAAAGAGTGAAGCCACTTAAAACTGACCACTTGCATCATGGTTGAAAATTTAGTAAATAAATAAAAATCAATGTATTTTATAAAACAAGTTAATTGTTAAAACTGACATGAACCGCTTTTTGTATTGGTGTACAATTTAAATTCGGTTTATTGAGTATCAAAATGCTAATTACCTTAATGATAAACATGTAGTTTTTCATTGTGAAAGTCTCCAATACCTATATGTCGCGGCGGCAATGATGTTATATGTCAGTTTTCACAATCTCACGAACAGAGTTATTCTTCTTTCATATAATCACAATGAAAATATCAATTTCGAAACCTTACCAAAGAATAATTATCCATTACAATTTTTACAGAAAATAATATGTCCGCTGTTAATTATCAAATAAAATCGACAGAATTAAATGATATCTAACCATGTATTATTTAAATTTTTAATATTCAGTTTTTTTATATTTTTACAAACAATTTTTTTTATTCAATTTTGACGTTTTAAACTGTCATTATTAACACTTTTTTCACATGTGAATTAATTTTTTTTTTCCACGACCATTAAGTAATACCTTCATTATGTATCTTTTTACTTCCTTGTACGAAGTAAAGGAAGTATTGTAATCGCGAAAAAATTCGGTTTCCACATTTCAACGGAAATATCCATTTTGATCATCCCTGAATCCCTTTTTACTAATTTCGTCGTGACGTCTATACGTACGTACCTCGCATAACTGAAAAACGGGAAGCCGTAGAAAGTTAAAATTTTGTATTTAGGACTGTTATAACATCTAGTTGTGCACCTCCCTTTTTGGTCATTGCATAACTTTTAGAAGTGGTACTTTACTTGAAGCCCATAATAGATTTTAATGGAAAACTATATTAAAATATAATCCAAAACTTTTCAAATTTGGTATATAAGACTTTTATATCAATGGGAATAACATAATATATTTTAGTAAAAATGGTCTACCCAGAAGTGGTACTTTACTTAAAGCCTATAGTAGATTTTAATGAAAAACTACATTAAAATATAATCCAAAACTTTTCAAATTTGGTATATAATACTCTTATATCAATGGGAATAACATAATAGATTTTAGTTAAAATGGTATACCAGGAAGTGGTACTTTACTTGAAACCTATAATAGATTTTAATGGAAAACTATATTAAAATATAATCCAAAACTTTTCAAATTTGGTATATAATACTTTTATATCAATGGAAATAACATAATAGACTTTGGTTAAAATAGTCTAACCGGAAGTGATACTTTACTTGAAGCTATTATCAGTTTTTCTTGAAAAAAAAAATGGTGTTATTTTGAATTTATCAAAAAATGATTCAAATAAAAGTTTTAGAGAATTGAATTTTGCGTCGAAAACTTCAAGTATGATTAAATTAGTTCTTTGTATAAGCGAGATATGTAAATTTAAACATTATGCACTTTTTGGTTTCTGTAATTAAGTTTGCTATGAATTAGGACAAGAAATAACAAAAAAATAAAGAATTTAATGTCAATGTCAAATTTTGTCAAATACGTGCAATTTTATGATTGGGTCTGTTATTATACATATTTTAATTATTAACAAAATATGTATAGTGTAACAGGCGTACAAGGAAGTCATGTGGTGTCCACATCAGATATTTTAAATTAAACAATACAACATATTACTCACGGGCCGTGAGTTTTCTTTTATTACTCACGGGCCGTGAGTATTGACACGGGAGGACCAATCAGAATCATCCATTACTCAAAATTGCAATATTATCGAGTATGCTTTGACTCAGAACAATGTTCATATGTTATAATTGTTTAGCGCACATTACATGCTCACTGAATAATATACTATTAAATCACTCTCACAAAATTTTAACTCACTCTGCAACAAATAATGCATTTAAAATAACATCAGATACGAAAATAACACTAACCATAATATTTATCAAACATTATCAGCCATTTTCATAATTTTTCACGGCACAAATATCAGACAATAAAGCATTTTAAATATATGACTTGACGTTTATCAGCGACGATTGTGATGCTCAGCCTACTAACTGATCAGTTTTTTATTATGTCAAAATTAAATATTATAATGGTTTTTATTATTATTTCGTCAAAGTTGAATAAAATATTGCACAAACCACGTGAGCTAAGAATGTTTATTCACTGGAAGAAATTTTCTTCTCATGCATAAACATTACCTTAGCTCACTTGGTGTGTAAATATCTATTATTATTATTGATGATGTTTGGTTTAACGAATTTAAATTGTTTATTTAATGCATGTAAAAATAATCGGCTCTCAAGTGCCATCTGCTATTTTCTATCTGTCCACTCTTTCCTAGGTCTCCCCCTTCGTCTTTTTTTACTGGGGCGTGCTTCAAAAATCTATTTTGTTTCACTACTATCTTCCATTCTCTGTATATATCCAAACCATCTTAGTTGTCCTTTTTCTATCAGTTGCTCTATTGGTATCGTTCCTAGTTCTCTATACTCCACATTCTTTATACGGTCCAGTTTTGTCCTTCCTTTGATCTTTCTCAAAAAGCGCATTTCTATGTTTCTTATTATGCTTTATGTTTTATTTAGTGTAGTCCAGGCTTCTGATCCATATGTCATAACTGGGATGGCTACTTTTTTAAAAATCTGGACTTTTGCCTGTGTTGGTATTTCTTTTTTTGTTAAGAAGGTTGATTTTATGCAGTTAAATATTTTTCCACCTACCCCTACTCTCTCAGTAACTTCTCGGTCTATTTTACCGTCTGCTGTGAATATAGATCCTATATATTTAAACTCGTCGACCTCTTGAATATTCTTTCCTTCCAATTTGTTCTGATGTTATCCTCGTTTTCCATTGATAAACATCGTTTTTGTTTTTTCGCCACCAATCTTCATATTGATATTTTTGAGACAATTACATAAAATTTTTACCATTTGCTGAAGATGGGCGAATTATTGCCCGAAACGTTCAAACAACATTTTGTACAATTTTGAAATAAATATATGTAACATTAAGACTTGACATCATTCGACTTCGTATTAGAAATTGAGTAAAATGTTTCATATAAAATTTTATTGTTTTTTTATAGTCTATTTACTAACATAGACAAAATTTTGTCCGATCACTATCATTGTCAGTTTTATTCGATTTTTCATTTATCTCGGAAACAGTTGAAGATCAGACCTATGTTGATGAAGCTTTTTTACTCATTTTTGTCAGTACTGTATACTCTTATTTTTTTTACACTTTCTTTCCAGCCTGTATACATATGCTGGAAAAAACTCAAGTTGAATATCTTAAGGGACTCTTCAGTTGGCAACGGAATACGCCAAACTATATGATAAGACAAGAAACAAGCCTAAATAACATTGAACTACTTGTCTTCAAAAGAGCAATAGAGTGGCGGTATAAATTACTTGTAATGAGAAATAACAGAAGATATCCAATACTAATGCTATAATCAGTTATTAGAAAAAAGTAAAACTAACCAAGAAGAGCTAAAATATAACTGGGCACAATTGAAAAATATGTTAACAAATATTAACCACGGTTGGTTATGGGAAAGTCAGAGTTGCATAATCCTAAATGAAAAATTTAAATCAGGCGTTAGAGGCATACAAACAGAACCTAGAATAAACTTATCAAATTAGAATACATATCTCTTCTTAAGTCTTTATTATAAAGAAATTCATCCTTTAAAAATAGAAAATAAAATAAATTCACTTGATTTTGAAATTAACATCAATAAACTAAAACTTATTAGCCAAATTCGCTTAGCAAATACCTCAAATCCCAATTTCTACATTCAACTTAATGTTCTTAATAAATGTATGATTTGTACTCGTAATCTCCAAGAAAATGACATGTTCCATTTCATTGTAATTTACCCGCTGTATAATGCAATTCGATCTCATTATCTTCAACCCTATTTAAAGAACATTACTAGGGCCAATTATGCAGAAATACTCTTTATAAATATTAGACAAAACGAAACTAATTTATGTGTATAACTATGTTTTACAGGCCCTACAAATTCATTCCTTTATAATTAATGAGTAAACACTTCCCTAGTGTCACCTGACTAATTAGGTATTCATTTCGTATTGATATACGGGCCTATTCTGTAACTCAAGTGGTTAATTAATTTAAACAATCAGTATGTTGATATATAACAAAAAATTGAATTTTTAGTGGTCAAATCAATACCTATTGGTTTTTATTTTAATCAGTTGCCAAAAATTAACCACTAAGTTACTGAATAAACCCGATTATGAAATAGAATGTCAACATGTAATCTAATGTATATACCAACCCTTGTACATGAAAATTTTGCGTATTACAAATAAATGTATTTATTATTATTTTTATTATTACTATTATTATTATTATTATTATTATTATTATTAATATTATTAATATTATTATTAATACTAATAATATTATTATTATTTTTATGGGGTCCCGTAGCCGCGTGCCAGAGTGTCTGGTCGCGAACCTGGGGAACCGGGTGCGTTCCCGACCAACGCCAAATATTTTCGAATTTTAAATGGCACAAACAATGACCCTTGTGGTGCACTCTCCACGCCAGCAATGAGTGCCCGTGAGGTGACGACTGGTAGGTGCCCGCACGGTACAAATATGTCATCATCATTACCGATGTCTGCGATAAAACATTTCGTGGCACACTCAGAAATGGGTAATATGCCGTGATGATATATTTATTTATTTACTTATTTATTTTTATTAATATTATTATTATTATCAGTATTATTACCTATTATTATTATTATTATTATTAATTGTATTATCAATTTTTATTGTTATTATTAATTATTATTATCATTATTGTTATTATTATTTTTATTATTTTATTATTTTCATTATTTTTATTATTATTATTAATTATTATTGTTATTATTATAATTATTACTTATTATTATTTTGTTATTATTATTATTATTATTATTATTTTATTATTAATATTATTAATTATTACTTTTATTATTATTATTTATTATGATTATTGTACATATATTATATATATATCCATCAAAAATACTGCCAATCTCGTCAATAAATTTGAAGAAACATTTAGAAGAGTAAGAGGAAACTTGATTATAAAATTATTTAAAAAATATGAAAATATACGAATAATAGAAATAGAATTTTTTGTGTGTACCAGAAATGTTAAATACAATATGTACTTATATAGCCTAACATAGAAGTGGCGAGAGGTCTTGTGCTGGTCACAATAGATTTTTCTTCTTTATTATACAAATGTACAATAAAAAGATATTCCTGATGTTATTAAAAAAATCATCTTTTTTATTTGTGTCTAACGAATTCATGGCTATGAAAATGAAATTGTGACCCAAAATCTAAACTGGTAACTGCTGATACATCAAAAAGACAAGCAGTGACAAGTCAGGTGGGAGATACTGATTGGTCAGATCCAGAATTTCAAAATCGAACATAAACCAGATAGAAAATTGTAAATTTTAAAACAAAATTTCATATTATATAAATTTAAAAATTAAATTCATTATAAAATTGCGCTTAAACAATTCAATAGTAATTTTGTTTACCAAGTTGAGTGTAATGACTGCCAGTCTACATAGGTACATAGGTGGGATACTACAATTAATTCATAAAAGATTTAAACAACTTGAATATAATGTCAGAAATGATAACAATAAACACAGTGTCGACCATTGTATTGGTTTAGAGCACAATTTGGACATCAATAATTATCAAACATTACATCATGAACCAGTATTAATAAAATACTTATTTTAGAAAGTTACATAAATCTTGAAGATAATAGCTATTTCTGTAATAAGAGCGCAAAATGGGATATTATTGATTGAGAAATCGGTAAGTCCATTTGCGCTCGAAACACACACAAGATTTTTCTACAATCGCCACAATGGGATCCTCCACCATAACAAAAAATAATAAAATTTAATTTATCGTTATTTTCCATTCTTCTTGAGCTATTGCTTCAATCTAATCTACGCATTTTTCATTTTCTTTTTTGTTAATGAATGCCCTATTTGATTTCTGTATTCCTTTACACAGTAGTACGCATTTTGTTTGGTTATGTAAGTAACTATAATGCTATCAGTCAGAAATTAGGACAGCAAACGTTTTTCTACTTTGTCGCGCATGAGCGGCAAAGTGGCATTGTTTGTTAAGAAAAGCAAGAGTAAATACCTACTTTGTATATAGGCTATAGAAAAAATTATAAGTATAAAATCTGATTATAATAATTTTAAGCTCTTACATCGTAATATTAAGTAGGTACTTTACATTTTGTAATTCCCATTATATCCTTTTCATGTCATTAGATGAGAGTTTAAAGATTTCTACTGTTTTTGTACTACTTAGTTTTTGTTAACAGTCAGTTTTATACAAATTTATATGTAATTTTTTTCTTCAGTTGACTTTTAACTACATGAATTTGGAAATGTAGCTCCGTAAAAACAAAAAAAAAAAATAATAACATTGTTTTATATAAAACATGTCGGCGTTACATTTTGACAATAATGTTTAATTAATATATACAGGGTGTCCCATTTAAGGTACGAATGCATTGGTATCTCGAGAACCGTAAGAGCTACGAGGTTGGTTAAATTAGACAAAAGTTGCCCCATTAGGAGGCTATTTTAATGGTGTTTTGTTATTTGCGAAAAAATGTATAGGTCACTAGATACAGGTGAAAATGTAAATTTCGCGATTTTATTTTTTTGCTTATAACTTTGTTATATGAAATAATACGAGATTCTGGTTTGCACTTTCTTAAGGCACTTTTGTATGGTGAATTTGCAGAAGTACTCAAATTTTTTTTATATCTACCCATTTACGAGTTACTGATAACAACTTTTATTTTTCATATGGAGGTCATATTAAGCTATGGCATTTTTAAATAGAGATTTTTTTTAGCTTTACAATGATATAAAACAATAATAATTTATTTTTATAATTAACAGAAAAATTAATAAAAATTGTTATTTATACTAAAATTAAATTGAAAAAAGTAAATCGAAGACAGCTATGGAAACAACAAACAACAAAAAAGTGCAACAATTGAATTTCTCAATTTTACTTGACAATAGTAGATTATTACGAGTAATAAAAATGAATTTTTCTCGTTGGGAAAAATATGATATGTTGAGTTGTTACATTCGTTGTCAAAGTTCGTTTATTACTCGTAATAACCTACTATTGTCAAGTAAAATTCAGAATTTTAATTGTTGCACTTTTTCGTTGTTCGTTGTTTCCATAGCAGTCTTCGATTTACTTTTTTCAATTTAATTTTAGTATAAATAACAATTTTTGTTAATTTTTCTGTTAATTATAAAAATAAATTATTATTGTTTTATATCATTGTAAAGCTAAAAAAAATCTCTATTTAAAAATGCCATAGCTTAATATGACATCCATATGAAAAATAAAAGTTGCTATCAGTAACTCGTAAATGGTTAGATATAAAAAAAAATTGAGAACTTCTGTAAATTCACCATACAAAAGTGCCTTAAGAAAGTGCAAACCAGAATCTCGTATTATTTCATATAACAAAGTTATAAGCAAAAAAAGAAAATCGCGAAATTTACATTTTCACCTGTATCCAGTGACCTATGCATTTTTTCGCAAAGAACAAAACACCATTAAAATAGCCTCCTAATGGGGCAACTTTTGTCTAATTTAACCAACCTCGTAGCTCTTACGGTTCTCGAGATACCAATGCATTCGTACCTTAAATGGGACACCCTGTATAATAAAAAAATATCTATTTCCTTAGCTTAATAATGGTCGTATCCACGACCGAAACATCCCAATTGTAAAATGTTTCAGCAAACACTTTTCAATTTAATTTAATTTTATTGTTATCAGTGTCATAAATGTCATGTTTGTATCAAACATGTAATTCTACATATCACCACATGTAAATGAATTGTTAATTAAGTAATTAAATATAATTATATTTTGCATTACGTACCTGCTTACAATTTACAATACTGTGTTTATTAAGCATTAGGTTGGAGATCAAAAAATTTTCTTCAACAACATGCCAAACACAAAATAAGAAACCACTGGCAGGACACATGGACGACAACCACAAATAATAAACTAAGAAAAATAAAACAAGACATAACCAGAGGGACACACCCGTCTAACAGAAGTGACCAAATAAAAAATTCAAGATTACGTATCGGTCATACAAATCTGACCCACAAGCACATCTTTGAAAAAACAGAACCCGAAACCTGCAGCATATGTAACACACTAATAACAACAGAACACCTACTAATACACTGTACCAAGTACACTCAACAAAGAATAGAGAACCGAATGGCAGCGACGATAGAAGAAGCCCTAGGAGACAACATCACAAACCTAAACAATACCATAGAATATTGTAAAAATATCGATATTTATAAAAACATATAATATATTAATGTAACACTGTACCGCACCGGGTACTAATGGTCTAAGTTACCGATGTACTCAGAACTTCAAAAAAAAAAAAAAAAATCTTCAAATTCACCCTATACGTAAACTATATATTTCTTGCAAAGCTTGTATTTTTTTGACATCAGAATGCTTAGAATATGTACAGCGTGTTTTTTTAAGCCTGATAGAACTTCAAATTGTAAAAAGTAACACAAAAAATTAGATTTTAATCAAAAATTTTTGTTTATTTGAAAAATCAATTCATGGCATTAACATATGAAAAGGATTTCGGGCATATGGCCACCGCGGCTGTTTTTGACGAAGTGCATTCTGGACGTCCAATTTTGAGCCACTTTTTTGAGCACTGCTGGCCGTATGTCACGAATAACATGAACAATGTTGGCCTCCAAGGCCTCAATTGTTGCTGGTTTATCAGCATAAACCAGTGACTTCACGTAGCCAAACAGGAAATAATCGAGAGTTGTCAAATCATACGACCTTGGAGGCAAATTGACAGGCCCATTTCTCCAAATCAACTTGTCGCCAAATTTTGATTTCAATAAGTCGATGGCTGCAGTGGCGTATCCAGACATAACCCTGGGGGGGGGGGGATATGACATGACCCTTGGGGGGGGGGGGGATATATAAAAATATTTTGTATAATAATCAAAAAGTTTATCGTAGATAAAAATATAACAACGCCTTAGGCGACCTGTTCTATAATAACATATTACATGATATTGCAAAAAAATCGTAAAACAGTATTCAAATGTCTTGATTTTTACTCTTTTCCGATGTCATGGGGGGGGATATATCCCCCATATCCCCCCCCGTAAATACGCCACTGGATGGCTGCGGTCGCCGTATGGCACGTAGCGCCATCCTGTTGAAAGCACATCTCGTCCGGATCAATGACATCCATATTTTCAAACAAAAAATTATTGATCATGGTGCGGTAATGATCTCCATTGACCATAACGCGAGCTTCGACCTCATTTTTGAAGAAATAAAGTCCGATTATACCACCAGGGCCATGTTTCTCAAAAATACAAGTCTACAAGTTAACAAGTTACAAGTTACTAGTAAATTTTTCACAAGGACATGTAAATTCTGTTTCAGAAAGAAATTTACAAGTCTAGTAACTTTTTTACACGTGTAGTTTATCTTCACAAGTGATCACAGCTGATTTAATTTGTGTGTTTATTATAAGGGAAACATTCTGGCCAAACATAACATTAGCAACATTGCTAAGTTTTCTTATATCATTATGTCATGATCTATTTCTATGCAGGGTCGCGTTAAGCAATTTTCTAACCCTAGACACAAGAATAAATTCGGGCCCCCAATTTCATACATTCGTACATACATAAACTCGTTATACAAACAGAAATCTCATTAATTACAATCATTGTTATAACCGAGTTTATTGTTGTAATCAAGTATAATCATTGTTGTACTCAAGTATATTTATTGTTGTAATCAAGTTTTATTATTGATGTAATGCTTTTTTAATTTTTAGCTCACAAATATTAAATAATTCGTGATATTGTTGTTTAAAATCGGCCAGTGTAAGTCGACACCCTCATTAAATTCATATGACATCTCCATGTGGCCGTAATTAATCCTCCTCCTAAATATTTCTATCTTCGTACCACCACAACTTCATTTTCATCACTAGAGTCACTTGACCACATTGCTCCCGAATATTAATCAATAATAATTATTATAATTTGTTATTTAAAAATAATAATAAAATAAATCAAGGTAATAAACAAACTCACTTTCAATTCCGAACCTTACTAGACAACTTGTACACTTTTTCAATTGAAAATAAATATTTTTTACACTATTAGAATTGTATGCTAGGGTTACTTGAGACTGCTAAAAATTTCTATGTATTTCACAAGACATTACTTGTAAAATATATTTTGAGAAACAGAACGATAATTACACTTGTAAAAAACACTTGTATAAAATAGACTTGCACTTGTGACTTGTGTCTTACAAGTGTAGTTTTGAGAAACAAATACTTGTGAAAATTAAAATTCTACAAGTGTACACAGTTGTATTACAAGACTTGTATTTTTTGAGAAACAGGGCCCAGAATGTAAACTGCACCAAACGGTGAATTTTTCTGGAAGTAATGGAGTCTGTAGGGTCTCTTGTGGATTGGTCTCACTTCATATGCGGCAATTTGACTTATTAACAAACCCGTTAAGCCAATCACGAAGTTGTCTATAAGTTGCGCGAATCGACGACTGATTTTCAAAGTAAATTTGGATAATTTGGTAGCGTTGTTCAAGTGTGAGTCTATTCATGATGATTTGCCACAGTATACCGATCATAAATGTCAAAAAGTGAAGGCAGTATGACAGCTCGTTTGACAGTTAACTCTTTCATAAGTTCCATCTAAGAAAAAAAAAACATCCATTACATATTCCATATGAAGTTCAAAAATCGAAGTTGCAAGCGATTCCTGAAAGTTCGAATTCAAAGGACTATAGACGCTATTTTATCAGCAATCGACAATGCAGTTAAAAAAATAAATACTGAAATGAGACAATTAAGAATTCAAGGGGAATGTAACTATGATCAAACTCAGAGAAAGTATTTAGATGTACGTATGCATTATTTAAGTATAACCTTTATTGAAACCATTAACACTGATTTGTAATTTTATGAATATACCCTTAATGAACGTCTGATGTTAGCAAGTCAGTGTTATATAGATTAAAACAATAGTCACGTACCCCAATGAAAACAGACTCGTATAGTGTTAAAAATCTGTACATTTTATTATTTTGTTTTCTTAACAGTGCACGCTGTTTGAGATTGTGAAAATTTGTCAGAAACATGGCTTTTGAGACTAATCACATAGATAAATACTGTTATTTATTAAAAAATGTTTGTAAAATATATATCTATTTTTCAGTTGGTTGCAATAAAGGCCTGGTAACATTATTAACCGTGTGTTTACTGCATCAAGCTTAATTTATAATAAGAGTTTCAAACTTAATTGCCTAAAATTCAGCAATTACGATAATTAACTTAATTTTTGGTGTTGGAATATCATTTCAAAACTCAAACCGTCCATTAACGATGTGAATCAAATTTACTACCCTCGGTGAACTTAATTACTAGGTACCACAGTAAAGGTTTTTTAAATTTGTCTAAAGAGTGCTTTGAACAGATTTCGGTAATGTGATAATTTTATAGAGAAATACATTGTAGAAAGCGTATATTACACGAGTCACTTTACTGTGTTTATTAACTTTAATCGGATTAAAATTAGGTGGACCTGACCTAGGGTATTGTGAAACCTTAACGTAATATAATCGACTATGCTATGAAATAAAATACTTCATAACATATTTTTCTTATTAGTCTGGAATATTGAAAGTTCTTTGTTCTGTCTCTAGAACTTTGGCAAAAAAAATATTATCTTTTCTCAGTGGAATTTATTTTATAATTGAAATAAAATAAATATATCATCACGACATATTACCCATTTCTGAGTGTGCCACAATCTGCTTTATCGCAGATATCGGTAATGATGAAGAAATATTTCAAGCATTCACATTTAAAGGGATTTAACTACCAAAATACCTGTTTATGTGCAAAATGAAGGTATTCTTCACACTAGATGTGAAAATAATTGTCGAACTAACGAACTGAGATTGGCAACACAAATACGGAAAACACGACTCTGCAATGAATACATGCAAGGTTTTTTTTTCTAAATTCGTTTAGATTGAACATTTGAAAGAAAAAATTATCAATTAACATTTTAGAGGCAATTTGAGGCTAAACATATATACAAAAATTTAACATTATAAAACGGAATTATAAAAAATACTTCATTAACTCTTGGGAGATGGCGCCCAGTCTGACAAACCCGACTTATTCTATAATACTGAGAATTTTTTTGTTGGTGTATATTTTGAGAGTTAAATTTTTATTTATTTTATTTTTTATGTAAATTGTTCGTTTTTATAGAAATAAAGGTTCAATTTATCAACTCATACAATTATTTTGTAACAAAAATGCTCCGGTAGTATTTTCTTAGCACGGGTCTGTCACACCCGGCGCCACCTCCAGTGTTACAGAAAACGGCGCCACTTCTGAAACGTTAACAATCATTATAGTAATATGTTGATTCCTAACATTTATGTAACTGAAATGACAATCTCACTGGTGAGAAATGACATATCACGGATGGAAATATTTATGTAGAGTTTCCTGACGACACTGTCATAGATATCTATATTAAAGTAAGATACACAAATTATAATGGACGTCTCAATAGTTATTTATGCAACAAGAGTAAAAAGTATAGTCTTATATCACGAATAGGAAAGTTCGACCCGTGAGCGAGTTCGTCAAACCTTATGGGTGATATCAAACACTTTTTATTCGAGTTGCATAAAATTTTTTTTTACGTCTGCAATAAAAGTGTGAAACAAAGTGCCTTTACTTTGCGTTAAAAAACGGAACTTTTTTCACACTTTTATTGATATAAAAAACCCATACTTTTTGTTTGAGAGAAAGGATTGAAGGATGGATGTGCTCTTTGTATTAAAGTTAGAAATAAAATGTGTATGAAACTTTACTAAAACTTATATTATTGCGAGACTTACAACGATTCGTTTCGTGTTCGATTCTACAACTGACTAATTACTAACTGAGAAAACATATGCGCATAGCAAAAACTCCTGGCATCACTAGAGGTGCGCAGGAGGGTAAACTTTATAACTACAATAAATTAAAGCCCTAAACATACTGCCCACCTTCGAGCAGTGCGAGAAAACTAACACAATTTAAATATATTGATTTACAAAATCAATTATGACAAAAATTTAATAATAAATATTATTCTGGGAGAGAGTTGAACCTGGGGCGGTCATCTTCATGGGTTTCCAGGAATCTCTAGGCACAATGTTGACTGCCCACCGTGAGCAGTCTTGGAAAATGCCGCTGATTCGGCATCTGCGCTGACTGGCAAGGGACTGAGGCGAGTGATTGGACGTCGGAGCTCAGCGTCGGCAGTGCGGACGGTGACTACGCGGACAAGTCCATCCGGTCCTGGATGCTGGGCGACCACGCGCCCCAGGGACCATTTTCCAGGGGGGAGAAGTGGATTACTGACGAGTACTAGTTGGCCGACGCCAAAGTTCGTCTGAGGCTCGCGCCAACGAGAGCGCTGCTGCAAGTGGTGTAGGTACTGCTGAGACCACTTACGCCAGATTTGCTGCTGCAACTGTTGCACCAGGCGCCACCTGGACGTGATGCTTTTGGTATCTTCAGTGATACCGGCTTCTGGGACCATCAGCTGCTGAGTGCCAACCGGAAAATGTGCGGGGGTGAGGGTT
The DNA here is from genome assembly GCA_943142095.1 of Ophonus ardosiacus. Lineage (NCBI taxonomy): Eukaryota > Metazoa > Arthropoda > Insecta > Coleoptera > Carabidae > Ophonus > Ophonus ardosiacus. The sequence continues at coordinate 44,211,963 of OW964824.1, forward strand.
GAGAGGTCGGACGGTTCGTGTGATAGCGGTGCCAGAGGACGGGTGTTGAGACAGGCTTCTACTTGAGCTAGGACGGTGGCAAGCTCTTCAAAGGTGAGTGCCTGGTCACCTATTACCTTCTTCAGGAGCCCTTTGGCTGATTTTACTCCGGCTTCCCATAGACCTCCAAAGTGCGGAGCGGAGGGCGGAATGAAGTGCCATCGGGTACCCTGATTCGCTAGATAGGCGGCTGAGTCGTGGTAAAATTCGGAAGCTTCTTGGAACATATCTTTCAGAGCCGAATCTGCTCCAACGAATTTTGTGCCGTTGTCGGACCACAGCTCGGTGCAAAGTCCACGCCGAGATGTAAAACGGCGGAAGGCGGCGAGGAAGGCTTCGGAGGTGAGGCTGCTAACTGGTTCGAGATGAATAGCTTTCGTACTAAAACAAACAAATAGTGCAATATATCCTTTGACGGATTTCTGTCCACGGCCACCACTGGCGCGGCAACGTATCGGGCCGGCGTAATCGACACCGGAATGCGAGAAAGGGCGGCTTGGCGTCACTCGTGCGGCAGGTAGCTGTCCCATTAACTGGTGTCCAAACTTAGGTCTGTGTCGCCTGCATTTGATACATTGGCGAATGATGAACTTGACCAGTGATCGTCCTCTGACGATCCAGGCGTGCTTTTGCAAGAAGCACAATGTGGACATGAGTCCTCCGTGCATGACTGCCTCATGCGCCCAGCGGAGACGTTTTGGCGAGGATTGGTGGATGTTTCTCCTCCTGGGAGAGATATGAATTTTCGAGACGTCCTCCGACTCGTAACACGCGTTTCTCGTCTAAAAACGGGTGAAGAGATCGAATGGAGGAGGAGCTGGAGACTGTTCTTGAGCGACATATGGCGTCAATGTCTTCGGGGAAACTTTGAGACTGCGACAGCTTCAATAAACGTAATTTTGCGTCGGCGATCTCATCAGGCGTCAGATAGCTGGCGGACGCTTGGTGAGAACGGCACCGCGTTGCAAACCTTATGCAGTACGCGGTTACTCGAACGAGACGATTGAGCGATGAGTATCGTTCGAGCAGGTTAAATTTAGGGTCTTCAACTAGACTGTGAAGAGTATTAACGGGACGTGACTTTTCTTCACCTGGATTCGGCGAAATTTGGAACTTCTGAGTTGGCCAACTCTCCTTCGACGTGGTTATCCAAATGGGACCGTTCCACCATAACTGAGAAGTTGCGAGTTGTCGAGGGTTGATAACACGGGTTGCGATGTCTGCGGGGTTTTCTGTGCCCTTAATATGACACCAGGTTTGGCCAGGAAGGGCTGTCTGGATGAAGGCTGTTCTGTTTGCTACGAATGTCTTTCACCGACTCGGATGTCCTTGCAGCCAGGCTAGGACAACTGTACTGTCAGACCAGGCGGTGAATTTGAGATCTCCAAGTTGTGGTATGCTTTTGACGTGTAGATATAGACGAGCCAAAAGCTGCGCTGCGCACAACTCTAGCCGCGGGATTGACACCGTTTTGACTGGTGCCGTCTTGGTCTTGGCGATGAGCAAGGTCGTGTGAATCTTCTCGTCTGCGGCGACGGTACGGAGGTAAATAACGGCGGCATAAGCTCGAGTGGAAGCATCTGCGAAGCCGTGTAGCTCAGCATTCACCAGATCGGGAACAAACCTTGTCCAGCGAGGAATGTCGATTTCGTGAAGGTTTTGAAGTCCAGTATTGAAATCTATCCACCGTGGCTCGAGCATGGGTCCAAGAGGTTCGTCCCAATCTGCTCCTTGGAGCCACAGGTCCTGTAGTAGAATTTTTGCGACAATTATTACTGGAGAGATCCATCCTAAAGGATCGAATAGTTGCGCAACTCGAGAGAGAACATTGCGCTTAGTAGCCACGGCGGCCACTGACTCTGGGCTGCGATCTTGAAAAAGGAACTCATCAGATTGCGGGTTCCAGTATATACCTAGCATCTTGGTTGCGTCTGGGAGTTCGACTAGGTTCGACGACTCCTTCCAGGTACTAGAGGGTAATAAATTAGAGTGGTTAGCTGACCACTTGCCTAATTTGAATTGACCGTGAGCGAGAAGTGTTATTAACTCGTCACGTCGAGTGATGGCTTCTTCCAGCGAATTATCTCCGGTTAAGATGTCGTCCACGTACGACTCGTGGATCAGGGCGTCAGCTCCACTGGGTAAGCTGTCTTTTTCTAGCCAGGACAGCTCTTGGAGGACGCGGATTGCGAGGTACGAGGCGCAGGCCGTCCCATACGTAACTGTGGTTAGTTGATAGTCGACAATGGGTTCTGATGAATCGTAACGCCAAACGATTCTCTGCAGGTCCATGTCTGCTGAGTCGACTTGAATTTGCCGAAACATCTTGACAACGTCGGCGCAGAAGACTATACGGTAGTTGCGCCAATTCATCAAGACGACAGTGAGATCGTTCTGTAGAGGGGGCCCCGACAGGAGGCCTTGGTTCAGCGAATGTCCAGAATAGGTCTTCCTCGAGGCGTCGAATACCACTCGGTGTTTGGATTCTTGGACTCCCTCTTGCACAACGGCGTGATGCGGTAGATACCAGCACGGGCTGGATGCGGGAAATTCGGCCTTTTTCATGTGACCAAGTGATTCATACTGAGCCATGAAATCCCAGTATTTTGATTGCAGAGTTGGGTCGTTTGACAGTCGACGTTCGAGAGCAAGCAGTGAGCGAACGGCTTGCTGGCGATTATTACCATCCACGAGACTGGATCGGCGGGGGAGACGAACCACAAATCGTCCTTGTTCGTATCGACGATAGGAAGTCTTGAAATGCTGCTCACACTCTTCTTCTTCCAGGGAGAGTTTCGGGTGATTTCCAGGAACTTCTTCAAGTTCCCAGAAGCGGCGAAGAGTGGCGTTGAGATCTTCTTCGACGCGGCAATGGAAAACTGCAGCATTTGTCGTTTGAGGACCGTTCAGAGTCCCGGTGAGAACCCAACCTAGAGCAGTAGACAGAGCTACCACTCCAGTGTCACCTACTGTATGTACTTCTGTCCTCAGCAGTGAGCCAAAGATGTCGGCACCGAGAAGTAGGTCGATTCTTCTTTCCTTGAAGTAGTATGGGTCTGCCAGTTCAAACCCTTGTAAAAGACTTGGATTTATTGGAGAGATGGACCTTGCAGGTACGCGGCTGCTAACACGGGGCAGCACGTACGCGTCCACGGCGAAGTGCTCGTCTAGGTTCCTTGGCGAGCGGAACAAAACTCTGGCTCTAGACGAAGAGCGTGTTAAGTGACAGGCGTCGATGCCTATTACCTGCACTGATGATTGCTGCTTGAAGATTCGCAGCTCTTGAACGATGTACTCTGAGACAAAGGAGACCTCAGAACCAGTGTCTAAGAGTGCACGGGTTCGAATCTTCTTGCCTTCCGGGGATACGATTTCCACCATGGCTGTGGCTAAGAGAGCGGTTCGACTTTGGTGACCCTCACGTACGAGACAGCTATGGACTGGGGTAGATTCTTGGCTAGTGGAATTTCTAGGCGGGAAACTATTTATTGCATTTACGGGATTTGAGGTTATTATGGGGTCAGAATCTCCAGGAAGTGATGTAAAGGATTCATGGAGAAGGGAATTGTGTGACTGGCGACACGTCGAGCACGTGCCTTTGGATCTGCAATCTTTCCTTTTGTGACGTCCTAGACAATTCATGCAAAGTCGAGCCTTCTTTACAGCGTTGAGGCGCTCTGCTGCGGTACTTCGGCGGAACGTGTCGCAAGCGAAGTTGGTGTGGCTTCCTCCACAGAATGAACAGCCACTGCGACGTGTATCTCCATCTGACGAACGGATGAGGGCTTGGTGAGCTTGGCGATTCTCACTTCGGCGTGACCTCGAATCTGCATTCGAATCTCTCGAAGTCTTGGACATTTCGAGAGCGCGTACTCTGGATTCTAGAAAGCGTTCCAACTGCTAAAGCGTCGGCTGTGTCGGTACGTATTCTTCGTCAAGCAACGATTGTTGCGTGTCGAGAGAAGTGAGGTGAAGTTCCCATTCTTTGCGTGATATGGGATCAAGTCGGCGGAGAATCATGTACACCATGATGTCGTCCCATTGATCTACTGGTCGTTTCAATTGCGTGAGAGCACGCAGCTCTTCTCGAGTGCGATCCATCAGGTTACGAATCTCGTGCGCTGATTCGCGCAAGATCGGCTTGAGATCGAAGAGCGCTGTCAGGTGAGCGTTCACTAACAGGCGCTCGTTTTTGTATCTGGCACAGAGGGCGTGCCAAGTACTAGCAAAGTTATCAGCCGTAGAAGCTACATTTCGGACCAAAAGGGCGGCGTCCCCTTTTAGAGCCCTCTTCAAGAGCAGGAGCTTCTGTACGTCTGGAACATCAGTGCGTTTGACTGCCATGCCGTCAAAGGCATCATGGAAGGCTTCCCATTCAAGATACGTACCGGAGAATTCAGGAAGTGTTACCTTGGGCAGTGGAGGTAGTGTTGCCATTGATGCTTGACCATGCTGAGCAGGCTGAGTTACATTTGGATCAACAATCGGTTTCGGTGGTGGCGGGGGCAGAGGACGGAGCTGCTCTAATTCACTCGTTCCCGCTAAATACAGCAGCTCTACTTCAGAGAATGTGTCATTTGCATAATATTCAGTACTGCCAATACCAGGTTCATCCAAAAGCTTGTCATGGTTTGCTTGGAATTTGTCCCAGTGAATACGAAGAGCGTCAAGTGAGCTGTCAATCAACTTATTTGTAGCCGCAACTTCATTTGCTGTGATCTTTTCGCTAATTTGCTTCGGAAGTTTGCGAATTCTGTAGTGAATTTCGCTTTGACGATTAATTATGGCTGCTGACATTGTGATTGAGTGAGCGGTTCTCAAAAATGTCGAATTTAAAGCGATATAGCAAAGTTAGACTTACTTTGGAGTCTAAATTCCTGAATTGTTGCCTGCAGCGTTGCGAAACTGCGGTTTGTTTTGATTCTGATTTGAATACGGTCGCTGTACGGCGAACTGATGAGCAGTGAGCGACTGTGAATCCCACTACCGAGCGCTTGGAGTAGGGATCGCTTGAGTGCGCACGGCGAGTCGGTGCGCTGGTGGGGCTGACTGGTGAGCGCGCAGCTGGCACTGGTAGGGATGACGATGAAGCGGAGCGACGAAGCGAAGCGATGAACGGCTGAAGACTGAAAATGGCGACTTCCGGCCCACGTGTTACGAGATGAAATGCACCGCACATACACTGCACATGCACTGCAACACTGCGAACTGCACTGCACAATGCGCCACGAACTGCACTGCGAACTGTGCCACGAACTGTACTACGAACTGTGCCACGAACTGCACTACGAACTGCGCCACGAACTGCACAACGAACTGCACGTCGAACTGCACTATGAGCTGCACGGCGAACTATACTGCGCACTGTATTGCGAAATGCGCCACGAACAGATGAAAACCTTCTAACTTAAAAAACTAGAGCACACAAATCCGGCTCGTCGAAGGACCAAAATGTTTGAGAGATAAAGGATTGAAGGATGGATGTGCTCTTTGTATTAAAGTTAGAAATAAAATGTGTATGAAACGTTACTAAAACTTATATTATTGCGAGACTTACAACGATTCGTTTCGTGTTCGATTCTACAACTGACTAATTACTAACTGAGAAAACATATGCGCATAGCAAAAACTCCTGGCATCACTAGAGGTGCGCAGGAGGGTAAACTTTATAACTACAATAAATTAAAGCCCTAAACCCTTTTAATAAAAAAGTGTACTTTTTTTAATATACGTAAAAAAAATTACTTAGTAAAATTAAAGGTTATAACTCATTGATTAATTTTGATAATTATTTATTTAAAAAAGGATGATTGTGAATGAAACAGAACACATATCTCGGTGGGAGTTTCATCACAGCCTCAGACTGCTTTGCCTTTCGGTAAATTATATACGCCATTGGATCTAAGAAAAAATATTTTACCTCGGATGTAATATATTAATACCGGGTGGAATACGAAAAGCAGGTCATAGGTATAGGCATTCAACATGGGAAAACAGTTTTTCTTTGCTTTGTAAAGAATTTAATTCTGCATCTAATTCAAATCACATTTGATTTTACATGTTTCATAACAGAGAAAAATAAATTATTTTTTTTTTTATAAAAATTACTTCTTTATAGTATTAGCTATGACAGTAAAATAAAATCGCAAACAAATGTAATGACATTTTACCTACCTATATGTCTCCTATCCATATTACTGCCAATATAAGATTTCTGTATAAGCACGATCTATGAGTCAAGCTCAAACACATGGTTTAAAAATGGTACACGGGTCATCAAATTTCGAACATGGTTGAATGGTAACAATAAAGTGTAGATAAATTAGTACAAGTACGAAATATTTTGATTCATACTTGTAAGTCGTAAGCATGTAATAAACAAATAGCGGAAAACACGTTTAAATAGTTTAATATCTTTAAAACTTAATAATGGCATTTACAACCCTTAAACGCCCCAATTTATATTCCACTGTAAAATCTATTTTAATTAAACAACATTAAAGTACGTTAATTACTGCAATTAAATATGTAATTGAACTTGAAAATAAACACATTTTTACGGTATAAGAAACATACAAGAAATTCCAGAGTGCTATCAACAAATTTATTCATATTCCAATAGTTTTTCTTGATGTAACTTTTCCGTGTGTGGATAGAATAAATATGATCTGTAAGTATGTTTTTTGTGTTATTGCAAAGGAAAACGTCGTTGTCAACCTCGTATATTCATGCATGTATGTTAGATTCGTGTAGGATAGAGGTAATAACCTTAACGCAAAAAATACGTTTAATTACCTGCAAGTTTACTTGAAGAATAAATGTTTGTAAAGATATCAAAGGCTTTGATACATCAAAGTATTTCTATATAAAGATTGTATAAAATTAAATCTGCATTTGCATGTGCCTCTCAATTAATTTGTATTTATTATCACTCGCTTCTTTATACTGCTGTAAGTATTTAAGCGGTGGTGCTGGCTAATTAATTTATAATAATTATTAAATTTTATTTTAATTGGTTATTAATCCCGGGCTTCAGTTTTATTTAGGGGCTTTTTAAAAAAGTAAAAGAAGATACGTATGTTTCATGTAGAAAAACAATACTAACTTAATAATTTATTTATTTATTTTGTGACTGCGTTCTGGGACGGTTGTGGTTCTGATGGTCTGGATTTAAATTCTACCGAAATCAAATTTCAAATATTGCAAAATTATGTTTTATATTCAATTCGCACAACAATGATCCTTGTGGTGCAGTCTTCATGGTATCTTTGACTACTAGTGAAGTGTCAGGATAAGTGCCCCCGTACGTTACAAATATATTGTCATATTTGATATCTGCCCATTTGCGATTATATCATATTTATATTTCTCTTTTTATTTCGTTTTATTTTATTTGATATCTGACTATGCACAAAACAAGGAATAAATAATTTTGCTACGTACCAGTGTAATTAATCCATGCAATAATCTTCGATTAGCAGGTAACCATGACAGCAGTGACGATATTCAATTATTGCAAACGTCATCACTTATGTTCATGGAATGCATGTAATCAAATAATTCCGATATGTAGTTTACAACTAAAATAGAGTCAATCGGTAGATTCAAACAGGAGTACCTCAGTGCTGATCAAAATATGCCGAATTCCTGCGCTTTCAATCTTCCAAGTGCATAACAGAACGAAGTCTTCCATAATAAATTAAATAACTCTCTTTTTCCACCTAGGTTCCTACTTAAAACATTTTTGTTATAACAAAATTTCAGTAATTTTTAATTATATTTAGATTAGAACAATACGTTTTGTTCTTCGTTTGATCCCGCATGCGCATTTTATAATAAATTTTCAACCTTCTAAGTGACAGACATTTTGGTACGATGTGGAATTAAAAATTAAAAAAAAAAAATGGATTGGCTATTTCCAAAAAAGTTTCTGAATGCTTAGTCTTTTCAATTACCCTTAATAAAGTATTATTTTTCTGTAAGAAGTATGAAAGTATATACATAATTTCTGTTTCTGTATATCGCGAGTGTAGAAGAATAAGGTTGTAACTACAAGTTTTTGGTAAAATGAGATTTTTGTATGGCTAGGTTCTATCAGCCATATTCTTTCTCTTTCTAATATTTTATACCTGAGCCAAAGAAGGTAAAAAGAGATTCATAAATTAGCGTTGAGAATAATAGCTGTAATGACTGAGCAATAGCAAATATATTATAATACAATGTTAAATTAAATTGGGCATTTTTGTAATGGAGATATTTATTATTTTTTATTTTTTTTATCCCATCAACAACAGTAGTTCATTCCATCTTATATTGTTATTATTATTATTCTTTATTTTCTCATTAGTTGGTACATTTTACTATATATACGGCTCTTTGGGCAAGTATATACAATACATTGCATTTAATTATACGTACAATACATATATAATACTTAATATTTACTTTTGAAGTCCCGTTGGTGTTGTGGGCTTTCTCGATGTTGGCTTATCCCGCTCTTTTTGGGTACGACAGACCATTGGAGGTGAGTAATTTTCCCAGTACTTTTCTTCTTCATCTTCCTGTTAAAATTATAATAGGGGATCTCCCAATATTCTTCTTACAATTCGGCAAGTTTCCAAGATGGTAGCTTTTTTGTAGCTGAAGGTAAGTATTTCTTTGCAGATCTAATCTTTTTAAACTATCAAATAACTTCTTCGGTATTTCTCCAGTAGCTCCAATTACCATCGGTAATATTTCTTCATTTTCCACATTTTTTTAACTTTGTCAGCCAGGAGTATATATTTTCTTATTTTTTCATCTTTGTCTTCAATATTAACACTGTTTGGTACTGCTATATCAATTATATACGTTATTTCTTCTCTTTTCTTTACGAATATTATGTCTGGGATGTTATGCCCTATTTTCTCATCAGTAATTATTTGCCGGTTCCAGTAGATTTTTGCATTTTCGTTCTCTTGTATGTTCTGGGGTTTATAATTATAGTATGGTATTAATTCCAAAAGATTTTGTTGATTATATAATTTTAAATGTATAATGTTAGCAATTTTGTCGTACCGTGTTAGGTATTATGTTTTCGCTAACGGTGTACATCCTGAATATACTCGTATGTGTTCTATTTTCTCTTGTTTTTTATTGCACTCGACACATGTCTGTTTGTTCTTTTATCTTTAATAGATGTTTCATGTGATATCTGGTATTCACCTAACCTAATCCTGCATCGCTAGCAAAAATCCTTCTGTTTTCACAAATATGTCACCTTTTCTTAACTATGATTGTGTGGCTTCCTTATGTATATATTCTTTTTCTAATTCTGCTGGATACTTCCCATGTAATTTCTTTTGTTTCCATGTTCTCTTCTTTTCTTCTATAGACTTCACTTTACTCAACGGTTCAAAATCCTTATCTGCTAAATTTAAGGGTGTATAATTTTTGTCTGCTTTGCAAAGTTCTTTATGTGCATTTAATGTTAAGGATTTCTTTTGAATGTATTCCCTTATATTGTGTACTTGTTTGTAATGTACTTCGAATATTTCGGGAATACCTCGTCCTCCTTCTTTTCTCTTCATGTGGAACCGTTCAATAGAGCTACGAGGATGATGGCCTCTGTATGTTGTGAAGAGTTTTCTTGTTTTGGTATTTATATCTTGAAGTAGATCTGTGCCTATACATAAGAAACGAAAACAACAGAAAGCCCATGTTAGAACTTTATTTTGACGATGGACTACTTGCTTCATCCGATATAAGAGAAGCAGAACTGTTCCTAAATAAATTTAAAAAAAGATTTGAAGTATCAGTGAAACAAACATCATACTTCTTAGGTTTGGAGTTAGAAAGCAGAGAAGATGGCTTCATAGAAATTAGGCAGAAGGCTTATACAAAGAGAATTGTAGAAAAATTCGGTTTGAGTCAGTACAAATCTATTGCAACATCTATATTAAAAGAGGGTACACAGACAAGCAGTAGGCGCTTTATCATATTTAATGATTGGTAAAAGACTAGACATAGCATATTCAGTTATCGTTGCATCAAGAAATTTGGAAAATCCAAACAGAGAAGGTATTATAAAAGTAAAAAGGATATTTAGATATCTAAACGGAACTCGGGAGAGAGAACTGGTACATAAGAAAGGTTTAAATAAAGACTCAGTTTGCTATAGTGACGCAGATCATGGTGGTGATATATCTACCGGACGTTCTACTTCAGATATACTGTGCATGTATGCAGGTGGAACTATAAGTTGGAAAAATCAAAAACAATCTTCAAAAGCAATATCAACAACTGAGGCAGAGATTGTACCGGCAAGTGAAGCTGTTAGTGAAATGATTTGTCTCGCAATTTTTTTTTTTTAAATTGGCAAATTTAGAAAATCTACCTGTTTTATACATTGAAAATGAATCTGCAATGAAGTTAGGCCACAACCCACTTTATGAGTGCCATAACAGAACAAAGCATATAAGAATTCGTTCATTTTTTGTTAGAAAACTAGTAAACAACAACAGTATTTCGATCAAGAAAGTTCCTTTGGAGTTCCAGCTTGCAGATATACTGACCAAGCCCCTATTTAGACCAAGAATAGAAATGCTTTGTCAACGAATGAGTATGTTTTAGAAATAGCTCTCAACTTTTAAAAAGAGAAGATGTTAAGTTTATTTGAATCTAGTTGTATTTTGTAAGTTGTCATAAAAATACTTTTTAATAGTTATATGAGTTCATATGAGTGTCAGTGTTTTGCAAAAGATTTTGATTTAGAAATTAGAACAAGTAGTCCAAGATATCCAAAGTATTTGTGCAAACAGCAAAAAATATCTTGCATAAGTCCAAAGATTTAAATATAGCACTGACGGAATATTGTAACACGCCTATCACGGGTTTAAAAAGATCTCCAGCAGAGCTTATGTATTCCAGAAAATTAAAAACTAAATTACCCATTATAGAAAAAGTAGATGCTAAAGCAAATATTTTTAGAAATTTATTACAAAATAAAAATAAAATTACAAAATACTATCATGATTTGCACGCGAAATAAGAAGCGGAATTTGAGAAAGGAGATCCTATAGTTTATAAAGAAAGTGGCAACCTGCAGTAATAGTGGAGAAGTATAATATTCCTCGTTCATATTTGATTAATAATGGTACAAATGTGTTAAGGAGGAATAGTAGTCATCTTAGAAAATCATTTACGAACGCTAAGTTAGATGATACACAGAGTGATAATGTAATTCATGAAACCAATATTAGTCAGAATATGAAAAGTAACATTAGTGATACTATCAACAAATCTGATAATAAAGTAATTGCATTTGAAAACAATAGTTCCAGTGAAACAGTACAGCAACATGTAAGGCCAAGTCGGTCAAGAACAGTACCATCTAAATTAAAGGATTATGTACTATATTAGTAGTCTATTATTTAAGTAATTTAGTTTAAATATGTATCTTTCTTTCGCTTTGCCTTTTCCCGTTTTACACAGGGTCTCTCCCAGCATCCTTCTCCATTCTTTCCGGTCCATAGCGTCCCTCGGACTCCATACACTCTTCCGCAAGTCCTCCACCACCTTGTCCTTTCACCTGTGCGTGGGTCGTTCTCTCTTCCTCTTTTCCTCCGCCGCCAAGCACTCTACTATTTTCCCATAGCCGAACTTGTCCTTGGTCCTGTATCCCAGGTGAACTTTTCCATCCATCGAGTGACAAGATTGCAGGTCGCTTATGGGGGACACCATAGCCGTAATCCATTTTCTTTCTCATCTAGGGTTTTGGCGGTTTTTTTTTTTTTACGACCGGAATGCCCTTCCTGACGTCAACCCTCCCCAATTTTACTGGGCTTGGGAAATAGTAAATATTGACAAGATGTCAATGTCATTTTCTTTATCATATAATATTTTTACATGTTTGATGAAATCCGCTTGAATTTCTTTAATATTTATAGTTGTAGACGTTTGTTAAAATGGTATCAATAAGTAAATGTAATTATATACAGGGTGTCTCAGGACGAGCTTACGCTATCTATATTTTAAATACTATTTAATATAATTTAACGAAATTTGGTATCTAGGGGTTATCCAACATGCCCGTTTTAACTAAAATATTTTCAAAGCAGTAGCACTTCCGGTTTGACCGGAAATTGACCTCAACTTTCTTATTTTAAATGGAATACGCTATATTTTATTTTACCATTGAATGCAGCGGAAAATTTTACATATGAAGCAATAAAAACATTTTACTCATGATCAACTACTTCCGGCGTTATTCAACTTGTTTTGATTTTTTGTCTGAAATCCGGCACATTTTCAAAACTCTGTATCTCGGGAACGAGATCGAATTTTTATAATCTGAAAAAAGCCTTTTATAAAGGAGACTTTAAGCTACATTATCCATAGAAGAATCCTCGATTATTTATAAAATTGTGACGGGTACGTTACACCAAAATTACAGTTGACAAACTTCGAAAAAGACAATTTTTTTAAATGGAACCCCCCCTTTTTTATTACATAAATATGTTCTACGGCAAAAAATAAGGGTACTTTATGTAACATGTCCTATGTTGAAAGTTGATAGAATTTCAGTAAATTAGAAAAAATGTAATCTGGGTATAATTATTTTATTAATACGGATAAGTAAACCATGCAAAAACAATGTTTTTACAAACTCATCTACTTGATTTCTTAGATAATTTACCATTGGATCAAAGGAATTTAATATGCTACCAGCATGATGGCGCTCCACCCCACAATAGCCATAGAATAAATACTTTTATAATTATACCCAGATTACATGTTTTTCTAATTTACTGAAATTCTATCAACTTTCAACAAAGGACATGTTACATAAAGTACCCTTATTTTTTGCCGTAGAACACATTTATGTAATAAAAAAGGGGGGGTTCCATTTAAAAAAATTGTCTTTCTCGAAGTTTGTCAACTGTAATTTTGGTGTAACGTACCCGTCACATTTTTATAAATAATCAAAGATTCTTCTATGGATAATGTAGCTTAAAATCTCCTTTATAAAAGGCTTTTTTCAGATTATAAAAATTCGATCTCGTTCCCGAGATACAGAGTTTTGAAAATGTGCCGGATTTCAGACAAAAAATCAAAAAAAGTTGAATAACGCCGGAAGTAGTTGATCATGAGTAAAATGTTTTTATTGCTTCATACGTAAAATTTTCCGCTGCATTCAATGGTAAAATAAAATATAGCGTATTCCATTTAAAATAAGAAAGTTGAGGTCAATTTCCGGTCAAACCGGAAGTGCTACAGCCTTGAAAATATTTTAGTTAAAACAGGCATGTTGGATAACCCCTAGATACCAAATTTCGTTAAATTATATTAAATAGTATTTAAAATATAGATAGCGTAAGCTCGTCCTGAGACACCCTGTATATATATATAGAAAAATATTGTTCGTAGGGTAATCGCTCAATAGCAGCTGTAGACACGTGTTTCGCTCTTATTAGAGCTCATCAGTACAGCATAGCTAGTTAATAGATGGACATTAACTAGAGATAGTAATTAGAAAACCGACAAATTGTAACAGTACTAGTAAGCAGCCAAATACACATTTGTTGCTTCGGTCAGCATTTCCACGGATTTGTGGATAAATACAACGTCGCAGCGGCGGTAATTTGGCTGCTTACTAGCACTGTTACAATTTGTCGGTTGTCTAATTACTATCTCTAGTTAATGTCCATCTATTAACTAGCTATGCTGTACTGATGAGCTCTAATAAGAGCGAAACACGTGTCTACAGCTGCTATTGAGCGATTACCGTACGAACAATATTTTTCTAGTTTTTATAACTTTACGCTCACGATATATGTATATTTTCGTTTATATATATATATATATATATATATATATATATATATATATATATATACATATATTTTACACAAAAATCATTATAAAACCACTAACAAATTTATAATTTATAATACGTCAAAACAAAAGCTTGAATAATGTGTTTAAATATGTATACACAGTATAAATAATTATTATTATTTCTACTGTGGTATTAGAGGAAGGTGTAATAAGATATGTAGTAGCCTATGAAGTTGTCATGACTGTAAAAAGGAGAACAAGAACAAGAGACAATAAAGTGACATATAAAATGTATAAGGTATAATTATTTATTAAGATTAAGAATTATTACAATTGTGATATGATTGACATGTATATGTAAGAATAAAACGTCTGTCAAGTTTGTATAGTTTTTGCCTGTTTTTATTATTGATTTTATTTTAACAGAACTAGTATTAGTCAAAATTACTAGTGAAATACAAGTGCTAGTCAAAACTTGTTGCCGAAGTTTAAGGATCCTTTTAAAGTTACGCGAGTATTACCCAATGATCGGTATGAAGTAGTAGACTTGAGGGATATGAAAAAACGGCCAAAGATGGTTGTAGCCAGCGACCAATGAAAGATTGAATAAAAGTATGAGTTGGCAATTTTAGTTACCAAAAGGTAGAGGTAGTAGCCGCATTGAAGGTTGTTAAAGCTAGACGTAGTAGCCCCATTAAAGGGAAATTGGTTGTAGCCTTATGGGCGTAGGTAGCAGATGTTATGAGATTGAATAGAAGGGTTGGTTGTAGCCAATCATAATATTCGGATATTTGGTTGTATCTTAGTTCAACCTAATAAGGAGGTAATTTGGTTACAGGGGCAGATTCAAGGATTAGGTCACATTATGGTCGTATGTAAAATATTTAGGTTGATTAGGATTTATTTTTGTATCGATATGAGGGCATACCGAATATTCAGGATGGCCGTATGTAAGATATTTGTAGATATTTATAAATAATTCCAATTTAATACAAAATCATGACAAATTGTGAATAAAATATAATTTCCAATTTTTTCAAGATAATGATTCCTAACACACGGCCTACATAGTCAAGAGCTGGTTCCTATAATAAGTAATAATAACTCCTCCACAGTCCCCAAGCTTGAATATTATAAACAATTTGTGGTCAAAATTAGAGGAAGAAATTAGAAAACATCATTTACCAAAAGAACGGAGATTTAGAATAAGTATTAAGGGAAGAATGATCCAAGATTACTCCTGAATATATGGGACCTTTAATTAAATATATACCAAATCGGTTAAAATGGCAATAAAAAATAAACGAGGTTCAACAAAATATTAATTTTACAATCATTGTCAAATGATACACCTTACACCTAATGAGAAGTATCATTTTCAGTATGAGATTATATTTAACCATTTTGAGAATGAGTGCACGTGAGGTGACGTTTGGTAAACGCCCGTACGGTACAAATATGTCATCGTTATTTTTTAACCTATTAACATTTTTTATTTTTACCTATAAAATATTACATACAATACAAAAATACACAAAAAGGTACGTATTAAACGATGAACGCAATAGTTTTCGAGATATTTTAATTTTTAGAAAAAAAAATAATTATCCTCTGGTCGAAAAAAAAATATATTTACTTCTCTTTAAATTTGTCTTGCAAAATAAAAATTGTTTTTGGAATCATTATATTGATAAAATTGGAAATTATTTTTATTTGTCAGAACTTTATACTAAACTGAACTTTAAAATATTTAAATACATATATTTATCCCTATTTCCTTCAATAAATAATAAATTCCCCACCCCATTACAAAAAACAGCTCTATACCATTACATGTCAGATGCCATGTTTTACAGTGGCGCGCAAATTTGTAAGTTTTCAGTCTTCATATAGTTTTATCCAGACATTTACAGTCAATCTGATGCCAATAAGTAAAATTTACTTCCATCACTAAATATAACTGATTAAAAAAATTTAAAACTTTATTTACAGTGGCCCCTAATGAAAATGATACACATGCGCTATGAATAATTAAATTGATAAAACAAAACGATTTATTGCAAAAAATAAAACTAAGATATCCTTAGACTTTCCCTTATACAAAAAAAAAATAATAACTTATTATTTGACAAAATTTAAGTTCCATAGTGGTGTACCATTTTCACAGGGAGCCAAGCAAACCATTGGAATTTTTCTTCCATATTCTTATAATAGAATTAAACCCGTTATTAGAGTTAACAAATGTTAATTCGATAACAATATTGGCTCGTACCACGATCACGGTTTTAACTAAAACACTGTTTTAAGAAATGACAAATTTCATTATTTAATGATAATAATAAATACTGTCAAATTTATCAAAATATGATTTCAAAGTAGACCACAGTTTGTATTCAAACAAATATTTTTAAATAAATCGATCTTCTAACATAAGAGTGAAATTACATTTTGAAATTTGAACTTGACATTTCTTAAAACAGCGTTTTAGTGAAAACCGTGATCGTGGTATGAGCCAAAGTGCTCAAATAATAGTGAGCTAAAATTTCAAATCAGTTTCCCCGCCATATTACTTTCTTGTAGTTTCAACCTTGTTATTCTAAACGCGAGATAGTACAATGATAATATATTACGTTCCAAAGTTAAGAAAAGTGAAAGTTTACCAGACGAATATGGCAAGTTAAATGCGATACGATTGCAGTTAAATCACCTTTCTGACGCGGTGCGTACACTATTTTTTCATATTTTAATTAGTATTAAAATTTAATTTTTTGCGGCATAATATACTGAATTAAAAACATAGTAGTCTGATTCTCAGTAACAAAGTAACTTGACAGTTATTGTTTTTTTTTGTACCTTACAACCTCCAAACATATCTAGATGATGAAAAGAACGAAAACGATTTAGAAGATAAATAATAAAAAATAAAAATAAACCATTCCCTCTGTCATAATATATTTTAATGAGAAAACCGTTGCTATGGAGTAACGGTTGCTATTTTGTAAAGTAACCCATTACTGTACGATCGTGAGTATATTAAAATAGTACATTACTGTACGGAATCCGAAAAAAAATATTTTTTTTTCATTAAAGTTATAATTGATTTCACCTTGTGAGATCATTTGTTACTTTATATATTTTCCATTAATATAATCAACATTAATCCATCGATGAACCCCCAAAAATACTCCATTGTGCACGACATGTTACACAAAAGGTCGTACATTCGAAAGGGTGCGCTTGATAATTTACCTAAATAAATTTGATAGGACTATAGTAGCAATTAGCCTTATTACATTTTTAATGTGAATAATTGAGGTATAGTCAGAAAAATTGACTCTGTCGGATCAAGCAATAAAACTATAAATATTGTAATTATGTGGCATATCGGCATTTGCTTTATAATATTGGATACAAAACAGGCCATTCTACTTCTACCTGCCCTGAGTACTCTGTATAGTAAAATAATCTTACTAGTCATCGTTGGCGTCGTGGTCGAACACGGATACATCTTCGCGCTGACTTCCCTCTCCACGGTCATAAACTAATAATTTCTAACTGATAGGAACTTTTCGGATAAATACAGAGTAAATCAGTACTCTATATTATCCTACCCGAGACTGCGCCAATGTAACAGGGGGGGGGGGGGGGAAGAAGATTTTGTTTTCTCTTACTTTCTTTTACCCCAACGATGACTTTATCTCTTTGCCGAACGGTAACTTTATTACTATTCCTTTAACATAAATGCCATTTTTGTTTGAAATAATTTTTGGAACTGCAATTTTCATTCTCATAAGAAATTATGTCAAACAAAAATAGCATTTATGTTAAAGGAACAGTAATATTATTTTACTATATTTTGTTATACAGAGCATATCTTCATTTCAGCAGAGGGCCGCAATAATAGCCCGTTGACAGCAAATGTTATAATGCAAGCAATATGCCGCTCTGTCATAATTGCGATATTTATATTTTTATTGCTGTGTAACAGGGGGGGGGGGGGGGGGAAGAAGATTTTGTTTTCTCTTACTTTCTTTTACCCCAACGATGACTTTATCTCTTTGCCGAACGGTAACTTAATTGAACTGGTGGACACTTCACCGAACGACTACTGCTTTCCTGAGGAGGAACACGCTCTTACACTCACACTATCACTGAACACTTGATGATAGAGTTATGAACATATTTTGGATGGATGACACACACAATATTTTAAACTATACTTTTATTTACACATATTTACATTAAACTAACTCTTACAGTTACATTCTAATCTAAATACGAGTACTGGCGTAAAACGCCCAAAAACTAAACACGGACTACATGTCTGTCCTCTCTGAGACTTTTATCTCGACTGCCTTAAAAACAAAGGGTTAACTCTTCAACAGGCATATCTGGTGAAGGGTGCGAGGGTGTAGCATCCATAGCAAAATAACAAGATTTCACGTAGTCTAGCCAATAACTTATACAGTTAAGTGTCAAAACAATAAATGTCTACGCGGTTGACATCTAGACTAAACAGATATATGAGAGAATACTGATTATTATTTCTAAACAGAATTTTGACTTACAAAGATAACAGAATTAAAATGTTGATATTGAAACTATAATTTAGAAGAGTTTATATTAAGTTATTTACTTGTTATTTCACTATTCTCACCTTGTGGTGACCCAGGAACGGGAATTGAGTAAAACAATATATATTGCATCACTTCACAGTAATTATATGTTTCCGTTATCGGTAGATGTGTAGGCGGCCGGTCTCCACACACCTTATTACAGCTGGACCCGACAGAGCCAATTTTTCTGACTACGGTATTCAGTAGAATATATTAGTAAAATTTGGAAGAGACATGTATACTCGGTCTCATCGAAACCCAAATGTTCGCAATAAACAGCTTAAACACCCGTATACTATAAAAGTGCAAAGGAACAGTTTAGTGCGGTGGTGTACCACAAATTGCCGTAGGTTTGTCACAATACTTGCAATTCCTAGGATTGGATTAAAGGAACACTTTAAATTTCTTATGAGACAAGGAGTCTTGTTCCAACCACAGTAGGAGACGGACGTGTTTAATTGAGCTCCGTAGTGATTGTGTAATTTCATAATAATAATGTGATAGTGAAGTGTAGTGAGGTGAAGTGAAGTGAAAATGTGTAATAATTTATAAATACAACAAGGAATTATTAAGGCCCTGGCCAAAATAAGGAATTTAGAAGAAGATTCTAGCAAATAACTTAGGACAGAATAGGATTCATTTCCAGTCGATAAATTGAAATTGGATAATAGAATAAAGGAATAATTCACTTCACCATAAGAGGATTGAAAAGATCGGCATTAAATTCACCTACATAATAATCCTTTTAAGGATCTTTTCGCTTATTAATCGGATATTAATTTTCTTTTCAGGTTTACTTTCTAATTGTAATAGCATCAACAATACGGAAAGAAATTAGCAGTAATGCAAAGCCTAGGAATACATCAAAACCGCAATAAGGAATGAGAACAACAATTCTGAAATAAAACAGAAAACCAAGCTTCATGTAAATGTCAAAAGGAAACTTTAAAATTAAGGTCATCCCGTAAATGAAATTCAACTAGATATCCTTTAAATTCGCCTCCATCTTTATGGACAATAATTGGAATGCCACAGTAAAAGTTCCAGACCTCATTGACTCGCTATCGACATAAAATAAGTGGTAGAATCCCACGTTAAAAAAGTCACCCAACCCAGATTTCCATTAAAAAGTTGGGGAGTCTATTGGGCGTTAAACAAATTTTTATGTTTCTATGTTGTGGTTGTTGGCTAGAGTGTGTTAGCAAGACGTCTCTAGTCCGCGCCGTGTCAAGGTGCATAGGCCGGCTGTTAGTGTTTTGTCCTCTATACTCTTACAGGGTGGGCCTGGCGTATCCAGGATTTAGTTTTACGTAGTGAACAGCTCTGTTAAGAGGAATCTGAATCTGAATCTGACTTTAAATTTCTTATGAGACAATACACTTATGTAATTCATAATTCTACCCAAAAGCGCATAGACACTTATTACAAAAATAACAAATTATTATTGGTGTATTTCTATTATTCGAATTTAATTAAATTATCCTGGATTGACGTAGTCAGTTGTGAGTGTAAATTATACTAACGACATATTATAATTTCGATATATTTAAGAAACTGGTAAAATTTCCAAACTAAATTAGCAACTAACCGAATTAAATTTTCCGCTACTATTTCATACTTACCCCATATAAAATACATATTATAAGAAAAACTTAGTTTTGATACATCTTCTATACTAATAAAATTCTCATTATTAAAAAAAAATCTGTTGTGGCCAGCACAAGACCTCCCGTCAATTCCATGTATTTTGTACAAATCCCATACCAAAAGGTCCTTGGAACAGATTCTATATAATATCATGTTAAAACACATACTATTTTTTACAAATTCCATACCAAAAGTTCATTTGAAAAGGTTCTATAAATCCAATAAAATTATAACATAAACTACACTAATTAATGTCCTTCCATCTTCTCTTTGGCCTTTCTCTGCGTGTCACTTGCGAGCAACACTATGACATACCAATTTTAGATCCTATACTTTTTCCATATTTGGTTTTGCACTTGCAACTGACATCTGTCAATTAAATTTTTTTGAATAATTATGTCAGCTGTTTCCATGATAAATAACAAAGCTGACTAATTTTTGAAAATTAATTTCTTTATAATGCTTTAAATTTACATCTATTGAATATGAAGGAAAATGTATAATCAAACTGTATAGAGAAGAGTATTTTCTTTAATATATATAATAACAAAATGTCAAAAAATAATATTTAACTGCGTTTTTTTAAGAAAAACTGTTAAAAACTTCAAATAAGGGTACTTCCGGTGGATCAATTATAACCAAAATCTAATCAACTCTTCATATGGATGTACAGAAGAGGAATACGAAAGAATTATAATTTTTAGAATTGTAGTATTGGAGTTATCGTCGGAGAAAAATTTGTCACACACGGACACACACACACACACGGACACACACACACACACACACACATACAGACATCATCTTAAAAATGGTATATTCGTATTGTAGGAACCCTAAAACGTGCTTATTCATTAAAAACTCACCACCGAATTTTTTGACCAAAGACAATACCTTCCTTACCTAAAGGTGACGGAAGGTAAAAAGTGGCATTCAATGTTTAAAATTAAACCAAAAGAAGATACGCAGAATAATATGCGCAGTAGATTGTAAAATATTTATAATAAGTGCGTAGTTTCATAATATTTTTGTTATGATACTCCAATTCTGTTTATAGCAGTGACAACAATCGCAGTCTTATTTATGAGGGGTGGAAATTTGGGTTTCTTCGTCAACTTATGTGAAGGGCGTTTCAAAGGTTTATGGCGATCCTTTGGGTTTCGATGGGGCAGAGAATAGAAAGATAATCTTATGATGGCAAAGCAGACTCTACAACTCGTGATTTCTCTGAAATACCTGTACAGGGCTGGTTGACACAAAAACCACGGGGATGTCTGTCACGCGTGAAAAAATGGATTCAGTATGTACGAATATAACTGAGCTCACGGATTTTGTTCCTCCGGGAATGAATAACTTTTATACTTGTCGAAATTTTGAAAGTGCGGCCGAAAGTGACTAATGTATTATTGACCCTTAAATATTCACTTAAATTCGTATTTAAATCACAAAATATGTCTTAAATTTAAATTACTGGCATCCTATTAATGTTTCTCTTTATCAACCTTAATTTTTAGCTTTGGTCTATCCTAAATAAAATTTATTGATAAATTTTTCCATTTAAATAACCCGTAACAACTAACTCCAAAGCCTGTGACAACCAACCCAGAGTAGGGGCAAATTGTCACAAAAATTTCCTCAAGCAAAAAAAATTATTAACCCCTTAAAGCTATGGTCTCAAAACTACAGGAAAACAGAGGTAAGAGAACTAAGAAATAGTATAATGACAAAAAGGGTAACTGTAAACTCTGCCTCTTAAAAACTTCAAAAGCAAAAATTGTGACAACAATTCCCGGTAAAAAATAGAAAGAGGTGGTGGATTCGGTCTTTACAACCTACACTAAGAATAGTAAAAATGTTTGGCAAGAACCCGTGTTCACTAAACTTGCAAGTTGCAAGGTGTAAATATAACAAAACAAGTGGTATTAAGTTGCATCAAGGGCAAGGTAGTCTCTTATAACACAATCTCTTGTTCATATATATTTTTCCTCTCTTTAAGAGAGGTATTGGATTCATGCTAACATTCGCATATCCAGATCTTAGTGAATAAGCACTTAAGGTCCCTAGAATCCGATGAAAACATTTTTCAAATGATGTGTGTGTGTGTGTGTGTGTGTGTGGAAGTGTGTGTGTATGTATGTGTGTGTGTGTATGTCTAGATGTTGGAGGATCGATTTCTCAAAAACTATAAGACTTAAGACCGGTTTAACTATGAATTACTCAATACGACATTCCTGGGAAGAGCTGAAAAGGTTTTGGTAACAATTGGACAACCGGAAGTAGTAGTTTCTTAGAAAAATTCTTCTAAATATAATTTTTTGAAAATTTTTGTTATTACAAATATTTATTATATCTTGTACCGATTTAGAGATAAAGACACTAGACACTATAATAAATAGAATAATCTAATCGCAGAGGCTAAGGCACTAAGGAAACCACTTGACAAATTCAAATGTTTATAACATAGTTTGTAAATGACAGATGTCAGTGTCAAAAATCAACAGTTTTAGTGACATTCTGATAGCTTTTCTGGGAAGTACATTTAATCTTTCTTATATTGTTTTATTAATTAAATATTTGAAATTATAGGTAAAATGCATATATCCATCAGAAATACCGCTAATCTGGTTAATGAATTTGCAGAATCTCTGACATTTAGGAACTTCCTCTTACAATGAAAAATAGATATAATTAGAATTATGTGTGTGCAGAAGACATGTTAAATAAAATAAAAAACAATATTTGGGTAAAGTTCTGTAATTTTTTGTTATAAAACGACGGTTCGGTAGCGAAGTAAATAATTCTTATTTAGCCTAATATGGAAATGGCGAAAGGTCTTGTGCTGGCCACAATAGATCTTTTTTCTGTAGCATCAGTAATTTTATATTTCTATCTTTTAGTAGATAGACGAAATTTTAACAGGGAATTTGAATAAAACGACAAATTTTCAATTCCATCTTTTGAGGAATTAAAAACTTTACAAATATTTATTATGATTTTTAAAAATTTGTAACGCGGAACTACGACTATTAAGTATTGTTAAATGTTGTTTTTTTACGTCTGTTAAAAAAATACCCTTTTTACATTAAAATGGGTGTATAATGTATGTCTTTTTTAACACAATTATAAGGTGTGAAAAAGGTGCAATGTTTTTAAAGCAAGTGAGTGAAATAATGAAACTTTTTCACACTTTTATTGAAGACGTAGAAAAATTGTATGCTCGAGTAAAAAGTGTTATTTCACTCATAAGATTTGACGAACTCGCCTACGGCTCGTCCGTTCAAACTTTCCTATTCGTGAAATAAGACTTATTTTTTACTCTTGTTGCATAAATAAGGCGGCGGTCTCAGTGCACGAGTCGCGTCACGTGGTGTAAGATGGTTTCATGTCATGTCGTTTAAAAATCGACGGTTCGGTCTCACTGATCGAATTGCGTCGATCATTTAGTGTCGAGTAGATTTCTTAACCTTTAAAATCTTTGAAGCTTTTGGAAATTTTCGAAGGTAATATTATTATTATAATGTGTCGCCAACATTTATCTATTACATTCATATTCGCATAACCTGGCCTAGACTGATCATAAAGATCTAGGCTATCTCTAACTAAATTGATTAATAAATCAATTTCGTCAGAGCTCCATTCCTTGATTGTGAGGTTATTGTTATTTACCACACATAAATGCAAATGCCGTCTAGCACTCGATGGAAAACGGTGGTCTGGTGCGACACACGCCATTACTATACACATGTTTAAAATTTACACGATAGCAAACGATTGAAGGTACTCGATCAGTCGCCGCCTAACTATTCCAATCGACACTGTTATAGTGGTATACTGCTCTTTCATAGGATATACTATAAAGAATGATAGATTAAATACGTTTGAAGAAAAAGTACCTATACTAGATTGCATGGTCGACAAATATAAATTAGGGTTAATGCTTGCCATTCTCGTAAAATATTTTATACACAGTACTCAACATGTCAGAGATTTATTTATAGAAAATATCTTCCGTTTTAATGCCGTCTCGTTATGTATTTTATTATTTCTGCTATTCACAAATACTAAAATTATTATTTTTATTCAAAATGAAATAAATGTAGCTATGTTTTTACAACTTTCATTCAGCTGTCAAGATTAAAATGTACTTTGAAATGGGCCATGCAGAAACGTAATCGTCGCGGCTCTAGATACGGGTTTTTAATCAGTATCTACAAATTTTGCAAGTACAGCCAAGTAGAAATCATCGAAAAAAGAAGAAATATCTGTGGATGGGTGTATTTTACACTTTCGCTTGTGATATTACTTTTGCTGGATACGATTAAATAAATAAATTCTGAAATATAAAAAGTTCCGCAATACGTAGTAAAATTTCTTGACAGCAAGTTATAACCGTTGTTTAAACTTCAAGCGAACGCAATTCTCAATATTCAGCTACCGGTAAAGAGAATAAAAGCAAAAAGACATTAAACACAATAAAATAAACAGATCTAACGAGACATCGGGAACGACTTTACCGTAGGTAACTAAGCAGTAAAAAAGCTCCAACTTTTTGTCCTCGTGAAACGGACCGGGTTAACCTTTCGTGAGTGTCATCAAATGTGCCGTGCAGTGGCGGCTCGTGCTATAGGGCACAAGGGCGCAGCCCTACCAAATAAAAAGACAAGAAAAAAAGAAATAAGCGAGTACATATACATTTTAAAAATACATTAATTATTATTTATTTACTTTCATTATTATGCAATTCTTACTACACCGCCGATAGCTAGATAGCCTATATACTGACGTGTGCACGTACCGATATGCTGCTATAAGAAGCTAGGGCACAAATGTTTCTGCCCCGGTCTCCCACTATTTTTACTCGAATTTTGACCAATAGCAGCGAAGCGCGCGAAGCTGCATATGACTGCATTAAGCCTGTTCCGGGCACAGCCCAATTTAAACGAAGATGCCCGAGTATGTCCGG
Source organism: Ophonus ardosiacus (assembly GCA_943142095.1). Lineage (NCBI taxonomy): Eukaryota > Metazoa > Arthropoda > Insecta > Coleoptera > Carabidae > Ophonus > Ophonus ardosiacus. The sequence continues at coordinate 44,237,046 of OW964824.1, forward strand.
CATTTTCCGAGGTAATCTGTTATTGTTGAATTGTAATCGTCTAGTACTCATTTAATTACGAAGATGGCTTCTGTATCTTAAAGATTAAATAATTTAATATACTCTTTTTACTTTTTTAAATTTTTGTGCCCTACCATACAAAGATATCACCAGCCGCCACTGGTGCCGTGAATACGATGCTAGATCGCGATCGTATTGCCATTAGCTGCGATGGGGGGGAATATGGCCCCATATGAAACGGTCTGGCGACAATGACGCGCGAATTTACCGCGAAAGAGGAGGGTTAAAAGGATCGCGATCATGCTTTTTCCGCAATGATTTTGTTTGGCAGCAACTCAAAGGATTGTCAGGATAATTTAATGTAATTTGCGATACTTGAATCTCGTAAAGTGATTCTTAGAAGTTTGCTACAAGCAGGGGAGGATGGGTAACTTCAAATCGGACTGGGAATAGTTAAATAGAATATTAAATCCGAGGTGGGAGATGTTTCATTACAGCCGAGGGTTTGTATAGATTACCGAGAAGCGCACCCTCAAAGTCAGATATAGCGCGAGGCTGTAATGAAACTCCCACCTAGGTATGTATACTACTTTATTCACAATCATCTTCTGTTTAAATCAATAATTTTCAAAATAAATAATTATATATATATAACCTTTAATTTTATTAATATTTTTGACAGCTCTATTAAAATTTGATTAGCCTACATTTTTATAACTTTCGCGGCCCACATTATGTAAGTATATAAAGTGATAATTTTTTTTAAAAAGTACGTTTTAAGAGTACATATTATAAAAACATGTATTAAATTTATTAAAAATTAAGGAAATATTATAAATAACTTATTTAATTTTATCAATGAACAAAAATATAGTATAAAACATATTTACAATTAAAGTAGAAATATAAGAAATTTATTGTAATTCAAATGTTATGTAATCATCTGGACTGCTTTATTTATTCTCTAGTACCTACCGGGTAGCGCTCGAAATCCGTAGAAGTATACTTTTACTTTTTACTTTAATATCAAACGTATGTAAAAGTCAAAATTTAGTCACATTAGTTTTATATTCCTTATCTCTTTCTTAATTCATACTCCATTATTTGTTCATTCAGTCGTATTGTTGGTTTCTAAATTCTAAAAAACTAATATAGCTTTACATCAGCCATGTCTATTTTTATAGTTTGCAACATTGTAATATTTCGAAAAAACCAACACTTTGTAAGCCAACAAGACCACAGTCTGGGCCATACTGCTACAATGTATAGTTTCAATATAACTATATTTTAATTCACTATCTACATTTTCAAATTTATATTTACTTTATTATAATACAGTAAATTACTGTAATGTATTCAAATTCGCAATAGCGAATAGCGCTAGCGAGTTTCCAAAAATGTAACGATACATAAATTCATTTTTGCAATATTTTATAATATCTTGGTTAATAATTTTAAAACGTTAAAATGCAAGAACATCAGAAATAAAAAAATTGGAAATTAATAAGACACCCAGTCATATATAAACTTTATTGACGTCAGTCAATGACGGGGTTCAGCCAACGGCTGCTCTTCCACCCAACCAATACATACATGAAACAGATATTAAAGTAACAAAATAACGAAATGCCAACAGAATACAATAATTAATAAGAATCAGAAATGGACACATACAACTTGAATTTTACTTTATACATTACATTAAGAAAATAAAATAAAAACTATGAATTGTGACATAGATATTCAACAACAAACAAAACCAATAACGTTCAACAATCAAATAACGTATTTATTCTCCCTTTAAAAGACTGTATACACAGAGATTTTAATTCATTTGGAATAGAATTATACAGCGAGGGTGCAAGATAAGAGAAAGAACATTTAAATTTAGACTTGTTGAAATTTGGCACAGCATATAAATCCCTACCCCTTAAACCGTAGTCATAATTCTTCAGGATCAATTTATCAGATAAATAGGAAGGAATTCCCGTCATTTTAATTTTATGAGTGAGAGTGAGGAAAGTTTTTTGAATTCTAACATCAATATCTTGCATTTTAGCCAGTGTGCTATATTCGAAAATGTGGTCATATTTTCGCACACCATAAGCATAATGCAAACAAGAATTTTGCAGAACCTTAATCCTGTTCTTGCCAATTTGTGTCAAAATAGGACCATATACACATAAACAATAATCAAATAATGATAAAATTAAGGAGTTTACTAATCTTACTTTTACTTGTGTTGATAGTATATGTCGAAATTGATACAAATGCCGTAGTTTGGGTATGGCTGTTCTAAGTTTATTGTGTAGGTGCGTTCTAAAAGTTAAACCTTTATCTATTTGCAAACCTAGACTCGTGGTAACAGTACTGCTTGTATGTGACTGCGTGTCTGATTATTTTCCAATTTTTCCATTCTGCAATCTGTCGATCATCGTAATCAACCATTAAAATCAGAAATGTTTACACTATTTATTTGCTTTTTTATTATTTTATGATTTTTTACCTGATTTATGACTGACTTGTTTACATTTATATGAACCGCAATCCAATGTAAAATAATTTGCGCTAGCTAAGAGTTGGGTTGTAGTGATGAGGCAAATATTTAGTCCCATTTCACCCCGTGTGCTTGCCGTTTCTATATTATTCTACATATGTTCGTTCATGCGGCCGTACACGTACTGTACACGGAACAGCTGCTCGGCCGAATATTATTTTTACTCGGACAATAATATAAAATTATTATTTTGTTCATCAACTCCGAATTACAATATATGGTGAATTCTAAATTTTGATAAAAGGGTTCTGGTCCGATCGGTCCAAATTCAGCCGGCCCACCGGGATATTTTCCGGTATCCAGCCGGGCCCATCCACCCCTGGCTAAAAGTTGCAAATGGCCATTTATTTGGTTTATGTTATTAATATTAAACTTCCGAAAGGAAGGAAGGCATCAAAAGATATTAGCTAAAGAGCTTTTCAGATTAATAAAAAAATTATATGTATGTATTTCTAGTTCAAATTAAATTTTACCTCCCGTCATCGAAGATAAGAGAGATATTGGTAAAGGTATCGTGTTAAAACCGAATATCGAAATTCAGGTAAATTAATACGTTTTATGCTGCAATTCTGTGCACACTCGTAACGTTAGTTACGATGTCTGTAAGACTCAGAAATCACTTCGATCAAAAATGCAATTCTGACACATATCGTACCAAGCGAGTACCTGCGTGTAAAACGTTCCGATTTCTCATTACTATTTACTGTCAATTATAAATTGTCTGTAAGATTTGTAAAAAAAAAATTTGTATGGCCATTTCATATTTACATAAATGAATAATGTTTAGCAAATTGAATACAAATGTGATTGTAGAAGCCCATTTAGAGGAACATTTAAATAGAAAATATATTTTTTTGTGTAACTTACATAACAATATTTTTTGCGAGTATAGGTATTACAGAAATTATGTAAGGTAAAAGAAATTATGGGACTTTAGAATCCGTTTAAATTTTCGGAAGCTAAATTTAAGGAACTACATAATATTGTTCGCATCATTATCGAACGTATGAATATGATTCTGAACGGGAGAACTTCGAACTATTCTTTACTTACCATTCAGTTACAGCTCACCGTTAATTTCGTGTATTGCACAACATGGTCCTAAAAGCTAGTTTACTTTTGTAACGAAGTTGGTTAAGGTTAAGGTAACATTGAATTTTTAGCTCTCTGTATATACAATGTCTTGATATTTTATAAATCCATGAGATAAAAATCTGCAGCGGCACTGAAACATATTGTCTGTTTGACACGATCATAAATTATCAAAATTGTTAAGATGTACTACTCACTCCATAACAATTTCATTATATAATTCATTATAAATTATGATATATGTAAGTTAGATCACCCATTCCCACAGGAACCACTGATCTGGCCACGTTTCCAAACCTCATATTACTTTCTCGTAGGATAAGAACTCATGTAGTATAAAACTCTTGTCTTGAGCTAATGTCGAGTACTTGGTGGTGAAGTCTATTTGTTGGTTTTGACAAAAGTATTTTATGCGTCTCCTGGGGGGTCACCCTACGTGAAAATGGATTATTTTTGTCTTGTTCGCGTTTATTGTTAATTGATTATTGTTGCAGTATTCGGTAAGAACGTCTCGTTTCCTCTGAATATCGAGCTGAGAGTTGGCGAATAGTATTATATCGTCGGCGTACTGTAATGTCAAGATATCATGGTTGTTATTGATGAAGTATCCCATCGTCATATATATTTTTGAATAATCTGGTAATCTTACCATTTACTCCCAGGTGATATATTTTATTCCAGAGGATATTGTGCGGGACAGAGTCAAAAGCCCTTTGAAAATCAATAAAAATTGCGAAGGTTCCCTTCTTGTTAGTTAGAAAAGAGGTCTGAATGATTGAATTAACAACGAAAATGTTGTCTATACATGACCTCCTTTTTCGGAAGCCTGCTTGCGCTTCGGGTAACATATTCTTGCTATTAGCCCATTTCTGCATTTAAAATGAATGTAAATAGTTCAGTTAAGGCGTTAATAAGAGCTATGGGTCTGTAGTTACTTTCATCTAAACGGTCTCCTTTTTTCATTGACTTATTTGCCTTAAACGTTTCGAGTGCATTTTGAATTTCCTTCAAAGTAATTTCTTCATCAAGGTATGGATGGAAGGCATCAAAGAAGGTTAGTTCATTAGTTAATTGTTCGCGGTACCACTTACGGAAAAAAGTAACCCACTTTTCAATTTTTATTGGGTTAGAAACAAAATATTTAGGTTGCAAGGAGTTTATGGCATTCCAGATTTTTTTTTTTTTATTCGATATATTTTCTAGTGTATTTTTAATCTCTAGTCTGTATTTCTTTTTCTCACCATGAATGGCCTGCTTATATTTTTTCTTTGAATGTAAGTACTTATTTAGTTTTTCGTCCGTGTATCCGTGGTTTTTTCAGTCCCTTAAATATTTTTTAGTTTTTTTTTTTTTGAGTATATTACATATTAATTTTATTTGACACATTTTTAATTTCAAACATTAAAAAGTTATAAATTTATTCAGAGTTCATGTCACCGATATTACAAGTTTTGTTTTGTAGTTATTGCATATAGAGCTCAGATTTTGAGGGGTCCCATTTTGTTTTTGTAAAGGTAAAAGTAGTCTCGTAGTAAGTTTTATTAGCACTGGTGTTATTGAAGAAATTTGAAATTTTTACTGAGCATATAAAATGATCAGATACTACAATATCTTCTATTACAGTAAAATCAAGAATATATTGTAAGCTATGTAAGTCAGACCATACCAAATCGATAGTACTTTTGCCAATGATCGACGTAAAATGAACTTGGTTGGTGTGTCACTTTTAGATCTACCATTAAGTACGACGAAATTTTCTTGTTCAAAACTTTTTATTAATTCTTTACCTTTTTTGTTTATTGTTATATCTAATACTGTTCTGGTGCCACTCCAATTTTTGTTATAGAAAAACTCATTACAAATCTGATTTAAATCTCCAATTCGTGCAATGATATCACCCCCTATTAAAAACCAGTGGTTTGGGTATTCATCTATAATATCGTTTAAGTTTTGTGAGAAAAGTTCAATTAGAGTAAGATAATCAAATGAAATCCTGTATAGAATTGTGATAATTAAGAAACATCCAGTGTGGTTCTTTTCCATTTATCGAAATACTGTCCGTAGGAAGAGTTGTGAAAATTTGAATTCCTCCAATCGCTCTACCAGTACTGGCTTCTTTTGTTGCTAATTGTTCAAAATAGTTGTAGTTCTAAAGAAAGCTAGGTTTTTCTTTAAATTCATGTACGTATTTATATTTAATATTTCAAATTTAACATAAAATACTGTGACGTAAACAAGGAATCCGAAAAATTTAAATACAACTATAAAACAAAATTCCTCCTACCTGTCTATCACACTTATAAATTTGGCACGGCTAGCTGCGAAAAAAAAATGTCGGCGGCTGGGTGAAGGTTCGAAACTTTTTTCGAGAACAGGTAGCTTAATCAAATGTACAAGTTACGCAATTGGTCAATTTTAATTTAAAAAAAAAACTAAAGTTCAAATTTAAATTTCTCGAAATAATTTTTGTGGGCGCCAGACCTTATAAGGGTGAAATAAAGGGAGTAAGGTCCACTCCAAAGAAACAAGCCGAAAATTAAAATATAAATGTTTAATAAAAAGTTTTTAAAAAATCATAACTTACAAATTTAATTTGCAACACGTTGGGGTCGCTACTCGCTAATATTACCCTCAGTGCAGTGTTTTGCCCTCTCAGGACCCCACCTCGGAAGCGCTGAACCCACAGCCCTCCTGCAGATCCAAATTGGCGACGAGAACTACTCGGCGCACGTAGCCACAATGCACAACTTGGCGAGATGAACTCTAAGCGTCAGTGTTTTCGCTGGTACAGTGCCGATGGTGGCGGAATACAACCCTGGGCAAGAGAGAACTTAGAGAACTCTTAGTCCGACAGCACCTCTCCTAAGCTTCGTAAAACGGTTGCTAACGTGGCGAGTAGTCGTGATGGTGTTCCAAATAAAAATGTTGGGGCGGTGAAAGAGCTCAGCGACCTCCGAGATCCGATCCCAAAAGGACAAGGCAACTCGTTCTCTTTCTAACGTCTAAAGTTCTATCTCGTGAGAGATGTACAAGAGGCCTGAAGGGCTGGGTATTATACAGGAAAAATGTCCCTAGTTTGACCCCAAAACGTTAGCAAAATTTTATACAAAAAGAAATAAAACTTCCAGTTCCAAAATTTATAAAAATTATACAAGGGCTGAATAAAGTTCAAAGTACAAAAATCTTTACATCATTTCTAAAATTAGATACGGCCGTAGATTGAAAGAACAGAAAAGAAAATAGCACAACAGAAGAGATTGAGATTGTAAATTGACTGACTACCACCGTACTTTAAATCGTTAATTCAAAAAACGATAAACCGACTGAACGATTAAAAAATAACTAACGACAAAAGTAATACTCGACAATTTGAGAATGTGATCGCGAGCGGTAGCGCACAATTAAACGTTACACAACAATATTGCGCCGCAACCAAGACAAAATAACCACGGGAATAAAAAAATAAAAAAAAAAACAACGCGAAAATGGATCACTATTCCTCGACTATAAAAATGGTACAAAACCAAGCCACGAATTGACGAGTCAACAGGTCCAAGTTACGCCACTCAACATTCACCCGCACTCATCCAAGGGGAAGGAAGAAAAGGAACAGTGGTTAAAATTTTTTTATCCCAAAGAAGAATGTAAAACTCAAATGTAAAGTTATCATACCAAAAATTTAAACAATGAGCTCAAAAATAATTTACTATAAAAGTTAAACAGCACGACGACTAAAAATGGTATACTTCAAAAATTTAATGCGTAGTATCTTTACACGAATAAGCCGGCGAGTTAAGGGTTGAAACTCGCATAAAATTTTAAGCAGAACTACTATAAATAAAAAAAAACAACTTTGAAGAGGCAAAAATTGCATCGGGGAACTGGAACTATTAGGTTACTTAGCTCGGGCAAATTTAAACAGAATTATTTAAAAATGGCATATCAAAAATTTAGTCAATGGGGGATTACACCATTTTTTTTTTATAATTTCATCTGAAAATATTAGGAAAACTAAGACTATTGATGAAAATCCGGTGAAAAAATTCCTATTAATAAGCGAGTTATGGTCTCCCGAATTTTGAAAAGATTGACGTGACGTCACGCATATATGTTTTTATATCAAACTGTTTTCATCATGGACCTAAATGTTCTCGAAATATATGCTATTTTAAGTTATATTTACATAAAATAAATGAATATTATAACACTGTATAAGTCTATATACTTTATAATTACAGGTGTATTTCAATTATTAAGTTTAATGCAAGAAATTTATGTTAAAATAAAAACTGTTTGGAAACTGTAGTACAGGAATGTTAGCCCCTCCTTTCGAATTTGAATATCTTAACTTCCATTGGTAGTAATCCCCACCTCCTAGCACGCTATTTGCAATGCATTTATAGGCGGTTTCTCGGTCGCCAATCAAAATATTTTCATATTAGTGTCGAAGCGCTATAACAAAAAACCCTTTATTTCCGAAATATCTCAATTATACCATTTCATTTTTACCTTCCGTCACCTTTAGGTAAGGAAGGTATTGTCTTTGGTCAAAAAAATCGGTGGTGAGTTTTTAATGAATAAGCACGTTTTAGGGTCCCTACAATACGAATTTACTATTTTTAAGATGATGTCTGTATGTATGTGTGTGTGTGTGTGTGTGTCCGTGTGTGTGTGTGTATGTGTGTCCGTGTGTGACAATTTTTTCTCCGACGATAACTCCAATACTATAATTCTAAAAATTATAATTCTTTCGTATTCCTCTTCTGTACATCCATATGAAGAGTTGATTAGATTTTGGTTATAATTGATCCACCGGAAGTACCCTTATTTGAAGTTTTTAACAGTTTTTCTTAAAAAAACGCAGTTAGATATTATTTTTTGACATTTTGTTATTATATTTATTAAAGAAAATACTCTTCTCTATATGGTTTGATTATTCATTTTTCTTCATATTCAATAGATGTAGAGTTAAAGCATTATAAAGAAATTAATTTTCAAAAATTAGTCAGCTTTGTTTTGTATCATGGAAACAGCTGACATAATTATTCAAAAAAAATTAATTGACAGATGTCAGTTGCAAGTGCAAAACCAAATATGGAAAAAAGTATAGGATCTAAAATTGGTATGTCATAGTGTTGCTCGCAAGTGACACGCAGAGAAAGGCCAAAGAGAAGATGAAAGGACATTACTTAGTGTAGTTTATGTTATAATTTTATTGGATTTATAGAACCTTTTCAAATGAACTTTTGGTATGGAATTTGTAAAAAATAGTATGTGTTCGTTTTACATGATATTATATAGAATCTGTTCCAAGGACCTTTTGGTATGGGCAAAATACATGGAATTGACGGAATGTCTTGTGCTGGCCACAACAGATTTTTTAAATTAATATTCGTTATTCAGCATATACATTCGAATTTTTTTACTATTTTCCTTTAATTCGATTGAGCCGTAATCCCCCATTCTCTCGGGAATAAAAAATTAATGAAGATTTAACTCACAAGAAAGGAGGGATCTACAATAAAATCCAATTTAAAAAAAATATGAATTTTGAAACTACGCAGATAAATTGAATTAATCCACTCCTGCTCGTCAAACAAAATATATAAAAAATGCTCTCAAAAACTTTCTAGCGATCGTCCAACATTAAGTGATCTTTCACACAAAAAATAAAACTCTATTGTAATGGTAAGAAATTTCATTCTATGCGGTCACTCGACCAAGAAAAAATTTCGCCCACATGGCGACACAAAAATTTAGCAACAAGCCAAAAATTACAAAAATACTAAAATAAAATGGAACATCTTACCAAGTTACTCCATAGACGAGAGATGCGGGAACTTCCCATATTATACTCAAATAAAATTCACATCACTTGAAATACTAATCAAAAAAGTCACTTAAAGTCGATACTCATCACAGAGAGAACCGAGAGAGAGAGCTTATGCCTGAGAGAAGACCTATGCCCGAGAGAAGCCGTCGCTTAAATAAACAAATCAGTCTCACCAATTCGGAATCAAAAAGTCACTAAATATAGAAATTACAATAATTAAATTTTTAATAAAAATGGGAGATAAATAAATTCAGAAATCGGAACTGTAAAATGATAATACAAGTGTAAATAAATTTAAAATAAATTTAATAAATAAACAAAATTTCGCGGGAACTATGATAGCTAACGGTAAACATTTCACCTTGCGCAGTCAGAAAAGGTTACAGTCCACCGACAGTGTGTCACAACTAACTACGGGACTACAAAAATTTCAAGAAACGGTAACAGTGCAAAAGTAACTGTTACAATACATATATCATAAATTTTTAAGCAACGATTATTAGAAAATGATCTATTCCTTTGAATTTTGTTTTTCTATCGTAATAATTGTTACAGTACACTTGTAACTAATAAATTATCATTTTTTGTAAATTTGTAACTTGTTCCGTTTCGATTTATACGACTTTACGAAGTTACTTTATGCTAATAAGGAAAGAACCCATTCGATTTTGGTGTCAATCGGAAGATCGAAAGTCACTTTATCTGAAGCCCTAAGTAGTTTTTCTAGTAATTTTATTTATAGTAATTTACGCAACAAGACTAAGAAGTAATATTTTACTAAGTGAGCAATGATGAGGAAGCATATTCTAGAGCGAGCCGTAGCTTGTGAGCCCAGAAAAGACACTTTCAGCTTTCAGGTCATGTTGGGTACAATATTTTTTCGCGCCTCTGACAAGAAAAATAAATAAAAATTTATAGGTATTCAATATTTTATTTTTACCTCGCGCTAAAAGAGGTATTGGATTCATGCTAAAAATCGCATATCCCGATTTTGGTGTATAAGCACGATTTAAGGTCCCTACAAACCGATTTTAACATATTTACAATGATGTTTCTCTCTCTCTCTCTCTCTCTCTGTGCGTGTGTGCGTGTGTGCGTGTGTGTGTGTGTGTGTGTGTGGGTGTGTGTGTATGTGTGTTTGGTGTGTGTATGTATGTGTGAATGTTGGAGGGACGATTCCTCAAAAACTATACGACTAAAGACCAATTTAACTGCGTATTCCTTAATCTGATATTAATGGGAAAAGCTGAAAAGGTTTTGGTAGCAATTGGACAACCGGAAGTAGTAGTTTCTTAAAAAAATCTTCTAAATATTTTTTGGAAATTTATGTTATTACTATTATTAAAGAATATAAAATTCTTTATCCCAATACACTGAATAATTTTATTATATCTTCTATAAATTTAGAGATAGGGAGTTATAAATATATAAAATATTCCATTGTAAAATGAATCAAAAAGCCCATGGAAACTAGATGAAAAATTAAAATGTTTGTATTTGACATAAATGTGTGTGTCAAAAATCAAGAGACATTACTGAAGGAAACATCATTAATTCAATGGCTATCTGAAATATGTTGTAATTTGCGAATTTTAATTTGCGATTTTTTTGTAAGTAAAATAGAAAGAAATTGTGATTAATTTAATTGTGTAGTTTTTAATTTTGAATAACTTTTTTCTAATATTAATAAGTCAGTAACTACAGCAAAATGCAAAAAAAAACATTGTATTGCATAGATAACGGATTCCAAGTAGACACCCGGTAAAGTTAAAGAATTATAAAGAAATTATCTTTCATAAATCATCTAGCTATGCGATAACCATGGAAACTACAGATTTATGTATATTCAAATAATTCTAATTGACAAATGTATGTCAAATGTAATTTACGTAGTATTTATTTTCGTGTTATAATTTTATTTTGTACAAAGCACATAGAATTGACGGAAGGTAATGTGCTGGCCACATCAGTTTTCTTGTTTAATGTTTTTGAAAAGAAATTACATTGTAGACAATTGTAATAAAGGTATAGAACTTGGACCTGGCTACTGGCCTGTCGGATCGGAAATTAAGTTTCTCTGTTTCGGAATTCAAAATATCTTGGCAACGGACAGAATGAATACGCAAATCAATGCCACCATCCTAACTATTCTGCAATAAATCCCTTAATAGAAAATGCCAAATGTTTTTTTATTAAGAATTAATGTAAACAAACGCCTAAACAGAGAAAATAGTATAAACCACTCTTTACAGAATGCTATTTAAGTACTCGTTCGTTTCCATACTCGCTGTTGCGCGCTCGTATGCGAATTTCAAACACGTGCTTGAATAGGTTGCCTTCTTTAACTTATGTTTCAATATACTATTCCAATCCCTTATAGACAATTTTCCGAGCTATCTGAGTAAATAATAAATTTTCGGTCTAAAATGTGATCAGAAATAGTTCATTTTCTGGACGATCGCGAAAAAAGTATATAAATAAATATATCATTGCGGCATATTACCCGCTGCTGGGTGTATCTATATGCTTTATACGCATATCTGGGTAATATTTGTACATGCACCACCGGTGTTACTTCTATGCCACACGGGTCCCAAGATTCGCGTAAGACTTTCAGATTAAATTTTTAACAGGCATGCATTCGTATATTAAGAATAATATTTATGAATACATTACATATGTACATACATTTTATATATCCCGCAGCCTATGCTTTAAGAATAAACACTCCTTGATATACAAGTACGATAATTTAAATCTTTAAATACATTATAATATGAGTATGTAATTACGGATAAATGCCACTGTTACAAGACAAACTATTTCAAAATAGTGGTGTTTTAGAAGAAGAAGAAATTATTAAAATATGATTTTTAAAATATATAATTAATAATTTAATTTTTGTACCTATATGTGAAAGAATAACGCCACTGTCAGAAAATATTTTTTTATTAATATAACAGTTACATTCTGGAGAATAAAACATAATTAGAAAAATTAGTGCAATAGTTATATGCAAAAGAACTTAATACAGTTAATAAATATTAAATGGCGGGAAGTTTTGTGCTAAACACATCAGAAGAAATATTCGCATTTTAAAATTATTAAGAATCTTAACTTTCCAAAGTTTTAATAAAAATTGCGTCGCCGACATTAATAATATACATATTGTACTTTCCTGTATTTATTAGATATAGCTTCATATTTAAAAATTCTTGAAATATTTCTACCCTTTGTAACATGAGACAAGAATTTTATGTCACAAACGATTTTTTATAATATTGGTTGCATATTGTAAAATTCAGCTTATTGGAAAACACATGTAAATAGCAGGCATATTATAAAGTGACGGCTGTGTCACTACAAATTTATTAGAAATATATATCGTCGGGTTACTGCCAAAAGAAGGTAACTCCATTATTTGAACTTTTGAGAAATCGTCGTTTGAAAGTTTAAATTGAAATGAAAAATCGCCACAGCTTGAAAATGATTTATTGATTAAAAAAACCAAAGTAAGTAACGAAACAAAAGAAAAATTCCGTATAAAAATTCCTAAATATAAAAACATTTAAAATTTTTTCAGAAAAAATTTTTTTTATAGCACTACTCTTTTTTGGCAGAACAAAATTACTCGTCCTTCATATCACTTTTAATATCACTATCCTGAACATCGGGTTCAGGGATACCATCTTCCATGTTCTTAAACGATGGTAACGACTTATAGTACTGATAAAATTCATCCGGGATGATCCCTGATTTACAAAGCTTCAGGAAATCATGCTTCTTCTGAATACTGATAGGTCGAGGTTTGGAGTATGCATTTTTTAAGTTGATCTCAGTGAGAGTAATGGGGGGGCCTTTACCAAAAACGTTTATCTCCTTATAATCGGAATTATGATCATACCTGTATAAAATAATACCGGGTTTGGATTTCAAATATTTCAGGCATTTTATTTTCAGCCAATTGACTTTTTCCCCATAATTGTTTTTGGTTTTATTTCTCATTATTAGTTTTGAGAACTCTTCTAAATCGAAGAAGTCCATATGCTTAAGCTCTTCTACGCTAAACGGCTTTTTATTCGTCCGTGCCATACGGAAAATATTTAACCAGTCATGCATAGTGTAAACTGGAACATATTTTTGTGCCTTTTCGATAGTGCTATTTGTTTGTTTGAACTAAATATTTTGATGTAGGATATCTAGGTTAATGTTATTGATGTAATTACATAATAAAGAGTTTTTAAATTTTTTTGAAAAATTTTCTTGTATAAGGGTACTAACATGTTACGTCATCGAAAAGAGAACAAAAATCTCTATCAAATGAGTCTAATGAAAGGGTACATTGCTATTTAAAAAAAATTCAATTGTTGTTCGTTACTCACTTGTTTTCTGAAATAAAAACAACTGAATGCTGCCTTATTATGGGAAATAAAATGTAAAACAACTTTTATATAATTTTTTTTTGTATACAATCGTTATTTACCGAGATTTATACTATATTCCATACATAGTGGGCACCCTGTATATACTGTAAGTGTTGTGTTACAGGAGTCGCATTTCTTGGGCTCGGTTCTTCTAAATAAGTGGCTATGTGTTAACCTTATGTATCCGATTTTTACCTCTCGCTAAGAGAGGTATTGGATTCATGCTAAAATTCGCATATCCAGATTTTATTGAATAAGCACGATTTGAGGTTCCTAGAATCCAGTTATAACATTTTTAAAATGATGTCTCTGTGTGTGTGTGTGTGTGTGTGTGTGTGTGCGCGCGCGCGCGGATGTGTGTATGTGTGTATGTATGTGTGTCTGGATGTTGGAGGGACGATTCCTCAAAAACTATAAGATTTAAAAAATATTTAACTGCAGTTTCCTCAATCTGATATTCCTGGGAAGAGCTGAAAAGGTTTTGGTAACAATTGGACAAAGAAAAGTAGTAGTTTCTTAGAAAAAATTTTCAAAATATAATTTTTTAGAAATTTTTGTTATTACAAATATTGAGAAACAAAATTCACCATCTAATACACTTACATTTTTTATTATATCTTGTATAGATTTAGAGATAAAGACAATATAATATATACAATATTCTAATCGCAGATTCAAATGTTTATAACATAGGTTGTAAATGACATATGTCAGTGTCAAAAATCAACAGTTTGTGACATCCTGATAGTTTTTTCTGGGAAGTATGTTTAATCTTTCTTATTATTTTATTAATGAAATATTTGAAATTATAGGTAAAATGCATATATCCATCAGAAATATCGCCAATCTGGTTAATGAATAGATATAATTAGAATTATACATATGTGTGTAAAAGACATGTTATATACATTAAAAAACAATATTTGGGTAAAGTTCTGTAATTTTTTATTATAAATGGACGGTTCGATAGCGAAGTCCAATACAATACGTATATAGCCTTATATGGAAATGGCGAGAGGTCTTGTGCTGGCCATAACAGATTTTTAGTCTTGTGAGTATGATTGTTCTCCTCTTTGTTTTGTTATTGTTTTGGACTTATCTTAATTTGTTGTTTCCCATTTTTTTATTTCTTTCTGTTCTCAACTTATTTTTTGATCATAGTTTTCATAAGGTTTAGTTGGACTATTTGTTCTGCGTTGATTGCTTCTTTCGCTGCCGTACCTACTTTTTTTGTGGATGTTTTATTAAGGGATTTGTTGAATATAGATTTGTCATTGCTTGGATTGAACCGATTGACTGAGGAAATTGGTGCATATTACAGAGGTGTATGTCTGCTGGCTGGTATGGTTTATTAGTTAAAGGCTCTGCGGAGTATACCATATATTTCTGCTAAAAATATGGTTCTGTGTTCAGGTAGGTGGTATTTATACAGAGTGTTCAAAAAATATAGGACACGGATTTAAAGGTGGAAATATATCTCAAAACAATAAAAAAAAAGTTGATATAAACATATGTATATCCGGAAATGCCTAGTTTCAGAGCTATAGCGATTTTAATATTTCATTTCTGTCATATACAACTCATACTTTTAACATTACGATAAAATTAAATATAGACATTACCTTAATGAAATATTTTACGTATTTCACATATATAGTTCTCGTCACCAAAAATCGCCCAACATAAATAATAAAACTGAGTATTGTCAGTGTTTTACACACCAAGCTATAGTTGTACTCTCCCTTTCCAGTTTTTTATGGCTACTTGTAAGTCTTTTTCCTCTATATGTATCTATAATTTTAAATATATAAATAAGAAATATTAAATGTACTTCCCAGAAAAATGCTATCAGTAATGTATCTGGCTTTTTGACACTAACATTTTTCTGTCAATTATAAACATTTTAATTTTTCAACTGGTTTCAATGGAGTTATATGGGGAGTGAAATTCATTATAATTATTTTGTATATTTATAAATCTCTATCTCTAAATCTATAAAAGATATAATAAAATTGTTCAATGTATCGGATAGAGACTTATATCCCTATTCTTTAATAACATCCAACTTCCAAAAAATAATACTCACAAGGTTTTTTTTAAGAAACTACAACCAATTTTTACCAAACTACTACTGCTGGTTGTCTAATTGCTACCTAAACCTTTTCAGCTCTTCCCATTAATGTTAGATTAAGGAATACGTTAGATTTAGAAAAAATATGTACATATAACAAAAAAAATCTGTTGTGGCCAGCACAAAACCTCTCGCCATTTTCATTTTATGTTTTATAAGTACAGTATTGTACTTCGCTATCGAACCGTCGTTTTATAACAAAAAATTTACAGAACTTTACCAAAATATTTTTTTTTATTGTATTTAACATATCTTCTGCACACATATAATTCTATAATTATATATAATTTTCAAATGTCAGAGATTCTTCCAATTCATTAACAAGAATGGCGGTGAAGGATATATGCATTTTACCTATAATTTTAAATATTTAATTAATAAAACAATAAGAAAGATTAAATCTACTTACCAGAAAAAGCTTTGAGATTAACACTAACAGGCCTATTCTACTAAAAAAATATGTATCGTTATGTCTCGTTACTAGGCGATAAGTCGTTATGATAACGATTTTGGCAAAACCTTATGCCCGTATTCATAAAACTCAATATAACGCTTCGTTGCAAAACGAGCCGTAATATTTTTACGATCGTTAAATTTAACTGAGTATTCATAAAAAATAAAAACAAAATATAAAGCTCCGTTTTGAAACGATAGAGTGATAAAATTCCTAGTGATATTTGATATTAAATACTAATTTCAGGCCATACAAATATAAAAAATTAAAGCATATAGTAGTTTGTGAAAAAAATAAAAATTACAGATTTGACAGTTGTTTACATTGAGTAACAATATTGTAATCTTGCGGTTGAGATGAATATGAATCTGGAGAAGAAAAGGGCAAAAGGAAAAAATTTCTGTGATGCAGAAATTGCAATTCTGCTAGATTTAATAGAAGAAAATGTGGACGTTATTGAAAATAAGAAAACAGACGCAGTAAATGTCCCCGTGGCATAGAATCTTAACGTAATTAAGATTTTTTCCATGGAAGTTAGAGCTTTATTTCGTAGTGTAGGGCTTTCTAAATTTTGACCTATTAGTTCACATACATGCAGAACTGTAATTTTGTGTAACCGAAATCGATTTTTAAATTCCATTTCATCATATATATCGAATGGATCAGTTCTATTTCTAAAGAGTCGAGGTCTTGGCATAATTACAATTACATTTTCTATATAATTATTGTCCGAATCAGAAGATGATGTTAATAATATTGAAGAAATAGATGATGTCGATAATGATGATGATGACGATGTAGATGATAATGATGACATTGTCAAATTCTAAAATATATTTCTATAAATTAATAATATCTTTAAATAATATCTAATTAAACGTACCTTATGACAATTATAATAGATCAAAATGTACACTTGTCAATGTCAAAATTATATGCAACTAATTTCAACAAATGAATATATTCAAATTTAATGGCTGTAATAGGTATTACAGCCGAAATTCGAGTCGTTAAATATTACGATGAATTTTACGGTTGTTATGGATAACGAATGTTTATGAATAAAAAAATTGTTCTTTTACGGCCGTTTTGAATATAACGAAGCGTTACCTTCGTTACGGACGTTTATGAATACGGGCATTATTCTTTTAATTTATTTATCGTTACGAATCGTTACATATCGTTATTTCATATCGTTTATTAACGACAAGTTCACATGCATCGTTGAAGTCGTAAAGTTAGACATATTTTGAGAACAAAAGTAAAAATGGCTGAAGAAGATATTTTGTTAATTGTAGCTGAAAAAGAGATTTTGCAAAGATGAGTATTTATTCACTTCTGTACACTAATTATATATATATATATATATATATATATATATATATATATATATATATATATATATATATATAATACTTTTTAGTATTAGACATTTTATTTATGTTTCAGAAATATATTTAAAAATTTAGATTTAGATAATATTTAGTGGACGAAGGACTCCAGGCTGTTCTGTATGTTGATAAGGGTAGAAAAAAGAAAAATCCAAGGTTTTTTCGTTGCAGAATGTAAATAATAAATAAATAATTTTCAAATATATTCTGCAACGACAAAACTTTTTCTTTTTTCTACCCTTAGATAATATTATTTAATATATTGATATATAATATAATATAGAATATAGATGCAGTATCTATGTATTTAAATATTATATATTTGTATAGGGATGTCAGATTATATAATCGCACACTGCGTGATACATCAGATCCTTTTACCCGGTCCAACAGAATTTAAATGACTTGTATGTCTTCTCCATATTTCTTCCAATTCTTCAGTGGACAATTTATTAATTCTTAATGAACTGTTATTTTCCAGTTTTTCAACATATATTTTATACTGTCTTTGAGTTGTCGTCGAAGCCCTTTTCTTTATATCCATTGTCAAATTGTCAAAATCAATTAAATAAACAAACAGTGAATCGATATGTCAAATTTAAATTGAAAAACATACAAAAATTTATTGTGTCAAAATATACATGAAGTTAGATATTATCGTTATAATCCTGATAACGATATTATTAGTAGAATAGGTTTTTGGCATTTGTCGTTATTAAAGTCGTTTAACCAAATGCTTAGCGACAGTCGTTCAGTAACGATATCCGATATCGTTATACATTTTTTTAGTAGAATAGGCCTGTAAAACTGTTGATTTTTGACACTGACATCAGTCATTTACAAAATATGTTACAAACATTTGAATTTGTCAACTGGTTTCCTAAGTTTAGTTTAGCCTACTCGACTTATTACATCCCGTTATTCTTTATATTATAGCGTCTTTATCTTTATAGAAGATATAATAAAAATTTTAAATGTATCAGATGAAGAATTTTATGTTCTTCATATTAATAATAACAAAATTTTTCAAAAATAATATTTAGAAGAATTTTTTTTAAGAAACTACTACTTCCGGTTGCCCAATTGTTACCAAAACCTTTTCCGCTCTTCTTCCCAGGAATATCAGATTGAGGTAACCATCATGGAACGCCGTTTTAATATTTATTCTATATTTAAAGATATGTTAAATTATATAAAGACGTCATTAAATGAAATAAAGACGTCTTTAATTAATTTTTTGATGTTCTTATAATATTTTTTGATATCCAAAATGGTTTTAAAGACGTCTTAAATTCAAATATTTATAGATATCAAAAATTCTATTTTAGATATCAAGAATTGAATTAAGGATATCAAGAATTAAATTAAGGATATCAAAAATTGAATTAAAGATATCAAAAATTGAATTTTGGATATCAAAAATTCAATTCTGGATATCACATCTCCATAAATAACATGTCCAAAATTCGAATTTTTGACGTCCTAAATTAATTTTTGATATCAAGAATTGAATTATGGATATCACATCTCCGTAAATAACATGTCCAGAATTCGAATTTTTGACGTCCTAAATTAATTTTTGATATCATGAATTGAATTATGGATATCACATCTCCGTAAATAACATGTCCAGAATTCGAATTTTTGACGTCCTAAATTCATTTTTGATATCAAGAATTGAATTATGGATATCACATCTCCGTAAATAACATGTCCAGAATTCGAAATTTTGATATCAAGAATTCGGTGCGCCATCTAGTTTAAAATGACTAAATTACTTTGTGTCGGTAAGTCAGATTTCCTTAGCTGCATATGACTGCATTAAGGTGAAATGGTACCCCCCGTTATTTTGTTTCTGCGCCGAGGCGAGCGCTAGTGAGCACTGAAATGAATAATTATGACTATGTTGATAAAGTAGAAATATTTGTATATTTTACGATCTCCATCTATTCGATAATAGTCGTACTTTGTTCCATGACACAAACCTAAAAACATTCTAAAAGTAAATATATGTGGGATCAGTGACCTCAATACAATACTGGACCGGCGGCGCGTATTCCAAATGCATTGTAGTGGCTGTCACCATTGAAATGTCACTGTGGGTGTACTTGTCCTTTTCTTTCTAATATTGTCATCTTTGTCTTACGCAACAACTGCGCATGTGCTCAGATTTGACCTTTCGTTACCGATTGCTTACCAGTGGCGTTCAATCAGTTGGTTTTGGGTTTTGCATACTCAGGTGATCCAGATCATTGTGAGAGCTTTTTGTTTTGTTTTATCGTACTTTGATATTCATCATGGTAGTAACGTGTAGTGTTCCGGGTTGTCAAAATACCTATGGTATGAAAAAAGATCTAAAAATGCACCGGTAAGTTAATGAATTATTTATAGCAACTCCTTATATTTGTGTGTAGTAATTACTTCATGAAAAATGTATATGTTCTACAGGTTTCCGGCAGATTTAGAATCGCGATCCTTATGGATGTTAGCTATAAAAAAAAGTGGGGAACCAAATAAACATTGGAGAGTTTGTAGTGACCACTTTTCATCTTCCGACTACATAAACGAAAAATCATTAAAACCTGGAGCTGTTCCTGCTGTAACTACATGTGT
This sequence comes from Ophonus ardosiacus, assembly GCA_943142095.1. Lineage (NCBI taxonomy): Eukaryota > Metazoa > Arthropoda > Insecta > Coleoptera > Carabidae > Ophonus > Ophonus ardosiacus. The sequence goes on from OW964824.1 coordinate 44,257,541, forward strand.
CAAGGTAACTAATTAAAATATTACATTATGTTTTACAACTTAAACATCAGTTAAGAACATAGAATTTTGGGCTTCCAATGCAGTATTAATTTTTAATCGTCCTTTTAAAATTTTATGCAAATGTTTCTTAAATGCAACATATGGCATTTTAGTAACTTTTTCCATGTTAAGTTATTTTCCACATTAATTTCTTTTATTAATACATGTTTTTTTCTTCAGGTGCGTAGGATTTCGGAATGCAGTGGAAACGTGCATAATTCAGATGTCGAAGTTACTTTATGTGAAGAACAGGTACTTGAATATTTACATTTCTTTTTTTTTATAATGAGATACTCCCTCACACATTTTTTTTTCATATTCTAATTGGGCAATGCAATAATTATACATTAAAACATTAAATATGACTACAGTAGTTTCTTCTAAATTTCTTATTCACATGACATACATATCGTTATTTATTATCTATGTTTATTATTAATATTCTTGAAATACTTTTCCTTAACTTACAGTTAGTAACTAAAACGCTATTTTAAGAAATGTCAAATGTCATTATTTAATAACAATAATAAATAATATCAAATTTATCAAAATATAATTTTAAAGTAGAACATAGTTCGTATTCAAACAAATATTTTTTAAAAAATCATTCTTTAAACATAAGGGAAAAATTAAATATTGAAATTTCAATTTGATATTTTTTAAAACAGCGTTTATTTAAAAACGTGAGAATATGGAAAAGTGTAACTAGTAAACAATTTATTTTAAAATTTGCAGTTTCCATCGACTACATGTGTGCATTCTACGAGCACCTCTGTGGGCACACAAACTTCACCTAGAAAGAGAGGACCTGATACTCCGAGAAAACAGAAGTTGAAAAGGAAAATTAAAAGTTTGCAACGAGTTTTGCACCGCCGAGAGAAAAAACTGGAATCTCTAACTGAACTTGTAGAGCATTTACAGCAAATATCTACAAATTCTGGCAATTTATATGAATTGTTACAAGACAACTTCTCGAATTTCATGCACGAACTTTTTACACAAGAGGAAAGGTTTGCAGATAAACCGAAGACTTCGAGAAGGTATACGGATGCAATAAAAAGTTTTGCATTAACATTGCATTATTATTCACCGAAAGCATATGAATTCGTGGCAGAATATTTCAGTTTACCATGCACACGTACAATTAGAAGCTGGCTTGGTAGTCACGATTGTAAACCCGGGTTTTTGGTGGAGGTATTTTCATTTTTAAAAAACAAAGTGGTGGAGGATGATAACATTAAGCATGTTGGTTTAATATTTGATAGCATGCATATTAGGAGCTCTGTTACATATGACAAAGCGACAGGCACATTTAGTGGCAATGCGGATTATGGAGGTATTGTGGAAGGAACATCATCAGCTGTTGCTACAGAAGTTCTCGTCTTCATGATCCATTCGTACAAACATGCCTTTAAATGCCCAATAGCATATTTTTTTGTCAACGCATTGCACGCTGACGTTCTTACAGGACTAATAAAAACGGCGATTTCAATGTTGCATGACGTAGGAATTGAAGTTAATTCAATAACATGTGACGGCGCACCAGTCAATTTAAAATCCATGCAAAACTTGGGGTGTGTTTTGAATTCGAATGACATTATATCGTGGTTTCCTCATCCCCAGAAAAACGATATTAATATTTATTTCATCATGGACCCGTGTCATATGTTAAAGCTGGCTAGAAATTGTTTGGCAGACAAACATTTGGAAGAAAGTGGTAATGTAATTTCATGGGAATTCATAAAAAGATTATTATCACTTCAAGAAAATTTAGAACTGTCTTTTGCTAATAATTTAAGCGCGGCACATGTGTATTACAAAAATAAAATAATGAACGTGAAGCTAGCTGGACAAACATTAAGCGCAAGTGTGGCTGACGCCATTGATTTTTTAAACAAAAATAACAACATTCAATTTTCTGGATCTGAAACCACTACAAAATTTATAAGAATAATAGATAGGACATTTGACCAGCTAAATGCTAGAAACATATATGGCAAAGGTTATAAAAGTCCAATGAAATTGGGAAATATAGAGGCCATTAAAAAAAACTTTGCGGAAACTGAATGTTTTTTAAAAAATCTTACTATTGATGGTGTTCCCGTTTTAAATCATGCACGAAAAACGTTTGTTGTAGGATTTATATCCAGCATGAAGAGTATCATTAAATTAGCAGAATATTTAATACAGACAAAACATGTAAATTATTTCCTTCCGTATAAATGTTCGCAAGACCATTTGGAATTATATTTTTCTGCTATTCGTCAAAGGGGAGGATGGAACAACAACCCTAACACAAAGCAATTTACTTGGGCTCTTCGGCAAATGCTATTTTCAAAAAACATTACTGGTAGTTCGTCAGCAAATATTGTGAATTATAATGAACATTCGACGCCAACTATTTTCGAATACAGATCTGCTGAACGACAACTGCAAGACAACGCAGAGGTCGAAAATCAAATCGAAGATATAATTTTACCAAACTCCAACTTAGGAGAATATGAAGAAAATATTTTATTTTATATTTCGGGTTTTATTGTTTTTAAATTAGTTAAAATATTAACTTGTGAAGAATGTTTTAATTTACTTGTAGACAATTCAGATCACGATTATGTTAATAAAAATGAAGATTTTTTTTTTAATTTCATAAATAGAGGGGGGTTAATAAAACCGAAAAAAATTGTTTTGAATATAGTCAAAAATTCTGAAAAAATTGTCCGTATTTTAAAAGGAGACATCCATAAAAAAAATATTCAGCAAATAATAATTAGAAATAATGTGTTTCACTTCAGTGATAAATTGTATATGTTTACGCCAAACCATTCAACAAATAATTATATCAATGAAGAAATTCATGAAATTCAAATTATTAAAAAAATAAGTAAGCTGTATGTTGACTTAAGAGCTAAGGCATTATGTAAAAAAATTAATATTAATTTACAAGGAAACAGATCATCAATTAGATCCAAATTGACAAAATTAATACTTTTTTCCAATGTATAATGTTTTGTAATTTTTATCAGTAAATAAATATTTTATATTATGTGTTCCTTTATTATTTGGTTTAAAATAATATATAAACCGAAAGAAAACAATTTACCATTTACTATCCATTATTATTACTATTATTATTATGAATATACATATGTTGTCACATTTTTAATATAATTTCCTATTATTCATACCGTACGCACTGCACTGGATTAAAAAGAGATAGATATACCCACTGCACGCTGGTTGCATAAATATTTTTTGGCGACACATAGTCGTCCCCAGCCGCCAGTCCAGTATTGTATTGAGGTCACTGTGTGGGATGGTACAAATTTGTAGGTTACTTATAACAAATGAAAATAAAACAATTTATTGAACGTCGCGTCAAATAATTTCAAATTTATTAACGAAGTAAAAATATTTTGTTTGTATGAAATATTAATAATATATTTTAAAAATAACGTTTCTTCAGAAGAGAATGGACATATTACATAAAATTCACTGATTACATAATATTTTGTATTTACCGTAGGAAATTTTTATTGTAAACACGTATTTAAAAACTGTAAGAGTAAAAAATGTTACATTTTCATAATTATTAAAAAAATAATAGGTACATTATAACAATAGCTATTTGTGTATTAAGAGCGCAAAATGGTACATTGTCAATTGAGAGGTCGAAATCGACAATGTCCATTTGCGCTCGAAACTAAATAACGATTAAATTTTTTAATTTTAATTTATCGTTATTGAATGAATGCCCTATTTTATTTTTGTATTCCTTTACACAGTAATAGGTACAGCATTTTGTTTGGTTATGTAATATACGAATCTTGAGCCTGCTAAAAAAATATTGACAATATTTAGTAGGATTTTTTTACAAATATGTTACTATCTATACCATTATGCTTATGTATGATGTAAGCCAAATATATTACAATAATTACACTTTCTGGTACATAAGTATCCGAACGGTTCTGCTAATATTCGTCATGCCGTAGAGGTAACTAACTATACGTAAATATAAGCTTTTCAATCAAACTTTAGTTTTTATATCAATAAATTTTTACCTTCCGTCCTCTTTAGGTAAGGAAGGTATTGTCTTTGTCAAAAAATTCGGTGGAGTATTTAATAAATACGCACGTTGTGAGGTCCCTTGAATAAGATTTTAATTTTTTTACAAGTATGTGACGATAATTTCTCCTCCAATAACTCCAATACTACAAGTACAAAAAATTCAATTTTCTTATATTTCCGTACTCTAGATTCTTATAAAGAGCTGATTAGATTTTGATTGCAATTGATCAATCGGAACTACCCTCATTTGGACCTTTCAAGTGTTTTTTTTTTCTAAACGCAATTAATATCATTTTTTGATATTTTATAAATATTATAGATTATTATATACTCTATACGGCTTGATTGAATTTTATCTCATATTCAATGTCTATAAAGTTGAATAAAATATCATAAATTAGCCAGCTATGCAATAACCATGGAAACAGCTACTATATTATGAAGATAATTCTGATTGACAGATATTATTTTTAATATTTTTTTAAAATATATGCAATATATTGTAGATTTAAGAAACATTAAATCGAATTTACTCGAAAAGAATGATGGAAAAAATCAATCAAAATTAACTAATGGGCCCATAAACCATAACAAAAAATAATAAAATGAACACTGTATTCTTAAAGTACTTCTCAATAAATAACGATTAAGATAAAAAAAACATTTTTTTAATAATTACTTTGCGAGATATTTAAATTTATTTCTAGGGCCACAGATGACATCATACTATTGGTATCTTTCTCGCGCAGCCTACTACAGAAACTGGTGTGAGAAAGATAGCTATAGATCAAATGCAGTTATACCAGAAACAATTATGACTTTTTGGTACCACGAATGGGCCCCTAAATCAATTTTTTAAAATGAAAGTTCGCTTAATTTTGAAGCAATTATTAAAAAAAAATGTTATTTTTATCTTAATCGTTATTTATTGAGCAGTACTTTAAGGATAAAGTGTACATTTTACTATTTTTTGTTATGGTTTATGGGCCTATTGCTTTAAAATTAAACGAACTTTTATTTAAAATTTTAAAAAAATGGTTTATGGGCCCATTCTTATGTTTGCACTAAATTATCTGAAAATCTAATGGGTGTATTTTTTATAATTTTTTGAGGTACGATAATTAAATTATTTTACGAATTATAAAATATCACGTCCCCTTCCCCATTATGTGATATCTTCTATCTACATCAAATCTACATTTTCCATAACACCATGTTTTTTTCTGCAACTGCAATTCCGAGATTGTTGATCGGTACGCGTCCCCACCATTTCGTGATCTTTCATCTCTACATTCTACATAGCACCATCTCACTTTCTCTCTCACACACAATACCGATTTTAATAGAAATAAAATGTAATTATAATTTGTATTTGTAGTAAATCTTTTACTTTGTTATTTTATAATTCATAAAATAATTTGATTACGGTTATTATAAAAAATACACGCCTTAGTTTTTGTGATAATCTAGTGCAAACATAAGAATTAGTTAATTTTGATTTTTTCCATCATTCTTTTGCCCGTATGTATCGCCTATATTTAAAAAAAAAATATAAAAATTGACCGGCCACGGGACAACAATTTTTTTTTATTTGAAAATATTCAAAAGTATTTTCATTTTACCGTAATGTGCCCAAATCAAATTTTTATTCTAGTGCCCTTTTTTCATGCTTACGGTTTAATAAATTCGAAATTTTGGTTTCTTTTATTTTTTATTTCAATACAAGTACGTAAAATTAGTCTTAGCGAGTGTTTTAAGACCCGTGAGTTACTAAAGATGCTTTATGTATGTGTATTTTATCAACGATAGAATCTAATAACTCAATAAAAAATATAAAAATAACTTTTATTTTTGAATTAGGAGCACAATATTAAATGAGAATTTTACCACGAAAACAAAATATTCAAGATGGTATTGCGAATTTTGAGTGTTTAAAATTTTTAATCACTCGTTGCTAGGAAACCCGTGTCTAATGAAACCTTGTAACTAAACAACCGTTTTACGAATTCAAAACTGACAACATCAATTTTACGCACTATCATAGATAAACAAATTTTAATAGAACTGTCAAATATGTTAATAAAATTAAAGGTTATAGGTAACTCAAATTTATAAAATTATATATTTTATTGAAAATTATTATTGCAAAATATTTTCAGAAGCTCGTACTCTTTTTTCTACAATACCAATATCCAGTGTTTCTCATTTATCATGTTTAAAAGGTTTAAAAATTAGCTCAGAAATTCATTTAGAATTACTTTTTGAAATTTCTAAAAAAATAATTTTACTAATCAAATTTAATATCGAATATTAAAAGAACTTATGTATTGTAGTGGTTATTTTGTCGCCTATCCAAGAGCCGCCAAAGTAATATTGTCGTATTTACGCGACAACTTCACTAAATTTGCTTCTCTGTTCAATGATTACGTATGTTCAAACGCCGAGCGAACGATGATTGCTGATACTGAGTTTTCAATTCCCTTTGAGCCATCGATTCCAATATAGTTTATCTATTTACCGCTAGGTCTACTCAAAGCGCCACTTCCTTACATTTCACGAAAATACTTACCGAATTTGTTTTAATTACGAATATCTTCTATATTAAACAATAAATATTTACAATATTTATCTAAGAGATAGAGAAATGTATACAGTACGTCATACTAAACAAATTTTAGAATTAGAACTTCACACACTTAAGAAAAAAAATAAAATTATACATTTTATTTTTTTTAAGTATGTTCCCAAAGATCAATTTTCGATTTTTTTTTATATGATATGTGTAATAATATTCTTCAAAACATATTAAAGTATGAACAAAATTGTAGGTTTAGTATAGAAGAAAAACATTAAAATGTATGAAAAAAGTAGGTTTTTTGGATTTTTAAAATTGTTCTCGAAGATCATTTTTTTTAATATTCACATATTTTATTCCTTATATTGTTATAAATATTTCATGCAAATTTAAACAAAATTGTAGGTTTTGAACTGGAGATATATTGAAAATAATATTTAAAATATTTTTTTGGCTGTATAAATAAATATAAATATTACTGAAACTATTTTATTTTGATGACAAATTGTTTCCTTTTTATTCATGTATACAAAGAAATCCTATTACATCACACAATTTTAAATAAAAAATTAAAAACCTCTTTAGTAATTTTGAATTTCGCGCGCTGGGGTATCATTTCACCTTAAGCCTGTTCCGGGCAGAGCCCAAGTTAAACGAAGATTTCCGAGTATGTCCGACATTTTCCGAGGTAAACTGTTATTGTTGAATTGTAATCGTCTAGTACCCACTTAATTACGAAGATGGCTTCTGTATCTTAAAGATTAAATAATTTAATATACTCTATTTACTTTTTAAAGTTTTGTGCCCTACCATACAAAGATATCACCAGCCGCCACTGTTTGGTACCTGTATGTAAAATAATTATTACAGTTCCACCTGTAAAACTTTACGATACTAGCGCCATGCGCTATCAACTTCGAGAATGTGTCAAAATGGTTTTGTAAAATAAGAAAAAAGTAAAATAAATTAAATGCAATAATATATTTTCATTCTCTAATAATAAAATATAATATTACAATTCCAATATATATTATTTTGTAACTTGCTCAACATTTTTTCGTAAGTCTGTGAACCACTGTTTATTTACTTCTGGTATACCCACATTACCTAGGTCACAAATGAATTTTAAAATTCATACCTTAATATCTCGCGTATTTGGAGGAATTTTAAACTCGAACTTTCACATATTGTATTACATACTTATGTAGTTTAAAATAAAAAAAAATATCGTGGAATAGCCCATTGACGCAAAATTACACATATTTTTCTGTAACGGTTATTTCAAGTTTACTTCTCTTAAATAAACCCTAGACGAATGAGAGAGTTAGAACATTGCTAATCTTCTCATCGCTAGTCATCTCCTAATCAACATTTATTCTTTAACTTTACAGCTTTTTCAAATCTGTAATTATATCGAGTAATCGACATTTTTTGTCTAAGATTAATGGATTATACGTATAAGTTCAAAGAACTATTTTACTACGGACAACTTTTTCAAATCTTTAATTATATCGAGTATCGACATTTTTTGTCTAAGATTAATGGATTATACCTACGTATAAGTTCAAAGAACTTAATATTGTACTATCGACTTGAAATTCTAGTTCTGCTTTAAAGTTTATAACCGAAATTGAATTTTTTAAAATCCCTTTATAATATAAACTCTCAGGATATATTGAGATGGAATGCAAAAAGAACACTGGAAAAATTGATATACTCCAATGTACAAGAATGAAATGAAATTATTTTCGGATGCATTATGATTTTATAAATGAAAATTTAATGTTTTCATCTAACACATGAATTTTCGTACATTAAATTTTCATCTTCTAATTATTTAATAAAAAATGATTTAAAGTTTTAGCATTATATGTAGTGCACACTTACTAATTTATTCGTCTAGTGCTGTTCGGGAGTAAAACATCTAATAGTGATGAAGCGGGGTCGCAAGGTTTGGGTCTTTCAATAGTTCATTCTGAGCGTCACATTAAGTATTTATAAGAATTTTTAAGTTCAGATTAAACCAGCATTCATTATGAAATTTGTCATTATATTAGTTATTATTAACTTAGGTATTTGAAATGCCATATTCAATAAAAATAAATAAATATATCATCACGGCATATTACCCATTTCTGGGTGTGCCAATCTGCTTTATCGCAGATATCGGTAATAATGATGACATATTTGTACCGTGCGGGCGCTTACCAGGCGTCCCCTCACGGGCACTCATTGCCATATTGGGTAGTGTTTGTTCTGAAATGGTCTATATGTGGGTGAGACCACGTATTATTTATGTTATTTGTCAGTGTTGTTTGAAATACGTAGGCTCATCATAAAATCTACTTCACAGTCACAGTGAGATTACGACATGCATATACAAATTGTAAACATTGTTCTTGTACATCTATCTCTGAAATGGTAATCAGGTATGTGCATTTACGCGTAAAAAATATTTTTTTCATAATACCATACTGTACTCTATGCTCAACCAATATATGCGTCATAACAGCCACGGCCGATAAAATGCACCGGCTACGGCCGTTATAGTCCAGTGAACGGAGGCTAAAAAAGGGGGTTACCCTACAAAAGGTCAAGTAATTTTGAATTTTTGATATGTTGCATATGATGGCTGCTTAGTGAAAAATCCAAATTTCTACAATCCCTCTCCGCCGCTTCCTCCGCCATCTTGTAAAAACCACCGAAAATCGGCACTTTTTTCAGTTAATTACTTATAAATTCTTTCTGGTGCATTTTACCACAAAAAAAGTTATTGTAGAGTGCAAAATTTTCTGCAAATAATTTTTGTAAAGTTATTTTGTACGATGTATAGCAACGGAGCTATGAAGCTGACAAAAATAGGCTAAAATTGCGTCCTCTTCAAAATTTTAAGTTTCTATCCACTTTACATCGCAGTAGCTCCGTAACACATCGTTTTAGAAGTAGATAGAAGTCGCGCACACAAACAGAAAGAAGTGGAGTTTTTAAAAAAGTTTTTCTAATAGTCCCATGAGACTTCATTGGCGTTTGCCAACACATAATTACGTTCATTTTGCATCTATATAGATTATTTTGTTTGAAATAATACTTTTATAATTAGAAATAAATGGGTCCATAAACCATAACAAAAAATAATAAAATGTACACTTTATCCTTACAGTACTACTCAATAAATAACGATTAAGATAAAAAAAATCATTTTTTTTTAATAATTACTTTGCGAGATATTTGAATTTATTTCCAGTGTCACTGATGACGTCACACTATCGGCATCTTTCTCACGCAGCCCACTACAGAAACTGGTGTGAGAAAGATAGCTATAGGTTTCTTTGAAAATCAAATGCAGTTATACAAAAAACAATTATGACTTTTTGATACCACGAATTACTTCAAAATTAAACGAACTTCTATTTAAATTTAAAAAAAAAATGGTTTATGGGCCCATTAAATCGAGTTGCTACACTAAACTAGAAGAAAACATTTTTATGGTTTTTTGTAAATTGCCCCACTCCGTTGCATTGATCGTACAAAAATAATAATTGGATTTTGTAGGTAATTAAGTTCTCTACAAGATTGATTATGAGAACTTTTACGCTAAAACGATGTGTTACGGAGCCATTGCTATATAAAGTGGATATTAACTTAAAATTTTGAAAAGTACGCAATTTTAGCCTTTTTTGTCAGCTTCAAAGCTTCGTTGCTATTAATCGTACAAAATAACTTTAGATAAATAACTTGCAGGAAATTTCGTCTTCTACAAGTCGGCAAATAACTTTTTTTGTGCTAAAATGCACCAGAAAGAATTTATAGGTAATAAACTGAAAAAAGTGCCGATTTTCGGTGGTTTGGACAAGATGGCGGAAGAGGCGGAGGAGGTCGAATTGTGGAAATTTGGATTTTTTACAAACCCACCATCCTATATAACATATCAAAAATTCAGAACAACCCGACCTTTTGTAGGGTAAAATGCTTCATTCACTGGACTTTATTACCTTCCGTCACCTTTAGGTAAGGAAAGGTAGGTACTGTGTTTGGTCAAAAAATTCGATGGTGAGTTTTAAATGAATAAGCACGTTTCAGGGTCCCTACAAAACGATTTTACTGGTTTTACAAAGATGTCTGTATGCGTGTATGTGTGTGTTTGTGTGTGTGTGTGTATGTGTGTGTGTGTCCGTGTGTGTGTGATAAATTTTTCTCCGACGATAACTCCAAAACTACAATTCTAAAAATTATGATTCTTTCGTATTCCTCTTCCTTACAACCATATGAAGAGCTGATTAGATTTTGGTTATAATTGGTCAACCGGAAGTACCCTTATTTGATGTTTTTAACAGTTTTTCTTGAAAAACGCAGTTAAATATCATTTTTCGACATTTTTTGTGATTGTCAATGAAAGAATATCTTATTCTCTATACGGTTTGATTATACATTTTCCTTCATATTCTATATATAGAGTTATAGAGAGATTAACTTTAAAAAATCTGTCAGCTTTGCTAAAATTATGAATACATCAGATATATTCAAAAAATTCTAATTGACAGATGTCAGTGTCAAGTGCAAAACCAAAGTGGAAAGTATACGATCAGAAAATAATATAAGTGACAGAATGTCCCTGGCAAGTGATGCAGTTGCAGCCTCGCCTCAAGATAGGAACTTATAATGCCGGGAGTACAAGAAAGGCCAAAGAGAAGATGGAAGGATTGTGTAGTAGAATATTTGAGAGAGGAAGAACTGTGAAGAAGATACGTTGGACAGGAATGAGTAGAAGAGAAGATTAAGAAACAGCTATCCCTAATAAAAGGAACTTTCGGTGTGGAATTTGTAAATAATAGTGTGTTCATGTTAAAATTTTACAGGATATATTGAATCTTTTTCAAGGAACTTTTGGTATGGGATTTGTACAAAATACAACGAATTGACGGAAGGTTTTGTGCTGGCCACAACAGATTTTTTATTAACGATATTCCATATCAATTTATATTAACATTTTAATAAATACAGAATTTTAATTACAATTAATTAGTATGGTGACAACAATTGAAATTGAAAGTGCAATTGCTATTGCTAGAAATATTGAATTTCTACTGAACTTCATTGGTTTGTAGCATTCAGATTTTCTTCTGAGCAGAGTAAAGATTATTCCATACAATAACAGAAAGTTTTATCTAAAATAAAGAAACCTAGTACTAACCTGGAGATGTCAACATTTTCATGTGTCTTTAAATATGTCTTTAACATTGAGATTTTGCTGATTTTGCTCCACACGCTGTAGTCGGGGGCATTTAGGAAAAATAGGGGAAAGTTTCTCAGTAGTCGTGATATTTAATACCATTATGTTTTTTGGGTCGCTGAACACGAATCTGAGGTTTGCCAATTTCTATTTTGCCCGGAAACATGTTTTTTTTTTTTTGGCAAAAAACGTAAATTTGGTCACTTTTTTGGTTTTTGGTATATAACTCGGAAACTATATGTTTTTTTGAAGAGATCATTGTATATAAAATTAAAGTAAACAAAATATCCTACATTCTTCATGTAAAATGTTTTCTTCTACAACCAACCGTTCACATTTTCCGTCAATGTTGATTATGTATGAAATGAAAAGTGATGAAATGCACTTACAAATGCATAAAATACATAAAAAATAAATTTAATGTACATGAAATATCTGGATATAATATAAAGTCCGAATAAAAAAGAAAATTGTGTGTGCTTCAGGCTTCAGACCCACGTCCGAAGTGAAAACTTAAATGGTTGACATTTCTTGGCTGCTCCCGGAAGCATTATAAACTTAAATGTTTAAGTGTGCTGGGCTTTGAATAATTTTTTTTATAAGATGTCAATTTTTTTTTTTGAGAAAGCTGGGAAATAATTTAAATTTTTATTTTTAAATCTGGTCAAAATCCACAAAAACTCTAGTTTTAAAACCGGTAATGAGTGCGCAATTTATTCCCATTGTCATAAATGTCATTTTAAAACTTTCAAAATATCAATTTAGCGGTTGTAACCACGTTGTAACGCTGTTAGTACGGTTTTTTCTTTTAAATTATAAACAAATAAAACCTACTACAAATGTAAGCAATATTTTATTTACTTATGTATAAATAATTATATAAATATCACGGATCACTGCATATTACCCATTACTGGGTATGCTACTCTGAGTGTACCAATCTGCTTTGTACAAAGATATCGGTAATGGCAGCAGTGACACGAGGAATAAGTCACGCCAAAACGGTGAGTTTGGAACTAGTTTCTTTTTGACATATATTGTGATGTATACCAGTTTCCCGGCCTTGTATTAATAACGTACCGTAGGCTGAGACCTGAATTAACTTGACCCCACGTTCGACTCTCTCCGAGTTTAGCCGAATGACCGTGACAAGTCACGAGTGACGGATCAGCCTGTTCACTGCCCAGAAAAAAGAGAGTAATGTGCACCTTCAAAAAAAGTGAAGGGAATGATTATTTGAGTAAATGTTGTGTTATTTGAGTGGTGTCGTGTCTGCCACTGGGACCAGGGATCATTTCTCTCCAAGTTTTGGAAATTTCAAACGTGAGTTTGTCGTGATGTCGCAATGTTTTATTTGTGAGTTGTCATTAGAGGGTGGAAAAGTAACAACGGTGAAAGAAAAAGGTATTGCATCGTTTGCAGATACCAGTATAGCTCGAAAGAATGAAAAGTGGATGGTTCTGATGGGGAAAACATCTGTGTGTGTACATAAAAAGTGTAGAAAATCATATGAAAATCAAGGTAAGGTTTTTCTTTTGCTGATTTTACTAAGAAAAGGAGGAAGACAAAAAGGGGAATTAACCTGAGAACCCAGTCACACAAGACGTTGACCTTAATCCACAAGAGGGACGCAACAATACCATTTTAGAAAACTCTGTACCACACAAAACTTTGGTCTCAATAAAAACATTCACTGGTTCCGTACGGCTTTTTCTGTCTTTTCTATACAGGGTGTCTCAGGACGAGAATACGCTATATTTTATTTTACCATTGAATGCAGCGGAAAATTTTACATATGAAGCAATAAAAACATTTTACTCATGATCAACTACTTCCGGCGTTATTCAACTTTTTTTGATTTTTTGTCTGAAATCCGGCACATTTTCAAAACTCTGTATATCGGGAACGAGATCGAATTTTTATAATCTGAAAAAAGCCTTTTATAAAGGAGACTTTAAGCTACATTATCCATAGAAGAATCCTCGATTATTTATAAAAATGTGACGGGTACGTTACACCAAAATTACAGTTGACAAACTTCAAAAAAGACAATTTTTTTAAATGGAACCCCCCCTTTTTTATTACATAAATGTGTACTACGACAAAAAATAAGGGTACTTTATGTAACATGTCCTATGTTGAAAGTTGATGGAATTTCAGTAAATTAGAAAAACATGTAATTTGGGTATAATTATTTTATTAATACGGATAAGTAAGCCATGGAAAAACAATGTTTGTTTTTACAAACTCATCTACTTGATTTCTTAGATAATTTACCGTTGGATCAAAGGAATTTAATATGGTACCAGCATGATGGCTCTCCACCCCACAATAGCCATAGAATAAATACTTTTTTGGAAACAATTTTTGAAGATAGGTGGCTGGCAAATAATGGACCACATAGGTGGCCTCCTCGTTCACCCGATTTAACTCCACTTGATTTTTTTTGTTTGGGGTTACATTAAAAACGTCGTCTATCGTCTATTAATAAAATAATTATACCCAGATTACATGTTTTTCTAATTTACTGAAATTCTATCAACTTTCAACATAGGACATGTTACATAAAGTACCCTTATTTTTTGTCGTAGTGCACATTTATGTAATAAAAAGGGGGGGGGGGGGGGTTCAATTTAAAAACTTGTCTTTTTTGAAGTTTGTCAACTGTAATTTTGGTGTAACGTACCCGTCACATTTTTATAAATAATCGAGGATTCTTCTATGGATAATGTAGCTTAAAGTCTCCTTTATAAAAGGCTTTTTTCAGATTATAAAAATTCGATCTCGTTCCCGATATACAGAGTTTTGAAAATGTGCCGGATTTCAGACAAAAAATCAAAAAAAGTTGAATAACGCCGGAAGTAGTTGATCATGAGTAAAATGTTTTTATTGCTTCATATATAAAATTTTCCGCTGCATTCAATGGTAAAATAAAATATAGCGTATTCCATTTAAAATAAGAAAGTTGCGGTCAATTTCCGGTCAAACCGGAAGTGCTACTGCTTTGAAAATATTTTAGTTAAAACGGGCATATTGGATAACCCCTAGATACCAAATTTCGTTAAATTATATTAAATAGTATTTAAAATGTAGATAGCGTAAGCTCGTCCTGAGACACCTGTATAGATATCGAAGCTTCTGCTGAAGAAAAAGCTGGTCCCAAGTTAAGGCGCCTGTTTTCTCTATTACTTATATGTTATTAGTTTTATTACATGTATTTTTTATATCATTTATATGTAGGTATTCTTTTTTATTATTATTCAGTTTTCTTTTTATATTTAGTTTATCACGAATTACTTTTTGTTATTTTTTTTTATTCGGACTTTATATTATAGCCAGATATTTCATGTACATTAAATTTATTTTTCATGTATTTTATGCATTTGTAAGTGCATTTCATCACTTTTCATTTCGTACATAGTTAACATTAACTTAAAATGTGTACATAGTTTCCGCGTAAATTAGGCGTACAGAGTCGTGAATAACGTTTTCCGCACTTCTAGTTTTTTTTTATCTATTTTCGGCGCACTTTTTCGGCTGAACGGTTGGTCGTAGAAAAAAAACTTTTTATATGAAGAATGTAGGATATTTTGTTTACTTTAATTTTATATAGAATAATCTTTTCGAAAAATCGTATAGTTTCCAAGTTATATGTCAAAAACCAAAATAAGCGCCAAAATTTACATGTTTTTGCCAAAAAAAACATGTTTCCGGGCAAAATCGGAATTGGCAAACCTCAGATTCGTGTTCAGCGACCCAAAAAACATAAAGGTTCCAAATGTCACGACTATTGAGAAACTTTCCCCTATTTGCCCATTTTGAGTCTAAATGCTCCCGGCTATTGTTCGGTGCAAACTTTTTTGTTAATTCTGATACATAACACAGTAAAATATCCTCATTTATACCACCAACATGCTTGCTCTTCCGCCACATAGTAAAAGCTTCAAATTACTTTTCGTATCGGTCCTTTTTTTGATGGGTAATAGCTCACAATTTACTGCAGCTGCTTCTTCGCGTATACTTTCAGAATTTTCGAAAAATGCTGCATTTTCTTCCATCGTCAAATTTTTACTATTTATACATTTAAATAACCGTTTCTACAGTATTAAACAATCAAGTCACAAATCACTCGCAAATTTTAATTGTATTTGAAAAAACTAAAAAATTACAAATCATCCTTAAATATTAAAAATTCATGTTATTATGAAAAATACTGAACGCCACACAGCCGATATGCAAATAACAGACTTGGCTGATTTTAACTTCGGCCCCGTCCGTTATTTGCTTTATATCAGTTTTATGACGTTAATAACTATTTACGTTTACGTGAAAAAAATGTTAAATAAGTAAAAAACGTAGATAATGTATAATTTTAGTTCTTCAAATGTCATAATTTTTTTATGCGAAGAGATAAACTAAAACTTAGGTTATTCCTGGCCGTGTCAACTACATAGCATGACCTTGAGACTTTCGGTTAGTTATGTATTACGACACTTAGCGCTAGTAGTGCTTCGTTCGGGTTAATTCGTTAAAATTCGTAAATGCTCGGATGTTCGGTGATTTTAAAATCGTAGCGGCTTGGCTGACAATCATACTGGCAATTCAAATTTGAAATTGTATTTTCGTGACGTGTCATTCTTCATTATTGCGTTATTTTATATTGTATTTATTTGTTTCTGCAAAATGCCAAGAGGTTATTGTGTGCCAGGTTGTGATGTCGAAAATACAACAAAACATTATTTTCCTATTCAGTAGAAATTTACAAAATTTGGGTTGAACGAGTAGCTTATCCGAATACAAGATAGAACAAGAAATGAAATGATTAGAGAACAATTATAATGTAAGTCTGTATTGGACATTTAGCAGAGAGCTAGCTTGGTGGGGCCATATGATCAGAATGAACGAAGCTAGACCGATGAGACAAATATGGATGACAATAGTGGTAGAAAAAACAGACCGAAAGACAACTGGGTTAAGCTAATATTGAAGATCTTGGAGAAGAAAAATACTACGATTCAAAACATTAGCAAGATGGCAAGAAATAAGAAACAATGGGCGAAATTTGTTCACAACTAAATGTATGTGTATACTCTACACCTTATGGTACTAGGATATCTGATTATATTTTTATATTTTCCTTATGTAATTTTAAGAAATAAATATGCGTTCTATTTCTCGTTAAATATATATTTTGTTGTTTTCTGTTTATTACTATATCAATAAAAAAGAATAAATATATTCTCAATAGTAATGCGGGCTGCAGACTATCTGCGATACTACCCGCCATACTGATTTTAGTTATGTCTTACGACACCGAGCGCTAGTGTTGCAGGGCATAATGCCTACTACTTTATCATTGTAGTTGACTATCTTAATAGTATCTGTTGTCTGTGGGTTATTCATTCGTAAATTTAAAATGTCGGGATGTCCTAAAACAGTTAATTTTGAAAATCTAAAATACAAATTAATTCTGAAACTAAAGATATATTGACATAAAATGCTTACAATAAGTTTGGAGCTGATGATTTAAATCTGTTTCAAATTATTTGAAACTATATGTTACGAATTAATAAGTACATAACGAAATTTTAGTTTTGCAGTTTTTTTTTATTCGCCGTCTATTTTTAAAAGTCTTTTCAAATTTTATCTCCATTCAAACCTGTCTAAAATTTATATAAAACATATTAAACATTTTAAAAATATACTATAATATGCTTTAAATTTACATATTTAGTATATTTTGACGTTTAAGGTTATGTCTCTGGATTATATTTCCCTACTAACCTGATAGTTGACAATTTGAAGATACCTAATTGTTTGTCTAAATGTGGTCTCAAAGAAACATATAGGCTGGTAGTGCGAGCTCGGTTTTATCTAAAATACTGTTTTAAGAAATGTTAAATTTCATTATTCAATAACAAAAATAAATAATATCAAATTTATCAAAATATGATTTTTAAGCAGATCATAGTTTGTATTCAAACAAATATTTTCAAAAAAATCATTCTTTAAACATAAGGATGAAATTAAATATTAAAATTTGAATTTGACATTTCTTAAAACAGTGTTTTAGTTAAAACCGAGCTCGCATTACCAGCCATTATATCGATGTCATGTGGACTACATTACCTAGAATATTCATTACATTATAAAAGAATATATTTATAAAAAAAAAATACTCATTGTAATAATATTTAACGTTATCTACGTAAATAATTCTCAAACATTGTCAATGTAAAAAATATTTTTTTACGAGTAAAAATAACATATAATACGTGACATATTTTACGTGCCCATCCCTAATGGTAATTTCGTGTGAAGAACTGGAACACCTAAAATAAGGGTGACGTTAAACGTTCAAGTTCGGAGATTTTTAATGTATATTATGCCTAGAGGTCAAATAAAGAGTACAGGAAAAATAGATTTTAGTTTATTTTCAAAATTTAGTATTACCCATCTTTTGGGATCTTAAAATAGGAAAAACATCAGCTTAGCTTAAGTACTCTTGTATAATTTTTCTTCACAGGTTTACTGTATAGGGATAGAGAAAACATGTTTTTTTCATAATAAAAAAATATTCTTGCGTTGTAATTATTTTGGGGCGTAAATAGTATTTGTTTACCAAGGGTTGGAATAAGCTCTTTGTAGATTGAGACTAAATATTGTCGCCCGAGCATAGCGGGGGCTGTAACTAGTTAAATGAGACATGCGAAGATACCTTGAACCAGAGGTATACACAAAACTTCATTTACGATCAGAAAGATTTTTAAAAGTATGTAATTAATGAAAAGAAGTATATTTTTTAAAGAACGCAATTGGATTTTAAAATTAAAAATATTATTTCTCGTTTTGAAAGAAGAGGAAATCCCATTCAATATTTAGTTGAAAGTTTTTATTTTATATGAAATATAAAAAAAATATAATATATTTCCTGATTACAGTTTTATTGTTATAGGCTAATGCGGAAAAGTAATTTGTTATGATTATGAACAGAATCTATCTTCTATTTTTCTTTTGTTATTAACTTATTTCTATTATTTACTATTTTAAAATGAATGGTATAGCGATAGCCACCAACATTACTACAATATGTCAGAATACGAAGATGAATTAAATGTGTTTTTATGAAGCATCTGTTTTGTAAGCTTTTTATTTTCAGTTGAACCGTCTATATGACCTTCCATCAGATTAAATATATCTGCAAATTTACTTCAAATACTGTTTCCATAATTAAAATATTTATGAAAAACGTGCAGAGAATTATTAAAATATCTTTCAGAACTCATATTAATAATTGGAATATATACATATATATATATATATATATATATATATATATATATATATATATATATATATATATATATATATATTGTAACGATTTCAAAAATCGTTACGCGGGTTTTTTTTCAAATCTTTAGTGTTCAATTTGATTAGCGACATATTTTTGTGTTTCCGCGTGATTGAACGGTACCCGGAGCACATGTTGTCAATTCACTTCACTTCGATCCGAGTCGTGTTCTTGGCGTGACGGAGACTACATGTGTGAGCTGACTGTATTTTTCCAAATTTTGCTGTGATATTTTTTATCTTGTATCATCGGTGTTATGATACACTTTTATTATCTTTTATTCATTTATTTGGCTAGTTTAACATCTGATTGGGTAAGTTTCAATTATATTTTTTGTTCCTATCAGTTGTTTGTCAAAATTTTACATACACCGTCAGCACATGGAGTAACGGCACTCGAACGGCGATCGCCTCACATTTGGCTTATGGTTATTCAAAATTAAGGTTTTTTTGTAATACGAGGCGATAATAGTTTTTCTGTTTAACTATTACTTTTATTGCTGAACCAATAACCAGTACGGTTCACCGGTCCCCAGCGTTTAACGCTTTCACTTTTGCTTTAAATTCCTTTTTTTGTCTCGTAATATTCTGCTTAACTTTTTGTGTTTTTGGCAACCTTTTTGGTTGGGTTTAATATTTTTAATGGGATTAAAAATTGGCTATTTGTCAAATCTTTTTATTGTCCAAATTTTTATAAATTATATTTTTTGTCCAATAATTTTTGTCCAACAATTTATCTCTAAATTTATCTATTTTTATAATTTTTGGCTAAAATTGTTTGGGTAATTTATATAAAGTTTTAATAGGTTTTTGGGATCATATAACAAATATGTTATTAAGTTTTACTACATTTTTATACCGCTCGTTAGCTATCTTATACGGGGAGTTGCAGACGTGGCTAACGCTGATTTGACGTCACAGTAACAAAATTGTATTGTTGCTCGTTCAAGTTAGTACGAGTTTATCTTAAACTATCTTGAAGTATCTTCGATTTCTGGGTAAGCCTTTTATCTATCTTATCTTTTATCTAGTCATTTTTAGGCTACCTAGATTCATAATTTTGTTACTATAAAATTCCGCCGAGTAGAGAATTTTCTCTTAAAGCTAGAGCTCAAATAATTTTACTAACCCTATCTTCTTCTAATCTCTTCTCTCACTGTCCACTACAGCTTGGCCAGCTGTTTTCTTGTTTGTTGTGCACAGTTTTTTTAAAAGGAAAATTTATTTTTGACAAGTAGTTTCACATTTTTATCCGAAATATTTTTACTATTACGATTGTTGTAAATACGATTTTATTGTATTTTTGTACTAAATTATTTTGTAGTAACGCCTAAAATTTATGGTCTTTTTTTTATGATTTTTCAACGTCCCGGTCCGGATGAGTTGTTTGGATCGCTGGGGCGGGGAATCATCTCCGCAAAGTTCACATTGAGACGAGAGACCGCTTCCGCAAGCTATACACACTCGCTGCCTGAAAGTGCCGTTCCTAAGACTTAGAGCGATCACCACTACGCCTAAGCCCTACGTGCTCTGGATGCCGCCCTGCGTTTTTAACGTCACCATCAGCGTGAACCTACTCTGACGAGAGCTGGACAACGTTTTGGCATATTCAGAGAGAACGACTTGGCACGACGCCGTGCGACAGGTTTCCCCCCTCCAGCGGCCCACTCATCGCTAGGATCCATCATTTTTTTGTAACCCCAAATCAGGTCTTCAACCAGGTGTGTACGACCATATTTTTTTGGGTTGTTTTTTTTTGCCATTAATACTTTTAATTATAATTTATCTAAATGAACATTTTTGCGAATTTTTAAATAAACTTAAAATTTTATTGTAACTTCTTTTGAATTGTTGTGTCTTCTCTTAACCCGACATAACTGGCGCCCATCATTTCATCCCTGCACAACCACCCTTTAGGAACCCTCGACCTCGCGCAACCACGACCAACCATTGAGCTGCTGAGGGTAAGTGTGACGCGTGATTTTCCCTCAGAAAATCACGTCAAAATTTTTTGTCAATTTTTTACTTTATCTATTACGTCACAATATATATATATATATATATATATATATATATACTAGCTGACCCGCCCCGGCTTCGCACGAGTAAAGCTAAAATAATGATTAGCTACACGTGTACCAGAAATTTTTCACATTTACTTCGGGGACATGCGCTACGGAGGGAGCCGGCAACATACCTCGCATCGTACATGTAACATGCTCCGCCCGATGCCCGCACCGCACCTCAAAGCGCATTTTCTAAACATGTCTCGGGTACTTTTACTTATGTACATATGATGCAAGCTATCTCTCCGACAAATATCGAAAATGTGTTAACGGTTAAAACTTTACTATAGATAAAAAAAATAATTGAAATCATCCCCTATCGTACCGCCTTGATGGATGTTTTTTTAAAAACGCTAAAACACTTTATTTCTTACCAAAAGCATAAATAAGAATTTTTATATCCCTAACTTGAAAAATGATGGGTTCTCCATACAAACTTTCGTCCCCTATTTCACCCCCTTCAAGTTTTATTTTCGCGACAAAAGGTAGCCTATGCCCTTCTCGTAGGTCCAATCTATCTCTATACCAAAATTCATCAAAATTGTTTCAGCGGGAGAAATGATGGGTTCGAACATACAATTTTTCATTCCCTATTTCACCCCTTCAAGTTTTATTTTCGCGACGAAAGGTTGCCCATATCCTTCTCCTGGGTCCAATCTATCTCTATACCAAAATTCATCAAAATTGGTTCAACGGTTCAGGCGTGAAAACGTAACAGACAGACAGACAGACAGAGTTACTTTCGCATTTATTATATTAGTATGGATTTAATATTAACAATTAAATAAAGAAAAAATCAAAATCACAATTATTTTTTTTATTACAATAATCAATATAGTTAACAATGATGACAATAATTTGTGTGATAGTTATTTTTATTATTGCAATCAGATTTAGTCTACTGTAGGTGAAAATTGTTGTAATCAAATAAAACTACATTGTTATTAACTGTAAAACTTTTCATTGTTGTGATCAAATTTAATCTTTTGTATTTGAACGTTTATTTGTTCTAATCAAATAAAACTACACTGTAATAAACTGTAAAAGTAATAGATGTGAGAAAGAATATGAGAAATACCTGGAAATCAAAATTTTCAATTTTGTTCTTTCCCGGAGAATTTAATTTTGATTCTGGATTATTTAAATTTCTTTTTGTTTTCAGCTAGAATCCTTTTTACTGTACTTTGTGAAATATTTATTGTAGAACCTTGCTTATACTTTCGATTCATTTTGATTATTAAATTTTGATAATTCAATTTTTTTCACGAAAGTTTTATCTTGCTCTACACGCCAATGACAAAAATTTCATTGTCCAATTAACCAAAGAATTACTCATCATGCGTCAGTGACGTTCAATTCATTATTCACTTGTGCAACTGTACTAATAGAGCGGTACAAACTTTCATCCCTATTTCACCCCTTTAAGTTTTATTTTCGCGATAAAAAGTAGCCTATGTCCGTCTCCAAAGTCCAATTTATCTCTATACAAAAATTCATCAAAATTGGTTCAGCGGTTTAGGCGTGAAAACGTAACAGACAGACAGACAGACAGACAGACAGACAGAGTTACTTTCGCATTTATTATATTAGTATGGATATATATGTATATAGGTATATTCATTTATATATTTTTTTATATTCTTTCCCCTGAAGAAGGCCGCAGTGTATGCGGCCGAAATGTTGGTATAAAAATACAGAACTAAAACTAAAAAGTGCAGAGAATGTTTTTGTAATTCCGTTTCATAATTTTAATTTTCTGTTTGTTATTTTGAATGTTAAAATGACATTCTTTTTCGAACGAATGCGTTTGCCTGCCACTTGCGGTAGCCCATTACACTAATACAAAAAAATCTGTTGTGGCCAGCACAAGACCTCTCGCCATTTCCATTTTATGTTATACCACCGTGAGTATTTTTTAACGTGAAACATTGGATTTGTCATATCCATGGTTACGACTTGACATTTGATTGACAAACATAGGGAACGAATTTGACATTTGATAAGACGTCAATAGAGGTTAAATTTGTTTAAATAATTATACCTGCATTTTAAATTAAAATTAGTTGTAGAAAAAATATAGTGTGCACCTTGTGCCCGAGTGGTTTTCTGATTCGGCTAAATTTCTTACAATATTTAAATATCATACTTCTGTCAAATTCATTCCTCATGTGTCATTTTAATGAGACAGACAAATACAATGCTGTCAATCAAATGTCAAATCATAACTTATAGGAAAATTCAACGGTTATCTGTCATATTACCAAGATGTTTTCTAAAAATTAAATTTAGATCTAGAAAAAATACTGTATGCACCTTGTGCCCGAAATGTTTAGTTCTCATGAGTGGTTTTCTGACTCTACATTTCTTACAATATTTAAATATAATACTTCTGTCAGATTCGTTCCCTATGTTTCATTTTAAATGGAACGGGCAAATACATTGTTGTCAATCAAATATCAAGCCGTAATCATGGATATGACAAACCCAATGATTCACGTTAAAAAATACTCACGGTATAAGTATTGTATTGCACTTCGATATCGAACCGTCGTTATATAACAAAATTTTTATTGTATTTAACATGTCTTCTGCACACATTCAATTCTAATTATATCTATTTTTCTTCCAATTCATTAACAAGATTTGGCGATATTTCTAATAGATATATGCAAGTTACCTATAATTTTAAATATTTAATTAATAAAACAATAAGAAAGATTAAATGTACTTCCCAGAAAAAGCTTTCAGTAATATCTCTGGATTTTTGACACTGACATTTTTGTCATTTACAAACATTTAGATTTTTGAACTGGGTTCCATGGACTATTTGATGGATACGATGAATTATTTTATATGTTTGTAACTCTCTATCTCTAAATCTATAGAAGATATAATGAAAATGTTTAATATACTAGAAAGAGAATTTTATATTCTTTAGTATTTGTTGTAACATAAATTTTAAAAATTAATATTTAGAAGATTTTTTTTAAGAAACTACTACTTCCGGTTGTCCATTTGTTACCAAAACCTTTTCAGCTATTTTCATAAATGTCAGATTGAGGAATTCATAGTTAAACTGGTCTTATGTCTTATAGTTTTTGAGTAATCGTCCCTCCAATATCCACACATACACACATACATATATACATACACATACATCATTGTAAAAATGTTAAATTATATAGGGACCTTAAATGCTTATTCACTAAAATCAGGATATGTGATTTTTAGCATGAATCCAATACCTCTCTTAGCGAGAGGTAACAATATCTATTGTGACTAGCACGATAACTCCCGCTATTTTTATTTTATATTAATATAAGATTTTGATATTGAATTACCGCCAAGGCATTAGATAGCTTAGACGTTTCCTATAGGGACGGTAAATCAAGAAGGGCATAAAAATTGCACACTTAAATATATATAATATAATATAATATAATATAATATATATTGTGCATGTACTGAAAATATTTCTAATCGTTAAGGATAAAACATATATCTGTCTCTACGTTGTCTCTCTGGCCAATAGGCCAATCAAACTTTTCTTCCTAGAAGTGTAGTTTTCATGATTTCATGTCATTGCGGAAAGTTGCTCATATTACGTTAGTATATGTTTTCTATGTCTATAACCTAGTTTTGTTCACTCTGTATTTGTGGTTATAATTTATTAATTATAATTGTTCATTATGGCGAGTGTAAGTTTAACTAATACTGATAACTGTATAATAATACATTTAATTCATACTGTGTTATAGATTTTTAGAAATTATCAATGTCTTGGAGACAGCAATTTTGTTAGATTTCTTTCTAACATTAAAAATATAAAGCCAGCGAAGAATAGTAATATTCTAATATTTGAATATACTTATGTGTATATTTAACGCATGTTTTATGATTTTTTTTATGATTTTGGAAGACGGTTCGAACATAATCGATTTGTATGTAAGTGGACGGGGAATTCGTTCCTTCACTTGCAGACATGCAGACTAACAGGCCTATTCTACTAAAAAAATATGTATCGTTATGACTCGTTACTAGGAGATAAGTCGTTATGATAACGATTTTTGCCAAAACCCTATTCTGTTAATTTATTTATCGTTACATATCGTTATTTCATATCGTTTAATAACGACAAGTTCACATGCATCGTTGAAGTCGTAAAGTTAGACATATTTTGAGAACAAAAGTAAAAATGACTGAAGAAGATATTTTGTTAATTGTAGCTGAGCAAGAGATTCTGCAAAGATGAGTATTTATTCACTTCTGTACACTAATTAAATATATTATACTTTTTAGTATTAAGACATTTTATTTATATTTCAGAAATATATTTAAAAATTTAGATTTAGATAATATTTAGTGGACGAAGGACTCCAGGCTGTTCTGCATGTTGATAAGGGTAGAAAAAAGAAAAATCCAAGGTTTTTTCGTTGTTGAATGTAAATAATAAATAAATAATTTTCAAATACATTCTGCACCGAAAAAACTTTTTCTTTTTTCTACCCTTAGATAATATTATTTAATATATTGATATATAATATAATATAGAATATAGATGCACTATCTATGTATTTAAAAATTATATATTTGTATAGGGATGTCAGATTATATAATCGTACACTGCGTGATACATGATCCTTTTACCCGGTCCCACAGAATTTAAATGACTTGTAAGTCTTCTCCATATTTTTTCCAATTCTTCAGTGGACAATTTATTAATTCTTAATGAACTGTTACTTTCCAGTTCTTCAACATATATTTCATACTGTCTTTGAGTTGTCCTCGAAGCCCTTTTCTTTATATCCATTGTCAAATTCAATTAAATAAACAAACAATGAATCGATATGTCAAATTTAAATTGAAAAACATAAAAATTTATTCTGTCAAAATATACATGAAGTTAGATATTATCGTTATAATCCTGATAACGATAATTTATAACGATATGATTAGTAGAATAGGTTTTTGGCATTTGTCGTTATTAAAGTCGTTTAACCAAATGCTTAGCGACAGTCGTTCAGTAACGATATCGTTATACATTTTTTTAGTAGAATAGGCCTCTAAGGACAAATCACACCCAGAAAAATGTTTTTATAATAATAGGAACTAATGATGTCAAAAATGTAGGTACTCATAAATATAAATCTATATTAGAGTCTAGCTGATTAGTGTTAATTTGAACATATTTTAAACAGTCGAGGATTTTTAGCTAAAAATGTGAGGTTAAAAATGGTTCTATAGATCAATCCAGAACAAATGAGTTTCGTGAGGGGCAGCTGTCAGAAATAAATTTCATACATAATTTACTCAATGATGGAGCCACGGAAAAATTTATGGTTTAATTTTATGAATGAATTGTATTAAACTCAAAATTTCTCGATATCATAAGATATATAATTAAATAATTTTTAAAAATATTCAAAAGTGAGGTTAAAATCACTCCTGTGAAGGGCAGGTGACGTCATTCTGGAATGGTCTATATCACGATTTCGGTTAAAGATAGAGTGTTCATTCTTTCAAAAATGAATTTTAGAGTGTTGATTTGTATATTTACGATATACAACTGGTTAAATATCAGGTTAAAAACTCCTTAAGCCCGAGTTTAAATATTCCACATATTTAGCCAAAAATATGTTATTAAAAATCGGTTAATATCTCAGTTTCGGTTAAAGATAGAGTGTTAATTCATGCAAAAACGAACTCTGGAAGGTCATCTTTATTTATTAACATTTTTAAAATGGCAAAGCGGGGTTAGGAATTCCGGAAAATAGGTTCAAAATTTTGGAAAAAAATTGCGCAAAACATGAATTTTATTTTGCTCACAACTCCTCAATGGTTTAAATTAATTTCAAATTAACACGAAATTCGTGTTCTGCCGGATTAAATATATATATTAACTCATTTTTAATCTTAAAACTGTTTGGACAAAGTTTTATTTAAATATTTCTAAGATAACGCCCGTTGTGAATTTATTTGATTATAAATTTGGCTGAAATTTGCAGGAAACACATAAAATTAACTGAAAATCATTTATTTAAACTTAAAATTTGTGGAAAATGGTTATTTTTTTCAATAAAAATAATTGATTGACAATTGTGGTTAAAAATCATGTACATCTCAAAAACATTCAGATGTATGTATGTAAATTTTAAAAGCATAAATGGTCCACGTGTATTGTAAAATTCTTTATTATGGACGTTTCGCGCTTAGGACAAGAGCATCTTCAGCTATTATTACATACAAGTTAGCAAAAACGGATTTACAGACACAATCTGTATAGTGTATAAACTATCTACTTCAATAAAATTTTTGCTGTATTTTAAAATTTTATCGACGTAGTTAATACAGACCATCGTATGTAATACAATTTTAAGATTATGTAATAAATTCAACAATTTTTGTATATTCACTGATAGGTAAAAGATTTATACAATTTTCTTATAAATCCAATTTTGCTAACTTGTATGTAATAAAAGCTCAAAATATATTGTATAAGTAATTTTTATATTATAATTGTAGGGTATGAAGATAAGAACATATAAAAGTATTTGGAGATGTCTTCTGATATCCTTGGAATATCGAAGGTGTAAGATAGTAGGTCTGACACTTCTGCCAATGCCCCGGTATTCAAACACATCTGAAATTATTTCACTTTGGCCCAAATATCAAAAGGCCATCAAAAAATTAAACGGTATCTTTGTTATGATATAACAAATTATGTAAATAATATTAATTATTATTATTATTTTCTTTTCTAAACTTGCTTCTACCGGAAGGTGTAGCATATAGCCAAAATTCTGCTTCATAATTCTTCGAAAAAAAATTTTACTTATAATAACAGAACGTTTATTCTATTTGGATGAAAGTTGGAATGATAGTTCATATGGTTATGTCATCTTTTAAGATGATACTTGTTATTATTAATGAACCACTAGTACTAGTGTATGAAACTTAGGTGTCCCAAAATTAATTAGACCGTAAGTTTTTAATGGCCACGCCGATAACGTAATAGTTATTTACATATAGAGGGTCAAAAGAAAAGGTTTATGCCTGCGGACGAAATTTTTATTCGTCCAATGGTGTAAACTTCTTTCGCCCCGAGGTATGTACTACGTTTTACGCACAACTGCAATCCAATGAAATGTTT
The DNA here is from genome assembly GCA_943142095.1 of Ophonus ardosiacus. NCBI lineage: Eukaryota > Metazoa > Arthropoda > Insecta > Coleoptera > Carabidae > Ophonus > Ophonus ardosiacus. Next base: position 44,286,019 of record OW964824.1, read on the forward strand.
TTAAATTATTTTTTAAATACATTTAAAGCTTGTTGCTATATAAAAATATTACATGGCCAGGTGGCCATGTCACAAAACAGTAAGGCGATGCGTTGCATTGCTAACTATTTGGTTATATGAATATTTTTTTAAATGTCAAACTTAGAGATTTGAGACAATTTATGAAGTAATTCCTTCAGCAATTCTAATAAAATCTAGTGCAAATTTAGCGGAACTGACATCATTTCTTAAAAATAAGAGTCTTGATTACATTTCCAATTGTATTTTTGACGTTTTGTTTACCAGTAGGCGGGCTTTTACTGCATTTTGCCGCCCACATATGCTACTTTACCGCCCGCAGGGTGCAATCTTTCAGTTTCCGCCATGGTAACTACAATTTTAAAGCAGATGTGCGTAAAATTTTTTTTTTTTTTCAGAAAGATACATTAAATAGTAAACTTTTCTCTCTCTGTTTAATTTGTGATATCTGTTACGGTTCAGACAGAAAAAGATAAAACCTTACAGCCCGATTCACAAAAAAGTTTAAGCTAATCCTAATTTTTGGATTAGTGAATTCTATTATATTCAGGTATTTAAAATTTAATTTTCATGATATTATCAATAAAGGTAGATACTAGGAATAGATTAGACTAAATTTTAAGATATAAACTGTCAAAATTAGAGTTGAATTCGCTAATCCAAAAATGAGGATTAGCTTAAACTTTTTTGTGAATCGGGCTGTTAGTGTCTGCACCGTGAAATTTTTAAAATAAATTTTATCTAGCAGTCTGTCCAAATGTCAAACATCTATTTTTAATGACAGAAACGAGTTGTTAATCTTATCAACTTGTTAAGGACGTGTTTGTTTACCTCTCGCTAAGAGAGGTATTGGAATCATGCTAAAATTCGCATATCCAGATTTTAGTGGATAAGCACGTTTTAAGGTCCCTACAATCCGATTATAACATTTTTAAAATGATGTGTGTGTGTGTATGTGAGTGTATGTGTGTGTGTATGTGTGTATGTGTGTGTGTGTGTGTGTGTGTATGTCTGGATGTTGTTCCTCAAAAACTATAAGACTTAAGAACTGTTTAACTATGGATTCCTCAATCTGACATTCCTGGGAAGAGCTAAAAAGGTTTTGGTAACAATTGAATAACCGGAAGTAGTAGTTTCTTAGAAAAAATCTTCTAAATATAATATTTTGGAAATTTTTGTTATTAAATATTGAAGAACATAAAATTCTCAATCTAATACACTTAAAATTTTTGTTATATCTTGTATAGATTTAGATATAAAGACACTATATAATATATAGAGTAATCTAATCGCAGAGGCTAAGGCACTAAGGAAACCAGTTGACAAATTCCAATGTTTATAACTTAGTTTGTAAATGACACATGTCAGTGTCAAAAATCAACAGTTTTAGTGACATTCTGATAGCTTTTTCTGGAAAGTATATTTAATCTTTCTTATTGTTTTATTAATTAAATATTTGAAATTAAAGGTAAAATGCATATATCCATCAGAAATACCGCCGTTAATGAATTGGAAGAATCTCTCACATTTAGAAACTTCCTCATACAATAAAAAATAGATATAATTAGAATTATATGTGTGCAGAAGACATGTTAAATACAATAAAAAACAATATTTGGGTAAAGTTCTGTAATTGTTTGTTATAAAACGATGGTTCGAAAGCGAAGTGCAATACAATACTTATATAGTCTAATATGGAAATGGCGAGAGATTTTTTATAATAGTAGTAAAATACTATTAGGCCGAATAAACAGATGTTACTAGTTTCTGAATATTGCGAAGGAATTTCTTGACAACCCATAAACAATTGTTACTGTCATTAGAAATTAGGTGTTTGACATTTGGATAGACTGTTTTATTTATTTTAAAAGCATTCCCGATGTACTCACTCAGGTTTTATTTTTTTCTGTCTGAACCGTAACAGATATCACAAATTAAATAGAGAGAGAGAAGTTTACTATTGAATGTATCTTTCTGAATAAAAATAAATAAATAATTTTTTGCACATCTGGGCGTAAAAGTCGGACAAATAGCATTGTTTTAAGGGCGTAATGACACTCTTTTTCTCCCGAGGACGAAAAAGTAGTCATTTTCGCCCTAGAACTTTTCGTACACAGTTAAAATAATTATATCTATCATTTTTATAATAAATTTTTGACGTAGCACCGCTTTTTTGCTACTTTGTTTACTACTTGCTTGTTTTCATTGTTATCCGTGTCAACGCACATATGTCAAATAGATTACTATGATCTGAATTTGATTTGAACATCGTTTTACTTTGATTACGGTGATGAAGTAACACTACTCCGGATGTGCAGAAAATATTGTATGTATTACGGGCGAAATATATTTGGCCCGCGGTGCAAGATTGAAGCCCGACGCGGAGCGGAGGGTTACAATGCACCTATATCTATCATTTCGCCCTTAATACGTAAATAGCTAGTACGTTATCGGCGTAACCATGAAAAAGTTACGGTCTAATCAGTGTTGGGCACCTAAGTTTCATACACTAGTGGTTCACTAATAATAAGTATAATCTTAAAAGATGACATAACCATATGAACTGTCATGCCAAATTTCATCCAAATAGAATAAAGCGTTCTGATATTATAAGCAATTTTTTTTTTTTTTCGAAGAACTTTTAAGCAGAATTCTGGCTAAATGGTGCACTGTCAGGTAGAAGCAAGTTTAGTTAAATCGTCTTATTTTAGCCTCAGAAATATGTGGCTAAGCCATTTCCCCTATTTGAGAGACACTTGTATATATATATATATATATATATAGGGTGTCCCAAATTGATTAGGCTACCATTGGGATCTCGGAAACTATAAGAGCTACAAGGTCGGTTAAATGGGCAATGTTGTGTACTTTTGAGGGTTGATTCAGATTCCGTTAAGAAACATTCAAAATTCCGAACAGTCTGAAAATTATTCAAAAAAAAAAAAAAACTGAAAACCCGATTTTTAAACATGTCAAATAACTCCGTAATTATGAGAGATAAAAAAATGTTTCATATAAAAGTTACACTATTTAATAAGGCAAACTTAAAAATGTTTTCAGTACAAAATTTACATGATTAAATAGAACTTTTTTTCTCTTTTCAACGATGTATAACAAAGTATGTTTACATTAAAATTTAATGAAGATATTAATTATTTCAATTTGATAACTAATCAAATAAGCTTAAAAACAAATGCAAGTATATTTTTTTAAAACAATTCAAAAACAAAACAACTTAATACTAATGTAACAATAATTTATAACAAATGCTCAAAATTCTGGCCATTGTTAAGTAAACATAAATGAACACGTTTTGCAACACTGGCAGTTACTGTCCGCAATGTATTGCGATTAATACTATTAAATGACTTCACTACTGCTTCACGTAGTTCCTCTACATTATTGTAAATAATCTTACTGCCATACACTTTATCTTTTAAAGTGCCCCATAAATAAAATCAAGAGGCGTTAAGTCTGGTGACCTAGCTGGCCATGAAATGGGTGTGTTAGTCGCTATGATTCTATTATTAAAACGATTGTTTAAATAATTAATAACATTTCTAGCATTATGAGCAGGAGCACCATTTTGCTGATACCAAATTCGGTAATTTTGTGCCAAAGGTAAATCATCCAGTAAATCTTCCAGGGATGTCTGAAGAATTTCCAAATATCGTTGTGTAGTTAGGTTTCCATAAAAAAAATATAGGGCCAACTATAGTATATTGTACAACAAGAGTGGATATGATGCTCATGCCTCAATCATCCGAATGGGATATGAGCATTCCACTCGAGTTGTACAGTATACTTTTCCTACGACCAAGATAAAAAAATGACAGATATTTAGGTTTTTTTTTTTAATTAAATAATATTGCGAGATACAGCACATATTTAAAATATATAAATGAAAATACCTTGTATATAAAATTGTATGTACCAGCGAATAGGTTTACTTAATTATTTTTATTTTGTTTATTTAAAATTCAGTGCAGTATTCGCGATGCAAGTTTAGACGTCAGCGCCGCTAGTGAACTTGCTTGGAGGGTATTGACATCTGTCAATCTCTTGTTTACTTTGTAATATTTTTGCGTAATTTCTCTTATATTTGTGTTATTGTTATTAATTTAAGTGTTTTGCGATAAGAATATACAATACTTTTGTATATAAGCATCGTTTTCATCTATCTAGTATTGATATTGGAACTTTTATGGTAGGTATTTACTTACAAGGTTATGTAGCAATTTCATTGTGATATTATTATATCATTTCAGTTTCATTGAATATTCAATAACATCGTAGTTGTTATTATATTATAAACCTATGTTTATATAAAAATTAAAAAATAAAGCAAAATTACACAAAAATATGACAAAGCAAACACGAGATTGACAGTTCTCAACACCCACCAAAGAAGTTCACTATTTTTCAGCGACGAAAATAATCTCCGTTCATGTTGCAAGGAGGCGGAACATGTGGTACTTATATATGCGGAGGGCCAGCGACGGATTCATATTATACGTTTGCGTGTAAGAAGTAAAAAGTTTTGTGACAGAACCAAACTCACAGGAATTAAATTACATAACCTACTGATTTATAATAAATAGAAATTTTTGCTTTTATCAGGGGTGGCATGGGTAAAAAGGTTTGTGACAGAACCAAACTTATAGAAATTAATATACATAACGTACTGATTCTATTTATTATAAGTCAGTACGTTATGTAATTTAATTTCTGTGAGTCTGGTTCTGTCACAAACCTTTTTACCCATGCCACCCCTGATAAAAGGAAAATTGCCTATTTATTATAAATAAGTATGTTACGTAATTTAATTTCTGTGAGTTTGTGACAGAACCTAACTCACAAAAATGAAATTACATAACATACTTATTTATAATAAATAGGAAATTTCCCTTTTAACAGGGTTGGAATGGGTAAAATGGTTTGTGACAGAACCAAACTCACAGAAATTAAATTACATAACGTACTGATTTATAATAAATAGAAAATTTCATTTTACCAGGGGTGGCATGGGTAAAAAGGTTTGTGACAGAACCGAACTCACAGAAATTAAATTACGTAACGGACTGATTTATAATAAATAGAAATTTTTCGTTTTACCAGGGGTGGCATGGGTAAAAAGGTTTGTGACAGAACCAAACTCACAGAAATGAAATTACGTAACATACTTATTTATAATAAATAGGAAATTTCCCTTTTATCAGGGTTGGAATGGGTAAAAAGGTTTGTGACAGATCCAAACTCACAGATATTAAATTACATAACGTACTGATTTATAATAAATAGAAATTTTTCCTTTAACAGGGGTGGCATGAGTAAAAAGGTTTGTGACAGAACCAAACTCACAGAAATTAAATTACATAACATACTTATTTATAAAAAATCGGCAATTTTCCTTTTATCAGGGGTGACATGGGTAAAAAGGTTTGTGGCAAAACCAAACTCACAGAAATTAAATTACGTAACATACTTATTTATAATAAATAGGCAATTTTCCTTTTATCAGGGGTGGCATGGGTAAAAAGGTTTGTGACAGAACCAGACTCACAGAAATTAAATTACATAACGTACTGACTTATAATAAATAGAATCAGTACGTTATGTATATTAATTTCTATAAGTTTGGTTCTGTCACAAACCTTTTTACCCATGCCACCCCTGATAAAAAGAAAAATTTCTATTTATTATAAATCAGTACGTTATGTAATTTAATTTCTGTGAGTTTGGTACTGTCACAAACCTTTTTACCCATGCCACCCCTGATAAAAAGAAAAATTTCTATTTATTATAAATCAGTCCGTTATGTAATTTAATTTCTGTGAGTTTGGTTCTGTCACAAACCTTTTTACCCATGCCACCCCTGATAAAAAGAAAAATTTCTATTTATTATAAATCAGTACGTTATGTAATTTAATTTCTGTGAGTTTGTTTCTGTCATAAACCTTTTTACCCATGCCACCCCTGGTAAAGCGAAAAATTTCTATTTATTATAAATCAGTCCGTTATATAATTTAATTTCTGTGAGTTTGGTTCTGTCACAAACCTTTTTACCCATGCCACCCCTGGTAAAACGAAAAATTTCTATTTATTATAAATCAGTACGTTATGTAATTTAATTTCTGTGAGTTTATTTCTCTCACAAACCTTTTTACCCATGCCACTCCTGGTAAAAAGAAAAATTTCTATTTATTATAAATCAGTACGTTATGTAATTTAATTTCTGTGAGTTTGGTTCTGTCACAAACCTTTTTACCCATGCCACCCCTGATAAAAAGAAAAATTTCTATTTATTATAAATCAGTACGTTATGTAATTTAATTTCTGTGAGTTTGGTACTGTCACAAACCTTTTTACCCATGCCACCCCTGATAAAAAGAAAAATTTCTATTTATTATAAATCAGTCCGTTATGTAATTTAATGTGTGTGAGTTTGGTTCTGTCACAAACCTTTTTACCCATGCCACCCCTGATAAAAAGAAAAATTTCTATTTATTATAAATCAGTACGTTATGTAATTTAATTTCTGTGAGTTTGGTACTGTCACAAACCTTTTTACCCATGCCACCCCTGATAAAAAGAAAAATTTCTATTTATTATAAATCAGTCCGTTATATAATTTAATTTCTGTGAGTTTGGTTCTGTCACAAACCTTTTTACCCATGCCACCCCTGATAAAAAGAAAAATTTCTATTTATTATAAATCAGTACGTTATGTAATTTAATTTCTGTGAGTTTGTTTCTGTCATAAACCTTTTTACCCATGCCACCCCTGGTAAAGCGAAAAATTTCTATTTATTATAAATCAGTCCGTTATATAATTTAATTTCTGTGAGTTTGGTTCTGTCACAAACCTTTTTACCCATGCCACCCCTGGTAAAACGAAAAATTTCTATTTATTATAAATCAGTACGTTATGTAATTTAATTTCTGTGAGTTTATTTCTCTCACAAACCTTTTTACCCATGCCACTCCTGGTAAAAAGAAAAATTTCTATTTATTATAAATCAGTACGTTATGTAATTTAATTTCTGTGAGTTTGGTTCTGTCACAAACCTTTTTACCCATGCCACCCCTGATAAAAAGAAAAATTTCTATTTATTATAAATCAGTACGTTATGTAATTTAATTTCTGTGAGTTTGGTACTGTCACAAACCTTTTTACCCATGCCACCCCTGATAAAAAGAAAAATTTCTATTTATTATAAATCAGTCCGTTATATAATTTAATTTCTGTGAGTTTGGTTCTGTCACAAACCTTTTTACCCATGCCACCCCTGATAAAAAGAAAAATTTCTATTTATTATAAATCAGTACGTTATGTAATTTAATTTCTGTGAGTTTGTTTCTGTCATAAACCTTTTTACCCATGCCACCCCTGGTAAAGCGAAAAATTTCTATTTATTATAAATCAGTCCGTTATATAATTTAATTTGTGTGAGTTTGGTTCTGTCACAAACCTTTTTACCCATGCCACCCCTGGTAAAACGAAAAATTTCTATTTATTGTAAATCAGTACGTTATGTAATTTAATTTCTGTGAGTTTATTTCTCTCACAAACCTTTTTACCCATGCCACTCCTGGTAAAAAGAAAAATTTCTATTTATTATAAATCAGTACGTTATGTAATTTAATTTCTGTGAGTTTGGTTCTGTCACAAACCTTTTTACCCATGCCACCCCTGATAAAAAGAAAAATTTCTATTTATTATAAATCAGTACGTTATGTAATTTAATTTCTGTGAGTTTGGTACTGTCACAAACCTTTTTACCCATGCCACCCCTGATAAAAAGAAAAATTTCTATTTATTATAAATCAGTCCGTTATATAATTTAATTTCTGTGAGTTTGGTTCTGTCACAAACCTTTTTACCCATGCCACCCCTGATAAAAAGAAAAATTTCTATTTATTATAAATCAGTCCGTTATATAATTTAATTTCTGTGAGTTTGGTTCTGTCACAAACCTTTTTACCCATGCCACCCCTGATAAAAAGAAAAATTTCTATTTATTATAAATCAGTACGTTATGTAATTTAATTTCTGTGAGTTTGTTTCTGTCATAAACCTTTTTACCCATGCCACCCCTGGTAAAGCGAAAAATTTCTATTTATTATAAATCAGTCCGTTATATAATTTAATTTCTGTGAGTTTGGTTCTGTCACAAACCTTTTTACCCATGCCACCCCTGGTAAAACGAAAAATTTCTATTTATTATAAATCAGTACGTTATGTAATTTAATTTCTGTGAGTTTATTTCTCTCACAAACCTTTTTACCCATGCCACTCCTGGTAAAAAGAAAAATTTCTATTTATTATAAATCAGTACGTTATGTAATTTAATTTCTGTGAGTTTGGTTCTGTCACAAACCTTTTTACCCATGCCACCCCTGATAAAAAGAAAAATTTCTATTTATTATAAATCAGTACGTTATGTAATTTAATTTCTGTGAGTTTGGTACTGTCACAAACCTTTTTACCCATGCCACCCCTGATAAAAAGAAAAATTTCTATTTATTATAAATCAGTCCGTTATATAATTTAATTTCTGTGAGTTTGGTTCTGTCACAAACCTTTTTACCCATGCCACCCCTGATAAAAAGAAAAATTTCTATTTATTATAAATCAGTACGTTATGTAATTTAATTTCTGTGAGTTTGTTTCTGTCATAAACCTTTTTACCCATGCCACCCCTGGTAAAGCGAAAAATTTCTATTTATTATAAATCAGTCCGTTATATAATTTAATTTCTGTGAGTTTGGTTCTGTCACAAACCTTTTTACCCATGCCACCCCTGGTAAAACGAAAAATTTCTATTTATTATAAATCAGTACGTTATGTAATTTAATTTCTGTGAGTTTATTTCTCTCACAAACCTTTTTACCCATGCCACTCCTGGTAAAAAGAAAAATTTCTATTTATTATAAATCAGTACGTTATGTAATTTAATTTCTGTGAGTTTGGTTCTGTCACAAACCTTTTTACCCATGCCACCCCTGATAAAAAGAAAAATTTCTATTTATTATAAATCAGTCCGTTATATAATTTAATTTCTGTGAGTTTGGTTCTGTCACAAACCTTTTTACCCATGCCACCCCTGATAAAAAGAAAAATTTCTATTTATTATAAATCAGTACGTTATGTAATTTAATTTCTGTGAGTTTGTTTCTGTCATAAACCTTTTTACCCATGCCACCCCTGGTAAAGCGAAAAATTTCTATTTATTATAAATCAGTCCGTTATATAATTTAATTTCTGTGAGTTTGGTTCTGTCACAAACCTTTTTACCCATGCCACCCCTGGTAAAACGAAAAATTTCTATTTATTATAAATCAGTACGTTATGTAATTTAATTTCTGTGAGTTTATTTCTCTCACAAACCTTTTTACCCATGCCACTCCTGGTAAAAAGAAAAATTTCTATTTATTATAAATCAGTACGTTATGTAATTTAATTTCTGTGAGTTTGGTTCTGTCACAAACCTTTTTACCCATGCCACCCCTGATAAAAAGAAAAATTTCTATTTATTATAAATCAGTACGTTACGTAATTTAATTTCTGTGAGTTTGGTTTTGCCACAAACCTTTTTACCCATGCCACCCCTGATAAAAAGAAAAATTTCTATTTATTATAAATCAGTACGTTATGTAATTTAATTTCTGTGAGTTTGGTACTGTCACAAACCTTTTTACCCATGCCACCCCTGATAAAAAGAAAAATTTCTATTTATTATAAATCAGTCCGTTATGTAATTTAATTTCTGTGAGTTTGGTTCTGTCACAAACCTTTTTACCCATGCCACCCCTGATAAAAAGAAAAATTTCTATTTATTATAAATCAGTACGTTATGTAATTTAATTTCTGTGAGTTTGTTTCTGTCACAAACCTTTTTACCCATGCCACCCCTGGTAAAGCGAAAAATTTCTATTTATTATAAATCAGTCCGTGATATAATTTAATTTCTGTGAGTTTGGTTCTGTCACAAACCTTTTTACCCATGCCACCCCTGGTAAAACGAAAAATTTCTATTTATTATAAATCAGTACGTTATGTAATTTAATTTCTATGAGTTTGTTTCTGTCACAAACCTTTTTACCCATGCCACCCCTGATAAAAAGAAAAATTTCTATTTATTATAAATCAGTACGTTATGTAATTTAATTTCTGTGAGTTTGTTTCTGTCACAAACCTTTTTACCCATGCCACCCCTGGTAAAGCGAAAAATTTCTATTTATTATAAATCAGTCCGTTATGTAATTTAATTTCTGTGAGTTTGGTTCTGTCACAAACCTTTTTACCCATGCCACCCCTGGTAAAACGAAAAATTTCTATTAATTATAAATCAGTACGTTATGTAATTTAATTTCTGTGAGTTTGGTACTGTCACAAACCTTTTTACCCATGCCACCCCTGATAAAAAGAAAAATTTCTCTTTATTATAAATCAGTCCGTTATGTAATTTAATTTCTGTGAGTTTGGTTCTGTCACAAACCTTTTTACCCATGCCACCCCTGATAAAAAGAAAAATTTCTATTTATTATAAATCAGTACGTTATGTAATTTAATTTCTGTGAGTTTGTTTCTGTCACAAACCTTTTTACCCATGCCACCCCTGGTAAAGCGAAAAATTTCTATTTATTATAAATCAGTCCGTTATGTAATTTAATTTCTGTGAGTTTGGTTCTGTCACAAACCTTTTTACCCATGCCACCCCTGATAAAAGGAAAATTGCCTATTTATTATAAATAAGTATGTTACGTAATTTAATTTCTGTGAGTTTGGTTTTGCCACAAACCTTTTTACCCATGCCACCCCTGATAAAAAGAAAAATTTCTATTTATTATAAATCAGTACGTTATGTAATTTAATTTCTGTGAGTTTGGTACTGTCACAAACCTTTTTACCCATGCCACCCCTGATAAAAAGAAAAATTTCTATTTATTATAAATCAGTCCGTTATGTAATTTAATTTCTGTGAGTTTGGTTCTGTCACAAACCTTTTTACCCATGCCACCCCTGATAAAAAGAAAAATTTCTATTTATTATAAATCAGTACGTTATGTAATTTAATTTCTGTGAGTTTGTTTCTGTCACAAACCTTTTTACCCATGCCACCCCTGGTAAAGCGAAAAATTTCTATTTATTATAAATCAGTCCGTGATATAATTTAATTTCTGTGAGTTTGGTTCTGTCACAAACCTTTTTACCCATGCCACCCCTGGTAAAACGAAAAATTTCTATTTATTATAAATCAGTACGTTATGTAATTTAATTTCTATGAGTTTGTTTCTGTCACAAACCTTTTTACCCATGCCACCCCTGATAAAAAGAAAAATTTCTATTTATTATAAATCAGTACGTTATGTAATTTAATTTCTGTGAGTTTGTTTCTGTCACAAACCTTTTTACCCATGCCACCCCTGGTAAAGCGAAAAATTTCTATTTATTATAAATCAGTCCGTTATGTAATTTAATTTCTGTGAGTTTGGTTCTGTCACAAACCTTTTTACCCATGCCACCCCTGGTAAAACGAAAAATTTCTATTAATTATAAATCAGTACGTTATGTAATTTAATTTCTGTGAGTTTGGTACTGTCACAAACCTTTTTACCCATGCCACCCCTGATAAAAAAAAAATTTCTATTTATTATAAATCAGTCCGTTATGTAATTTAATTTCTGTGAGTTTGGTTCTGTCACAAACCTTTTTACCCATGCCACCCCTGATAAAAAGAAAAATTTCTATTTATTATAAATCAGTACGTTATGTAATTTAATTTCTGTGAGTTTATTTCTCTCACAAACCTTTTTACCCATGCCACCCCTGATAAAAAGAAAAATTTCTATTTATTATAAATCAGTACGTTATGTAATTTAATTTCTGTGAGTTTGTTTCTGTCACAAACCTTTTTACCCATGCCACCCCTGATAAAAAGAAAAATTTCTATTTATTATAAATCAGTACGTTATGTAATTTAATTTCTATGAGTTTGTTTCTGTCACAAACCTTTTTACCCATGCCACCCCTGATAAAAAGAAAAATTTCTATTTATTATAAATCAGTACGTTATGTAATTTAATTTCTGTGAGTTTGTTTCTGTCACAAACCTTTTTACCCATGCCACCCCTGGTAAAGCGAAAAATTTCTATTTATTATAAATCAGTCCGTTATGTAATTTAATTTCTGTGAGTTTGGTTCTGTCACAAACCTTTTTACCCATGCCACCCCTGGTAAAACGAAAAATTTCTATTTATTATAAATCAGTACGTTATGTAATTTAATTTCTGTGAGTTTATTTCTCTCACAAACCTTTTTACCCATGCCACCCCTGATAAAAAGAAAAATTTCTATTTATTATAAATCAGTACGTTATGTAATTTAATTTCTGTGAGTTTGGTACTGTCACAAACCTTTTTACCCATGCCACCCCTGATAAAAAGAAAAATTTCTATTTATTATAAATCAGTCCGTTATGTAATTTAATTTCTGTGAGTTTGGTTCTGTCACAAACCTTTTTACCCATGCCACCCCTGATAAAAAGAAAAATTTCTATTTATTATAAATCAGTACGTTATGTAATTTAATTTCTGTGAGTTTGTTTCTGTCACAAACCTTTTTACCCATGCCACCCCTGGTAAAGCGAAAAATTTCTATTTATTATAAATCAGTCCGTGATATAATTTAATTTCTGTGAGTTTGGTTCTGTCACAAACCTTTTTACCCATGCCACCCCTGGTAAAACGAAAAATTTCTATTTATTATAAATCAGTACGTTATGTAATTTAATTTCTATGAGTTTGTTTCTGTCACAAACCTTTTTACCCATGCCACCCCTGATAAAAAGAAAAATTTCTATTTATTATAAATCAGTACGTTATGTAATTTAATTTCTGTGAGTTTGTTTCTGTCACAAACCTTTTTACCCATGCCTCCCCTGGTAAAGCGAAAAATTTCTATTTATTATAAATCAGTCCGTTGTGTAATTTAATTTCTGTGAGTTTGTTTCTGTCACAAACCTTTTTACCCATGCCACCCCTGATAAAAAGAAAAATTTCTATTTATTATAAATCAGTACGTTATGTAATTTAATTTCTATGAGTTTGTTTCTGTCACAAACCTTTTTACCCATGCCACCCCTGATAAAAAGAAAAATTTCTATTTATTATAAATCAGTACGTTATGTAATTTAATTTCTGTGAGTTTGTTTCTGTCACAAACCTTTTTACCCATGCCACCCCTGGTAAAAAGAAAAATTTCTATTTATTATAAATCAGTCCGTTATGTAATTTAATTTCTGTGAGTTTGTTTCTGTCACAAACCTTTTTACCCATGCCACCCCTGGTAAAGCGAAAAATTTCTATTTATTATAAATCAGTCCGTTATATAATTTAATTTCTGTGAGTTTGGTTCTGTCACAAACCTTTTTACCCATGCCACCCCTGGTAAAACGAAAAATTTCTATTTATTATAAATCAGTACGTTATGTAATTTAATTTCTGTGAGTTTATTTCTCTCACAAACCTTTTTACCCATGCCACCCCTGATAAAAAGAAAAATTTCTATTTATTATAAATCAGTACGTTATGTAATTTAATTTCTGTGAGTTTGTTTCTGTCACAAACCTTTTTACCCATGCCACCCCTGATAAAAAGAAAAATTTCTATTTATTATAAATCAGTACGTTATGTAATTTAATTTCTATGAGTTTGTTTCTGTCACAAACCTTTTTACCCATGCCACCCCTGATAAAAAGAAAAATTTCTATTTATTATAAATCAGTACGTTATGTAATTTAATTTCTGTGAGTTTGTTTCTGTCACAAACCTTTTTACCCATGCCACCCCTGGTAAAGCGAAAAATTTCTATTTATTATAAATCAGTCCGTTATGTAATTTAATTTCTGTGAGTTTGGTTCTGTCACAAACCTTTTTACCCATGCCACCCCTGGTAAAACGAAAAATTTCTATTTATTATAAATCAGTACGTTATGTAATTTAATTTCTGTGAGTTTATTTCTCTCACAAACCTTTTTACCCATGCCACCCCTGATAAAAAGAAAAATTTCTATTTATTATAAATCAGTACGTTATGTAATTTAATTTCTGTGAGTTTGGTACTGTCACAAACCTTTTTACCCATGCCACCCCTGATAAAAAGAAAAATTTCTATTTATTATAAATCAGTCCGTTATGTAATTTAATTTCTGTGAGTTTGGTTCTGTCACAAACCTTTTTACCCATGCCACCCCTGATAAAAAGAAAAATTTCTATTTATTATAAATCAGTACGTTATGTAATTTAATTTCTGTGAGTTTGTTTCTGTCACAAACCTTTTTACCCATGCCACCCCTGGTAAAGCGAAAAATTTCTATTTATTATAAATCAGTCCGTGATATAATTTAATTTCTGTGAGTTTGGTTCTGTCACAAACCTTTTTACCCATGCCACCCCTGGTAAAACGAAAAATTTCTATTTATTATAAATCAGTACGTTATGTAATTTAATTTCTATGAGTTTGTTTCTGTCACAAACCTTTTTACCCATGCCACCCCTGATAAAAAGAAAAATTTCTATTTATTATAAATCAGTACGTTATGTAATTTAATTTCTGTGAGTTTGTTTCTGTCACAAACCTTTTTACCCATGCCTCCCCTGGTAAAGCGAAAAATTTCTATTTATTATAAATCAGTACGTTATGTAATTTAATTTCTGTGAGTTTGTTTCTGTCACAAACCTTTTTACCCATGCCACCCCTGGTAAAAAGAAAAATTTCTATTTATTATAAATCAGTCCGTTATGTAATTTAATTTCTGTGAGTTTGTTTCTGTCACAAACCTTTTTACCCATGCCACCCCTGGTAAAGCGAAAAAATTCTATTTATTATAAATCAGTCCGTTATATAATTTAATTTCTGTGAGTTTGGTTCTGTCACAAACCTTTTTACCCATGCCACCCCTGGTAAAACGAAAAATTTCTATTTATTATAAATCAGTACGTTATGTAATTTAATTTCTGTGAGTTTATTTCTCTCACAAACCTTTTTACCCATGCCACCCCTGATAAAAAGAAAAATTTCTATTTATTATAAATCAGTACGTTATGTAATTTAATTTCTGTGAGTTTGTTTCTGTCACAAACCTTTTTACCCATGCCACCCCTGATAAAAAGAAAAATTTCTATTTATTATAAATCAGTACGTTATGTAATTTAATTTCTATGAGTTTGTTTCTGTCACAAACCTTTTTACCCATGCCACCCCTGATAAAAAGAAAAATTTCTATTTATTATAAATCAGTACGTTATGTAATTTAATTTCTGTGAGTTTGTTTCTGTCACAAACCTTTTTACCCATGCCACCCCTGGTAAAGCGAAAAATTTCTATTTATTATAAATCAGTCCGTTATGTAATTTAATTTCTGTGAGTTTGGTTCTGTCACAAACCTTTTTACCCATGCCACCCCTGGTAAAACGAAAAATTTCTATTTATTATAAATCAGTACGTTATGTAATTTAATTTCTGTGAGTTTATTTCTCTCACAAACCTTTTTACCCATGCCACCCCTGATAAAAAGAAAAATTTCTATTTATTATAAATCAGTACGTTATGTAATTTAATTTCTGTGAGTTTGTTTCTGTCACAAACCTTTTTACCCATGCCACCCCTGGTAAAACAAAAAATTTCTATTTATTATAAATCAGTACGTTATATAATTTAATTTCTATGAGTTTGTTTCTGTCACAAACCTTTTTACCCATGCCACCGCTGATAAAAAGAAAAATTTCTATTTATTATAAATCAGTACGTTATGTAATTTAATTTCTGTGAGTTTGTTTCTGTCACAAACCTTTTTACCCATGCCACCCCTGGTAAAGCGAAAAATTTCTATTTATTATAAATCAGTCCGTTATGTAATTTAATTTCTGTGAGTTTGGTTCTGTCACAAACCTTTTTACCCATGCCACCCCTGGTAAAACGAAAAATTTCTATTTATTATAAATCAGTACGTTATGTAATTTAATTTCTGTGAGTTTATTTCTCTCACAAACCTTTTTACCCATGCCACCCCTGATAAAAAGAAAAATTTCTATTTATTATAAATCAGTACGTTATGTAATTTAATTTCTGTGAGTTTGTTTCTGTCACAAACCTTTTTACCCATGCCACCCCTGGTAAAACAAAAAATTTCTATTTATTATAAATCAGTACGTTATATAATTTAATTTCTATGAGTTTGTTTCTGTCACAAACCTTTTTACCCATGCCACCGCTGATAAAAAGAAAAATTTCTATTTATTATAAATCAGTACGTTATGTAATTTAATTTCTGTGAGTTTGTTTCTGTCACAAACCTTTTTACCCATGCCACCCCTGGTACAGCGAAAAATTTCTATTTATTATAAATCAGTCCGTTATGTAATTTAATTTCTGTGAGTTTGGTTCTGTCACAAACCTTTTTACCCATGCCACCCCTGGTAAAACGAAAAATTTCTATTTATTATAAATCAGTACGTTATGTAATTTAATTTCTGTGAGTTTATTTCTGTCACAAACCTTTTTACCCATGCCACCCCTGATAAAAAGAAAAATTTCTATTTATTATAAATCAGTACGTTATGTAATTTAATTTCTGTGAGTTTGTTTCTGTCACAAACCTTTTTACCCATGCCACCCCTGGTAAAATAATAAATTAGTACGTTATATAATTTAATTTCTGTGAGTTTGTTTCTGTCACAAACCTTTTTACCCATGCCACCCCTGATAAAAAGAATAATTTCTATTTATTATAAATCAGTACGTTATGTAATTTAATTTCTGTGAGTTTGGTACTGTCACAAACCTTTTTACCCATGCCACCCCTGATAAAAAGAAAAATTTCTATTTATTATAAATCAGTCCGTTATATAATTTAATTTCTGTGAGTTTGGTTCTGTCACAAACCTTTTTACCCATGCCACCCCTGATAAAAAGAAAAATTTCTATTTATTATAAATCAGTCCGTTATATAATTTAATTTCTGTGAGTTTGGTTCTGTCACAAACCTTTTTACCCATGCCACCCCTGATAAAAAGAAAAATTTCTATTTATTATAAATCAGTACGTTATGTAATTTAATTTCTGTGAGTTTGTTTCTGTCATAAACCTTTTTACCCATGCCACCCCTGGTAAAGCGAAAAATTTCTATTTATTATAAATCAGTCCGTTATATAATTTAATTTCTGTGAGTTTGGTTCTGTCACAAACCTTTTTACCCATGCCACCCCTGGTAAAACGAAAAATTTCTATTTATTATAAATCAGTACGTTATGTAATTTAATTTCTGTGAGTTTATTTCTCTCACAAACCTTTTTACCCATGCCACTCCTGGTAAAAAGAAAAATTTCTATTTATTATAAATCAGTACGTTATGTAATTTAATTTCTGTGAGTTTGGTTCTGTCACAAACCTTTTTACCCATGCCACCCCTGATAAAAAGAAAAATTTCTATTTATTATAAATCAGTACGTTATGTAATTTAATTTCTGTGAGTTTGGTACTGTCACAAACCTTTTTACCCATGCCACCCCTGATAAAAAGAAAAATTTCTATTTATTATAAATCAGTCCGTTATATAATTTAATTTCTGTGAGTTTGGTTCTGTCACAAACCTTTTTACCCATGCCACCCCTGATAAAAAGAAAAATTTCTATTTATTATAAATCAGTACGTTATGTAATTTAATTTCTGTGAGTTTGTTTCTGTCATAAACCTTTTTACCCATGCCACCCCTGGTAAAGCGAAAAATTTCTATTTATTATAAATCAGTCCGTTATATAATTTAATTTCTGTGAGTTTGGTTCTGTCACAAACCTTTTTACCCATGCCACCCCTGGTAAAACGAAAAATTTCTATTTATTATAAATCAGTACGTTATGTAATTTAATTTCTGTGAGTTTATTTCTCTCACAAACCTTTTTACCCATGCCACTCCTGGTAAAAAGAAAAATTTCTATTTATTATAAATCAGTACGTTATGTAATTTAATTTCTGTGAGTTTGGTTCTGTCACAAACCTTTTTACCCATGCCACCCCTGATAAAAAGAAAAATTTCTATTTATTATAAATCAGTCCGTTATATAATTTAATTTCTGTGAGTTTGGTTCTGTCACAAACCTTTTTACCCATGCCACCCCTGATAAAAAGAAAAATTTCTATTTATTATAAATCAGTACGTTATGTAATTTAATTTCTGTGAGTTTGTTTCTGTCATAAACCTTTTTACCCATGCCACCCCTGGTAAAGCGAAAAATTTCTATTTATTATAAATCAGTCCGTTATATAATTTAATTTCTGTGAGTTTGGTTCTGTCACAAACCTTTTTACCCATGCCACCCCTGGTAAAACGAAAAATTTCTATTTATTATAAATCAGTACGTTATGTAATTTAATTTCTGTGAGTTTATTTCTCTCACAAACCTTTTTACCCATGCCACTCCTGGTAAAAAGAAAAATTTCTATTTATTATAAATCAGTACGTTATGTAATTTAATTTCTGTGAGTTTGGTTCTGTCACAAACCTTTTTACCCATGCCACCCCTGATAAAAAGAAAAATTTCTATTTATTATAAATCAGTACGTTATGTAATTTAATTTCTGTGAGTTTGGTACTGTCACAAACCTTTTTACCCATGCCACCCCTGATAAAAAGAAAAATTTCTATTTATTATAAATCAGTCCGTTATATAATTTAATTTCTGTGAGTTTGGTTCTGTCACAAACCTTTTTACCCATGCCACCCCTGATAAAAAGAAAAATTTCTATTTATTATAAATCAGTACGTTATGTAATTTAATTTCTGTGAGTTTGTTTCTGTCATAAACCTTTTTACCCATGCCACCCCTGGTAAAGCGAAAAATTTCTATTTATTATAAATCAGTCCGTTATATAATTTAATTTGTGTGAGTTTGGTTCTGTCACAAACCTTTTTACCCATGCCACCCCTGGTAAAACGAAAAATTTCTATTTATTATAAATCAGTACGTTATGTAATTTAATTTCTGTGAGTTTATTTCTCTCACAAACCTTTTTACCCATGCCACTCCTGGTAAAAAGAAAAATTTCTATTTATTATAAATCAGTACGTTATGTAATTTAATTTCTGTGAGTTTGGTTCTGTCACAAACCTTTTTACCCATGCCACCCCTGATAAAAAGAAAAATTTCTATTTATTATAAATCAGTACGTTATGTAATTTAATTTCTGTGAGTTTGGTACTGTCACAAACCTTTTTACCCATGCCACCCCTGATAAAAAGAAAAATTTCTATTTATTATAAATCAGTCCGTTATGTAATTTAATTTCTGTGAGTTTGGTTCTGTCACAAACCTTTTTACCCATGCCACCCCTGATAAAAAGAAAAATTTCTATTTATTATAAATCAGTACGTTATGTAATTTAATTTCTGTGAGTTTGTTTCTGTCATAAACCTTTTTACCCATGCCACCCCTGGTAAAGCGAAAAATTTCTATTTATTAAAAATCAGTCCGTTATATAATTTAATTTCTGTGAGTTTGGTTCTGTCACAAACCTTTTTACCCATGCCACCCCTGGTAAAACGAAAAATTTCTATTTATTATAAATCAGTACGTTATGTAATTTAATTTCTGTGAGTTTATTTCTCTCACAAACCTTTTTACCCATGCCACTCCTGGTAAAAAGAAAAATTTCTATTTATTATAAATCAGTACGTTATGTAATTTAATTTCTGTGAGTTTGGTTCTGTCACAAACCTTTTTACCCATGCCACCCCTGATAAAAAGAAAAATTTCTATTTATTATAAATCAGTACGTTATGTAATTTAATTTCTGTGAGTTTGGTACTGTCACAAACCTTTTTACCCATGCCACCCCTGATAAAAAGAAAAATTTCTATTTATTATAAATCAGTCCGTTATGTAATTTAATTTCTGTGAGTTTGGTTCTGTCACAAACCTTTTTACCCATGCCACCCCTGATAAAAAGAAAAATTTCTATTTATTATAAATCAGTACGTTATGTAATTTAATTTCTGTGAGTTTGTTTCTGTCATAAACCTTTTTACCCATGCCACCCCTGGTAAAGCGAAAAATTTCTATTTATTAAAAATCAGTCCGTTATATAATTTAATTTCTGTGAGTTTGGTTCTGTCACAAACCTTTTTACCCATGCCACCCCTGGTAAAACGAAAAATTTCTATTTATTATAAATCAGTACGTTATGTAATTTAATTTCTGTGAGTTTATTTCTCTCACAAACCTTTTTACCCATGCCACTCCTGGTAAAAAGAAAAATTTCTATTTATTATAAATCAGTACGTTATGTAATTTAATTTCTGTGAGTTTGGTTCTGTCACAAACCTTTTTACCCATGCCACCCCTGATAAAAAGAAAAATTTCTATTTATTATAAATCAGTACGTTATGTAATTTAATTTCTGTGAGTTTGGTACTGTCACAAACCTTTTTACCCATGCCACCCCTGATAAAAAGAAAAATTTCTATTTATTATAAATCAGTCCGTTATGTAATTTAATTTCTGTGAGTTTGGTTCTGTCACAAACCTTTTTACCCATGCCACCCCTGATAAAAAGAAAAATTTCTATTTATTATAAATCAGTACGTTATGTAATTTAATTTCTGTGAGTTTGTTTCTGTCATAAACCTTTTTACCCATGCCACCCCTGGTAAAGCGAAAAATTTCTATTTATTAAAAATCAGTCCGTTATATAATTTAATTTCTGTGAGTTTGGTTCTGTCACAAACCTTTTTACCCATGCCACCCCTGGTAAAACGAAAAATTTCTATTTATTATAAATCAGTACGTTATGTAATTTAATTTCTGTGAGTTTATTTCTCTCACAAACCTTTTTACCCATGCCACCCCTGATAAAAGGAAAATTGCCTATTTATTATAAATAAGTATGTTACGTAATTTAATTTCTGTGAGTTTGGTTTTGCCACAAACCTTTTTACCCATGCCACCCCTGATAAAAAGAAAAATTTCTATTTATTATAAATCAGTACGTTATGTAATTTAATTTCTGTGAGTTTGGTACTGTCACAAACCTTTTTACCCATGCCACCCCTGATAAAAAGAAAAATTTCTATTTATTATAAATCAGTCCGTTATGTAATTTAATTTCTGTGAGTTTGGTTCTGTCACAAACCTTTTTACCCATGCCACCCCTGATAAAAAGAAAAATTTCTATTTATTATAAATCAGTACGTTATGTAATTTAATTTCTGTGAGTTTGTTTCTGTCACAAACCTTTTTACCCATGCCACCCCTGGTAAAGCGAAAAATTTCTATTTATTATAAATCAGTCCGTGATATAATTTAATTTCTGTGAGTTTGGTTCTGTCACAAACCTTTTTACCCATGCCACCCCTGGTAAAGCGAAAAATTTCTATTTATTATAAATCAGTCCGTTATGTAATTTAATTTCTGTGAGTTTGTTTCTGTCACAAACCTTTTTACCCATGCCACCCCTGGTAAAGCGAAAAATTTCTATTTATTATAAATCAGTCCGTTATGTAATTTAATTTCTGTGAGTTTGGTTCTGTCACAAACCTTTTTACCCATGCCACCCCTGGTAAAACGAAAAATTTCTATTAATTATAAATCAGTACGTTATGTAATTTAATTTCTGTGAGTTTGGTACTGTCACAAACCTTTTTACCCATGCCACCCCTGATAAAAAGAAAAATTTCTATTTATTATAAATCAGTCCGTTATGTAATTTAATTTCTGTGAGTTTGGTTCTGTCACAAACCTTTTTACCCATGCCACCCCTGATAAAAAGAAAAATTTCTATTTATTATAAATCAGTACGTTATGTAATTTAATTTCTGTGAGTTTGTTTCTGTCACAAACCTTTTTACCCATGCCACCCCTGGTAAAGCGAAAAATTTCTATTTATTATAAATCAGTCCGTTATGTAATTTAATTTCTGTGAGTTTGGTTCTGTCACAAACCTTTTTACCCATGCCACCCCTGATAAAAGGAAAATTGCCTATTTATTATAAATAAGTATGTTACGTAATTTAATTTCTGTGAGTTTGGTTTTGCCACAAACCTTTTTACCCATGCCACCCCTGATAAAAAGAAAAATTTCTATTTATTATAAATCAGTCCGTTATGTAATTTAATTTCTGTGAGTTTGGTTCTGTCACAAACCTTTTTACCCATGCCACCCCTGATAAAAAGAAAAATTTCTATTTATTATAAATCAGTCCGTTATGTAATTTAATTTCTGTGAGTTTGGTTCTGTCACAAACCTTTTTACCCATGCCACCCCTGATAAAAAGAAAAATTTCTATTTATTATAAATCAGTACGTTATGTAATTTAATTTCTGTGAGTTTATTTCTCTCACAAACCTTTTTACCCATGCCACCCCTGATAAAAAGAAAAATTTCTATTTATTATAAATCAGTACGTTATGTAATTTAATTTCTGTGAGTTTGTTTCTGTCACAAACCTTTTTACCCATGCCACCCCTGATAAAAAGAAAAATTTCTATTTATTATAAATCAGTACGTTATGTAATTTAATTTCTATGAGTTTGTTTCTGTCACAAACCTTTTTACCCATGCCACCCCTGATAAAAAGAAAAATTTCTATTTATTATAAATCAGTACGTTATGTAATTTAATTTCTGTGAGTTTGTTTCTGTCACAAACCTTTTTACCCATGCCACCCCTGGTAAAGCGAAAAATTTCTATTTATTATAAATCAGTCCGTTATGTAATTTAATTTCTGTGAGTTTGGTTCTGTCACAAACCTTTTTACCCATGCCACCCCTGGTAAAACGAAAAATTTCTATTTATTATAAATCAGTACGTTATGTAATTTAATTTCTGTGAGTTTATTTCTCTCACAAACCTTTTTACCCATGCCACCCCTGATAAAAAGAAAAATTTCTATTTATTATAAATCAGTACGTTATGTAATTTAATTTCTGTGAGTTTGGTACTGTCACAAACCTTTTTACCCATGCCACCCCTGATAAAAAGAAAAATTTCTATTTATTATAAATCAGTCCGTTATGTAATTTAATTTCTGTGAGTTTGGTTCTGTCACAAACCTTTTTACCCATGCCACCCCTGATAAAAAGAAAAATTTCTATTTATTATAAATCAGTACGTTATGTAATTTAATTTCTGTGAGTTTGTTTCTGTCACAAACCTTTTTACCCATGCCACCCCTGGTAAAGCGAAAAATTTCTATTTATTATAAATCAGTCCGTGATATAATTTAATTTCTGTGAGTTTGGTTCTGTCACAAACCTTTTTACCCATGCCACCCCTGGTAAAACGAAAAATTTCTATTTATTATAAATCAGTACGTTCTGTAATTTAATTTCTATGAGTTTGTTTCTGTCACAAACCTTTTTACCCATGCCACCCCTGATAAAAAGAAAAATTTCTATTTATTATAAATCAGTACGTTATGTAATTTAATTTCTGTGAGTTTGTTTCTGTCACAAACCTTTTTACCCATGCCTCCCCTGGTAAAGCGAAAAATTTCTATTTATTATAAATCAGTCCGTTGTGTAATTTAATTTCTGTGAGTTTGTTTCTGTCACAAACCTTTTTACCCATGCCACCCCTGATAAAAAGAAAAATTTCTATTTATTATAAATCAGTACGTTATGTAATTTAATTTCTATGAGTTTGTTTCTGTCACAAACCTTTTTACCCATGCCACCCCTGATAAAAAGAAAAATTTCTATTTATTATAAATCAGTACGTTATGTAATTTAATTTCTGTGAGTTTGTTTCTGTCACAAACCTTTTTACCCATGCCACCCCTGGTAAAAAGAAAAATTTCTATTTATTATAAATCAGTCCGTTATGTAATTTAATTTCTGTGAGTTTGTTTCTGTCACAAACCTTTTTACCCATGCCACCCCTGGTAAAGCGAAAAATTTCTATTTATTATAAATCAGTCCGTTATATAATTTAATTTCTGTGAGTTTGGTTCTGTCACAAACCTTTTTACCCATGCCACCCCTGGTAAAACGAAAAATTTCTATTTATTATAAATCAGTACGTTATGTAATTTAATTTCTGTGAGTTTATTTCTCTCACAAACCTTTTTACCCATGCCACCCCTGATAAAAAGAAAAATTTCTATTTATTATAAATCAGTACGTTATGTAATTTAATTTCTGTGAGTTTGTTTCTGTCACAAACCTTTTTACCCATGCCACCCCTGATAAAAAGAAAAATTTCTATTTATTATAAATCAGTACGTTATGTAATTTAATTTCTATGAGTTTGTTTCTGTCACAAACCTTTTTACCCATGCCACCCCTGATAAAAAGAAAAATTTCTATTTATTATAAATCAGTACGTTATGTAATTTAATTTCTGTGAGTTTGTTTCTGTCACAAACCTTTTTACCCATGCCACCCCTGGTAAAGCGAAAAATTTCTATTTATTATAAATCAGTCCGTTATGTAATTTAATTTCTGTGAGTTTGGTTCTGTCACAAACCTTTTTACCCATGCCACCCCTGGTAAAACGAAAAATTTCTATTTATTATAAATCAGTACGTTATGTAATTTAATTTCTGTGAGTTTATTTCTCTCACAAACCTTTTTACCCATGCCACCCCTGATAAAAAGAAAAATTTCTATTTATTATAAATCAGTACGTTATGTAATTTAATTTCTGTGAGTTTGTTTCTGTCACAAACCTTTTTACCCATGCCACCCCTGGTAAAACAAAAAATTTCTATTTATTATAAATCAGTACGTTATATAATTTAATTTCTATGAGTTTGTTTCTGTCACAAACCTTTTTACCCATGCCACCGCTGATAAAAAGAAAAATTTCTATTTATTATAAATCAGTACGTTATGTAATTTAATTTCTGTGAGTTTGTTTCTGTCACAAACCTTTTTACCCGTGCCACCCCTGGTACAGCGAAAAATTTCTATTTATTATAAATCAGTCCGTTATGTAATTTAATTTCTGTGAGTTTGGTTCTGTCACAAACCTTTTTACCCATGCCACCCCTGGTAAAACGAAAAATTTCTATTTATTATAAATCAGTACGTTATGTAATTTAATTTCTGTGAGTTTATTTCTGTCACAAACCTTTTTACCCATGCCACCCCTGATAAAAAGAAAAATTTCTATTTATTATAAATCAGTACGTTATGTAATTTAATTTCTGTGAGTTTGTTTCTGTCACAAACCTTTTTACCCATGCCACCCCTGGTAAAATAATAAATTAGTACGTTATATAATTTAATTTCTGTGAGTTTGTTTCTGTCACAAACCTTTTTACCCATGCCACCCCTGATAAAAAGAATAATTTCTATTTATTATAAATCAGTACGTTATGCAATTTAATTTCTGTGAGTTTAATAATAATAATAATAATAATAATAATAATAATAATAATAATAATAATAATAATAATAATACTTTATTTTCTGTGGACTCAAAATACAGAGTATAGAAAAAGTCAACTTAAAAACTAAAACAATTACAAATGTAAATACTCATCTATATTATAAAAGTTGTGCTCTAATAAAAAACCTTTTAGTTTATTTTTAAACATATGTTCGGATTTAACAGATTTTAAAGTATTCGGTAATTTGTTATATATTTCTAGCCCTATTCTATCAGGAGAATTTTTAACTAAGTTCGTTCTAGAGCTAGGTATATAAAAATTGTGATTACTTCTAGTGTTATGTTCATGTTTGTCCGAAATTGAAGGAAAAGAACTTTTATTGTTATATATGAAAATGCACATCTCGTATATGTAAACATCAGTTATTGTGAGCATTTTTAAATTTTGGAAAATATTACGGCATGTTTCATTATAATTGGCTCCAGCTAAGCATCTTACAATTCTCTTCTGGCAAATAAATACATTATAGGTGGCAGAATTTCCCCAGAAACAGATACCATAACGGAGTCTAGATTCAACAAATGCGTGGTAGAACATTAAAAGATGATTTGTATTTAGTATTTGTTTTAAATGCCTAATTTGATAGCAGAGAACATTTAATTTTTTAATTAAATCAGCGCAGTGAAATTTCCAGTTCAGATTTTCATTAATCAATAATCCAAGTACTTTTGCATTATCGTCATTTGTTTTCTCGCTATTTGGAAATTTTAAATTAATATCTTGATTATTTAAGTTGCGATAACTATGGAAAAAAATTATTTTAGTTTTACTGTCATTTAAAAATAGCTTATTATCACTAAACCAGGAATTTAGGAGTTCAATGTTACGATTACATTTATTAATTAATACATTCTTACTTTTGTTAGAAATAACTAAAGTGGTATCGTCAGCGTAAGAGTTTGGTACTGTCACAAACCTTTTTACCCATGCCACTCCTGGTAAAACGAAAAATTTCTATTTATTATAAATAAGTACGTTATGTAATTTAATTTCTGTGAGTTTGGTTCTGTCACAAACCTTTTTACTTATGCCACCCCTGATAGATGTTTTATTTAAGACAAAGAAATAACAAACAACTATGAAACTATTTATTTGACTTCATAAATGTGGGGAATTCTGCAATTTTCCAAAATGTTGTTGCCTCCTCCATCAACTGCTGACATAAGTCTTTTTCGAATTCAACTTCTACAATAACAGCTTCTTCTCCATACTCTTCTTTAGTTGCTCTGTAAATGTTGTATTAAATAAATATTCCATAAATCTGCGTACAAAACATTACATACCTCTGGGCTTTCACATTTCTTATTTCTGCACTAACAAAACTAGGATTATCTTTGTAAAACAAATGCACATGACATATTCTAAAGAAAGTGAACAGTTTTAATATAAACAGCATTATTGGTTGTATACTTCACTTACTTGTTTTTTCAAAAGATTCTTCAAAGAAACTAACAGGAAATTGAGTAAAAATTTCTTGTAACCTTAAATTTCATCAAAATAACAAATGTTCTGGCTTGAATGTCACGTCAGGTCACAGCGAACATGATCTGCACGCTCGAAAAGCCATTAGCCAATCAGAATTTTCAGAGTGCCGTTGACGTCACAAAGATGGCCGATACTGAATTTTGTGCACTTAATTTAAATGCATTAAATTTAAATTTTGATTTTAGACTAATAAAAATTAGCAAATTAACGATTATATTCATCTTAATATTACTTATACATGATGAACACTGATATCCAATAAGTATTTCTTAAAAAGCTGTAGCCTTGGAAACCCCTATTCTGATGCAATTGCTGGACCAATTACAGTGCGCGCAGCGAGAGAAGAGCTTAGGGGAATCGGGAAGGGGGGAGCGCCTACGTCAAAATCCATGGGCGCCATGAGTAAAATTTTCTATGGGTTGAGTACGTATTCAGTATGTATACGTAAAAATAATTTCAATCAAAATTACTGGTTTACTGGTTTCATATAAGGTATTTAATATTAACAATTAAATAAAGAAAAAATCAAAATCATAATTAAATTTTTTTATTACAATAATCAATATAGTTAACAATGATGACAATAATTTGTGTGATAGTTATTTTTACTATTACAATCAGATTTAGTCTATTGTAAGTGAAAATTGTGGTAATCAAAGAAAACTGTAAAACTTTTCATTGTTGTAATCAAATTTAATTTTTTGTATTTGAAAATTTATTTGTTCTAATCAAATAAAACTATACTGTAATAAACTGTAACATTAATAAATGTGAGAAAGAATGTGAGAAATACCTGGAAATCAAAATTTTCAGTTTTGTTAGTTACATCGGGTCTGGGCCTTTTTTTCGGAGAATTTAATTTTGATTCTGGATTATTTAAATTTCTTTTTCTGTTTTCAGCTAGAATCCTTTTTACTGTACTTTGTGAAATACCTGTATACATTGCAGTTCTCTGTAATTTTGCAATTAATGGCAACTTAAACCCATTAGTTGCCTCTTCTTCACAAACAGAAGCAACGTTGACAATTATTTCTCGGGCATCGCTCTTTATTGTAGAACTTTGCTTATGCTTTCGATTCATTTTGATTATTAAATTTTTATAATTCGATTTTTTCACGGAAGTTTTATCTTGCGCTACAGGCCAATGACAAAAATTTCATTGTCCAATAAACCAAAGAATTATTCATCATGCGTCAGTGACGTTCAATTCATTATTCACTTGTGCAACTGTACTAATAAAGCGGCACATTATTTATATGGACGAAAACAATGGCTTGTACCACGATCATGGTTTTAACAAAAACGCTGTTTTAAGAAATGTCAAATTCAAATTTCAAAATGTAATTTCACCCTTATGTTAGAAGAACAATTTATTTAAAAATTTTTCTTTGAATACAAACTATGTTCTGCTTTAAAATCATATTTTGATAAATTTCATAGTATTTATTATTATCATTAAATAATGAAATTTGACATTTAGTAAAACAGTGTTTTAGTTAAAACCGTGATCGTGGTACGAGCCAATGACATTAGTGCATATTTTTTCTTACGCTCTTATGTCATAGTGTACTGTTATTACATTCCATTGGAAGCTCATCTCTCGCTGCGCGCACTGTACATTCGTCCATTCATTATGCCAACGACCGTTAGAGATCTGGAAGCTATATAAGACGAGGGATAAATTCAAACGGTATGTGATTTTTACTTCTGACTGGGTTGTTAAGACGTGTATTTTATTGTATAAAGAAATTATTCCCAATCAATGTTCTGACTATTTTATGTTGTGTATTATGAATTAAAACATTGAAGAGCTGATAGAACATTAGAAACTTTTGAAACGTAAGTAGAATTTCATTGATTTTTCTGTTCATACAATTTACTATAAAATGAATTACAAAATATGTTCTTATATGTATGCATACTTTTATTTCCTTTGATACAATGGTTAAAAAACATAAAATTGTTTTATAAAATTCATTATATTCTACGAGTACAATACTAGTGCAGTCATATTTCATTAAAATGTTATTTCTACAAATTAATGTTTTTAATGACAATATAGTGGTCATGTGCCCTTGTTTGGTCGCGCATCTAGGGTTCGATGCCGACCGACACCGAAAAGAAATATTTCAAATTTAAAATAACACAAAAGTGACTCCCCATACTGTTACTCGTTACAGCACATAGTCTTCCGTTAATTCTATATTTAAAATAGCAATGAGCTGTAATGAGATTTAAAATCTAATTTGTTCAAATAAATAAAAAAGTCTCTAATTCGGAATTTTGAATCATATTTTAATATGCTTTTCCTCGGAAATCTGTTAAGAGCTCCAAATTAAGTACCACTTTCGGTTTATCATGTATAGTCAAAAACTAATATGTTGCTTCAAATTATATACGAGTTTTGAATACCAAATTTGAGAAGTTATAGATCATATTTTTATATATTTTTTTCAAAAAATCTGATTAGAGCTTTAAGTAAACTGCTTCCGGTTTATCAATTTTAGCAAAAATCAAATATGTTATTCTCATATAAGTCTTAAATACCAAATTTGAAAAGTTTTGGATATCATTTATTTTTTCACGATAATTAGTTCAGAGCTTCAAGTAAAGTATCACTTCCGGGTTATCAATTTTAGCCAAAATGTAATATGTTATTCACCTTGATAAAAAAAGTCTAAAATACTAAAATTGACAAGTTTTGGATTATATTTTAATATAGTTTTTCATTAAAAACTATTATGGGCTTCAAATAATGTACTTTTTTCGATTGTCCAATTTTACCCAAATCTAATCAACTCTTTATATGAATGCAGAAAAAAAGATTGATATAGGAGTTATCATGGACGAAAAACTCGAAAACAATGCATCGTAACAAAAAGTGTGCCGAATCAAAACCTACATAGTTTTTGGGGGACATCAGATTCTGACAAAATGGCCCACCGACCCCCGGTGGGAAAAGGGGTCAACTTAAAAATCTTAAATGGGACCCTCTATTTTTTTATTGCAGATTCGGAAAGAGCGTAAAAAAATGTTGGTTTTATTCGGAAACTTTTTTTGTACTCCCAACAGGTGGCGCTGCAATCGTAAAAATGTAGAATTAATTTCTGATGAAATCGAGTTGTCCATAGGCAGTTTTTAAAAAGTTTCTTTCTTTTAATTCCCCCTGAGTGTTGAGGAGTAATACTTCTACAATTTTGTGTATTTATTGAAACAAAAAACGTCATTTTTTATCAAATTATTAATAAAATATTAATTAAAAAATAGGGGTTCCCATTAAATTTTTTAAGTTGACCCCCTTTCCCGCGGGGGGGTACGGGGGCCATTTTGTCAGAATCTGATGTCCCCCAAAAACTATGAAGGTTTTGATTCGGCACATTTTTTGTTACGATGCATTGTTTTGGAGATATTCAAGAACGTAATGTTATATGGGACCCCGGTATATATATATATATATATATATATATATATATATATATATATATATATATATATATATATATATAGCGTGAGTTTCAGCTAAGATGCAACATTTACTATAATGTTATTAATGTATTACCATGGATACTAGTTATTATATGTATTGCATCGTTCCAGATAAAATGCAACATAGGTTGTCAGAGTTTTCAATGTCAAATAAACTTGTCTTTGTCTTGTCATTATTTATTTATTTATTTATTTATTTATTTAATATACACTACCCAACAGGCTAGCCCAATTCTAGGGTAGGAACAATTACAAAACAAAAAACGTTTCAATATTCAATAAACAAAGTACTAACAAAAGTGATTACATACATAGTTTACATAATGTTTTTAATACTTTTACAAAAATTTGAGAAAGTATCAGAAAATAAGTCAATTCGTGTATTAGCTTTGTCATATATTGAATTACCTAAAGTACACATGTTAACAATAGGTGACTGCAAGAGCACATTTGTACGAGCATATGGGATGTAAAAAATAGTAACTGTTCTAGTTTGAATTGCTGGTACTAAAAAGTCAAGTAATTGTAAACTGGATCATCAACGATATTATTTACTAACTTAAAAAGATGTATTAACGAATATATATTACGTCTGCTAGTTAAAGACTGAAAATTAAATATTTGCAACAATATTTCATAAGTTATATTGCGATTAGGGTATGTGCCCATAATTTTAAAGTATATATATTTCAGAAATTTATACTGTACAGATTCAACTAACTTAATATGCACTTTATAAATGGGGTTCCAGATTAGTGAACAATAGTCAAGCTTTGATCTTACTAAAGCAAAATACAAAGTAAATATAGCCTGAATATTATGAAATTGACGTGTATTTCGAATTATAAATCCGAGCATTTTACAAGCAGACGATGCTATTTCTTGAATGTGATTAGAAAATGAAAGCTTTTTATCAAAAACTATACCAAGATCCCGCACAGTTTCGCATTTAGTCAGTAAATTATTAGAAATGTTGTAATTAAAATAAATAGGATTTAATTTTCTACTAAATGACATAACTTTATATTTATCAATGTTTAAGTCAAGTTTATTTTTGCAACACCATTGAATTAAATTATTTATATCAGCTTGCAGCAGGACGCAATCTTCAGCATTTGATAAACAACGAAAAATCTTCAAATCGTCTGCAAAAAGTAGGATATTGCTAGTAAATATGGTTGAAATATCATTTATGAATAAAAGGAAGAGGAGGGGACCTAGGTTAGACCCCTGTGGCACACCAGATGTGATGTTGTAGGAGGTAGAATTGTGACCAAGAAAATGAACAAAAAAGGAACGATTTCGAAGATATGAAGAGAGCAAAGATATTAAAGAAGGCGATAGAGAGAACGATTGCAATTTATGTAAAATAATATCGTGATTAATCCTATCGAACGCCTTAGCGAAGTCTGTAAAAATTGTGTCTACTTGCATGTTGTTATCAAGTGCTGAAGATATATAATGGGTAAAGAAACATAAATTTGTTGCAGTAGATCTTTTAGACATAAAACCGTGTTGAGAAAACGATATTTTATCCTTAACTTGTTTGTATATAGTACTGTGTAACAAGCTTTCTAATACTTTACTGAAATTTGATGTAATTGCTATAGGTCGATAATTTTTTATGTTCGCGGAATCACCAGATTTATAAATCGGAGTAACCCTCGCACACTTCCATACATCAGGATATATTTGTGTTTTTAAAGATAAATTAAAAATATGACGCATAGCTTTTGAGAAAGGAAAAGAACAGTCTTTGATAATATTGTTCGGTACGTGATCTGGACCACAAGACATGTTATTTTTTAATTTTTTAATTGCTGATTGTATGTCATCTTCAGTTAAGGGATTTTGAATAATAGGAACATTTGACTGCAAAGATATTTCCGGGAGAGGTACATTGTTATTAGTGGAATACACACTATGAAAATGGGTTGCAAATATTTCTGCGATACTGCTAGGTTTGGATATAATATTATCATTGTATTGCATATTCGATGGATAAGAAGTATTTTTCTTTTTTGAATTTACATATTTCCAAAAATTACTGGGGTCATCAATAATTGAATTCTCGCACTTCTCTAAATAACATGTGTATGATATTTCAATATCTTTTTTGATTTTAGCACGAATTTGACTGTATTGTTCGTAATACATTGAAATATGTGGAAATTTTTTGAACATATTAAAATAATGAGCTTTTCTTTTCAAATTATTTTTAATTTGTGGTGTGAACCAAGGAGGTGATGAGACAATGTGTCTAGATTTAATAGGAATGCATTCATTAAACATTGAATATAATACAGAATAGAAAAACTCACAGGCATTATTAACATCATCAAATCTTTCTAGAACATTCCAATCATACTTATCAATTAATTCGTACAATTTAGGGAAATTCGTTTTTTTAAAATTATATGTATTTGATGAGAACTTACGCAGACAATCTTTATTTAGCACAGATTTAAAATTCATCTGAACTGTAAGAGGAGGGTGATGAACATATTCTTTATTAAATATCGATTCAGAGGATGTTACAATACATTCATTGTTAGAAATTACAAGATCCAATATTCTGCTATTTCTATTAAGAATATTATTAAATTGTTTGGCATTTGTGAACGACAAAAAATTATTTAATAAATTAGTATTACTAGTAGAACCATCTGAAGTAAGTGTGGGAATATTAAAATCACCTAAAATTATAAAATTATTGTCAAATAAGAATGGTAAGTTCTCAAAGAAATCATATATATCATTATAATTACTATTACACATGGATGGAGGAATGTAAATGGTAAATATATACAGATATGTATTATTAATTAATATTTTACAGCAAACAATATCAACATTGTGAGGAATGATATAATTAAAGTTCTTTAAGTCTAGTTGAGTGGCTGAATACTTATTATTCACAAGTAGTAATACGCCACCGCCGCGCGATAACTCACATTGTTCAAAATTGCGATCCGAGCGAAAAACATAAAAAGAACCATCACTTATCTCTGAATCGAACACACTACTATTTAACCAGGTTTCACTAAAACTGATGATATCATAATCACAAGAAGGAAGATTTGAGTAAAGATGATGAAGTTTCATGTTAAGGCCCTGGACATTTTGGTAAAATATGTTGATAGTTGATAAGTTGTTGGGTAGTTGACAAATTAGTTTTTTTTACTTATCTCCGGAAAACCGTTCGTATAAGAAATAAATAAATTATCTTCCCCTTTAGCTTTCCGTTCCAATAATTCAGTTTTCACTTTTTTATAATGCTGTTGTTGCAAAGGGGTTTTATCATTATTAATATAAATACCATTATATTCGGGGAAATTCCGAATTTTCTTGGCCGATTTTAATAGTTTTTTTGCATTTTCAGCATTTTTGAATCTGATCTTTATTAGACGGGGACGGGATTTTTCGGAAGTTTTAGCGCCAATTCTGCTAATTAGAGTGTCTTTTAAATCTATTTCGGGATCAATTTTATTTATAATTGAAGATACTTGATCAGTCAAGTTAACGTTACTTTCCGAGACTCCGGATACTACTACATTTTTTTGACGAAATTCTCTGTCAGAAATTTCTTTTATGATAGTCTCTATAGAGTTTTGATGACCTTTGCACTGAGTCGAATCTATTTTTTGTTGGATTGCAATGAAAGCAGTTTGAAGCTCAAGTATCATCTTTTTTAAAGTTGAGATAGTATCAATTTCATTGAGACATTTGTTGCAAAAAACTTTTATAGATTTTATAGTGGATCTTGTAAACCTTGTGACTTCCTCGGAAGTAACGTTTGCACATGATAAATGGGTTATGGATTTACACCCATCACAAGGAAATGTACCATCATCCTTGGAAATACTTTTCTTGCAATTGGGACAAGCTGGCATTGTCACAGAACGATCACAAACGAAGAAACACGAAGAAGTCAGATCTTAGGTTTAGTGAAGTGAAAGGTGATTGAAACAACTTGATTAATTAGTTGTACTCACAGCACGCAATAATCGCCCAAAATGACAGATTCTTCTGAGACAGATTCATCAATATGGACCAAAAGCGAAGAGCAACACTTTTGACTTTAAAACCACGTGTCACTATATAATTAATAGAGCCACTGATCACAAATTCAAAATTTAATGAAAACTATAAACTATGTAATTTGTATTTTATAAATTGAAAAGCAAGAAATACACTTTACTCACTCACAATATATTGAGATTACTCTTCAAAGATGTTTCATAAGAACAAAAACTACGCGGACTAAAGAAAAGAGAAATAATTTACTAAGAGCAATAGAAAATAATGAGCTATCTACGAAAATTTTGGCAAATCAATTTAATATTAGCAAAACTTCTGTATTTAGATTATTAAAAAACGAAAAATTTCATTCTTACCATTTTCAAAATCACCAAGGGTTAAGAAACAATGACTATGAGAAATGAATTGCCTTTTGTGAGCTACTTTTTGAGATAATTAATATCGATCCTGATTTGAACAGCAAAATTTTATTTACTGATGAAGCAAATTTTTTTTTACAACAGGAGAAGTAAATTCCTAAAATACATTTGGAACTGCTGCAAAATAAGATTATACCAAGTTTAAATAACTTCTTGTACTGGGGTTTTTTAAAATCTAAAGTATATACATATACAAGAGAAATTGAAGATTTAGAACATAAATTTAAAATTAGAGGGGCTTCGTCAATAATAATTCCAGAAATATTCCGTCTATGAAAATTTTTATAATCGTGTAATTGTTAATGGTGCAGTTTTTGAAAAATTGTTGTAATTTGTGTTTAAAATATATTGATTTTATTATTACTACTGCTCTTACGGTATTTATGTATCAGTAAATTATGATGACAAGTTAATTTGACATTGACAACCTATGTTGCATTTTATCTGGAACGATGCAGTACATATAAAAACTAGTATCCATAGTAATATATATGAAGGTGTTGTGTGAATTCTATATTAAATTAAATGAAAATGAACAGACTTTTGAAGTAAACATTAAAACCATCAAAACGATTTTTTTTATTATTCTTTTTTTTTTGTTTTCATAGTTACAACACAAATATTATACAGGTGTCTCTTAAATAGGGGGACATGGCTTAACCACAGATTCCTGAGGCTAAAATAAGACGATTTAACCAAACTTGCTTCTACCGGAAAGTGTACCATTTAGACAGAATTCTGCTTCAAAGTTCTTCGAAAAAAAATTAATTTTGCTTATAATAATCGGACGCTTTATTCTATTTGGATGAAATTTGGTATAACAGTTTATATGGTTATAAGTCATCTTTTAAGGTGATACTTGTTATTATTAGTGAACCACTAGTGTATGAAACTTAGGTCTCCCAACATTAATTAGACCGTAACTTTTTAATGGCAATGCCGAAAACTTGAAATTATTTTTCTTCAGAAAGATACATTCAATAGTAAACTTTCCTCTCTGTATGTAATTTGTGATATCTGTTACGGTTCACACAGAAAAAAATAAAATCTGAGTGTCTGCACTGCTAAATTATTAAAATAAATTTAATCTAGCAGTCTATCCAAATGTCAAACAAGTAATTTTTAATGACAGTAACAATTGTTTTACGGGTTGTCAAAAATTTCCTTCGCAATATTCTAAAACTAGTAACATCCGTTTGTTCGGTCTAATAATATTTTACTACCATTATTATAAATAAGACGATTACATATCTCAGCTTACTCCTAAACAAGTTGTGAAGATTGACAACTCGTTACTGTCATTAAAAATTACTTGTTTGACATTTGGATAGACTGCTAGATTAAATTTATTTTAAAAATTTAGCAGTGCAGATACTCAGATTTTATTTTTTTCTGTGTGAACCGTAACAGATATCACAAATTACACAGAGAGAGAAAAGTTTACTATTGAATGTATCTTTCTGAAGAAAAATAATTTCGAGTTTTCGGCATTGCCATTAAAAAGTTACGGTCTAATTAATGTTGGGACATCTAAGTTTCATACACTAGTGGTTCAGTAACAATAACAAGTATCACCTTAAAAGATTACTTATAACCATATAAACTGTCATACCAAATTTCATCCGAATCGAATAAAGCGTCCGATTATTATAACCAAAATTAATTTTTTTTCGAAGAACTTTGAAGCAGAATTCTGGCTAAATGGTACACTTTCCGATAGAAGCAAGTTTGGTTAAATCGTCTTATTTTAGCCTCAGGAATCTGTGGTTAAGCCAAGTCCCTCTATTTAAGAGACACCCTGTATATGAAAATGTGCAGTGCGCTAGTGCACCCAAATTAATTTTGCTTGTAATCACAGGATGTTTTATTTGATTTGGATGAAATTTAGTATGACCGTTTATATGGTTATAAGTCATCTTTTAAGATGATACTTGCTATTATTAGTGAACCACTAGTGTATGAAACTTAGGTGTCCCA
The DNA here is from genome assembly GCA_943142095.1 of Ophonus ardosiacus. Taxonomy (NCBI): domain Eukaryota; kingdom Metazoa; phylum Arthropoda; class Insecta; order Coleoptera; family Carabidae; genus Ophonus; species Ophonus ardosiacus. The sequence goes on from OW964824.1 coordinate 44,322,896, forward strand.
ACATTAATTAGGCCGTAACTTTTTAATGGCACACGCCGATAACGTGAATTTTTTTTTTTCAGAAAGATACATTCAGTAGTAAACTTTTCTCTCTCTGCGTAATTTATGATATCTGTTACGGTTCACACAGAAAATAATAAAACCCGAGTGACTGCACCGTGAATTTTTAAAAATAAATTTAATCTAACAGTCTATCCAAATGTCAAACAACTAATATTTAATGACAGTAACAATTGTTTATGGATTGTCAAAAATTTTCTTCACAATATTCTAATATTAGTAACATCTGTTTGTTCGGCCTTATAATATTTTACTGCCATTATTGTAAATAAAATGATTACATTTCTTAGCTTACTCCTAAACAAATTGTGAAAATTGACAACTCGTTACTGTCATTAAAAATTAAATGTTTGGCATTTGGGCAGACTGCTAGATTAAATTTATTTTAAAAATTTAGCGGTGCAGACACTCAGATTTAATTTTTTTCTGTGTGAACCGTAACAGATATCACAAATTACACAGAGAGAGAAAAGTTTACTATTGAATGTATCTTTCTGAAAAAAAAATACTTCACGTTATCGGCGTGGCCATTAAAAAGTTACGGTCTAATTATTGTTGGGACACCTAAGTTTCATACACTAGTGGTTCACTAATAATAACAAGAATCACCTTATAAGATGAGTTATAACCATATGAACTGTCATACCAAATTTCATCCAAATCGTATAAAGCGTTCTGTTATTACAAGCAAATTATTTTTTTTTCAAAGAACTTTGAAGCTAAATTCTGGCTAAATGGTACAGTTTTCGGTAGAAGCAAGTTTAGTTAAATCGTCTTATTTTACCCTCAGGAATCTGTGTTGAAGCCATGTCCCCCTATTTAAGAGACACCTGTATATTAATGCCTGATTATTAATAAATGATTTTTAGTGGGTAACTATGAGTACCACATACCAGTGCTAAACAACTGTCAAAACTTATGTGTCAAACGTCACACTAACAAAACAAAAATGCCCATTGAATAAAATTATATTTTCCAATTCAGTAAGATACGGTCAACGAAATATATTATAACTCGTGTAAAAATTGGCGATTAATGATGCTAATAATTATTGGCCGCATTAACACACTTAATACTTAATAGTTATATAACTATTCTTTTATTATTTTTAATTTTATTTAGTCAGTATATACTAACTCTAGAGTTTGCCGCGCATTGAATCGAAAGATACCTTTTTTACAACAGTAATACAGTTTTTTTTATTTCCTATTTAGATAAAAAATACGATCACATCGAATTAGAAAAATCTCTTGCAACAGAGGAATGGTTAGATTCATAGCCAAAATAATTGATTCAGTTGTAGGTAGAATATAATCTTAAATTATTCATCAACGTTCTCAAAAATGAGGTAAGTGTATTTAATAATTTTTGAATATTTATGTTTTATCGTATAAAATACCGTCAAAAGATAGGAAAAAACGTCAACAAAGGAAGAAATATTATGAAAATAAAATAGAAAAAAATATAAATCAGAAAAGTAAAGTTGTAAATGAACTAAAAACTATAAAAAATGCAAAAAGTCTTCTTACTTTAAAAACATCAAATGCAGAAATTATTATTTCACCTGTAGATACCGATGTTAATGATAAAATTAATATAATTCAAAATGGAAAAAAATAGTTTAAGTGTTGGTACGGAATATCATCAAGTATTTCAATGTAATTTACCTGATAGAGATTTAGCAACTATATCAGATCCGCGGGGTTATCTACAAGATGTACATATAGATAATTTCTTCTCATTATTACGATGTGTTTCCGAGTTCAGACCTCAAAGTACGGCATACTTATAAGCTCCAGACCGTATAATATCAATACCGCAAGGCACAAAACATGTTCAAATTTTATTTTTTGGTGAATGTGGAACAAGTGGTATTGGACATTGGGTTACATGTTATTCTGACGGTTTAGAAATTAATACATATTTATAACATTTTATTTTCAGAATCTTTAAGTAATGATGCAAACATTTATTTAGACAGGTTATTCCCATATAGTCCAGCTATTAAATTTGTACAAGTTCAACAACAAACAAATAGTTATGATTGTGGTTTATTTGCAATCGCTTTTTGTACAAGCATTTTATTCAGTCGTAATCCTGGAAATGCAATTTATAACATAAGTAAATTGAGATCACATCTTTTACAAATATTCGAAACAGGTCAACTAACAACTTTTCCCATCGCGACCCGTCAACAAAAATTACATGAGAATTATTTAAGACGAAAAGCAAGAGATACCGAAGAACAAAAAATGAAGCGTTTGAAACGACAAATGGAATATAATATAAAACTTCGAACTAATGAATCATCTGATGAGAAAATAGAAAGGTTAGTAAAACTCAAATGTAATTTTAAAGAGTATATAAAGAAAGAGACGGTTGAAGAAAAAGCAAAACGGCTAGAAAGATATAAAAATAATTTCACTATTTTAACTCAAAATGAAGAGGAAAAAGAAAAATAATGCAGATTACTAAAAAAATAATCAAATTAATAAACGTAAAAATGCTACAAACAAATTTAATACAGATACGTATATGTTAGCAAGTAAAGGATTAGAAGTAGAACAACATAGTTTAGGATCAATGTCGGAAATTTGTAAAAATTGTTTGTCAAAAAACTTTTTATTTGAAAAACCATCGGATGGAAAATTCACACGTTGCTGCAGAAAAGGGAAATTAAATGCTGATCATTCAAACGATTTTCCAGATTATATAAAAAAAAATTACTAATAGGTAAGGATTCAAACAGCAGAAATTTAAAAAATAACATAAGGCAATACAATAGTTTATTGGCTTTTGCGTCTATGGGGGCAAACATCTCACCACCACCCGGTTATGAGCCGTATTGTTTCCGTATTCATGGAAAAATCTACCATCAATCTGCTACATCTACATCATTATATCCGGATGATGGACACACTGAAAAATACGCTCAGCTATATATAATTAATTCAGGTGAAGCTTTAGAAAAGAGAATGATGAATATAGAGTATAATAAAAATTGTAAATCAGACATTATAAAACAATTAGATGAAATAATTAGAGAACTTAACCCATATTGTAAAGCGTACATGATGTTAAAATAAGTCGAGGAAAGGGAAAAATCTAAAGCCAAGGACAATAATGAAGCTGTACCTGATATTAATTTATGGATAGCAAGTGATAGAACAAAAGACAAGCGTAGATATAATTTACCAACTAGCAATGAAGTAGCGGTTGTTTTCACCTCAAATGACGGAGAACCTCCAATAAAAAGAGATATTTGTGTGCATCCTAGGTCGGGTGGCCTCGTAAGAATAAATCAATTTAGTGATAATTGTGATCCGATGACATACCCATTGTTATTTCCAAGCGGTGAACAAGGTTGGAACATGAATTTGAAACAAGCAGATGGTGTTAAAAAACAAAGTATTTTCGGTTGGCAGTTAGAGATCAATTTAACCATTGTTTGCAGGAAAACTTACCCAACAATATATTGTAGACGCTTATATAAAAGTTGAAGCTGAACGATTAACTTATATTCGATTAAATCAGACTACCTTCAGAGTTGAGCTGTATAGCGGGTTGATGGATCATATCAATAACTTAGTCGCAAACGAAGGTTGTAAACCTGGTACAATGATCATTTTGCCATCAGCATTCCAAGGAGGTAGTAGATTTATGTTAAAAATGTACCAAAATGCCATGGCAATAGTTCGTGAATTCGGCAAACCTGATTTATTTATAACAATGACATGCAATCCAAAATGGCCGGAAATCACTGAACAACTTCGTGATGGTCAAACGTCTAGTGATAAGCCCGATATTGTGGCAAGAGTCTTCTGTGGTAAAGTGAAACATTTGCTAAATGAACTTCTACGTGACGATATTTTTGGGAAAGTTGTAGCGTTTATATATGTCATCGAATTTCAAAAACGAGGTCTCTTTCGCAATAAAGACGATATTGTCAAGATAGCGTCGAAATTCCAAACGAAGATAGTGAACCAGAATTGTATCAAATTGTTCGGTCACATATGATTCACGGACCATCCGGAATTCTAAATAAAAATTCACCATGCATGAGCGACAATAAATGTACAGAAAAATACCCGAAACAGTTTCGTAGTGAAACACATGAAAATTATATAGAAGATCTGATAATAGCGCAAAAATGTACATTTTGTGGAAAAATGGTATAGTTAAATATACAATTGATAATAGATGGATTGTCCCGTATAATCCATATATATATATATATATATATATATATATATATATATATATATATATTACATTTACGTATGTGATTATTTATGCAAGGGGCACGACTGTGCTGGTATAAAATTGGGCAAAAATGTAGAAATAAAACAGTTGAATGGGATGAAATTAATGAATATTTGGACCCTAGATATATATCAGCACCAGAATGTTGTTGGCGGTTACTAGAATATCCCTTGCATAATACCGTGAGTATTTTTTAACGTGAAACAGGTTTGTCATATCCATGGTTCCGACTTGATATTTGATTGACAGCAATGTACTTGTCCGTTCCATTTAAAATGAAACATAGGGAACGAATCTGACAGAAGTATTATATTTAAATATTATAAGAAATTTAGCGGTGTCAGAAAATCACTTGAGGGCATTAAACATACTTCGGGCACAAGGTGCACACAGTATGTTTTCTAAATTTAATTTTTAGAAAAAAGGTATAATTATTTAAACAAAATTAACTTCTAATGACATCTTGTCAATATGATAGATAACCGTTGAATTTTCCTATAAGTTATAATATGACATTTGATTGATAGAATTATTATATTTAAATATTGTAAGAAATTTAACCGAGTCAGAAAACCACTCGGGCAAAAGGTGCACACTATATTTTTTCTACAACTAATTTTAATTTAGAATACAGGTATAATTATTTAAACAAAATTAACCTCAATTGACGTCTTATCAAATGTCAAATTCGTTCCCTATGTTTCATTTTAAATGGAACGGGCAAATACATTACTGTCAATCAAATGTCAAGTCGTAACCATGGATATGATAAACCCAATGTTTTACGTTAAAAAATATTCACGGTAAATCACATGCAATTTTCGAACTCGCGGTACATTTACAGTTCCAACAAACAATAGTTTTCATTAGTCGACAGGAGAAACGTGCAATAGAACGAGCAGAAAAAAGGCATACCACTATTACTGCATGGTTCGTATTGAATCAAAGTGATTTGAACGCAAGACAACACAAGTTCATAGATATACCAAAATTTTATACTGTCATTAATAACACATGGAGAAGTAGGAAATGTGAAAACAAACCACCATTAGGACGTATAGTATCAGTAAGTCCAAAGGATATTGAAAGATTTCACTTAAGATTAATATTAGTTCATGCAAAAGGCCCGACAAGTTTTGATGATTTGCGAACAATAGACGGTAACATATACAGTACGTATCAGGAGAAACTGCCCGCGCCCTAGGTCTTTCGGCAGATGATAAAGAATGTGAAAATTGTTTAAGAGAAGCATTATTAAGTAAATTTCTAAAACAATTGAGAGAATTATTTGCTTATTTAATTTGTTTTCATACATTAACAAATGCACTCACATTATGGGATACGTTCAAAGATGATTTAATGGAGGATTATTTATTACATTATTCCAAACAAATAGCCCAAAATAAATGTTTAAAAAATATTCTAGAAATATTAATAATACATAGATACGAACTTAATAATTTCTGTTTACCGCAGCCTGTTGATGATATGATAATGATAATATTGATAATGAAACCGACTTTATAGATGTTAATGAAGAAAAATTAGAAGGAGCCAAAAATGTTGCATTATTTAACTTGGAACAGAAGGAAATTTTAAACTACATCATGAATGCAGTTAATAATATACATTGTCAGGAAGGATATATCTTTGTTGATGGACCAGGGGGGTCAGGAAAAACAGTTTTGTATAATACAATACAAAGAGTTATTGTTGTTGCCTGGACAGGAATTGCTGCTACATTGTTAAAATGAGGTCAAACAGTTCATTCCATTTTTAAACTACCCGTCCCAATTACTGATGGAAGTGTATGCAAAATTAGCGTTAATAGTACAGCCGGAAATTTAATTAAAAATGCGAGTGTAATCATTTGTGATGAAGTTACCATGATATTGAAACATGCCCTGAATGCATTCGATCTACTATTAAAGGACTTAATGAACAATACACTCCCATTTGGTGGAAAAGTTGTAATAGTTGGTGGTGATTTCAGGCAATGCTTACCAATAGTGAACTATACAAATCACAGAACCGCTATAATAGAGACTTTAACATTGTTTAAAAAGTTTTAATTGAAAAATAACATGCGTGTTAATAAAGAGGAAAAAGACTTCGGATTATTTACTAACAATAGGAAATGGACTCAATGAGATAGTAACTATTCCCTCAACCTGTATTTCAAATTCGCAGATGAAATATTTGGTACAGGTAAAATTGCACCGCATGATATTCACAATTTTACAACAAGAGCAATTCTAGCTCTCAAAAATGAAGATACAATGGTCATAAATGAAATTGTATTGGATAAAATCATAGGACCATCTAGAGTGCATTATAGTGCAGATTCTTGTGAATGCGAAGATGCAAACAAGATAAGTTATCCCACTGAACTATTGAATAAACTACTACCAACTGGTATGCCACCGTATAAATTAACATTAAAAATTGGTGCGATTGTAATGCTATTGAGAATTTTGAATCCAAAACGTGGATTATGTAACGGAAGTAGGTTCATAGTAAAAGATATGAAAACTAATTACTTAGAAGTATTCTCAGGCCCAAGTACTGGCTCAAGGATTTATGTACCCAGATTTGACCTAACTACTGATATGAATTTGCCATTTACCTTAAAGCGAAGACAGTTTCCCATAAGGTTAGCATTTTCGTTGACTATTAACAAGTCACAAGGACAAACTTTTGATTATGTCGAAATCAATTTAGAGAAACCAGTTTTCACGCATGGGCAATTATATGTTGCCATGTCGAGGGTTAGATCATTAAATAATTTAAAAATAAAATTATCCGACAATTTTATAAATAATAACGAAGTGTTTACTCATAATATTGTATTTAAAGAAATTTTAAATTAAGAATGTTCAAAAACACGTTGTAAATGTAATGTATAAATAATTCAATTGTTTGTCCCACATCTCGTTTTTGTAATCGAAAATGCAATACCTGAAACAATAACTATGGTCCGGATACGGTATTTCGCTACCAAAAATCGGCCAATCTCGTACCAGACAAAAGATATAACGTAAATTTAATAAAACCGTTACCATCTATTATATGAAATAATGATAATATTGATAATGAAACCGACTTTCTAGATTTGAAACTATTATTGTAGTCCGGATGCGGTATTTCGCTACCGAAAATCGGCTACTTTAATACATAAAGGGTATAATAGGGCTACTGGCGAACCTCCCTTAAAAATAAAGGTAACGCACCATGTAATAATTCCTCAGTCTTTTTAAAGATAAGGAGGTGTGGAAATTTATTACAAATTGAATTTCCCTAATTTTCTACGTCAAATAGTAAAATTTGTCAAATTAAATATTTGATAAAACTTTGTATACAACAAAAGAATGATAACTATCAAAATCTACAATTAACAAGCTTATTTTTTGATCTCAAAAATTAAAAAATAGTATTTTTAATACAAAACTTTTAATAAAATGTTTGATTTTCGCCTTCATTTCACCTACAGTATCACCCTTTTTTTAGCTGATGCACGTATCCAGTGTGGAAACGCGTATAAACAACGCGTATAAACAATCATAAAACGAAAATGACAGCGGCGTTAGCACTTGTTATAAAATGTGCAAATATTAGGTTTGTTCGCGGTAACAATCCCTGACGGATCCCAAACTTATTTCTTACTTGTTCCGTACTAATTCATAAATCGTGAAATACGAATGCGTGATCTGAGATTGACATGGGATTTGTTCTACCGCGAACGCTCGTTTTGACGTTTGAGGTTATGTATGTTATGTACCTGAATGAAAATGTTATACAGTTTTGAACTGAAATGAAGGCAATATTATAAACTTACCTTCATATATTTATTAATTTAAAGTTTGTGAAAGTGTTAAAATAAACGTAATTAAACACAGAAAAGTATGCACTGAATACTCGCAATTAGTCCCTGATTTATAGTACTTGTTTCAATTTTTGGAGTACTCTGATTAGTACGAAACCAATCATGTACCAGTCCACAGTGTTCCGCGAACACGGAGTTATCAGTCAGAATCGTACCGCGAACGATTAAAACGAAACTGCGCATGCGTGTGATGCTCAAACTAGTCAGGGATCGCTACCGCGGACAAACCTATTATAATTTAGGAATGCATGTAAACTATCATAAATCACTATCGGCTTTTCTTTTATGAATAAAGTTGTCGGAATCATGTCGTGTTTGGTATCAAATGAAAGGTCTTGTTAACGACTCTCAAGCACATGTGTAAAAATTTGTAACAAGTTGTTTGGCTTTGGTTTTTGCATAAAGATAAGTCGTTTGTGTATCAAAGAAGACTGTTAGCGTTAGCACTGTGGGTTTAAATTGTGCCTAGACGGATTGGACGTAACACTATCCCCTTAGGGGAACCTCGAGATTTCGCTAATCTTTTATACTAAACAACTAGATTCACTATCTATCTATTTTCGCGATCGTCGTGATGAATTCATATACAGTGTGTCCCATTTAAAGGTGCCACCATTGGGATCTCGAGAACTATAAGAGATACGATGTCGGTTAAATGGAACTTTTTGTGCGCCTTTGGGAGGCCATCTCAGATGTGCTTTTATTTTTCCAAAAATTCTCATAGGGCACTAGATAATGACGAAAAACTGAATATTGTTGATTTTTTCTTTTTCAAATAACTTCTTAACTATTAGTAATTGAGAAAAACGTTTCAAATATAAAAGATAGATATTTTTATTAATTAACCAGTGCCGTACGAAATAAATTTTTATATCCGTAAATTTTTGAGATATAACACAAACTTATATTTTTTTAAATGGAACCCATATCTGATTTCAGTTTCAAAAAAATCATTATTTCTTTCTCTTTTCAATGATGTAAGGGTTATTATGTTTTATATTTGTTTTACTCCTAAAATTTAATTTTTATCTTTATTTTCCTGAACTTTCTTATTATTTCCCAAAAAAACATTGTTATTTTTATTAATTATAGTGTATTTGATCGAAATAATTTGTTTTATGCCTTTATTACTTAATATTTTTATTCTAGACTCATAATTACAAATTACACCATAATGTGCCAAGGGCGACCAGATACAAAATATAAAAATTAGTTTGATACGAGTTTTGAACAAAATTTTCTAACGAAATAAATTATTTAAATACAAGGAGTATTTCTAAATAGAAATCTACCAATATTTTCAAAATAATTATAAATTTAATACAAAATAAGAAAAAAATAATAATTTTGAAGGCAAAATAAATATAAAACATAATAACCTTTACATCATTGAAAAGAGAAAAAAATAATGATTTTCTTGAGACTGAAATCAGATATGGGTTCCATTTAAAAAAATATAAGTTTGTGTTATATCTCGAAAATTTACGGATGTAAAAATTCATTTCGTACGCCACTGGTTAGATAATAAAAATATCTATCTTTTATATTTGAAACGTTTTTCTCAATTACTGATAGTTTAGAAGTTATTTGAAAAAGAAAAAATCAACAATATTCAATTTTTCGTTATTATCTAGTGCCCTATGAAAATTTTTGGAACAACAAACGCACATCTGAGATGGCCTCTCAAAAGCGCACAAAAAGTTCCATTTAACCGCCATCGTATCTCTTATAGTTCTCGAGATCCCAATGGTGGCACTTCTAAATGGGACACACTGTATATATATACCGTGAGTATTTTTTAACGTGAAACATTGGGTTTATCATATCCATGCTGACGACTCGAAATTTTGATTGACAGCAATGTATTTGTCTGTCCCATTTAAAATGAAACATAGGGAACTAATTTGACAGATTATATTTAAATATTGTAAGAAATTTAGCCGAGTAAGAAAACCACTCGAGAGCACTACACTAAACATATTTCGGGCACAAGGTGCACACAGTATTTTTTCTACATCTAAATTTAATTTTTAGAAAACAAGTATAATTATTTAACAAAATTAATCTCTAATGACATCTTGTCAATATGACAGATAACCGTTGAATTTTCCTATAAGTTACGACTTAACATTTGATTGACAGCAATTTGCCTGTCTCATTTAAAATAAAACATAGCGAATGAATTTGACAGAAGTATTACATTTAGATATTGTAAGAAATTTAGTCGAGTCAGAAAATCACTCGGGCACTAGGTGCATACAATAATTTAATTTAGAAAGCAGGTATAATTATTTAAACAAAATTAACCTCTACTGACGTCTTATCAAATGTCAAATTCTTTCCCTTTGTTTCATTTTAAATGGGACAGACAAATACATTGCTGTCAATCAAATGTCAAGCCGTAACTATGGACATGACAAATCCAATGTTTCACGTTAAAAAATACTCACGGTATATATGAATTCATCACGACGATCGCGAAAATTTTATTCACCTGTACAGCGTAAACGGTACAAGCGATTTTCTGGTGATAGGTCATTTTTCTGTTCGGTGCATAGTTTTTGTGTAAAACATTTTTAAAGGTGCAATTTTGGCTTTTTGAAACAAAATATCTGAGTCCTCCATGAAAATTTTAAGACGAAGAACGTTTCTTTGACGTGTCAATCAGAACATTTAAATGGAATTATTCATGAAATGAGGACAATTTCAAAGAAGCTAAATTCATAAACATAAATTATGACAATGGGCGGTTATTCCACAGTGGTTAAAAAGACCTAAATCATTATATAGTTAAAAATCATAATTTTTGAAGGTTCATGTCCGTGATTTACGTGTATTTCGAAAGTGTTGCCAAACATCCCATAACATCCCATAAGTAACTAAGTAAAAAACAAATATTCTAATGTCAGGAATTTGACAGCTTGATCGATTTTTGTTTTTTTGCATAAGATTGTCAGAACCATGCCGTGTTTGGTATCAAATGAGAGGTACTGTCAAGGGCTGCTATGCAGAAATGTTAAAGATTTGATAGCTCGATCGGCTTCTGTTTTTTTGCTTAAAGTTATCAGAACCATGTCGTGTTTGGTATCAAAAGAGAGGTATCGTCGAGGGCTGCCATGCAGAAATGTTAAAAATTTGATAGCTCGATCGGCTTTTGTTTTTTGCTTAAAGTTATCAAAACCATGTCGTGTTTGGTATGAAATGAGAGGTATCGTCAAGGGCTGCCATGCAGAAATGTTAAAAATTTGATAGCTCGATCGGCTTTTGTATTTTGCTTGAAGTTGTCCGAAACATGTCGAGTTTGGTATCAAATTAGAGGTATCGGTAAGGGCTGCCATGCAGATTTGATAGCTCGATCGGCTTTTGTTTTTTGTTTAAAGTTATCAGAACCATGTCGTATTTGGTATCAAATGAGAGGTATCGTCAAAGGCTGCCATGCAGAAATGTTAAAAATTTGATAGCTCGATCGGATTTTGTTTTTCGTGTAAATTTGTCAGAACCATGTTGTGTATGGTATCAAATGAGAGGTATTGTTAAGGGCTGCCATGCAGAAATGTCAAAGATTTGATAGCTCGATCGGCGATCGGCTTTTGTTTTTTGCTTAAAGTTATCACAACCATGTCGTGTTTGGTATCAAATGAGAGGTATCGTCAAGGGCTACCATGCACAAATGTCAAAAATTTGACGGCTCGATCGTCTTTTGTTATATGCTTAAAGTTTTCAGAATTATGTCGTGTTTGGTATCAAATGATAGGTATCGTCGAGGGCTGCCATGCAGAAATGTCAAAAATTTGCCAGCTCGATCGGCTTTTATTTTTTGCTTATAGTTGTCAGAACCATGTCGTGTTTGGTAACAAATGAGAAGTATCGTCAAGGGCGGCCCTGCAGATATGTCAAGAATTTGACAGCTCGATTGGCTTTTGTTTTTTGTATAAAGTCAGAACCATGTCGTGCTTGGTATCGAATAGGAGGTATCCGTGCTTCGGGTGCATTTCAAAAGTGTTGCGAAACATGTTATAAATAACAGAACTTTACCCAAATATTGTTTTTTTATTGTATTTAACATGTCTTCCGCACACATATAATTTTAATTATATCTAATTTTCCTTGTATGAGAAAGTTCCTAAATGTCAGAGATTCTTTCAATTCATTAACCAGATTGGCGGTATTTTTGATGGATATATACATTTTACCTATAATTTCCCAGGAAAAGCTATCAGAATGTCACTGAAACTATTGATTTTTGACATTCACATTGATATCTGTCATTTACAAACTATGTTATAGACATTTGAATTTGCGAACTGGTTTCCTTAGTGTAGTTTCGCCTACTCGACTTATTATATCCCGATATTCTATATATTATAGCGTCTTTATCTCTAAATTTATAGAAGATATAATAAAAAAATAAATGTATTGGATGTAGAATTTTGTTCTTCAAAAGTAGTAATATCAAAAATTTTCAAAAAATATTTGCAAGAATTTTTTTAAAAAACTACTACTTCCGGTTGTTCAATTATTACCAAAACCTTTTTAGCTCTCCCGAGGAATGTCAGATTAAGGAATTCATAGTTAAACAGGTCTTATGTCTTATAGTTTTTGAGGAATCGTCCCTCCAACTCCAGCCATACACACACACACACACACATACATACACACATACATACACACATCCACACACACACATACACACATCCACACACACACACTCATCATTGTAAAAATGTTAAAATCGTATTCTAGTGACCTTGAAACGTGCTTATTCATTAAAGTCTGGATATGTGATTTTTAGTATAATTCCAATACCTCTCTTAGCGAGAGGTAAAAACTTTCTGTACGTTTATCTTACGTTTTATCTACGATCGTGCATACTTTAACTCACATAGTAATTATAATAATAAATTATATCCAATTTATAAAATATGATATCACTTTCAACACGATTAGGGCAATAGCAAAAATAACAGGTAAAATAATAGTAAAGGTGGAACACGTATTTCAGATTGAAATGAGAATGGTTTATTTTATTACGCTGTGAAGTAAAGAACACCGTTTACGAAGTATTTAATCTAACAATAATAACAAAAACTATGAGGTAAATATTATATGGAGAAAGTATTTATTTAAAAAATATTAGTAAAATATTTTATTTTATTATTAATTAATAATTCATTAACATTTAGATATGAAACATATAAATTTGACAGATAAAATATTACATATTTCTAACCTAATTTTGCAATAATGAGTTTCCTTTTAAACCTTCCATTTACAATAATACTTGCTCATTTGACTAAAGGATATCTGTGTATTACTTTCCCCTCTGGTAAAATTTCTAAATCACAATTGAATCTCATTAATACAACCCACTGAATTCCACCCAATATTTTTTTTTTGTTCCGGGCCCCTTGGCAGAGGCCGGGCCCCGGGTAATTTACACCCCCTGCACCCGACTCTCGTCAGCCCTGACCGTGGTCGTATCTAATTTCCATTTTGTAAGTAAACTTTATATACCTAGATAAGAAAAGATATGTTGCCAACCAAATATTACTTAAAAATTTGACAGCTCGATCGGCTTTGGTTCTTTACATAAACATGGGCTGATAGTACAAGCGTGGTTCCAACACCGGTATCAACTAGAACCGTGTCAATGACTTGATGACTTCAGGGTTGTTAATAAAATACGAGTTGCCAATATAATGAATTAAGTCGAAAATGTACTGACAGCCATATTCAATAAATTTTGACCTCATTATTTAAAACTGTTTTTCCTAGAAACAAGTTAAAAAACAAATCATATTAAATAATTTTAAGTAGTGTTGGCAGATTTATTGAATATGGCTGTCAGTAAATTTTCATCTTGATCAATATATTGGCAACACTTGTTTTCTTAACAAACCTGAAGTATGTGTCAAGTCGTTGACATGGTTCTAGTTAACACCGGTGTTAGAACCACGCTTGTGCTACAAATTTGACAGGTCGATCGGCCTTGGCTTTATGCATAAAGATATTAGAACCATGTCGAGTTTGGTATCAAGTAAGAGGTATCGTCAAGGGCCGCTACGCAGAAATGTCAAAAATTTAACAGTTCAATCGGTTTTTGTTTTTTGTTTAAAGTTGTCATAACCATGTCATGTTTGGTATCAAATGAGAGGTATCGTCAAGGGCTGCCATGCAGAAGTGTCAAAAATTTGACAGTTCGGTCGGCTTTTGTTTTTTGCTTAAAGTTGCCAAAACCATGTCGTGTTTGGTATCAAATCGTCAAGGGCTTCCATGGAGAAGTGTCAAAAATTTGACAGCTCTATCGGTTTTTATTTTATGCATACAGACAAGTCATTTGTGTATCCGAGAAAATTGTTTGGGTTTAAATTGTGCCTAGACGGATTGCATGGATGTAAAGACTATCATAAAATACTATGCCCCTAGGGGAAGCTCGCTAGTTTATATACTATTTCTAATCATAAATTCGAGAAATTCGGGACTGTGTCCCTTCTAGTCTCATTTCGTAGCAACAGTATTAACCTGCAACTAACTAAATTGTTCACACACACACACACATTCACATTTATATATATATATATATAAATGTGAATGTGTGTGTGTGTGAACAATTTAGTTAGTTGCAGGTTAATACTATATATTGCTATTGAGCGATTACCCTACGAACATCATTTTTCTATATATATATATATATGAGCGATTACCCTACGAACATCATTTTTCTATATATATATATATACAGAAAAATGATGTTCGTAGGGTAATCGCTCAATAGCAATTGTAGACATGTGTTAGTTAATAGGCTGACATTAGGGTCCAAGTTACGGGTCTGGTGGGTGGTCTGGTCCGTGGAAATGCTGACCGAAGCAACATATGTGCATTTGGCTGCTTACAAGTGCTGTTAAAATTTGTCAGTTTTTCTAATTACTACGTCTAGTTAATGTCGACGTATTAACTATCTATGCCTTACTGATGACCTGTAATAAGAGCGAAACACGTGTCTACAGCTGCTATTAAGCAATTACCCGACGAACAACATTTTTCTAGATATATATAATATTTATTGTTACGTATAAACACATGAGCTACGAACAAAATTTCTTTTTATGAATTGAAATTTTGTATTTAATGCGTGTAAAATGAATTTCCATCCAAACCTGCAATCTTAATTGAAATGAGATTACAGTAAAATATCGCTTTCAGTTGGGCCAAGTTTGCCAAAAGTAGATTAGATCGAAATATTAATTTATTGATTTTAAATATAAATTTTCACGACGTTCCATTGGGTGAATTTTTAGTTACGTTTGCGTAGAAAGACAAAGATAGACACATACACTTTAACGGAGATTTCAAATCGTGTTTGCAAAAATTCGAAAATATAAAATTGGATGCATTCACATTGACATTTTTGTAACATAGTTGCTACTTTTTCTGAAATTGAAGAAACTTTTTCTGAAATTGAATTAAACTTTTTCCGAAATCGAAGTTGAAAAGGTAAAGTTCTAAACTCGCTGTTTTGGCGTGCCCTTTCCCGCTCTCATCTTTGACGAATTATAGTATAATAAATATAAATAAAGTACCCGTTAATTCATTTTTGACAGTCTATAAATGACATTTAAACGATAGCCGGAATAACTCGCCTTCATCACCGGTTTTGGGACTAGAGTTTTTGACCAGGTTTAAAACGAAATTTGAGTTGTTTCCTGGCCTTGTATTTATAATGTAGGCTACGCAAAATGCTTGTGTTTTTCGCAACAAGTCATATGCGAAAAATATAACTATATAAAACGTTTTAGCTTCAACATTACAAGAAAAAGAAATGATACGTTATTATTATATAGAGCTTAACTGTCTCTTTTTTACCTCTCGCTAAGAGAGGTATTGGATTCATGCTAAAGACTAATGCCCGTATTCATAAAAACTCGTAAACTTTTTAAACGGTTCGTTATAATTTTTATCCTATAAAAACAGTCGACATTGAAAGAAAAATCGAAATTTTATTTGTCAAGTTTGATTCTATTTGTTAAAAATTATAACGAACCGTTTTGAAACATTACGAGTGTTTATGAATATGGGCATTAGTATCCAGATTTTAGTGAATAAGCACGATTTAAGGTCCCTATAATCCGATTTATCCGATATATATATATATATATATGTGTGTGTGTGTGTGCGTGTGTGTGTGGATGTTGGAAGGACGATTCCTCAAAAACTATAAGACTTAAGACCAATTTAACTATGGATACCTCAATCTGACATTCCTGGGAAGAGCTGAAAAGGTTTTGGTAACAATTGGACAACCGGAAGTAGTAGTTTCTAAAAAAATTCTAAATATTATTTATTGAAAATTTTTGATATTACTAATATTGAAGAACATAAAATTCTACATGTGATACATTTAATATTTTTATTTTAAATTTAGAGATAAAGACGCTACAATATATAGAATAACGGGACGTAATAAGTCGAGTAGCCTAAACTACACTAAGGAAAGCAGTCGACAAATTCAAATGTTTATAACATAATTTGTAAATGACAGATGTCAGTGTCAAAAATCAAAAGTTTTAGGTACATTCTGAAAACTTTTTCTGGGAAGTACATTTAATCTTTCTTATTGTTTTATTAATTAAATATTTAAAATTATAGGTAACCGCGTATGTCTCTTAAAAATACCGCCAATCTTGTTATTGAATTGGAAGAATTTCTGACATTTAGGATCTTCCTCATACAATGAAAAATAGATATAATTAGAATTGTATGTGTGCAGAAGACATGTTAAATAAAATTATGTTATGTTACGACGGTTCGATAGCGAAGTGCAATACAATACTTATATAACATAAAATGGAAATAACGAGAGGTCTTGTGCTAGCCTCAATAGATTTTTTGTATTAGTGTAATTCGAAAAAGAATGTCATTTTGACATTCAAAATGACAAACAGAAAATTGAAATTATAAAACGGAATTACAAAAACATTCTCTGCACTTTTTAGATTTAGTTCTGTTTTTATACCAACGTTTTAGTTCTGTATTTTTATACCAACGTTTCGGCCGCATACATTGCGGCCTTCTTCTGGGGAAAGAATATAAAAAAATATGTAAATGAATATATATATAAATATATATATATATATATATATATATATATATATATATATATATATATATATATATATATATATACTGAGTGTTCATTTTAAATGGGCCACCATTGCTATCTCAAGAACTATAAGAGCTACAAAAACGGTTAAATGGGCAAACAATTTCTATTATACAAGACAAATTTAGGGAACAGAAAAAAAAATTTTTTCGACCGGTGGTTCTCAAAATACGGGACTCATCTTTTTTATTTTAAATGTGAATATATTTTTTTATTTGCTTATTCGATAGAGAATTTAATTCTGAATTCAATGATATAATATTATCATATCCTTACATAACGATTTTTTTGAGTAAAATAGATATAAAGTTTTAAGTTAATTTGATTAAAATATGATATTACTAAGAGTGCAATGAATGGAAAAACTGAATATGTACATGTGTTTTTTACGCATAATTAGAGTGCCATGATAGAAAGAAGTGAATAAAAGTATAATGAATGAAAAAAACTGTTATAATTTTTATTTTAATATTTAATTATAATGAAGAAATATTTACAAAAATAAAATAAACTCCTATAAATTTATAAGTACTGTTCAAAATTGCCTCCATTTTCATTTATACATAACTGTACTCTATGAAATAAACTATTTCTAACTAATCTTAATTTTCATCCGTCAATATTGTTCAAAATATTTTCAATGCTGTTTTTTAATTGTTGTAGATTCTGATGCACAGTATCGTAGACTTTATCTTTTAAATAACCCCATAAGAAAAAGTCTAAAGGGTTTAAATCGGGTGATCTTGCAGGCCATGCAATGGGTTCTTTGGTACCAATCCATTGATTTGGAAATGTTTCATTCAGGTACGCGGTTACTTGACGAGAATTATGGGCTGGTGCTCCATCCTGTTGAAAGTGTAGATTTCTAACGACATTTAATGGCAGATCATCCAATATATTATCATGTCTGTTTCTTAAAAATTCTAAGTAACGATCTCCAGTTAGAGTACTTTCATATATGTGAAAAAACACTGTATCGTGCAAAATTGCACACCATACATTTATATTAAATTTTCTTTGAAAACTTCTTTCACGTACCATAATAGGATTCTCGGAACTCCAATAATGTTTATTTTTTACATTAAACATTCCATTATTGGAAAAATTTGCTTCATCCGTCCAAATAACCCATTTTAAAATATCAATTCCTTCATTAATGATTAAATGGCAATATTCAAGTCTGCGGTCATAATCACCAGGTTGCAAGTGTTGAACTTTATGGAATTTGTATGGCTTATACTTGTGTCGTTTTAAAATTTTATGCACCGTCCCTACACTTAATCTGCATTCATCAGAGGCCATTCGTACAGAAGCTCTTGGATTGGCTTCAAAATATGCAAAAACATTTATTTCATTGGTTTCATCCACCGGTCTTCTGGGTTTATGTATAAATGCAGTAGTATTACCACGTAATATTAGGTCTAGTTTTCGGAAATATTTCCTCGACGGTACTACTCTTTCAGGATATCGTTCCCTATACATATTAACTCCAGCTCGCGAATTTTTTCTTGATAAAATGTATGTTTCAAACATCTCAACTTTTTCAATGTGAGTAAAATTATACATTTTTAAAATTAAATTAAATGATTTTGAACTTCACTTGACAGTTATGATCACTTAACAAAACAAAATATTCACTTATTTCATTCAGAGCACTCTAATTCCAGGTTAAAAAAATACTTGTATTCAGTTTTACCATTCATGGCACTCTTAGTAATATCATATTTTAATCAAATTAATTAAAAATTTTATATCTATTTTACTCAAAAAAATCGTTATGTGAGGATATGATAATATTATATCATTGAATTCAGAATTAAATTCTCTATCGAATAAGCAAATAAAAAAAATATGTTCACATTTAAAATAAAAAAGTTGAGTCCCGTATTTTGAGAACCACTGGTCGAAAAAAAATTTTTTTGTGTTCCCTAAATTTGTCTTGTATAATAGAAATTTTTTGCCCATTTAACCGTTTTTGTAGCTCTTATAGTTCTCGAGATAGCAATGGTGGCCCATTTAAAATGAACACCCTGTATATATTATATACAGTACTAAAACTAAAAAGGTAGTATTATTCCAATTATTAATATGAGTTCTGAAAGTTATTTTAGTAATTCTCTGCACGTTTTACATACATAATTTGTTACATTATTTTAATCATGGAAACAGTATTTGAAGTAAATTTGCAGATATATTTAATCTAAAATGCAACGGTGATGGAAGGTCATATCGACGGTTCAACTGAAAATAAAAAGCTTAGAAAACAGATGCTTCATAAAAACACATTTAATTCATCTTCGTTTTCTGACATATTGTAGTAATGTTGGTGGCTATCGCTATACCATTAATTTTAAAATAGTAAATAATACAAATAAGTTAATAACAAAAGAAAAATAGAAGATAGATTTTGTTCATAATCATAAAAAATTACTTTTCCGCATTAGCCTATAACAATAAAACTGTAATCAGGAAATGTATTATATTTTTTTATATTTCATATAAAATAAAAACTTTCAACTAAATATTGAATGGGATTTCCTCTTCTTTCAAAACGAGAAATAATATTTTTAATTTCAAAATCCAATTGCGTTTTTTAAAAAATATACTTCTTTTCATTAATTACAAACTTTTAAAAATCTTTCTGATCGTAAATGAAGTTTTGTGTACCTATACCTCTGATTCAAGGTATCTTCGCAGGCCTCAATTAACTAGTTGCAGCACTCGCTATGCTCGGGCGACAATATTTAGTCTCAATCTACAAAGAGCTTATTTCAACCCTTGGAAAACAAATACTATTTATTCCCCAAAATAATTACAACACACGAGTATTTTTTATGATGAAAAAAACTTGTTTTCTCTATTCCTATACAGTAAACCTGTGAAGAAAAATTATACAAGAGTACTTAAGCTGAAGTTTTTCCTATTTTAAGATCCCAAAAGATGGGTAATACTAAATTTTGAAAATAAACTATAATCTATTTTTCCTGTACTCTTCATTTGACCTCTAGGAATAATATAGATACAATAAAAATCTCTGAACTTGAATGTATAACGTCACCCTTATTTTAGGTGTCCCAGTTCTTCACACGAAATTACCATTAGGGATGGGCACGTAAAATACGTCACGTATTATACGTTATATTTACTCGTAAAAAAATATTTTTACATTGACAATGTTTGAGAATTTTTTACGTAGATAACGTTATAGTAATTTACATTGCAAGACCGTTACTCAGAACTTTACGGGCGTGCACGGTAACTAACGAGCGAGCGAAGCGAGCTTGTTATCCGTGTTAGCACGTAAAGTTTGGGTACCGGTAGAGCATTGTACAACGTTTTACGTTATACTGAATCGTAAATAATTTATAAAAAATATATTGGAACGTATAGTAGAATTCATTAAACTATTTGATCGAAATAGTCTTTGAAAACATAGGGCGAATGTTACTACAACAACATTTGTATAAAAACAAAAAAATATTTTGTGCTGCTGTCAGCTATGGATATTCCCGACCTTCCCGACGAAATTCTACAAGAAGCTGAGGAAGCTAATAGCAAATTAATACCAGAGAAGTCACGCAGCCGATATAATAAAGAGCTAAGTGACTTCAATGAGTGGAGAAAGAAAAATAACGTCAGTATGGCCCTGAACGAAACTGTCGAAAAATTACAAAGCGTCAAGTTTATGGACTAAATTTTCAATGCTGAAGAAAGCTTTTATTGTTAATGGCGACGTTGATATATCTAGGTTTGTTGTGGCAATTATCATTTGGTTTATGTAGTAATTAAATTGATTTCGCAGATTTGGAAAGGTTATGGCCTTCATGAAGAAACAAAATATTAATTTTGTGCCAAAGAAATCTAAGGTTTTGTGTGTTGCGGAATGCTGCAGATTTATTTTGGAAGCTTCGGATGATTTCTTACTTTGTAAAGTTGTGCTTATCTTTGGACTATATGGTGCTTGTCGCCGAGATGAATTACTTAAACTAACAGTAGATGATATCGAGGACCATGAGAAGTACGTGCTAGTAAAGTTGCAAGATACCAAGGTATATATTTCCAGGTCATTCATTATTCCCGATGCAACTGAATCTTTGAATCCTTATGAAATTTACCAAAAGTATGCTAAACTACGTCAGCGTAATGTTGGAACTAGACGCTTTTTTTGGGATACAAACAAGGAAAATGCGTTGCGCAGCCGGCTGGTATGCATACTATCGGAGGTGTACCAAGAAAAGTAGCAGAATTCCTTGGTTTAGATCACCCTGGAAACTACACGGGCCATTGTCTTAGACGGAGTGGTGCTAACATGGTTGCAGAGTCTTCTGGAAATATTCTACCAGTGAAGCAAATTGGTGGTTGGAAATCATCCAAAGTGGCAGAGGGATATATAGAAGAGTCTATAAGAGGCAAAATGAAAGTTGCAAATATGGCACTTTCGAACGATCCACACAATATAACGTCAAATGACGTTGCTGTTGCATCATCTTCTAAAGAGGAAGTTTCTTCCGGAAATGTGTGTGCAGCCCCTGCTGGGTTGATGATTACAGGCAATTCTAACTGTACAGTTAACGTCCATATATGCTACAAACAAGATTGCTCTTAAATTGTTATATATTTGTATTTTTTAATGTTTTAAATAAATAATGAATAAATGAATCTGTATGTTGCTCCGGTTTTAAGATAACAGCCCGCAAAAAATTTTACGGGCTCAGCCCGTAAAAACTTTTTTTACCGCTAGAAACAGAGCTCTACAATAAGACGTTTACGATTCAGTATAACGTAAAGTATTATTACAATGAGTATATTTTTTTTATAAATATATTCTTTTATAATGTAATGAATATTCTAGGTAATGTAATCCACATGACATCGACATAATATGTTTCTTTGAGACCACTTTTAGACAAACAATTAGGTATCTTCAAATTGTCAAATGTCAGGTTAGTAGGGAAATATAATCTAGAGACATAACCTTAAACGTCAAAATTTAAACACTTTTTACGTCAAAATAGACTAAATTATGTAAATTTAGTTATATTATAGTATATTTTTTAAATGTTTAATATGTTTTATGTAAATTTTAGGCAGTTTTGTAAGGATATAAAATTTGAAAAGATATTTAAAAATAGACGACGAATAAAAAAATTTGCAAAACTAAAATTTCATTAGGTATTTATTAATTTTTAACATATAGTTTCAAATAATTTGAAATAGATTTAATCATTCGCTCCAAACTTATTGAAATTGAATTTTGTGCAATGTAAGCATTTTATGTCAATATATCTTTAGTTTCAGAATTAATTTATATTTAACTTTTCAAAATTAACTGTTTTAGCTTATTTCTTCGCATGAAAAAATTGACATTTGAAGAACTAAAATTATACATTATCTACGTTTTTTACTTATTTAACATTTTTTTCACGTAAACGTAAATAGTTATTAACGTCATAAAGCAAATGACGGACGAGGCTGAAATTTGTAAACCGAGGCGATAGGCGAGGTTTATAATCAGCCAAGTCTGTTATTTGCATATCGGATGTGTGACGTTCAGTATTTTTCATAATAACATGAATTTTTAATATTTGAGATGATTCGTATTTCTTTATTTTTTTCAAATACAATTAAAATTTGCAAGTGATTTGTGACTTGATTGTTTAATACTGTAGCAACGGTTGTTTAAATGTTTAAATAGTAGAAATTTGACACGATGGAAGAAAGTGCAACATTTTTCGAGAATTCTGAAAGTATACGCGAGGAAGCAGCTGCAGTAAATTGTGAACTATTACCCATGAAAGCAAAGGACATATACGAAAAGGAATATGAAGCTTTTACTATGTGGCGGAAAAGCAAGTATGTTGGTGGCGTAAATGAGGATATTTTTACTGTTATATTTCGAGGGAATTGCTCTCTCTCTCTTATCAGCAATAAGAAACATAGTTAAATTTTAACATTTGAAATAAAAAATAGATTTCACATTATTCGGGAATAATTAATAGGAGTATAATTTAATGACATACTAATATATCAAAAGTTGATGCCAGAACAGAAGTTATCGAATCCATCATAACTTTATAAAATTTTCACTGTGGACGTCATGCCGACCCGAACGTGCCGCCCGGCACAGGCCGATCGGCATAATGTGGACGCACCTTTATATGTTCCTTGAGATTTTGTTGGCTCAAAGTAGATTGAGAAGGATAGACTTATGTATAAGCATTAGTTGGACAAAGATCCACAGGTAATTGATACTCCGCTTTAATGTGCATGTCAGAACATTTGAAAAAGTTACAGCGAGGCGGATCGAAAAACCACGAGCTCGTTAGTTTTGTATTGCCCGCGCCTATAAAAGTGTGCTAAGGTTATTTTTCTAAGGGTTATAAAGAAATATTTAAAATAAAAGGAAGTGTGAAATATGTGTAACTCATGCAGTTATTTGTTGATTTCAGAGTTCCGAAAAATGTTGAATTACGTAGAAAATGATTGGAAGTATGAGAATTGAAAGAAATTGATGTTTCGAAATATACAAGAATATGTGGAAAACAATTCGAAGAATTTTGTTTTCACATTGTTAATTTTAACGCAGGAAGGAAATTGTTAATGAAAGATTCGATTCCTTTATTATTTTTATCACAACCCAAAGTAGAGAGAAGGTAGGGTATGAGAAGGTAGGATTTTAAATAAGTTAAATATATTTATTATGTATACTTTGTTATATATTTTTTTGTAAATCTTAGTTTTTTTAGATGATGAAATGGACGACTATATAGATTAGCGGTTTTATTAGTAAAAATATTAAAAGAAGTATACACTGCCAATTTTGTAAGGATTTGTTGATAAGTGAAGATACATTTCCGCTTATTTCTACTAAAAATAGAGGGTCTTTAATTACGCCTTCCAAAGACATCACTATTATTTGTAAAACAATTGAAAACGAATATAGATCCATTGAAAAAAATTTAAATGTGGTACAAAAATGCAATATTTCGAAAGTAAAATACAAGAATTTTTCAAAATGAATCTACATACATTTATACATATTAATGCGCAAGATGTATTTCATAATCTTCGAACAGAGCTAATAAAATTAATAATTAATATATTGTAACGCCAGGATACATTACACTAATAAAAACAATGTAAAAATGATAATTACATAAGAAGAAAGTTCACTAAACTTGTTACTTTTGGTAATGAATAAATAAATTTTATAATCAATGAGTTATCATTATTCTTACACTGTCAACATAGGTAACCATGAGATTCATTTTTTAATTTGACGACCAAAGTTGCATACTATATAAGATTGTTTTTTGCTTTCAAAATTTAAAAATCTCGCGAAAATGGATTGGTCTCAATTGTATCTCCAACCTTGTCAATCTTCTTTGGTACACGATATATGCTGGTAGCTACTTCCAGATGTATATATTCAAAGAACACCGGTATCAACTAGAACCGTGTCAATGATTTGGCACATTCTTCAGGGTTGTTAATACAATAAGAGTTGCCAATATACTGAATTAAGTCGAAAATGTACTAACAGCGATATTCAATAAATTTGAGCTGATTATTTAAAACTGTTTTTTCTAGAAACAAGTTAAAAAAACAAATCATATTCAATAACTTTAAATAGTGTCGGCATATTTATTGAATATGTCTGTCAGTAAATTTTCAGCTTGATCAATATATTGGCAACACTTGTTTTGTTAACAAACCTGAAGTATGTGTCAAGTCGTTGACATGGTTCTAGTTAACACCGGTGTTAGAACCACGCTTCTGCTACCAGCCGTATATAAAGTCACTATAAAATAAATTATTTGGTGTTGAACAAAAAAAAAAAAAATCAGGTACCTTGTTACCATATCTCATCATGGTACTGAATGTTATAGATTACATAAATTGAGGTTGTAGGCAGCATAAGTAATTCCTTATTCTATTAATTTTGATATGATCAAGAATCTCATTTTCTTCCAATTCACTTTCATTATCAATAAAATCTTTTTTTATATAGTTTCTAAATATATATATATATATATATATATATATTACGTTTATATAAGTATTTCTTTATACCTACTCAATTACAATCAAATTAATACTTTCCAAGTGAACCGAAAAGTCTTTTGTTCTATTTATTTTTTCAATGTGAGGTTAAACGACCACTAAGCTGGCAATTTCGGGGGCTTAATTTTAAATTTCGCTTGTGTATAAATGTGGTTTAAGTACTGGTGCAATAAAACTAAGGATTGCTTAAATTTTAAACTTGGCTTAGCAGTTAACTGTGGCTTAATAAGAATGGTGTAAACGACCATAAGTCTGTTGTTTTGTGCTATACAGGGTGTTATTTAAGTAATCTGCCATAGTTCATGGTATGATAAAGAAAGCTAAAAAAATTATATTCTGAAATGTATTCAGCAAAATCTGCTAAATTGTAAAAGTTATTAGGGATTGTAAATAAGCAATATGACATCTGGTGGCACGTTGCGGAACTATCGTTGTTAGGATAGGTTATATTACGTGTTATTAACTTGGATGCAAATATTGTTGTAAACATAAGTTTAAGATTGTTTTAATTGATTAAAAATGGCCAACATAAATTATTCCACGCCGGAATGGAAGTCTCTTCGCATAAAAGATCACACAATAAGTTTTCATCAAGTTCCAGTGAAGGGAAAAAAGATCCAGTTTTAGATGTATTTGGAGGATGTGATAAGATTGACAGATTGAAAGCTTGGATAATAAAAATGAAAAACTATTTAGTGTAAATTAAATAAATATCAAAATAGCATGAGCGCCCTTTAGATTTAATTAGATCCTAACAACACCTTGTACATAACAATAAAATTACAGATAATGTTTGCAATTTGCAACGGCTACTTTTCCAGCTTTACATGAACATTTTATTGAAGATACTTTTAAAACATCATCTGTAGAGTTGAAGATTCCTTCTATAATATGTGGTGATTACTCAATGCGGACGTTTGCAGACACGTTATAGATATTTATAATTGAATAACGACATAACCTTACATTTATTATTTGTTTGTTTTTGTAAAGTATTACATTTCTGAAAGTAAGTATTATGAACATAATAGATAAATAAAATATTAGGTAAACTTATATATTTAATAAAGTTTCAGGTGAATTTCAATAAAGTTATTTTAAAATTAAAAGATTTCGACTGCCTGATGGCTTCGCATACTTCGCGTGGTGTATGTAAGGGCGAAGAAATATTGAATACGGGACATTTATGTTATGTGGAAGACTAAATGCCTGGTTTCACCAGTATCAAGTAAATCTTCAAACAGCTTATTCGTCGAATAAGAGCAAAATATCGCATCGAAACCATAACACAAATGACAGTATATATTTAGCTGTTATATTTTGATGCGATATTTTTCGCTTATACGACGAATAAGCTAATTGAAGATTTATTTGATCTTGGTGCAGGCATTTAGTCTTCCACATAACACAATATGTCCTGAATTCAATATTTCTTCACCCTTACATACTCAATACGAACTATGCGAAGCCATCAGGTTGTCCAAATAATTTTTCAATTTAAAAATAACTATTGGAACTCACCTGAAACATTATTAAATATATAAAATACCTACTACATACCTAATAATTTATTTATCTATTATGTTCATAATACTTACATAATATTTAGAAATTGTAATACTTTACATAAACAAATAATAAATGTAAGGTTATGTCGTTATCCTAATATCGTTAGTTCCTTTGAAAGTCACTTTGGCTCTACGATATTATTTTCAATCCCCAATAGGGCTGTAAAGTTGACCCATCACGAAGCAGCTCCTTAATAAATTAAATCTAAAAATCAAGTTGCTCAAAAAAAAAGAAACAATATTTCCTGGTTGTCATAAATGACGTTGAATTTAAATCAGTGACGTATTGTTTAAATATTCAGAAATGCCTGTTACTTTCACAAACCAAGAATACGCAGACATGCATTTGGTGTACGGAGAAGCGCGCCAAAACAGTCGTGCTGCTGTGCGGCGCTACAGGGAGTTATATCCGAATAGAAGAATTCCTAACCGAAAAGTATTTGTACAAGTACATCAAAGACTCAGCGAATTTGGTACAGTACAACAAAATATTTTTGATTTGGGACGTAATTCTAATCGAAATGCCGTTCAGCGTGATGAGCAAATTATGGATTTAATAGATCAAGACCCTAACTTAAGCATTCGACAAATTAGTCAATTGGTTGAAACGTCAACATTTACAATAAGGAATTATCAGGATATGCTACCTTCTATTAAGGCTTCATTGCTGAGACGATTACAAGCTTGTGTTCAGCAAAATGGCGGACACTTTGAACATTTATTATAATAAATTTTGTCATGAAAGAAAAATGATTTATCTATGTTCCGCCAATGACTTCAAACCTTAAAAAATGACAAGTGTTGTTGTTTTCATTCAAACTACTGTGATTTTGAAATTATTGTTTATTGAAATAAATAATTCTTATTGGTCCACTTTAAAGTGTTTTTATAGCTGCTACAAACACATTTGAAAAGAAATGATTGCAGATTATGATACATTACAACCCTGTTTATTAAGTGGTGACGTATGGCAGATTACTTAAATAACCTGTATAATTGAACATGCATCTGAATTAAATAATTAGCCAAGCATCTGGTTATGCAGTGTAAAGTGTAAGGCCGGATGCACACCGAGCTAACAAAAACGTTACTAAACAAAATGTTTTGCGACATACTTAAACACTTTGTTTAATCTTAAAACACACTGACTGATTAAAAACGTTGTTAAACTAAACGTTGTGACTTTTAAAATATTTTGTCATTAAGCAAAACATTTTGCTTCCTGTAGAATATCTTTAGGTGCAACATTTTGTTTAAAGCCAAGCCTCTACGTATAGTTCTATGAAAGATGTCGGGTCCAGAGGATGAAATAATGTGTGCTATGCTACTTTGGCAATTTCTTCTCACAATTTATCTATGGTGATTTTCTTTTAAAAAATAGTTATAAAGAACACACCTTCCTTCCATTTAAAGCTAAAATTTTTCGGCGTCCTCCTGTATATTCATTATGCAAACTTACATAACATAACAACGTGCTGTGTAGATCAAATACGCAGTCGCAGTGTGTATATGCATACGTACAATGAAATGTTTGTTGCCGTTGGCCCGCTGAGCAAAAGTCCGTGTTTGCGGGTTCGACAAAGTTAAGCATGTATAAACGTGCCCGATGGTGTCCGCTTGGTACCTACATACTTGTCCACGCAGACTTAATGAGCAAAAACGTTGTAATAGGGAACGTGCAGCGGTGCAACACGTGGTCGAATGTAGGCAATCCGCCAGCCTGGTGGACCAACAAACCGTTTCATTGCCTGTGTTTACATTGTGCTTGGTGGACATTTTGCGATTTCTGTATTTATTTAGTGAGATTTCAACATAAAATTTGTGTTCATTGAAGTTGTGTTATGGCTCAATTAAGTGAACGTTATTATTCTCTGCCAGAGAATGTAAAACAAAGATATTTAGAGAAAATATCGCTTATAACTGACAACCAAGATTCATACTGTTTTGACATGCATCTATTGTCAACCCCAGAAAAAATTCCAAATACGTTACATCCTGATAGTGGAGTACTTTGTGTATAAGAAAAGCTCATATACATCGGCTGAATTTAAAGCTTATAAAAGTTTATAAGCTTACAATATATTTTCACGCGGATGGGTTCGAGTAATCCAGTGCAAGAAAATTAAAGATTTTGTTGTCACAAATTACATTAATAATTCATTAATTTATCGCAGTGTTATCATAATTTCATAATACTGTAAACTTAAAACTTTCATAGTTCCTTATGTTGTTTTTTTTAACTGGTAGTATTTGTTCTAAATTTTATTCAGCTATCATTTCTATTATTTAAAAATAAAAAATACCTACATAGGTATGTATATGATACATATCAATGATTAAGTGTAAATTACCAATCAATCATAAAACGATAGTTGTTTAATTTTTTTAAAAAAGTTGATATCAAGCTATTTTCTGTTAATTAGGTACTTCTTAAAAACTTGAACAAAAGTAAATAAATAATTTTAGATTATACGTTAAATTTTCATTTTTGTGAATTTAAAGAATATTTATAAAATCACGTTCAACCCACAATGTTTATTTTTTAATCTTACATTCTTTACATTTGTTGAAATTAATTTATTTTATGTAGATACGAATACTAATTAATCATTATTTGTCATTCAAATACTTAATATGCTGCATAAAATAATACCTATGAAAAAGTGTGTGGAACAAATTCTACTGTATTTAATTTTACTATCTATTAGGTCACTTCTCTTCATCGCCACTATCCACTTTTTCCTTCTTTTTACAGCTAAGGGGGTAATTTGTCCTCTGCAATCTTTTTCCGACGGAAACCTATAAAATGACAAATCATCCCCAGTACCACTTTTCTTAGAACACCCAACAACAACACAAAATTTAGGCATTTTAATACATATACCCATATGTTGGTCCACCAGGCTGCCATTTTTAAATATCCGTGACGTCACGTGCACGCTCCCTCCCTATACAGATCTACCAGCCTTTATGGAACATATGGCTATACACAAAGTATAGAGAAATTAATTCAAGAAGCTAGCAATAGATGGCGCGCCAAGAACGAAACCACGAAATTGAAAGAAATTATTTGCGAGTCGACTAAACAAGTTTAGATCAGTTCCTGTTGGGTGGAGCCTAGACATTATAGGGGCGGGGGAGGGGGAGTATTTATTAGGGTGCTAACAGGATGTTTCATATTTTGTAGAATTGTGTACAATGAATGAATGAATCATCTCGTAAGTTGCCACAGTTATGATAATAGGGTAGTGGCGCTTTTTCCAATTTTTTGTTTCTGAAAGAATTGTTCAAGTTATTCACTTTAATACATATTTTATGTCTGGCAACTGTATATTTTTCAAAATATAATTAAAAAAAAAATCTTATTTCAAATTTTCCCGTGGTGTCGCGCTTTATTAATCCCAAACACAGTCTTTCTTGCCCTAGCGGTGCACTCTTGGTTGTACGCTCTGTACACAATACTACCATTTTTATTTTAAACGATTTATGTTTGAGAGAAGCACTATTTCAAAAGAAATTATTCATTTTCACACAAATTCATTAGTTTCATTACCTTGTTTTAAATCTGCTGATATAGAAAAGAAAAAGAAAATATGATTTTAACTCGTAAAACTTAGGTTATGTCACTAAAAATTACATGTACATTCACTGGAGTGTGCAGCGACCTGGTGGCAAAATTATGAAGTTGTCTATATAAGAATTAACGGGCCTATTCTGTAACTAATCTGTAACCTTTCTGTAACTGATTTCGGCAGTGTGAGGAAATAAGTACTAAAACGATTCTAATTGGTCGGTTGAGTTCCCACCTATATTCTATAGCGCTCCTTGTTCATTCCTTGTCTATTATGCATACTAACGCCATCTGAAAAAAGAAGGAAAAATTTTTCTGACAAGTGTTGGCCCCTGGTGGAGGAAGGCACTTTGGTGTAGCCTCATGCTACACGTACTTGGTAAATCTGTTTACGTTAGTATATATAATCAATGTGCCTATCCGAAGGAGCATAAATTAGTTTGTTATTAGTTCTATCAACTTTAAAAAAACTTTTCTTAAAACTTTTTAACTTGTATTATACCTTTTATGCAACGATAATTTACTGATTCTAACGTTTATCCGACGTTAATGTCAGGCGGGTGGGGAATCTATTCAACTAATTTACAACGTTTTTTTTAACTACTATATAATTTTCTATTATCACTTACATGCAATAGTTGCATATGTATTTTGCATGGACTATAATATGTTGGTTTCATTAAAGCTAATTGATAAGAGATATATTCACTAATAAAACTATAATATGGGTTACTATTCAAACTAGAATACATATTTCTCAGCAAACTATTTTCTACCGTAAATTCATATTTTATCATATCACGAGTCGTATAAGTAGTCTAAGCATGACTATGTTGTATAATTATATATACCGAGACTTGAAATGTCTTCTGCAACTATTTAAATCTAAGACCATCTTTATAAAGATCATATTTTTTACATATCTGTTGAACTCAAAATAAATTTAAAAAAAATTATTAAATTTTTATGAAAAATAAATTTTTGTATTTTTTTTTAAATCATTCGATATTATAATGAATAAAGTATATTATAATAAACCATATAGAAGAATGATTACTTTCAGAATATTAAATTAAAAACACAATAAAATTAATTTATACTAAATTTTACAAAATGGCTTCTAAACAAGTTTCTGTTTAAATGCATTAATATGGCCGTACATATTATAATTCGATATTTCAGTTATAATAACTTCCTAAGAACTACTTTACATCTGTTTTCTAGTTGATCCATTAAGTTACTGATAAACTATACTCCCACTTACTTCTGTTTAAAATAAAACTGTAAACTAACTAATATATGTAATATATGTAAACTTTAATGCATCTATACTAAACAATTAAAAACACAATAAAATTAATTTATACTAAATTTTACAAAATGGCTTGTGAACATGTTTCTGTTTAAATGCATTAATATGGCCGTACATATTATAATTCGATATTTCAGTTATAATAACTTCCTAAGAACTACTTAACATCAGTTTTTTAGTTGATGCATTAAGTTACTGAGAAACTATACTCCCACTTTCTTCTGTTTAAAATAAAACTGTTATTTTTGCAGTTATTTAAAAGTTTAAAATAAATTTATAAAACTTTTAGAAAACTGTAAACTAACTAATATATGTAATATATGTAAACTTTAATGCATCTATACTAAACAATTATTTTTAAACTGTATTATAAAACTTTAAAAAATGTATTTATAAATAACTGTCAATTACGTTTCTAACACTTCCTTTAATTTAGTGCGAAAGAAGTTAATAAAACTAAAAAAATCGACGCCAATGAAACAAATATAAAACGTTTTAATAACTATTATGGAACCAAATAATAAGTACCACACATCATAACTTCGCATTGTAGTTTAAAAGACTAGAAAAAAGTTGTACAAGGCAAAATAACTTAAAAGTGTTATAATTCCTCTAAATGTAAGTTGCAGTAACAACATTATTAGTTATAATGTCTTAATAAAAACCCTGTGTTCCTTAGGATAAAAAACATTTTGTTACGTCCCAAAATGTTTCTCTCGAACCCAACGCACACTGAAGAAACAAAAATGCCATTATACACAACATTTGTTCGAAGATACCTGATTAGGCTCAAATGTGTTTTATTGTTTTGCATGATCAGTGTGAGTTGTCCCATATACCAAGCTCTGAAACAACATACGATTTGTATGAAAACGTTTTTGTTCTTTTCGTGTGCGCCAAGCCTTAGTTAACAGTCAACATTCATCAGTTTTGAAAGCGTTTGTTTAATCATAAAAATGTGGAGACCTTGGTGCAAAGATAGTGCGACCGAAATTGAAGACAGTGATGTACATACTTTATTTTGATAAATAATTTTAATTATACATTTTTTATGTTTTTGTAAGTGTTTTGATGACATATTACCATATGATTTTATTTAAATATATTTATTTTAATATATTAAAATGAATAATAAGTTTCACCAAGTAAGAGCTGAAATAATTAAAGAAATTAAATATTTTTATGTTTCTCTGCGTACTTTATTAACTTATTATAACTACTTATTAGCCATATAATTTTAATTGAGTATTTTTATATGTAGGCATATTTTGATTTCTGTTAAGACAAAGATATAATTTTACACATAATATGCACCAACATATTATGCAAATATGTGCTATTTGAAAACAGAAAATTATTGTCTAAATTTAGTCAACTTTACAATTCAATTTCGTTAGAACATTTCATAGTATAAAAATAAGAATAGCATTTTTAAAAATATACGGTTAATGCTTCGTACAAATCATCCTATTTATATTGTAATTTAATTGTTTAATGAATGGTTTTTTGAATTTTTCTATTATACTAATATATATATATATATATATATATATATATATATATATATATATGCAATAAAATCGCTTTTATTTTATTACTTCTGTAAATTTATCATAAATAGAAGTATTTATAAATAAAGATAGAAAAACTCACACTTATCAAAAAATGACAACTCATCAACTACTATTTTTTTCATGTCGGCAAAGCCAACTATAATAAATAAAATAAACAAATTACAAAATACAAACACATAATTATTTTTAAGAATCAAGCTTCTATGACATTCTCCCACCTGGGAAACTTTTAACTTTAATATAAAGTTTACCACAAACAATATTAGGTGCTTGATGCTTAATTATTACATTTTTTTCTTATTTACAAGCAAACCTATTCGGTACTTTGATTTTTCGGCCATATCTTGATATATGGTTTCGTTCACATTGTACGTTGCTCTCACACTGCTCTTCACCTTCTTCCGAAATACAGCTATCTCTCGTGGTACCTGAAGCTGAGGGTATGGTCCCATCGACAGCTACGTCTGTAGCGCTCTCTTGCGCTTCCGTCGTTAGGTTGGTACTGGCGCCTTCCAGCAGGTAGAGTCGTTGTATCGGACGTAACAGCAAACCATTTGCCGTTTGTAACTTTACCAAACGAATCTTTCCATCTTGGCCCGGTAGAAGTTCAGCTACTCGCGCTAACGGCCAATTTATTCGTTTTGAATTATCATTACCTATAAGCACAATGTCACCAACCGATACACTGTCCGCTGTTTTGCACTTATTATGTGCACACAACTAACCGAGGTACTCAATCCGAAACCGATTTCGCAATTCGTTTCGTAATCTTTGCAAATATCGAATACGCCTATATAATGCCTTCGCGTCTACTGAATCGCAGTCTGGTACACCTATTTCCTTAAGTTCTCGAATGAACATCGTGGGTGTCAACGGTATCAAGTCTGTGGAATCATTTGACACGTATGTCAACGGTCGAGAGTTAATTACTGCTTTACAGTCACCATACATTTCTTCATTGTTAAGTCTGGCGTGACCCAATGTCCTTTTCAAAAGTTGTTTGAGTAAACCAATCATTCTTTCCCACCAACCGCCCCACCAGGGAGCTGAGGGTGGATTGAATCGCCAAACAATTCTTTATGCAGAATTAAAATTCATAATTTCTGCCCAGTCCAACTGACTGAAGAAATTTTCCGCACCACGAAAGTTTGTCCCGTTGTCAGTATAAACCACACGCGGCCGTCCTCGTCTAGCAACAAATCTTCGGAACGTCTTCAGGAAATCATTGGTAGACGATGACATGGTGATATCCAAATGTACCGCTCTGTATACTGCACAAGTAAATATACAAATCCATACTTTTCCTTCTTTGGTATAGAGAGGGCCAGCTAGATCAATTCCTACAATTTCAAACGTAGCCGCATCGCGAACTCGATCTAATGGCAGTTCTGTTGTTGTGGTCTTCATACTTTCAACTTGGTGTCTTTTACAACGCTTGCACGAAGAAATTACTGACCGGATTATTCTACGTCCTCCAAGTATCCAGTACCGTTCACGAAGGATATTCATAAGCCCTTGAATTCCTACGTGACATGATCTGATATGTGTGTCATATATTAACTTTCTTACTATCACATGTTTGTGAGGTATCAAAAATGGGTATCTGAATGTTTATAATACCCTCTTCATCTTTGAAGACATTTAATGATGAGAACTGTTTGTCTATTTGGTTCAGAAACACTTCTTGCTGAATCATTCGTATTAATGTTTTTTCAGCAGATTCAAATTCTTTTGCAGAAAGTTCTCCTCTTATTTTCCCTTGAGAATTTCTGCAATTATGCAAAAATCGATGAATCCATCCTATCATCCGTACAATCTGTTGATACTTAGAGAAATAATTGTAGAAACTCATAGCTTCAGCATTTATCATAGAGGATACCACTCCTTTCTTGCATTGATTGGGCTCAATATTTCGACGAACACCCTCTCGATAATAAATCCGCAGGGTTTATCGATCCTGGTACATGCCTTCATGAATCTTTAGAGGTTAGATTCCGAATTTCTTTTACTCTATTCCACACAAATGTCGCCTATTCTTCTTCTCGTTTTATCCAAGATAAGACTGTTGCCGAGTCCGACCAGAAATAGCTTTCGATGTCTCTGCCGAAGACTTCTTGTACCGTATTATACAATCGTGCGCCAATACACGCTGCTAGTAATTCTGGTCTAGGTATGGTTAACTTCTTGATAGGGGCAACTTGACGCTTAGCTTGAAGCAAATGTATCTTCACCATATTTTGCTTCTCCACTCTCAAAAATATCGCCGCCGCGTAAGCTGCTCCACTGGCGTCGCAGAATATATGCAGACTAAGACGAACATTAGGTTCGTCTTCTATCCACCTAGAAATTTCTATTTGGCAAATATAAGGTAATTCGCGTACCCATTTTCGGAACATAGAGTTCGAGTCTTCATCAACTTCAGTGTCCCAACTTATCTTTTGTATCCACATTCTTTGCAGCAAGAGTTTGGGCAAAATTCTTGCTGCACACGTGAAGCCTATTGGATCAAAAATCTTCTGTGTGACAGAAAGTATAACCCTCTTGGTGATAGTCTCTTCAAGTTGAGCAGCTTGATAACTAATGGAAAGTACGTCTTTTTCTTTGTCCCAGTTAAATCCTAATAACGGTATAATACTTGAATCGCCAGTCGGATTTCCACTGTACTCCCACCCTCTCAACTCGAAGTTAGCTTGGGCCATAACGCCAGTATCTTCTTTGATGAATTTAGACACAGATTCTTTGTCTGGTAAACTGGTTACGCAATTATCTACGTAGAAACTATTTGATAATATGTCAATCGTCCGTTTACAAAATGGCATATTTGTTTTTTCGTATTTTTCGGTAGTTGTTCAGGTGGAATTCATTCGTAGCCCCTAACAAGAAAGGACTCGTATTTACTCCAAACACAACTCTTCTATGGCGATAAATATTTTCATTACCGTTTTCTGTTCTCCATAAAAATCGAAGAAAATTCCTGTCGTTCTTGGTTAAACTAATTTGCAGGAAAGCTTTCTTTATGTCAGAAGTTACTCCGATCTTCTTCTGTCTAAAACAAAGTAGTAACGACGGAATCAGCTCTATTAAATTTGGCCCCTTTTCTAAACAATCGTTCAATGCCGGTGATCCATTTTCTTTTGCTGATGCGTCGAAGACAGGTCAAATTTTGGTTGTGGCACTAGATTCTTTAATTACAGGCCTATGAGGTAAATAGTGGGCAGCAAATGACAACTCATTCTGCGGTACTTCTTCAATCATACCTTCTTGTTGCCATTCTGTAAATACTTCTTCATACTTCTCATAGTAACCCGTATTCTGTAGTTTCTTCACGGTCGAGTTCAGTCTCTTCCTGGACAAAGCTTCATTGGAGGGCAATGGCGGGTGTCCATCTCTCATGGTAAAACGACTTCATAACGACCCGCACTATTCATAATAGTCGTTTCATTGAACATTGTTTTCGTAGCTTCTTCTAATTCAAACTTGGACTGTTTTTCTCCAGGATCTGTTATTCCTAGCACATCCAATTGCCATAAATCCACAATACTCATATCTTGGTTCAGTAAAGATGTCTCAGTCATGTTAGTGCTAGAACAAGACTTACTGTTTGGTACTCTTCCTATTAGCAACCATCCCAGAAGAGTTTGCATAGCTACTAACCCACAAGAAAGTATGTGATTCTTGCCAGTAAATAATTTACCCAGACATCTGAACTTATGAGCAGTTCTATGGGTTCATTGCCTTGGTTGTCGGTTAGCCGAATATTCTTTCGTTGCAGTTCGGACGTCCAGATTCCAGAATGCACTGGTGATACATTTCTGCAAATGACTGGTTGGTCCAACGCTTGAAATTTACACATGTAATTATTATCCATACTAGATAATCGTACGTCATAGCACTTATGTATTTGCTCAGAAGTTTGTGCTCCACCGAATAAAACATGAACTATTTTCTCACTGCGTTTAACTGGATAGTTCATTTCTTGTGCAGTAGTTTTTAAAACATAAGATCGCTGCGATCCACTATCGATTATAGCTCGCACTTCGCGCTCCCCGTTTGCGTGACGCATTTTCAATCGTAGAGTTTGTAAAAATACAGGTGTGTCTATATAGTTTGTTAGAGTGGCTTCTTTTAACACAGTTTCTCGGTCTTTCTCTACGATTTCTGGCTTTGTTTCTCCGCGACTTACTTTCTTCGTATTGTCTTTGCTTAATAAGTCCAGACAGAGTAACAAAATATGCTGAGCACCGCATAACATCCACTGCATTCTCTGGCGACACCTTCCCATGTGACCTACTTTTGCGCACCGAAAACACGCTTTTTTGTCTGCAAGGATCTTCTTCTTTTGTTCCAGGGTCATCTTTTGTGCTTTGTAACATTTTTCTGTACAATGAGCACCTTCACAAAATAAACATTTAGAAACTTCGCCATTGAACAATCCTGCAGCCGTAGGTAAAGGATTTTCTGTTGGTTTTATTTTAGTCTTCTTGCATCTGTCATTGCTTCCCAGTCCAAAACCTTCTACTGCCAATGCAATGCGTTCTTCGCTTTCCACCTCAGTTTTCATAAATTCGATTAATTTATTTAATCGATCTTTCAACGTGCTATCCGCCTTGGAAACTCTGCAGAACGTTGCCATACACGCAGTAGGTCCTCTGGTAAGCAGGATTCTACGAGCGAGTACAACATGGCTCCGTATGAATCTCTAGTAATTCCCAGAGTTTCTAGTGATCGCAACTGAGCCTCTATTTTATCATATAATTGTATTAAATTACATTTACTTTGGTTGGGAAGTGCATTGTTGACGACTAGCTTCAACAGTTCTCGAACGTACACTTCAATTAGTAAGTTATCCCTGCCAAACCTCGACTTTAAACTTTTGATGACCTTGTCATAGTTTGCAGCTGATGGAGGGTAGCTTTCAACTAGTTCCCAAGCTCTTGTTTTCGGAGTGATGGCCAATAGTAAATAATGAAATTTATCTTCTGGTGGGATATTGCCTCCAAAATGCTAACCACTCTTTTAGGTCACCTCCAAACTTTTTGAATTCAATTTTGGGCAATTTAAATTTACGTGCGGTTGTCGCAGTAGAAGATGTTTCCTGTTTTCGATTGACAGAAACTTTTAATTTCTTATATCTCGATGCGTATTCATCGCATTCTTGAATATCTTTAGCGAGTTCTTCTTGTGTGACATTTGCTGCTAGCAACTCATTGAACATCTCTTCATTCACAAGCTTTAACGAACTCTCCTTCTCTTGCAATAACTCAAACGTACATTCAATTTCCTGCACGTCCCCATTTTCAGTTGCCAGCAAAATTTATAATTGTTTTGCGATACGAGTAAAAGCACTATGAAGACCCGTACGACGTTTTTTGCTATTTCCATTGCAGCGAAATCTGATTGTCATGTTCTATTCTGCGGAATTAACACCGACCGCACGAATAGTCCGTTTTAATATGAAAACTTCTTTGCATACTACGCAATAGTACACATGCACTAAACGAGTGTCGGTCCTGTCACGGTCGCCAAATGTTGTGAAAATTGCTGATATTAGGGTACTACCCGTACACAAAATGACAGCAGCAGGTTCTTTTAAATATTTTATTTCAACACAAACCAATAATTGAAGTTATAACAATACAAAGATAGAAAAACTCACACTTATCAAAAAATGACTCATCAATTACTATTTTTTTCATGTCGGCAAAGCCAGCCATAATAAATAAAATAAACAAATTACAAAATACAAACAATTATTTTTAAGAATCAAGCTTCTATGACACCTGGAAAACTCGGGCCAAGTTAAATAACAGAATCACAGCGGTGAAACCTAAAAATCCTTTGCCAGCAACTTAATCAAGCGCCCGCAGTAGTCAATGCGATTGCCAAAATAATAATAATAATTATTTTTTTGGAAGGGAATTTTTCATGTTCATCTCTCACAAGAAAACATTTCTTTCCTAGTTTGTATATAATTCTACCGTTATGGCTTTGACTTACTAAGCTTGTGGTAGACTGGGTACAGCTGGGGGTAGCATTATGTGACGCTTAGTGTCGGACTGCAAAAATTTAAATTCGCTAATCTCTGCATGCATTTCGTATTTCAAATTATTTATTATTTAATTAGCGTATGGTTTGTTTACATCATATAAATGATAAAACACAATTTATAAACAAATATCTAAATTGTAAATATAATTTACACATTCTTCGGTCGCTTCCAAAAAATCTTGCGGGTCACCTGCATAAGCTCTAAGTGGACATTCTTCAACTATATGTCTGATAGTTTGTTTAACAGCATCACCGCACCACAGTCACAGCTTGGAGAACTCGTTTTTCCCTATTTATATAAAGAGTCGGCATATTTCCCGCAGTTGGTTCTAATTCTGAGTGTGGTCCAAATCTTGCGGGGAAAGTCGAAGCCTAGTGGTTTAGTGTCGATACAAGTCATTTTTGCTGTTCTGGTGTTGTGCTGTTCTCCCATTTCTCTTTCCAGCGGTCTATCATATTGAAGTTATTCTGATGTAGGAGCTGTGCATTTCTGAACGGTGGATTTCAAATCAAATTACGTCTTTGACCATTTGTTAAAAAATATGAAAAAATAAGATTAGTTGAAACATATCGTACTGTGACCATAGTATTAAAATTAGAGAAAATAAGATTAGCAATGAGTTTTCAAAATTTTAAATCATTAGTAATACTTTAATTAAGATACAAATATGTGGCGACTATTTGAAGAAGATAACGATGATATTTTACCCGTTAAAAAAGATCGTGCAAAACTTAAAAGAACGTGTTTGCCGTAAGAAGCGAAAGAAATAGTTAGAAATGTTTATAACTATTTAAAAGGTAATGAAGATGAAAACGCAGTTAAATATTTTTGGAGATTTTATGTTATTATAAATATGGAAGAATATTTGATTGGTCTATACGGTTTGATTACACATTTTCCTTCATATTCAATAGATATAGAGTTAAAGAATGTTAAAGAGATTAACTTTCATAAATCAGCCAGCTATGCTTTAACCATGGAAACCGGTATTATATTCAAATATTCTAATTGACATATGTCAGTGTCAAGTGCAATTTACATAGTATAGAATCTTTTTCAAGGAAATTTCGGTATAGAATTTGTAGAAAATAGTTACGTTCGTGTTACAGTATTACTTTCGGTAAGGGATTTTTGTAAAATACATAGCACTGACGGAAGGTAATGTACAGGCCACATCAGATTTTTTTGCTATATTATGTCGCAAGTTTTGTTTTTTATATATTATCTGATTCATTATCATTAAAGGAGTTTTAAAACAAATCTGTTTCATTATTGCAAAATAAAGTAAAATAAAATAGGAAAACATTTAATACGTTCCTGTCCTTTCCCCATCATATACTTCATTTCACGTAAGAAAATAGTGGCGGGAAGATAGGTGCAGTTGGATCTTGTTGTTTGATTAGATAAGCTTAAATCCCGAATAGTAGACATGCTGAGAGGATCTCTGAAATAAGCCGATAATTTGTTACTCTAGGTAGTCTGAAACAGGGACGTATTCCGAATCTGTGTAAGGGAAAATATTATCACTACAAGTTTATAGTTGTACTAGTATAACATAATGGCATCATCACACTTTTTCACAGGCTTAGGACTGTCAGATTAAATAATTCCTAGAAGTAAATTATTTAGATTTTGAATTATTGTTACGTTTAGGAGTAAAAAAAAAAATTATTTTAAGTTGACTTACAACTAATTAAATTTTTACCCTCTAATAAGCAAAATTAAAAATTTCTCCACGAATATATCAAAACGAACTGAATACAATCCTTGTTCAACACCATATTTACAACTGACCTCCGCTTGCTCGACAAAGGTCCAAATAACTGGATTATGGTTTGTAAGATTGATATTTGGGGTAATAAATTCCGCCCATACTATACATAGTAGTCTGTCAAACTACTACGACGTTATAAACTGCACTAATGGCTAGTTGCACCAACAAGGCTTAAATTTTAAACTGGGCTTAGGATATTACTGAAAATACATAGGTAATTCGCGACAGTTAATGTTGTGGTTTTCAAACTGTAAACGTGAATATTCTTGAAAGAAAAGTAAAAATAAAGGCAAAAAATTAGTAACACGTTTCTGGAGTCATGGAAATTATTAAAAATATGTAGTTCGCGAAAGTTAAGGTGTTGCACGCAAAACTCCAGCGTCCAGAACCTCTCGGCAAATAACAATAGAAAATATAAAAAATATTTATAATATTGAAATATAGGTAAGATAATGAACATATTATTAGTGTGAGTAATAATTAATTAAAAAAATTGTTATGTCAACAAACAAAGAATTAGGTGCGTGACAGTGAATTCTGACTACTGACCGTAGGCTTATGACTGATAGGAAGAAAAATTTCAGTGCAATTTTGTCAAATTTGAGATAAGACTGAGCCTAATTTAGACCCAGGGACCGTAGACAATTGGGGCTTGGGGCCTTAATTCGCAAAATAACTGTTACAAAAAATTATACAAAAA
Organism: Ophonus ardosiacus; assembly: GCA_943142095.1. Lineage (NCBI taxonomy): Eukaryota > Metazoa > Arthropoda > Insecta > Coleoptera > Carabidae > Ophonus > Ophonus ardosiacus. The sequence continues at coordinate 44,364,874 of OW964824.1, forward strand.
AATCTGTTGTGGCCAGCATAAGATCTTCCGTTAGTTTTATGTATTTTGTATTTTTGGAAAAGATTCTATATATCCAGTAAATTATAACACGAACATATACTATTATTTACAAATTCCATACCAAAAGTTCCTTGGAAAAGATTCTGTAAAAAAATAAAATTATAATACGAACATACATTGTGTAAATTCCACTTGACACTGACATCTGTCAATCAGAATTTTTTGAGAATGTCAGCTGTTTCTTCCCTGTTTATTTCAAAGCTGACTGAATTATGAAATTTAATCTCTTTGTAATTCTTTTACTCTATATCTATTGAATATAAAGGAAAATGTAACGTAATCCCACTCCTCATTGCTGTTTGGGGTTGTTTGCTTCGGGCGTCACTTCTGTATCTGGAGAGGGTAGTAGGATTTGCGAATAGCTAGTCCTGATCCAGGATTCTTGGGGTTATGTAAACAGTGAAAAAATGTATCAACTTAAACTACGTTTGTTTACACACTATGTACACTTTAAATAAAGAAACTGTATATATTATTTTAAACTAGTGAGAAATTTAAAATCAAGCAAAATTGGAAATAATATTATTTAAACTACTGCGAACTTTATACTCAAGAAAAACGTGAAATCTTTACTCTTGTACGGACACTGTGAAGCTTAGACTCGTGAAATAATATTTATACTGAAGAAAAACGTGAAATAATATTTATGCTACGGTTGTATCGTCGCTGTAATCCGTGCTGGTCTGCTGTGACGGGATTAAAATCACCCTTCGGTGATTGCGGATATTTCTCGAATATAAAGCGTGTACCTGATACCCCCAGCGCTTACAAAATATTTCTAAATGTATACTCAATACCAGAACCCTCTTAGGAGAAGATAAAATATTAGAGTTAGAAAACGTGATGGATTCTATAAATTGAGATATCATAGGACTTGCAGAAACTAGAATTCAATCCAACTTCATAAAAAAAAAAAAAATGCGCTAGAAGATGTTGACAAAGAAAGGGTATGGATAGAGAAAACTGGAAAATCCTGGGGGAGGCCTACTCGTATATCCAGCAGTGGGTCAACAGCCCGTAGTATAATATTTATAACTGATTAAAATTTAAATTATTGTTTAAACATAGATTGTATTTTATTTACCATTTTCTTGACTTTTTCAATAATATTTTTTTGAGGGAGAACAGAATGTGATACCTGACTTGGGGACCAACTTTATATCTTGCGTCTGATTGGACGGAGAGGGGCGAGAACATGAATTTTTATTGGGCGTGAGAATTTAACTACAAAATGTTTTCTATAAAATTCTATTCGCAATGAAAATGTGAAATTCCAGTACTTGTCGTTACAAGTATGCAAAATAATGATATAACAAATAGAAACGTATTAATATTCTATGTTCAGGTTACTTCCGCGCGATGCTAGCGCTCAACGTTTTTAGTCCAGTCATTAAGTAGATTTATCCTGCAAAAGGTCAGGTATTTTTGATTTTTAGATACCTATATTATGTATTTAGGGGTCCTAATAAAAAATTCAAGTTTCCCCCTCGGGAAGCACTTGTGAAAAAGACACAAAAAAGCGCTTTTTTCTAAATATCTCTTCACCTATTTGCATTGGGACAAAAATAGTTATTTTTGAATTTGTTGAGAATAAAATTTCCTACAACTTTTAATATATTTTTTTCTATAACCAATAGATAACGAGCTACAGCGCTTCAAACAGAGCAAATTTTTGAAAATTTCCTTAATGCTTCATTTAAATCACATTTTATTAAATTTTTCTTATTTTTTTTTACAAATTACTTATTATTATTCATTAAATATTATTATTATTTAACTAATACACATACATATTAATTATTGTTTTTTGTTTTATTTTCATTCTAAAGACGTTTCATAGTCCGGGAAATCTATGATTTTACCTCAAAGTAATTACAAGAAAAGCTTTTGAACGGAATCTTGTCCAGAAAATGCGCTGAATAACATAACAAAAATTTCCGGAAATCGGAGCACGGGAACCTCCCGCCAATTGGGAAAAATGGCGGTATATTTATGTTTTTGGCCATTTGCTCAAAACAATTATGAAAGATATTTAAATTACCCAAAAAATAAACAATAACACGTATTTAATACTTAGTCCAATAGGTTTCACTATTTGTAACAATTTACAATCGTCGTGGCATCGAAAGAAGTAAATTACTGATGAATATTTCATAATAATTGTCAACGTTTTCCTGCATTTTTTATTTTTTCATCCACCACTCTGAACTTCTTAAATATACTATAAAATTTGAATTCAGCATGAAATTCGCTTTCATTTAAAGAATTTCACAATTTTTTCCGATGAGCAATTTGAGAGTTACTAACAAATTAAATTCACATGAAATTCCTCTAAAATTTTAAACATCTGAAAATCGGCTCATTTCTCAATTTCTCATCAACCACTTTGATATGTATTAAATACTTAATATTGTTTATCTTTAATCGTGTCGAAATTTTGAGTGAGAATATGGACACTAAGCCGATTTACAGATGTTCAAAATTTTAGAGGGATTTCATGTTAGTTTAAGTTATTAGTAAGTTGCAAATTGTTCATCGTCAATAATCGCGTAATACATGATATGAAAGAGAATATCATGATAATTCAAATTTTTAAACCGCGTTATCGTATCTTTAACAAGATCAGAGTGGAGGATGAAAAAATAAAAAAATGCAGGAAAACGTTGACAATTATTATGAAAAAGTCATCAGTAATTTACTTCTTTCGATGCCAGGACGAATGTAAATGGCTAAAAACATAAATATGACGCCATTTTTCCCAATTGCCGGGAGGGTCCCGTGCTCCGATTTCCGGAAATTTTTGTTATGTTATTCAGTGCATTTTCTGGACAAGATTCCGTTTAAAACCTTTTCTTGTAATTACTATGGGCTTTTTAAGATAAACAAGAATGTTTAAATGATTAATATGGTTTAATTTGGTTAAATATAGCTACAATGTCTAGGATTACACTTAATTACAATGATTAAACAAAACATAGCGTGGCGATGTCATGCATCTTCACACTCCGACGTCCCTTGCTCAACTGACTATCTGCAGAACGCTGTCGCTTCGCCCTGCTATGCCGCTTGTCTTCTGTTTCCCACATTACTTTGAGGTAAAATCAAAAATTTCCTGGATTATAAAACGTCTTTAGTATGAAAATAAAACAATAAACAATAATTAATATGTATGAATTGTAGTTAAATAATAATATGTAATGAATAATAATAAGTAATTTGTAAAAAAAAATCAAGAGAAAATATAATAAAACATGATCTAAATGAAGCATTAGTGTAATTTTCAAAAATTTGCTCTGTTTGAAGCGCTGTAGCTCGCTATCTATTGGTTATAGTAAAATATGTATTAGATGAAAGATGTAGGAAATTTTATTCTCAACAGATTCAAAAATTACTATTTTTGCCCTAATGTAAATAGGTAAAGATATATTTAGAAAAAAACGTTTTTTTTGCGTCTTCCCGAAGGCCTCCGAGGGGGAAAATATGTATTTTTTTATTAGGACTCCTAAATACATAATATGTCTAAAAATAAAAAATACCCGACCTTTTGTGGATTAAACCCTTATTTTTCTACACAAAGACTGGACTATTTGACAAGTGAAAAATTCGTGAATCAATTGTCAAATTGACTTGAAGGGGCCGTTATGAGGTGGACGCCTGATGTACCGGGAAGATGATGTCCATGAAAACCATCGGACGATGGCGATACAGTTCGAAAGCTGGAGTACCTACGCGTTGTTGGCCGAGACCGCGTGATGTCCACGTGCTGACAGATAAGGCTATGTTATCTGTTCAAACAATTTAAACAAAACTGTATATTTTCTCACAGCTAGCTCTGTGGACGGCCGCATGATGTATCATAGCCCTGCTGGAGACAGTACGGCTCCATGGGACGGACGACGTACTCCGGCTTCCGGCGACAAAGTTGTGACTTCGTCACAATGTATAATCAATGATGACATGAAATGTCAAAAAATATTATTTAACTGTGTTTTTTCAAGAAAAACTGTTAATATCTTCAAAAAAGGGAACTTCCGGTTGAGCAATTATAACTAAAATCTAATCAACTCATCATATGGATGTAAAGAAGAGCACTACGAAAGAATTATAATTTTTAGATTTGTAGTGTTGGAGTTATCGTCAGGGAAAAAATTGTCACATACGGATGCACACACAGACACATACAGACATAATCGTAAAACTAGTAAAATCGTATTCTTGGGACTCTAAAACGTGTTTATTCATTAAAAACTCACCACCGTATTTTTTGATTAAAGACAATACCTTCCTTACCTAAAGGTGACGGAACGACGGAAGATAAAAAAATTGATTACAATAATGAAAATAACTGAACATACAAAGATTGATTATAATAATAATTACTGTATCCTTCTAATTTAATCCTTTCAGCCCTAAATAATAATTCTATTAATGAAATAAAGTTATATTTACTTTATAAACTTAAAATAACATAAAAGTAACATAAATAAATGTACAAGACCACAAGGCCCAAAGGATTTTCAAAAAAAGGGGCCAGCACAAAATCTTCCGTCAATTCGATGTATTTGTACAAATCCCATACCAAAAGTTCCTTGAAAAAGATTCTATATATCCTGTAAAATTGTAACATGAACACACTTTTTTTACAAATTCCATATTGCAAGTTCCTTTGAAAAGATTCTGTAATTCCAATAAAATTATAACACAAATGTACATAATATAAATTGCACTTGACACTTCCTCATTTCTATCCAACGCATCTTCTTCACACAGTTCTTCCTCTCTCAAATATTCTGCTACACAGTCCTTCCATCTTCTCTTTGGCCTTCCTCGTACTCCCGGCATTGAAACTGCAAGTCACTTGCGAGGGACACTCTGTCACTTAAATTACTTTCTGATCCTATATTTTCCACTTTGGCTTTGCACTTGACACTGACATCTGTCAATTAGAATTTTTGGAATATATCTGCTGTTTCCATAATTTTAGCAAAGCTGACTGATTTTTGAAAGTTAATCTCTCTTAATCTCTCTATAATTTTATATCTATTGAATATGAAGGAAAATGTATAGTCAAACCGTATAGAGAATAAGATTTTCTTTCATATTTATAATCATAAAATGTCGAAAAATAATATTTAACTGCGTTTTTTCAAGAAAAACTGTTAAGAGCTTCAAATAACCCAGTAAACAAATTTTAGTTTCAGCAACGTTGCCAGAATATCAACATTTCAAATGCGATGTTATCATTTACATTATCATGTCTATCACATATAGGTTGCGGAAACTGCCTATGTCCGCCCTCAGGAACGTTTTCTTGAAACATTTATGAAACATTCTGTTACGATTTTGATACATTTCAGCAACGTTCATATATACATTTATGCAACATATACACATTGATCTACTTAAATGTTCTTGAAATATGCACAAAGCAGTCTACAAAAACAATGCTGAAATGTTTTTCTTTTAAAAATGATAGGTTAGGTTTTTATAATTAATTTTAAAAATGCAATTCATAGTTTATTACATTTGAATATAAATATTTAACAAAAATAAAATATTTCTTTATAAATATAAATATAAAACTTCTTACAGAGTAGATAGGTACAGGAGTTGAAAAATATGTAGTATTTAAAAAGATACTATAACATTATACAATAAAAAACAAATTAATATTGCTTTTGATGTAAACAGGAAACAATATGCAAACTGCCTGTTTAATTCCAGCTCACTAATACTAGGCACGTTAAAACATGTATAACCAACCACTTATTGAACACAAATACGAAAGACTCAAATCACAAATACCGAGAAAACGATTGATACACTGATACAACAAGAAATGGCGGAACATACGAACAATGAACACAGCCTTCCAGTCTACATGTTGCTGCGACTGCGCTATTGTATGCTGCGTCTGCGCAGTTGTACAAAGTTGCACTTGCGACGTTCCTGCAAGGTTTTCAAGTAAACATTTCTGATGTACCAGCTCGCGCAAGTCTTTGCAACATTAGGTTGCACTTGCGACATTCCTGCAAGGTTTGTAAGTGAACATTTCCGATGTTAGTACTCGCGCAAGTCTTTGCAACATTTCATAAAAATTATTAAGTAAATAACGTTTCGAAGACATCACTGAAGCTTTTTACTAAACATTCCATTAATGTAGCAGTAGGAACATTTTGGGATGTTTCAAAAACAAAACATGTTTACTGGGAAGGGTACTTCCGGTTGACCAATTATAACCAAAATCTAATCAACTCTTTATATGGTTGTAAAGAAGAGGAATACAAAGAATCATAATTTTTTGAATTGTAGTTTTGGAGTTATCGTCGGAGAAAAATTTGTCACACATACACACGGACACACACACACACAAACAGACACAATCGTAAAACTAGTAAAATCGTATTCTTGGGTCCCTAAAACGTGTTTATTCATTAAAAACTCACCATCGATTTTTTTGACCAAAGACAATACCTTCCTTACCTAAAGGTGACGGAAGGTAAAAAGAGTAGGACTAAATGTTCCGGTTTTTTTTATTACCATACAAGTGTAATAGGTACAGTAGACGTTTCGGGCAATAAATTAGCCCATCATCAGCAAATTTCAATTATAAATTCTTAAACAAAATGGAACAACATATTTTGGTGTTACATTGCCCCAATGGTTTTGCCGCGAAACCACATCCAATTTTCAAAAAAAAAAAATAATAATAAATGATAAAATTCATGAAACAATCGGTCACATACAGTAATCTAGTAATAAATATATAATGAATGTACTTAACAGCCATTGTTTTCCACTAACTTTTCAATTTTTAACAATATAAGCAGAGAAACCTGTCGAAACTCGTATCACAGAATTTGGTTTACCGATACATTTGAGCTCCAACTTATACAACGCGTCAAGAGATGGCCCTGCTTGCTGTTATGTGTCGATGGTTTAACAGTCTTAACCACTGGAATGCATGAAATAAATTTTGGAAAATGCTGTTTTATAGTGACACCACTAGGAACAAAAGGGTTAAATGGAATGGCACATATACATTATGTGTATCTAGGTTGCAGATAATTTAGTAAATATTTGGCCTTGTGATTAATTTTTTTTTAAAAACCGTGTTTGATTACAATAAAGGAATTTTTAATTATAATAAAAATGACGATTACAAAAATGAAAATAGGTAATAATGAATGTTCCTTTACTTACAATACAATTTAATTTTTGATGTATTCACACGTGCATTGCATTTGTTGGTTGTAAAGTTGTTGATTCTAGTTTTTGATAAGTTAATTAATAGTTTAAATTAGACCCTGGATTATAAATTCAGGTTCAGCTCATCTCACTATTAATAAAGTAAGCCATAAAAGGACTGTTTCTTGTATTAATATTACTAATTAATAACTGAAATATTATTTTGGACTCCTGGGTTTTTACATTCGAAATTTGGATAATTTGTAACGCAGCATACTCTCCCTCCTTTTTTCTTTATTTTTTACACGGAACTGGTATTCACTTTCCACGATAAAATCACAATATTATTCAAAAATTTTGCTACGTCGAGCCGTCGAGGGCATTCTGAGTTGCGTGGAATAGTTCATAGTCTATACAACAAAATGGACAACACTGGCATTGAAGCAGGTGCTTCATTGTTTGATCTTCTCCACATTCACACTATGTCTGATCAGCATCGATAAAACCCTATCTTGCTAAATTAATTTTGCACCTGCCCACTCCAGATTTTAACTTAGTTAATGATTTCCACACTGCTCAGATTTCTTTGTGGCCACATGGTAAGCTTTCGGCAACGGTTATCTGTCCAGCAATGTTGAAAATCCATGTTCTCCAAAGCTGTTACCTTGCACTTTCAGCTGACGTATTTAGTTCCTGAGATGTTCGCAGGACACTGTTTCTCGATTTGAGCCTTTGAGCTGGCAGTACATGGCCAGATAATGGATGGCTTTCACACCCGACTGTAGTTCTCTCCTTGTTTGCAGTGCCACTTTTGATTCGCAATTGGGTTTCGTAATGACTTCATTATAAACGCAAAATAAAAAAACCTTTATATCAAATTATCATTATGTGCAAATCATTATTGTAATGTAAGCATAAATATTTTTAAAATTATATACGTAATATGAAATATTTTTTTTAAATATTTGTCTTTCCAGTTCTGTCATTGGCTAATACTTTTTGGACGACAGAAGTAGAGCAAAATTTGAATCAAAATCATATTTAATAAACTTGAGCGTTGAGCGATAATCGACTGAGGAATGGATGAGGGTTGCCGAAGGAAAAATAATCGGACAAGCAGTCTGCAGTGAAATTATTTATTTCAAGCCGACGTTTCGACTAATACATTAGTCTTCTTCAGAGCAAGAAATAGTATAATAACATGAGTAACAGTTACAAAAGTTGCAAACTAAAATTTGAAAATTGATTTGGATGCAAATTTAATTCTCTACAGTATTTATTTGAAGCATTATTTTCTAACATTAATAGGCCACTTTTGCACAAGGAAAAGTGTTTTCCCATGTTAAATGCCTATGGCCCGGTTTTCGTGTTACATCCGGTATGTATGTACGAGTATAGCAGGCCATACACAGGCGTATTTGACTTATAGACGTCATTAGGAAGATTTACCCTGCGAAAGGTCGGATATTTTTGATTTTTGGATATTTTATATATTTAAAGGTCCTAATAAAAAATGCAAGTTTTCCCCCTCGGGGACCTTCGGCAAGCACCGCCAACTTGGGAAAAAAGGCGCAATAAAGTGGTTTTTCTAAATATCTCTGCACCTTTTTGCATTAGGGAAAAAATAGTTATTTTTGAATTTGTTAAGAATAAAATTTCCTACAACTTTCATCTAATACATTTTTTTTCTATAACCAATAGATAGCAAGCTACAGCGCTTTAAACAGAGAAAAATTTTGAAAATTACTCTAATGCTTCATTTGGATAATATTTTATTATATTTTTATTTTTTTTTTTCTACAAATTACTTATTACTATTCATTAATTATTATTATTTAGCTACTATATATATATGGGGTCGCGTGGCCGTGAGCGTATACTGTCTGGTTGCCAATCTGGTCACCCGGGTTCGATCCCGGCCAGTGCAGACATAATCGCACAAAAGTGATCCCTGTGGTGCACTACCGATGTCTACATGTGTTGCAGGTAATGGCACACCCAGTAATGGGTAATATGCCGTGTTGATAATATTTATTTATACATATATATATATATATATATATATATATATATATATATACAGGGTATTCATTTTAAATGTGCCACCATTGCTATCTCGAGAACTATAAGAGCTACAAAAACGGTTAAATGGGCAAACAATTTAGGGAACAGAAAAATTTTTTTTTCGACCAGTGGTTCTCAAAATACGGGACTCAACTTTTTTATTTTAAATGTGAACATATTTTTTTTATTTGCTTATTCGATAGAGAATTTAATTATGAATTCAATGATATAATATTATCATATCCTCACATAACGATTTTTTTGAGTAAAATAGATATAAAATTTTAAATTAATTTGATTAAAATATGATATTACTAAGAGTGCCATGAATGGAAAAACTGAATACAAGTAATTTTTTAACCTGGAATTAGAGTGCTCTGAATGAAATAAGTGAATATTTTGTTTTGTTAAGTGATCATAACTGTCAAGTGAAGTTCAAAATCATTTAATTTAATTTTACTCACATTGAAAAAGTTGAGATGTTTGAAACATACATTTTATCGAGAAAAAATTCGCGAGCTGCAGTTAATATGTATAGGGAACGATATCCTGAAAGAGTAGTACCGTCGCGGAAATATTTCCGAAAACTTGACCTAATATTACGTGGTAATACTACTGCATTTATACATAAACCCAGAAGACCGGTGGATCAAAACAATGAAATAAATGTTTTGGCATATTTTGAAGTCAATCCAAGAGCTTCTGTACGAATGGACTCTGATGAATGCAGATTAAGTGTAGGGACGGTGCATAAAATTTTTAAACGACACAAGTATAAGCCATACAAATTCCATAAAATTCAACACTTGCAACCTGGTGATTATGACCGCAGACTTGAATTTTGCCATTTAATCATTAATGAAGGAATTGATATTTTAAAATGTGTTATTTGGACGGATGAAGCAAATTTTTCCAATAATGGAATGTTTAATGTAAAAAATAAACATTATTGGAGTTCCGAGAATCCTATTATGGTACGTGAAAGAAGTAATCAAAGAAAATTTAATATAAATGTATGGTGTGCAATTTTGCACGATACAGTGTTTTTTCACATGTATGAAGGTACTCTAACCGGAGATCGTTACTTAGAATTTTTAAGAAACAGACTTGATGATATATTGGATGATCTGCCATTAAATGTCGTTAGAAATCTACACTTTCAACAGGATGGAGCATCAGCCCATAATTCTCGTCAAGTAACCGCGTACCTGAATGAAACATTTCCAAATCAATGGATTGGTACCAAAGGACCCATTGCATGGCCTGCAAGATCACCCGATTTAAACCCTTTGGACTTTTTCTTATGGGGTTATTTAAAAGATAAAGTCTACGATACTGTGCATCATAATCTACAACAATTAAAAAACAGCATTGAAAATATTTTGAACAATATTGACGGAAGAAAATTAAGATTAGTTAGAAATAGTTTATTTCATAGAGTACAGTTATGTATAAATGAAAATGGAGGCAATTTTGAACAGTACTTATAAATTTATAGGAGTTTATTTTATTTTTGTAAATATTTTTTCATTATAATTAAATATTAAAATAAAAATTATATCAGTTTTTTTCATTCATTATACTTTTATTCACTTCTTTCTATCATGGCATTCTAATTATGCGTAAAAAACACATGTACATATTCAGTTTTTCCATTCATTGCACTCTTAGTAGTATCATATTTTAATCAAATTAATTTAAAACTTTTTATCTATTTTACTCAAAAAAATCGTTATGTAAGGATATGATAATATTATATCATTGAATTCAGAATTAAAGTTGAGTCCCGTATTTTGAGAACCACTGGTCGAAAAAATTTTTTTTTCTGTTCCCTAAATTTGTCTTGTATAATAGAAATTGTTTGCCCATTTAACCGTTTTTGTAGCTCTTATAGTTCTCGAGATAGCAATGGTGGCCCATTTAAAATGAACACCCTGTATATATATAGAGGTTACGGTACTCGTCACTGGTCCGAATAGTTAAGGAAAAAAACTTTTCGTGGGTGTGCAGTGTTTTTATTGGGCTAAATAATTTTAGTTGATTCTTTTTAAATCAGCCAAGCTTTCACCTAATGATTTAAGGCTTCATCAGGACTGTTTTAGTTGAAGTTACGATAAAAGATGTACTCATATACAAAAACATGACAATATTCACCAATTGTTATTTGTAGTTTACAGGTTTATTAAATAATGTTAAAAATTTTAAAAGTTACTTTGTAAAAATTGTCACATTTTAGGAACACCGAATCATTTTAACTGGCCATATTTTGTTTTTAGTACTGGCGTAAATTTTAAATGAAGAGAAAGATGCAACAATGGCTGTAACATCAAACAGATTATCAATAATTATTCAGTTACGATAGAAAAATAATATAAATATTGGAGAAAATTAATCATATTTTTAAGAAGTAATGCGCTGTGATGATCTGAAGTCCATGAACACATTTACTACACAGCAATGAGTGCAATCAATATAAAATATCTCTTTAATTAATTTTATTCAATATTAATAACTTATTTACCTACCGTATTTAAATTAATGAATTAATTATAATACGTATTAAATTTTAAGGGCAAAAATTTCATCTTTGGTTTTAACCGGATTTAAATCGTAATTTTTAAGCCTGAATCCGTACGTAAAGGAGCGGAGGTTGCCGAGCGGTCGTATAGTCGGTCTGTCGCCTTTACAAATTTTCTGCTCTATATATTCGAATATATGCATATAGATACAAAATGGTATATAGTCCGTATGGGCCTTAACAGAAGAGATTCTTTCACATCAAGAGCAAGAGGCAAATTGTTTATGCCATCTGTTGACTACATTTTTCATTGCGGCCGCAGTTTGAAAGTAGAAGCATCTTTCGAACACCGAATCAAATTTCTTTTCTATTTACAAACGCGTTCGATCTCCGGAACGTTCGAAGTTTACGAAGCTAGTCTATAGAAATATGTTACAATTTAATCAAAATGACATACAGAATTATTATTAGTTAACTAACCAAATACAATACTGCAATGATGATAATCGAATTATGTATTTTTGTATATCTAATTATATTAACATCCATTATAAAAAAAGGTTAAATACCTCAATCAATAATCGCCCACATTAACATCCTTGATACTTAAATAACTATTATATGTATGTATTTATAATTTACAATCACAATCGGCTTATTATTATACCGTTAACAATTTAACAATAGCAATTATAGTTAAACTTGTATTGGTAACTTTTTAATTTGATAAGGTTGATACCACGTTGATATACATGTTAAATTCCTCCTTCAAACTGATATATCCCCAAATATTTTGAAATACAATTTGAAATTATTTCCACCGTCAAGTAATTAGTTTAGAATATTATTAAGAAACCCCAAAAAAAGTTAATTTATAATAATATCACAATCTGGTAAGCTGTAACATGAAACTTGTAAATCAACAAAATAATAAAATGAAATAAATAAACCATTTATTATATTTGTACATTGACTGTTATTCATTTGCAGAAATTCTACAATTATTGTATAATTTAATTGTAACATTACAGGTCTCTTTAGAATTAATTGAAATACCCAGGTAAGTTTTGAGCAAAAACATTTTGCTGATAATTAGCATTTTCCTGTATATTTCTGGTAAAAGTGTTATCTGAAATATCACTATCACCGTGTTGAAAATCATATTCATTTTCTTCTTGAACATTGAAATTGGAAGTACTACTAGAGGTAGAAGTACTCGGTTGTGCTGATGCTGATGTTCTGAGCATTTCAACCACCTCAATTTTTGTTCTTAGAGATTGCTCGATATAGCCTTCGAACTTCCAACCTCCATCAGCCGTATTCATAGTAAAAATATGCCGGTTTAAACCTGGTCTATAGGCATAGTAGTTTAGATTCGGCTTTTCTCTTATTCATAGAACTGGACTAACGGTAGTGCTGGTTTAAATACGGTCTGATATTTAGACCTGGCAGACCCTTAGTTTTACGCTGGTTTAAATGCAGATGTTCAATTGTCAACAAGAAGAAAGCCAGTGAGGTTATATTTGAAAATATTATTATAGAAGTAAATGTAAGTAGATATTTATTTTATTGATTAATATATATCTACCTATATAACTAATATATTTATATTAATGATTTTTAATTTATTTTTCAGATTATGTGATTAGAATTCAGGATGTAATTGAAAGCAGAAGGAAGCAAAAGATATATCTTCAACACATTAATCCCATCGAAAAATATGACGAAACTGAATTTAGAAAAATATATACATGGGTAATTGTCTAATTTTATCACGAAAATATATTACATTACGTAAAAAGAAAATAATAAGCTCCCATGTTAGACGCCTATGGCCCGCTTTTTAATTAATACCCTGTGTAACAGTTATTACTTGGTTGTAGGTTGTTTGTGACTCAAATGCCAAGATCTGGGATATTGTTGCACGATGGAGGGGCAGTGCATAAGATTCAAGAATATGGAATCATTGCAACTTGAAGCCACGATTTTAGGTACATTATACAACAGGCAGACATTTATGTAAACGAAATTCTAATATTAATAATATTAAATTATGTTAATCTAGTGAAATCAATGGAATCCTCATAGGAGACAATGGATATCCATCATCGGAGTTTTATGCTTATTCCAGATCTTCGCTTTACTACAACGATACAACGAAGCACACATCAGAACCAGAAACGTTGTAGAACGATAATTCGGCCAATGGAAAAATAATTTAGATGTTTTTTAATTAGAATGCAGATGTCTTTAGAAACAGCTAAAGTTAGCATTATTGCATTGGCAGTTCTTCACAATATAGCTGTGAAACATTGGATGATAGAGACGGTATATTTATTATTGGGAAGTAAAATAACTTTATTAATATTATATTATTTCTTTATAGATGATGTAAGTAGCGGAGATTCCTATGAACCGGATAATGAAGAACAAATCGACGAAAGACAGGATAATGACACAAGAAATATATTTAGACGGAACTATATAAAAACATTTTAATTAACAAAGTTTATTAAAATAGCAGGCAAACATGATTCATAAATAAAATACATGCTGTATGAAAGATTATAACTAATAAAATTTAATTCTTTGGGGTTGATGTTACTGCTTTTGTAGTTACTTTGCTGTCATCGTCATTATTTTTCATTGTTCCTTTATTTCCTTTTTGTTCCTTGCAAAACCGTAAGCCGCAAATATATATATGAAATATACTTTTCCAAGCTTCTTTTTTTTTGAATTGGCTGCACTATTTACAGTTTTATTTTTCATAACCTTTGCATGGATTTTCACTTGCTCCAAAAGCAGATTATTTTCATTTTATGTCCAATTAGATTCTCGCTTACTCATTGTAAGTCTGAATATATCACACTAAAAAGAAATATTACGCATTTTTCTGTATTTCTCTTATGAACCTTCAAATTATAACAATTATTTAAATTTAAATGCCAACTGCATACAAGTTTAATTTTGTAGATTGGTTTAAAAACAAATAATTATCATCTGACAACTGTCACAAACTGTGCTACTGCGCATGGCGGATATCGAAAAAGACCAAGTCCTAGTAGATCGATGAGTTTAATCTAGATCTTTTTAACCCAGATTTAAACTTGGCACAAATTTTACTATGAATAGGGCATTTTGGTCTTAGACTAAACCTGAACTATTAAACTCGTGTTTAGACCTGGCTTTTCTATTTTACTATGAATATGGCTGCATGACTTTTTACTGTTACCAAATCCCCACCATGGTTACCTAAATGAGACGCACTTGACCGTCTAAAATATTGCCATAGTATAGGTATATAGCTACGCATAGCTATATACTTATACCAATATGAAACGTCCATTTCAATATGTTAAAAAAAAATCAGATGTGGCCAACACAAAACCTTCCGCTATTTAATTTTTATTAATTTAAATACATACCAACGTATTTACTAACGCTGCTAACTGTTCCATTGCATAAAACTATTGCTTTATTTATTATTTTCTTTTTAAAATGTCACTATTATTAATTTGAAGTGATTAGTTTTTTGACAGTGACATTTACTGTCAGTTACATTCATTTGAAATATGAACTGTGTAACAAAGGAATTGTGTTTATCTTAGGCTTCGGGACATAAAAAAATGATTTTTAAATTTATCTGTAAAATATATAGAAAAAGTATTAATGTATTCCTGTAGAAAATTTAATAGTCTTTATTTTCGTAATGACATAAATTGGGAAAAAATGACATTTAATGCTATTTTTTGAAGAAAAACCATTATGAGCTTCAAGTAAAGTGCAATTTCCGGTTATCCGATTTACACCAATATCTAATGGCCTCTTTTCATATTAGAATAGGGTAGAAATACAAGGTTTCAGAATTTTTTGAATGATAGTATTTGAGTTAGAGCGAAGACAAAATCCATACACACACACACACACACACACACACACACACACATACACACATACAGACATTATCGTAAAAATGTTAAAATTGGATTCTAGGGACCTTAAAACGTTGTCATTTACTAAAATCTCGATATGTGATTTTTAGCACGATCCCTATACCTCATTTACCAAGGGTAGCGGGAGGTAAAAAATTTTAATAGCAACGGTGTTCGGACAAAGATTAACATATCTTTTGATTAAATTAATCCAGTGCACCTCAGTAATGATGAATAATATCGGCATATTTGCTTTGATCTTCGGAACAGAAACAATAGTAAAAAGTAAACTCATAGGATTTGACGAACTCGCCTACGGCTCGTTCGGTCAAACTTTTCTGTTCGTGAAATAAGACACTTTTTACTCGAGTTGCATACAATTTTTTTTACATCTGCAATGAAAGTGTGACAAAATGTGCCGGAACGTTTCATTATTTCACTCTGTAGCGTCAAAAAAAGTAACTTATTTCACACTTTTATTGTGTTAAAAAATCAATTTTAATGAAAAAAATCTGTTGTGGCCAGCACAAGACCTTCCGTCAATTCCATGTATTTTGTACAAATCCCATACCAAAAGGTCCTTGGAAATTCTATATAATATCATGTAAAAACACATACTATTTTTTACAAATTCCATACCAAAAGTTCATTTGAAAAGGTTCTATAAATCCAATAAAATTATAACATAAACTACACTAATTAATGTCCTTCCATCTTCTCTTTGGCCTTTCTCTGCGTGTCACTTGCGAGCAACACTATGACATACCAATTTTAGATCCTATACTTTTTCCATATTTGGTTTTGCACTTGCAACTGACATCTGTCAATTAAATTTTTTTGAATAATTATGTCAGCTGTTTCCATGATAAATAACAAAGCTGACTAATTTTTGAAAATTAATTTCTTTATAATGCTTTAAATTTACATCTATTGAATATGAAGGAAAATGTATAATCAAACTGTATAGAGAAGAGTATTTTCTTTAATATATATAATAACAAAATGTCAAAAAATAATATTTAACTGCGTTTTTTTAAGAAAAACTGTTAAAAACTTCAAATAAGGGTACTTCCGGTGGATCAATTATAACCAAAATCTAATCAACTCTTCATATGGATGTACAGAAGAGGAATACGAAAGAATTATAATTTTTGGAATTGTAGTATTGGAGTTATCGTCGGAGAAAAATTTGTCACACACGGACACACACACACACACGGACACACACACACACACACACGGACACACACACACACACGGACACACACACACATACAGACATCATCGTAAAAATGGTATATTCGTATTGTAGGGACCCTAAAACGTGCTTATTCATTAAAAACTCACCACCGAATTTTTTGACCAAAGACAATACCTTCCTTACCTAAAGGTGATGGAAGGTAAAAAGCGTACTTTTTTAACAGACGTAAAAAAAATCGTTATAGTTTTCATATTTTTACCGTTTTCATTTATGAGTACAAACGTACTTTTTATTGCTAGGTAAGACAGATCATGTGCTTCACTTAAAAATAGGTTTATTTCCGCCATTTCTAAAATCTTGGACATTTTCGTATGATAGCCGTCAAATTGTCTCTTCAAAACGGATTGCAATCGTACGAATTTTGAAATTTTAATGTTTCGATCATTCATTCATCTTTGTTCATTTTTTCATAATAAGCAAGAACACCGTTTTCTGTTATATTATGTACAGTGTGTCTGCTGTAAGCGGGCCACCATTGCTAACTTTCTTATTTGAAGAGATAGAAAGACGATTAAATGGACAAAGTTGGGCGATATTATACGACAAATTTAACGGTGGAAAATACAAAACAATTGAACATCAAATACGCAACTTATTTAACAAAATGACATTTTTTTAAAATGGAATGCCATATTGAAAGTAGTACCATTTAAAAGATTTTTATTATCTGAATATAAAAGTTCATTATCACTATGCCTCTAAAATTAAAACAAAAGAGTTATTTCAAGTTGAAATTTAAATATTTTATTTCATATTTTGATACAAAAACAAATAACGAAATTAATTATTAACTAGTAAACTTAAAAAAATAGTTCAAAATGTTGACCATTTCTTTCACGACAAATGTGTGCTCTTTTTATCACAGACTTCATTGTTTTAGTCAACATCCTTTTTGATATTAGAGCACAGGCAGCAGTAATTCTGTTTTTTAATTCATCAACCGTATTCACTGGTCTTTGATATACTTTATCTTTAATAAAGCCCCAGACAAAAAAATCTAGGGGCGTAAGGTCAGGTGACTGTGCTGGCCACGGAACAGGGCCATATGTGCCAATCCATTTTTGAGGGAATCTATCATTCAAATAGTGCCTCACTGCTAGCGCATTGTGTGCTGGAGCACCATCCTGTTGAAAGAACTTCATATTTCGTTGAACGTTTAATGGCATATTATCAAGATAGTTCTCGAAAGTATCTTGAAGAAAATGTAAATATATTTCTTGAGTCAAACTTCTTTCAAGAAAATAAGGGCCACTCAAACATGTATCTAATATACCTAACCCAACGTTAACACCGAAATGACCTTGAAAACTTGTGTGTTGGGTCCAAAAATTATTTTGATCACTCCACCGATAATGAATATTACTGTTAAAGAAGCCATTTTGCGGAAAATAAGATTCATCGGACCATAATATTTGATGGCTAATTCTATAATCCCGTCGATGCTCGTTTAATATCCGCTGGCAAAATTCAAGCCTTCTTTCAAAATCACGATCTTGTAAATGATGAATTTTACATTTATATGGTTTGAATTTATTTTTCTTCAAAATTTTTCTTACCGAATCTTTATTAACGTTAGTGTTAGTTTCAATTTCTCGTAATGATACTTCTTCAGTATTTTCCATTTTGTGGTAAGTATACGCCAAAACATTTTCTACATTTTCTTCGTTTTCTGTTACTTGATCACGTTTTCTTTTTTCTTCACGTAATTTAGGTTTTTAGGTTTCTCTTAAGCGGATTTCAATTTTCCTAAAATATCTTCTATTGGGTTGAGGTCTATTAGGATATAGTTCTAAATACTTTTGCGCACTGGCTACAGAATTTTTATTGCACTTTGCATAAACAAAAAGCATATCAACTAATTCATCATTAGTATATTTTTCCATTTTGTTGACAGCATCTATCAATAAAATGTCAATTGTTCTTTGTTTAATGTTAGTTTCTGTTGTTTCCATAGCAACAATGATATATGTGTATTAAAATATAAAATAAAATATTTAAATCTCAACTTGAAATAACTCTTTTGTTTTTAATTTTAGAGGCATAGTGATAATGAACTTTTATATTCAGATAATAAAAATCTTTTAAATGGTACCACTTTCAATATGGCATTCCATTTTAAAAAAATGTCATTTTGTTAAATAAGTTGCGTATTTGATGTTCAATTGTTTTGTATTTTCCACCGTTAAATTTGTCGTATAATATCGCCCAACTTTGTCCATTTAATCGTTTTTCTAACTCTTCAAATAAGAAAGTTAGCAATAGTGGCCCGCTTACAGCAGACACACTGTACATTATTTTCACTGCACCATGAATTAAATACACTATATTCTTTTTCGTACACTGCTCTGGATTTTTATACAAAATAATTTAAAATGAAGTTTAAAACAGTTGAAATTCAGAAACGTTAAACCACAGATAACTTTATTCGACCTGATTATCATGTTTAACATAAATCCCTAGATTTTAGTCCGATATTTTTCGTAATTAACATTTCAAAAATTCTATAAAATAAATAACGCAAAGTATAGAAAAACGTATATTGTACTCGTTTTATAAAACGTATTGTTCCACTCGTTTCTTTCGAGCACTCCTCGCTCCGCTCGTCGTATTCTAAATAACTCGCGGAACTCGTCTTATAAAACTCATATAATAATATACTAATCTTGAATTAATCGATCGGTTATGTGTACTAATTATTTAAGTACTTTTTTCAATTGTCGTCAAAAATAGAAATGAATAAGCCCCCACATTAATTACTAGACCGGATTAACCTCTGAATCAGGCAGAAACAAAGAAAAAAATGAATAATTTGTCATATTTCAGGAAATTCAATTAGAATATAAAATGTAAATCCCATATATATATATATATATGTAAAACGGTTGATAATAAAATTTCACATAATTAAAATGGACAAAGCCAAAAATCTTTATATTTGCATAGAAATTTAATAATTTCATCTCCATTTCAATGGCAGAAAAAGATGTCAACAAGCTCCGTAATTAATAGCAAACTGAAATGCACTACAAAAAAGCATCCGCACAGGTGTGCATGGCAATTTTTGAATCTCTGTATTCTTTACAATTTTTGTCTGTATTATATTCTTTCTGCAAATGCTGAAGATTAATGTTCATGTCACGACAGTAGTACATAACAATAGAGTTTACTTAATGTTGAAGTTCTCTTGAACTTATCTCTTATAAGATTTCGTACATTTTTAGTTAAAATAGATACTTTTAGTTGAAATAATTGAAATACTCGCAAGAGACACCGAGGTAAGTGCGACCTAAAATTTTAATAGTTCATATTTTTCGTGTTGTAATTTCCTTTCTTATCGAAGGAATTTACTGAAATTTTGAGGGCACACTGCCAAGCTTATTTCGAAACATTTAAAAATAATTGTGTGTACTTAAGACCGCATGTCCGAAGTGCAAACTTCTATTTTATTAGCCTAATATCACTGAAGTTGGGGGATCCAAATTATGTTAATTGAATTATGAAAAGAATTTGTGTTATTTGTTTTAAAATTTCCGCCAGGGTAAGTGTAACCTACCATATTTCACATTTGCCACAATCGAGATTTTTCTTGGGGCAAGTGTAAACCACATCATAGAAATAGAAATGCTTACACTTTCAAAGAATATTGCGTCATTTGTTGTTAAACAGTACCTTTAGCAAAGTACTTACTTGCCGAAAACTCCACTGAAAATATGACGAGTTTTTTTGCATATACCAATATTTATCAAACAGAATTACGCAAATCAGTGTCGACGCGTCTACAACATTTAATGATTTCATTCCGCGTTCGCGTTGTCGGTTGGTAAAAAAAAAATTAGCAGTGTTTAGTTCACATTATAAAAGATATAATGGACCATAACTCATACTACTATAGCAATATTTAAACGTGCAAATTTGAATGGGTTACACTTACGCCCAATTTACAATCACCCCCGCGTGTACCTTATATAAATGCTTCGGAATTTTATGAAAATGCAGAATATCTTCTCTGTAGATGAAAATGACAAAGGGAACATTATTTTAATTATCATTTAATAAATTAAGTGAACCATGAGGAACAATTTCTTTTATAATTTCTATCTGCTCGTATAGAAATATTTTTTGTTTACTCATTTCAAGGTTAACGTTTCAAGAACGAAGGCTGAAATACACTCGTTTTGAGATCGATATTTTTTTGCTGTAATTAAAGTTAAGGTCTTTATCGGTGCTATAGCATGTATAACTAATGTATTCAAAACCCTACTGAACAAATTGTCATGCTACTGAAATTCATTTTAAACCGATATATACAGTGTGTATACAGCTCGGGTCCTGAAGAGAAAGAACATTTTGATTTTTAATCTTAGTGAAAAATGTTATTTTTTATCCTGTTATGGTTACAATACCTAAACTCTTTCGCACATCTGTAGCATAGACACGTCGAGTGAGAATAAAACATCATCGGAGCATTTTCATTCTCAATTCTATCGCATGAAATATTTATTAATGTTTTTCTGTCGTTTGGTCAAAGCTCTTTATCGTAGGAACACAAAAGACTAAGGCCTCATTACAAATTTTTATATTTTGGCCTCCACTCTTGTTCGTGCGTCGACTGGAACTAGAGTTTCGTTGTTATTGTAGATGAGCGACCCAAGGTATTTAAAGTTGAGGACCTTATCTAGATCCTCACCGTCAATTTGCTTTTAATTTTATTTATTTTTTATGTTCTCAAATAAAAAATATGTTATTATTATTATTATTGTTATTATTATTATTATTATTATTATTATTATTATTATTTTACTTCAAGTAGTTTCTTTTAATGGGATCGTATGGCTGTGTGCGTCAGATGACCGGTTGTTACTCGGACGGCCTGGATTCGATTCCGACAGATGTCAAACTTAAAACTTCAAAATTATTTTTAAGTTTCAAATAGCACAAAGATAACTTCTGTGATACTTTCTCCACGTCAGATTTGAGAGCCGAGAGGTGACGCCTGGTCTGGTAATCACCCTGAACGTTAAAGATATATTGTCATTGCCGAAATCTGCGAGTAGAAGCAGAATGGCACACCCAGAAATGCTTAATAAGCCGTGATGGTAGGTTTTTATATTTTTCATAAATTATATCCCAAAAGTCTTTTCGTAACAAAAGTATAGGTACTTATTGTACAAATTTTCCATTCGTGTACCTTCATTTCGAGTTTTTACTTGATGCCTTTCAGTATATGTTGCACAATACTCAGTAGTGATTTTTATATAGCCCGGTGTAAAACTAAAGCTTGATAACTACTCGTATATGTGTAGCCGTTAATTTTAAGTTTCAATTTATTCCTCCTAAATAAAAAAATAAACTATAGAAATAGAATTAGATTTTTTAAATTACTTGAATAATATATACGAACAGGTTTGTTTTATAAGTACTTATTTTTTATTTATATCATAAAGTGCATGTTGGCAGTTATTTGAATATTGTTATTAACGCTAGTTTGTACAATATTTCCTGACAATTTTATTCTTGCTTTAAATCATTTTCGGTTATATTTCAATGTAACTAAGTGTTTTCAGATATATGAGTATAACGAATTGAACTTTTTCTCTTACAGAATAATCTAAACGCAATAAAGGATGCAACTGTTACAGTGAAGTATTTTTAGAAACATAATAATACTACTTTTTTACGATACTATAATCCAAGTCACAAAACATACACTTTTAAGAGGATAATTTTTTTTTTTCGTAAACCTCTATTGTTGAAATCAGAATATCTTATTTTTCAGGTAGGAATTTTTGCAAATATGACTTTCCGTATTAGACGTTTGTAAAAATTCCCAGATTTGTTAGTAAGAAGTTTATCACATCAAAGCAAAATATATGTTTGTTCCGCGTTGAAATTGTTTACATTCATGTTTACAAATATCACTACAGAACTCAAGAAAAAGTTTGTTCACTTAAATACATACTCGTATATTTTATCTACATCAAATTACGAGTAAATATTCGGAGAATTTTATTATTGGCTGTGTTTATAGTCGCTCGGCCCGTGTATCCGTATTAATTCCAGTTTTGTATGTCGTAGCCAGATTGTAAAATATGCCTAGGCGATTTACAATATGACAAGACGTTTTATAAAACGACGAATATCCTGAAGCCACATTGTAATATGGCTATTATTTTCGCTTCCAATTTTTAAGAATACCAACAATAACCTGATCAACGCACAAATGTCAGCTTTGGAAACATCGGGGCGTATTTTGTGCATTAGGTGAGTTTTTATTTATTATATTTAGAGAAATATAAAAACTAAGCTTACACGATTAGCCACATTGTAAGATATTACCTTTGATTATATACTACTAAAAGATATGCAACTATATGTAGACAAATGAAACGCGTTAATTCTACGCGATTGATATGCGAGCAAGTGCTGCCCTCTGCAAAGAGAGGAGAGAGAGAGAGAGCGTGAGTCGAGAGATTGTGCTCTCCTCTCTTTAACTATTTGTTGGCGTTGGCGCAGTCATCTCGGCAGCAAGACGGCACATTACCTGAGTTTCGCCTAGTGTTTCAGCATTTTTCTATTCAGTGCTTGTGTGTTTAGAAAAAATAAAATGTCAACTGCAAGTCACAAATGTTTATATATAAACTGCAATAATAATAGACGTGATAAGAAAGATATGTCATTTTTTACGTTTCCTGTGTCAAATCCATTAAGATTACAAAAATGGCTGGAATATTGTGGAAATTTAAATGTTTATAATTTAACTAATGAAGAACTGTCAACAAAAATTCTATGTGAAAGCCATTTTAAGCCTGAATTTATATTAGGTTCTTCAAATAATAAGAAAAAAAGACTTGTACAGCACGCTTTACCTTTTAAATTTGAAATTATATCAGCTGGTTCATTACCATCACCCGAAGTACGTGTTAAACAACCAGTAAATAAAGTATATTGTAATGTTAATAAAAAAAATTATGATATACCTGAAAGCAATGTGCCTCTAGATGAGGAAGTAACATATTTGACTCCACCAAAAAAGAAATGCTACCGTTCACTAGATTTTTCGACTTATTCATCAAATATTGCAATTTCACCAGAATTAGATATAACACCAAGAAAGAGAAAACTACAAGAAAACATTAAGAGAAAAAGGGAAATTATAAACAGAAGAAGATTACAGTGTTTCAGAATGAAAAAACAATTGCAACGTAAAAAGTGTAATGTTAATAATTTCTTGCAAAATAAAAGTCAAAATGTTAAAACTTTTGTTCGTATGCAACTTTTGCATAAATCACGTACAAAATGGAGTGAAAAAGAGAAGGAATTAGCATTATCATATTTTTATAAATCGCCATCTCTTTATAATTTTATGCGTAACAAATCAAAAATGGTACTTCCGGCTGAAAGAACTATTAGAAATTGGTTAAAAATTTTTCATTTGCCAACTGGTGTTAGAACAAAATTTTTTGATATTCTGAAATCTAAAGTTGACGTTATGGAACAATCAGAAAAAGAATGTGTTATAATATTCGATGAAATGTCAATAAAAA
Organism: Ophonus ardosiacus; assembly: GCA_943142095.1. Classification (NCBI taxonomy): domain Eukaryota; kingdom Metazoa; phylum Arthropoda; class Insecta; order Coleoptera; family Carabidae; genus Ophonus; species Ophonus ardosiacus. The sequence continues at coordinate 44,389,441 of OW964824.1, forward strand.
AATCTCTTGATTACAATAACAGATTAGATTTAATAGAGGGATATCAAGACATTGGTCATTTAGGCAGGCAAGGTAAAGTAGCTAACCATGCTTTGGTATTCATGGTGCGGGGATTAATAAAAAGTTGGAAATTACCCATTTCTTATTATTTATCTTCTTCTCCTATCAGTGGAACCAATCTTGTGGAAATTATTAAAGAAAATATTCAAAAATGTTTCAATTGTGGTTTAAATATAAGGTGTATTATTTGCGATCAAGGGGCTAATAACAGAAAAGCATATTCCTTGCTGGGCATTACGGATGAAAATATTTCATTTACATTAGATTCAAAAAAAATTTACGCCCTGTTTGACGTTCCACATTTGATAAAAAATATTAGAAATACTTTAAGGAAAACAGATATTTTTGTTAATAATAAAAGAGTATCTTGGAACGACATTCATAATATATATAAAATTGATTCACAATCATCCAGAATACGAATGCTACCAAAATTATCCGACAGGCACATATATTTTAATTCATTTCAAAAAATGTCTGTAAAATTAGCCGTTCAAGTCTTAAGTCGAACAATGGCAGCAGCAATCGAAACAGGGGTCCGTACAAACATATTAAAATCTAACTCTGCTTTAGACACAGCAAATTTTATTAAAAGAATCAATGACATATTTGACTCTCTAAATAGTCGAACATTAATTGATACAAATGTATTTCGATGTGCTTTATCAGACAAAAATGTTATAGTAAAAAAAACTTTAGAAGAATCTTTGGAATTTTTTAAAAATTGCAAAGTTTTAAATTTGGATAGAAAAGAAAGAAATAATATTTACTGGATTAAAGGAATGATTTTAACAATTAAAGTTATTTTGTCTTTATTTTCGGATATGAAGGGAGAGAATTACGACTTTATTCTAACAAATAGACTTCAACAAGATCCCCTAGAAAATTTATTTTCTGTGATTAGGAATAAAGGAGGATATAGTTCTAATCCAAGTGCAAAACAATTTAGAATAGCCCTACAGCATTCTATGCATGTAAGGCTTTTAGAAAGTACTGGAGCAGGAAACTGCGAATTAGATAGCGATGAAACTTTAAATTTAAATTTAACAGAAACTCATGAGAAAAAGGCAGAAGAATTACTGAAAGATAACTGCACAATTGAAGATAGTGACAGTGATGAAAGTATAAAAATGGTTGAAGATAACAACGAAAATAGTGATTTTGAAATAGAAGTTACTGATATTAATTCATTAAGTCATGGAAATGAAATAATTAACAAAGATCTAACTCCAGCTGAACAATGCAGTTTAAAGTATTTTGTAGGCTATTTAGTTTTTAAGTGCTTAAAAAAGTTTAAATGTGAAACATGTAAGATAAAATTACAGGAAAATGAAAACATAGTTGATCATGAAGATTCTAAGAACATATTTCTTATATTGAAAGATTATGGATGCAAAAATGACGAGGTAAAATACTTGACTGTACCGAAATCGTCTCTTATGGACATAATGGAAGAAATACTCATTTTATTTCAAAATTCCTATAATAAATATAAATTTGAAACCGATTTTAGAAAAAAAATCGAGGATACCATTTTATCATTTATCCAAAATTCACATAATAATTGGTTAAATGAAAATAGAAATTGCGCTGCTCATATTAATTTTTTATTAAATTTGTTTATAGAAACAAAAATAAGAAGAACAATTTTGTGGGAATCTAAAAAAATTCGAAACTCATGTCCTCGGAGAAAAATTCAGATTTTAACTCACGTTTAAAAAAAAAAATATTTAGTTGTTTTTTATGTTTATGAAATTGATATACATGTATTTCTTAAATTAATATTTTTTGTTAAACAATGTGAATAAATTTATTTTCTTTTGGGTATTGTTGTATCTATTTACAAATTTTCATCTTTTAGGTATAACATTCCTTCGTCTATTAGATTGTAGAAACGTGTTTTCCATCAGTTCTGTTTCATGTTATTTATAATGACTATTTTCAGTAAAGAAATCGCAAATTAATTTCTGTATAAATTTATATATCTGTAGGTTCTGGTTCATCACAATCAGGTCAATCACTTCCATGGTTATATCAATGTAATAAATGCCCATTTTAAACGAACATACGAAATTTGTAGTATTGTAGTTATATATTATCAATACTAATTTCTAACAATTTAACTTACACATGATTAACAAAAAATCAAAACACTAATATAATATATCTTAACAAAATTTAGCTTAGAAAAATTTATAATTTTAATGTAATAACTGTTCAAAAATATCCCCATTCACACTGAGTCATTAATATCCCAGTTGGTACATTGTAAAAGAATTATCTTTGTAAATTGTAATATTGGCTCTGATTAGGAATAATTTTAATTGGTAATGTTGCATTCTAAAATGTACATTTATTACATTCCTGTAATTTTTTAACAATATTGGGAAATGATGAACCTTATGTTCCATTTTAAAATAAATTCGCTGTACGTATATAGTTAAAAAAATATACATGTTTAGATTTTCTTAGTTTTCCGGGGTATTAAAAATGTTAAACGAACAACACGAAAAAGTCCGTATGCAAAATATTCTTATTTTATAATTCCTCATTATATTTAATTATACCTACATATTCGTATTCATATATGCTCTTTTTTAATGACCGAAATTATTACAAGAGACAAACCCTAAAATTAAGCCGGTATAAAAGAGAGAGATAGAAAGAACGCGGTGACTGCCATCTATTGTCAATTACAGAAATCAATTTAATTTAATTCATGTTTAGACTGATAGATGGATCTGCTATTTTCTGTACAAAATACGCGTTTCATTTTTCGAACAACGCTTGCCCATCTTCCATGGTACTATATAATCAAAGATATTACTAAGTCAACGAAGATTTGACAATCTGGCGGCATTTTACAATCTAGCTACGACATATTATTATGAGACGTCATTGCAAAACCTACAGCTACTTGATAATACTTAGCTGACTCGTCCGCCATATTGGAGCTAAAATGAGCAAGGTACTTTATGAAATAAAAGTGAATTTTATAAGTTTACGTAGTAACTATTTTTTCATAATTAAAAATAAGTTCCATATTTGTCAGATTATATTTATTTAAAATAATTGCAAATCAATACAAACATTACGGGTAGTATTCGCGACAATTGTAAAAAAAAAACAGAATAAATATTAGATACAGTTTGTTAAGATTTTGAGGCTAGAGAAAATTACATGTATATCATAAGTAATAACAACACAAATTAAAATATTTACCTATGAAATTATTAACCATTTCTCGAATGATTTGGGCAATTTAGAGCAAAACGACCCGTCATTGTGAATAATTTCATTAATTAATAATACTGTTGTGATATTGAATGATTGAAGTTAGCTCCAAAATGGCGGACGAGTTAGCTGTATCTAGTTCAATGACAATTTCTGTCCTCTGAGCTAAACTTAGATCTGGGGCTGAGGAAACAAAAAGTCGCTGGAGGTCTCAATTATTTCGAACCACAAATCGTGGAATTTGGCAAGGGCAACCGACGAATTATAAGGCGGTACATTATCTTGATGGAATGGTACTTTCTTCTTTAAATGCGGCCATTCTTTTGCAATTTCTAACTTCAGCTTATCATCGTTACTTTTTTTACATTCATCAGGGTTTACATACATTCTTTGTTAAACAAAACGTATGTTTTGTGGGTACATGAATATATGATATGAAACTGTAAAATATTACTTGCAAATGTGATAATGCTCATGTAAATGTTGTATGCATTAATTTGATTTAGAATGTTTGTAGAGACTGAAGAAGGTACGTGTTTACCGAAACGTTTGTATTTTAATAATAAATGACATTTTCTCTCGAATTGACCTCCCAACAAACTAATAAAGTTTGTTATATTTCATTCGTTATAAATCACATATATTTTTAAGTATAAGATTTTAAATATTGATAATTACAACTGTAATAATTAATCAGATGATTGCCTATGGTCCGCAAGGCTGGCTTGATTTTTTGCAGGCAGGATAAAAGTGCAATATTTTTCCAAGGGGGCTTGTGCAGGTCGATACTTTTGTACATACGGTTCCTTTGCGTACTTGTTTTATTCTGCATTAGAGGTTGGTTTCTACAGGCATTTTTCCCAGCAGGTATGTTGTTTTTTATGGTAATGCAGTAATAAAAATATTTGACCTTGTACTAGATACTGTGAACATCAAACAAAGTCCTAATTGTTCATATAGATTGCATATAATGCAAAACGTGATGGTTTCTAAATTATGAATTAATAAAAACCCATGGTACTTCACATAGACCACATTTCACAATTCTGGGTATATTAATTGGAATGGCCATAATTCTGCACAAAACTGAAAGCTTTATGGCCAGTTGCACCACGGACACTTAATTTTATTCAGTTAGCCACATAAATTGATATTAATTCCTACTGATTAATTTTTTAATTGCTGTAAAAAAAGACCTGTAAAAAATGAATAAAATCGCAACAAAAGGTATCGTATCATTTTATATTAAACAACAAAAAATATATATGTTTTGCTAGTTTTTTTCACAGGCTTACAGTTCTGTAAGACTTACAATTTTATACAGAATACGATTATTAGATGCACTAGCAACAGAAGAATGAATACTATAATGAAAATTATGTTTGTGATAAATTTTAAATTGCAATAAAGTTTGCATTTTTTTTTAAAAAAAGAGTATGGGCGTCAAAGGATATCCTCACCATTTGACAGTACTAGGGCTGGGAATTTTTCGGCATCACTCCATCGATATAACTTTTTTGTAATAACTAAATATCGGTATTATCGATAATATTTGTGATATCAAAATATCGATATTATCGATAATATTTGTGATATCAAAATACCGATAAATAAATAATATTAATATTTATCGAAAAGTAAAAATATTTAAAAATAGGTATCGATATTTATTGATAAGTATCAATATTTAAATATAAGTTTAGATTAGTGTTAAGATTTATCGATCTTTATTGGTTACTTTCGATAACTGTTGATATTTTATCGACAACTGTTGATATTATTCGATAAATTTCGATATTTATGGTGTAACAGGGGGGGGCGGGGAGTTGAGGCTTCTGTTTACTCTTTCTCTTCTCTTACCCAACGATGACACTATTTCTTCTAACTGTCTTTTCTGAGGAGGAACACGCTCTTACGCTCACGCTATCACTAAACACTTGATGATAGAGTTATGAACATATTTTGGATGGATGGCACGCACAATATATGAAGCTACTAAACTTTAACTAACTTTTATTTACATAATTACATTAATACTAAACTACTGTTATAAAACTATACTCTTATAAACCCTAATTCCGAGTCATGGCGTAAAACGCCCAAAAACTAAACACAGACTACATGTCTGACCTGACTCGTTTCAATCTTAAAACGCGATTGACTTAAAAACAAAGGGTTATCTTTTCAACAGGCATATCTGATGAAGGGTGCGAGGGTGTAGCATCCATAGCAAAATAACAAGATTTCACGTAGTCTAGCCAATAACTTATACAGTTAATTGTCAAAACAATAAATGTCTACGCGGTTGACATCTAGACTAAACAGAGATATGAGAGAATGATTATTATTTCTAAACAGAATTTTGACTTCCAAAGATAACAGAATTAAAATGTTGATATTGAAATTATAATTTAGAAGAGTTTATATTAAAGTTATTACTTGTTATTTCACCATGCTCACCTTACTACAATGGATAAGTATAGATATTTATCGATAAAATAAGCTGACCCCGGTGGTGTAGTGGGCATCGTAGCCGACTCATGCTTTTCATCATCTCATTTTCATCAAAGAAAAGTATATAATGAAAATGATATAAAAATATTAAGCAAAAATCACCCCTATATATATATCGTAATAGGTACATTGTAAATTATAATTATAAGTAATAAAGAATTATCAAAAAGTTTTGATATTTATCGATAATTATCGAAATTTGTCGATATTTATTTCGTTTATTATGGACTAGATGAATTTATCAATAAACGAATTTTTATCGATACCAATGTAATATCGAATAGTCGTATTAAAATATTATTTTCCCGGCCCTAGACAATACTATGATGACGCGTCACTAGAGGGCGAAGAAATTGTATATGAAACCGAATTTGTACAAAAAAAAAAAATTGTTCTATTACCATTTGGAAAAGTAATTTTTTGTACTCATGCATTAAAATGTGTTGTTTTGCCCGAAACATCAATTTCCCAGGTCTTCACCAAAAAGTGAGCGATAAACTACATTTATAATAACAAACAATAGTTTCAACATCACTTAAAATTAATAATAGTGACATATTAAATAATCGTAAATAAAGCAATAGTTATATGCAATGGAACATAATATAGTTTGCAGCATTACTAAATACGTAAGTATGTATTTAAATTAATAAAAAGCGTGAGGTTTTGTGTTGGCCACATCAGATTTTTTTTTCTTACCTACGAGTACTGTTGTTTCGATTTAAATATTATTAATTTACACGAAGTGACTTGCGAAATGTGTACCCTGTATGTTTAATATTATGAATAAAGTTTTAAGCAATAAAATTATTTGTTTAAAAATAACTAAATATTAGTTTTATAGTTTTCGTGTAAAAATATTGTACAAACTTCGTGCGAGAACTTGTTTCCCGGAATCGTTCTATGGTGGCGCGAGCTTACGGTGCCAAACACTTATCCGGGAACCAAGCGTTCCCGCAATTGGTATGTAAATAAAAATTATTTCATTATTCGAGTTCACGCCTGATACGGAAAAATATCACTTTTCCTTACTTGTTGTATATATAGTTATTGTATGAATAGTGCTCATTTTATAACTTTACAATTACAATGATATTCTAATTAATCTTCACACACGCAAAAAAAAACTACACAGATACCCCTTACGCCTTACGTTTCACCTTCCTTTCCCTATCAACTTCCACGGTTGTTATAGAACGAAGTGTTATTTCTAGCACGCGGCCACGGGACCCCATTTTAGATATGTTGATGATATTCTAGTTTGCTTGCCTGAAGTTCAGAATCAGAATATTTCTACAGCTTTCAATTCATTTAACCATCATATACAATTCACCTTAGAAATTGAAATTAACAACCGTATTAACTTTCTTGATATAACTTTAATAAAAAATAATGATACTATTATTACTAACTGGTATCGTAAATCTACGTGGTCCGCAGTAGTGGGTAAGATAGCTCTCGCAGGACGATCAAAGGTTGCACCGGCGCCACCTTATCAAGAGATAAGGTGTTTTTGTTTATTTAAATAAACAAGTGATAAATGGCACCTTATCAAAGAGATAAGCTATTTTCGTTTATTTAAATAAACAAAATTGAGGTTTAATTAGTAAACAAGATGTTTATTAAATAAGATTATCAATGTTTAATAAAAGATACAGTGTTTGTCATTTGTTTTGAAAATAGATATTTGTTTGCAAGTTTCGATATTGAGTGGAAATTTTAAAATAAGAGATTAGGATGTGTCATGGTCAAGGCATCGTACTTTGGTAACTAGAAATATGTTTATTAAATAAGATTATCAATGTTTAATAAAAGATACAGTGTATGTCACTTGTTTTGAAAATAGATATTTGTTTGCAAGGTTCGATATTGAGTGGAAATTTTAAAATAAGAGATTAGAATATGTCATGGTCAAGGCATCGAACTTTGGTAACTAGAAATTTTCGGTTTTAATCATATTTTTCACATGATTAATATACATAAAACGTACAGTAAGTGTGATCTCAATATTCAGTATTCCAACATCTTTCTTCGATTTGAAACTATCGACATACGGGTAAGAATTTTATTGTTATTATATATACGTATTATTTATTTATTTATTGCATGAATTATTATTATTGATGTTAAATTTATTCTAAAGAATAACAACATTTATTTTCATTAATTATTTTTATTTTTGTTTAGAAATGGATTTCAACAAGCTGAATGAAATAGGATCTTTACAGAATATAAAGCCTTGCATGAAAATTTCAGATATGGAAATGAATAAGGCATACAGATTAATTAACATTAAAGCTGTCAAGACACGGTTTGGAAGGAAGATAACTGCCGAGACAGAAGATTTTATCATTTACCTGCCCAGTAGATTTGATGGCTTAAAAGACGACCAAATCATCGAGCTGCAGAAAACTGTTACAGAATGGTGCATCAAGTATACCGGAACCGATGAATACAGTACAGGGAAACAAACAACTTTATTAGAATTTGTAAAAAATATTTAATTGCATATTGTATATAAATGATTGTAAATAAAAATTTGTAAAATTATTTATTGCATTTAGTTCTAAATATGACCACCAGTATCTACCGAATGGCTCTGTTAGAGCCTTAAAATTTTTATAAAAATGTAAGTTTAATATAAAATTATTAAGAAGCAAACATGTGTACGAAATTGAAACATCCATTTTCGACAATAATTGCGGGGCCTTCTGGTTCTGGCAAGTCGTTTTTTGTTAACAATTTTATTTCAAATATTAATGACATGTGTGACACACCTTTTAAAAATATATCATGGCACTATGGAACTTGGCAAAATTTATACAATACTATAAAAGGTGTAAATTTCATTGAAGGTTTACCCGACGTCGAAAATATAGATGGGAAAGATCCACAATTAATTATTATAGATGATTTAATGAGAGAGGCAGATGATCGTGTAGTAGATATTTTTACAAAGTGGTCTCACCACAAGAATTTATCAGTATTTTTTCTTTCGCAAAATTTATTCCATCAGGGAAAGGGTCAGAGAGATATATCACTTAATGCAAATTATATAATTTATTTTAAAAACCCTCGAGATAAGGCTCAAATTTTACATTTAGCTCGTCAAATATGTCCAGAAAATATAAAATTTGTACAAGAAGCTTATAGTGATGCAACATCAGAACCTCACGGGTATATAATTTTTGATTTGAAACAGAGTACACCAGATTGGATGCGATTTCGCACATGTCATAACGGTTTGACGTATGTTTATCTCCCTAAGAAAAAGTATAAATATAATAGTAAAAATATACCAGAAGTCATAATATAACAATGAGTGCTACTGTAACAAATAACGCCGATTTTTTGCAAGCGTTGCATAAATTAAAACCAAAATATAGATTAGCAATATTAAAAAATGCTGACTGTAATTCAGTTAAATGTATTTGTGAATGTGTATATAATATATTAAATGGTAATATTCCTCTCAGTCGGAAACAGCATGCGGCACTTTTTCGACATAAGAAAATCTTAAGGAGTCTTACTAAACAAGGCGAAAACTGGAAAAAGAAAAAACGTGTTCTAATTCAATCAGGAGGAGCGTTCTTACCTTTATTATTAGCACCCTTACTAAGTGGTGTACTAGGTGCTCTATTTAAGAACTAACAAAATGGAGTATACTAAAAAAATGATGTTAATATCACCAGAAAATTTAAATCGTCTACGTAATAATAATGACAACAAAGAGGAGGAGAATATATCTACTAAACTTGATAAAGATATGAACAATATTTTAATTTCAAACTTATCAGAATCTGAGAAATGGGCTTTGTATCAGGAAATTTTACAAAGATATTTACATTTTCAAAAAAGAACAAGAGAACCTATAAAAATATCAATAGAATCCGAAACGAACAAAGAACCAAATTTATTATCTGTTAATGAAGAAATCTTAAATGAATCAGAAAAAATAATAAAAGTTTTACCGAAATCATATCAAGAAAAAGCCAGGGCGTTAATACAAATGTTAAAGTCTAATAATAATAATATTATTAATTGGAATGAGAATGGCGTAGTTACTATAAATAATAAACAAATACCAAATTCGAATATAACAGATTTAGTCGGTGATGTTATAAGACATAGAAAATACAGTAACCCTTCTGGATGGGAAGATTTTGTTAAAACTTTAAAAACAATCAATGTTCCCATAGAATTAATTAATAACCCACGAAGACGAAAATATTTTGTTTCTCAAAGCCGTATTCAAACACCAAGTAAAAATAAAAGACAGCTAGATTACGATAGTGAGGAGAATTCGAATAAAACAGAAATCATAAAATCTAAAAAATTTCAGTGGAAACGATTTACCTTATAATAATGGATAAAAAATTAACTAAGATTTATTTTGATCCCTCACATCCTGCTGGTTTTTCAGGGGCTAATAGTTTAATAAATGCGGCGAAAGGTCAATATGATAATAATAAAGTTCGTAAGTGGATTAATTCGCAAGACACTTATACACTGCACAAGCCAGTACGGAAACATTTTCCCAGAAATAAATATAGAATTTCGAATATAAATGATCTTTTCCAAAGTGATCTGAATGATATGCGTTCGTTAAGTCGTTACAATGATAATTACAAATATATTTTAACTTGTATAGATGTGTTTAGCCGATATGCTTGGGCGATAGTTTTGAGAGATAAGAAACCGTCATCAGTGATTGAAGCGTTTAAAGTTATATTTGCTGAACGAAAACCAGTTTATTTGCAAACAGATAAGGGCTCGGAGTTTATAGCTAAATCAGTAAGATCATTTTTACAGAAAAATGATATTAAGTATTATGTAACGCAAAATTCAGATGTGAAAGCATGCTTCGTAGAAAGATTTAATAGAATATTAAAAACAAAAATGTATCGTTATTTTACATTCAAAAATACATATAAATATATTGATATATTACAGAAACTCGTTACTGGTTATAATAAAACAAAACATAGAATAACAAAAATTGCCCCTTGTGATGTAAATGAAAATAACGTATTAGAAGTATGGAGAAATCAGTATAATATGAAAGATAATTCAAAACCAGCAAAATATACAATAAATGACATAGTTCGTATATCAAAATATAAAAACATATTCAAAAAAGGGTATGAAGCTAACTGGAGCGAAGAATTATTTAAAATACATGCTATTATTAAACGAAATCCTATAGTTTACAAATTAAAAGACTTAAATAATGAAATAATTGAGGGCACTTTTTACGAACCCGAATTACAGAGAGTTAGCGTAACACAAGATACGGTATATAAAATTGATAAAATCGTGGCTGAAAAAGGAAAAGGAAGCAGAAAGAAGTTGCTCGTTAAGTGGAAAGGTTATGGGGATAACTTTAATTCGTGGATATTTGCAAATCAACTTAAATTATTAAACAATGAATAATAAAGAATTTTTTATTACTTTACCTAGTAATAGTTCTATTGAATATTTTCCAAATAACAGAACTACACAATTTACAACACAGCTACCTCAAAACATATTGTTAAATGGGGTGTGGGAGGTCGCATTATCTGAAATAATCTATCCTTGTTCGTTTTATAATGTCAGTGAGAGAGAAAACAGAGTAAATATTACAGTGAAAACAAGTGATAAGAACAATAGCAGCCAAACAAAATTAATTCGAGAAAAAATTCCATCGAAAAATTATGAAAATATTGATAGCGTCTTGCATGAAATAAATAAACACAGTGTTATTAAGGAATATATGTCATTTTCTTATGAGAAAATAATTAATCGTGTGCAAGCAAAATTACAAAATAGTAACATATGTTCTGTAAAATTATCTCCTAGACTATCGTTACAATTGGGATATCCGCCATTTACAGATTTATTTCAACAAAACTCTTCAGTAAATGTGCCGAATTTAATGTTAGGCATACCTCCACAATTATATATTTACTGTGATATTATTGAACCTCAATTAGTAGGTGATGTTGTTACACAGCTGTTAAGAATAGTTAATATAGACACCGATAGATATGTTTTTGGATCTAATAAAATGATATTATACCCCCAACCACACTTCGTGCCCGTGTTGAGAAGAGAATTTACAAATATAGAAATTGATATTAGATGTAACGATGGGTTCGCAGCGCCATTTCAATTTGGGATTTTGTGCGTTAAACTTCATTTTAAACGAATTGCATAATGAAAACCTGCCCATATCAGCAATATTATAACCTGCAGGCAGGAAATGGAGTGGGTAGTGTTTTTAAGGGAAATCAGTTTCAAAGAGGACATGGTTTCGGAAGTTTTTTTAGTGGATTATTTCGAAGTATTATGCCGTTAATTAAAAGAGGTGTTGGAGCCGTTAGCAAAGAAGCAATAAATACAGGAATACAATTTTTGGGCGATCTTAATGAAAATCAACCTGTAAAAGAATCATTTAAAAAACGTATATATAAGGCGGGAGAAAATTTAAAACGAAAAGCAGAGAATAAAATTGATAAATTAATAAGCGGCTCAGGTTATAAAAAGAAAAGACTGATGAATATTCGTTCTCATTCCAAAACTTCACATGCTAGAGTAAAGAAGAAGAAACGCTCAAAACAATCAGATATATTTAAATAAAATGGCATTTTTACATGCCTAATCGTGTGAATGTGTGAAAACAGAATTAGATTTATTTGCTTTACCTCCTACACAAACTAGTATCGAAAATGGCCAATGGATTAATTATAAACCTTTATCATCGCTCACTGAAGATGGACCTATCGAATTCGTTATCCCCGGTCACGGGGATGAGTATGTAGATTTATCACAAACCATGTTGTTCATAAATGCAAAAATTATCAAATCTGATAATACTGGATTAACAGCAGACGTTGATAACGTTGCCCCAGTTAATAATTGGATTCATTCGATTTTTAGTCAAGTAGATGTTTATTTAAATCAAAAACTTGTGTCTCCGACAAACAATACTTATGCATACCGGGCTTATATTGAAACACTACTGAATTACGGTAAAGATGCAAAAAACTCTCATCTTACTTCATCTTTATGGTATGCTGACGAAGCAGGAAAGATGAATGCTATAGATGGTAGCAATTCAGGGTTCACAAAACGACAAAAATTTACAAATTTAAGTAAAAGTGTGGATTTAATTAGTCATCTACATGTAGATATGTTTAATCAAGAAAAATTTTTAATTAATGGTGTCGAAATGCGAGTGAGATTGGTCCGTGCGCGTGATAATTTTCATTTAATGGCGGCTACAAATGTTTATAAACTCCACATAAACGAAGCTACGTTACTTGTTCGACGAATGAAATTAAACCCTAGCATATTACTTGCACATAATACAGCATTACAAATAAATACAGCTAAATATCCAATCACTAGAGCGGAAGTAAAAGCTATCACTATTCCATCAGGTGTACAAGGAAAATCGTTAGATAATATATTTTTAGGCCAACTTCCTAAAAGATGTATTATTGGGTTTGTAAGTAACAAAGCCTTCAATGGGGATTATGGATTCAATCCTTTCAACTTTGAAAATTTTGAAATAAATTATTTAACTTTATTTGTTAATGGTCAACAATTACCGACAAAACCATTGCAACCAACATTCACGGAGAAGAAAACATATATACAAATGTATAATACCTTGTTCTCGGGGACTGGTATACATTTTGGAAATTCTGGAAACGAAATCAGCAGAGATGACTATCCATCGGGATATTGTTTAACGGCCTTTGACTTAACTCCAGATTTGTCTGCAAATTCAATGAATCATTGGAATCTAACGAAACATGGATCTCTAAGAATAGAAGTTGGTTTCGAATCAGCTCTTGCGCAAACTGTAAACTGTGTATTGTATGCGGAGTTTGATAACATAATTGAAATAGATAAAAATAGAAATGTAATTGTTGATTATAGTAGTTAGTGATAGTAATTAGGACTCTGATCTTTTATATAATCAATTTGTATTTTTATATTGGAATAAATAAATGTAATTTTTAGAAATACGTCAGTTTATTTTGAACAATCACCATGACAAGTTATATAGCTGATGTGCAAGGTTTCTACGGAAATACGGGCGAGTTTATTGTAAAAGAACTAGCCATTATTTCTGTAAATGGTTTATATTTTCAACATTATGTATTTAAATCGCCATTTAATATAGAGGAACTGAATGACAAGTATCAAAAACAACTCCGATGGTTGAAGCATAATTTCCATGGTTTTGATTGGGGTTACGGTTATGTGGAATATAATCAACTGCATAATATATTAAAAAACATTTTTGAAACTGCTGATAAAATTTACGTAAAAGGAACCGAAAAAAAGAATATATTTGAGGAAATTTTACGTAGAAATGATATAGTAGAGCTGTCTGAACTAGGATGTCCATCGTTATTGAAATTATCTGATAACACTGCCGTCACCGCGTGTATAATACCAAGATCTCATGAAGGAATGGTCTGTGCTACGAGAAACGTAAATCTTTTGAAACAGTGGTTTATTAAGAATATCAACAATGAATGCGGTTCAGATAGAGACAATATTTCACAAAAATTTCCAAAATGCAGGGCATTATGGAGTTTATGCTGCAAATAGATTACCGTATCGTGTGAATTATCCATGTACAATTATTGTTAATACTGATCCCGACACTAAACCAGGATTTCATTGGGTCGCAATTTTTATTGACCGTAAGGGACAAGGAATATATTTCGATAGTTTCGGAAGACCACCACTCGTTAAGACACATGAAGAATTCATAACACGAAACACGAAAACATGGACCTATAATTCATACCATTTTCAAGATTATGTATCCTCGCTGTGTGGTGAATATTGTTTAGTGTACTTGTTATTTAGGATAAATAATTATAACCATAATGATTTTGTAAAATTATTTTCAATAAATAAATATGAAAATGATAGAATTACAAGATATATGTTTTATTCTTATTATTATTATAACAAAATAATAGATTTTTAAAAATTGTTGAAACATTTATATATTTCTAGTTTAATAAAAGAATAGTTTGTGTTTAAATAAATATAATAGTTTTTTATTTCCTAAACGAATAAAATAATTACAGCTAATAAAATAATTACAGCTAAATTTAATTATTATCTAATCTAATTCGTTTTGTACCATAGGGTATAGAACTATAATTATCAATTAACCTACGTTTCATAAAATTAACCTTCCGCTACACGCGTGCCAATTTTTAACAAGAGTACACGCGCCGGACTATAAGTCCGCAATTAAAAAAAAATTTCTTTTCGACCAATGTGACCTTACATGTAAATGATTAATAAAAAACATGTATTATTAAACATTTTTATTTAACATGTACCAATTTAAACACATTCTGAACATACAAAAGTACAATGTTCTAAACACATATATTTTCCACACTTTACGCAAAAGTATTTGGTAGGTCGATTTTTTTTCCGATCGCAGAAACCACAACGGCCGCGTCTTGGAACACTGCTTCCATTTCCTGCTTTTGCACCTTGTGTTGGTTCCTCACATTGAGTTAACTCTCTGATTCTTGACGTTAATTGTCTTGGCAAACAAGTGAGTTGAGCTCGGTGACGTAAGTGATTGTGCACTAGTTGGAAAGACAGACTTCGTAAAAATTCTCTTCTTCTCATGTTATTGGGACGATTGCATTTGTGTATCACCATCGCATTAATGCCAGCAATATTTAACAAGGAATAGAATACGACCATGGGCCATCTTTGGGTATTTCTTGCACAATCGTATGCAGCGCAAAGTTTGTCAACTGTGTCAACGCCACCCTTAGTATTGTTATAATCCATTATAATTTCTGGTTTTCCTGTTTTTGGGTCAATGTTGTCATCATAATGTAAGCTTGATACCAATAGCACATTCTTATTGGGTTTAGGTTTGTAGGAAACTAGCGTTACATGTTCACGAAAACCAAACATACTAGATTGAACTGGTCGTGATTTTACTGGCCGAGAAAATTCTTCTGGTAACTCTCTTTTATTCTTGCGGATTGTGCCTAGCAACGTTAGTTTTTTAGAGAGGAGTAACTCTAATAACGGTATACTGGTAAACCAGTTGTCGGTGGTAACATTTCGTCCAGAACCATTTATACACTCACAAAGTCTCTCAACTACAGCACTTGGAGAAGTGTCAGCAGCATAAGGACCGTCTGGCTGCTTTCCAACGTATACTTCCAGATTACATACAAAATAGCACTTAGAGTCTACTAAAGCATATACCTTTATCCCATACTTGTTGGGTTTGTTGGGGATGTATTGTCGGAATCCGCAGCGTCCTCGAAAGGCCTCTAATTTTTCATCAATAGTAACGTAATGAAACGGAGTGTACGCATCCTTGCAGTTTTTCACAAAAGCATCAAACACTTCCCTAATGGGAGCCAATTTATCTAGTTTTTTCCGCTCATCTCTTGTTTGAGCATTATCAAACCTTAGATGTCTTAGAAGAAACTGAAATCTGTTTACCGACGTAACTAAACGAAATATTTCTACTCCAGTTCCTTCAGTACTAAATAGTTCTCTCACATGCAATCGACCTGATTTGAGAACTCCAGACATATACAGTAATCCAAATAATGCTTGAATCTCGGATACATTTGTAGGAGCAGCATCTCTGTCACGAGTATAATTTGTTGCAGTTGCATAAATTCGTTCGTTTGTATGTTCTACAATAGTATTCAAAATTTCATCAGTAAAAAAAAATTTCCAAATTTTAAGTGGATCTGTCAAATTCTTAGTAGAAACCTTTGGTCCCGGTAGCTGTTTTATCAAATTTTCAGCCCTTGTTCTAACATTTTTTGGTGGTTGGTGTTTTCTCCACTTGGTGGTTTTATCTTTCCCAATAAAAACTGGTCCGTCTGATGGTGATTTTGATGGTGCTTGTTCAGTGTCGGAGATATCCTGCTCTGAATTTGAATCGTCCGATCTTTCTTCTAAATGATCTTCCTCTAAGTCATCTTCTTCGTCATCGTACTCAATTTCTATGTTATCATCTTCTAACATTGATTCCTCCAGTAACTTCTGCAAATAAGTCTGTTCTTGTTCATAAGACATCCTAAAAGAAATGTACATAACGAAATTATATTAACTGATGTTTTTTACTCTCTTTATGCCTAACTTACCTATATTTTGTTGTTTTTTACACAATAAAAAAACTAAATTATTGAAATTAGTCTGAGACGTATTTACACGCGCGGGACTCACAGTCCGCAATCACTGATTACTCTGTAATGCATCGATGTTTAAACGGCAAATAGTAGACTGATGTATATCAGCCCCCACCCGACAGGTACTGAGAGTGACCGACTCCAGAAAAGGCGCGTTTCGAAACGGCGGCAAAATTTGATTTCCATCGGACTGATAGTCCGCGCGCGTGTAACGGAAGGTTAATGGAAAACTTCTTTTTTTCTTTTTTTGTTATTACACTATGATCTAACGTACATCTAATATTGCTACTACTAATCACTGGCTTTCTATTACTATTTCCTAATACTAAGTCCTTTATGCAATTAAAATTAATTTTTTTCGAGTTCTTGTAATTTAAAGTGAACCCTTTAACTTTACAAACTTCACTACTACTATCATTCTCCGGGCAATACGTTTTATACGCGTAATTTTTTGGACCTCCACAAACAAATTCTCTTATATAGGTTCCGGAACCGAAACAAGCTAATTCGTCGGTTAGATCGCCCAAAAAATTAGCTGTAGATGGTTCATATTGTCCTGGAGAATGATAGTAAATAATAGAGTCTGTATCGTAATATAGAACTCTATCATCTAAACGATACAAATAGTTATAGAGTTCCAGGCGGGCTTGGGAAGTCGTATATGCCGCGATCGCGACTTTTACGGTTGGAAGCTGTTCCACTGATTCGTCATGATATTTCCAATTCACGTACACCATCCTGTCACCTGCCGGAATAATCTTATTAACGATGACGGCCGGGTTAGCCAACAGCTCATAGAGTTCTCCAGCCGATGACACAGTTGTTGTACGTGGTCGGTTTTCAGCTTGTGCAAATTTACCTGTTAACAGCCAAACAAATTAATTAAATATTCTGATAAAAATATTTCATTGTTACCTTACCCCATAAAGAATTCAGCGAAATTTTCGCAACGGCTCGTTTTCCTGGGTTCTTTTCCATCAAATTTGCATCAAGCTGGATTCCCTCTTTTTCTAAGAATTCTCTTAAGAATATATCTTTGGACTCATCAGTGGTACATTCTGCCGGAAAGCCCGACGCTTCTTGTTTTATTTTTAAAAAATTATTAATGTATTCCACGAACAATCCCCCCGTTTTTGAGATTTTGTTGTATTGGGTTGTCTTGTACTGCCAAACCTCGTGCACTTTAATTATTTTGTAACCATGTTTTACGGCTGCTTTTACTTCGTCGACCACCCATGTCCCGGAAAATTGTCTCTCGTCATCGTTATGAGTACAGTCACTTTGCTCTAGCTTGTCGCAACATAACCGACATAAAACAAACATAAGTTTACCGTGAGCTTTTAGCGGTAATACCGGATGATATAGATTAGTAGGAGGTAAAACAGTACATTTTATTAAACCTTCTACCTGATCTATATTATTGTTAGGACATAACGAATCACATTCTGTACCAACAAAAATTTCTGGATGACCGATCGGATATTTACCATATTTACATATGTACGGGTATAATGAGCATACGTCGACATATTTTATT
This sequence comes from Ophonus ardosiacus, assembly GCA_943142095.1. Taxonomy (NCBI): domain Eukaryota; kingdom Metazoa; phylum Arthropoda; class Insecta; order Coleoptera; family Carabidae; genus Ophonus; species Ophonus ardosiacus. Next base: position 44,407,990 of record OW964824.1, read on the forward strand.
TTGTCATCGTTATTGACTTTTTTATATGAATAAATATTCCCTGTACGGCCTCCATATAATGCTTCGCGAGCTTGTAGCGGTAAATTATTTAAAAGATGATGGCTTTTCAATTCTTTTTCTAAAATTTTGTTTTGTTTTAAATAATTTCTAAATTCACATTCCCATATACTAATTACTCTATAACCTAAATTTTGATTTTTTTCTAATTTATCTAATGTATTTTGAAGCCGAAATTCCATTGTTTCTTTTGTAGTACTATAAATTGATTTATCGCGGTTAGATCTATAACAAGATTTACATCCATGCCAAAAACACCCAAAAAATTCAAATACTAATTTGTCTTGTGCGTAAAAATCAACTTTTAAATTACTACCAATTACCGCTTCCGAACCATGACCCGCATGTTGTATACGTATTCCCCGCTCATTTTCTTGCATTATTAACCACTGCAATGCAATTTTAGATTGGTTATCTTTCAATCTATAACCATTGAGTGGAATAATACCGATCGTGTTTGGTTTTAAAAATAAGCGGCGGAATGCTTTATTACAAGCTGAAGCAATAGTTACAGATTCGAAAAATGGACAAACTTTGCAATCATTAATGAAAGTTTCTCGAAATTTCGTGCAAGCCCGACGCAAAATATCAACATCCGACACGCAATACTCTACTAATTCTTTCTTCATGTCGAATATTGTATTGTTTTGTAACTGCTGATCGTACCATTCCAGAAACTTTTGTCGCGCAGAAGAATTCATATTGTCCGCCCCATAATATTTAGGTCTAGGTAGAGGTCCTACATAATCTATATTATCCAAAGTATTAAACAAGTGGGGGAAATATCCTTTTTTAATTGAAGTTGATAATCCCATTGCTTTAGGTAAAGCAGATAAAGACATCGATAAATAATTTATCGAATCAATAAATCTAATGTTTTTATTAACTTCAATTAACAAAATTTTATTTCCATTTAATATTAATTTAGGTGTTAAATTCATAATTTCGACAAGGTATTTCAGAATAAATTGCGCATCAAAAGATTTCGCATTATGAGCGATGCATGTCACTGAAGAAAATGAAGTTCGCGGGGCCAAAACATATAAAATAAAATTTTTAAGTGGGTCGTTTCTAAATATTTGCTGCCGAACACCACATGCATTGCATAAAATTTTTAAATCGTCTATATTACTACAAGTAGAGCAAGATTGTTGAGTCACACACAAATTTACTTCATGTTCGTTATGTCCATTTACAAATTTTTCTTGTCGCGTTTCAAAGTCGTAATAGATCAATAAATTTTTGTCTTTCATTACTGTTTTGTCCCGCTGAATATAACATTTGTGTCCGGGTTTTTGGTAACAATCATAAAGCCGGCAGTATATTTCACCACATATGTGGTTTTTGTTTTTTTGACAATTAAATGTTTTCAAACATTTTTGACATGTTTTTAATAAATTACATACTGATGCTTTGTGATTGTTGTAGCAGTCTTGTCCTTTAAATTTTCTGTTGCAATCGTCACATGTTACTAATTGTCGTGTATAATTACAAGCGGGAGATGACCTGCAAAACGTACAAATATTTTCGCAGGTATGGCCGAGTACATTATTATAGGGAACGTGACACTGCTCGCAAAAATATCTGGCTGAAAATGTAGCAGTTAAACTCTTTATTACAGAATAATGATTTTGATAGTGCAAGAGATTTAACCTCGGAAGATTTTGATCTCTAGTCCCCTCAAAAATCACTTCACCACGCGTATTATATTCATATACACATATATTGTATTGATTATAATAACGTTGAAATTCTGTCAATTCGGGTATACCTGCCCCATTTTCATTAATTTTAACCCCGGTCTTATTCAATAAATCCAGTACTCTCTCCCGCTGAATTATGTTATGGTCTTTACGTATGTATTTAAAATGAGGATCCTTCTTAACAAAAGCTTCCGCTATAACAAGGGCACGAGGAAGGCATAAATCATCTGTGTTATTTACCTCGATGATACCATGTTTCCGTCGACATAATTCTGCATAGCTAAGTCCATGTCCGTTGAGCGGTTTACCATTACCTCTAGGCATAGAAACTTGGGTTAGTTCCATGGTAAACTGCCCGTCAGAAAAAATTTCCGCATTGCTCTGCAGAATTTTATCAATAGCGTCCCATAGTACGTCAATATGGATTTGGTCGACGCGGCGAAAACTCACCCAGGCGGGTCCATTTTCCAAACGAGGGGTATGAAAGGTAAATCCAACAAAATCTCCGGGGTTCATGTCTTTCAGGACATCATTCAATACCTGTTAATTTAAAATAATTAATATCTAGCATAATTTATTGTTATATGAATATGTAAATCATTGTTATACATATGTATAATCCATACCTGTTGAATACTTTCTTGGAACCACTCGATAGGGTTTGCTTGCCCTGGAGGATCTGCCAATTGAAATGTTAAACGTCTGCCCTTTATTCCAAACCGTTTAACATGATTCTCCATATCTTGTATTACTTCATAGCGTCTAATGCCTCCTCCAAGCTGTTGGTCGGGAATAACATCTTCATAAAGATTCTCTTCCCGGTTTCCACTATCATTATTATTGAGCGAAGAATCTATTATCTCCTCGCAAAGTTCAAAAAAATTGTCGTAATTTTCTTGGATACTGACATCTTCATCATTATTATGATTCAGCGAAGAATCTATTATATTATCACAAATTTGAAAAAAACGATCATAATTTTCTTGAGATTCCATATTTTTTTTGCACTAACACACGCACACCCTGTTCTATCAAAATATATACAATGCTCTGTAAATGTTGAACAACTGTATTCCTGTGTCCGACGCTTTATTTTATAAAATATCATCCCTACCCATGCTTTGGTTATGGAAAATTTTTAAGGGAAATATGTATGTATTGTTTGATAAGAATGAATGAATGAATCATCAGTTGTTGTTGTTGATCTCTGACCACTCTGTCCGAAAGGAATGCTCAATCATTTCATAACTAATTAACAAAAGAAATGAAATTCGCAAATGTACAATATAAATTATATATTTTAATCTTACAAAATTATACAATATATTTTTTTTTCCCGTTCAATAAATAAACTTATGCATCTAAAATCCCTACCAAGCTTATAATTATAATAAATAAACATTTCTATGAATAATTTCTTAAAACTATTATTAAAAAACATGATATATTTAAATAAAACTAAATCTAAATCTAACTTAAATCTTAATCTATGCACTACTATATCTTGCAATAATTTCTTATATGCGACATATATATTTTTATATTTTAAATTACATTCTTTTATAATATTAATAATGTCTATACCTAATGTTTTTATTACTTCTATATTTAATTCATTTAAAACTACACTAACCCTATCTAATTTACAACATAATTTTTTTTCATTAAACAATTTAATATTTATACCACTAATATCATAACTAATATCTGAGGCCGAGCATTGCTCTTTCAGTTCTATATTGTTTATGAAACGATAGAATGACTGGAAATTATCAATTTCTATATATTTTTTCGACCTAACGTTACCGTACAGCCGCACAACAACTTTAAAATTGCTATTGGGATATATTCCAACGGCTACATATTTTTGGAGCGACGAGTCCAGTGGGTACATTCTACAGTCCAGCAGTCGATCCCAATTGTCGCGAAAATCACGATTATTGGGCATCGCAAAAGGTACAATGTCTGCTGAACCCATTAGTAGAGCCAGAGCGTCATCTATGACGAGGTTTTCCGCAAAGTTCACCCCATCATCATCTTTAGCGCTCTGGGTCTCCTCCTCTTCCTGGAACTCTGCGGACCAGCGCTGCCCATCTTCTTCAAATTCTAATTCCTCGTCTTCGGAAGATGAAATTATCACCGGGCTGTCCTTGGATACATCAAATTCTTCAAACGTGGAGACCCGAGGTTTCTTCGGCGCCTGAGATGATGACGATTCACGCCTTCTCCGTTTCCCGCCTGACTCAGTATCGACTCCTAGAGATGCCATCAACACAGGTTGTTCTGATGTTTCTGGATCGACCTGGGGCTGGGATACGTCGGATGCCATCACTGGATCAACCTGGGGCTGGGATACGTCGGATGCCATCAACACAGGTTGCTCTGATGTTTCTGGAGCAACCCCGGGCTGGGACACATTCAAAGACGTTTCAGGATTCATTGACAGACACCGTGACCGCTGATTATGGCGGCTGCGAGAAAAATGTATGTTATAAACAACGAAAGAGAATAAATTGACGTTAACTTACCATTTTGGATGTAGAAACAGGAACTTTTCGCAGTCTTCAAAATTCATCATCATCAGCGTGTTGAAATATTAACAGACAAAAGGAATACTGAATAATAATAAATTATATTCTCTTCCAGCTATATGTATATATATAGATGCATAACTCACACTTAATATTAATCACGTGAAAATTTCTAGTTACCAAAGTTCGATGCCTTGACCATGACATATTCTAATCTCTTATTTTAAAATTTCCACTCAATATCGAACCTTGCAAACAAATATCTATTTTCAAAACAAGTGACATACACTGTATCTTTTATTAAACATTGATAATCTTATTTAATAAACATATTTCTAGTTACCAAAGTACGATGCCTTGACCATGACACATCCTAATCTCTTATTTTAAAATTTCCACTCAATATCGAAACTTGCAAACAAATATCTATTTTCAAAACAAATGACAAACACTGTATCTTTTATTAAACATTGATAATCTTATTTAATAAACATCTTGTTTACTAATTAAACCTCAATTTTGTTTATTTAAATAAACGAAAATAGCTTATCTCTTTGATAAGGTGCCATTTATCACTTGTTTATTTAAATAAACAAAAACACCTTATCTCTTGATAAGGTGGCGCCGGTGCAACCTTTGATCGTCCTGCGAGAGCTACATATCTTACCCACTACTGTCCGCTAGATTTCAAAACATACTATCCGATAAAATATAAAACAGCAGTTGTTAACAATCTCACAGACAGAGCAATTTTGCTCTCAAATGAACAGTTTCATGATGAAAACTTAAAATTAATTATTGACACCTTACAAATTAATAACTACCCATTACATTATTTAAAACATATTATATCAGAAAGAGTACTCAAAATTAAAAATGAATCTAATAATAGCTCAAACATTCAAGTAGGAAACATAGTTGGTAAAAAATATATATCCTTACCATATTAAACAACTAAAATCCATAACTAATGAACTACAATTAACAATTGCCTATAAGTCATCTACTGATACTTCTTTATTGTTTACCAAATTAAAAGATAATGACCTCAAAAATCTCAATAGCAATGTTGTTTATAAAATAAATTGTCTGGATTGTCAATCTTCTTATATTGGTGAAACTAAACAATATATCTACAAAAGAATACAACATAATTACAATATTAATAAAAATAACAATAAACATAGTACCATAGTACATCATTGTCTTGCCCTTGAACATAAATTGAATTCAACTAATTATAAAATTTTACATCATGAATCTAACATTCAAAAGAGATTACTTCTTGAAAGTTGTTACATAAATCTTGACGATAATTCTATAAATTGTAAATCTGATTACAATAATTCTAAAAATTTATACCCTAATATTAAATATATCACTCCACAGTAATTTTTAATTTTAGAGTTTTTAAGTTTTTTGTCATTCATTCTTGCATCTGTCTATAGATGTCATTCCTCGTTAAGGTGGTTGATTTTGGCGGTCACATATAAGACTCATTGGTTTTTACAAAATCTTTTATATTTAAAATGTATTATTTTCATATGTTGTAATAATTTATTTATTGGTAAGTTGACAATTGTTACATTATGTTTACATGTAATTAACAAATACAAAATTTTTGTTAGCTTGAAAATGGTTATAACCATAACCGAAACGTCGCATGTGTAAATTTTGACTATGTTGAAATAAATGAAGCATTTATCCAAAAACCTCTTCGTATGGATAATAGTTAAAGGATAAGGAAAATTATATTTCATTTAATATAAATTATTCCTTCTAGGAAACACGGGGAGTTTTGCTTTTGATGATGCAGGACATGTGCACTAATGTTTAAGCAAATAGGATCCAAGTATGACCACCGACTTTGAGAAGCCACGCCCTAACTCCGCCTTAACTAAGAATATACTTCTTCGGGTGTGTCGGATCTCTTCGGTTGCTGTTCGGGTGACGTTCTAATTTCTTTGTTCTCATAAAATGACAAAAAAGTGAAATAAATTAAGTATAATAATTTATTTTATATCTCTAATAATAAATTATAATAATTGCAATTTAAAATATACATTATTTTGTAATTTGTTTAACATTTTTTCGTGGCCTGTGAACCACTGTTTGTTTACTTCTGGTATATCCACATTACCCACGTCACAAAGCTAATTTAAAATTTGGACCTTAATATCTCGCTTATTTGGAGGAATTTCACATGTGGTCTTATATTTTTATGTACATAAAGAAAAAAAATTAAAAAAATTATCGTGGAATAGCCTATTTAATCATACTTGATGTTTTCGACGCAGAATTCAATTCTCTAAAACTTTCATTTGAAGCATATATTATTAAAATCAAAATAACACCATTTTTACTTCCTTGCACAAAGTAAAGGAAGTATTTTAATCGCGAATTTCGGTTTCCAGATTTCAACGGAAATATCCATTTTGATCATCCCTGAATCCATTTTAACTAATTTTGTCGTGACGTCTGTACATACGTATCTCGCATAACTGAAAAGCGGGAAGCCGTAGAAAGTTGAAATTTTGTATTTAGGACTGTTATAGCATCTAGTTGTGCACCTCCGTTTTTGGTCATTTCATAACTTCCGGAAGTGGTACTTTACTTGAAGCCTATAATAGATTTTAATGAAAAACTATATTAAAATATAATATAACACTTTTCAATTTTTTCGCGATTACTTCCTTTACTTCGTACAAGGAAGTAAAAAGAATCTGAAATAAGTCTGGTTCGATCCCGACAGACGCCAAATATTTCCAATTTTAAATGGCACAAAAGTGACCCCTGTGGTGCACTCTCCACACCTCTCCCGTGAGATGACGCCTGGTAAGCGCCCACACGGTAAAATATATCGTCATCATTACCGATATCTACATGTATTGTAGATACTGGCACACCCAGAAATGGGTAATATGCCGTGATGATATATTTATTTATTTAAATAAGTCAATGCATAAAAAAAAACTGGATTATTATTTTTATCGTAAAGAATAGCATGTATAAATATAGAGTTTTTAAAATGATATTTATAATGAATTCCCACTCACTTCTATCCATGATAAGTGACCAGTTGTAATAAAAAGATAGGCGAATACAAAGTTCAATATTCCTTTAAAAAGTGTCACATATCAATCTATTAACTAATTCTAAATGGTGTTATTTTGAAAACGTATTTCCAATACTAATACATTGTCTTTCAACACTTCTCTGTCGTTATCTTAAAAGCGTCAAAGGTAAAACAGTTTTCAATGTTAGGTTGTTCTTATTGGCGTGTTTCTAAAAGAAAGATAAAGAGAAAGCGCTATAATATAAGCATCAGCAATTTGCGTAAACGTAACACGAATTGATTTTTATTACCCTATGTACCACGCTGACGATATTTTTCATATAACTGAAATTAAATGCTTTTGAAAAGAATAAAATATAAACGAGCTAATATTATCTGTTTATGTATATAACGTGCAATGAAATTTATTTTTTCAATATTTTTATCGTTCACAGTTGTTGTAAAATTTCGGAAAGTAAATACGTTCAACAATTAGTTTCTGCAAATAAAAATATGTTTCTAAGTTGAAATAATGAGCAAGGCACTGGCGCTAGATGTGCGATATATACTAGTATATATATCACAAGCATGATCCAGCTCATTTCCACGGTTTGCTGTGATAACTTACTTTGATAAATTACAACAGTTTCACTTTTCGTATCGTACTCCAACGTAAAATAAACATAATCATCATAATTACATCAAATTCAACCGAGCGAATTATTAATGCATGAGATAAAATTTAGAGTAAGTAATCAAGATTTCAGAAAATATTAACCTAAACTAACCTGTATAAAGTAGTTTAAAAGTTACTGAAGGTTTGTATAAAATTAACTTTTTACTTTAATAAAACCATTCAGATATATATTTATAAAGAATGAGTTTCAGTACAATATTAAAAAATATACGGTAATATCGTTACGTAGCCGAAACGTCCGCCAACAAAATAATAATTTTTGTAACAGAAAATTCATTATTTTCGTTTCTATCGCCGCCATCCTACCAAAGATAACATGAAATCATTCAAAGCTTCATTGAAAAATCTGATGTGATTAGCATGAAGATTTAGAGAAAAGTTCAACTAAGGTATACAAATAAATAGTTATACTCGTATACCTAGTTGAACTTGAATACACAGGCACCTTCAAATATTGTTAGTGCTCTTTCTCATAATACTCTATAAAATGTAACTTAAACATTCGAAAGAATCTCAGTACAGGTGAGTGAATCTTCTAGGATTGTATATTTAATATTAAAAATTAGGTTAGGTTGTTAAAGACTCATTTTGTGAAAAAAATGTTAATGTTAATTAGATTAGTTCTCAATTTGTTAACAAAAATTATTACAATTGTTTCATGTGCAAAGTACAATAGTATTTCTTAATAAATTTAATACTTTCATGATAATTTACTACCTAATTTTCTACCTGACAGGTAAATTTGCCGAATGTGTATGTTCTCTAGGAACGCCTATTTACTATTCGCGCACTAGTGCTTGAAATGTATTTTTCGCGCACTAGTGCTTGATATGTACTTTTCGCGCACTAGTGCTTGGATACATTTCACACTGAAAAGAGTGCGTAAAATATGTACTTTACGCACCGTTGTAGGAAAAATATTTTATAACGTTTATTACAACTTTAACAAAACAGAAAAGTAGCAGCTTCACTGCTCTGGCAGTTTTTCATGGACATGGAGGTCTATTCTAATTCATAGCCACATGCACTATCCGCTATATAAGTTCCACTACTAACCAACAGATGGGGGTCCCCATCCCGCTGTTCGACTTGAATCCATCTGTTGGCTAGTAGTGGAACTTATTAATATAGCCAGATGTGGATATCCGTATCAAGAGCTCCAGTGGTACCGCTACGAGCAAAGTGTCACGCTATAATTTGAATGTTTGTTTTGAAAGTGATTGTTTACTCTGGATGTCAAGTTGACAAGTAGTTCGGCTTTTCAATTTTGTGATCAAATACTTGTGTTCGTGTGTTATATCATAATAATATTCGATTAATATCTATATATTGTATCTATTTAAATTATAATAATTATTTATAATTCTAACAACCTTTGCTTAAAAATAATTTTAGATTATGGCATTTCATTTCATCTGTTGGCTAGTAGTGGAACTTATATAGCGGATAGCGGATAGCACATGTGGCTATCCGCCTTGAATCCATCTGTTGGCTAGTGGTGGAACTTATATAGCGGATAGCACATGTGGTTATTCGACTTGAATCCATCTGTTGGCTAATAGTGGAACTTATATAGCGGATAGCACATGTGGCTATGTATTTAGAATAGACCTCCAGGCGAAGCCGAATCTTTGAAAGGAATTTTTAAATGCTTTGCCTTCTACAGGACACGAATGATGGCTACGAAAAGAATGTTAGCATGAATCACTGTCTCCGTTTAAATCCATATGAAATACAATTAACTTTGGGCTTACATATAAAATATAAGTTGCCCAAATGAGTTTTAAAGATACGCAGCCTTTCTGATATTGGCAGTTGAACTGTGCAATTGGTCATTCCTATCAGTTCCTGTCTTTTTACGATAGGATTATACTCGTCTCAAAATAAATTCGAAGCACAAAAAGTCTGTATTTATTATTTTTGACGGCGTCTATGGAATATTAAGAAATAAGTATTTCTGTCTTTTACAGCTCAAGATTGGTGACCCGCACTGTAAGTATTACATATTAAAATAGATATTTATGTAACAAGTGTATAAAGTAATACTTTTTTGGTCGAGTGCGATGTGCGAAATTAACACAAGAGAAAAAGTACTATTTACACACGAGTTGCGTACATTATTTTTCTTACAACCGAAATGTTAGTGCTATTTCTCATAATACTGAGTATGAGTGTACGGACAACTTAAAATATTCTTAGTGTTAGTTGACAAGTAAATCAACCGTTGCCCAGCCACGTATTTACTTTTCACGCACTAGTGATTGAAAACTACTTTTCGTGAACTAGTGTTTGAAAAGTGGCACGTTACACATTGTAAAGAGTTCGTACAGTATGTACTTTACGCACGGTTGTAGGAAAAATATTTTTCTTTAAATAGCCTAAATATGAAAATATCACGAAATATCCATTAGATATTTTACAATTAATTATTGAAATTTGTGTAACATTTTGAAAAAGTCACGTGGACTGAAACAAAATGTGACGTCACAGGTCATACAAATTGACATGTGACAAACTATCGCCTACTTTTATTTATATAAATAACGTAGGTGATAGACAAATTGTTTTCCTATTGGTTATAAAGAACGTGCTGTACGTAATTCGACTCACTCAGGGGTTTAATATTCATTACTATTTCTGGCACCAATATTTAATTATTTACGAAAATAAGAACAAATTATCTACTAATATTATTTTATTAATATGAAAAATATTTCATTTAAAATGCTTTTTGAAAAATATGAAACCGACTCATTTAGACTAGATATAAATCTGCATTTTTGTTAAACACATAATGTTTTTGCCTATTGTTTAGAAATAATATTAATTTTATAATTATCTTCAATATTTTAAATTATAGTTGTCATGAGCATTGCTATGTAAAAACGAATTTCAATGATTTTATTAGTAGTTGCAAGAATGCAACAAAATATTACATACTTTGTTCCTTAATATCTTTCTACAAAATCATACTTTTAACACCAATTTGCGAAAATATATAATTTACATTTATATATGGAAAATTTGGTTTTGCAGTGTAGTAATTTTTAATAATAATAGAATATACTTTTATAAGTTTCCTTTGATTAACAAAAATGAAGTTCTAATTTATTAGTTTATGTAGAATTTTACTTCCCACAGTATTCGGTTCATTGTAATTTAACTATTTGATGTATTTGTTTGGTAAATGTTAGCAGCAAACTGCTTACGGCATTGAGAGAAATAGCAGTAACTTCAAAGTAAACTCAAACTTAAGTTATTCGATCTAAAACCTATCATACACAAACTAGACAAATTTCCCTGAACTTTAAAACCACCAACCAGAAAGTGGATAATTAGTAGAAAAATTAGTTTTATATACTGATTACTACAATAATAGTGTATGTGAGAAATTTTAGTGGGGTCCTCCACCATAGTAACAAATTAGAACATGTCATTCATATTAGAACTTAGACTGCAATATATATATAATTTTTATTACAATGCATTGTGTTCAAATTGTTTATTATCTACGCACATTGCTAATTATTGACCACAAAAGATATTTTTAAATATTTTTAAATTTTTTGTTCATAGTAAAGTCATTACGAAACCTCTAATTGCATATCGAAAGAACCTTCATTTCGATACGCATTTTTTTTGTTTTAGAAGATTGGTATTAGATGCCATATACTTAAATTTTCGATGTCATAAATCAGAATTGATATGATATTTAAATAATTGAATAAATGGCAAACCAATGTTACCAACTACAACATTACACAAAAAGACTCATTTTATGATTTTTTTCGCAATTGTTATTTAGACGTGTGCGAAAAAAAGTTTCTTATAAAACTCTTTCTTTAATATACTATTAAATACTTTTATAAGTGCTGAAAAAGATCAATTTATTTGACTCCATTTATTAACTAACTCCACTATTTATTTGAGAGTAAATTCAGATTTATATCTACGTTATAGAATATTAAAAAAATGTATTACGCCTTAACGAATTATTATTCTCGTGTCAGAAACATACGTACGTATATAAAAGTCAATAAATGATATTAAACAATTTTACTCCAAAATTTTGCTACGTCGAGGGCATTCTGAGTTGCCTGGAAAAGTTCATAGTTCGTACAAGAAAAAGAACACATCTGGTAGTGAAGCGCTTCATTGCCTGATCTTCGCCGAATTTGCACTTTGTTTTGTCAACATCAATGAAGCCCCATAACAATGTATCTTTAAGAACTAGATTTATGACACATTAAACCGAGTTATTTTAGGGAAATTTGTATATGAAATATTGCAGTTGATAACATTGGGTTGACATTTATTTAATTATTTGAAAGTACATGTTAATTCAGATTTGTGACATTTGAAAATATAAGTAAATGCCATCTAGTACCACCTAATACTCTGCTAAAACAAAAATGTATCGAAATGAAGCCTCTTTGACTTCATTATGAACGAAATGGGAAAATTTAATATACAGTGGACGCGATTGTTTCTGATCACGTTGCTCGAGTTTAAAATAAGTCACAATCATCAAATAAGTTTATTCAAAACCAATATAATGAGCAACAGAACATGGGTCAATCATATAAATTTTGTAATATTGAGGCCATTACATACTCATTTATTTATTTATTTATTAAATACACTGACCTACAGGACAAGTCTAAAAACAGGACAGAGACAACAATTTAAAGTATCAAATTATAACTTACACTTCAAACTGATCACAAATTTGTTTTTATCAAAAACATCTAAAGTATCTTGATAACTATTATATATTTAAATGCATTATATATCGGTGATTTAAGCAACGAATTTGTTCATGATAGAAGTAAATTAAAAGTATATGAGGAGCGTGTGTTAAAATTAGGTCCGTGAAAGTAAGTATATGATAATAGTGGAGGATCATCTATATTCTTGTGAATTAAATTAAAAATAAATATTAGAGAGGTTTGAATACGCCTGGATGAGAGAGAATTGAAATAAAAAATATTTAGTAAAATTTCACAAGATATATTATGATCCGGATAATAATTCATTATTTTAAAATATATATATTTAATAATTTTTTTCTGAATCTTTTCATTTGACTGTATGTGTACATTATAATTTGGAAACCATATTAAAGCACAATAATCAAGTTTGGATCTAACGAAGCTGAAATATAAAGTAAAAATGGTAGAGATATTAGTAAAAGATTTTGTATTGCGAATTTTGAAACCTAGCATTTTGGTAGCACTAGAGGTCAAAGAAGACTAATGTGATATGAATGAAAACTTTCTAACAAATTTTATTCCTAAGTCTAAAGTTTCTTCGCATCTAGATAAAGTAGTGTTGAACAGTGAATAGTTATATGTAATGGAGTTAAATTTTTTAGAATATGACATTATTTTACACTTGGAAACATTTAAGTTCAATTTATTACTTAAACACCAGTTTTTAAGATTATCTATATCATTTTGCAAATAGATACAGTCCTCTATTGAGGAGATATTATAAAATAACTTCAAATCATCAGCGAAAAGTAATTTATTACAATTCAATGAATCGTTAATAAAAATTAGGAATAATAAGGGTCCTAGGTTTGATCCTTGAGGTACACCAAAAGAAATAGGATAATATGAATATATTTGACCTTGATAGTTGACAGAAAAATAAGAATTAACAAGATAAGAGGCTGAAAGTGATATAAGATTGGAAAAAGAGTAAGATTGAAGTTTATGAAGAATGATGTGGTCAATACTATCGAAAGCCTTAGAAAAATCGGTATAGATGACGTCTACCTGACTGATTAAGTCGAGTACAAAAGAAACAAAGTAAGTGAAGAAAGATTAATTAGTGTAGATATCTTTTGCATAAATCCGTGTTGATAAAAAGAAATATGATTTTTGATTAAAGGAAAAATATTACTATAAATAACCAACTCAAAATTTTTACTAAAGCTGGATAAAACTTCAATCGGTATATAATTTTTATCTTCGGTCACCTTTAGGTAAATTATTTTATTTATTATTACTCTCTTTCTCTTTACATTCTTTGATGAGGTAATTTTCTTTGCTGTTTTTAATATTTTTTCACTGTATATTCGTTGCTAATGTAGATGAAATAATGAAAGAAACAACAGCCTTGCCTTACCCGAGATTCGAACTCGGGAGCTTCAGAAGTGAAGCGATAACGTTACCACTGCGCTACCTGGGTCGGCAATAAAACAATAATGAGAATTATGTTATTATAGATAAATTATTCACTACGTGGATTCATTACATATGGTTTAGAAAAATCAAACGTGTTTGACATTTCAAAGAAATCAACACTAAACCATCTTGGATAAGATGTCAAACTGTAACCGGATATAAAATATTGTACGGTTGGTTTTTATCGATCAATGTCATTCGCTGTGTGACTACGACATTTTTATCAAAAATTACACAATCGTTTATATTATGAACTAATACACGACCGAATAAAGAACAAAAAAATTAGGGTTTTAAGAAAAAATGACTGAATTGGCCTTGTCTAATAAATTCCATTTTCAGTTAAATAGTTTTAACAAAAAATTAAAGTATTTGAAAGTCTTATGTTCCTGAATATCCATGGTTATGAAAGAATGTCAGTTCTATCCTTTCTAAACACATGACTTAAGTGCACAATCATATCAAGATGAAAAAGTCTTATTTCTTTGATAATAAAATCTTACGTACTGTATCATGCAGAAATTGTAAAAATTATAATTAAAGAGTTAATTTAATATTAAAATTATGCATGGTTTTACACTAGCATTATGTTTTAAAGTTAACGATCCTAGCTTCCGAATGAATTATATTTTTCAAGTACATACTACTAATTATACTTGTACGTTAAAATATATGTTTATGATTATATCATGCTCGTTGACAACAGATAATATCACTTTTATTTTTACATGAATGAAATATAATGTTTGTATTTCATTTTTATTAAATTATGAATAAGTTTTTAATGAGATTCCTAATGCAAGATAAAAATCATATTTTACTTTAAACGTGAAACATGAATTTTTTACTTTTCCGGAAGCAATTAAATAAAATGTAGAATGACAGCTTTGAATTTCATTATCGAAATAATTAGTCTTATAAGTGAAACGGCTGTTCATGATTTTCTCTTACATTTTGACGTAAACTACAACATGTTTTAACTTTCAGAAATTGAATAAGGTTTTAAAAAATTGATGAACAGAAAAAGAAAACTTCAAATAATGTAATTTTTAATTAAGGTGTATTTAAGTTATTATGATATATAATATACAGGTTGCCCCACAAAAAAATGTCAATACTTAAACCACATATTTTCTAAACAATGCTATAATAATTTAATAAACATAAACCCGATCCTACTGTTCTGGCCTCTTGAAAATGACCCTAGAGGTATATATTTTTGTCTTGATTTTAACGGTTATTGTACAATTTATTTAAAGATATATGTATATTTATATTTTCTTCTATTCCAACATTTTGTATGTACGGGGTGGAGTTTACCACCTCTACCTTATTTTACACTCCCACCCTTATTATTAGCAAGGGTGGCCAGTCTTACTCAAAACTCAGTCTTGCATAAACGCTCTTGCTACTAACGTCAATAAACATAATCAAACCAATACACGTATTTATTATTTATAATCATATGGTCCTTCGAGAAAACACAACAGTTATTGATAAATTTATGACGCTTGGTATATTTGCTACAATATACAGGGTGTTTCATGTAACACTACAAAGCTTCGGAATATGAATTCTAGATACACCAACATGCGCAAAAATCCACATAAACATTGGTAACAGAGATACCGAGGATTTATTTTAAGTGAAGTATAATATTGAAATAGCAGAAAATAATTGGCTTTTGATTACTTCCACAAAAATGCTACAATTAATTGAATGTTTACTCTATTTCAATATGATATTTAATCAATACACCTCTTATTTAACATTATCAGAATATTTCTAATACAAAAATAGTATTACAAAGCCTTCTGTATTTAATAAAAATGCAATAGCATTAATTTTGAACATCTGGCTTAAGATTTGTTTTTATAACTAAAGCAGTTATGGTCAAAAAAAGTAAAACTAATCTATTATTTTCTGTTTATGAAATTCTCGATATCTCTGTTAAGAAGCATTATGTTACCAATGTTTATTGGGATTTTTTCTCATTTTGATATCTAGAATTCATATTCCGAAGCCTTGTTTATTTACATAAAACATCCTGTAGGCTACTAGTTTGAGCTTTACTCGACTTGACTCGGAGCTTGACTCGAAAAGGAGTCAAGTTTAACAGTTTTATTTCGAATCGAGAATCGAGTCAAGTTAATAATAATTTCTTTAGTCGAGTCAAGTTCTTCTGCTCGAATTTCAAGCTTTTTCGGGTCATTATACATGTTTCAATAATTTGCGACGAATCTTGGAACATGTGCTTTAATAAATGCGTCCACAACAATATAATTTCATTTTCCAATTTGAATGTGCAATTCCAACCTTGCAAAAGTACAAATTTTTCAATTCCAATGTAGGGTAACTCTTGAGCAAACTGTTGCTGAATTTCAATTGTCAAGCTCAGTTGTCTTTCTTTTGTTACTGTCTTGGAGTTAATTGATAAACTTTAGAAAGGAACCGCAAAAAAAGCTCTTTAGCTTCAGTTATTTTCTGTTATAAGTTTCGATGTGAACAAATGTGCGCAGAAATATGGACAAGAAACAAGAAGCACAACATACGCACGCGGAATCTGATAGTTTGCGTATGCGTTAAATTTGGTTCTGAACGTAACTTTAATATTTACGAAATGTAATTTGTTTATTTTTTAAATAAACTATATAAGATCTTATAAATTTAGTTTAAAAATCATTTTACAACCATTTTCATGCTTAGGACTTTAGTTATTGGTTTTCAAGTCAAGTTTCGAATCGAACTCGTCTTATTTTTTTCGAGTAAAGATGGAAGTCGAATTGTCCTTTAAAATAGTCCAGTCGAGTCGATTTTTTTAAAAACTTGCTTTGAATATTCTCGAATGCATCCCAGAATATAAAAATTGTTTTGTAATTTTCCAGATATTTCGCAAAACTCTTAGATTGGTTACTGAAGAATAATGGGGGCAAAAATAATACATTTTTTTCAGAACTTGTATGAATTTTGCTTAATTTCATTTTAAAGTTTTAAAAATATGTTGTGGTCAGCACAAGACCTCTCGCAATTTCCATATTATGCTATATAAGTATTGTATACATTTAACATTTCACACAGAAACACATATCTTCTTCATATATTTTTATTCAATTTTGACGTTTTAAACTGTCATTATTAACTCCATAGCAACAACTACAAGTAACATTTTATTCACAAGTGAATTAAAATATTTTAAATCACTCACACAAAATTTTAACTTTCTTTGCAACAAAAAATACATGTAAAAATAACATCAAGAACGAAAATAACACTCAACTCACCACATTATTTGTCAAACATTATCAGCCCTTTTCATTATTTTTCACGGCACAAATGACAAGACAATAAAGCATTTTAAATATATGACTTGACGTCTATCACCGACGATTATCATGCTCAGCCTACTAACTGATCACTTTTTTATTTTGTCAAAATTAAATATTATAATGGTTTTTATTATTATTTCGTCAAAATTGAATAAAATTAGGCATTTACGAAAATTCTACCTGTGAACTGTTACCGGTATATATCGGTAAACAGCTGTTCATCAGGTTACAGCTACCGGGATATATATTTTAAGAACGCAAGTGGTAAACAGGGTAGATTTAAACCCTATGAAAAGCAGTTCAAAGATGAAACAGATATAAAATTTGACGTAGTTAAACGTTATCTTGTCTCGTCTTCTGTATTACCATAATTAACTTCTAGAACCTACTTCCGATTCCAACTTCGCTTGTCATCTCTACCTTTTTTGAGGTAAGATTCTTCATTTACCGCATTTACCGGCTAAATTACTCGATCCATAAATCATGGATCCGATAGATGGATCTGGTAGATATGGTACAATTTTCGAACACGGTAAATATTAACGACTTGTGTTTTCGAACGCAGTCAGTAGGTGCGGTATTTACCGGTAGAATTTTCGTAAATGCCTCTATTGTACAAACCACGTGAGCTAAGAATGTTTATTCACTCGAAGAAATTAACTCGCCCTTACCTACGGGCTAGTGAGCTAATTTTTCTTCTCATGAATAAACATTACCTTAGCTCACTTGGTGTGTAAATATCTATTATATTTTTTAATTCATTGATGAGATTGGCGTTATTTCTGAAGGGTATATGTATTACATCTATCTATAATTATAAATATTTAATTAATAATAAAATAAGAAATATTAAATGTACTTCCCAGAAAAAGTTTTGAGTAATGTCTCTGGTTTTTTGACACTGACAATTATGCAGTTATGACTTTCTCAATGAATGGGCATGAAACTGAATTTGTTATTATTATTATTATTATTATTATTATTATTATTATAGGTGCGGTTTACCCCTATCGAATTTTATCTTCACTTTATAGAGTATGTATATATATATATATATATATATATATATATATATATATATATATATATATATATATACATACTCTATAAAGTGAAGATAAAATTCGATAGGGGTAAACCGCACCTTTATATATATATATATATATATATATATATATATATATATATATATAAAAATGTATATTTTTTACTTGAAAATAAATACTTTGTGCTAAAGACACTTCAGAAACAAAACAACAAAAATTCTTCTTCTCCATATCCTTCCACTTCTTTCTGTCCTTTGTCAGCTGAAGGGTATATGTATTACATCTATCTATAATTATAAATATTTAATTAATAATAAAATAAGAAATATTAAATGTACTTCCCAGAAAAAGTTTTGAGTAATGTCTCTGGTTTTTTGACACTGACAATTATGCAGTTATGACTTTCTCAATGAATGGGCATGAAACTGAATTTGTTATTATTATTATTATTATTATTATTATTATTATTATAGGTGCGGTTTACCCCTATCGAATTTTATCTTCACTTTATAGAGTATGTATATATATATATATATATATATATATATATATATATATATATATATACATACTCTATAAAGTGAAGATAAAATTCGATAGGGGTAAACCGCACCTTTATATATATATATATATATATATATATATATAAAAATGTATATTTTTTACTTGAAAATAAATACTTTGTGCTAAAGACACTTCAGAAACAAAACAACAAAAATTCTTCTTCTCCATATCCTTCCACTTCTTTCTGTCCTTTGTCAGCTTCTTCATTTCTTCCAGTTTTCTGCCTCTTTTCTTTCCAAGTTCTGCTGTTCTTCCTTCTCATGTTGTTCTCGGTCTTCCTCTGCCCCATCTCTTGTCCATACTTCTACCTTCTACTACTTTTCTTAATAGGCTTTTCAGCTCCATCCCTATTATATGCCCATTTATGGCTATTTTTTGTTCCTTTGTATTTAAATTTGCGTATAAACGTAATAAAACTAAAAATTTGTCGTAACTTAGATACACCTAACCTTCTTTTGTAAACTTTCACACCTTCATTTTCACAACAAAAATTAAACTACACAATTTGATGGAACTTGTGGGTTGGTAATTCTGTTATGGGATTACCCTTACAATTTTGCTTAGATTATTGCACATTATCGCACAAGCATTTTTTTTATTTTATAATATTTTTTTCTGTAGTACGGGATAAAAACTATAATGAAAACTTGGAAAACGATGTTCAACTGTGTTTCGGGATGGAGATGTAAATTACAATTACAGAATTTTACCCCAAATATTTTCTTTGTTGTATTTAACCTTCTACTGGTGACTTGGTGCCATTATGACCCCAGCTGTTTTTAAATTCAACGCCAATTGAATAGTTTTAAAGTTAATATATAGTGGCTCCATGTACCCTTAAGTTAGATGTAGTTTATTCATTTCACATGTTTGTAACTTCATCAGTTGGTTTTTTCAAGAGTTATTGTAATTCAAAATTTGATTGGGGTCATATTGGCACCATGTCACCGTTTACGTTACTAATTTAATAATGGCAAATACTTCCAAAAGTGTGCGTTTTGGTGATAAAGGACTATGAAGAAACTCTTATGAAATGGTTTGAAGAAATAGAAAGTGAGGTAGAGGATCATATGAATAGAAGATTAATAAATCAAAAACTTGCACGAGAATTACGTAACACTATAGGAAGAATTTTGAAAAAACCTGTTACAGACGAAGCCGTTCAGCCAGATTCGGGTAATAACAGAAGATGTGGATTTTGTCCACGTAAAAATGACAAGAACACAAAAAATACATCTAACCTATGTAAAATGTGTCACGATTGCAGAGCAATTATTTGCAAAAATTGTATAGAATAATTTTTTATTTTTGCATTATGTTTAGTGCTTGCAGTTTTTTATTTCAAGTTGTTTAATTAAACTTTTCTATTTTTTTTTGTAAACAAACCATTTATAATCTTTAAAAAATATATATTCAACATTAATATATACCCACAAAAAAAAATATTTTAACATTTGTAAACCTCTACATTTTACAAAACATTTTCGTTCGCCTTTCCTTTAAGTGTAAATATATTCTTTTCCAAATAACATGTCAATTATTTAATTGTGCTACCTTACTTAAATACATTGTTTAAAAGCATATTCAAAGTAAACAATAACAATTTGTTACTAGTTGCTGTGCAATAATTAGTTAAACTGTTGGGGTCAAGATGGCACCACGTCACCAGTTACGTTACAAAATTTCACGTCACCAATAGAAGGTTAACAAGTCTTGTGCGGACATAAAATTCTAATTGTATCTATTTTTTCATTGTATGAGTAAGTTCATAAATGTCAGAAATTCTTCCAATTCATTAACAAGATTGGTGGTATTTTTTATGGATACATACATTTCACCTATAATTTTAAATATTTAATTACTAAACAATAAGGTTTGAGAATGGCACTAAAACTATTGATTTTTCGCATTGACATTACAAACTATGTTTTAAATATTTGAATTTGTCAACTGGTTTCCTTAGTGTAATTTAGCTTGTAAGATTTATACATCCGATTATTCTATACAGTGTGTCCCATTTAGAGGTGCCACCATTGGGATCTCGAGAACTGTAAGAGATACGATGTCGGTTAAATGGAACATTTTGTGCGCCTTTGGGAGGCCATCTCAGATGTGCTTTTGTTTTTCCAAAAATTCTCATAGGGCACTAGATAATGACGAAAAACTGAATATTGTTGATTTTTTCTTTTTCAAATAACTTCTAAACTATTAGTAATTGAGAAAAACGTTTCAAATATAAAAGATAGATATTTTTATTAGCTAACCAGTGGCGTACGAAATAAATTTTTATATCCGTAAATTTTCGAGATATAACACAAACTTATATTTTTTTAAATGGAATCCATATCTGATTTCAGTCTCAAAAAAATCATTATTTTTTTCTCTTTTCAATAATGTAAGGGTTATTATGTTTTATATTTGTTTTGCTCCTAAAATTTAATTTTTTTCTTTATTTTCCTGAACTTATTATTTCCCAAAAAAACATTATTATTTTTATTAATTATATTGTATTTGATCGAAATAATTTGTTTTATGCCTTTATTACTTAATATTTTTATTCTAAACTCATAATTACAAATTACACTATAATGTGCCAAGGACGACCAGATACAAAATATAAAAATCAGTTTGATACGAGTTTTGAGCAAAATTTTCTATGAAATAAATTATTTAAATATTAGGAGAATTTCTGAATAGAAATCTACCAATATTTTCAAAATAATTATAAATTTAATATAAAACAAGGAAAAATTAATAATTTTGAAGGTAAAACAAATATAAAACATAATAACCCTTACATCGTTGGAAAGAGAAAAAAATAGTGATTTTTTTAAAACTAAAATCAGATAGGGGTTCTATTTAAAAAAATATAAGTTTGTGTTATATCTCGAAAATTTACGGATATAAAAATTTATTTCGTACGCCACTGGTTAGTTAATAAAAATATCTATCTTTTATATTTGAAACGTTTTTCTCAATTACTAATTACTAGAAGTTATTTGAAAAAGAAAAAATCAACAATATTCAGTTTTTTGTCATTATCTAGAGCCCTATGAGAATTTTTGGAAAAACAAAAGCACATCTGAGATGGCCTCCCACAGGCGCACAAAAAGTTCCATTTAACCGACATCGTATCTCTTATAGTTCTCGAGATCCCAATGGTGGCACCTCTAATTGGAACACACTGTATATCTTAAGGTAGATGTAGAATTTTATGTTCTTCAAT
Source organism: Ophonus ardosiacus (assembly GCA_943142095.1). Classification (NCBI taxonomy): domain Eukaryota; kingdom Metazoa; phylum Arthropoda; class Insecta; order Coleoptera; family Carabidae; genus Ophonus; species Ophonus ardosiacus. The sequence goes on from OW964824.1 coordinate 44,430,386, forward strand.
ATTAGTAATAACACAAATTTTCAAAAAATAATATTTAGGAGAATTTTTTGAGAAACTTCTACTTGCAATTGTCTACTTGTTACTAAAACCAATGCTTAATAAAATATGGGGTGGGATGTGATAGTGTAGCGAAAAATACCGGTTAGGTTTCATCTTTCCCAATCAACTTCCACGGTTGTTGGGCAAAGAAAGTGTTATTGCTATCATAGCGTAGTCTTGGGATCCCAGCCCAGGGGCCCGATTCTTAAAATTATGCGAAATATTCCGTATGCGACAAAATTTGTTTGGTCTGTTTTGCGCAGGAACAGCACTATTAGTATTCTTGAATACCAAGGAAAACGAGGTAAAGTTTAAGTATGCGACTTTCCAGAGCAAACGAACTTATTGTGTACCAGACAATCAAGAGGAAACATTTGTATAACATGAATGCGTAGCATTAGATTTTTTAACTGTCACAGTCAATCAAGTTGACAGCGAAGCTGTCATTAAGTGTTGTACTTTCAATATTCGAAATTTAATATTTGATGCAGGTATCATTATTTTAAGTACGTACATACATAATATAGCAAAATTAATACGTTTTTTTCTTTAATAACTTTCGAACTGTTCGGAATTTTAAATATTTTCCAACGCAATTTAAATAAGCACAACATTTTTCTGTCGACAGAAAAATGGCGTTTAGCCACGTGTTTACACCATTAATAAATCTTAATTATCAAAATTCATCGTATTTTAATGTGTTCTGTCAACAGAAAAATGGTGTGCTTATTTAAATTGCGTTGGAAAATATTTAAAATTCCGAACAGTTCGAAAGTTATTAAAGAAAAAAACATATTAATTTTGCTATATTATGTATGTACGTACTTACTATAAATAATGATACCTGTCGACAGAAAAATGGCGTTTAGCCACGTGTTTCACAATTAATAAATCTTAATTATCAAAATTCATCGTATTTTAATATGTCCTTTTTGATTGTCTCTGTGTATCTTTTTGGATGCTGGTGGGATTCCCTCAGGAACATGTTTGGGGGGAGGACTATTCGCATCCGTCCTTTATGTTTCCAAATGTTTCAATGTTGGGAGTTTTTGGGGCTGGAATCAGCCCTGCCAATTTAATTCTTTATAAAGATTTTACATTTCTTACTTTTTCGACGTCGTATTTATGGCCATGCCTGTCGTTTGGTGATTATTTGGGAATGTTCTGATGTGATGTGTAAAATCTTTGAAAATTAGTGGCTGATGATGGAAGTTTTCCAGCTTCCGACACGTTCCAATACATCGAATATGATTTTATGAAAGATAGAAATGTTCTTCATTTTCCCCACCTCGAAAAGGCGGTAATTTTTCGTGTTATTTCAATTTAATTGTACTACGAGGTATTTCAAAAACTACAAACAATCTTTTCAATAAAGTAATATTGTGTAAGTACAATTTTTTTATATTAACGAGTTATTTACGTTTAAAGATAAAAATTATCTTTTATTAGTTTATTTAGTCAAGTAAACCATGGACACAATTGTCTTTTATTAAATTATTATTTTATTAACTTATTTTAGAGTAATAACAAAACAATTAAAGAAAATATTTAAATTGAAAGCCATTATTTCTTTGGTACATTTCAGCTCTTTTGGAAACAGAGTCGAACGTTCTACATAACTGGTGTCTAGATATAACTTTCCATATAGCAAGATTATATCTAACTTTTCTTCATTTGTAAAGTTATTAAACATTATTAAACACAGAGAACTATACAGGAGAAATTATTAAACGTCAAACAAAAAAGAATCAATTGTTTCCATGGCTTACTTGGCTAAATAAACTAATTAAAAGTTTATAAAAAAAATATTTTTAACTGTAAATATCTCGTTTATTTGAAAAAATTGTACATAAACAACATTACCTTATTGGAAAGAGAAAAAATACTTTTTCCAATAAGATAATAAAAAATATATGGTTCCATTTAAAAAATATATATTTTGTCCCAAATTTTGAGAACCGCAGACACATTTTTTTTTATCGACGTGACCAATTTTTACTTCCTTGTACGAAGTAAAGGAAGTATTGTAAACGCAAAAATTTCGATTTCCAGATTTCAACGGAAATATCCATTTTGACCATCCCTGAATCCATTTTGACTAATTTCGTCGTGACGTCTGTACGTACGTATCTCGCACAACTGAAAAACGGGAAGCCGTAGAAAGTTAAAATTTTGTATTTAGGACTGCTATAACATCTAGTTGTACACCTCCCTTTTTGGTCATTACATAACTTTCGGAAGTGGTACTTTACTGGAAGCCTATAATAGATTTTAATGAAAAACTATATTAAAATATAATCCAAAACTTTTCAAATTTGGTATATAAGACTTTTATATCAATGGGAATAACATTATAGATTTTAGTTAAAATGTTCTACCCGAAAGTGGTACTTTACTTGAATCCTATAATAGATTTTAATGAAAAACTATATTAAAGTATAATCCAAAACTATTCAAATTTGGTATATAATACTTTTCTATCAATGGGAATAATATAATAGATTTTGTAAATGATGAACTTTATTCGCATAATCAAGGTGTCGAGAAGAGGGATAATTCATTTATTCAATTATTAATAAAATATGTATAGCTAGTGTAACAGGCGTACAAGGAAGTCATGTGGTGTCCACATCAGATATTGTATTATAATATGGCACAAATTTGCTCATTCAACCAATGGCGTATCTCTTCAATTAAAAAAGTTATCAATAGTGAGCAAGCTTATTGAAACAGCCTGTATGTTAGCGCTACAGGCCTTCGAGGCCTTGGGCTTCTTCACAACTTATTATTATCTTCTTCTTTTTCCTCTTTACCATATATTTGGTTCGTTTTTGGACAGTCCATATTTCCTTGCACTCTCCGCTAATCTCTTAGTAACTTTGTCTTGATCTTATTACAAGGCTATATCGTCCGCAAAGAATACGCACTGATTTTTCTTGTAGTATATAATCACATTTCTTTCTATTCCACTTTCTATCATTATTGTGAAAACCGGATAACTAAAACTTTAATTTAATAACATACTTACTATATAAAAATAAGAGATTTGACAGAAATAATTGACATAATAAATATATTAGAATAAATTGTATTATTGTTGAATATTCTGAATATAAATAAAATAATTTTGTTGGCCCATTAGGGTGGATTTGTAGTTATTTCATCAGCAATATAGTTGTAAATAAGGTGACGCCCTTTACGGGTAACTCTGGTTCCGATCACTACATTTTTTTTGTAGGTCCTATCGAGAAATTACTGGGGAATTATTTGAATAAAGGGATAATGATTTCTTATCTGGCTGGGCCAAAGATAATTTTTTTGAAGCTATAAGGACAGGAATACCACCAGAAAAGTATCTGTAATCATGATAAAGGTTTTGCTTCTTTGAAGGTCCCACCCTGAGCATTTTGGGATTATTCAGGTGGTATCGTTCCATAGTTACTTATTAAGGGATCGTTATTTATAGTAGACTTCATTTTCGTGAATTACTGACAGTAGAGTTTACCTTCACAATGGAACAAATTATAATTAAAAGGAAGGGACTTCGTAAACAAATTACAAGAGTTATCAGTAAAGCATAAGCTGAACTTAAGAACTCTAATCCAGATTCAATTCATCTCCAAGCATTACTTGACATAATGCAAAGATTAGAGGAGAGTTTCAATTAGACGAAGAAGTTTTGATTAAGTTGTTAGGTCATGCCGTAGTGACAGAAGAAACAATTGAATTAGAAACTGAATCAACGGACAGTTACATGGAAAAGGTCTCTGTCATAAAAGTTAAATTAAATACCTTTTTGGAACCAAGAGAGGATAATCAAAGTTTTGAATGAACGTTTTGGTGAGTAAATTACTCCGAGAAGTTCATGTCCGATATTTACTTCAGTTAGTTATTAGTAATGCTACTATTCGCTCAGTAAAGTTATCAAAATTATTGGATCGTTTAGAAGCAAATTTGAATGACATTGAAGCTATTGGACAGTGTAAAGATCCTACTTAAATTTTATTTCCTATTATTAAATCGTGTTTGCCTAAAGTTATTTTAATTTTATGGCAACATAACTTTTATATGAGAGAGGGGTTAGTTCAGATGATCCACAACAATCCGATGGTAGCTCAAATGATCCATAACCATCCGAATTAAAATATCTATTACAATTTTTAAAATATAAAGTTAAAGCAGAGCAGCACAGAAGTTTAGCAGATTGTGAAATAAATGAAAAGAAAGAACAAATGAAATTGAAAGGGAATGGAGATAATTTTAAAGTATTTAAGAAGATCAAAACTGAGATACCCACAGCGGCGTCATCTGCTACAACTGACTCTGACTTCTGTATCTTATACGGCAAGAATCATCACGATTGTTTCAAGTCCCAAGATTTGACTTTGAAAAAAAGAAAACAAGTGGTCAAATAGGTAAAAGCTTGTTTTATTTGTTTAAAAAGAAACCGTACTTTTAAAAATTACAAATCATATGTACGATGTTTGCTATGCAAGAAAAGACACTATGCTATTATGTGCCCGGAGGCGAAGTCCAATAATGAAGTTCGAAAAGTTACTGAAGAAATTGATCATTTTACCTTTGGAGAACCTTTATCATCTACCCCACAGAAGTGTTCCAGTACAAGGCACGTCACATAATTCGATTAGTTCTATGACCGGCGTATAATTAAAAACATTATACGTACGAGACATTATTATTATTATTATTAATTATTATTATTAATTACTATTATTAATTATTATTATTAATTATTATTATTTATTATTTTTATTTATTATTATTATTATTATTATTATTATTATTATTATTATTATTATTATTATTATTATTAAAATACAATACCCAACAGGCATATGCCCAATTCTAGGGTAAGGAGAATGATAAATTAAGAAGAGAAAATACATTTTTTTATTTCCTGAACTGAATTGTGGAAAATATCAATCTCACTTTCAATGGTAGTGTATGATTTAACCATATGATGAATAGGGGATTTTGAAAGAATATTTGATTTAGCTGTTTTTAAATAGAAGATAGTTGTAAATCTCGACGACAATCTGTTGACTTGGATGGAAAGTCGATTGTTAATATACATACAGTCAATGTCGTTATTGATAATTTTATACAATAGGATTACTGCAGAAACTTGTCGTCTTTGTTCGAGTGAGGCTAAATCAAATTTTTCTAAAAGTTGTGATTGCGGGGTACCTCTTTGCGGATAAACTCCTTCCAGAATGTAAGTTGCAAATTTTAAAAACTTTCTTTGTACTTGCTCTAATGACACTATTTGATTACTTTGTGTCGGATTCCAGATCACCGAACAGTATTCAAGGTGAGGACGAACGAGTGCAACAAACAAAAGACGTAATGTACCCAAACTGGAAAACATATCGCAATTACGGATTATGAATCCTAAACACTTTAATGCGGACGATGTTTTATTTGCAATATGTGTACTAAAAGAAAGTTTTGGATCGAAATATACCCCAAGGTCGCAAATAATTTCTGGTCTGTGCAATATATTATCGTTTACAGAATAGTCAAAATTGACAGGATTTTGTTTCTTAGTAAAAGACATACACTGACATTTTTCAACATTAAGAAAAAGCTTATTGTCATTGCACCATTGAAATATAATATCTAAATTATCCTGTAATAATAGATAGTCATTTATGGAAGTTATACTGCATACGAGTTTTAAATCGTCTGCATAAAGTAAGTAGTTAGAAGTAAGACAGGCGGCAATGTCATTAATGAAAATATTAAACAAAAGGGGTCCCAAAACTGAACCTTAGGACACACCTGATTTCTGAGGGAAATACTCTGAATGATGTCCATTAATACACACAAACTGAAGTCTATTACTTAGATATGACGAAATGAGTTCTAAAAGATAATCGGAAAAGCCATAAAGTTTAAGTTTTCGTAAAAGAATCCCATGGTCTAATTTGTCGAATGCCTTTGAAAAATCTAAATAAACAGCATCAACCTGACCTTGGTTATCAATAGCCTCACATATAAGTTGGGTTTTGCACATCAAGTTAGTGACTGTCGATCTTCCTTTCATGAAGCCATGCTGATTTGCGGAAATCGAATTTTGAACATGATTAAAAATTTTAGTGTGTAAGACTGTTTCAAAAATTTTACTGAAGTTACATAAAATAGAGGCAGGTCTGTAATTGTAGAGATCATTCTTGTCACCTTTTTTATAAATTGGTCTTATTCTAGATAATTTCCATAGTTCAGAGAATTCTGACCTACTTAAAATTAGATTGAATAAAGTAGTGAGAGGTTTAACGAAGAAAGATGAGCAATCTTTAATAATAAATGCAGGTATTAAGTCTGGCCCAGTTGTCATGTTTGTATTTAGTTTTAAAGCTGACATAACCTCATTTTCAGAAACTGATTTAATGACTAAGGTATTGTAATAGTCAGGTATGGCAAACTCTGAACGGCTATTTATTGAATTTTCATTAAATGAATTTCAAAAGTATTCAGCAAAGCAATTAACTATTTCTTGGGGAGTCAAATGGGAAGAGTGAACTTGTGAGAACATTGATTGATGAAGGAAGTCAATATAGTTACATAAAGACAGCTGTCATAGATAGTCTACTACTGAAAACCGTTCGTCAGACGGAATTCAAAAATATTTGTTTGGAGGTAGTATTAATGAATTCAAGAGAAGAAATGTGGACGAAGTTCCGATTATGAGTGTCGATAGAAAAGTTGATTGTAATTTAGAACTCACAAATTACCTATAATTACAGCGAGTCGAACAATACTGGATGGTCCTGTCCTGCAAGAACTAGTTCCTTATGTATTAAATATCGCGAATGTTAAAGATGTGTCGAATGAAATGCACATCCTAATCGGTAGTGACCTTTGAAATCTAGTAATAACAAAGAGATATCATAATTTGAAATGAGGATTGGTGGCTGAAGAAACAATTTTTAGGTAGACTTTATCTGGAAAAATTAAATCATTCCATGAAAGAAGTATTTACTATGCGACCACTTTACTAAATCACTTTAAAAATCACAATTCTATCTCCCGTACTGAATATGGTATATATTCGATATATATAAAACAAAAAGCATTTTCTTTTTACTAACAAAATCGTAGCAGAGAAAAGATTTGTCAATGCAACAAGAAAATTAGAAGAGCAAGGACAATATAAAGACTGAGCAAATATTCAAACAATAAGAAGAAGAAGAAGAAGAAGAAGAAGAAGAAGAAGAAGGAATAATAGAAAAACTAACGAATTCCAATAATGGACACTATTTACCCCCACAGACCTGTATTTAAGCCAGAAAGTTTAACTTCACCAGTTCGCCAATTTTTGACGCCTCGCCCAAGGTTGGAAATGCTCCTTCACTTAACGACTGTTTAGAAAAAGGCCCCAATATGTTAGAATTAATTCTAACTATATTATTTAGAATTCAGGAAAAGGCAGTTGGGGAAAAAGCAGATATTCGGAAGGCATTTTAAATGATAGAGGTTGCGGAGAACGATAGAATTTATCATAAATTTCAGTGGTAGGAGAATGAAAAGAAAAAAAAAATGGTAGAATACAGACATTGTCGAGTAGTGTTTGGAATAAACTTTAGTCCTTTTATACTGTAAGCAGTTTTAGAACATAATTTTCTTGATAGGATGAAAGAAGATAAAGCAGTAGCCGACGAATTGTTCAAATATTTTTATGTAGACAATGCAATTTTCTCAAAGAATAATTACGAAGAATATTGCACATTTAAAGATCAAGCTATCTGTATTATGGTAGAAGCGAAGATGAAATTACGACAATGGGAAACAAATAAAGAAGCTTCCATTGACGAACGATACACGTCAGTACTTGGAGTTAAATGGAACAATCTAGAAGATAAATTATTTTGCCAAGCACCCAAACAGAAGATTGATTTAGAAAATTTAAAAGAACAGTTTTATCTTTAGTTTCACAGGTTTTCGACCCCCTGGGAATTACTTCACCAGCTACAATTGTACCCAAAATGTTGCTACGAGAATTTTGTGTTGTAAGTAAGGACTGGGACAAATAATAATGTATAAACAAATATGAAATATTTAAGAAATGTTTTGGTGAGTTGGAATATTTAGCTTTTATTCGTATTCCTAGATTTGTTTTTGGCCCAAATGAAGGAACTCTTCAATTACATTGTTTCTGTAATGCAACGTAGTGCCTATGCTGTTGAAATACAAAATCAAATAGTACAAAACAATTAATATCGTAAAGATTGTCAATATAAAAATCTAAAAACTGTCATACAGAATCTTATAGTTGTATAAAGTAAATAAAATTTGTGTTCATCCAGGTTGGTATTTATCATTCTTTTATTCCACTGTTCATCAAGTTCTACAGGTTATTTTATACGGTTTAAAGCAAGCAGCACGATGTTGGAATCAAACACTTCATCAAGCATTAATTGAACCAGGATATAAAAAAGTACGAATGACAACTGCTTATACATTCGAAAAGATAAACAAAATATTTGTTATGTTTTAATTTACGTTGATGATATTTTAATTGCAAGTAAATGTACTGATTTGATGAATCACTGCGAAGAAACATTAAAATCAAAATTTCAAATTAACAATTTAGGTGAAGTACGGTACTATTTGGGAATAAAGGTAACAAGAGATTCTCAAGGTAACTTTTCAATAGATCAATCAGCATATGTACAAAAAGTTTTAAAGGAATTTGGAATGGAAAATTCTAAAACATCAGAGATACCTTTAAGTATTGGTTACGGAAAAGGAGAAGAAACAGATCTATTACCTAATAATGAAGAATATAGAAAACTTATTGGCTGTTTACTTTATATTGCAATAAATACCAGACCTGATATTGCTGCCAGTATATCAATTTTAGCTACAAAAGTTTCAAATCCAAATACAGAAGACTGGAATGAACTTAAAAGAGTACTTAACCCGACAGCGGGCAGGTGAAGAAAAATTACAAATTTGGGCAGGTGGGGTGTGACAAACCCCAATTTAATTTTAATTTTATGAAACATCCGGTATTTTTTTAGATATTATTATATTTATTGGTGTTTTAAAAGTTCCTGGTTCAATGGAAATAAGAAACAATAAAATTATTTCATTATTTATATAAAAAAAAAATAGAACTTATAAACACTCACTGAAAATATTCTTTGGCATTATATTATAAAAACAAAGAAATATATAAATATTACAAACAAAAATAAATAACATTCTTAATCTTGAAAAGTGAATCTATGATCTAAAAAAACATTTACTAAGTTGCTTTTAGCTACAGAGAAGTTATGAAGATTCAAATGTGCTGCACTTTTCACAGTAAATTATCGCGTGCTCTACATATATAAATATGTTTAACATGACTTGCAGACGTATTTTCTTATTCTATCTGTGCAGCGACCTTGCTTTGAATTTAATTTTTTCTGCGGTGGTTAGGTTAGGTTAGATTATCATCACAAATTTTATTTATTGACTTTCTCTTCAGTATCTATTTCTTTCCACGTGACCAACAAATGCGCCTGATCTTTTTCAAAATATGATATACTACACTTAGAAAAACTAAATAAAATTCAGTAATATATAAAAGATATATAAAATGTACCTTGAAATTTCAAAATAAGTATATTCGTACACTTCAGAGAATTTTTGTTACGTTTATGGACAGGTGGGGTTTAATACACCCAACGTCACTTTGATTTCATGATACTCTTTCCGCAATTTAGTTGAGACTGAATCCTGTTGCGTATTGACAGGCCAATATATTTGCGAAAGGTAGATGGCTAGATGATTGTGTACGGCCGTTATTACAAAAATGGCGGCAATTATAAAGTGACTGGGGTGTACCACACCCCACCTGTCTGCTGCCGGGTTAAATATTTGAAAGGAACAATTAACTTCAAGTTACTTGTAGGTAAACAAAACAGGAAGATGAACTTAGTGGGATACGCCGATGCAAATTGGGCAGAAGATAAAAATGATCGTAAATCAAACAGTGGATATGTTTTTAAACTTAATGATGGTTGTATAAGTTGGAGTTGCAAAAAACAAACAGGTGTAGCTCTTTCATCAACAGAAGCTGAATTTATAGCTTTATCAGAAGCCTGTAAAGAAGTACACTGGATACGACGACTATTGGAAGACTTTAATCAAAAAGAGAAGACTTCAACCATTATATATGAAGATAATCAGAGCTGTTTACGTTTAATTGATAACCAGCAACGATTAACAAATAGATCTAAACATATTGATGTTAAATTTCATCATGTGAAAGAATATGTTGACAAAGGAATCGTCACTTGTATTTATTGTCAGACAGAAGAAATGACTGCCGACATGTTGACTAAACCTCTCCCAAAAACAAGATTAAAGAAGTTCCGCGAAGAATGCTGTTTACATTATTAATTGAGGAGAAGTGTTGAAATACAAAATCAAGTAGTACAAAACAATTAATATTGTAAAGAGTATGTCAAAATAAATATCTAAAAACTGTCATACATAATCTTATAGTTGTATAAAGTAAATAAAATTTGCGTTCATCCAGTTTGTTATTTATCATTCTTTAATTCCACTGTCCATCAAGTTCTACATATGCAGCAGTAATATTTTTGAGATTAGTTGCAGAATATTAATGCGATGTCAATTTATATAGTGTCCAGGACCCGTTTAGCACCACTAGATAAATCAAAAACCAAGAAAGTAACCATTCCCAGACTTGAGTTAATGAGCTGTTTGATTGGTGTTAAATTAATAGAATTTGTAAAAGGGGCTCTTAAAAAAAAAAAAAAAAAAAACATTCATACCTACTATAGGAGTGACTTACCACGGATTTATCGTAACCAAGACTAGGGTACCTTTGTGTGGAACCGGGTGCAAGAGATAAGAAATAAACAGAAAATAAACAATGGCGACATATTCCGGGTTATCTTAACCCTGCATTTCTACCTTCACATGGGTGTTTATCAAGATAACTTGCTCAGCTCTAACAACTAAGATAAAAATTTGAGGGCCTAGATTTTTGTCATTTATCAAAAATGTCCGAGTTGTTGCATGGGTCCGAAGATTTATAAATATCTGAAATGAAGTCAGGACAAAAAGACATATTGAAGCAAATACGGAAAGTCATTATCCATATGACCCAAATATCAATATTAATCACCTCATCGAAGCCAAAGATTTGCAACATAGTTATCAAAAAATTCAGGAAGTTCTAAAGAAAAGATTTAGATCAGAATATTTGTCTTTATAAACCAAGAAGGAGAATGAAAAAGGGTGTACACAACCTAATGTTGGAGACATAGTCTTAGTTAGGTCGGATCATAAGGAAAGAGTAGAATGGCCTTTAGGACGGATAATTGAACTCATTCTTGGAAAAGATATAAAGGCACGTGTACGAGTTAGGACGTCAACAGGAATTTTAATCCATCCATTACAGCGTTTATATCCACTGGAGGCAAAATTCGTTAGAATTTTCAAGAGTAGATGCGTCAGGAAAAATAAATGATATTTCAGAAGCCTCAAGTCATAATTTAAAAGAAGATACTTTAACTCAATCAAATTCAAACTCGAAGTAGAAGACTCATCAGTAGACCTGGCTTGCCCAATTTATAAATGCTACTTTTTTTTCCAGAAAAGAGGTGGGAGGATGTGAAAACCGGACAACTAAGATTTTAATTTTTAAATGAATAGTATAGTTATATTAAAAAATGAGATTTGACAGAAATAATTGACAATAAATATATTAGAACAAAATTTATTATTGTAGAATATTTTCAAAATAAATAAAATAATTTTGTTAACCCATAGCGTGGAGTTGTAGTTATTTCACCAGCAATATAGTTGTAAATAAGATGACGCCCTTTGCGGGTAGCTTAGGTTCCGATCACCAAATTATTGTTTCTAATACGCAATTGAAAAGCACTGTCGATAATAAGTCTCCTTGTTTGAAACCTCTTCTAACCTGGAATATGTTAGATAGATCTCCCTCTACTACTACTCTGTTGTTACTTCTCTAAAGTCTCCCTGGTATTCCCCTATCTTATCTTTTATACTTTGGTCTAGTCTCACTCTTACTATCTTAGGTCTCTTTTTTTGATACAGGGCACAATACTGCCGTTTTCCATTTTCCTGGCATTTTTCATCTTTCCAAACTTTAACTAAGATGATGTAAATTCCTGTTAGCAGTGCCTCTCCACCTACTTTTAATATTTCTACCTGAATGCCATTTTCTCCTCCACTTTTATTATTTTTTTTTATAGCTGATATGTCGAAAAATTCTCGTCCAATTGGTTCTCCTATATATTCATCATTCTCTTCAATGCTTATTACCTCTGCCCCCGTTCCTTCTATTTGTTCTTCTCCTTCAATATTTAACAACACTTGAATATGCTCCGCCCACCTATTAAGTTTTCCTTCTTTGTGTCTAAAGAAGTTCCCCATTTTATCCCTACAATATCTGGTTGAATATTTTTATTTTTCTTAACTTCTTAATAGAGGTTACGTGCTTCCTAGTTTATGTAGTACTCTTCCCGAGAGCTAAGTTTTAGTTCCATCCAAATTCCCCTCCATTCTTCGCCAATTATTATAATCTTCTCTTATCCTATTTTCACGTTTTTACCGGGTTTCTTCTTTGTATTTTCCTGTCTTTCTCGTTCATCTTCTATAACTATTTTCGATTTCCTGTAATTTTTCAGTTTACTTTTATTATTCATTATTTTTTTCTTCTCTGCAGCATTTTCTAACTGCAGTAAATAGGTCCCCTGTCACAGTTTCTTAATATCCCTTATATATATTTTAGTTTGTAAACTAGTATTAATAAATTCCTTGATCTCCTCGTATACTAATTTTTGATTTTGTTCCCTTGTAATACTTCAATATTTCGTCTTTTTTCATTCTCCATACGTTCTATTGTGCCGCTAGTTTCGATGATTATATCTTTAACTTCTTTATTTTCTTTTTTAATAGCTTCATTTTCCTCTTTTAGCTTTCATACTTCCTCTCTCTGCTTTCAGTTCTTAGATTTTGCACTTCTATTGTAGCATTTTCATTATTTTAACCATCTTATTTTCTGTGTTTCCAGGCTTATGCAGGGCGCGAGTGACTTTCGTATTCTTTTTGAATACGCCTCTGTCTAAATCTTGCTTATCTGGCTAGTTCCTTCTACCCGCCTCACCTATCGCATTGTGAGCTGTTACCCGGATCAACTCCTCGAAGGTTAGGCTCTTAATAAAAACACTATACTTATTTTGTTTATGGGTTTAAATCAATATAACATTTACCACACTTTGCCTAGTAGACTTTTTCTTTGGTTTACTGTTTATGTACAATAGGGGTGTTGCAAGAATTTTTGTATGATTTCTAAGTACTAAATTTTGAAAGATATTGTCCTTTAAAGAGCCTCAAATTTTAAAATAACGCGAAATATTTATTAGATATTTTACAATTAAATATTGAAAATTGTGTAATATTTTCAAATATCACGTGATCTGAAACAGAATGTGACGTCGGAGTACATACAGTTTTACATGTAACAAACTGCTGCCTACTTTTATTTATATAAATAACGTAAACTGTTTTCCTATTGGCTACGAATGACGTGCTGTATGTACTCCGACGTCACAGGAGTGGGAGTTTGTTTTTCAGGACTAGTTCTGGCGCCAATCTTTTTATTTAATTATTCACGAAAATAACAGTAAATTATTATTATTTTTTTAATTACTACGAAAAATATTGCATAAACTATTTGGTCAATTCTGAGCAAATCTGTAAGATCTGTAAGCAAATTTGTAAGATCTGTGAGCAAATTTATAAGGCCTGTAATAGTTTACGATCAAAATTGCAATTCTGATCATAGCAGCTTACAGAAAATCTGTAAACACTTATAGTTCTCGTAAATTCTTACGGTGAGTGAAACCTTAGCTGTAAGCTTACAGATCATTTTTAATAAAAGTGAATGAAAAACTACGGTTAATACTTTAATTGGTATTTTCTTATAAAATGATGAAAATATATAAATTTGTATAATAAATGTAATTTTAAAGTATAGAATTGGGCTTAAAGGATAAAGGAGAATTTATATATACGAAGAAAGAAATGAGAAGGTTCAGGGTTCAAGTCCCTGCGAGGTCATTGTATTTTTCAAATTTCTTTCTTCGTATATATAAATTCTCCCTGATCCTTTAAACCCATTTCTATACTTTAAACTTATAGGTAGGATCCCCATCAATTTATATCAAATGTAATTTTAGTAACTTTTTTTTTTACAAAAATAGTAGTTTACAGGAAATTTTAAATCTGTTTTAATTTTCTATAAATTTGGACGAATTTGGAGAATAAGCATAAATATATCAAAAGTAATGAGAATTCCTAACGATGAAGCATCCGCAAACATATGGTTAGAAGAGAATGTAGAACAAGTAAGCACCTTCAAATAATATGGAAGTCGATAGTATAGTAACTTGGGATGAAAATCGTAAGGAAGATATTAGAAGCAGAATCTCCTAGGGAATGATAGTCTTTAATAAAAGAAGTAGAAGAAAAACGTATAAAGGAATGAGATGGAATTGGACACATTTTAAGGATTACGTGGTGCTGAAAAGGGACGCAGGACAGAGTGGTGTGAATGCAGCATATCCGCTGAGACGTTGATGGTATTACTTTTTACCTCTCGCTAAGAGAGGTATTGGATTCATGCTAAAATTCGCATATCCAGATTTTATTGAATAAGCACGATTTAAGGTCCCTACAATCCGATTATAACATTTTTAAAATGATGTCTGTGTGTGTGTGTGGATGTGTGTATGTGTGTATGTGTGTATGTGTGTATGTGTGTATGTGTGTATGTCTGGATGTTGTAGCCACGATTGCTCAAAAACTATAAGACTTAAAAAATATTTAACTGCAGTTTCCTCAATCTGACATTCCTGGGAAGAGCTGATTAGATTTTGGTAACAATTGAACAACCGGAAGTAGTAGTTTCTTAGAAAAATTATTCTACATATAATTTTTTGGGATTTTTTTTTTTAAATATTGAAGAACATAAAATTCTCCATCTAATACACTTAAAAATTTTATTATATCTTGCATAGATTTAGAGATAAAGACACTATAATTTATAGAGTACACTTATCGCAGAGGCTAAGGCACTAAGGAAACCAGTTGACAAATTCCAATGTTTATAACATGACACATGTCATTGTCAAATATCAACAGTTTTAGTGACATTCTGATAGCTTTTTCTGGGAAGTATATTTAATTTTTCTTATTGTTTTATTAATTAAATATTTGAAATTATAGGTAAAATTGTGGTAAAATACATATATTCATCAGAAATACCGCCAATCTGGTTAATGAATTGGAACAATCTCTTACATTTAGAAACTTCCTCATACAATGGAAATATATATAATTAGAATTATATGTGTGCAAAAGACATGTTAAATACAATAAAAAACAATATTTGGGTAAAGTTCTGTAATATTTTGTTATAAAACGACGGTTCGAAAGCGAAGTGCAGTACAATACTTATATAGCCTAATATGGAAATGGCGAGAGGTCTTGTGCTGGCCACAACAGATTTTTTTTTTACGAAAAATCGTTTTCTAAAGTTGACAGATATATTTCATTCCGTTTTTTGGAAATATTAATATTTTATCAATAATTAGTAGTCTTTTGAGCATTAAAAAAATAACGCAATAATAATTAGTGTATACATACATTATTTTTACTTATTTCATGAAGAAAACAGCTCTGTGACAGCTTGTTACATTGAGTACAAAATATTTGTGAAGTTAGTTACACATGTCAAAATGTAAATCCGTAAGATGTTCGGTTACAAATGTATGGTAGCCTATAGATTTACGAATTTACGGTTTTAGAGATAAATGTTTAGAATTGACCTATTTAGTTTAAAATACATTTTAAAAAATGTGAAACAGGTTCATTAAATTACACGAAACACCAAATTTTTGAGTTTAAACTTCGGTGAGTAATTGTACACTTTCTCACCTTCAAACACAGAAGCGGACTTTTTTTACAATATAATTTATTAAAAATAAAGAAATTTCTCACTGCGTAGCTTCAATTAACATTTATGTCAAGTTTAACATCAAAGAAAATTATATTATTACAAAAAGAAGTATAATATTTATTTCCTTGATTTTCGTTCTGGCTTTTCCAAATATGTAATAAGATAAATCCTGCTCTTCTTCCTCTGAAATTCGCGAAGGAGAATTTTCGAATTCCGAACATTGATATGGCAAAGATTAAGTATTGTGTGTGGGTGTTTGTGTGTGTGTGTGTGTGTGTGTGTGTGTGTGTGTGTGTGCGTGTGTGTGTGCGTGTGGTTTTTACATTGGGCTAACCTAAAATAGAATTGAAGTCAGTAAATTTACGCTGCTCCACACGTTTCAGGATCCTGTCACGGAAAAATTCCGACCGCATGAGGCAACAATATTGCTCCAATAACAAAAATCGCGAAGTTTTCCTTGAATTTGTCGATTTTAACTATTAAACGATAAGTCGTAGGGTTTGTTGGTACGTATGTATATTATTAACCTTTTCTACATTTAGCAGGTTTGAATCCGATACAAATTCAAAATTTGAAAATTATTTCCAATTTTCAAATTACAGGAAACTAATCCTGCTGAAAAAAAAATTTTGGAACTCGAAATCTGTAAATGAAAACAGATTGGCAAATTGACATACTTAACAATTATTATTATCGTCACAATTACATGTATAGTGGGATTTCTCTACATATTTGATACATATTAAGTACGTACGTGAAAATTACCTGCCAAATACTAGTTATATTATACGATTAGGTACAAAATTTGCAATTAACTTTTTGACAGCTGTCGACAGCAGTAGCTTTTTATCATAATTCGTATGTGGCGCCGCCAAGCGGTTAATATAGAAAATATATTTGGATTTAGACTAATGTATTTCACTTGTATTAACTTACATTTTAGCATGATCGCAGCCTTTGAGTCTTAGAAATGGATAAAATAATACGAATAGGCATTGAAAAAGTTAAGCTTACCACAAATTTCACTTGAGGAACTATAAGAAAAGCAACATTACTGGCAGGCTCAAAATATGTTTATCGCGCTGAATAGAAACATAATATTGGACTCGGTGTTATACAAAATTTCGTAGTAGGTCAAACGTCAGTAACATCTACTCCATACAAATTTCACTTATACATACAGACAACAACATGAAAGAAAAATGGTCTGAGAAATGTTGTCTTAGCCCAGATCAAGTGTAAACGTTTATGTTAGTATATATATAATCAATGGTCTTCGGAGGATTTCCGTAAAACGGCACTTTGATTAAATATATTTTACTTTGGTTTGTTATACGTAATACGTGAACCCCCCAGTCAAGAGTAGTAGATTGCACCGAAGCAACGTTCATGGTTTATTATTAACATGACGATTATTCTATCCCACGGAATGTATGTTCCCTTAAAATCTAGGGAAATACTTTGCTTAAAGTTTCTACCAGATATAGGGAAATTTTGATATTTGATCTTTAACATCCCATAAAACTGGGCAACTTTTAATCAGTTCCTCTTCCACATGTTTTATTTAAAATATCAGTCTTCATTGTATGTACTTAATATGCGAGCACACGTATTGTTGACAAATAAAAGTATGACTTTGACAAGAATGACGCCTGCGTGATCATACGATGCTTCAAACATAAGTTATTTTTGGTCGCTGCATGCTGCACCTGTGATCTAGCGCATGCGCTCAAACGAGTTGCTTCTAGAAAGTTGCCGTTATCGAAAAAGTTTAGCTGCATACATCTAAACTAATTGCAGCTAAAAAGTTGCCTAGCACACGGCGTTTTGTCACACATACGAGCAACTGTTGCCGTTAACTGCAATAAATTGCCGATACGTTGTATCGTGGGATACAGGCTTAAGATAATCACGATTACGTGGAATAATACTCTTCCTTACAAAATCGGTTTTCTTTGGTGTAATCAAATGTAAGTACTTATACTTGTAGTTATATTTGAATACATAAATACTATAAGACTATAAAATACTTTGATAACATCAATTAGCTAAAGATGATCAAAATTGGTGCCTATTCTTGTTTTAGTTCAGTGCGGAAAGGTAAATTACTGACACTACCTGTATATGCATAGTACATTCAAACAAAATATGCAAGCATATTTGCGCTTTGATTTCTTATATTGTTACATATAGAAGATAGAAGTTTGAGCAAAAAGAATTGTGAACAAGAAAAAAGACAGTACATAAATAATGATTTAGGTTAAATTTGGTTTCATGCAAAAACTGCGTTATGAAAGATACCTCCTCCATCTGAAATATTTCCTCTTCTAAATAAGAAGATGAAACTGAAGTGAAGGATAAATTGCGAAGTATGTGTTGAAAACTTGTGTTATATATGAAAAAACGTGTTAAGTAGTAAGTATACCAGATTTATATTTTCAATATTTTTATAATACACGAGTATATTGCCTTATCAGAAACTGATATTATAGATCTTTGTAAACACCATTATTAAATCTAGATATCCACCTTTCACGTTCACGATATCGTTCAAAGTGCAAGAATAGTAGCTTTTCGCTCGAGCGCTGGTGTAACAGCAATCCCCACCAGAGACATGCTCCAAGCAAATAGCCAACGAAATAAATCATGATGTTACTGGCTATATCAAATTCTGAACACGAGTTAGTATCACAAACTTGTATATTGTAAATGAACTAAACACCGATTTTTCACACTTGACTGTTACGTCATAGTTTGATGTTCGTATATTAGATAAAAATTTGAATAATATCTATCAAAAACTAAAACCGGTATACCACCTTTGCAATGAGTAAGGAAATTGTACAAATTTTAGAATGGGAGAACCTTTCTAGCCCAACCCACTTGTTTCTGCAGAACTACCTCGCCCCAATAGGAAAATAGTTTACGTTATTTATATAAATAAAAGTAGGCGACAGTTTGTAACATGTTAAACTGTTTATACTATGACATCACATTCTGTTCCAGGTCACGTGACTTTTCCAAAATATTACACAAATTTCATTATTTAATTGTAAACTATTTAATGGATATTTCTTGATATTTTCAAATTTGAGGCTCTTTAGAACAAAAGCTTTTAAAATTTAATACTTAGAAGTCATATAAAAATTCTTGCTACAGCCCTATTGAAGAAATCACCGGTTATAAACTGCCAAATACCTAATTTGTGTCACTTGGTTAAACATTTTACATGACGTTTATTTTTTTAAATACTCGCATGCTAAATCCATTTTTACCACGTCCATAAATTAAGTTTACTCGGGCACCATAAAAGTAAATTTAAAAATTTTAGTAACAAAAGATGTGGAATATTATTCTATAGAACTATTTATAGAGCACTACATAATCTTTTACGTGAAATGTATTTGAAAAAACTGTTTCCTCGTGTTGAAAGCACAATGTTACTGTTTCTCGTATGATCATTAATTTCAATTTGGCAGTTGTGGTAGTTTTGAGAGGATCTAATTTTTTTAAATACAAGTTTAGGTTAGGCATTTCTCTACATAAATGTACCGATTATGTTGCAGATATATTACTTAATTTATTTTGCTAATACACCTATCCTCTTAAGTGAAACGGAAGTTAACTGTGAAATTTTAAATTATGGCTTATAATAATAATATCAGCACGACTTATAACGCATTAATGAAAGTGCCAATCTATATTTAATAAAAGATTTCGTTAATTATGACAGTACCTTTACTGTAGCGCCCCTAAACTGTATAGTATTCTCCACGTAAAAATAGCATTGCGCAATAGAAAGCGTATGTATAGTATAAACATGTTCATATCACGTCAAGTTTTAAATTGTATACAAAAATAGCACCATAAAATTTTACGGACTGTTTGAAAAAATAAAAACTGATTTCCCATGGTGAACGCCTATGTCATGCATTCTCGTGTTCGTGTTCATCCTATATGTTGATGTAAGTACTTGTATATTACAGTTTTACTTATCTACATATTATATGTATTTTACAATGATTAAATAATAATTAAATGTAAAATAATAATAATAATGTATGTGATTAAATTTGAACGTTTCAAATATATCTTTCAAATATAAAATATTATTATATAATAATAACCAGGATGAATCGGAACTATATAGGATGATTATTTTGTGATAAAACAAATGTAAGTACCCATAAAGTATTTATAAGGCAACAAAATCATCACGGCTTGTTACCCGTTTCTGGGTGTGGCAATCTGCTTCTATTTACAGTTATCGGCAATGATGAAATATCTGTACCGTTGAGGAAGTTTACTTGGTGTCACCTCACGAACGAAAGGATCGCATGAATCACTTATATATGTACATATAATTGAAAGTTGAAAATAATTATTGTTTCAAGTTTGATGTCGATCGGAATCGAACTGGTCACCAAACGCACCACATCCTCATGAAGAAAAATAAGGAAGGGTATATACTATTTAGTAATCGTCGAGGAAACCATAAATGAATAAGAATGAAATCAATGTTATGTAACACATTGCTTTTATTTTTTTAATTTATGTGGGTATTTTTGAAACGGATTATTAATTCTTACTATATTTTTATTAAAAATGTATTTATAAATAATATTTTTCTATATTCTTTAAAGCTTGTATAGTTAGTTTACATTTTATGAAAACCTTATCAATTTAAGACATTTTTACTCTTTTGTGGAGAGCACGTATATATTTGCAAATTGCCACTATAGTGAAATTCTAATCAATTAAGTTGAACTTCTGCGTACATGATTTTAATTATAACTTTTTGTGCTACGTTAATTATTCTGCGCTACAGTAAATAATAAAAAAATAAAAGTGCAACTAGAAAAGGTTACAAATGAATCTGATAGATTAATATTTAAAATGTCAACATAGGTTTTCTAAAAACATCAATTTCAACGTGAGAAATATATTATTCACGACTACACCTCTCTCCTAAAGTGGCACAATATGTAACCAATTGAAGTATTATTGCTCGGGTAATAAAGGACTGTCCCAATTGATTGAGTTTCTTTCAAAAGAATGTTCCAAAATGGCTCAATATTTTCTTACAAATATGAAAGGATCCGTGAAATACATGATCACTCAGCAATATCTAAATTTGGAAGTTTGAAAATATTCATTCTCATAGTTATCGATTTGCAGAGAAGATTTGTAAGTAATTTTGTGACTTGTGATTTGGTTCGAAGCGCATTTCTCAAAGAACATTTTTCAATCTATCAATACGGGAAGAGGTGAAAAGCAGATTTAAAAGATAGATTTTATCTCATCACTTCACATTGCGTATTGTAATACGGAATGTTACAAAGAAATTTCAAAGAGAATATCAATTTCAAGTATGTAAATCTCGAAAGCATTAAATGTACTTTTTGTCAACTGGAATAATGTAAACTCTTATCTATTTTTTATTTTTGTTTAGATGTCTATGTATTTACATTTAAAGTGTATTAGTTTATATACCCATTTATATTCGTGTTTAATAATGACAATTTTATTTATTACAAAACTAATTTATTTATTAGTTTGTGATGATGGCTGTACTCAGGAGTAGAGTCGCCAACTTTCCTACTTTCCGTAGGACAATCCTAGAAATTCTGTGACATACATCTTATTTTCATTGTCAAAAGTTCTTTTTCTCCGTAAATCATAATACATATGTAATAATAAATATTTTCAGCTATGATGTCTGATCATTACTTAAGAATAGAATCACTTTTCGGTCTAAATAAAATGACAAATTTTGACATTTCAAAATAAAAGACATGTAGGTGCCACAATCATAAATACATGTAGACGTCAGTATATTTTAGGCCGTGTGCCATAGGTTGTTTCCTATGTCGGATTTCGCATTAGGCATTCATTAGGTCTATTTCGACTTCGAATTGCGCACAAATGACAACATTTTTGTAATTTTTACCTCTCGCTAAGAATGGTATTGGAATGATCTCTCTCTCTCTCTCTCTCTCTCTCTCTCTCTCTGTGTGTGTGTGTGTGTGTGTGTGTGTGTGTGTGTGTGTGTGTGTGTGTTTGTGGATGTTTGAGGGACAATTACTCAAAAACTATAAGACTTAAGACCTGTTTAACTAGGAATTCCTCAATCTGACATTCCTGGGAAGAGCTGAAAAGGTTTTGGTAACAATTGGACAACCGAAAGTAATAGTTTCTATAAAAAATTCTTCTAAACATTATTTTTTGAAAATTTTTGATATTACTAATATTGAAGAACATAAAATTCTACATCTGATACATTTAAAAATTTCATTATATCTTCTATAAATTTAGGGATAAAGACGCTATAATATACAGAATAACGAGATATAATAAGTCGAGTAGGCTAAACTACACTAAGGAAACCAGTTGATAAATTCAAATGTTTATAACATAATTTGTAAATGACAGATGACAGTGTCAAAAATCAAAAGTTTTATTTACATTCTGAAAGCTTTTTCTAGGAAGTAAATTTAATCTTTCTGTTGGTTTTATTAATTAAATATTTAAAATTATAGGTAACCGGCATATATCCATTAGAAATACCGCCAATCTTGTTAATGAATTGGAAGAATCTCTGACATTTAGGAACTTCCTCATACATAGAAAAATAGATATAATTAGAATTGTATGTGTGCAGAAGACATGTTAAATACAATGAAAAAAACAATATTTGGGTAAAGTTCTGTAATTTTTTTGGTACAAGACGACGGTTCGATAGCGAAGTGCAATAATAATAATAATAATAATAATAATAATAATAATAATAATAATAATAATAATAATAATAATATGTTTATTCCTTTTGAAAACGTGATTACATTTTATCGGAAGCGTCAGGATTAATACTACATACATTTACATATAAAATTATTACATTGGTGTAGTATTAAAATATTCATTCAGATCATAGAAACACTGTTCTATAAGAAATATTTTTTTAGTTTTTGTTTAAAAGTTGTTACGGATTTTGACTCTGTAAGTAATGGTGGCAAATGATTGTAAATTTTTACTCCCACAGTATTTGGAGATAAACTACTTATTTTTAATCTATTAGTAGGAGCTCTAAGTTCATTTTTCCTCCTTGTATTAAAATTATGAACATCTTTATTTTGAATAAAATTGTTTTTATTTTGGAATATGTGTAAAGAAGTTTCATAAATAAAAAGACCGGTCAAAGTTAAGATTTTGTACTTAACAAAAATATTTCTGCACGATTCCTGCCTTTTTAAGTTCATAATACATCGAAGTACTCTCTTCTGACTTATGAAAACGTTTTTGGAATGAGTAGAGGCACCCCAAAAGTGACACTGTACCTGAGGATAGATTCAGTTTTAGCATAATAAAATGTTAATAGTTGAGAAACAGATAAATATAGTTTTAAATGTTTAATTAGGTAACATAGTTTGTTTAAATTTGTAATAATTAGTTCACAGTGATTTTTCCAATTTAAGTGTTCATCAAAAGTGAAACCTAAGATTTTGGATGAACTGACTCTGTTGATTTGATTATTTCCAATAACAACATCAATATCCATATTATTTGAATTCTGATGAGTATGGAAGCGTATATAATTCGTCTTAGATTCGTTTAAGTAAAGTAAATTATTATTACACCAATTTATCATGTTATCCAAATTGTTTTTACATTTATTCTTTAAAGAATTATTATCTTTTGCTGAAACTATCAACGATGTATCATCAGCGTAAATTATTGAATCTATATCATCCTGAAAAATAAGGCTAAGGTCATTAATGTAAATAATGAAAAGTATGGGGGCAAGAATGCTTCCTTGAGGTGCTCCGATGTTTATGGTTGTGCTGTTCGAATTAACTATTTGGCACTGAGAACTAGAATAAAAACGAACAGAAACATATTGTTCACGATTTTCAAGAAATTTTATTATCCAATTCAGAGGTGCACCTCTTACACCAATATTGTTTAATTTGTCGAATAAACGGTTATGATCTATACAGTCGAAAGCTTTGCTGAGATCACAGAAAACACCTATTGGGCATTCTCCAGCTTCCAAATGTGAAATAATTTTTTCATAAAAAACGTGTGTAGCTTTTGCTGTAGAGGAGTTCTTTCTAAAACCAAACTGATTTTTATCGATAGAATTTGTTTGCTGTAGAAATGCATTTAATCTTTCAAGGTAACAATATTCAAATATTTTTGAAAAAGTTGATGAAATAGCCACTGGTCTATAGTTATTTATATCAAGTTTATTTCCTTTCTTGTAAAGAGGAATAATTTTGCTTGATTTTAATGTTTCTGGAAAATTACCTGTTTCAAACGAAAGGTTTATGCAATGTGTTAACGGTTTGATAATTGCAGATGATACTTTCTTCACGAGAAAACTAGGTATATCGTCTGATGTTTTATTTTTGATTTTAGAGTTAATTATATATGATAATTCTTCCTCAGTAAAAGGATTCAGAAAGAAAGAAGAAGATTGTATCTGTGATCTGGGCAAAGCAGCATCACTGGATTTATTTATTTTCGCTGTGACTGAAAGAGGTGCATCTCTGAAAAAATTATTAAAACTGTTAGCTACCAATTTTGGTTCTTTAATTATAATGTTATCTAATTTTAGGGATATATTCTCGTTCTTTCGTGAATTTTTGTCGGCATCATTGATAATGCTCCACATAGACTTGGCTACGTTATCCGAAGATGTAATTTTATTTTGGTAAAAAGATCTTTTGACTGTAGAAATTAATCGAAAATGAGTACGTTTTGCTCTTCCATAAATTGAAGAAAGTTGAGGATAATGTTTACTTAGATAATATAATTGTTTCAAAGAATTAGATGACTGTTTTATGTCAATATTTACCCAGCTCTTATCGCTAGATTTTATAATTTTTTTCAGAGGAAAATGAACTTGAAACAAGTAAAGAAAAATATCAAAAAATAAATTAAAAGCATTATTTATCTCTGACTCTTTTAGTATTGAATCCCAATTAGTCTGTTCTAAACTTTTGTAAAATAATATAATGTTATCGTTTGAGTAAATACGTTTGTATATAAAAATATTGTTTCTTTGCACACACTGCCTTAAACTACAAAAGACGCTTCTATGATCTGAAATGAAATTTTCGGTCACTGAACTATTACTATTAAAATTTACATAAATATGATCCAAAATAAAATTTCCACGTGTTGGTCTAGTCACAATATTAATTAAATTAAAGCTATGTAAAATATCACAGATTTTTTTATATTTTTGAGTGTCTCTAATAGGGTCTAAATTAAAATCTCCTCCTATCATTAAATGTTTACCTGGTTGAAAAACATAGTCCAAGGTACTACATAAATTATTTATAAAAATATTTAAATCTGAATCTGGACTTCTATAACAACAAATAATTGAAACTGAAAAGTTTTTATCTAGTTTACAATGAACACCACATATCTCGAAGTGTTTATCAACACAAAATGATGTAAGATTGATAGATGTTACTTCTAAATCATTTCGGCACCAAATACCGACGCCTCCTCCAATAAAGTCTGATCGGCAATAACTGGATATGTGAGTGAAATTTGGAAAATTAACAAAATCAATATCTGAAACTGTACGCCAAGTTTCTGTAATACATATAAATTTCAAATTTTTTAATTTCATAATATATTCGATGATAATAAAGTCAATTTTATGCTGCGATAAGGATCGACAGTTTATTAATAACAAATCTTCTCTAATGTTTATTGTTATTTCACTTGGATTTTCCTCGCTCTTCTCTGAAAAAAACGAGACACGTATGCTCCGTATGGCCACATATCTTCCTTCAATGCTTTTTCAAAGTTTATTAGGTCAATAATCACCTTAAAGGAACTGTAATGTTCGGGATATTTAGATGTTAACTGTTCGCACTCCACTTCAGGAAAATGTTGCTCTAAATGGGTTTTAATATCATTAGGTGTTGTAGTAGGTTTAAGTCGCGACACATATATGAACGCTTTTTTAGGGGCAGCTTCTATATTAGTAATGTTTTTAGAATACAATACTTATATAATATAAAAAGGAAATGGCGACTGGTCTTGGGCTGGCCATAACAGATTTTTTTACTGCTCACCAATACAATAAAATTTTGAACCGTGATAACAGAGTACTTGATGTTGTTGTTTCTAACAAATATTGTGTTGTTACGCACAGTCTTAATCCGCTTGTCCCTAAAGATCCTTATTATCCTGCTCTTGATATTCATTTCCCTACTGATTCTTGTCGTCACTCTAATTCCAATAGTTCTCCTCGCATTTCCACCACTGTTGATAATTCTTCCCATACATTTAACTTCCGCCTTGCCAACTTCCTTCTTTTGTACCAGCTGCTCTCTCAGGTCGATTGAAGTATCTTGAAGCAGCTTAATGATGTGGATGGTACTTTTGATCATTTTTATGGCATTATAACTGAGATCGTTCACAAGTGTTCCTGTCGCCATTTCGGGCTCGTGAGCTAAACTTTCTTCTAATGAATAAATATTACCTTAGCTCACTTGGTGTGTAAATATCTAATATTGCACTTCGCTAGCGAACCGTCGTTTTATATACAGAGTCTCTTAAAAAGGGGGACATGGCTTAACCACAGATTCCTGAGGCTAAAATAAGACGATTTAACTAAACTTGCTTCCATTTATATCTATTTTTCATTGTATGAGGAAGTTCCTAAATGTAGGATATTCTTCCAATTCATTAACTAGATTGACGGTATTTGACGGTATTTCTGATGGATATATGCATTTTACCTACAATTTTAAATATTTAATTAATAAAATAATAAGAAATATTTAATGTACCTCCCAGAAAAAGCTTTCAGAATATCACTAAAACTGTTGATTTTTGACACTGACATCTGTCATTTACAAACTATGTTATAAACATTACTATGTTATAAACATTTGAATTTGTCAACTGGTTTCCTTAGTGCCTTAGCCCCTGCGATGTACTACATTAAATTATTCTAGCATGATTCCTATACCTCTCTTAGCGAAAGGTAAAAAGGAACACTTTTAGAACAACAAAAGTGCATTAAACAATTCCATTCAATTTTATATTGAAAATTAATTATTAATATTGTTTTCCGTAAAATACAACTTAAGAAGCTGTTCTTGAACAACAAATTTGACGTTTTGTATAAATTGTAATAATGCACGTGATTTGTTTAATTTGCGTGTGCAACTAACAACGTCATTTAGGACAAAAATTTAAATTTATGATTTAAACATTAAGATGATAAAAGAATAACTTCAGATAAAGTTTGAGTGTCTGGTTGCGAATCTGAGGAAACGAGTTCGATCCCGACCGTCGCCAAAATTATTTCTAATATTAAATAGCACAAAAGCATGCTGCACTCTCCAAGCCATAAATGACTTGCTGTGATGTGACGTCTGGTAAACGCCTGAACATATGTTATCAACATTACCGAATCTGTGTACAAAAGCAGATTAGCACACCCAGCAATGGGTAATATGCAGTGATGATATAGCTATTTATGTTACGTAATATTGTTCTCAAGTTTGCCAACTTATAATGGGTATGAATTGTAACTCAACCGTTTGATTTTAGCACTAAGTTATGCATGCCATATTAATAAACAAAAGTATAAAGTATAATGCATATTATATGCAACAATTTCTTTCTGGAAAAATATTCCAACAAAACACCAATTTTTTTGTGCAGTTTGGAGAATTATATAAGCAATTTCACAAATATTCGTAAAATAAAAATAATGGTTGGATTCTAGGCATTCTTTTAAATTTCTATAAACTTGTAGATCTATAGTTTATTGAACATCTATAAATGAACGTCTTACACATAAAACGGCATTCTCTGCAACTGTCTATAACTCGCTTACATATTATTTATTTGAATTTATTTTATTCTAATATTTAAATATAATATTAACAGCATGTATTTGAAGAAATGCTTCGTTAGGCATTTTAATTCTTTAAAATATTGTAATTATAATATGAATTTATTTTTATGTCATTAATTTTAATTTATGTCATATTTGACTTTGACATCCACAAATTTTGAAAAGATCCATAATATGAACTGCAGTAACTAATAGTTATTTACGTTGCAAGTACGTAAAGTTAGTCTTTAGTCACGAATGGGTCAGACTAAATATAATAGAAGTTACGGTTTTAAGACCCGTGAGCGACTAAAGATGCTTTATGTATGTGTATCGTACAATATTTTATCTATGATAGAATCTAATATCCCAATAAATACAAAAAATAATTTCAATATTATGAAGAACGGAGTTATTTTAAATATTAAGTACCTATTTGCCAGCCAGTGCAGACTTTAATCGCAAAAAAGTGATACCTGTGATGCACTCTCCACACCAGCTATGAGTGCCTGTGAGGCGACGCCTGCTAAGCGCCCACATTACCGATGTCTACATGTATTAATACATACTGGCACAACCAGTAATGAATAATATGCCGTGATGATATATTTATTTATTGTGTTGGGATTCTTTTTTTAGATAATTCGTGCTAATGCCAAACTGTACCTGTATAAAATTTAACAAATTTGACATTATGTCATTTGTCAATATGCAATAAAAAATAAAAGTGCATAGGTAAATTCTTTCTTTCTGTGTTTCTCTTCCACTAAACTAATTAGAAAATGTAACACTTGTGTAATACCCTTCGTTCCAAAACTAAAAAATCTGATGTGGCCAACACAATACCTCCCGCAATTTAATTTTTATTAATTTAAATAAATCTCTACATATTTACTAATTCTGTAAACTATATTATGTTCTTTTGCATATAACTATTGCTGTATTTACTATTTTAAATTTTCACTATAACTAATTTGAAATTATTAGTCTTTAGCAGTGACATATATCTGTCTGTTACATATATTTGAAATATGAACTCTGTAACAAAGTAATGGGGAAGTTTAGCGATTTTTTACCTCCCGCTACCCTTGGTAAGGGAGGTATAGGGATCGTGCTAAAAAACACTTATCGAGATTTTAGTAAATAACCACGTTTTAAGGTCCCTAGAATCCAATTTTAACATTTTCAAGATGATGTCTGTATGTGTGTATGTGTATGGATTTTGTCTTCGCTCTAACTCAAATACTATAATTCAGAAAATTCTGAAACCTTGTATTTCTATCCTATTCTAACATAAAAAGAAGCCATTAGATTTTGGTGTAAATTGGACAAACAGAAATGGCACTTTACTTGAAGCTCATAATGGTTTTTCTTCAAAAAATAACATTAAATGCCATTTTTTTGCATTTTGTCATTATGAAAATTAAAGAATATTGAATTTTCTACAAGTCTAGAAATGTGTTTCCTATATATTTTACAGATAAATTTAAAAATCATTATTTTTTTTTAATCCTGAAGCCTAAGATAAATACAATTCCTTTGTTACACAGTTCATTTTTCAAATGAATGTAACTGACAGGTAAACGTCATTATTAAAAAACGAATCACTTCAAAATAATAATAGTGACATTAAATAATAAAGAAAATCGTAAATAAAGCAATAGTTTTGTGTTATATGCAAAGGAACTTATATAGTTTGCAGCATTAGTAAATATGTAGGTATGTATTTAAATTTTTAATTAATAAAAATTAAGTCACTGTCAAAAACTAATCACTTCATAGTGACATTTTAAAAAGAAAATAGTAAATAAAGCAATAGTTTTCTGCAATGGAACAGTTTGCAGCGTTAGTAAATACGTAGGTATGTATTTTAATTAATAAAAATTAAATTGCGGGAGGTTTTGTGTTGGCCACATCAGATTTTTTTTTTATTCCATGGGAAATGACTTGAGAAATGATGTAACATGTTTTATTTTTTTTCAAAAATGCCCAGATTTTTCGGAAAAGCCGATTTTAAGCTGTGATGACGACGGTAGAGGCTTGGCGCAACGTATGTCGACTGTTGCGGTTACCAGTGAAGCGCTTTTACGCTTTGTTACGACCTACGTTCAAGTGGTTCGATTTCACCGGTCTGTCTGAGTTTGCGCAAAACTGACTTGTGACGTATTTAAAGTTTACCCAAAAAATATTAATTATAAATAAATGGAGTAATCATTTTAATTTTTAATTTTAATATCAGCAGTCATTTGTATTATATTTGTGAGAAAATAGTATGTTATGTAGAATTTTTATCATGCTAAACTTCCCCATTGTGTTTATCTTTAAAACACAGAGTCCAGGATTTATAAAAAAGATTATTTAATTATCTGTAAAATATATAGAAAAAGCATTAATGCATACCTGTAGAAAATTCAATAGTCTTTAACCCTTTATGAGTTTCAAGTAAAGTGCCATTTCCGGATATCCGATTTACGCCAAAATCTAATGGTTTCTTTTCATATTAGAATAGGATCAAAATATAGTTATAGTGTTAACAAAATCCATACACACAAATATACATGCCTATTCACATACAGACAACATCGTGAAAAATATTAAAATCGGATTCTAGGGACCTTAAAACGTGGTCATTTACCAAAATCTCAACATGCGATTTTTAGCGCGATCCCTATACCTCCCTTACCAAGGGTAGCGGGAGGTAAAAGTCAGAAACAAAAATTTTTCGATTGCTAAGTATAGAGTGTTAAAAAAAAAACCTAATTCGGAGTAGGCTGTGAACAGAGATATTGTCAATAATGTTATCTAAAGATATCGGCAATATTTTTTTGTTGCCTGTTACAAAGAATTTCAGGAAAATTACATTTCAAGATCAATTTTGACAACTTGACTTTTGATTTGAATAATGATGTACGGTTCTCTGTTCATCGTCTACTCCGAGTTAGGTTTTCTCTGAAAATAACTGTATTTACGATCAACTGTATGACGACGGTAAAGTTGTAGATGTCTATAAGATATTTTTGGAGTGTATCTACTCATTTCAGTAGCGTTTTCGTAAATCAGACGGGAGTGCCCGGATGTATTATTATGAACTTAAAAAGACAGGAATCGTGTAGAAATATTTTTGTGAAGTACAATATCTTAACTCTAATCGGTCTTTTTATTTACTAAACTTCTTTACACATATTCCAAAATAAAAATAATTTCTATTTAAAAAAAAGATTTTCATAATTTTAATACAAAGTGGAAAAATGAACTTTACACGTCCTATTAATAGATTAAAAATATGTAGTCTATCACCAAATTCTGTAAGCGTAAAAATTTACAATTACTTGCCTTCATTAATAACAGTTTCAAAATCCGTAACAATTTTTAAACAAAATCTGAAAAACAACAATTTTACAGAACAGAGTTTCTATGATCTGAATGAATATTTTAATACTGTCACAATGTAGTCCTGTTTTGTGTAAATGTATGTAATATTCATTTTGACGCTTCCTATAAAATGTAATTATGTTTTCATACAGAATAAATATATTTTGATTTTTATTATTATTATTTTTATTATTGTTTATAGGCCGTAAGTAGACGCGTGACTCGAACGACCATGTAGTGCTTGAAATAAGATTATTTGTTTGCGCTTGTCACTTTTATAAGATGTCACTTTGACTTTATTTGAAGCTCATAATGTAATATTTCGCGATTCATGTTATCATAAAAACTAAAGATTATTGAATTTTCTACAGTTATGTATTAATATTTTTTCTATATCTTTTATAGATAAATGTATAAAATAATCTATTTTGTAAATCCTGGAGCCTATGTTTTAAAGATAAACACAATTCCTTAAGTACACAGTTCAGATTCCAAATGTAAACTGAAAGATAAATGTCCTTGTCAAAAAACTTATCATTTCAAATTAATAATGGTAACGTTTTAAAAAGAAAATTGTAATAGTAAATAAAAAGATAACAATAGTTATAGTTATATCATACGAATGCAAGGGAACATAATATAGTTTATAGCATCAATAAATTTGTAGGTATGTATTTAAATTATTAAAGATAAAGATATGAGGTGACGCCTGATAAGCGCCCACACGGTAAAATATATCGTCATCATTACCGATGTCTACATGTGTTGTAGATACTGGAACACCCAGAAATGGGTAATATGCCGTGATGATATATTTATATTTAAAGATAAAAAAATAACACTCGGTTTAGTTCCTCTATCATCCGAAGTACTGGTGGGAGGTGTAGTGCTGGCCAAAACAGATTTCTTTAAATAATAAGTGTGATCCAATTGTGTCGTTTACTTAACAAAATATCTGTTACTCGAATCTTAAATCCTTAAAATAAAAAATTACGTTACAATAATTATAATATCTTATTCATGTGAATATTTTATTGAAAAACTGAAGGATTTTTGTAATAAATTGTTCAAAAGTTATCTTTTTAATGGAATTCCTTCTTGCCAATGTCTACATATGACTTAAAATTATTTAAATACCTCTAATTTGCAGTCTTCCCGAAAGAAGCAATTATATTTATTATGAATGATGAACTGTAATGTAAAATTCACATCGTGTTTAAGTACAATAACAAATAAAATTAAAATAGAATGTACAATAAAAGACAAAAGAGTGGTATACATTTTTGTAAGGTATTTGGAATAAAACATTCTTATATTTTAAATGAAGACAAAGGAGATAATATACCTACGTATATGATCGGTAAAATTAGAAACACAATCATGAAGTCCAATATTTTTAAAATAGTTCTTAAATTGCAAAATGCATATACAATGTCCCGAATGTTATGTTAATGTTTTTACCTCTCGCTAAGAGAGGTATTGGAATCATGCTAAAAATTGCATATCCAGATTTTAATGGATAAGCACGTTTTAAGGTCCCTAAAATCCGATTATAACATTTTTACGATGATGTCCGTATGTGTGTGTGTGTGTGTGTGTGTGTGTGTGTGTGTGTGTGCATGTGTGTCTGTGTGTGTGCGCGCGTATGTGTGCGTGTGTGTGTGTGTGGATGTTGGAGCCACGGTTTCTCAAATTCTATAAAATTTAAAAAATATTTAACTGCAGTTTCCTCAATCTGACATTCCTGGGAAGAGCTGATTAGATTTTGGTAACAATTGGACAACCGGAAGTAATAGTTTCGTTAATAAAAATCTTCTAAATATTATTTTTTGGAAATTTCTGTTATTACTAATAATAAAGAATATAAAATCTCTATCGATACATTTAAAAATTTTATTATAACTTCTATGGTATTAAAGATAGAGACATTATAAATATATAAAATAATAAGGTGTAAATTTATCTCGCAGCCCGTGGAAAAATCAAAATGTTTGTAATTGTCAGATAAATGTGTGTCAAAACGCCAAACACATTACTGAAGACTTTTCCTGGGAAGTACATTTAATATTTCTTATTTTATTATTAATTAAATATTTATTATTATAGATACATATATTACATATAGCCTTTAGATATATCGCTAATCTAATCAATGAATTGGAAGAATCTCGAACATAGAAGAATAAGAGTGAAAAGAATGAATTAAAAAATATAAAAATATGTAAAGAAGATATGTGTTTTTGTGTGTATCAGAAATGTCAAATATGTATAATACTTATATAGCCTAATATGGAAATAGCGAGAGGTCTTGTGATGGCCAGAACAGATTTTTTATATTAATTTTTACGAATACGCAACTTCTAAGGCATGCACAACTCCATGTTCAATTATTAGATCATTATGTCGGCACGTTGTATTGATGATAATATAAAAAAATTCTTTTCATAGGTACTTGTTATGGTTATATACCTTATGTTTATGTTTTATTCCTAAAATGCATAAGCTGAAAGCTGTTGTGTTGCTGCTGCTGTTGCATAAACCAGCCTTAACAACTAAAGAAATATTTTCATAGTTATGTTGTTTTGTTAAAATTTCGCCGTATTGTTAAACCAATTTAATATTTCTGATATTCTATAGTTACCGTCAAATGAGTATAAAATGGAAATTTCTACACTATTGTTAATTCAGTGGCTATGTTGAAAATAATAAGTTATGAAGAAACGGCAACGCTTGACAAGGGACAGGGTGCGGAGAAGGGAAAATTTTTAGCAGCAGTCCATACTTATTTGACGGTGAGTATAGTACCACAACAGGTCATCGCAAAATAATAGTGCGGATGAGTAAGGCATAAAAAAGTAATATTTGAAATAAATGATTCGTATATTTGAAATTACTCTTTCACGGTTTCGTTTTTTAAATTACTTTCGTGAAGTTGCGTCTAACTCTAACATACATATATTTTATCCTGATAAAAATATGTATCTCTGCTGTGAAAATGTAATATGAAACAAATTTTAAAAGCTTTTTTCATATATTGGGCACATTTGTATTAGACCAGAAACGACATACATATTTAAAGGTAAAAATGAGAGCACTTTTAGTGAATGTTTTCAATTACATAAAAAAAATACTTTGATCGAAATTCTTGCAGAATCTACAAAAGCAAATTTCTATCTAATGATTTAACACGATTCTGGAGGCTTTTTTCAAGCATATGTTAATTTTGCTTTTTACATGTGCTGCACATGTTGAAAGTTCATCCTATTTTTATTTTTTTGTAGATGATGGATTATCATCAGAAGGCACTTAACTGTTTCAAAAGAGCCAAATGGGTTTGAGATGAACGATTATTAATCACAAATCAATCCACACATTTTTTCTTTTTTTATTTTTCATCATTCATCATCATATTTACATTTTTTAAAATTTGATTATGATGTCTTTTTGATGTTTCCGGTTATGTAGTCAAATACGGAGTTTTTATTTGTAATGACCCTTAACAGCTTGTGATACTATTTAGCTGGCTAATAAATTTATATGATCGTAACATAAGTAAGTAGTATAGATGGAAAATTATTAAAATCAATCAAAACTGCACAGGTCAAGAAAATATATGAGAGCTACTTGCATTCCTTTCGGGAGAGCGAGTCTGCAATTATTTGATCAGTTTACTTTAATTCTTTATTTTATGTTGTGTTCTGTTTCCTTAGGTACCTTTGACAATTTTATAAGGAATGTATTCATTTAATAATCGTGCGCGTACTTACGTAAGAGCGCATATTCTCCCCGATATTTTATTGTCATGTGTTACAATATTTATTATGAACTGCGTGACAAAGCTAAAATATAGAAAATTAACGAAAATATGACATGACATCAAAATAAAACGTAAATAAGAAATGATAGAATTAATGAAGCTTACTAATTACTTATTCATGTATTGTTTATACATAAAACTTCGAGGAATAGGCAAATAATGATTTAACGCTGTCAATTACAAACACAAAGAAAAATTATAACTTCCATTAATCAAAATGTAAACAATGTCAATGGTTTCATGAATATTTGTCCAGGGTCGGACTTTCTTGTTATGAATACACAGTGAATTTTATTAAAGTCGCTGAAAATAACATAAATAAATATATTATCACGGCGTATTACCCATTATTGGGTGTGCCAGTATGTACAGTACATGTAGACACCGGTAATGATGACGATATATTTTTACCGTGTGGGCGCTCACCAGACGTCACCTCACGGGCACTCATAGTTGGTTTGGAGAGTGCACCACAGTGACAACTTTTGTGCCATTAAAAGTCTGCACTGGTCGGGATCGAACTCGGGTCACCAGATCGGCAAGCACACACTATACTATAAATATAATAGTAATAATAGTAATGGTAATAATAATAATAATAATAATAATAATAATAATAGTAATTATAGTAATAATAGTAATAATAGTACTAATAGTAATAATAATAATAGTAATAGTAATAATAGTAATAATAATAATAGTAATAATAGTAATAATAATAATAGTAATAATAAAAATAATAATAGTAATAATATTAATAATAGTAATAGTAATAATAATAATAATAATAATAATAACAATAATAATAATAATAATAGTAGTAGTAGTAATAATAATAATAATAATAATAATAATAATACTTTATTTAGCCCAGAAGATTACATAGTAATATAAGGTAAGTCACAATAGATCATAGATACAAAAATTACAACTGGTTAAATACTTAAATATTCATTTACAGAGTAAAAACTGTGTTCAATAAGCAAAATTCTTTAATTTTTTCTTAAAAGAATAAAAAGTTTGAGATTTTTTTTATGTCGCTGGGTAAACTATTGAATAAAATACAACAGTTATAATAAGGATTAATTTCAAAAAGCTTAGTTTTATGTTTTCTTAGTATGAGGTTTTGTCTATTTCTGGTACAGTAATTATGTTATATGATTTGCAAACGTAAAAACGCATAACATATATATATATATATATATATATATATATGCACACACCAGCCATGATTGCCCGTGAGGTGCCGCCTGGTAAGCGCCCACACGGTAAAAATAAATCATCATTACCGATGTCTACATGTATTGCAGATACTGTCACATTCAGAAATATATATATATATATATATATATATATATATATATATATATATATATATATATACCGGGTGTTCCATTGAAGTGTGCCACCATTGCTATCTCGAGAACTATAGGAGTTACGAGGTTGGTTAAATTAGGAAAGAACCACCATTTTACAAGATTATTACAATGAGCAAATATTTTTTTTTTTCGACCAGTGGTTCTCAAAATACGGGACACAACTTTCTTATTCTAAATGGGAACATTTTTTTTAGGTTATTCGATAGAGTATTTTTTTCTGAATTCAACGATATAAACTGTCAGTTTTAAGAAGAAAATGAATAATTTTACTCACTGTGAAAAAGTTGACATGTTCGAAGTGTACATTTTGTGTCATAAAAATGCTCGGGATGCAGTTAACATGTACAGAGAACGGAATCCTGATAGAGAAGTACCCGGACGACGATTTTTCAGGAAACTAGAAACAAGACTTCGTGCGAATACTCAGGCATTCAATTGTAAGCGAGTGCGTGTTGGAAATAATATTGAAATAGACATTTTGGCATATTTATATATAATGAGGGATATGAAATTTTAAAGAAAATAATTTGGACTGACGAAGCCAATTTTTCAAATAATGGAATGTTCAACAGGCAATACACATTATTGGAGTCGCGTCAACCCTGCTATAACAAGAGATACAGGTTTTTGAAGAAATCTGTCTCCTGGAATAATATTTCTCCTCTACAAAAGGTTTTATATTAATAAAATGTTGGGCAAAATCCTGGGCCCATAACCTGAAGAAATCTGTCTCCAGGAATAATATTTCCCGTGGTTTAACAAATTTGCAACAGAGTCGCAGTATAAATAGATTTATTAATTATACAAAACTGACAACTGTATTTATTTTTGCTACATGTCAATCAATATATTTTTTTACATGGCAACATATTTTGATATGTGATTACATACTTGATTCTAACATCTGGTAGCAGAGCGTAGTTTCGATCTACGGACCTCTGCTACCAGATGTTAGAATCAAGTATGTAATCACATATCAAAATATGTTGCCATGTAAAAAAAAAATATATAGTTGTTGATATTGTGATTGACATGTAGCAAAAATAAATTTATGTATAAAGCCAACATGTTATGTTCATGTATATCATGCCAAAACAGCTAAAGAAGCTTGGAGTAATCCACAGAAAGCATTTGAAGCAAAAGACATGAACAGGAAATTTGATTTGCAAAGACATTTATTTCGTACGAAGCGTGAAGATTTTAATTCGATGGAAGAATACGTCAGTGACATAATGTCAATAGTTCATAAATTAGCAGATATTGACGTAAAAATTGAAGATGATTTTATTGCATTCGTAATGTTAAATGGTCTTAGCTCAGAATATGAACCTTTAGTTATGGCTTTAACTTATAATAATAAGAAACTTTCTTCAGAAGAAGTCAAATCGAAACTTATTGAAGAAGATTCAAGAAAAAAAGTCACAAAGTCAACACAATGAATGTGAAGCGGTATTGCATTCGAATTCAAGAAATACCTATAAAGGTAATCCCAAGAAAAAGTTTAAATGTTATTCTTGTGGACAAGTTGGACATAAAATGTCAGAATGTTTTAAAAACAAAAATAGAAATAATCCAGTATATCAGAAGACGGGTCAGAAAAAATTCAACAATCAAACATTGTTGAGTTCTTCATCTGCATTCGTGACAATGGGTTCAACAACCGACTGGATAATAGACTCTGGTGCTACATCACATATGTCACTGAAGAAAGAATGGATGAATAATTATAACCAGACAGATAATGACATATCTTTAGCCAATGGGGAGAAACTTTTGTCCAATGGCGTCGGAGATGTGAAGATAAATTTTGGACGAAGTGAACAGGAACTGAAAAAAAAATGGTTTATATATTGCTCAAGAAAATAATAATGGGCAAGCGAGAGTTTTAACTACAACAGTGTCTGATCATATGCTTTGGCATAGACGGTTAGGACATTTAAACAGAAGATGAATGAGAAAACTAAAAGAAATAGTTAGTGGAATGAAGTTTGCAGAAGAAAGTAATGAACCACGTGTAAGATGTATTGAAGGTAAACAGGCGATACAAAAATTTCCTATAAAGAATAAATCAAGTAGAGCACAAGGCGTGTTAGATCTTGTACACACTGTCGTAGCTGGTCCTATGGAAGAAATATCATGGGGAGGAGCTAAATATTGTTTAATTTTTGTGGATGATTTTAGTAGAAAAACGTTTGGATATATGCTAAAAAGAAATAGTGAAGTATTTAATAAATTCAAAGAATTTAAGTCTTTAGTAAAGAACCAAACAGGCAAGAAAATAAAATGTTTAAGAAGTGATAATGGGACCGAATTCGTTAATCAAGAATTTGAGAATTTCTTGAAAATTCATGGAATAGTTCATCAAACAACAATACCGTATACACCCCAGCAGAATGGTGTGGCGGAAATAACTATTCGAACAATAGTTGAAAAAGCCAGATGCCTATTGTTTGATGCAAATATCAGCAAACGATATTGGGCAGAAGCATTGAACACAGCTATTTATTTGAAGAACAGGCCACCTACAGCGGCACTAGAAAATGCAGTTCCCGAAGAAATTTGGACCAATGAGAAAATAGAAAGGTAAACAGGCGATACAAAAATTTCCTATAAATAATAAATCAAGTAGAGCACAAGGCGTGTTAGATCTTGTACACACTGACGTAGCTGGTCCTATGGAAGAAATATCATGGGGAGGAGCTAAATATTGTTTAATTTTTGTGGATGATTTTAGTAGAAAAACGTTTGGATATATGCTAAAAAGAAATAGTGAAGTATTTAATAAATTCAAAGAATTTAAGTCTTTGGTAGAGAACCAAACAGGCAAGAAAATAAAATATATAAGTAGTGATAATGGGACCGAATTCGTTAATCAAGAATTTGAGAATTTCTTGAAAATTAATGGAATAATTCATCAAACAACAATACCGTATACACCCCAGCAGAATGGTGTGGCGGAAATAACTATTCGAACAATAGTTGAAATAGCCAGATGCCTATTGTTTGATGCAAATATCAGCAAACGATATTGGGCAGAAGCATTGAACACAGCTATTTATTTGAAGAACAGGTCACCTACAGCGGCACTAGGAAATGCAGTTCCCGAAGAAATTTGGATCAATGAGAAAATAGATGTATCACATTTAAGAATATTTTGATGTCAAGCTCAGGTACATATACAAAAGAAAAAAAGAAAGAAATTCGACAAAAAATCATGTCAGTATATAATGGCAGGATATTGCGAAACATCCAAGGGATATCGTTTAATAGATATCAACAATCCTCATAAAATAATCAAAGCGAGAGATGTTATTTTTATTGAAAATAAAGCAGAAGATAAAAATATTTATAGTTCTCAAAATGTAATTGGAAATAAAAGGTCTGACGAAAATCATAATACACAAGAAATAAAAATAATATCGGAAACAAGTGAGGACAATGATTTTGGAGGAGAATCTGAAGAAAATGTACAAGAAAAAATAATAGAAAACGAAATACAAGAAAAGAAAAATGAAGTACAAGAAAAGAGATATGATTTGAGAGAAAGAAAAATTAGGAAAGATAATATTTCTACATTTTTAGCCAAAAATTTTGTGGATCCTGTGGATATTAAAGATGCATTATCAAGATCAGACAAAGATTTATGGGAAAATGCAATGAAAGAGGAATTACAAGCATTATCTGACAATAATACTTGGGATCTTGTAACTCGTCCT
The DNA here is from genome assembly GCA_943142095.1 of Ophonus ardosiacus. Taxonomy (NCBI): domain Eukaryota; kingdom Metazoa; phylum Arthropoda; class Insecta; order Coleoptera; family Carabidae; genus Ophonus; species Ophonus ardosiacus. The sequence continues at coordinate 44,470,620 of OW964824.1, forward strand.
CAAGGAAAGAATGTAGTTAAATGTAAATGGGTATTCAAACTAAAAATAGATGCTAATGGAAAAGTACAACGATATAAAGCTAGATTGGTAGCCAAAGGTTTCTCGCAGAAATATGGAGAAGATTATTTGGAAACATTTGCTCCAGTTGTAAGAATTTCTACTAGGGCTGTCAAAATCTGCTGAAATTGCTAACCGGTTAACCGTCGGTTTACAGACCGGTTAACCGAAAAACCGAATAACCGGTTTTTAGCCGGTCAAAAAACCGGTTTTTTAACCGGTCAAAAAACCGGTTTTTAACCGGTCGGAAAGCATGTTTTTAACCGGTTAGAAACCGGTTTATAACCTTTAATTTGGTGCATGTTCAAAAGTTTCCTCAAAACGTATCGAGTTTTAAAAGCGCCGTTAACTTTTAGGAAACATCGTACTTCTTCTTTGGTAAATAAATTTCGATAAACTTTGCAAAGTTTCCCCGTGTGTGCACTAAAATCTTGACAATTTATTGTTTAGCAATGGTATATGATATACGTATATATGGTATGCGAGCAATATCTTCAATTATTATTCATATTTCACCAACTCCGTATTGATTCGGAAGGTTATTGAAATGCTGTATTTAAAATTGTTTTCGATGTTATTCATATAGATCATCGCGTCTAATACAACTTTAAAAAAAATTTTGTCATAAATTTTAATTATTACTGTATATTCAACGATTGCTGAGCTAAGCTAAGCCCGAAGCGTCCGTAATAATAGTATATTACATCCGAGGTGGGAAAGGTTTCATTACATCCGAGGGCTTATGTATATTACCGAGAGGCGAAGCCTCGAAGTGAGATAAAGCGCGAGGCTGTAATGAAACTCCCACCGAGGTTATGTATCTTATTTTATTCACAATCATCCTCATTTTAAATCAATTTTCAAAATAAATCAATGAGTTTTAACCTTTAATTTTATTAATATTTTTTGATAGCTCTCTTAAAATTTGTTTTAACTTTATTATAAGGATCTATGACAATGTTGCTAGGCAACCTCTACATAAACGTTTCCAACCCAAGAGGTAAAATCTGTTATTTCCAACCTAAGAGAATGTCATTAAAGTTAAGAATGACGTATTTCCCAACCTCCAAAAGGTTAGGAATCGGTATATTACTATAATGATTGTTAATAAAGAATTTTACAATACACGTGGACCATTTATGCCTTTTGTTTTCATCTATAAACCATTCAACGCTTGGTCCTTTCACCCCTTTCTTCATTATTAATATCACGAGCTTATATTTAATGAGAGAATATAATGAATTTTTATTAAAATTAACTGTCAATGTTGTAAAAATGCCATAGCAGTTAGTAACGAATAGAAATAAGGTGATATTCTTTGTTTTTTATCATCGCTGTGATAGACATGTAACTCTGGAAATTCTGAATGTTGATTGGCGGAAAACATATCACGTGACTAATGAATTACAGTCGAACTTCGACAACTCAAACCATGACTTGCCACAAAAAAAGTTCGAGTTATCAAGACTTCGGGTTATTAAATAAAATGCATATGTATAAACATTATTTATGTATTTATTCGAGTAAAAATCACTTACCTTATGATATACATGTACAGATTGATATATACAGATCAAAGTTATAAACATTATTTTAGTGTAGAAAAGTCACTTATTTGTGACTGACGAGGGAATTTTTTATTTTGATTTTCAGTAAAAAAAGCTTCAATGTTCATCAATAGATAAAGTTTTTAAAGTACGTTTCAATGACATATCATCAGGAATGAAAATGTCTTAAACGTGATAAATCAAGTAAGCACAGTATTTTTTTTTTTCACTTAATAATAATCAACAAAGCATATGTTTGCACTTCAGTAGTGCAGAAACCAAACTGCCTCCATCATCATGTTATAAAAACACCTGTTACAAAATCATGTAATTAAAGGATTCCCCCCAGAATTCGACTTATTGAAGCTGGCGCCAAATATTCTGTTCGAATTATAAAGATATTCGAGTAATCGAAGTTCGAGTTATCAAGTAAAAATTACCCATAATTCTCACTCTTGGCGCTATTGCCAACCAGTTTGATTCGAGTTATCAAAAATACGAGTTATCGAAGTTCGACTTACTGAAGTTCGACTGTATTTCCTATTTCAATGTAATTTACTTTTATTTCAAAAATATTATTAAAAGAAATAATAACAAATTAAGGTTGGTAACATTGACAGTTTCAATAAGCATTTGAAATTTATTTATTTTGATATTTATGTCAAGAGCTGTTTAGACGTTAGGTTATAGTTATTTTTTTTTTTTTAAAAGAGTGCTATGAACCGTGTAGAAACCGATTAAAAATCGGCTATAAACCGGCTACTAACCGGTTAAAAACCGGCTATTGACCGGTTAAAAACCGGCTATTGACCGGTTAAAAACCGGCTATTGACCGGTTAAAAAACCGGCTATAAACCGGTTAAAAACCGGCTATTAACCGGTTAAAAACCGGCTATAAACCGATTAAAAGCCGGCTACAAACCGGTTAACCGGCTAGCCGAATATTTCATTATTGAAAAACCGGTTTCCGGTTAACCGATTAACCGGTTAACCGGTTAACCGAATACTTTTGACAGCCCTAATTTCTACAGTCAGATTATTATTTGGTTTAGCAGCAGAATTGGATTTAGAAATAGATCATATAGATATAACAACAGCTTTTCTGAATGGAAATCTGCAGGAAGAAATATATATGGAGCAGCCACCTGGATTCATTACAAAAGGAAATGAAAACAAGGTATGTAAATTAAAAAAAGCGTTATATGGTTTAAAAAAGTCAGCTCGTTCGTGGAATACCAAAATACATAATTTTCTCTTAAAAATTGGTTTTAAAAGAAGCAAATATGACTCATGTGTTTATACAAGAAACAAAAAAGACCAATTATTGATTACTGCATTACACGTAGATGATTTCTACATATTTTCTAATAACAGTGAAGCAACTGGAAAGCTAAAGGAAGAAATAGGAAAGAATTTTAAAATGAAGGATCTTGGAGAAATAAAAGAATGCTTAGGTATAAGAATAACAAGAGACAGGAAAGGTGGAAAAATCTCACTAGACCAGAGTCATTATATAGACAAAATTTTAATGAAATTTGGAATGAGTGATTCAAAACCGGTGAATACTCCTTTAACACCAAATTTAAAATTAGAAAAAGGAAGTTCACAAAGTGAAAAATATCTTTATCACGAATTGATTGGAGCCCTAATGTACTTATCTGTTTGCACAAGACCAGATATTTCATTTTCCACTAGTTACTTAAGCCAGTTTAATAATTGCCATAATAAGGTACATTGGATGGCAGCGAAAAATGTGTTCAGATATCTGAAAGGAACAACAAAATACTGTTTAACTTTTAGGAAATCGAAGAAACTCATAGAAGGTTTCGCTGATGCAGATTGGAGTAGCAATATAGAAGATCGTCATTCATATACGGGATATATTTTGACATTTGCAGGAGCAGATTTTAGTTGGCAGTCCAAGAAACAACAAAGTGTTGCGTTAAATACAACGGAAGCTGAGTATATGGCGTTATGTGAAGCAGCGAAAGAAGCAGTTTTCATAAAAGGATTATTTCAAGAATTTTATCAAGATTGTGAAACCGTGGTAATCCATAATGATAATCAAGGAGCCAATAAATTAGTATATAATCCAATATTTCATAATCGAACGAAACATATATCCATAAAATATCATTATGTGAGAGAACTAGCAGAGAAGAAAGAAATTTCTATGAAATACGTGCCAACCAGCGAAACGACAGCTGATATACTGACGAAGTCACTGCCCAGACCATAGCATCTATTCTGCGTGGAAAAATTAGGACTCGAAGAAATGGAATAAAAATATTTTGATATTTGATTAAGTGACGATGTTAGAATCAAGTATGTAATCACATATCAAAATATGTTGACATGTAAAAAAATATATAGTTGTTGATATTGTGATTGACATGTAGCAAAAATAAATACAGTTGTCAGTTTTGTATAATTAATAAATCTATTTATACTCCGACTCTGTTGCAAATTTGTTAAACCAGGAGAAATATTATTCCAGGAGACAGATTTCTTCAGTTTTCAAGAAAAATTTAATGTTAATATGTATGGTGTGCCATTTTAAACAATCGCGTTTACTGTTATATGTACGAGGGTACGCTTACTGGCGCTCGATATTTAGAATTTCTCAGGGACATGGTAGACAATATTTTGGATGATCTGCCGTTATTAGTATTGCGAGACGTATATTTCGAACAAGATGGAGCACTAGCTCACAACTCTCATCAAGTAGCCGAGTATTTAAATAATTAATTCCCGAATCAATGAATTGGTACCAATGGTCCAATTGCGTGGCCGGAAAGAACTCCTGTCTTAAGCCCATTGGATTTCTTTTTATGGGGCTATCTAAAAGACAAAGTTTATGCTACAGTACATCTCGATGTTGAAAGTTTAAGAAATATTATTAAAGATGTCATCACTAATATTGACAGGAGAACATTAAGAAAAGTTAGACATAGTTTACTTAAAAGAGTTCAATTATGCATTAATCAGAATGGCAGAAATTTTGAACAATTTTTATAATTTAATATTTATTAATTTAAATATTATTGCAGTTAGACCATTGTTTGATTTGTTTATTTTTCAATTGTTTTTTTATTCTTAGCACTCTTGTTTCAGCCAGATATAAATAAAATATATATAAATTTAACATGCATTTTTCTCAGTTATTTTGTTATATTAGTATATATGTTTATGTCGTTGAATTCAGAAAAAAATGCTCTATCGAATAACCTAAAAAAAATGTTCCCATTTAAAATTAAATTTTGAGAACCACAGGTCGAAATAATTTTTTTTTTTTGCTCATTGTAATAGTCGTGTAAAATGGTGGTTCTTTGTTAAAAAAATCTGTATTAGCCAACACACCCATACCAAAAGTTCATTGGAAAAGATTCTATATATCCAATAAAATTATAACACGAACACATACTATTTGCGAGGAACACTATGGACTTATACCACTTTCTGACCCTATACTTTCTATCTTTGGTTTTGCACTTGACACTGACATCTGTCAATTAGAATTTTTTGAATATATCAGCTGTTTGCATGGTAAATAGCAGACTGTTAATCTCTTATAACTCTTTAACTCTATATTTGTTGAATATGAAGGAAAATGTATAATCAAACCGTATAGAGAAGAGCATTTCCTTAAATATTTGTAATAACATAAAATGTCTAAAAATTATATTTAACTTTTTTTACGTTAAAAACTACAAATAAGGGTATTTCCGGTGAATCAATTATAACCATAATCTAATTAGCTCTTCATATAGATGTAAAGAAAATAAATTCGAAAGAATTATAATTTTTAGAATTGTAGTATTGGAGTTATCGTCGGAGAAAAATTTGTCACACATGGACACAGACACACACACACACACACACACACACACACACATACACACACACAGACACCTATACAGACATCATCTTAAAAATAGTAAATTCGTATAGTAGGGACCCTAAAAGGTGCTTATTCATTAAAAACTCACCACCGATTTTTTTGACCAAAAAAAATACATTCCTTACCTAAAGGTGACGGAAGGTAAAATCATTAAAATAAAAATTTATTCGGATTGGAACTTGCAACCTCACTTGGATAAGTTGTTTCGATACGATCCCTGAGCTCCAACCAACTCGGCTACAAGCCAAACTGTGTTGCCCTCACATTTGTAGGATTTTGATGTAGTAAAGTATTTCATTAAAAATTTGGCCGTCAATAAAATTTTCTGGAGACACTAACTTCAAAGGTACCGACAGAGAGTGTTGCATCTGGTTACGGTAGTATAGGTAATTTGTGGTTAAACACTGACAATAATGAATAATGAATTGCAATGAACTTGAAATGGCGAAAATGTTTGTGCAACAAAAAGGAAAGTACACTAGGTAAGATTTGAGGCTGATGCAAAATGTCATAGGAATGATACAATTAATCTGGGACTTTTTAGGATGGGTGGAAAATAACAGAAGGATAAAAAGGAAACGTTACAACATGGTAACAATATTGATGTTTTTCCTCCATATAAATGAGAGTGTCGTCAACAAATAAGTGTATTTTACAAGATTTTGAAATACTTGGTAGATAATTTATATACAACAGGGAAAGTAGTGGTTCTAAAACACTTCCCCGTGGCACTCCAAATTCGATACTTAATTTATCGGAATAAACATTATTAAGTTTGACACTTTGTGTTATACCCAGTAAGTAATTTGGAATCCAGTTCAAAGCTTTAAACTTTATTCCATATTTATTTAATTATGTAATTAAAATTCTAAATCCAGACTGTTCGGTGACTGTAATATTATTTTCATTCAAATATTTTGAAAGTTGCTTATATACTACCATTTCGAGATTTTTTTTTAATGGTGGGTAACATATTAACTGATATAAATTCTTCCACATTAACAGTTTCCCTTCTTTTTGGGTAGGAATAACAACAGAATGTTTTAGTTCATCTGGTACAATACATGAGTTTAAGGACATGTTGATATAATTTAATATGGGATAACCAATTACGTGGAAATAATCTTTAAAAAAATTTGAATGTATTTCACTATTGCTACCTGAATTATTAAGAGAAAAAACAATGTTTAATTAGTGTGCATAGATGAGAAAGAGCTGAAGTTTGTATGGCATGGAATATCCAAATTGTGTGAATTAATATTATAGTCCCCCGGAATAGATTGTACAATGTCCTTAACACTATTAACAAAGTAACTATTAAATACGAGTAACCATGTCAGGCACATCATCATAATTAATATTATTACATACAAAAGGTTTGATATTGTTGTCTTTCTTATTTATAGATGTTAAATCTTTTAATGTTTTTCATTACCTTAAAATTTCTTTTACATTTATCCATTTTGTTCCAATAATACCTTTGTCTGTTTTTTAATTATTTTACTTGTAATATTTCTTTTATTTTTATGTAGATTTAAATCTACACTTTTATTAGTAAATAGATTTTGAATTTTGAGTAATTATTTGAAATACTTAAAAAGAAAAGTATTTTGTATTTTTAGTTCAAATACTTTTCAATAGTATTTCATATTTTAATACATTAAAATACTGTTATTTATAATACTAATTTTCGCTATTTGAAATAAGTTTTTGTATTTGAAAACACAAGTATTTGAAATACATTTATGTATTATTTGAAATACAAACCCTCCATCGTATGTGGTGTGTTGGTAATATAACAGAATAATTCTCTAATTCTTCTTGAAATAAACAGTTTTCTTTATTAATGCAGGAGTTTCTTTTTAATATAATTAAAAATACGCGAATAGGTTGAATACGGAACACATTTTTTCAATACAGTAATATCTTCTCAATTTTTAATTAATTAAAAGTAAAAGTTTTGAAATATTGGTATATTTCAAATACTAAAAAAATAATTCAATTTTATCAAAAAATTGAATTACTTGCTATTTGGTATTTTGTATAATAAGTATTTTCAAGTACTTTATACAACACTGAATATTGCATGTTGTAAATACATTAGTCATTAGTGTGTTTCAATCTTAATTACTAATACGTGTATGCAATTTCATAGCAATTTACGGAACGTTGTCACGTATTGCAGCAATTTTATTAGTTTGGCCCAGCACATATTTGCTAACGCCTAGGACATCAGTTTACACAAAATTGATATAAATTGGTTTCAGCATAGTACCTACATTATAATATATTGCCAAGTGAGTACAAGGTTTTATAAAAGAAAATACTTTTATTATTTTTCTTTCTCTAAATGATTCCTTAAAAACAAAAAAGACCTGTGAAAATGAAACCCTGGTACAAAAACAAGAAGAATTTGAGAAAATAGAACAAAAGAATGGATAACTGCCTTTCAAGATTGATTAATTATGCATATTATTAACATTTTTAACCCTTAACAATTATGCATAGTGAAATTTATATAACCACTACAAAGACTCTGATAGATTGCCAACTTTCGTTCTGACATATCCTTACATATGAGAACAAAGCTCATTCACAATTGCAACGCCTCAAAGTTCAGGCCTGTGCTAGCGTATTGAGAGTGGTAACCCAGTCGGTGATTAGGGGGGAGGGGTTGATAAGGGATGTTTATATTTTTAATTATGTTAGGCGCCTGTTGAATTATAGACCTTCCTGTCGTGGATTCAACACACGTTCGGTAAAACAAACATTTAATGACTTACTAGTATATATAATGTTGTAAAACAAAATTAAATCAATAAATTGACTCGTTTGCAAAAATATTTTTTCCGACGACCACTACGAAAATTACATAAATTTACACACTAAACTATTACTGAAAGTTGGTCATTGCACATCACTTGCAAAGCTGTGTGAAATGAAATCTCGTTAGCCAATCAAATGTCCGCAACTGTGTGATATGATTTTATCACACGCTGCGATAACTGAGCGAACTAACCTAAAAATTTGTATTTAAAAATTTGACGGTTACAAATAATTTGCTGAATTTACACGGATTAAGAAAGTTGGACCCTGATTTATCAGATTTTAACATAATTTTTGGTGAATTCTGATAGCAATGATGTTAACATACCTAATCTGTTTTAATATTTGTATGTAAATTTTATATTGTGTTTTTGCGGTCGTCGGAAAAATATCGTGTACAACACGTGCTGAAAGGCGCCTTTGGCTCGTGGCTCAAACTTTACGTTCGTGTGAAATATCCAACTTTCAGCACTAGTTATACAATGTACTATTGTGACGTAACTGAAAAAAAAACAACACACGCACGAACAGCGATAAATATTGTCGAGTCGTTAATATAAGCAAATATACAAGTTACCACGGCCCAGACCGCTTAACTTGCAGATACCTGAGACTTAACTTCCTTCATATAAAAGTGTAATTTCATTATCTTAGAGTTAGTCAGAAACTAGTATTCTTGTAGTAATAAACGACATTATTGTTCTCACATAAATAAAATTTCTTTTTAAAAACCCTTTATCGAACCTACGAAATATAACTGGCGCAGTCGGTAGGATTATTTTCGGGCGAATTTCCGCGCAAAGTGAAATCCGCGTTCGTATCAACGATTAACCGAAAAACAGAAGGTGAAAAGAAATAAGAAGAAAGAAAAGGTCCCAGTACGAGTCCAAGTTCAACACATCTACGAGGGAATATCGTGACGTGCAGAACCAGACCCTGAGGAACACAGAGCTGACTCCAGGATTCGACACTACCCATGGACAGAGTAATTCTTCTATTGTGAGTAACACATGTCAAATAATTATCAATACCACTCAGACTCAGATTCTGATCGCGAAACCCCAAATACTACCACAGAATCCTCTGACTCAGAACCCGAATTTCCATTCGAAATTAGTTTTAGCCCCAATCTAAAGAAAACTAATAAAACAAAAATGGCACCACCCGGAACACAAGCACAGGTAGCTCCACCTGTACCCCCGCCAAAATTAGAAAAATACTATTTGGACATGGTACCTGAATTTTATGGCGACAGTAAATTATTAAGTAGATTCATAGAAATCTGTGAAAAATTAGTGAATAAATTCTATAATTTGGTTGACACATCAGATTTTCAAAACAAATTCTTGATGTCGAGCATACTCGCCAAAATAAAAGGCGATGCCGCGATTAACATTGCTAGCACCACAATTGGAAAGTGGGACGACTTGAAAAATGCATTGTTAAACGCGTATTCCGATAAACGCGACTTATATACTTTAAATATCGAAATCACAGAGTTACGGCAAGGAAACGAAACAGCGTTTGATTTTTATAATCGTGTTCAGCACATTCTAAATTTGCAAATTTCATACATCAATACCCAAATTTGCGAAGCAGCTAGACCTATTTTAACTAGCTATTTTCAAAATTATTCTGTTAGAATATTACTTCGTGGACTCAAAGAGCCATTAGGGACTCTTATGAGAACCAAAGATCCGAAAGATATGAATAGTGCTCTTAACATGTTAACGAATGATTTCCAATTAGAAACACATAGCCGTACACATGCAACTATACAATTCAAAAATAACACTCATCACTCACAACAACCTAAACAAAAACAAACTATCCATACCCAAATTAGACAAGTACAACACCCTCAATTAATGTACAGACCTACCCCGCCTAACACTCAAATTTTTAGACCCTATAATAACCAATTCCCCAATAATCAACAATATAATAAACCTTTCAACAATCACAGTTCCAACAATCAAATTGTCAAATCCAATAACCAACCCCAGCAAAATGTTTTTAAACCAAATCCAAATTTTAGACCTTCCAAACCGACGCCTATGGGTGTCAGCACGAGGCAGTCGTTCACACCACGCTCGAGATCTAATCCTTATCGCCCGCAGCAATTCTTCCACTCCCAAAACAGACCTAACGTTATTGCTGAAGAAATGTTTAACACTGAAGTAAACGATTATACAGAACTCGAAATTAACGAACAAAATGTAGAATATTGTGAAAACGAACCACATACAAACTATTACGTAACCGAACCCGATCAAAACGAGCAAACTGATTTTTTTCCTATAACAGCTTCGGAACAAATATTGAACTAATGTATGTAATTCATAATCACAGCGAACTACCATTCATAATTTTCCCGGAAATGAATCTAAAGGCCCTAATAGACACTGGCAGTACACGCTCTTTTATAAATCCAACTATCGCAAATAAATTCTTCAAAAATAAAATAAAAAACGATCCATTCAAAATTACAACTGCACATGGAACATCCGTTGAAAATTATAGCATTGTAATACCCTCTTCAAAATTATTCAACTCACCCAATACTATGTTAAAATATCATTTATTTAACTTCCATAAAAATTTTGATATCCTATTAGGTCTAGATAATTTAAAAATATTAGGTGCAAATATCGATTTGACTAATGATAAAATAACTACCCCAAATCAAGAAATAAAAATTTATTATCACAAAATACTTCCAAAATCTCATTACATAAAAATTCCCCTTAAATCCGAAAGATTTTCCAAATTATTCGTTCACAATATCGAAAATGGTGAAGCATTCATCCCCGAAACTAAAATAAACAATATAATTATCCCAGAAGGTCTCGCTAAAATTCAAAATTATGAAATTATTTATCCAATTATAAACTTAGGCGAAAATGAAGAAATTTTAAATTCTGTAGATTGTGTACAAATCCAACCATTAAACAATTTTGAAATAAATAATTTAAATTTTGAACAAAACGAAATAAAAAGGGAATTAGATATGAGCAAAATTAGACTTGACCATATGAACGAAGAAGAGAAACATGAGATGAAAAAACTGCTTACAGAGTTTTCTGCCATCTTTCACTGTGACAATGAACCTTTAACTTTTACTAATGACGTGAAACATTTCATTCGCACGAAAGATGAGATTCCCGTTTACGTTAAAACTTATAGATACCCCGACATACATCGTAAAGAGGTACAAAGCCAAATTAACAAAATGTTAGAACAAAACATAATACGTCCATCCCATTCACCCTGGTCATCCCCTGTATGGATTGTCCCGAAAAAGATAGACGCATCTGGTAAAAAGAAATGGAGACTAGTAATCGACTACCGAAAATTGAATGACAAAACGATTGACGACAAATACCCTATACCCAATATTAACACGCTACTTGACAAACTTGGCAGATGTCAATACTTTTCGACCTTAGATCTAGCCTCAGGATTTTATCAAATCGAGATGAATGAATCCGATATTCAAAAGACCGCTTTCAATACAGAAAATGGACACTACGAATTTTTGAGAATGCCATTTGGACTAAAGAACGCGCCCGCTACTTTTCAAAGAGTAATGGACAATGTTCTACGAAATTTAGTTAACGAAATTTGTCTCGTTTATTTAGATGATGTAATTATTTTCAGCACATCCCTTCAGGAACACATACAAAATTTAAGAACAGTATTTAATCGTTTGAGAAAAGCAAATTTAAAAATTCAACTAGACAAATCTGAATTCTTACGAACAGAAGTAGCATACCTTGGACACATAGTAACCCCTGACGGAGTAAAACCCAATCCTGATAAGATCCATGCCATCCAAAATTATCCACTACCCAAAAATACGACAGAAATAAAAGCATTTTTAGGACTTTTAGGTTATTACAGAAAATTTATTAACAATTTGGCACAACTCACAAAACCAATGACTAAATGTTTAAAGAAAGGCGTTGCTATTAAACACAACGACCCCCAATACATACAATGTTTCAATACCTGCAAAAAACTCTTAATGAATGACCCCATCCTACAATACCCAGACTTTAACAAACCATTTAATCTCAACACAGATGCAAGCGACTATGCCTTAGGGGCAGTATTGTCACAAGGCCCTATTGGATCTGATCTACCTATTGCTTACGCTAGCAGAACGCTAAATACTACTGAACAAAATTATAGTACCACGGAAAAGGAATTATTAGCCGTAGTATGGGCAACCAAATATTTTAGAAGATACCTTTACGGACGAAAATTCAAAATTATAACAGACCACAAGCCATTACAGTATTTACATTCATTAAAAGAACCCCATTCCAAATTAATGCGTTGGAGACTTAAACTCGAAGAATATGATTATGAAGTAATTCATAAAAAGGGATCTCTAAATACAATTTCACGCATCGAACTAAACGTAAACTCAGTAGATACAGACTTCCAAAATCTTTACGACCTTATAGAAAATTTTAATGATAGCTACAACACCCAATCTTTAATAGTTCAACCAGATGAAGACGAACAAAAGGACCCTGAAACCGACCAAACCATTCATTCAAATCCCGAAAATCCCGTAGTTGGCATAATAATTACCGAATCCCCAGTAAATTTCGGCAAAAACCAAATTTTTATAACTCAAATAAAGCATTCTCCATCCAAACCAAAAATTAAGAAATTTCATGTTGACAAAATGAGAATCTATATCCAAATATCTGAAATAAATTTTGAAAATGATATTGTTAAATTCATTAAAGAATACATACAACCACGTATCAAATATTATTTATACTTTGAAAGTCCCATTTACGAACAATTTAGTAATGTTCTACAAAAATATTTCAAAAACTCGGAAATCATGTTTATCAAAAGTAATTCAAAATTAATAGACGTAGAAGAGGAAGATGAAATTTTACAAGTAATTACGAACTATCATGAAGGAAAATCGAACCACCGTGGAATTAACGAAGTCCACACACAAATTAAGAAACGTTACTATTGGCCAAATCAATTAAGAACTATCACAGACCTTGTAAATAAATGTGAAATCTGTTTAGCAGCAAAACACGAAAGAAATCCTATAAAACCCAAGCTTAATGTTACCCCCACTCCTAATAAACCTTTAGACATGATTCACATAGACACACTCACCCTAGAAAACAGTAAATTCCTCACCATCATAGACGCATTCTCGAAATATGCACAAGCATATAAAGTGAACTCCACTAATGCTATCGAAATCTCTAATAAATTAACCCAATTTTTCTCTCATCACGGAATACCAAGACTAATTACTTTAGACAATGGACTTGAATTTAAAAACAATATTGTGAAAGAACTACTAGCCCTTCACAAAATTGAAATACACTTTATATGTTCCCAAAATCCAAATTCAAACGGATTAGTTGAACGTTTTCACTCCACATTAATAGAACACATCCGTTTATTCAACTTGCAAGACAATTTCAAAAATGAATTAATAGAAGACAAAGTTAACTATGCAATCTTGGCATACAACAACACAAACCATAGCACTACTAATCTAAAACCTATAGAAATTATTAATGGACATCTCGAAACAAATTCTCCACTAGACATAGAACTCGAAAAACAAATAACACAAGACTATATCCAGAAACATAAAGAAAAGACCAAACTCATGTACAAAAATATTAACAACAAATTACAAACGGACAAAACCAAAACAATTATGAAATTAAATGAAAAACGCGAAGAACTTCCTATAATACCTAAAACTGTTTATGTTCACAACAAGCAGAAAGTAAACAAAACTAAAAATCCAAAATTTAAGAAAGAAAAAATTAAAAAGATTAATGAAAATTTAAAAACCGCAGAAATAGATACCGAAAATAACGATAAGAAACAACCAAAAATTCACCTTGCAAACATAAAAAGAACCCGCAAAATAATTAACAAATATCCCGCAATTCCAGGTCCCTCTACTTCCCGTACGCATACGGAATAGATATCAAGGACATCACCCTTAACCCAGGACTATTGACTATTAACCTCGGACATGCAAAGCTGCAAAGAACTCAACATACTTTCGTACATTTTTACGACTTATAACCTCTCAAGTTACAATACGAAAATCTCAATAAACAATACTCAAATCTCATACACACAATAAACACGGACAAAACAGTCACTACAGATTACGAAAATAACAACAAAATCGTAGAATACTTACAAAGTAATATTAACGAAAAATTTAATCATTTTTCTACACACCCTAGAACTAGACGAGGTATATTTAACGGCTTAGGAACAGTAGTAAAATCTATAATTGGAAATTTAGATGCTGAAGATGATAAGAGATACACCGAAATTTTAAAACACTTAAAAGAAAATCAATTCAAATTAAGCAATCAAATCAAACATCAATATTCTGTAAGTCACCAAATGATAGAGTATTTCAACAAAACTGTCGACACTATCAGGGAAAACGAAAATATTTTAAAATCAAAAATCGAACAACTTATTCACATTGTTATCGCTGGAGACAAAAATAATAATAAATTATTAATTAAAGACATTTATAACCAACTAAACACTCTGTACACTATGACATTCAATACTTTACAAGATATTGAAAATTCTCTAACTTTTTGTAAACTTCATACCTTGCATCCAAGTATCATCAAGTCACACGACCTATATAAAGAATTAAACAAAATTTCAAATTTTTATAATAACGAATTACCATTCGAAATAAATTCAGAAAATCTTTTTGAAATTGAAAAATTAATTTCAGTCAATTGCAAAATGCAAACTAACAAAATTATATACTTTATAGAAATTCCTATAAATTACGAAACCCAGTTTGAACTTATCCATCTAATTCCAACCCCCACAAAACACAATTCCGAATTTGTCACTATCATTCCTAATAGCGAGTATATTGTGAAATCTGAAGATGGTCATTTAAGATCTTTATATGATATGTGCACTCGTAATAAAGAAAATACTGAAATCTGAAGATGGTCATTTAAGATCTTTATATGATATGTGCACTCGTAATAAAGAAAATACTTATCAATGTCCCAATAAAATTAAGGAAATTACCGAAGATTCCTGTGAGAAGAACTTTATTTTACAAAACAACGTCGAAAATTGCCATTTCATTAAACTAAATATAAAGAAAAATCACATCGAGTACATCGAAGAAATTAACCAATATTTAGCAATTTTTCCAAATCCTGAACACTTGCAAGCCAAATGCAAACAAGGCGACAGCATAAACAACATACAAGGCATACTTTTAATTAAAGAAGACAACTGTAAACTTGAAATCCAAAATAAAAACTTACTCTTCAAACAAGGAACATTTGGCAAACCCTTAGTAATCGAAAATTACGAAATTAATTACAATATTACAAAAATTCCAAAAATGGCTATCGAACTAAACTCCATCAACGAATTAAAACCAATAAACAAATTCGATGACACATTGTATTATAACGATCAAATTAAAGCAGAAGAGTTCAACTACCCATTGTGTGCACTGTACATAATTCTCATCATCGGTGCCATCATCACCGCTGCAGTCTACTTCCGAAAGATGTTCCACAAGAAAAAAGAACAGCCCAAGGTCGAAGACATCGAACTTCAACCGCGAACTTCATCCCCTAGGACGGCGCTGAAGCTCCCCGGCGAAGCTCAATTCTAGCGAAGGAGGAGTTACCACGGCCCAGACCGCTTAACTTGCAGATACCTGAGACTTAACTTCCTTCATATAAAAGTGTAATTTCATTATCTTAGAGTTAGTCAGAAACTAGTATTCTTGTAGTAATAAGCGACATTATTGTTCTCACATAAATAAAATTTCTTTTTAAAAACCCTTTATCGAACCTACGAAATATAACTTACATGTGAGGTAAGTACGACATGAAATATAAATGGAGAATAACAACAGTTTAACGCTAACGACAAGTAAGAATTCTGACATGTACAAATGAAAATATATCAGCAGATAAGCCACTGTTGCAATAAAATAAAACAATAAAAAAATATCTTATCTGGGACTAGCCTACGAGGGGCAGGTCCGATAATAACTCTATGGTCGGAACTTCCCTGCTCACGGGTGGTGGAACCTGGTGGAAGGCTTCCAAGGGATTCCTACGACTTCCAGATGATGCATATTGTCGGACCGAATGGTACTGGATACAAATTGCGTACAGATGCCCCGATGGAATGAGCAAGTTTGTGTAAGTGTAAGTCCACTCTGATTGTGTACAATTAAAAATTTCGGAATGTATCCAGTCGTTTTCCGGAAATCACAATGGGACGAAAGGCGTGATACGTAGAACGTATTTGACCACGCGCATATGATGGTACTAATGCATGAAGCGTTAAGATAGTATAAATCGTTACAATGAAACAATTCGTTACGGTAAAATAGATCGTGACGGACGAATCGAGCGGCACGGTAAAAATACAGCGAAACGGAAAAATTGAGAGGTAAGAAAAAAACTGTGCGGTAAAAAGCCTGAAAAGGAAAATATAAATTAGTCAAGGACGCGACACACCCGGATGTAGGTAGGTAAAAGCACGTGGCTAGTCTCGCCTGGTGACTTGAGCGGCTTTAAAGAGAAAATTGCCTCTGTTGCAGAAATATTGTACTTAAGACCCGAATCCGGCGGAAACACATTTCCAAACAAACGAGACGTTGCCCAAAACCCTCCATCGAGGACAACACCGATGAACGGTACGAAAAATTGCTACTTTCGGCACTCACATTCAAACCAAAGAACGCGGTAGGACAAAATGCAAAACGACCAAAATTACTAGAAGGTCGACCAGGTTGCCTAAAATAAGGGCGCAGCGAAATCGGACTGTAACAATTGCATATTAATAATGAGGAATTATATTTACAATAAGGTTGCAGGAATGTTAAAAATTTGGAGTCGTCTGGCAAAATAATTATAACTGGAAGACATGGTTGTTGAATAAATTCATAGTATTCGAGCAGAGGAGTAATTTGATGATTGTATGTGTCGAGGTATGAACAAATTAATCACGCTCTTGAAAAGAGAATGTATGCAAAATGTAGGTATGTAAGGTGGATTAAATACCCCGGCTAGGGAGAAGTCGAGAGCACACAGAAGAAAACTTCAAAGAAGAAAAAATCTGAAATAAAACCAGGACCATGCGTAGGCGGGACTCGTTGGCCGTGGTGAAAGCAACCCGCCTCAGGGATAAAAACTTCCCAATAACATACCTCACTTAGACAACAACTAACCCAGAGTGGGCGGCTGCCTCCTTCTCATAAAAGAAGATTTATGGAATCAAGTAAGTTCAACCAGGTCAACAGACGATATACAAGCGGAAGTATGGAAACAAAAGGATGATAAAGCACGTGCTACCATAGGTTTACTTGTTAAGATTTACAGTTTATGCATATACGTATGGCAAATACCATAAAAGAGGTATAGAAATCGTTAGAAAATTACCATGAAAAATCTACTCTTATTAGTAAAGTTTATTTGTTACGGCAAATATGTAATCTATAGTTTGCAGAAACAAATAGTATGGTAGAATATATTATTACTACGCAGGACCTTGTAGATGAGCTAAAAGCACTTGGTGAAGAGATTTAGGATCATCTTGTCGTTGCAATGCTACTCAGCAGCCTACCAGTGTCATAGAGCACATTGAATACAGCGTTAGAGAGCAGAGTTGAGATTATATATGGAGAAAGGTAAGCTCATTGTCGAATATAGACGAAGAAAAGGGGTTCCAGATAACGGAGAGTTAAGTACAGCGCTCAGAGCATCATAGAAAAAAACAGGTAAAGAAAAAACTTCTTATTTTTGCCATAAAATAGGTAATTTTAAACATGACTATTAAGTACCAGAGATGGAAGGCAAATAAAGAGAAATTAGAAAAAGTTAATAAACTTGAAGAGAGAAATAATTTTGTATGTTCTAGCGACCATTAAACAGAAAATTCAAAGGATATATGGTACCTAGACTCAGGTGCAACTAGCCATAAGTCCAATAATAAAGAATTCTTTGAAGAACTTAAAGAAACTAAATTTACCTGGTGTTATAATGGCAAATGGAAAAAGGGCTAAATTTATGGGTATAGGTTCTAGAAAATTTATATGGGTTACCATCATACTTAAAGATGTTTTATATGTGCCAGATCTTACTGAAAATTTAGTTGTAGTCAAAAAGTTGACGAAGAAAAATTTTACCGTACAAATTTATGGATTAAGGATGTGATATATATATAAAAAAAAACAATATTGTGATGAAAACGGCAAATCTATCATCCAATATGTACGCAATGAACATCAAGCAGAAGGCGCTAACTGCAAAGAATAACGATCATAGACAAAATGCCAGAACACATGGCACAGAAGATTTGGGCATAGAAAATTGGAAGATTTGAAGCTTATTCAAGGCAAGAACCTGGTTTCAGGCATGAAAATTGAAGATTATGGAATCAGGAAAGTATATGAATGCTGCATAAAAGAGAAATTAACACGTCATTTCCGAGAGATTCAAAGTCTAGAGCAACCTCACCATTAGATTTGATACACACAGATCTATGTGGACCCATGTAAACAACACCAAATGGAAATAAATATTTTATGACGATTATTGATGATTATAGCAGGTTTTGTGAAATATATTTCCTTAAAGAAAAATATGAAGCACAGCAAGATATTAAAGATTATGTAATATACGAAAAGAACAAATTCAACAAGGTTACAAAGATAATAAGATCAGATAACGGACCTAAGTATATTAGCAGAGAACTAAAAAATTTTCTTGTAGAAGAAGGTATTCAATCCCAGTACATAGCGCCTTACTCCCCAGAACAAAATGGCGTCTCAGAACGCAAGAACAGGACGCTAATGGAAGCTGCAAGATGTGTGTTAATAGATATAGAAATGAATAAAGAATACTGGACGAAAGCAGTTAACACTGTGAATTATTTGCAGAATACTTTACCTTCGAAGACCGTAAATAAAACGCATTTTGAACTATGGAATCAGAAAAACGAATGTTGATCATTTACGCATATTTGAATGTAAAAACTATGCTCACGTACCAAAAGAAAAAGAAGAAAATTCGAAGACAAGGCAACAATGCTTACATTTGTGGGCTATTCAGCAGAATCGAAAGCCTACAGAAAGCTGAATATGCAAACAAATAAAATAATCATCACCGGTGATGTAAAAATTATCGAACATGCTATGAATGAAGAAGGAAATTGTAAAATAAATTTAGATGATAATAAAAGGCCGATGCATACAGATGTTGAAAAAAAAAAACCTGGAGGGGACTGCTGAAGATGAAGATTCAAATATTAAAGCAGATCATATATCGGAATCTACAAATTTTGAAGAAAATATTGCAGAATCTGATGTTACATTTACCGATACAGTTTCCGATATTGATGAATCTTATATTTACCCTTTACCAGAAGAAGTGTTTCCTGTTAATACAATAAGGACATCTAATTGATAGGAAATATTCCTGCAAGGTACAGAGACGAAGCAAAAATTGCTAAAGAAAATACAGAACCATCAAGTAGGACAGAAGGTCTCGCAGATGAAGAATGTGAAGAATGGGCTAAAGTGTCCATGATGAAAAATCACACTTGGGATTTAACTGAACTTCCAGAAGGTAGAAAGGCAGTAGGCTGCAAATGGGTATTTAAAAAGAAAAGAAGTGCAGAAACGAATTTGTTAAATATAAAGCCAGACTCGTAGCTTAAGGATACAGCCAGAAATATGGCACTGACTACAATAAAGTGTTCGTACCAGTAGTTAGGACAGTCACCTAACGCTTACTACTTACTGTAGCGACACATAAAAAATTACCATTTTGATGCTAAGACCGCCTTTTAAACGGCATTCTAAAGGAAGTAATTTTCGTGAAACAACCAGAAGGTTATGTTGTGAAAGGAAAAGAGAAACTAATGTATCGCCTAAATAATAGCATTTATGTCATAAAGCAAGCAGCTAAAGAGTGGAATGAGAAAATTCACGACACGGCAATTAAATTAAAATTCATACAGCGTGAAGCAGATTCGTGCTTATACTCAAATCAAACACAAAATGGAGTCCAATATCTAATTATAGACATTGATGATATTTCAATAGCTCGTGCTGATGAACGACAAATCAATGCATACAAATTAATGTTGAAAAGGACTCAAAAGGAGTATATTATATAAATCAAGAGGAGTATTTTCAAACTTTAATTGAACGATTTGGATTAGAAGAAGGTAAAGTATATCAAATGCCTCATGATACAGGGTACTTTAAGACACATTATGCTGGGATAGCTATGAAGACCAATGAGACGTATCTGGGATAACTATGCAGACCAATGAGAAGTATCAAAAACTTATTGGGGCGTTATTGTACGTAGCTAATCATACACGATCTGATATTACTGCTAGCGTGTCAATATTAAGTCAAAGAATCATACAACGAACTAAAAATGATTAGAACGAAGCTAAAAGAAACCTAAGATACCTGAAACGGACAAAACAGTTAAAACTACAACTTCAAGGAAAGGGTCTTGCAGTATATTTAGACGCCGACTGGGCTGAAGATAGGAGTGACGGTAAATCGCACAGCGGTTATATATTTAAATATAATGGCGGAAGCAGAACTAAACATATTTATACCAAATACCACTTTGTGAGGGACGTGATCAAGAAAATGGTATTTTTTTAGTTTTTAAAGTTCAAAAGTATTGTTATTTAGAAAAATAGAAAACGTATACGCGATTAAGATTTCGCAGCATAAAGACTGATAAGTTAAGCGTTCAATAATAAACTGAAAGCTTCTTTCAAACTTACGACGAAGAATACTACGACGGTAGATAATGCTACGGTCGTATTTTATGAATTCATGTTGAAATTTCTATCTCCTGAGAGTTAAGGAACTTGTTATGTGGATTAAAGAGAGTAAAAAGTTGTATGAATGCCCGAGATTTATTGGATTCATTTATGCCGAATAACAATGTTTTCATATTAAGTATTTGTATATGTATTTAACGTATACCAATTTGCACCATATTCGTTAATTTATAGGCTGAAATGGTATATTTCTTTAAATATAATAATAATCTAACGCATCAAACTTAGCCCGAGTTTTCCAAGCGTAACTTTTGTGCGTTGGATTATTTTGTTACATTTATAGATATATACTTGCCAAATTGTAAAACATTGAAAAGTCAACGAAGGTTTGATAATCTGGCTGCGTGTCACCTATGTTGATACCTCATTAAGAGATGGGCTTACAATATGGCTACGATATACTCGTATATAAAAATGCAAGACCAATTTGCAACCTCACTACCTATTACATTTTAACACCCAAGCATAACCCCATTTATTCTACGTGCACTTTTGGATATTTTGGGCGCAATCAGTCGGAGCACATTAGATACTTACGTCATAAGCGATGATGACGTTTTAGAGTGTACCTACATTTCATATTAGAAGTACACGATAACGTGTCCCTAACACTTCCTTCTTTTTAATTTAAATAAATAACTATTCAACGAACTGATCCTTATTTGATTTTGTAAAGTATGATGTCTCTTAAATTTACTGTATTCTGTTTAACTTGTTAATTTAAAATTTACTTTGTGCTACGTATTAATATTCAGGCAAGAGAATTCTGTAGAAAAACGATATATTTTCCTAATCCATCTTGCAGTGTTCCTGTCCTAAATAAAAGACGTGAAATGTTAAATAAATTACATTTCTTAACAATTCCATCCGTACTTTGAGTAATATAGAAATTTAAATGAAAAATGTATAAAGTGATCTACGAGTATATTTTATCTGTATTTTGATGGGTATATTCCACTTATATATACATATATCGCAATATCTCACCATATGAAGCCTGAATTTCATGTACTGACATGCGTCATTTACGTAAAAAATAAACAGGATAGCACGGATTCTTATGATACGTCACGTCACATAGATTGATGATAGTGTTTATGTTTGAAATAAAACTACGTCAACTTCATGGCAGCCCTCAACAATTGCCTTTTTATTCAGGTTTTTTAAAAAGCCATTTAGAAATGTCATGTGGATTGATTGGTATTCGACGTTTTTTATAGAATGCGTTTTTGTGTAATAGATTACCTTTAGTTCTCTGTATAATAGTGGTTGTTCAATCAAAAATTACGTTGATACATAGAAAAACTCAGAAGTTGGATTGATTGTGAAATATTTTATTCACAATCATTTTAGTAATATACCTATTCCTAACCTTTTGAAGGTTGGGAAATACGTCATTCCTAACTTTAATGACAACATCTTGGGTTGGAAATAACAGATTTCATTTCCATCTCTTGAATTGGAAATGTTTATGTAGGGGTTACCTAGCAACATTGCCATAGATCCCTATAATTAAATAGGATAAACAAATTTTAAGAGAGCTGTCAAAAATATTAATAAAATTAAAGTTTACAACTCATTGACCTATTCTGAAAATTATTGATCTAAAATCTAATAATAAATAATAATAATTAATAATAATAATTGATAATAATAATTAGTAATAATAATAATTAATAATAATAATAATTAATAATAATAAAAGATTTATTTGACTGTTAACCAAAGTGCAAAGACATACTCACAAAAAAGGAAAAGCATAAAGATAATGTATTTCACATAGGTACAAGTTCTCCAATCTTGTAGAAACATTTACATAAAAGAAAATTATTTAATTTCATGTTGAAAGCTTTTAAATCAGACATAATTTTATCATAAGGTAAAGCGTTATAGAACTGAATAGCTTTGTAATAGGCAGTATTAGCAAAGAAAGCAGTTTTATGGAGTGGGACACTTATTAAAATTATGTCTGGTTTTCATATTGGAGAACACATCCTAGTTGAAAGTGAACAATGAAAGATTGTTTTTGACAAACATAATGACTTTATAAATATAAAGATTTATTACAGTCATTATTCCTAGTTCAACAAAAAGGTGTCTACAATGGGCTTTTGACGAGACACTAGCTATACGTCTTATTATTCATTTTTGTACAAAAATTTTATGTGCATGTGGACTATTGCCCCAAAAAATTATATCACTTTGTATATGCGCAAAGTAATAAATAATAAGGCACTTTTATATAGCGAAAGATACAGATCCATTAATATGAATACTGACACAAATACATACTCTTTTTTTTTCATAAATTACTTAAGAATACATATACAGGGAATTTATTTTAACATGCAACATATGTTCAATCACTTCCATGGTTACACACACTATTGTCAAAAAATGACAGAAATGTAATATTTGTCCATTTTAAAATGCAACATACAAAATTTGTTGTTATGTATTATTAAAACTAATTTCCAATAAATTAGCCTACATACGATTAACAGAAAATCAAAACTTGAATGTTGAACTTAACAAACTTTAGCTTACAAAAATTCATCATTCACACTGAAGCAATATTCTAGTCGGTCGTAATAAGAACTGACACCATTTGTGATGTATTCTGCAGGTATGTCCTGTGCTGCAATACTATTTATAATGTTGCATTTTAAAATGGACAAATAATACATTGCTGTCATTTTTTGATAATAGTGAGTAACCATGGAAGTGATGAACCATAATGTTCCATTTTAAAATAAATTCTCTGTATAAATCATAGCATACCTACTTATAAACACGGAACAGTGGTAGTTTCGTTGTTTAACGACATAAAGAGTAGTTACATAACTTCACATAGTTTTTGTAATAACCGTGGTTTAATTCTTGTCAAACTACTTTTTACCTCCCGCCATACCATAGGTAAGGAAGGTAATGTTTTGGTCAAAAAATTCGATAGTGATTTTTCAGTAAATAAGCACGAATTAGGGTCCCAAAAACACGTTTTTACTACTACTACAATGATGTGTGTGTGCGTGCGTGCGCGTGTGAGTTTGTGTGTGTGTGTGTGTGTGTGTGTGTGTGTGTGTGTGTATGAGTGACGATTTTTTCTTCCACGATAATCTTTGTATTAAAATTCCAATAATTTCTATTTTACGTATTTATGCTTTCTGCATTAATATGAAAAGTTGATTAGATTTTGGATAAAACTGAATAACCGGAAGTGGTACTTTAAGTTTATATCAGTTATTAATGAAAAACTATACTAAAATAAAATCCAAAACTTTTCAATTTCAGTACTTAAGGCCAGGTCCATGAGAACAGCATATTAGATTTTGGCTAAAATTAATAAACCGAAAGCGATACTTTACTTGAAGCTCTGTACAGATTTTCGTGAAAAATATAGATATAATCCAAAACTTATCAAATTTGGGATTTACAACTTTTTACCTCCCGCTCCCTAGGTAAGGAAGGTATAGGGATCGTGCTAAAATTCGCATATAGAGATGTTCGTGAATAAGCACGTTTTGTTTTCCCCAGAATCTGATTTTAACATTTTTACAATGATGTCTGTAGGTATGTATGTGTGTGTGTGTCCGTGTGTGCGTCTGTCTATGTGTCCGTGTCTGTGTGTGTGTGTGTGTGTGTGTGTGTGTGTGTGTGTGTGTGTGTGTGTGTGTGGATCTTGTGTACACGATTACTCAAATACTATCATTCAGAAAAATTTGAAATTTTGTTTACCCATTCTATACTAATGTGGGAAGAGCTCATTAGTTTCTAGTGCATATCGGATAACCGGAAGTATTATTTATACAAGCTTTTAACAGTTTTTCTTATAAAAAATTCATTGAATATAATTTTTTTAGCAACTTCTAGTAATTAAAATTGAATATAATGGTACAATCTTCAATTCTACGATAATAACATTTAGTAAATAACTATAAATAACTTTAAATATGAATATATAATATAATTAATTTTCATATATCATTTTGCCTATGCGTCAAACAAAAACATAATTTTAATAACAATTTTAACATATTTAAACAAATGTCACTGACAGGAAGAAATTACATTAAAATTAATAATGAAACCGTGTTAAGGAGAATATAAGAATAAAATATTTAATTCTAATGAAATTAAGGTTTGTAAAAATAATATATTTTCCATCATACATAAATATTAGATGTACAGGGTGATCTGATTTAATTTTTTTCTATTTTTGCAGCACTATAAATTAATATTAATTTACAATTACACATTTACGAAATGGATCATGTACGGCGAAGAATTTACAAAGATTTCGTTTTAGAGCACCTAGAAGTTGATGCTGCTTTTATAAGAAAGTGTGTGTGATGATTTTTCCTTAAAGTCTATTAAAATATGATCCAAATCTTCTGAAGTTTAGTATTTAAAACTCATATATAATTTGAAACAACATATTAGATTTTAACCATATATGATAAATCGAATGTAGTACATAATTTGGAGTTCTAACAGATTTTTGAGGAAGAACAATAGAACATAATCCAAAATTTCGTATTACAGACTTTTCTATTTATTGGACAACAGATTATATTTTATTTACGAACGATCAACCGGAAATGAAACTTTACTTAGAGCTCACTACGACATATTAGATTTTATCTGACATTCAGAAACAGGAAGAGGTATTTTGCTGGAAGCTTTAAACATACTTTCTTGAAAAAATATATTAAAATATGTTCCAAAATTTCTCATTATTTAGTATTTAAAACTCTTATATAATTTGAAATAACATATTAGATTTTGACTATATATGATAAACCGGAAGTAGGTACTTAATTTGAGCTCAGCATATTTTCGAGGAAAACCTATAAAATATAATCAATAATTTTGTATTATAGATTTTTCTATTTATTGGAACAACAAATTAGATTTTGTTTACAAACGATTAACCGAAAGTGATACTTGATACTTAAAGCATTTTAAAGATGGAATTGCTCAGTCTTATGGTGATTCTCGGAAAGAACGGTTCAGCTTTGACATGCAGTGAGTTTTGACCACATCAAATGCCAGTTCCGCCAAAAACTGAAGCAAGATATAACAGTTACGGTAGAGCTCATCCAGAATTCCCTCTCATCCCAAGGTTTTATCATAGTATACTTATCTAACCTTGCTAACTATTCCTCAACATCTTCGTACAACTAATGTCATCTATCAAATATAAATATAAAAACAACAGGTCGCTTCTGACTACAGGAGCGCACCAAATCAAACGAAACATGTCTACACCAACAACATCTACCGCTGCAAACACAAACACAATAAGATTTGCAAATGTCGCTAAAACAGAACAATTTCCAAAAAAGACCAAGCTATTGTATTAAGTGCAATCGAAAGAATAAAAATAAAGGATTACACAATAGCAACAATATCAAATAATCGAATATGTATATCCTTAAAATCGAAAGAAATAGTAGATAAATTATCAGAAAAACACAACAATATTCAAATACAGGAACAGCAAATTAAAGTACGACGTCTAATTACTCCAGCGAAAAGAATTATTTTCTCAAATGTATGCCCATCCATTCCCCACAACCTAATAGAAAAAGAAATCAAACTGTTAGGTCTTCAACAAAAAGCACCAATTACCTTTTTAAGAGTTGGAATGGCAGAAACCGAATATGCGCACGTAATAAGCTTCAGACGACAAACATACATTGCACCAGACAACAATATCAAAATACCTGACTCTATGCTAATTACACATGAAGACATTGATTACAGAATATTTATTTCTGAAGAACAATTATCATGATTTCTATGCAAGAAACCAGCAGTTCCCAATGTAAAAATATAGAAACGGACCAGCATCTCAACTAACCACATCAGAGACAGACCAGGTTCAGCCTACCAAGAAAACACCTATAGAACCAACAAATAATGAAGAAAAAACGGATTCAGATAATAAAAAAACGAAATTAACAGAACAAAAATTGGATAAAATTGCCCTCATGAAGAACTACCATTAGACACCCTACTTGACACAATAAGATCTGAAATGATAGAAAATTGTTCAAAATATATTCTAACACACCATGAAATAAAAATCCTACTCGAAAATGTGTGCGGAAACCCGGATCCACTAACAATTGTTCGAGAATTCACAGAGGACATACCAACACTACTACAAAACATGAAAGACCTATATCCACTACTACAACACCGATCAATTAAAGGCACATTTACCCGAATAATGAGCAAAATAAAACGACAACTCCAAATTTTAAAAGGAACACGAAACGACTTATTATCTAGTCAAGAATCTTTAATAGACTTAGAATGGTAATACAGTGCTACTGCAATGGTTTCCACTCCCATAGGGGTGAACTTAGAAAAATAATCACCGACTATGACACGCAATACATCTGTTTACAAGAAACTAGACTAAAGGAAACCCAAAAAGCAGAAATAAAAAATTTCATTACATACCGCAAAGACAGAACAACAGATCAAATAGCTAGCGGAGGAGTAGCCATATTAGCTAAAAACAACAAGCACACTGAAGAAATCCAACTAAATACAAGCCTAGAGGCAGTGGCTATAAAGATCTTTACTCTTCTCCAAATGTCATAATGCTGCATCTACCTACCCCCTAATCAAAACTTCCTTTCCACAGATTTATTAAACCTAACATCACAACTTCCACAACCATACTTAATTGTAGGAGACTACAACGCTCACAATGTAGCATGGGCATCAACACAACTGACACAAGAGGAAAAACAATTGAGAAAATAGTCGATGACTTACAACTAATAATTTTAAACAATGAATCTCCAACGCACCTAAATAGTAGAACGGGTTAATTCTCTGCTATAGACCTATCCATATGCTCGCCAAACATCGCGGTAAAACTCTCCTGGGAAACATTGCCATACCTTTTCACAACCAATCACTTCCCAATAAAAGTACCCTACAACAAACAGGAACCGATCATTATTCATGCATCATACACAAAATGGAAAACGAAGAAGGCAAATTGGTAATTCTTCTAAACACTTATGGAAATAAGTACATACAAATAATATTAACGAATTAATAGAAACATTTACATATCAAATAACAATGGCAGCAAATAAATCAATGGGTGAAAGAAAATCATCATAAAATAGTAAAATAGAACATACATTGTGAAACAGCCATAAAAAGTAATAAAAAAGCTTTATACACATACAGGAAAAGGAAAACCTTGGATAATTATATGCATCTGAAAAAATCACAAGCCATAGTACGAAAAACCATATTACAAAGTATAAAAAAGTCATGGGAAAACTACGTATCGTCTCTCACGCCGCAAACACCATCTGCAAAAATATGGGAAAAAAATAGAAAAATAGAAGGGTGCCAACCAAGACAAATTTCATTGTTGAAACTAAGTGACGAGCATCTTACCAAAATAAACAATGTTATAGCTGAGACATTCCAGAAAACATCAATGGACAATAACTACACGAACGAATTTAAACTTTACAAAGCTCTCGAAGAAAGAACAACTATACTTTCAAACGAACAAGTAGACCACACATTTAACGTCCCTTTCCCTTTCTCAATTGAAGAATTCAAGTTAACAGTGGACGAAACAAAAGGAAATATACGTCCAGGTTCCGATGGCATTCCATTCTTATTTATAAAAAACTTTCCAAAATCAGCTCAAACACATCTACTAGAAATATATAACTCCATGTGGGTAACAAGACAGTATCCCAAAAAATGGAGAAACGTGTTCACAATCCCTATACCCAAACCTGGACTAACAAAACCAGATCCTAACAACTACAGACCAATATCCCTCTCCAATACCATGAGCAAACTTTTCCAGAGAATGGTTAATAAGAGACTTGTATGGTTCTTAGAATCCAACAACAAATTGAAGAATACACAAAGTAGTTTCAGAAGAGACAGATCCACAATAGACCAAATATTGTCACTAACAGGGGAAATCCAAACAACTTTAAAAATAAACACCTCGTCGCTATATTCTTCGATTTGAAGAAAGCATACTATACCGCCTGGGGGCACTGCATCCTCAAAACGTTAGACGAAATGGAGATAAACGGCAATATGTTTTACTAAATAAAAAATTTCTTAACAAATCGAAAGTTTCAAATCACATAACAATATCTCAGACGAAAAAATACTACAAAATGGCCTACCCCAAGGAGAAATATTAAGTGTAACCCTTTTTCTAATTGCCATCAACAAAATCAAAGAATCAATTTCTTCACATATAAACACTTTTTTATATGCTGACGATTTAGTTATATATTTTAAAAGTAAAAATATAAAAACAGCACAGAAAAAGATACAAGAGGTAATAAACAAAATAGAACAATGGTCAAAACTCACTGGATTCAATTTCTCGGAACGGAAAACAAAAGCTATACATTTCACCAAACCAAAAAATAACACAAATATAAAAATAAAACTAAGACATACAGAAATATCTTTTGTAGACAAAATAAAAATTTTAGTCGTGATAATCAATAAGAACCTCACGTGGTCTGAACATATTAACCATCTGAAGAAAGAATGCTTGCCCAAAATGAACATACTAAAAATATTGACTCACCGCAAATGGGGAGCGAACAGAAAATCAATTTCAAACATATACAAAAGCCTTATAAGATCCAAACTAGAATATGCAAGCATCGCCTTCTCAGATGCAAAACAGAACAAATTAAAAATTAATACAGAACGAAGCTATTTGAATAGCAACAGGAGCATACCGAACAACCCCAGTAGACAGCCTACTATGCGAAACAGGAGCACAACCGCTATTTCTCCGATTCCTGGATCATACAGCTACCTACAACAAACCAAACCCTAATCCAATACAATAAAAACAACACACCCGCAAAGCTCTCCGTAATCTGTACAAACAAACACAAGAAGAAACCAAAGATACGCTACACGAATACAGCGATGTTTCACGAATTAATAACGAAACAGGCGCTGCGTTCATAATACAAGAACATATTTTCAAATTTCACCTTCCACAAGAAACGTCCATCTTCACCGCAGAAGCATACAGCGTTTTAAAAGCCACAGAGTACATTAAAGACAACATAGAAGACAATAATAACATTCTAATTAACTCAGATTCACTTAGTCTAGTGCAAGCAATATCAAACAGAAAAACAAAAACCTTTATAATACAAAGAATACAAGAAAACATACAATTTAACAAAAGAAAAAACATCAACATCGACCTCATATGGATACCATCCCATATGGGTATCAAAGGAAATGAGGCAGCAGACGAAGCAACAAAAGAAGCAATAAAAATTACAAATATTGAGAATATAAACATACCACGGGAAGATCTCAAAGCTATAATTAAACATACTATAAACCAAGAATAGACCAACCACTGGAAGGGTAAAACAGAGAACAAACTAAGAACTATAAAGGACGAAACGAAAATGTGGCAATCACCAAAAGAAAGAGAACTACATAATAATATCCAGACTACGAATGGGTCACACAAAATATACCCATAAACACATAATAACCAAAACCAACCCAAAAATGTGCGAATTCTGCTCAACCACCATCACAGTCAGACACATAATAGAGGACTGCACCAAATACATCAATCACAGACAGAGACACAACATATCAACCACGATAAAAGAAGCACTGAGCAACAACACAGAAAACATGACAAATATACTAAATTTCCTTAGGGAAATAGATCTAATAAATAAAATATAGTCATATATAACCCTCAACATCAAATGTAATGTAAAATAAATATAATAAGTACAATGTAACAATATTAAACAATCATATGTAACATTATTAAAGGCTAATGATGTATAGTCGAAGCCCCTTCTTTGAATAAAAAAATCTGATGTGGCCAGCACATGACCTCCCACCAGTTCCATGTTTAAAATAGCAGTGAGCTTTACGTAAAATATCACTTCCGATTGATCGGTTGTAAATAAAATCTAATTTGTTGTCCAATAAATAGAAAAGTCTGTAATACGAAATTTAGGATTACATTACCTATGTTTTAATGTTTTTCCTCAAAAATCTGTTAGAGCTCCAAATTAAGTACCACATCCTATTTATCATATATGGTTAAAATCTGATATGTTGTTCCAAATTATATATGAGTTTTAAATACCAAATTTGAGAAGTTTTGAAACATATTTTAATAGACTTTAAGGAAAAATCGTCACACACACATTCTTATAAAAATCAGCATCAACTTCCAGGTGCTCTAAAACGCAATCTTTGTAAATTCTTCGTCGTACATGATCCATTTCGTAAATTTGTTGTTGTAAATTAATATTAATTTATAGTGCTGCAAAAATAGAAAAAAATTAAATCAGATCATCCTGTACATCTAATATTTATGTATGATGGAAAACATATTATTCTTACAAACCTTAATTTCGTTAGAATGAAATATTTTATTCTTATATTCTCCTTAATACGGTTTTATTATTAATTTTAATGTAATTTCTTCCTGTCAGTGACATTTGTTTAAATATGTCAAAATTGTTATTAAAATTATGTTTTTGTTTGACGCATAAGCAAGCCGATATATGAAAATAAATTATATTATATATTCATATTTAAAATTATTTAGAGTTATTTATTACATGTTATTAACATCAAATGGAAGATTATACAATTAAATTCAAATTTAATTAGTAAAAGTCATTAAAAAATTATATTCAAGGAATTTTTTTAAAGAAAAACTGTTAAAAGCTTGTATAAATACTTCCGGTTATCCGATATACACTAAATACTAATGAGCTCTTCCCACATTAGTATAGAATGGGTTTACGAAATTTCAAATTTTTCTGATTGATAGTATTTGAGTAATCGTGTTCATAAGATCTACACACACACACACACACACACACACACACATACACACACACACACACACAGACAGACACACACACACATACATACACACATACATACATACACACACATACATACTTACAGACTTCATTGTAATAATGTTAAAATCGGATTCTGGGGACATCAAAACGTGCTTATTCACTAAAATATTTATATCCGATTTTTAGCACGATCCCTATACCTCCCTTACCTAGGGTAGCGGGAGGTAAAAATCTAATGTGGCCAACACAAACCCTCCCGCTATTTAATTTTTATTAATTTAAATATATACTGACGTGAATTTGTGAAGAAAGGTTATTTATTATTAATATTACATACCTACGTATTTAGTAATGCTTCAAACTATATTATGATCCATTGCATATAACTATTGCTTTATTTACGATTTTCTTTATTATGTAATATGTCACTATTATTAATTTGAAGTGATTAGTTTTTTGACGGTTACATTTATTTGAAATAAAAATAAACTGTGTAACAAAGAAATTTGTTTATCTTAGGCTTCGGGATTAAAATAATAATTAAGGTACCAAGGGTTGTTATAAGGACAATAATGGCTGAGGTGAACAGTGTACTGTCGAGGCGAGTTCGTTGACCGAAGGCATTATTGTCGTTTACACCCGTGGTGCCTTCAACGTTTTATGTTTTACTAGAAATTCTTAATAAACATTTTGTCTGAATAGAATTTATCAAACAAAAATATTAAATCACAAAATTTTAATACAACTTAGAAAGTAGCCTGTGAATGCGGTATCTGTTTCTGTAACAAAGCATTTTTTCAAACAAAAAATATATTTCTTGTGGTATTTTTCTGTCAATATGGACGAGCAATGTTATTGCTAAGAATAAGAAGTATGCTGCTTTGTATTTGTGATGAAACAAATATGATTATAAACGACTACAATTCACAATGCTTCTTAACCTTAACTGCACTTTATGTTTGTATCAGTATTATTAACTTCAGTTTGTTGTCAACATTATCATAGCAACTTAATACGCCTTAGGGCATTATTTACTCAATACCGGACCTAATGTTGAGGTTGTTATAAAACAATAACATACCAGTAAGACATAAAAAGAAAAATGATTTTTAAATTTATCTGTAAAATATATAGAAAAAGTATTAATGTATACCTGTACAAAATTCAATAATCTATAATTTTCATAATGACAAAAATGCGAAAAAAATGGCATTTAATGGTATTTTTTGAAGAAAAACTATTATGAGCATCAAGTAAAGTGCCATTTTCGTTTATCCGATTTACACCAAAATCTAATGACTTCTTTTCGTATTAGAATAGGGTAGAAATACAAGGTTTCAGAATTTTCTGAATGATAGTATTTGATTAGAGCGAAGACAAAATTCATACACATACATACATACACACACACACATACATACACACACACATACATACACACACATACATACACACACATACAGACATCATCGTGAAAATGTTAAAATGGATTCTAGGGACCTTAAAACTTGGTCATTTACTAAAATCTCGATATGTGATTTTTAGCACGATCCCTATACCTCCCTTACCAAGAGTAGCGGGAGGTAAAAAATATGGAATTGGTGGGAAGACATATGTTAGCCACATCAGAATTTTTTGTTTGAAATAGATTTCTTTTTTCACTGGTATGGTAAAACAATGAAAACTATTATGTATCAAATATTTGTATCGATAATTTTATGTTTTGTTCCAAGTAATAAAACAAATAAGTATTGATTTATTTTAATTTATTCATACAAATAGGGTACCTACCTATATGCATACCTTTGATTGTTGTTACTAGTAAGACACTCAAACGATACCAAACCACACTTAACGTTTGGAACATTTTTTTTTTGTGAAAATATTTAAATAAATGAAAGACTTTTTACCTCTCGCTAAAAGAGGTATTGGATTCATGCTAACAATCGCATTTTAGTGAATAGGCACGATTTAAGGTCACTAGAATCCGATTTTAACATTTTTACAATGTTGTGTGTGTGTGTGTGTGTGTGTGTGTGTGTAAGTGTGTGTATGTATGTATGGATGTTGGAGGGACGATTCCTCAAAAACTATAATTCTTAAGACGAATTTGACTACTTATTCCTTAATCTGACATTAATGGCAAGAGCTGAAAAGGTTTTGGTAACAATTAGCCAACCGGAAGTAATAGATTTTTAAAAATAATCTTCTAAATATTATTTTTTGGAAGTTTATGTTATAATAAAATTAAAGAATATAAAATTCTCTATTGAACATTGAACATTTTTATTATATCTTCTACAGATTTAGAGATAGATAATTAAAAATATATAAAATAATCCATTGTATAATTAATCAAACAGTCCATGGAAACCAGTTGAAAAATTAAAATGTTAGTAATTGACATAAATAATCAAAAATCCAGAGACATTACTGAAGGATTTTTCTGGGAAGAACATTTAATATTTCTTTTTTATTATTAACTAAATATTTAATATTATAGATATAGCTGCCGCACGTTAAATTAACACTGTTCTTGAATGCAGAAAACCTCAAAATCATACTTGGACAAGTCGAGATGTAATAGGAATTATAATATGCTATTGTTATAACGAGGAAAAGACATCAACATCTAAAATTGGTATAAAAAGAAAGGGGATTCATTAATAAGCCAAAGTATGTACATTATCAGTGTCAAATAAACACGTGCTTGCTATACATATATTTCATCATATCCTTCAGAAATACCACCAATCTCGTCAATGAAATATATAGCGTAATATGAAAATGGCGAGAGGTACTGTGCTGGCCACAACAGATTTTTTTTATTACTGCAATTTTTTTCTAAAATAAAAACAAATAACTTATTTAATTTTTCATTTTCCGTCACCTTTAGGAAAAGATGTATTGTCTTTGGTCAAAAAGTTCGGTGGTGAGTTTTTAATGAATAAGCACGTGTTAGGGTCTGTAGCATACAATTTTACTAGTTTTACGATGATGTCTGTATGGGTTTCTGTATGTCCGTGTGTGACAAATTTTTCTCCTACGATAACTCCAATACTACATTTCTAAAAATTAGGATTCTTTCATATTCCTCTTCTTTTGCACCCATATGAAGATCTGATTAGATTTTGGTTATAATGGGGAAGTTTAGCATGGTAAAAATTCTGCATAACATACTATTTTCTCACAAATATAACACAAATGACTGCTGAAATTGAAATTAAAATTATTGCTCCATTTATTCGTAATTAATATATTTTGGGTAAACTCTAAATACGTCACAAGTCAGTTATGCGCAAACTCAGACATAACGGTGTAAGCGAAACACCTGAACGTAGGTCGAACAATACCTCAGTCTCAAGTGACTGGTAACCGCAACCGCGTGCGTCAGTGTATAAGCGACATAAGTTGTACCAAGCCTATAGCGACGTCATCACAGCTTAAAATCGGCTTTTTCAGAAAATCTGGGCATTTTTGAAAAAAATAAAACATGTTACATCATTTTTTAAGTCATTTCCCATGGAATAAAAGAATAAACTTCCCCCCGCAATTCAAGTTTTTAACAGTTTTTCTTGAAAAAAGTTCTTTAAATATCATATTTTGACATTTTATGTTATTATAAATATTGAAGAATATTGTACTGTCTACAAGATTTAATTAATTTTTTTCCCATTTAAGATATTTAGAGATAATAGAATTATAAAGAAAAATCTTACAATCTATGCTACAGTTAGAACAGTTAGAATATCAGTGTAGTGATCTGTGTAGAATATACAAATAATACTAATTGACAAATGTCAGTGTATTCCTCTTCTTTGCATCCACATAAAGAACTGTTTAGATTTTGGTTATAATTGGTCAACAGTTTTTCTTGAAAAAACACAATTAAATATAATTTTTCGACATTTTGCATATCAATATGAAAGGATATCTTATTGTTTATACGGTTTGATTATACATTTTCCTTTATATTCAGTAGATTTAAAGTTAAAGAATTATAAAGATATTAACTTTCAAAAATCAGCCAGCTTTGCTATAATCATGAAAACAGCTGACATATTGAAATAATATTCTAATTGACAGATGTCAGTGTCAAGTGCAATTTACATAGTATATGATCGTGTTATAATTTATTAGATTTATAGAACCTTTTCTAAGGAACTTTCGGTATGGAATTTGTAGAAAATAGTATATGTTCGTGTTACAATTTACTGGATATACCGACTCTTTTCCAAATAACTTTTGATATGGAATTTGTACAAAATACATAGAATTGACGGAAGGTAAAGTGCTGGCCACATAAGATTATTTTATTATTAAGGATGAAAGGGTGGTTTAAAAGAAAAGCCCGAAGTCTTATTCACACTGTTCTTTAATAAAAAGGTGGACCAGTTTCGGTTACTTTGTAACCATCCTCAGCACCGATTTTTGAACTTGAAAACTACAGAAGTATAACACTACTAACTGAACGAGGGAAACTGCACATTGAACCCAGAAAACACTTTCAAAAACCTTTTTTTCTATTTTACATTTATAAACAAGCTACTGAGCGTTGTCAACGATTAAAAAACTTTGTTAAAAATTTTTAGAAAAAAAAAAAATTTTGAAAGTGTTTTTTGGGTTCAATGTTCGGTTAGTAGTATTATACTTCTGTAGTTTTCAAATTCGAAAACCGGTGCTGAGGATGGCTACAAAGTAACCGAAACCGGTCCACCTTTCTATTAAAGAACAGTGTGAATAAGAATTCGGGCTTTTCTTTCCCTTTCAACCTTAATTCAATTTCACACTTTGGTGTACCTTCATTCATTATTTCATTATTGTTGCGAGGACATTGAAGTAACTCATTTGAAATGAGATCTACATTTCAGTGGAACCTTTGGAACATTATATTTTTATATGGGAAAATGAAACATTTTCATTATTTTTAGAAAATATACACTTTATTTACATTTTAAAAGTATGTAACGATGACATATTTCAATAATATTTAAGAAAAATGACGTTATCGAAATGTTAATGAATGTTATTTTTTAATTTGCTCTAAATTATTATAATGTTCAACAAAAAAAAAACATTTTAGTGTCGAAAATTAATATTTAAAATATTAAATAAGCTAAACGGGACATGATAGTCAAAAAAATTCTTACATGTTGTTTTATACTAATTGTTACTTGAAACCAATGTAGATTAAAATAATATATATTTTACCCTTAACCACCCGCGTCCGGTCTAACAGACCGCAACGGTTTTGCAACTTCAATATATCTATTCACTGTTAACTCCCATCACGTTCAGATTATCCGTAATTGTTCTTTGGACTATGCTGGTTTAGTGTTTGGCGTCCGTCAATCAATAGGAGTGTGTATAGAAATTTACGAAAAATTTGAGCGATCTCTTTGACCGGAACCATGCAGATGGTTATGAAATGGTGAAGAAAAAAAAATAAGCTTTATCGATAAAGATTTTGAAGATACGGTTAAACGGTGAAGATAGAAAGTGATGATTCCAGTTTCGACAAATTTTAATATTTAAAACAATCCTTATGAACATAGTAGTCAATTTGACGCACATAGTATTGCGTGAACTGATATATTGGGACCGCTTTTACGACCTCCGAACAAAGTTCAGGTTTTGAAATCAAACGATAAATCCTAACCAATGGTTATTAAATGTTTCTCCCGGTCAATTCACCGCTGGTTATGACCCAGCAACATAAAAAAATATACTAATTATCACTTTTGACATAACCTATTTGTCAAACATTGACCGAAAAAATATTTTCCGTTGGCCGTGCATTAATGGGTTATATTAATGTATAGGACATCATTCATTAATAACCCCTATTAATGCATGGTTGTTATTAATAAACGATTTTGGTACGTAACTATAGATACCACATATCATTATCATTGCTGAACAATTGTCAAAACATGTGTCATATGTTATTAACCTAATGTTTTTTGTTATGGAATAAAATCGGATTTTACAGTTCAATAAAATACGGTCAACAGAAAATATTGTAACTATCAAGTGTGTTAATGAGAGCGATTAATGATTGAAACATTTTTACTCGTGAGCGCAGCGAGCAAGTTAATTGTTGAGATCATTAAACGCCCCTAAATAACTATTAAAAAATAAACGCAGTGATGCAGTTCCGTAGAAGGAAAGACAAAAAGAACGTGTTAAATTTACTGATTTCATTTACAATATTACAATAATTTGAAAAGTAAAACAATAGCTATTTGTGTATTAAGAGCGCAAAATGGGATATTCCCGATTGAGAGGTTGTTGCATACTCTCGAAATCGGCAAAGCCCATTTTCGCTCGAAACACACACAAGTTTTTTCTACAAATGGGCTCCTCCACCATAACAAAAAATCATAAAATATGCAATTTGTACTTATAGTACTCAATAAATAACGATTATATTATTTAATTTTCATTTAATGTTATTTTCCATTCTTCTTGAGCTATTGCTCTATTTGTATCTGTATTTTTACCCACTGGTACGGCATTTTGTTTCGTTATGTAATATACTGAGAGCAGTCACATGTCAAATTGAGTTTTGTAATTACAGCGCCATTAGTTTCTGACTAAACGTTCCCATTAGGAATGTAGACAAGTGACATTTCTCAACATTTTATAGGTAGTTACAAAGTCGGACAGCGAGCGTGTTTAACTTTGTCGCGCATGAAGCGGCAAAGTGACATTTTCCGTTGACAAAAGCGAGAGCAAATGCCTTTTTTGTATATAGACTGTAGATTTTTTTTATCAGCTTGGTGTGATGGTGTGAAACAGTACAAGAACTGAAGTGCGATTTGGGACTAAAAGAGAATGGCCGGTCATTTAAAATAATTATGAAATGTTGAATAAAATTGTGTTTAATATATATATATATATATATATATATATATATATATATATATATATATATATATAGACTTACGTACATACGTCCCTATGTACCGACGTACATCCGTATCTACTTACATACATACATTTACAAAAAAAAATTTACACGGATTCTTCGGGAACGAATGTTTTAACAGATTTGAGTGTATCTAATGTTACATATATTCTATTGCATTCAATGAAGCCTTTTTAAAGGTAAAAATTAATTTTAAACATTTTTCAAGTTTTGTACTTTCGCCTTAACATCTTGAACATTCTATTACATATTTAAAAATAATAAAATTTTCCGTTATTTTATAAAGGACTTTTAAGGACTTCTTTCCCTTTTTCGCTTTTAGGAAGTAAGTAATTTCATTTTCAAGTATATGTGATTTAATTATGGTAGAGAATTAACAATGATGTGATGTGCAGTGAAGCAAATACAGTAAAGTTAAATTAATATGTGTATTTTTAATCGACAATTATTCAATAGGAATTGATATGGGAAGGATTAGCGCTACATTACTACAAGAGATAGCGATAAAAAAAAAAACGCAGAGAAAAAGTCTTGAAGACGATTGATCTTCGACATTTCAATTACTGAGGACTAATTAATACAATTAGAAGAAAAGATAGAAACAATAATTATCACTGACCCACAAAATGCAACACCAACTAATAACATTATGAATACGAGAGGTTGAATCCCACGTTAACAAAGTCACCCAACGTCGATAATCAGTTGGGGAGTCCATTGGACGTTAAACTTCTTATGTTTTTGTGGCGTTGACTGTAATTGAATTGCACTGTTCCTTTGAATTATGGTACAAGCGAGACGGTGCAGCCAGTACCCGACTCGGCCCACTCGGTTGACTTTGTGTCCAGGGTGCACGGTGGCCTGACGATTCTGCTATAGTGGTAGTAAACAGTGATATTTAGTACCTTAGTTTAATGTAAATATACTAAGATTGGCTGCCGAGTATTCCTTACAAAACAGAACAGTACAGACAACTGAACATAAACTGCAATAACTACTATAAAATAAAATTAAGTGTAAGTAACGTAAATCAAGTTTCCAACATATAAACGTATTAACCAATGTGGAACTTGGATCGAAATTACAGTTTTAGTTTTTTACGCATCTGCAGCTCAACAGTGTTAATGGAAGTTGAATGTGGGAAATGAAGTGTGAATTCGATACATCTGTAACATACTGGACATATTTCCGTTTTATTTTTTTTAACCTCTACCATTACTAGTTTTTTACACCACTGACGTTGTACTGTTAGAATTTAAAATAATGGTCTTTGAAAATTAGTGCGTGGTAATGAAAAACATAGAGCTATCAGCGAATGAGTTTTCGTTAATTCAGGCTAAAACCAACCCACTTTTTAAACGGGTGAGAAATGATATTGTTGACATAATTTTTGAAGGCTTTTAGCATGATTACATGTTCATAAAAAAATGCCATCAATCAAAAAAGTTTTCATGACTAAATTGAGTAGGAAATTTATAATTTATCTCATATGCTTAAGATCGTTATATCATAATAATCTGATCGTTTGGACTAAATAATTTTATTATGTACCCAAATATTGCGTACACCTAGTTCGTTTTTTTTATAGGTTACAAACTTATAAACTTGCCTAGTTAATACACTTATGAAGTAATATTCAATTTACTACCCGCAAATATAGATACTTAAATATTTATTTGTTTCATGAGAAAATGAATTTTTAAATGTCAAATATCAAATTACAAAAACAAATAATTAAATGTAAGTGTTAAGAATAATTCTGTACTTGTTTAAATTGAATGAGTAATATTAGATTTACTACAAAATTATGGCATAAACTAAAATATATAAACAAGCGCTAATTATCGTTAGCGTATTTACTACAATAAAAGGAAATTATTGCATACTTTCAATATACTTTCGTAAATGTTATTTTAAATTACTACTATCTTTAACACTTTTTAATAACAGTTGTAGAAAAATAGTTATTTAACTTTAAACAAGGGCTAAATAATACTTCGTTGAGTTTTCACACTAGTTATATTATTATTATTAAGTTATTTGAATATTATTAAATTGTAAAATATGTAATTTTATTCCACGGCATTAACATTAATTTTTACCTTCCGTCACCTTTAGGTAAGGAAGTTATTGGGCCGAATTCCGCACTCTTAACTAATGAAGCTTATCTAAAAATAACAAAATAAAGAGAGACTTATGTAATAATACATTAATAAGAAAAGGATGCAAGCTATTTCCAGGATTACTAGAGACGATCACTAAACTAAGGAAGAGTGCTGAATTCGACCCACTGTCTTTGGTCAAAAAAATCGGTGGTGAGTTTTTAATGAATAAGCACGTTTTAGGGTCCCTACAAACAATACGAATATACCATTTTTAAGATGATGTCTGTATGTATGTATGTATGTATGTATGTATGTATGTATGTGTGTGTGTGTGTGTGTGTGTGTGTGTGTGTGTCCGTGTGTATGTGTGTCCGTGTGTGACAAATTTTTCTCTGACGATAACTCCGATACTACAATTCTAAAAATTATAATTCTTTTGTATTCCTCTTCTGTACAACCATATGAAGAGTTGATTAGATTTTGGTTATAATTGATCCACCGGAAGTACCCTTATTTGAAGTTTTTAACAGTTTTTCTTAAAAAAACGCAGTTAAATATTATTTTTTGACATTTTGTTATTATACATATTAAAGAAAATACTCTTCTCTACACGGTTTGATTATACATTTTCCTTCATATTCAATAGATGTAGATTTAAAGCGTTATAAAGAAATTAATTTTCAAAAATTAGTCAGCTTTGCTATTTATCATGGAAACAGCTGATATATTCTAAAAAATTTAATTGACAGATGTCAGTTGCAAGTGAAAAACCAAATATGGAAAGTATAGGATCTAAAATTGGTATGTTATAGTGTTCCTCGCAAGTGATATGCAGAGAAAAGCCAAAGAGAAAATGGAAAGACTGTATCGCAGAAGACTTGAGAAAGGAAGGAATGTGCGAAGAAGATGCGTTGGATAGGAATGAGTGGAAGAGAAGAGGAAACAACGACCCCGTAATAAAATATGGGAAAGCTGAAGAAGAAATAAAGGAAGTGTCAAGTGCATTTTACTTAGTGTATGTTTATGTTATAATTTTATTGGATTTATAGAACCTTTTGAAATGAACTTTTCGTATGGAATTTGTAAAAAATATTATGTGTTCGTGTTCAATTTTACATGATATTATATAGAATCTGTTCCAAGGACCTTTTGGTATGGGATTTGTACAAAATACATCGAATTGAGGAAAGGTCTTGTGCTGGCCACAACAGATTTTTTTTATCTGTGGTCACTTATAATAAAATTGTTTATTAATCAAAATAATTCGTCAATAGGGGTGCATTGTAACTCTTCAACCAAGCTTTGTACGTGTAAAGGGGAAAGTAAGAAATAGGTTGTACCACACATGTTCCCCTATTTCTATAACTATATATCTAGTCTGGTCTGCACTGTCGAAAATAAAAGTATATTTCTGTTTTGTGCCATGCTATGAAATAAGGGGACAACAACAACTGTTTAAGGAATGTCTTTCATATGATATTATATGTAGTTGAAACAAAAATAAATGTTTGATTTAGTTAAAAAGATTATTATTTAAAACATGAATATATCCTGAGATCATCTTGAGCATCAATAGAATGCTTTCAAAACCCATAAAAGTCAACAAGGGAGTTTTACAAGGAGACTCTCTAAGCCCACTTCTATTTGGCCTATTTATTTCGGATATTGAGAACTTTTTCAGAAGTCAAGGAAAAGAAGGCGTTTTTATTACTCACTCCATACATATCCTGATGTTACTGTATGCAGATGATCTAACAATATTGTGCGATTCTTCACCAGATGTTCATAAAAAAAACTAAAATGCTTAGAAAAATACTGCAACAACAATAACTTGCAAATAAACCATTAAAAAACAAAAGTTATGAAATTCTTTAGGGGAAGACCTCGTCGAATAGATACCAACATCTACTGTCAAAATGCAAACATTGAAATGGCAACAGATGTATCTGGGTATCATATTCACAAGCTCAGGCACATTCAGGAAAGCAAAGGACAATATGATGAGTAAAGCGAGAATCACAGCAGGGAATGTCAAAATTATCATGCGGAAAACTAAAATGACATCATGGGAGGCAAAATTACACCTGTGTAGAACAGTAGTTCTTCCTACTCTACTATACGCATCTGAACTTTACAGCCTGCACTACATCAATGAACTAGAAAAAGTCCAAGTAGGGTTCTTCAAAAACTTGTTTAACTGGTCAAGAAATACACCAAATTATATAGTGAGAACAGAAATAAATCAACTAGAAATTACTATATTTAATTTGGTTGTCAACTACTGCAAAAAACTGCTATTAATGAACCTCACCAGATATCCAAAGATATGCTACAACAAGCTGGTACATCTTGACAACAG
Organism: Ophonus ardosiacus; assembly: GCA_943142095.1. Taxonomy (NCBI): domain Eukaryota; kingdom Metazoa; phylum Arthropoda; class Insecta; order Coleoptera; family Carabidae; genus Ophonus; species Ophonus ardosiacus. Next base: position 44,514,162 of record OW964824.1, read on the forward strand.
TCCACATAATAACCCAAAATATAATTGGGTAACCCAAGTCAAGAATATGTTTGCAAAAATTGACAGTCTAGATGCGTGGAATAAACGAAATTTCAATGTACTGGAACTCTGTCAACACGAACTTTTGAATAACGCTGCTCAAATATTAGAAGATGAAGACCAAACCAGAATTTTGAATTCATCGTACAGTGTCAAGTACAAGGACATCACAACTTCCGAAGCCAACTTAACTTATTTATCAGCTGAAGTAAACTTTAATGTTATAAAGATTATCAGCCAAACTCGAGTGTCATCAACAAGAAATATAGCCCAGTTATATGTTAACGGCAGTGGCGTCTCGTTAGGGGAGGCAAGGGAGGCTAAGCCTCCTCTTAACTTATCAGGATAAAAAATTTTGCTAAACATTTACTTTCGCGTTTATTCTTCTTTCTATTTTCATTAATTTTGTATTGTTTTGCATGTGTAAAATAGTCTCAAGGCAATTTTTCAGTACTAATCATGCTACGCCTATTTTTTAGGCCGCTGTGCATGCAACGGAGGCTAAGCTCCTCTGCACTTTAAATGTACAGTTTTTATAGGCACACCCCACACTCGTGCGGGCCTGTGTTGCATACACGATACGTGAATCAAGCCACATTTATACCAGTGTATGTAAGTTAGCATAGGAGGCCAGCCTCCAATGCTCGGCTTAGTTCGTGACCGCTGGCGCTCGCTAAATGATAGATAACTGCCGGCGTTGTAGCGGCCACGGGGTAGTACAGTGTACGTTAGTAGGTCATTTTTATTTTCAATTGGGTGAAATTCAAAAATACAAGTGCAATAAACAATAGACAAAAATGGACAGATTAGATGAAAGTAAGCGTTGTGACGGTGTGGTCGACTGGTTGGTGAGAAACTCGTTTAGTTTATTAAACATCGAAGAGAAGTCGTACATTGTTAAAACCTTAAAAATTAAAATTAAAATCTTCTGACAATCGGCAAAATCGTGGTTTTAATACGACTTGGTACGATAAATGCGAGTGGTTGACAGGCTCTAGTAAACGGGAAAACTTATTTTGCTGGGCTTGTTTGTTGTTTTCTACACAAACTGAATACACTTCGAGGTATAAAATTGGCTTTGCTGATTTAAAAAAATTACCCCGATCTGTTGAACGGCATTCATCTAAATCTAAAGAGCATATTGCAACAAACTTAATTTTTATTTAGTGGTAGTAGTACACTAAATAAAGTGAGCCTCCCTTTCGACAAATGTCACGAGCCGCCACCGGTTAACGGATCGGTATTTAAATTTGATCTTGATAACATTTGTTCAATATGTAACTGTTTACAGCCTGATAATTTCTACCACTTTTTCGTGATGCGTCCATTCTACACTGCTCCGAGATCTGCCTTTCTCCAGGAACATCTCCACGAACCAGACGAAATGAACTACCACAATCAGCTGTTCAAGTCCCTAACCAAAGACATATACAATTTCATGATCTCAGCACTTCAATTAAGAGCGTTTGCCTTGAATATTTAAACTATGTTGTAAACAAAATTTACTGTCATTTATTCGTATTTTATATTATGTATCTCTGTACACCACTCTCTTGTATAGGCTAAGCCTTCCACAATAAACATTATTTATTTATTTAAAATTTACATCGAATTGACGGAAGGTCTTGTGCTGGCCACAACAGATTTCTTTTATTTGTGATCACTTATAATAAAATTGTTTATTAATCAAAATAATTCGTTAATAGGGGTGCATTGTAACTCTTCAACCAAGCTTTGTACGTGTAAAGGAGAAAGTAAGAAATAGGTTGTACCACACATGTTCCCCTATTTCTATAACTATATATCTAGTCTGGTCTGTCGACAATAGAAGTATATTTTTGTTTTGTGCCTTGCTATGAAATAAGGGGACAACAATAACTGTTTAAGGAATGTCTTTCATTCACTGTATAATATCATATGTAGTTGAAACAAAAATAAATGTTTGATTTAGTTAAAAAGATTATTATTTAAAAAATGAATAAACAACAATTTTAAAAATATTCGGTTAGCTGCTGTAAAAATGCAACAAAAATAAAACTTTGTATATAAAATATAAAAATAGTAAAATAATATTAAAAAATCTGTTGTGGCCAGTATAAGACCTCTCGCCATTTCCATTTTATGTTACATAAGTATTGAATTGCACTTCGCTATCGAACCGTCGTTTTATAACAAAAAATTACAGAAATATTGTTTTTTATTGTATATAACATGTATTTTGCACACATACAATTCTAATTATATCTATTTTTCATTGTATGAGGAAGTTCCTAAATGTCATAATAATTAATCAAACAATAAGATTAAATTTACTTCCCAGCAAAAGCTTTCAGAATGTTAATAAAACTGTTGATTTTTGACACTGACATCTGCCATTTACAAACTATGTTATAAACATTACTATGTTAAAACATTTGAATTTGTCAACTGGTATCCTTAGTGCCTTAGCCTCTGCAATGTACTACATTCAATTTATATATTACATTGCCTTTATCTCTAAATCTATACAAGATATAATAAATTTTTTAAGTATATTAGATTAAGAGGAACATACACACATACACGGACATCATCGTAAAAATGTTATAATCAGATTATAGGGACCTTAAAACGTGCTTATCTACTAAAATCTGGATATGCGATTTTTAGCATGATTCCAATACCTCTCTTGGCGAGAGATCCAATGTGGCCTACACATAACCATCCGCCGTGTAGTATAGATATAAATCTACATCACGAAAACAAAATTCCGAATGTCGTACTAATGACAACTTTTGGTTTGTATTAGAACACTTTAAAACAATACAATAATATTACTCAGTTCGATTCAGTTTTATGTACCTACAGATATAAATGTTTATTATATTTCATAAAATAGAAGCTAACAAGCTTTTCTTTAACAATACATTTTACACTTATCACAAATTGTAGCAACCACTGAACTCAATACATATATACATATAATTGGAATGCGCCCTCATATTATATTGTGAGAACATATAAAATATGACCGGCGATTCTTCCATCTATGTTTTATACAGTCTTGAGTGCAAAAATTATTTTCATTGACAAATCTCAAATAAAGTTAGCCTCCCTAGAGCATCGTCAATACTGTTATTTTTATTCTCATTGTCGACATGTACTGGAGTCAAAACGATTGAAACATTATTTATTTCAGTTTTCAGAAACCTTCAAAAATGAACTTATATGAGCACGCCGCACATCAGTTCGCCCACCCGCTTTAATTTCATTTTATTTAGTTAACATATGATACAAATAATAACTAACATAAATTATCGTCAATTTTTATTAGTATTACAGACATTTTGTCTTTCTAAACACATAGTAACATATGTTTTCTTAAATATACATATATATATATATATATATATATATATATATATATATATATATGTTACCTAACCATATTCTGCGGACCTCAGCAGTTCCCAGTATCCGCCACGTTCCCGCGAGCGGCAAGAAGATCACATTTCATCTTATCTTTGTACAATGTATATTCCATGATTTTGTAAACTTTTATTCAGTCTGTATGTAGAATTCAAACAATAAACTTAGAAAATACTTTATTGTAGAAAGCAATAGTTTTTAAAAACCAATATCCAGAAATCTATCAATTAATTGGCGCAGTCTTGGTAGGATATTGAGTGGAAATTCATCACGAATAATCCATCAGTGTCAACTGTTTACTCTGAAGAACCCAGGTCCGAGAGGTGTTCAACGTGAATCAACCCATCGGCGAGCTCATCTTAGAAGACTTCCAACGCGGACAAACTACCTAGGATGAAGAACGGTCTCTACAACGCTGTATTGGTTATGTAAGTTGCTTTCCTTTCTATGTCAGACTCCTCGCGTTCATCCATTATTTCCATAGAGGATAATACTAGTGAAAACGAGTTAGAATTATTAGATTATTCAAATCCAAATAGTAATTTAGATCTTAGTTCAATTAGCGAAATTTTGTCAAATTTAAATATAAACGAAAGTGCCGATACAACAAATTTAGTTATGGCGCAACCACAAATACCAAAATTCGAAAATAAATTATTAGAAATAGTACCTAGATTTGATGGTAATCCATCAGAATTATCAGGATTTTTAGAATTAGCAAGTGCCCTTGTTAAAACTTATTGGGATCCAAATCCCGAAAATATTACTTGTGTGCAAAATATTACAGTAGTTTACGGAATATATGCAAAATTATCTGGCTCAGCACGCGAAGTTTATTCTACATGCACCTCAAAAGATTGGAAAACAGTAAAAGATGCACTCATCGCGCATTTTGGTGATCAACGCGATAAGAACGGTTTATTATTTGATTTAGATCAGCTCCGTCAAAAAGACATTGAATCTTCTTTACAATACTACACGAGAGTAATGTCTAATTTAAGTGCTTTGCATAATTATGTAGAAATTCACGAAACTGACGAAAACATAAAAATCGTGAAAAAGAATTTTTATAACAACCATGCTTTAAAAATATTTTTAGCAGGCTTAAAAGAACCATTAGGCTCTACAATCCGAGCCATGAAACCAAAAGACTTAGCAGAGAGTAGACAATTTATAATTTCTGAAAATAATATCAGACATTTACAAAAACCTATATACGAGAGAAGTAAAACTTCTACACAAAAACCACATTCAAACACATATAATTCGAGACAAATTCAATTTCCTCGCCATCCACCAGCATTACCCTATAACTACCCGCAATTCCAAAATTTTAATAGAAATCAATTTCAACAATTTCCTAGCAACCCCATCCATCTACAACCCCGACAAATACAACCACCACAAAGATTCTTTAGCAATCAGCAAGTATTTGGGAATAATATTCCAAAATCAAACACTATAAATGTTTGGAAACCACAGGGCTCTGCAAATCGCCCCATTCATCCTAAACCCACTCCTATGAGCGGAATATCCCATGGAACTTTCCCAAGACAAGACACTAGGTTACAAAGATTTCAAAATCAAAAACCACCAAACTTTATTTCTGAAGAGATACATAATGTAGAACAACCTTTACAATCTACACAATTTGTTGAGTCGACAGAATTTGACTACGACAACTACGAGACTGATAATACAGTGCCGTACTCACAAGAAAATGATTATTATGTAACTGACGATTTTGAAAATTATTATACTTTCGAACCAGAGTCTACTGAAAGTAGCCAAAATTTTCCCCAAACGAGCCAGTCATTGAACCCAACGTAGAATTACATTCAATATACGATAAAAAAGATTTACCATTTATTAAAATCTCGAACCCACCATTAAAACTTTTGATCGATACAGGTGCGACAAAATCATTCTTGAATCCGGAATTAGCTGAAAAATATTTTAAAAACAATATAAAGGAAGAAAATTTCAAGATCTCTTCTGTATTTCAAACAACAAAAAGAAATTCTTGTATCGAAATTCCAGCATTCCCAGAATTTAATGTTAACAAAAATATAAAATTTTATTTGTTTAAATTTCATCATTTCTTCGACGGTTTAATTGGTTACGATACCCTAAAAGATTTAAATGTACAATTAGATTTGAACCATTCACTTTTAAAAACCCCAAACACGACATTAAAATTATCTCATTACGAATCGAGAAAGAAATTATTATTTTTCGCTCGAATAGAATCCTGCAGTTTAGAAACATTAAAAATACCGGTAAATGCAAAAGACGGAAATATAGTAATCCCACAAACAAAAATTTCGAACTGTATAATAAGAGAAGGAGTATCAAATTGTCAAAATGGATACGCCCCTGTTGATATTTACAACAACACATATGAACCCCAAGAAATTTATTTGTATGACCCAATCAATACTAACCCTTTTAATAGTATTGAATTTGAATTATTTAATGTCACAATTCATAATAATTGTAACGACAGTGACACGCCTAATAAAGCTGAAATAATAAACTCATTACGCACCGAACATATGAACTCGGAAGAGAAACAGAGTATTGAAAAACTTGTAAAAAAGTTTAACGATATATTTTACCGCGACGGTACACCATTAACTTTCACGAATAAAATAAAACACAGAATTATTACAACTGACGAAATTCCTGTACACACAAAATCTTACAGATATCCATTCATACACAAACCCGAAGTTGAACGACAAATAAATAATATGTTACAACAAGGAATTATTAGACCAAGCGATTCTCCATGGTCATCGCCTATTTGGATTGTTCCAAAAAAGGCTGATGCCTCAGGTCGGCAAAAATGGCGCATAGTTGTCGATTATCGAAAGATAAACGAAAAAACTATAGACGACCGTTACCCAATTCCCAATATATCTGACATTTTAGACAGACTCGGACGATCACAATACTTTTCCACAATAGATCTCGCGAGTGGATTTCACCAAATTGAAATGCACCCAGATGACGTGCAGAAAACTGCATTTAATGTAGAACACGGACACTACGAGTTTTTGCGAACTCTATTTGGCTTGAAAAATGCTCCATCAACTTTTCAGAGAGTTATGGACAATGTTTTGAGAGAATACCTTAACAAAATCTGTTTTGTTTTTATGGACGACATAATAGTATTTTCTACATCTCTTCAAGATCACATTGTAAATTTAAAACAAATATTTCAAAAATTACGCGAAAGTAATCTTAAAGTTCAACTTGACAAATCTGAATTTCTAAAAAAGGAAGTTGCTTTTCTTGGACATTTAGTTACATCAGAAGGAATCAAAGCCAATCCAAAAAAAATTAAAGTCATTCAAAATTATCCAATGCCAAAAACAAATAGAGAAATAAAAGCATTTTTAGGACTCCTTGGTTATTACCGGAAATTTATTAAAAATTTTGCAAAATTAACAAAGCCAATGACCTCATGCTTAAAGAAAAACGCTACTATCGACATACATAATCCTGACTATATAAACTGCTTCAACACTTGCAAAAATCTGCTATCAAACGAACCAATTTTACAACATCCTGATTTTGAAAAACCATTTATTTTGACAACCGATGCCAGCAATTACGCGATAGGTGCGGTATTATCTCAGGGTAAAGTCGGATCAGACTTACCGTTGTCTTATGCAAGTCGTACACTGAGTGAAACTGAAACTAAATATTCTACAGTAGAGAAAGAACTATTAGCAATCATTTGGGCCGTAAAACATTTTAGACCATATTTATTTGGACGTAAATTTTTCATTTACACTGACCATCGCCCTCTGCAATGGTTATTTTCATTAAAAGAGCCGAACTCTAAGCTTGTGAGATGGAGACTCAAGTTAGAGGAATACGACTACAAAATTATTTACAAAAAAGGTTCACGCAATAAAAACGCTGATGCGTTGTCCCGCATTCAAATTAACACCAACGAAACAATCGAAAATTCAGGAGGAATATTCGATTACATGAAAGAATTTAATAATAGCTTTAGTAACACGAACGAAGCGGAAAACAATAAAACTTCGGACAACATGTCATTAATAGTCGAACCAGACAATGATAAAATTGACAATGACATATCAGATGACGAAACTGTCCACACGAACAGAGAAAACCCAATTGTTGGAATCCCAATTTCTGATAAACCCGTTAATTTCGGAAAAAATCAGATAATAATATCGCAAGTAAATTATGACCCTAAGAAACCAAAAATTGTAAAACTTTTCGAAGATACACAACGTTTTATTGTTCAGATTTCAAAAAATAATTTTGCTAAGGATATAGTCAATTTCATTAAAGAATATATTATCCCAAAAATTAAATACTGTCTATACTTCGAAGACCCCATTTACGAAGAATTCAGTTCAGTCATCCAAAAATACTTCAAAAATTCTGAAATAAATTTAGTAAGATACACTCAAAAATTGTTAGATATTGAAGACCCGTTAGAAATTAAACAAACAATTCAGAACTATCACGAAAGTAAAACCAATCATCGAGGTGTCGATGAAACAGAAAATCAAATAAAGAAAAAATATTACTGGCCAAATTTACGAAAATCAGTACAAACTTACATTAATGAATGTGAAATATGTTTAAAAACTAAATATGATAGAGTCCCATTAAAGCCAAAATTTAATATAACTCCTACCCCAACAAAACCATTCGAAACTTCACATATCGATTCAATCACTTTAGAAAAACAAAAATTCTTATCAATCATTGATGCATTTTCAAGATATGCTCAAGTTTATAAATTAGACTCAGGCCAAGGAATAGAAGTCGTCAATAACCTTATTAAGTATTTCACACACCACGGAATACCCGATCAGATCATTTCCGATAATGGTCTTGAATTTAAAAATTCCTTAATTAAAGAATTATTAGAAGTTCATAAAGTAAAACTCCATTTTATTAGTACACAACACCCGGAATCGAACGGATTGATTTAAAGATTTCATTCGACCTTAGTAGAACATATCAGATTACTCAATAATCAAGAGCAGTATAAAAAAGAGCCAATTGAAATAAAAGTTAATTATGCACTCTTAGCGTATAATAATTCTATTCACTCTTCCACAAAATTAAGACCTTGTGAAATCATATCAGGACATTTAGATGTAAATTCACCCCTAGATATTGACTTAGAAAAACAATTAGTTAACAACTACATAACAAATCACAAAGAAAAAATTAGATTACTATATGACAAAATTAAAGAAACAAATGAACAGTATAAACAAAAAACAATTGAATACGCGAATAAAAATAGAGAAGATTTACCTGAAATACCTAATACTGTTTTTGTGAAAAATAAACAAAAACAAAGTAAAACTAATAATAAATTCAAACCCGAGAAAATTGTAAAAATCAACCCCACTTTGAAAACAGCAGAAATAAAACCAGATCATGGTAACACATCAAAAGACATTCACCTGTCCAACATAAAAAGACCTAGACGAAAGAATTACAATTTTAAAACTAAACAAAAGCAAAAGAAAAATAAATTCAAAATTCTAGAAAACAAAATATTGAAAAAATCTCCCTTGTTGCAGACTTGTGACTCTCCACCTGACAACAACACAAGAAGTTCAGATACAGAACTTAGTGAATAATCCCGGAGTTCTCCCATTTAAATTAGGACATGCAAAAATTAAAACCGTTTCCCATACATTCCTACATTACATTGACCTCAAAACCATTAAAGACAGAGTCGATTTAATAAACGAAAATTTTTCGGAATTAAAAACAATAGTAGATTCTGCTACTCCCGAATTTTATCACATATTAAATAACTGCTATGGTCATTTAAAATACCAATTGAACATTGTAAATAGAAAATTAAATACTTTCTACCCCGAAAAACGCCAAAAACGAGGACTAATTAATCCTTTAGGATCACTTGTCAAATTTATGAGTGGTAATATGGACAACGACGATGCTCAAGAAATTCATAACAGTATTTTAAAATTAGAAACAGATCAAAACAAAATTGTTACAAAATTAAACAATCACATTTCACTTTCCAAAAATATAATGTCAAATATTAACTCTACACTGACACTAATTGTTAAAAATCAAATCAATGTCGAAAATAAAACGAATGAGCTAATTCAATTAATAAACAAAGGAAATTTCGATTTTTCTCATTTTTACGACGCACAAGAAATATTAGAACAAATAAAATACAATCTTGATTCACTGTTAAATTATTTGGAAGAAATCGAAAATGCTGTGACATTTGCAAATCTAGAGGTTGTACACCCTAGTATTATTTCTTATCAAGACCTAAAAGATATTATTAATGAATTATATTCAATTTACAATCATAAACAATTATTATTTTCAAATATTAATGATATATCGAAGTACTACAATGTTATCAAAATTAAAGTTCATATCATAAATGAAAAAATTATGTTTTCACTAGTTTTTCCTTTAATACACCCAGAAACCTTCGATCATTATCATCTATATTCAATTCCTAACTCTAATCAATCAACAATTATCCCACCTGCTACTTACCTATCAGTAAGCGACAACGTATACCAATATAGTAATGAAGAATGCATCGATTTGCAATCAGAATTCCTGTGCAAAAGTACAAATCTTCTACCACTACAGAGGGATGAAGAATGCTTAACATCAATTTGGTCAACCGAGACTACAGCAACCAACTGTCAACAAATACCAATCAAGATAACTCAACAAGTTATATTGGAAATCAACGAAGCCCATTACATTGGAATATTTCCAAAACAACAAAAAATACAAACTTCGTGCAAACAGAATACCATTGCGTCCCTACAAGGAACCTATTTAATCGTCGTACCACCAAACTGTTCAATAAAGATTTCATCATATGTCTACGCGAATAAATTGAAGACAATCCCAAGGCATGCCATGACCTTAGAAAAGATCAACATGCGAAACTCCACCGTAACACAAGTAGAAAAACTACGACTGGACAAGGTATCACTTGATAAACTTCACCAACTTCAACTTCAAGAATTAGAAGAACTTCCCATCGAATCAATCAATCTTCATGAAAAATATTCAAAGGGCTCAATCATCGGTGTCATCATACTTTCATTAATAATTTTATTTTATTTTGCAATAAAAATCATAAAAAAACTTTTACAGAAAAAGCAAGTTCAGCGTAGTTCAAATGCGAGTCCGAGGGCATTCGACGAAACTCAAGTCGTTCCACCCTAGAGTTTCTTCTTAAGGAGGGAGGTGTTACCTAACCATATTCTGCGGACCTCAGCAGTTCCCAGTATCCGCCACGTTCCCGCGAGCGGCAAGAAGATCACATTTCATCTTATCTTTGTACAATGTATATTCCATGATTTTGTAAACTTTTATTCAGTCTGTATGTAGAATTCAAACAATAAACTTAGAAAATACTTTATTGTAGAAAGCAATAGTTTTTAAAAACCAATATCCAGAAATCTATCAATTAATTTATATATATACGAGGGGAGTTTTTTATGTTATCTACCTAGCTATGAAAACAATATGCTATCGCGACAATTTTCTTATGTCAAGTTACTGTGACATTTTCATGTCTATAAAGACACAATTAAGAACTTGAAAGCGGCTATACGCGAAAAAAAGACCCCACAATTATGCTCAGAAAATGCTGCTTCTGCACAACAACTGCATGGTGCATAAAGCACGAATTGTTCAAGCAGTAGTCAATGAATGCGGCTTTGACGAATTACAACATCCACCTTACAGTCCTGACCACGTCCGACTATTATTTCTTTCCAAAACTCAAAAAACATTTGAGAGAGAGTCGCTTTTTATCGAATGATGACTTGGAAAACGCTGAGGAGTCGTATTTTGCAGAATTACCAAAAGATTTTTTTTTGCAGGCGTAGCTTTATTAGAAAAACGTTGGAATAAGTGTGTTAGTGTTAACGGTTCTTACGTTGAAAAATAAAATTTTATTTGTTCTCTAACTCGTTGTTTTCATAGCTAGGTAGATAACATAAAAAACTCCCCTCGTATATTTATTTATTTATTTGTAAAATGAAATAATACTTAGTTTTACCAATTCAAGAAATACTGTTGTTACCCTATTGAATATGAAATTAATATATCGATTTCTGTTACCGTTAAACCGTTAAATTTTTAATCTTCAGGTAAGTATATAATACGTTATAATGTTTAAAAATCTTCATTTTAAATAATAAAATAAAGATTTATTTAATTATTATTACAAATTCTATTAGTTAAGTCATGATAAATGAATTTTTAACAAGTGGGCGAACTGATGTACGACGGGCCTCGTAAGAAAATATGAACAAAATAAAATTTTCAAATATAAAGCGATATAACCTTCGCCGCACAATATGTTTTAGAACAAATGGTTTAGAACTAGAACCTCTGGGTAACAGCAGCCGCTGACAGAGAAAGCATGATATGATGCCATTGCTCTCCAACACTGGGTTCGCTTACGTCGCAGCGCGGGAAACGGTGGATACCAAATATTTGCATTTTTTTTTTCTTTCAAAAAAAGCCGAATTTTAATAAAAGAAAAATTAGGGAATTTCTGAACTTAATCCCTCATTGCAGACGATGAATGCACGAAATGGAACAATAATCGAAAAAATAGTTTAACATATTATCTTAGCAGAGAGATCTTAGAGTTACAGAGAATAAATCCTTTATAAATGCGGTGTCCAAACGATAAATTTTGTCTAGTGCCCGCTAAAAGCTTAATTCAGCGCTGTTCAGATAATTCATAAATTCTTGACTAAATAAAACAAGATTTACACGAAATATTATTACGAATTTTGTATCTATGTTCACCACGCGTTTCAATTTCAGACTGATTATAGGTTATAAATTGTTGTAAACTGGCTCCCGCAGACCCGGTTCCCCTTCTATACCGTTCTCATTGTAGAACAATTACGAAATAATTTGATTTCATGAGTGACTGCCATGGGTTTATATTATGACTGCGCGCACACATGCAACTAAATCTAACCAATTTAAAAATTTGTATTTTGTCACAAACTGATCAATTGTGTGCAACTTCTTTGTGTTCAGCTTTCAGCTGATGTATTCCTGTTACAAGATCATGCAATAAACATGTTGGCGCTCACGACAATTACGTCACCAACAGGTTTAGACTCGCTCGCATAACGCGTATGCTGCCCGTCACATTATTTTTTTGACGCTTGTTGCTCAGATAACTCTAACTTTCAGTTATCAACTGTGTTGCAATTTTTTATAGCCGCATAGTAGAAGTGTAACATAGTGGAATATTTAAGGTATGTTTTATCTTGGGAAGGTGAAATTTGATATCTGTCTTTGCGTAGCTAAGTCAAGGAGATAATGTGATAGCAGATTTATGTGTCTGGGCTAAGCAGATGATTCTATGTGCAAGCCACTTCAAATTTGAAGATATTTCTTTTATTTGGAAATGAAAAAAAAAAAAAAATATGTGCAAGAAGACCGAACCAAATAATTCTGATGAAGAAGAATGAAATATTAATATAACATATTGTAACAAACAATCTAAAAGCGCTAATGACCTAGAAGTTAAAGCGTTATTTCCAAATAAATAAAAAAAAAAATTTAAATAAAACATGATTTTGAGTGTTTTTTTTTTATGACAACCTCAATGTTCGGAGGTTAGTAACATTGAGTGTCAGACTGCAAGATACAATAACATAACCTATAAAATAAAATATTCCTTTCATTTATAACTAAAGAAAAACCCCTTAACCTTAACAATTTTTTTTTTTCATCAATTAAATTTACAATTGAAAAAGATACCAATAAACAATTACCATTTTTGGACTCACTGGTTATTAGAAACAAAACTAAATTAGAATTTGACATATATAGGAAACCTACGAATACTAATCGATTTATAACAGCTGACTCGAATCATTTTTGGCAACATAAATTAGCAGCGTTTAACTTTCTAAATAATAGACTGACCAAATTTCCGTTAAACAACACACGTTTTGAAAATCAATTGAAATATATTTAAGAAATAGCTAAATATAATGGATTCATGGTTAAAATTATCGATAAACTTGTCCATAAATTTGAAAATTAGATTTCACAACTTTAACGCCAACTAATAATAAAAATAATAATAAATATATAACATTACCATTTGATAATGCCACTAAAGGTTTAAACAATTTTTTTTTTAAATCAAAATTTAACGGTAACTTATAAATCAAATAACACCATTAAATCATTATTAGGTAACCCAAAAGATAAAATAGATAATAATAAAAAATCCGGTGTTTATAAAATTGACTGTAAAGATTGTAACAAAGTTTATACCGGGCAAACTAAAAGACAAATTGACACTCGGTTTAAAGAACATTTCTGTCATTTAAAAAGCGGTAATCCTGATAAATCTAGTGTAGCACAACATATGTTCATATCATAAAATTGACAATTCTAATATAAAATTATTGAAACAAGTTGATAATAATAGATATTTAGACGCACATGAGAATTTGATAATACATAAATTTAAAGATAAATTGATGAACGCAGACCTAGGTCCCATCCTAAATTCTAAATTATATGAATTAATATAAGACAGTTACTTTGTTTAATCTTAGTTACCCAATTAAGTATCCACTCACCTATGACTCCTGTCCCTATATAACCCGTGTTCTCTCCCTTATTCCTCAGCTCTGTTTTTAGTTTCTACTGATGATGAGAACATAGTTCTCGAAATACGTATATATGTAGTTTTTTAAAATTTTTGTTAAGGTTAAGAGGTTTTTCTTTAGTTATAACTTTACCTTAAGACTCCATTTTAGTTTTTAATAATTCCTTTCATTTTCACAAATTTTTGATTTCAACTAAAATGGTATGCAACTCTGCACTCATATGGTTTATTATTCTCGGTCTTACGGCCACGACATCTAAATTCCATATTTGTGATAAAAAGTAGAACTTCACTACCTTGATACATGTTTGTTCGAACCTACAGTTCTAAGCAGTTCACGAACTAGTGAGCATGCGCATTTCACTTAAAAGCGTTCGAACTCTGTAGTTCTGAAATTCGAAATTCTGAGAACTATCAGTTCGGCGTTCGAACAGGCTAGAACTTTGAATTCAAATTCTCGTGGAACGGTTCTACCAGTTCGAGCAACGGAGCAAGTATTTCAAATTCTAACTATGCGCAGTGAAGTTTTAAGATTCTATTTGACGTTTAGAAGGCTATATAGAAATAATAGATTAATATACGTACCAATTTTATTATTATTTTTTTTTATTAATTATTATTTTGGTTAAGGAAAATTTCATAAGTATTGTATTGTCTGATATTGTTAAGGTTAAATATTTTTAATATACACGAAAAGCTACAGGATTGTAAGACGTTCATTCATATCATTAAAGTATTAAAAATTCTTTTCACAATCAGCGACACTGTAATAATATTTATTTCGTTTAAAATATACATTTTCAATCTTCGTATTGTATTTGTTTCTACTTTTAACTTTTACTTTATACATATATTTACTTCGATTTTGTTGTCCATGCTTTATACTCCTTTTGAGGAGTATGCACGTCCATTTATTATTAGGTACAATTGAAAATTTAAAATATGATATTTACAATTATGTGTACCTAATTTATTTAATTATATGTATATTTTCTCCTTAATCGCACATTTTAAAACAATTTTCGTTTATTAAAACAAATGTATGTGACAAATTATATCCAATATGAGCGTTCGAACCTGTCCATGAGAGAACAGTTCTGAATTCACTTTCTTATATGCCATGCGCAGAACTCCTAATTCTGGAACAGTTCCGAATTGATGGTTCGAACAAACCTATAAATATCTAATATATTGTTCATTTACTCTCTCGGCGAAATAACTATTGAGCTGTCTAGTTTTCAGGCTGGTTTTGTGTTTTGTCGCGTAAATGTGTAAAACTAAGTGTCGATTCGAGTTTAGAAACGAGTGTATTTCCACCCTAAAGATGCAACGGCATCTATAGGATTTTATTGGTTAATTAAATTAGTTTTAATTATAATCATGTAAATAATTACCTGAATTGTTACAGAAGAAATATTTATTATGGTAAATTATTATTTAAAATATTAAATTAAAAAATAGATATAACAGTTACTAATAAATAATGCTAACCATATATTCGTAAGACAAACATTGAAATTTGAAATTATTAATCCATTTCAGATCATTTTTACCTCTCGCTAAGAGAGGTATTGGATTCATGCTAAAATTCGCATATCCAGATTTTATTGGATAAGCACGATTTAAGGTCCCTAGAATCCGATTATAACATTTTTAAAATGATGTCTGTGTGTGTGTGTGTGGATGTGTGTATGTGTGTATGTCTGGATGTTGTAGACACGATTACTCAAAAACTATAAGACTTAAAAAATATTTAACTGCAGTTTCCTCAATCTGACATTCCTGGGAAGAGCTGAAAAGGTTTTGGCAACAATTGAACAACCGGAAGTAGTAGTTTTTTAGAAAAATTCTTCTAAATATAATTTTTTGGGAGCTTTTTTATTAAATATTGAAGAATATAAAATTCTCCATCTAATACACTTAAAATATTTATTATATCTTGTATAGATTTAGAGATAAATACACTATAATTTATGGAGTAAACTAATCGCAGAGGCCAAGGCACCAAGGAAACCAGTTGACAAGTTCCAATGTTTATAACATGACACATGTCATTGTCAAATATCAACAAATTTAGTGACATTCTGATAGCTTTTTCTGGGAAGTATATTTAACTTTTCTTACTGTTTTATTAATTAAATATTTGAAATTATAGGTAAAATTGTGGTAAAATGCATATATCTATCAGAAATATCGCCAATCTGGTTAATGAATTGGAAGAATCTGTGACATTTAGAAACTTCCTCATACAATGAAAAATAGATATAATTAGAATTATATGTGTGCAGAAGACATGTTAAGTACAATAAAAAACAATATTCGAGTAAAGTTCTGCAATTTTTTGACGGTTCGAAAGCGAAGTGCAATACAATACTTATATATCCTAATATGGAAATGGCGACAGGTTTTGTGCTGGCCCAGGGCTGTCAAAATCTGCTGAAATTGCTAACCGGTTAACCGTCGGTTTACAGACCGGTTAACCGAAAAACCGAATAACCGGTTTTAAGTCAATAACCGGCCGATTTTTAACCGGTCAGAAAAACCGGTTTTTAGCCGGTCAAAAAACCGGTTTTTAGCCGGTCAAAAAACCGGTTTTTAGCCGGTCAAAAAACCGGTTTTTAACCGGTCAAAAAACCGGTTTTTAACCGGTCGGAAAACATGTTTTTAACCGGTCAGAAAACCGGTTTATAACCTTTAATTTGGTGCATGTTCAAAAGTTTCCTCAAAACGTATCGAGTTTTAAGGGCGCCGTTAACTTTTAGGAAACATCGTACTTCTTCTTTGGGAAATTTCGGTAAACTTTGCAAAGTTTCCCTGTGTGCACTAAAATCCTGACAATTTATTGTTTAGCATTGGTATATGATATACGTATATATGGTATGCGAGCAATATCTTCGATTATTATTCATGTTTCGCCAACTCCGTATTGATTCGGAAGGTTGTTGAAATACTGTATTTAAAATTGTTTTCGATGTTGTTCATATAGATCATCGCGTCTAATACAACTTTAAAAAATTTTTGTCATAAATTTTAATTATTACTGTATATTTAACGATAGCTGAAGATGGGCTTTCCCTAAGCCCGAAGCGTCCGTAATAATAGTATATTACATCCGAGGTGGGAAATGTTTCATTACATCCGAGGGCTTATGTATATTACCGAGAGGCGAAGCCTCGATGTGAGATAAAGCGCGAGGCTGTAATGAAACTCCCACCGAGGTTATGTATCTTATTTTATTCACAATCATCCTCATTTTAAATCAATAATTTTCAAAATAAATCAATGAGTTTTAACCTTTAATTTTATTAATATTTTTTGACAGCTCTCTTAAAATTTGTTTTTACTTACTTTATTATAAGGATCTATGACAATGTTGCTAGGCAACCTCTACATAAACGTTTCCAACCCAAGAGGTAAAATCTGTTATTTCCAACCTAAGAGAATGTCATTAAAGTTAAGAATGACGTATTTCCCAACCTCCAAAAGGTTAGGAATCGGTATATTACTATAATGATTGCGAATAAAGAATTTTACAATACACGTGGACCATTTATGCCTTTTGTTTTCATCTATAAACCATTCAACGCTTGGTCCTTTCACCCCTTTCTTCATTATTAATATCACGAGCTTATATTTAATGAGAGAATATAATGAATTTTTATTAAAATTAACTGTCAATGTTGTAAAAATGCCATAGCAGTTAGTAACGAATAGAAATAAGGTGATATTCTTTGTTTTTTATCATCGCTGTGATAGACATGTAACTATGGAAATTCTGAATGTTGATTGGCGGAAAACATATCACGTGACTAATGAATTATTTCCTATTTCAATGTAATTTACTTTTATTTCAAAAATATTATTAAAAGAAATAATAACAAATTAAGGTTGGTAACATTGACAGTTTCAATAAGCATTTGAAATTTATTTATTTTGATATATGGCATTTTGTCAAGACCTATTTAGACGTTAGGTTATAGTTAATTTTTTTAAAAAAAAAGAGTGCTATGAACCGGTTAGAAACCGATTAAAAACCGGCTACTAACCGGTTAAAAACCGGCTACTAACCGGTTAAAAACCGGCTATTGACCGGTTAAAAACCGACTATTGACCGGTTAAAAACCGGCTATTGACCGGTTAAAAAACCGGCTATAAGCCGGTTAAAAACCGGCTATTAACCGGTTAAAAACCGGCTATAAACCGATTAAAAGCCGGCTAAAACCGGTTAACCGGCTAGCCGAATATTTCATTATTGAAAAACCGGTTTCCGGTTAACCGATTAACCGGTTAACCGGTTAACCGAATACTTTTGACAGCCCTATGCTGGCCACAACAGATTTTTTTTAAACAAAATATTGAAAATTATATGAAATAAATTTATTCGTACATTTGTTTGTCCTAAAATTTACGCACCATATAAGTAAAAATTAAATGTAAATGCACACAAAACAATGACACTTGTTCCAGTGAACATATATTGTAAAATGCCAAAGTAACGAGTTTGGCTTTGGAATCCAGCTAAACGCGTCAAATCAGCTACCCAATCAAACAAGTGTTAAAACCAAGAGAATCTGAATTACATATGAACGAAATAAAACTTTTTCAAATCTATGAGTTTTGTTATTATTGTTCTAAACTTCATGTTGAGACATTTTCATAATAGGTGTAAAATTGAAATTATGTTATAATTTTAGAGATATTTTACAAACAGCTCAATGCATTCAAAGTACCTAGTAAAAAGTATTTCAAATATGCTTGTACTACAAATTCGAAAAATGTTAAGTCGCTCGGAAAATCCCTCAACCTGCTTTCATTTTCAGCATAATCTTATCTTGAAGGAGTTAGGAAAGAATTAAGACGGTATATGGCAACAATTTACATGTAATATTCAGCAGTTTGAAGTTACTGCGACTTGTAACTTTATTTCACGCAATAGCAAAAAGTTCAAATAGCGTCTTAGAGGAGAAAAAATTATCAAGTCAATATTTTTTCAAGCCATAGCGATATATTTTAGCTTATAAATTAATTACAATACAGATTTTGAAATTTGTTTACAATGGAAAATTTGCTGTTGCACCTTAAAAATTAATTTAAATTTTCTGCTGATTTTATATTTTACAAAGTTTTATGGCAGCAAAATTCTACTGCTCAATGCAATTAAAAGCTATTAAAATGGACAAGCTAATAGGTATTTCAAAATGAATCAATATGCTTTCATTTATATGGTAATTTAGATACAAGGCGAGCAGATGAAATTTTGGTAATTTAATTGTAACGGATCATTTTCCACTTCTTCTATAAAATTCATTTATAATGTTATATAGCGGGTGTAACACGAAACTGGGGACATACGCATTTAACTTGGGAAAACAGTTTTTTCTTGCTCAAAAGTGGCCTATAAATTTTAGAGAATTAAATTCTGCATCCAATTTCATAATCACATTTTCATTTACATATTTAGTAACCGAGCAAATTGTGTTTAAAATTTTTTAAATGTTACATCTCGATCGTGTCAGCCATGGACTTGATATAAGGTTTCTAACAAATTTTATGACATTTTACCTGCCAGAAGTAATAAAATATAGTTTTCATCAAAATAGTTCTACTCAATGATTTGTATCGTCTCTTCCTGTGAATAATTCTCCATCTTCAATAATGATAACTCAAACAGAGCGTTTCTGATAGGTAAAATTATAAACAAATATAATGACGTAAATAACTATTTAGATGTATGTCAACAGTGAATATCTGTAACTCAATTACAATGAACATCTGTTAAGTGTTTAAATTTAATTGTATAAATAGCGAAGACAGATTTGTGAAAAATTCATAAATCTCACTGGAATTTGATCCCAGGGCCTTCCGATATCTAGTCGGACATTCTACCAACTAAGCTATGAGACTCCAATGAAATTCTTGAATTTTTCACACGTCGCAAACATCGTTGTAGACGAGAGCGTCTCCCACTTGGAGTATCGTCACCCGCACAACACAGCGACATCACCTGTGGTGTATTGGCACTGCAGTATTAAATGTGCAAATAATATGTCTTCATTATTTATACAATTTAATTTGAACATTTAACAGATGCTCATTGTAACTAAGTTACAGATATTCACTGTTAAAATACATCTAAACAGTTATTTACACATTTAATACTGCAGTGACAATACACTGCCACAGGTGATGTCGCTGTGTTGTACCGATGACGATACTCCAAGTGGGAGACGCTCTCATCTACAACGATGAAGAAGAATTTCATTAGTCTCACAGCTCAGTTGATAGAGTGTCCGACTAGATATCGGAAGGCCCTGGGTTCAAATCGCAGTAAGATTCATGAATTTTTCACAAATCTGTCTTCTTTATTTATACAATATAATGACATTTTACCTGTCATGAAAGTATGTCAGATTTTGTCATATTTTTACCACTCAGAAACGCTGTGTTTGAGTTGTCATTATTGAAAATGGAGAATATTCACAGGGAGACAGAGAGATGATATTCAAATTATGGAGTAGCATTATTTTTATGAAATCTACATTTTATAATAAATTACTGACATGTAAAATGTCAAACTTCGTTTGAGATTTTATTTCAATGACATGGCTAACACTATAAAGAAGTAACTTTAATAAAATTTTAAATTCAATTATCTCGGTTGTGAAATATATAAAAGAAAATGTGGTAATTAATTTAGATGCAGAATTTAATTCTCTACAACATTTATTTGAAGCATTTTGTCTAAAATTAAGCCAACTTTTGTGCAAGGAAAACTCTTTTCTCATGTTAAACGCCTATGGCCCAGTTTCCGTGTTACACCCGGTATATTGTATTGTCCTAATTAAAATATTTTACTAAGTTATATTGAAATGAAAAAGAAGTAACAAAATTGCGAAATGGAGAAAGTTTGTCGATAAATGAAGTAAAAGAAATAAACGTATCAGAAAGTATAACAGCAGTACAAAAAAACGATATGGAAAAATCTTTCCAGGGGAAACAAACCAAAATGCAGGCCATATACACGATCTACTATTTCAACAGATAATAAAACAGTAAAATTAAATAGAAATTAAAGCCACAAAAATTCTCAAAACATCAAGGGACATATTATAACCAACACGACATAATTTTTCTAATCAATTTATTCTTGGTAATATGGTGAATCATAATAATAATAACAATACAACGGTTCCAAAAGTAATAATTTACCTGTTGCTAATGCGATATGATTAAAGATCCGAAAAGTTTTCGTTCCAACATCTATATTAATATATTATCAGTTCAGGGATAAAGATTAAGTGGCCTATTCAGAGAAACACAGTCATAAAGGTTGTTACGGATATAAAGATTGTTATCGTAAAGACATTTGTAACAATCTTTATGAATATGTCAATTCAGAACCTACGTCGGTATTATTGACAATCTTTACAAAATAATACTTGCGAATGAACCAGATTATTTGACAATAGCTAACTTCATTATGCATATACGAACTTAACCTAACCTTATATGTCGACGCTTTATTCTTTTAATAATGTGTTGCCAATTATATTTAAAATGCAAACATTCTGCCAAACAACTAAAGTCTAAAGAAGAATATGACATTTCTGTCATATTTGAAAACTTCTAAATTATTTAGAACGGGTATGTTAATTCCTACCACTGATCCCAACGTGACTGAAAAGTTATGGAAAGATTTTTTTTTTTATTTTGATTGAAGAAAAAGCACACATTAGCACCAGAATAAATAACTAGGTTTTCACGAATACCTACCACAGAATATAATATTTTCAAAGAAATATGTATTTACGTCAAAAGTAACTTTTCGTCCACGACGATTTTTATCGTTCTTATTATCATTATTTAAGTCGGAGCAGGATCCATGCGAATAATCAACTGCATCCTGCTAATAATTAGCAGAAAGGGCATTATTAATAATATATGATTGATGTAATAATCTGTCACATGTCAAATATTAGAAATAACGTGATAACAACCATAAATACATAGTTTTAGCAGTCGTTATGATAAAGACTGTCAAAACACGTAACAATTGTTGACGGTAACCACCTTCAGTACTGAGAATACCAAATTTGATTTTAACAATCTTTACAGTACATAACAACCATAAAGACCATAACGACTATGCAAATATTGAGTTCTGAATAGGCCCATAAGTCTGTTTCGCTCAGAATCGAGAGCAAATTATTTTCGGTTTCATAATCGTGATTAGAATCCGGATAGTCCCTGTTTCGGAACAGAAATCCAATTAGTTATACATGGAAATAGACGGGTAACCATATAATTTTATATCGGAATAGAATCTAACAAAAACCGGAAATATCATACGTTTGCTTTTAAAATGTTATAAAAATGAATTTTCGCAGCAACAGTATCTTCCGCAATAATACCAAATCATGAATCTATATCTTAAACTGAGTAACTCGATTCCCTGGGGTGTTACGATATAGATTTTGAGGGTGTCGGTAATAATTAATATTACAGCTAAAGCTTTTAGCGAACATCCAATAACTGACAACGTAATAGAACCATTTATGATCAGTGGCGAAAATTGGTT
This sequence comes from Ophonus ardosiacus, assembly GCA_943142095.1. Classification (NCBI taxonomy): domain Eukaryota; kingdom Metazoa; phylum Arthropoda; class Insecta; order Coleoptera; family Carabidae; genus Ophonus; species Ophonus ardosiacus. The sequence continues at coordinate 44,536,877 of OW964824.1, forward strand.
ATTATTATTATTATTATTATTATTATTATTATTAAATTAATTATTAATAAATACTGTACAAGGTGTAATGCACTATTATCATGTTCAATATTATGTCTTAATTTTCTGCCGGACAGTTTTTATTTAAAAAAAACTGTTTTCCCATGTTAAACGCCTTTGTCAAGGTTTGCTTAGGACACACGGTATACATAAATACATACATATACATATAGGTATACACATATACATACATACAGTGTGTCCCAGCGTTTGGTTGGCATAGGCGTTTAACATGGAAAAACAGTTTTTTTTTGTAAATAAAAAGTGTCTGGCAAAAAATTAAGCCATGATATTGAACATGATAATAGTACATTACATCTTAAACATTATTTAATATTACTTACTATAATATTATTGCATAAATTGCAATAAATTATAAAAATTTTCAGTTATTTATTATGTAACATGAAAGGAATTTCACATGTCATCGTGACGCAATGTTTAAAATCTCTGCCCCTGAAATTTTAGATTGGGGTACGATTCCCCATTAGGGTAATTATTTCGATTTTTTTTACATAAAAATTGTGGAAATTTTAAAAATCTGTTATATATTTCGTATTATAATCATTTAATAATTGTAATAACGTAATAAATAAAGGAAAAATAATTGACAATAATTGATTACAATAATCAAAACATTGATATTGATATAATAACAATGCATTGTTTTGTTATTTATTTATAAATACGAGTACACAATACTACACAAATTTACAATTAAGATAATCAAAACATTGATATAATAACAATAATAATGCATTGTATTTTCTTTGATATTAATAAAAATAACTGAAATTAATAAATTTGTGTAGTTGTTATGTTTTTACTGTATTTATAAATAAATATTGTTTATTCATATCAAAAGAAAATACAATGCATTGTTATTATATCAATGCCAATGTCTTGATTATTGTAATCAATTATTTTCTCTTTATTTATTACAATGTTCTTATTATTTTAAATGATTGTAATAAGAAATATAAAACATATTTTTAAAAGTTCATAAATTTTTACGAAAAAAAATAAAATAATTACCCTAATGAGAAATCGAACTCCAACCTAAAATTTCAGAAGTAGCTGTTTTAACCATTGTGCCTCAATAACATGCGAAAATATTTTCATACTGCGTAATAAATAAGTAAAACAATTATTTCTTTGAAAAATTTTGTAATTTATTGCAATTTATGCAATAATCTCAAAGTAATTAATATTAAGTAATGTACACAATGTAAATTAAATGTACTATAGGTATTATCATGTTCAATATCATGGCTTAATTTTCAACCAAACACTTTTTATTTACAAAAAAACTGTTTTCCCATGTTAAACGCCTATGCCAACTAAACACTGTCATACACGGTATACATATATGTACATACATACACATATAAATATGAGGGATCAATCCAATATCAATAACCAGTCAAGTCCTAACACCAATTTTTCAGGAGAGCCAAAAATTGATTTGTGAAAAAACTGTAGTACTTACCACGTTTTGCGTTAAAACATATTTTTGTCACCTACAGATTTAATGTACAGCGTGTCTTATTTTCGATTTTTTTTAGGGTATCTGGAGAAATATTACTGATAGAGCAAAATCGTTTGCACATTTCAGGGTCAACTTTTTGAAAAAAGTTTAGTAGTTACCACACGAATTTTCGATCTTCTTTTGTTTCTGAGTTACAGGCAAAAATTTGTTTTTCACTCATTTCGAAAATATCTCATAACTTATTATATTATATTATATTATATATTTGTATTATATCCGCCAAACCATGTTAAATCAAGATGACGGAGCGGCACCATATTATGCTCGTATTGTTTAGATCTATTTAAATAATGAGTGGAGAGAACGATGGATAGGACGAGGTACATATATTTCATGGCCAGCAAGGTCTTCTGATCTGTCCCCAATGGATTTCTTTCCCTGTGGGTATGCTAAAGATATTGTGTACCAGGAAGATGAAGAAAATATGAAACAGCGTTTTCGGAATGCTTTCCAAAGTATTCCACAAAACCTACTGCATAAGAGAACAGGGTCGTAATTTCGAGAATTTATTTTAAGTTGTTTTACCTTATTACATTTGTTAATTTACGTTGTGAAGTTATATTACCTGCTTACATTTAGTTTAATTTCTAATAGCCACCTAGAACATTTGAATAAAAATTATTTCTAATATTTCTCAATTTTCTTATTTTCCTCGTATTTTCTGAAATACATTAATAAAAACTAATACTTCGTTGAAAAGAGAAAAAAATTGGCGGTTTTTATAATAGTCAAACAATTTTACGTTCCCATTTCAAACATAAAAGTTGATACTCGTATCATGTAAACCTAACTTTATAAAAAAAAATCTCTACCTCTCTACCTCTAAGACTTAGGAATATCTATTTGTCATTTGATTGATTGCTGACAATAACTTCTATCTCTTCTTTTCTTTTATTTTCTTTTTACCAAACAATTTCTCTAATTTTACAATACTACAAATAAAAAGAACAACCTAAAAATTTCTATTTTTGATTTAATTGATTGCTGTCACTACCTTCTTTCTTTCTGTTATTTCTTATTTCCTTGTCTTAGACTCAAAACAATTTTTCTCTTTTTGCAATATGTAAAAATAAATAAAACTACCAAATAATTTCTATTTGTGATTTAAGTGATTACTCTCAATGCAAACCTCAGCGCTATTACTTATAAATAAAATAAATAAATCATTATGGCTCCCTTTTACCTATTTCTTGGTGTATTATAATGCTGCCGTTTTTATCTTACTGTCGGGACCTTCAACATCTGTTCTTCGTAGATTATACGAGTAAAAGATCTTTTATAGACTAATTCCTACGACATAACACAGGGCCGCTCTTCTTGACTGGATTTTATTATTAGTTGACTACGAATAGATATAGAAGGCTAGTTTCCATTTTTCTCATCTTCAAATCAAAGTTGGTATAGACACCATACTATTTTCCCGCACCCATGTGTATGCCCCTACGTATAGACCAGCAACTTTGTTGCCATCTAATAATATCTAATACGCACTCACATACCCACTCTGCGAATCTTTTTTTTTTTTCTCGTTTTTCCTACGCATCCATGTCTACGTCCTCACGTATAGACCAGTAACTTTGTTGCCATCTAATACGCCTTCACATACACACTCTGCATATCTTTTGTTTTCTTTTCTTTTTGCTTACTTACTAGCTTATAGATTATCCTCGTCGCCAATGTAATGTGCTTATAGTTTACCCTCCTCGCCAACGTAATGTGCTTGTTGTGTGTCTCCATTACAAGTAACAGGAGTGGGAAAATAGGATTCACTTAGGTAAACACAAAACATCAAAGGTCCGTCTACTACGATAGTTTATTAATGACTGACTACATTCTCCACAAACATGTTAATATAGTAGATACTTAAATGACAGCTATTAATGATTTGATTAGTTACAAGCAACACGTAATATCTATTTATAATTTAGTTTGTAGTTTTTTAAAATACCTCGTAGTACAATTAAGTTGCAATAATATGAAAAGTTACCGCCTTCTCGAGGTGGGGAAAATGAAGAACATTTGTATTTTTATAAACATATTCAATGTATTGGAACGCTTCGGAAGCTGGAAAATTTCCATCATCAGCCAATGTTTAATCTTGACAACTTTTTTTAAAAAAATTTACATCTATAATACAGTGAGAGAAAATTTTTTTTGATAATACAATAAAGTTTTATAATTGTCATAAATTATTTACCAGAGCATTCATAAACAATCCACACGACAGGTAGGCCAAAAATACGACGTCGGAGAAATTATAATATATATATGAAAACGTTATTAAAAGTTAAATTGGCAGGGCTGGTTCCAGCCCCAAAACCTCCCAACATTGAAATTTTTGAAACATAAAACGGATGCAAATAGTCCTCCCTCCAAACTGCATAAGAAATGAAGTCAAAAATTATTTTTATAATCAAAAAATTTATATCAAAAATTTTTTACCATATTCCTGAGGGAATCCCACCAGCATCCAGAAAGAGACATAGGGACAATCAAAAATAACACATTAAAAACACGATGAATTTTGATTACGAAACATTAACGAAACACATGGCTAAACGCCATTTTTCTGTGACGACAACGCAACAAGTGTGAAAATGTCATAGGTGTAATTTACGGAAACGGAAGCTGACAAGCGTTAGGCTGCATCCCCATGCATCCGTATTCACGTATCCGTGATACGTGATTCACGCACGTAAAAATTTAGCCCGTCCCCATGAAAGCAAGAAGTTACGTTGTCCGTATCCGGTATCCATATTAAATTTGAAACTCAGCTTATGTGTAGTGGAGTGTTTTATATTATGGATTCGGAAACATTATTATTAACTGTACTCAGTTTGGCTTGTTTTCATCGACACAAATGTCAAAAGTTTCGTTGATTCCTACAATTTTCTCCTTGAAACAGGCATGTTCCATTAAATTATCACATTGCGAATTTATAACCCATCCACAATATCCACATTTAAATAAATTGTTCTTCATTGTACATAAAAACTAAACAAAAAAGTGAACCACAACAAAATTCAAGCTTGTCGATGGTTGTCAACAAAATATCCAAACAAACTTGCTGTTGTTGCGTTTATACGCATGCGTCAAGCAATCCGTATCCGTGAAAAGTTAAAATTAACCAACTTTCGTCCGTTGCGTTCTTACAACGGACCGATGTATGAATTTGCTATTGTGGTTGGTTACAAATGATCACGTATACGTGAATACGGATGCATGGGGATGCAGCCTTAGGATTCCAATGTATTGAGCAAAGGTGCCGCGAATTTTAAACAGCTGTCAAAGTCGGTGTGGTTGTTTGTACATTTATTTTTATTTAAATTAATTAGTATACATTCCTTACACAAACGTTTGTACTTATTCTGTTCATTTAGCAGTATTATGGGTTCTTTGAAGTTAAAAGTGTGACCGGTATCGCAATGATGTCTTACAAGAGCGCTATGATTATAATTTTTGAATCTGCAATTATACTCGTGTTGGTACATCCGTTTTTTTTTAGTGTTGAACAGTTTCGCCGATATACGAGTATATCTTGTTACAAAAATTACAGTTAGATTGGTAAACTAAATCAGTCTTGTCAAGTAGGTCAGTTTCATCTTTTAATTTTGTAAACACAGTTTTAGTGGACTGTTTCTGTTACTGTATTATAGATGTAAATTTTTTTAAAAAAAGTTGTCAAGATTAAACATTGGCTGATGATGGAAGTTTTCCAGCTTCCGAAACGTTCCAATACATTGAATATGTGTTTATAAAAATAAAAATGTTCTTCATTTTCCCCACCTCGAGAAGGTGGTAGCTTTACATATTATTTCTATTTATAATATACTTAATTAGTTACTCTCTATACACTACACGTTAATCAAAAACTTATTACTTTAATAACAATTTTGATATATTTAAACAAATGCTATTACATTAAAATTAATAATGAAACCATGTTAAGGAGAATATAGTAGTAATATATTTGATTGTAATGAAATTAACGTTTATAAAAATAATATATTTTCCATCATACATAAATATTTGATATAAGATGATCCGATTTAAGTTTGCTATGTTTGCAGCACTATAAATCAAATAGCTGCCAATAAACGCGTGTTTTCAAAGTGTCACATATTAGTGTACAACTACACATTTACGAAATGGATCATGTACAGCGAAGGATTTACACAGGTTGCGTTTTAGAGTATCAGGAAGTTGATGCTGAATTTTACAATAATGTGTGTACGTGTGTGACGATTTTTTACGATCTATACTATTTTATTCACAATCATCCTCATTTTAAATCAATAATTTTCAAAATAAATCAATGAATTATAACCTTTAATTTTATTAATATTTTGACAGCTGTCTTAAAATTTGTTTAGCCTATTTAATTATGGGGATCTACGGCAATGTTGCTAGGCAACCCCTACATAAACATTTCCAACCCAAGAGATTGTCATTAAAGTTAGGAATGACGTATTTTCCAACCTCCAAAAGGTTAGGAATCTGTATATTACTATAATGATTGTGAATAAAATATATTCCAAAATTCCTTATTACTGAGTTTTCTATTAATTGGTACAACAAATTAGATTTTGTTTACGAACGACCAACCGGGAGGGATACTTTACTTAAAGCTCATTGCTATTTTAAACATGGAATTGGCGGGAGGCGATGTACTAGTCACATTAGATTTTTATTGATAATTTCAAGTTTTCTTATCTATATTAATATCGTAGAAGGTAAACTTACAAAAGGTAGAGCGGAAAATCAGAAGTACTCACCTGTAACAGAAATAAACATGTTAGTAAACCATAAAGAGTAAAATAAATTGAATATAAGTTACACATAAAAGAAATATAATGCGAGTAACAGTAAAAAAAGTACCTACATAACTATAAAATTAGTTATATTCTGACTGCAAATTGGAATCTCGGACACAAAACATTTTAACTGCGGCCAAGAAATATTTAGTCGGTAAGTTATAGCACAATAATAATTACGACTTTAACTGTCCATTATAATCATCGCAGACGTACATAATTAATTAACAGATCGCAAGAAAAACACAATGTGAATGAATAGCCATTGTACAGCATGCATGATTATGTTAGTGACTGTACCGGAGTGAAAAATGCACATTATTCGTTTTTTACATTACATACATTAGTAATATACGATGAACATACAAGATAATGGACGAGCTGGTGACGTTCGTCTTTCATTATTTTATGAATATATATTGTTATTATATATGAGTTTCCTTTCCCCGTTCCTCATAGGATTTGACGAACTCGCCTACGAGCCTTTCGGTCAAACTTTCCTGTTCGTGAAATAAGATACTTTTTACTCAAGTTGCATACATTTTTTTACGTCTGCAATAAAAGTGTAAAAAAGTACCATAAAGTTTCATTAATTCACTCGTTTGGGTTAAAGACTGCACTTTTTCACACTTTTATTTTGTTAAAAAAAAGACATCCTTTACAAACCTATTTTAATGAAAAACGTGTACGTTTTTTAATAGATGTAAAACAATTAGTTCTGTAACAAGTGTGTGAAGTAGTACTTTTTTGGTCGAGTGCGATGTTTTAGCACGAGATAAAAAAATATTATTTGCGCACGTGTGGTGTACAATATTTTTCCTATATCCGAAATCTTAGTACTATATCTCATAATATACCGAGTGCGGGTATACAGGAATTTTTAAATATTGTTAGTGATAGTTGACAAGTAAAGTACCCAAATGTGCTTGTTACCTAGCAACGCACTAGTGCTCGAAAAGTGACACATTGTAAAGAGTACGTAAATTACGCACGGTTGTAGGAAAAATATATTTTCTAAATTTACTTAATTATTTTCGAATAATACTAAGAATACTTTGGAGTTCTAAATAAATGAATATATTACCCATTACTGGGTGTGCCAGTAACTACAACACAAGTAGACATCGGAAATGATGACGATATATTTTACCGTGTGGGCGCTTACCAGACGTTACCTCACGGGCACCCATAGCTAGTGTCGAGAGTGCACCACAGGGATCACTTTTGCGCGATTAAAAGTCTGCACTGGCCGGGATCGAACCCGGGTCACCAAATTGGCAACCAGACACTACTATACGCCCATGGCCACGCGACCCCATAATTTGTTTCGTGTGAAACCCTGTGCTTTTTTAAATGAAGATGCTAGGATGAAATTTGTTAAATGTTGAATGAATCCATGCCTGAATGTGAGTCTAATTATGATTGTAATATAAATGAAGCTTGGATGAAATTTACGAATTCCCTCCTTAAATGTGCAAAAGAAGTTTGTGGTGAAAGCAGATTAGGCTGTTGTCCGAAAAATGCATGCTGATCAGGTGAAAGAAGCGATTTCTGAGAAAAAGAGGGCGTGTTTGAAGTTTTTAAATGTTAAGGATTTGCCTGGGAGTTTGTGTGAAGAATGTGTTTTAGAGTATAGAAGGAAGAATAAATAGGCGAGGCAATTGGCGAGAGAAAGTGAAAAATGATTTGATGATTTGTTGAGTGAAAGATTGACAAATGATTTTAGTACACCTAAACGATTATTATGGTTGTGTAAAGAGACTGCGGGGTGGAAGTGGTCGAATTGTGAAAGCTGTGAGGAATGCGAATGGAGAGTTATTGTGAAATGAATCAGACATAAGGAATAGATGGTGCGAGTTAAGGTTTGTAGGCAGGTGAGATTGAGAGGGATGTTAGTATCGAAGCTGCGAGTGAAAATGATAGTGAAGATGATTATGATATAGATGAAAGTGAAGTATGTGATGCATCGGTTAAGTGTATATAATGGAGTGCTGGTGCCTACTTTGATGTACGGAAGTGATTGTTGGGCATGAACGAGAATGCATAAAAAGAGAGTGACTGCCGTGGAAATGAGGTATTTACGTGGTGTTTGCGGGTATACAAGATGGGATCGCATGAGGAATAATTTGGTGTATGAAGAATGTAAAGTTAAGAAGAATGTTGTTAAGAGAGTTGGAGTGAGTCAGTTGAGATGGTTTGGTCATATGGAGAGAATGACGAGTGAGCACCTTTTAAAAAGCATCTATGTTGGTAAAGTTGAGGGTGTTCGATTGCGTGGCTAAACTATTTATGTGGACGAGGTGTAATGCCCGTATCACACTAGCGGGTTTCAAAGCGGTTGGCGGGTGCGGTTGCGTGTGCGGGTGACGGTTTTTGCAATCACACTGTGCGGTGTGGTTGCCGCTCCCGCTTCACTACACCGCACACTGTTTATTCAGCTTGACGTTTCTACCGAAAGCGGTGACAGGTGACAGTTTGAGACGGCGGTGAATTCGTGAAAAACTAATGGATAAGTTAAGAGTTTTGCGAAGACAAAGGAGATGCAATTTAGCAGCTTTGCTCTTTTATCTCTAAATATTATGATAGCCTTCCCGACAGGAATATTTGGGCATGACATTGGGTCATCATAATTTATTTATGGAGTTGCAGGTGGAAGACCCCGACAAATATCGCAGGTTCGTTCATGTAATTTTACACTAAGTTTTATAAAAATCTGCCTTTTCAGATCAGACCTTTTGTAGCACTCGACCGTAGTGTCCCATAATATGGGTCGCATTTCTATTAAATCTGGGAATAAAAATTCCTTTTCTAAAGAAAACAAATTCTTGTCCTTTTTTTGTAAGTAGTCATTCTCGCCTCAACTTCACAAATCCAAAATGACAGAAAAATGCTGCACCGGACGAAAACTATAGCACATGTCAAACCAAAACAGTCATGTGACAATACCGAGCTTTGTGATTGGTTGCGGGTGCGGTTGGCGGGTGAAAAAATAGCCTGTCGGCTATTCCTTCACCCGCAGTCGCAACCGCTAGCCGCCACACTTCTATTGGTCGACGAGTCACCCGCACACGCAACCGCACCCGCCAACCGCTTCAAAACCCGCTAGTGTGATACGGGCATAAGAAGTATGTTTGGGCGGGAATGTGTGGCGAAGGATAATAGTTGCGTAACTATTATTATGATCAGGGTGCGGTTATTCGCTACCGAAAAACGGTCACTTTAATTATGTTCTTATGTATGAATGCGAAGATGATTGTGGACATGGTTAAAGAAGAATGTTGTTAAGATTGAAGTGAGTCAGCTGAGCTCTTACTCTTATGCCCGTATTCATAAACAGTTGTAAAATTTTAAACTGTTCGTTATAATTTTTGCCCAATAAAAACAATCAACATTGAAATAAAAATCGAAATTTTATTTGTCAAGTGTGATTCTATTTGTCAAAAATTATAATGAGCCGTTTTGAAACTTTACGAGTGTTTATGAATATGGGCATTATTCATATTCTTATCCTTTTCCTTATTGTTGTCACTTTTGTTTTTGCGTTTTTGCTAACCCACTAAGTGGAACACGTGATTTTATGTATGTATGTATGTATGTATGTATGTATGTATGTATGTATGTATGTATGTATGTATGTATGTATGTATGTATCTAAATTTTAGGTTTTCTACAAATTTTTTGCCCGTTATCTAATCTGTATGTTTTATACTTACGTTACTAGAAAATCTAATAAAGAATTAAAAGTAGAAAATTTAAGGCATTAACGGTCAACTATGGCGCTAACAGCATTATGTTTTGGGGGTATATTTAGATAGCGGGAGCCCGAAAATCGTTGTGATTATTACACCAATCATATATAGAAAAGATTACCTTAAAATTTTGAAATTAAATTTAAAGCATGTATCACAAATAAGGTTAGCAGACAACTTTAATTTATTGCATGAGAACGATACGACATCTTCTAAGAGAATGGCTATTGTATAATATCGAATATAAGCTTCATCATCCCCCATAGTCTGAGGACTTTAACGAGATTGAGAAAGTGATGAAAATTCTTGAACAAAACAAGTATGTAAACCAAAAAAGAATTTAACAATAAATTATATGAAGAATGGCAGAATATAACGTCATCGGTGACCAAAAATTTGGTAGATTCAATGGCTCGTCGCTTACACTGTAAAAAATTCCTCAGTAAAATTACTATAATTGTTATTGGCGTCCAAATTGCCTAAGTGAATTATAGTAAATTTACAGTTAAATGTAATTTTGTCTATCATTTTTAAAATTACATAAACATAAATTCCATAAAAATTTCGATACATACTTTAAGTAAATTTACATATTAATAATATACATAATCTTTTTAAAACATAATTTAGTAAAAGTACATATTTTAAATAAATTTCACATAGTAATAGATTATGTTTTTTTTTATTTTCCCCGGGCCTAGAGCCTAATTTTCTACTCTGCCCAAAGTCTAATCCCGCTAAGCCTACCTAAAATCATGTAAATGTAATAAATAACATTCAGTATTTTAAATTTACTGTAATAAATTTAGAATTTACTCCTATTTCATGTAAAAATATATACTAGAATAAAAACATTGAGTTTTACATAGTACTTATAAAATTTGACAAAATTGTTATACAAATATAAATATATCATTGTAAACACACATATTTTTGTAGTAATTACCTCTATACTTGTAATAAATACAATTAGTATTTTATATTTACTATAATAAATTTAGAATTTGTTCATAACTCCTGTAAAAATAGAAACTAAAATAAAAAGAATTGAGTTTTTACATAGTTCTTACAAAATTTGACAAAATTGTTATAGAAATATTAACATATCACTGTAAAATTTGTAATATGAATATTACATAGTAGTTCTAGTATTTTTTTTATATTTGTAAGGGTGAATTAACAAATTTATAGAATTATTTTCTATGTACATGTAAGCCTACATAGTTTATGTAAAATATGTTATTGCATACATATTATAGTAATAAATTACTATAACTTTTCGACAAAATCGCTATTATTTATTACAGTGTAGGTACGGGTGGAAAAAACAAAGAAAACCTATCAATATATTATATTTCTTAATAAAACATAAATAAATGGTTTATTATTTAAATGTTTTGGTTACGTACGGAGAATTTTTTGTCATGAAATTATGAATACTTTAAATGTTTACTCCGTAAATAAATAAAATAACTAAATTATTTTAAATATAAAATATTAAACATATTTGGATATTTTTCCTAAAATAGATTGAAATTATTGTCGTACGGAGACTTGTTTGCATGACTATATTCCTTGCAGTGAAAAAAATACCTGTTTTTCCCTATAATCTTCAAATATAATAATAACCAAAATTTGAAGTTGAGTTACATGGAGAAACTATAACTACCAAATCATTGTCTTTTCTATACAGCAAAAAGAAATGACGACCACATTCTTTCCGAGATGTCCCAAGCTCTAAAAGAACGCCGAGACAAAAGAAAATAATACCAAATATTTTATATATTCAATCATTTTCATGACTATATTTAGCTTATTTAGTGACACAACAAACATGTAAATTTGATTATAAAAAAATAAATTTTAAAAACAAATACGAGTAGTATCTATTTTCATATGAAACTATTCACGCATCCATTTAATAATTTTCATTTGTCATTTAATTTAATTTGTATTATTCAATTTTGACGTTTTAAACTGTCATTATTAACTCCATGGCAACAACTATAAGTAACATTTTATTCACAAGTAAATTAAAACATTTTAAATCACTCTTACAAAATTTTAACTAACTCTGCAACAAATAATACATTTAAAATAACATCATGACACAAATGACAGACAATAACGCATTTTAAATAGATGACTTGAGGTCTATCAGTGACGATTGTCATGCTCAGCCTACTAACTCATCAGTTTTTTGTTTTGTTAAAAATTAAATATTATAATGCTTTTTATTATTATTTCGTCAAAGTTGAATAAAAAATTGTATAAACTACGTGAGCTAAGAATGTTTATTCACTCGAAGAAATTAACTCCTTCTGATGGATAAACATTACCGTAGCTCACTTGGTGTATAAATATCTATTATAAAACGGTAATCTCTTATCTTTTTATATTAAATGATGAATTTTATGCATATTGCAAATGCGCATAACTTCAATGTTTGCTTATTTCGTATTTTGTTTTGATAGTGACACATCGGCAATCTTAATAAATCAACCAACAAAAACTAAATTTTTCATATGATTATCTATTTTATTTGAATAACTCAAGTACGATAAAATTACATTCATAGACATTGTGTGCTGCTTGCATTAAGGCTGCTGGAATAGTTTCTGCAAATGATGAAAAAAAAAACACCTAAAGAATTTTATCAATGGCTTAATTGTTTTTCAAAAAATTCTCCTTCAACATTTATGCATTTTTGCATGCGCTTGAACCAATTTTGGAAACAGTATTTCCACACTAGATCTGATACCAGGTACATGAGTTTTAGTCGAATTGTGTGGTATCCAACGACTGCAAAGCTTCCGTACATTCAGATGATTATGCAAAATCGTGTGTATGGCTTTCATGTCAATACCCAAGGATGTCTGAATTTCACGGTATGTCACATACCGATCTCGTTCAACCATTTCGCGCACATCAATTGTGGTAACTATAGAAGTGGATGGACGACCCTTACTATACTCGTCACAGAGAATGATGCGTTAACGTTAGAATTCGGCAAAACTATTAAAAGCTGCCCTATTGGATGGTGCTTATTCTGCAAAAGCCAAATGAAGTCGATCGATGTACTGTTTCGGCATCAGATTACATTTGAAATAATACAAATTCATATCACAAAAATTTTCAAGCGAAATTTCTATATTTTTGCAAAATGAATTTAAAAAAATGCTGTCTAAGCAAAACAAATTAATATAAGTACAAATTCATAACTGAATCGGTGTCACTTCTGGAACTATTACATTGCAAAAACTTTTCCAGCAGCCTTGTATTTAATTTATGTAGAGTTGCATAGATGCTTCATTTATAAAATAAATAGAGAAATAAATAAAGCATACGTCACCTCACGGGTAGTCATTGCTGGTGTGGAAAGTTCACCCATTCACACTTTTTTGCCATTTAAAATTTGAAATATTTTTGGCATCGGTCGGGATGAATGCGGCTACCCAGATACGTGACCAGACACTCAGACACGCGGCCCCGAGACTCCATAAAAAAATAAATTGAAAATGTATTAAATATACTGAATTAAATTATAAATATAAATTATTGCTCCATGGCACTGTGCGTTAGCGTGTATCGGATTTACGTAGGGTTGTGTGAATGCTTCATTTAAAAATACAAATCGAAGACAAATTAAAAGTAGAATAAATTATAAATGGTACTTGCTGAATAAATCCTGTATAAGGATGATCAAAATTTAACATCTATCTACTAAAATATTCTATATTTTACTCTCATACAAATAACACAGTATGTAATTTGTATAAACGAACTATTAAAAATGCGAACATGTTGTGCGGAAAAGACATAGCTAGTTTTCATAAAGAATCGAATGGAATATTAAATGAAAACAAATATTTATGGGGTTTACAATGAAATTTAGCAAAAATGCGGAAATTAACGAATTTAATTAAAATGTCAGAATCAATTACAAAGATTAAATTTTATTTGTTTATTCATATTTTATTTTCAATTATGATATTGTTTTTATTATCAGGCTTTTAGTTTAGATACGTACTACACAAAATGTTAATATGAAAAATTTGAAATTTAAAGATTTTATGCAAATTAAATATCTCAAATACATACACATATTTATAAAATACTAAATTGTGTTATTAGGAGTAAAAGAGATAGTTTGTGTGGCGAGCATGCGAAGCACACAATGACACTTTTATTCCGACTGACACATTATATTTTTTCTTCAAATGTACATATTTAAATAAAATAATTACAACTTGACGTTACAATAATTATAAATATTTTACATAAAGTTCAAAAATATGGCTGAAAGATATAATATGTCGAGGAATCGCTGAAAAACAATATGAACTTTTCCTATCACTTTTGTGCCATTTAAAATTCGAAATATTTGGCGTCGGTCGGGATCGAACCCTGTTCCACAGGTTCGCGACGAGACACTCACACTGGTATTCATAGACATGCGCTGGAGATACACGCCAGCGTAACGCCACCTAGCGCTTCGCCAGCAGGTAGCACAGCGTTTTGTTTCATAGTCACTTACCAGCGTTACGCTAGTCGAAGTTTCAGACTGGCGCACTGTGTACTACTCTTTATGAAAACATATGTGCTGTGCTGAGCGCAAGGAAACGATTTATGAGTTTTTGCATTATATTTTTTTAGGTTAGTATGTCGTTTACCGTATTACTATCAGTATTATTACTTTTTGTTATAGTTTGATATTTCTAAAATAAACTACAACATGGCAAAACCATACACATCAGAAGAAAAGGAACTTTTGGTATAAGTATTGAAATGTCATCCAATTATAGAAAGTAAAAAAAGTGATGCAACGACAATTTCGAGAAAAGCAGAGGCATGGAATAATGTAACAAAAGAATATAATTCTTCTGTTTCCGGTGAAAAGGTAAATAGTACTCATATGCATTATGTAATAAGATTTTAACTGTAATAAAAAAAAAACATGTAAAATAAAAAGTAAGGTAATGCAAATGATACCTAATTTTTACAACAATTCACAAAAGTTTGGAAATTTTGTCATTTCGTGATCCGTTTTATTATAAAACATACCGATAAGCAATAATGCTTATATTATTTCTACAGAGAACTGTTGTTCAGCTAAAACGTTGCTGGGACAAAATTAAACGGCAACGTAAAGAAAAGAATGCCAGCGAAAGAAGAAATTTAATGGCAACTGGGGGAGGTCCATCAACCAGCCAAATAGACGATTTTGTTGTAGATGTGGATTTAGTTGCTCCACATCTTACGACTGAAGTTATAAATAATGTTGACAGTGACGCACAATATTTACCCAAAAATGAAGAACGAAATGAAGAATTAATAAGAAAAGAAATAATAAAAGAAGGAGAAACTGAAAAAGACAATAAAGAAGAACAAAAAACGCCAAAAACACCAAAATCTGGAAATACAACAATAGATAACTTAATGATTCAGAGAAAAATCAATGCCACCAGAGAATATGAACAAATGACTGAAATTCATAATATTAGATTAGAAACAGAAAAAAATAATTTGGAAACAATTAAAGAAATATTAGAGACTGCTAAAATTAATAAAGAGATAGCAAAAATTAATTTAGAAATAAAAAGAAAAGAACTAGAGAAATTTAATTTATCTTTATTAAATTAGTTTTGTATATATCTATACGATTTCCTACATTTTGTATTTTTCTATTATTTATTATTTGATATTTTTGTTTTTCATTTAAGTTTAAGTAAAATGTTGTATAATTAAATTTTGTCTTATTGCCTGTCCATGAATATATGCTCCTTGTACTAGAAAATTATTGCCATCATTGTGTTCCTCGATTTCATTAATGAGTATTTCTTCTTGCCAGTTGTCATTCCTATCAATTCCAATATTATGTAGTACTGCACATGCAACAATTATAGCTGGAATATTTTCTAGTTTATTTCCAAGTTCTCGCTGTAGACACGGAAAACGTCTTTTCCATACTCCAAATAGACGTTCGACCACATTTCGGGTTCTAATTTGAGATCGATTATATCTTCTCTCGCCATCAGTTGTTGGTGTATGTAGTGGTGTCATCAGATAAGGGAGACAGGCATACCCACTGTCGCCTAATAAAAATCCTGGTAATTCGTTGTTTTCGAATCTCATTTTCAAACTACTGTGATTAAAAATCATAGAATCGTGTTCTCGTCCTGGCCAGCGTGCTACTATATCACAAATTTTTAAATCGGGCCCTGACACAACCTGAACATTCAATGAAAATGACCCTTTCCTATTTCTGTACACTTCCGCCTGATCTCCTGGGGGTCGCTTTATTCTAATGTGTGTGCAATCAATGCAACCAGTAACTCTTGGAAAATTTGCAATGTTATAAAAACAATTATGTATTGCAGTTTTATTGTCTGGAAATTTGATAAAGTTGTTTACATGAGACGCAATTATTCGGGATCCCATTTTAATAATTCGGGATACTGTAGGCTGAGAAACTCCTCTCATGTCACCGCTTACAATCTAAAATGTAATATTTATATTATATTAAATTTGCAAATACATATATCAAAATATTTACATTACCTGAAAACTACCTGTAGCATAAAATCGTAATAGAATTGCCATACAAATTGTTGGTGGCAATGGTAAACCTCGCTGAGTTGGTTTATCAAAAATATTATTTAAAAGCGGCATTAATATATCATTAAAAATATATTTAGAAAAACGATAACGTTTTCTAAATTCTTCATCCTTATAAAATTCTAATGGATTTTGCAAATCCCGTATATACCTTTTTTGAACACGAACAACTAAATTCATATCTCTCATTTCCTGTATTTCTTGATTTATTTGTCGAATTAACTCTAAATCTCTATCCATCATAGAATTATTTTAAATTTAACGTTATACACAAAATAACACACGGAATATTACTTCTACAACTATCCCAGAGCATGTACTTGGTCTCTCCAGCGAATCACTAAAATTTTGCATACTGCGCATGCGTAAATCTCAGAGATTTCTCCGGCGAACATTTATGAATCGCGTTCTTGGGTAACACGCCGGCGAAACGCTCAGCGTATACCGAGCGTGCAATTATGAATTGGTTAGCGGACGACTAGGCGCTAGCGTAACGCTAGCGACGGTTTATGAATATCAGTGTCAGGCATGCGGCCACGAGACCCCTCTAATACTTATGTCTGCTGTTTGTAATATGTTCGTTCGTTAAATAGCCGGCAGTACGGCAGTGTAGTTAGAGTGTCAGCTTTGTGATCGGCAAGTCCTAGCAGGCTACACAGCAGAGATATGTTGGACGGGTGAACACTCAGCAACAAAAATTTATCACACTGCGGCTCGGTGCGCCCGGCACTCTTACACCGAAAGGTACAAAAAGGGTTACAGATTATATATATATATATATATATATATATATATATATATATATATATATATACATATATATATATATAATTCGTTAAATATAAACTGTTTATATACCAATTTGTAGATTATCAATTTAAATTTGACAGCTGTTGGAGGTTGTTCGTAACTTTATTCTTATGTTATCTAGTGCATTTATAGTGCAACCTGGGGCGATATGACAAGTTTCTATCTTACGTTACTTCTTATTCGCTCATTTTATATAGTTGCTATGGATATTTATTTATTTATTTATTTCATTTCTACCTTGTGAATCAATTCACATAAGATATCATTTATGACGTTTGAAGAAAAAAGATATTTTTATAAATCCTTTTCTAGGATATTGAAAGTTGCTTACAAGTTAGCTTACACGATTACAAAAACACTTAGTATCGGTTTCAAAAGTAAAGTCCTCTGAGTTTGAAATAACTTCCATTATAATGGCTACATTATAATGAAACATTTTTTTTACGAAATTTTTGTAAAATATCATAAAATCAGTTTGTGTTACAGAACATAGTTTTATATAAATAAATAAAACGTAAATTGGGAGCATGAAATTTCCATTACAAGCTCCAAGCACATCTAAGACAGCACTAACTAGCTCTAATAAATTTGGAGCTGGCACCATCCCCATTAAAATTTTTTAAAAAAGAAAAAAAATCAACTTAGCCGCACCATTATATTTTTCCATATTATAAAACATACATTCAATAATTACTAAACCAGCACCAGCATGCTCCATCGAAAATATTTAAATAAAACCGAATTCTCAACTTTATATCATTAGTTACATTCGGGTGGGGGGGGGGGGGGGGGCTAGGTCGATGTTGGCCCCCCTGGTGTAAGATTTTTATTTGGAAAGCAAGCTCCGGATACTTTGGATCAAGCATCAGCTAACTCCAGCGGTGTTTGATCTAGCACCGTATATTTATAACTACTCCAACGGGTTGATAATAATTGTCAACCTTGTCAACCTCATTTACAAATAAATGATTTAGCGCCATCTGTTTAAAACTCGACGTATTACTAATAAGTTGAAAAGCTAGCTCCGGTTACTTCAGATCTAGCGTCAGCTAGCTCCAGTAGCAACTGATCTAGTGTCATCTGTTTATAACTCCGACACCTTTATGATTGTTACCCCCCCCCCCCCCCCCCCCATGCAAATGAATTTTATTTAAAAAGCTAGCACCGGATACTGCAGACCTAGCACCCGCTAGCTCCAGTGATAAATGATCTAGCGCCATCTATTTATAACTCCGACACCTTTGGAATTGTTAGACCCCCCCTCCCCAAAGAAATGAATTTTATTTAAAAAGCTAGCACCGGATACTGCAGACCTAGCACCAGCTAGCTCCAGTGGTAATTGATCTAGCGCCATCTATTTATAACTCCCCCCCCCCCCATACAAATGAATTTTATTGAAATAGCTAGCACCGGATACTGCAGACCTAGCACCAGCTAGCTCCAGTGGCAATTGATCTAGCGCCATCTATTTATAACTACCCCCCCCCCCCCCCCCCCATACAAATGAATTTTATTCAAATAGCTAGCACCGGATACTGCAGACCTAGCACCAGCTAGTTCCAGTGGTAATTGATCTAGCGCCATCTATTTACAACTCCCACACCTTTTTGTTTGTTAACTGCATTTTGAAAGAATTTATTGTGAACGAACCTGATCTCCCACTTAAACCATAATATTTACCGCGAAATTTAAATAAATGTCATCTGTCTAGTTTGAAAATTATAACAAAATAAAAATATATGCGTAATTTGTTTGAAGAAACATTATATTGAAGTAAATTCCTAGAAATAATGTTAATGTGGCTTTGTCATGTTTCAGCGAGGGAATAAGAATTTTTTCTACTCCCATGCGTGAAGTGAGTACTTCACATATCAATTTTTATGTGTTTGAGTATTGCACACTGTGCGTGAAGTGCTACTTCACGCACCGTTCATTATTTTAAATATTACAAAATGAATTGTATTTTAATAAAAGAAAAGCTGTTAAACATTCGTAACGTTGGTAGCCATGGTTACACAAGTCGATAATACAGAGTCTTTAGGTTAAAAGAATGACAATGTGAAGAAAAAATATATTTTATTGCAAGGTCGTAGAAAAAGTATAGTATGTAACACGTGTGTGGCGCCTATTTTACATTCGGGTGGTTTGCAACACTCGCCTTCGGCTCGTGTCGCAATCTCCACCCTCATGTAAAAATTTCAGCTTCACACACTTGCCACATAATATACTATTCTGTATATTAATCTCTGTATACCATGCCCTAGGCTATTTTTCAAAGGATTAATGGTATTCCGCCCCTGATCGCTACAGTCTCAGTCCGTTCTTGTTTGCGATTCGGTTCGTAGTTTATTCGCGATTTTGAGCTTTTTTTTGCAAATTACAATGGCACCAAAACATGTGATTTGTTTTCTTTTTTCAATAGTGAGGTTTTTTGTGGATGAGAGACTTATTGTTCGTGATGAAAATGCAGTCGAATCGAATCATGTCGATACTGTATTAAATTTTACAGATTTCTTTAAATGAAGACAAATCGATTGAAAGTTCATCGTGTTCGTGCCTTAGGACTATATCTTGTTGCCATCACATGGCTGCATGCTGCATTAGCAATACATGTTCACTTCAACAATTTTTAATTCTAAAAGTTTTGGATTTGCACTTGTAAGATGACAGCTATTTAAATTTGGCGCTAGTACGGTCCATTCACAACAAACTTTTTCAACATTCAGTTAAAAAACCGGAAGCCTACTTTCAGATTTTGTAAATCCCGCTCGATTTTGACGTCATTACTTTCGGAGTCTATACAATTCTTCAAAATTTAAATATCCAAATTAATATTTATTTGTAACAGATTTGTCAAAATGGTACAGTGTTACGCCGTGCGTGGCGCCACTTGGCGTACTCTCTCTGTAAATTTCGTTTATGTAATTTTGGCGACATTTGAGACGGACATAATAAGCGAAACGCAATCCAATGAAGTTGGTAATGCTCATAATATACACCTACCATAATATACCTGCATTTTATTTTTCAAACGTAGATTTTTACAAGATGCCGAATCCACCCAAACCAGAAGGTGATCGTTGTGTTGCTGCTGGCTGTCCGAATCATTCAAAACGTGATAAGAATTCTTTCTTTAGATTTCCAAAAGAAGAAAACCTCTGCAAAATTTGGATAAAAAATTGCGGATTAACAGAATGTAGGTTTTTGAAGTTATGTACTGTATTTTTTCCATTATAAATTTAATTATGGATTTATGAAGCTTTAAAGTATTATTTTTTAGTTAAGTAGCAACGATTTTTTGTCTATCTTAGAATCTGAGCATGCCCAAATTGTGGTGGCAACTAAAGTTGCCACTGGGAATATATGATCCGCATATGCTTTTTTTATAATTTATATTTGTTCAGATATACTCGCGGAAGAGTTGGACTCTTTCCGAATTACTCGATCTTATCGAAGTACATGACACAGTTCCGGAGTGTATGTCCATCAGAATAAACTCCTGGTGACGACACTGATAAAGATTCAGATTTATCAAATGAAGAAGTTTTGGGTAAACTTGATCATTTTCCTTCTCGAATTTTGAGATCACAGGCTCTTGTTAGTTACAAGGATGAAAGCCAGAAGGAAGAATCACACTTTGAAGGGAAACCAAGTACTCCTTCAATAAATTCTGAAATTCAAAATGAACCTAGTCGGAAAAAACGAGCTACATCAAATTCAACATCACTTCAGTGGAAGGCAAATTTTAATGAATTTGCTAATATTTCTGATATATGACCTAAATTTAATTCACCAGCAAAAGATTATTTGAAAGAAAAAGTGTCTTCGCCAGTGGAAGCTTTCATGTGTTAGGTACTTTATCCAAGAAATTATTACGCTCATTGCGAGAGAAAGAAATCATTATGCAGATCAAAAACTCGTTCAAAATCTCATCTATCTACTGAAGAGATATTTTTTGTCGTTCTCTTGTTGTTTTTTTGGTTATTATAAATTACCCTACAGAAGACTTTACTGGAAAGAAGATCCTGATGTTCATATTTTTTCCTGGACTCTGTACGTGTCTTGTGTTCTACGCTAGCTATTATTCCGGCGATTTGGACATGCAATTTTGCTTTTAGATTTTAGGCGTCAGTGTGGTTTGTACATACTAAAACATATGGAACTCCTCCACTGATTCCTGGTGTAGCTAGCTGATTGTAGTTCTCAACTGTATTAGATAAAATTCGCAAAGATCAAACATCATATTGTCGAAAAGGGGCCATCAAAGTACCGCAGTTGCAAAGTTTGTGGACGCCGATCCACGTATGTAGGTGTGGACTATGCTGTTGCATTACAGATTGTTTTGCAATATTTCGTGATCAAAAATAATGTATTATGAGAAATATTCAAGAAAATATGTGTTTCTGATTTCATGTTTATAGTAACTTTCAGTTATCATGTTATCCCAGTGGCAACTAAAGTTGCCGGCCTGAAAGACACTAATAACTACATGGACAATTTAAAAAAAATATCTGCGTGTCTTTATAACAGTTTTAACAAATTGAATACCGAGTTTCGCTTAAGAATATTAATTTGGGAATTATGGGCTTTAATGGGTTAATACGTCGAGTTTTAAACAGATGGCGCTAAATCATTCATTTGTAAATGAGGTTGACAAGGTTGACAATTATTATCAACCCGTTGGAGTAGTTACAAATATACGGTGCTAGATCAAACACCGCTGGAGTTAGCTGATGCTTGATCCAAAGTATCCGGAGCTTGCTTTCCAAATAAAAATCTTACCCCAGGGGGGCCAACATCGACCTAGCCCCCCCCCCCCCCCGAATGTAACTAATGATATAAAGTTGAGAATTCGGTTTTATTTAAATATTTTCGATGGAGCATGCTGGTGCTGGTTTAGTAATTATTGAATGTATGTTTTATAATATGGAAAAATATAATGGTGCGGCTAAGTTGATTTTTTTTCTTTTTTTAAAAATTTTAATGGGGATGGTGCCAGCTCCAAATTTATTAGAGCTAGTTAGTGCTGTCTTAGATGTGCTTGGAGCTTGTATTTCAAATAAAATATCTTACATGCAGGGGCTGCCGTCGATGTAGCCCCCCTCGAAAATAAACTTTATTAAATCTGGGAAAAATAAAGTGCTAGCTATAGAATTAATGGAGCTATAAAGAGCAAATAATAAATAATCAGGAGCTCGTTTTCTTAAAACAATATTAACAACTTGAGGGGCCAAGTCGACGGACCCCAAGATAACAATGATTTAGACTTTGGACAAACGAACCAGAAATCCATCTATCTTTCGTAGACCATTAGGTTGCTACCCATACCCACCGATTGTATGTATTTCGCTTCTAATATCAAAATACTCAGTCTGATTCTGTAACTTTTACATTTTTATACATTTTTCGTAAAATAAATTTTGCTATTTGAATGTAATTCATTTTGAATATTTTCAGTTCACTGTAATAACAGATACAGTACCTCAAAATAAGCATAAATTGTTAGATAAACATACATCCGATCTTGCTTCGTTTTCGAGTTATTATGTTATTCGTCAGACTTAACGCCACTCGACTTCTTTGCTTGGGGAACATTAAAAGAGAGAGTTTATAGTCAACCTGTAAATACCGCTGCTGAATTGCAAGAATGATGTTAATCAACGTGCCACAGCTTGTTTTCGAGGGGGGTGGTGAACACTTTGAACAATTATTAAAATAATAAAAAGTTATTAGTTTGGCTTTTACGTTCATTTTGAACTAAACTGTAAGGTTAGCGATGGTACTTCTTTACCTTCAAGCTGCCATAACTCGAAAACGAAGCAAGATCGGACGTATGTTTATCTAACAATTTATGCTTATTTTGAGGTACTGTATCTGTGATTACAGGGTGGACCTTTAAATTTGGGACACTCTGTATAACAATATAATAGCCTTTCAGTTTATGTTCTGTTTATTTTAATTTAAAGCTTCAGGGAAGAAAGCAGCAGTTTATGCTGCCGAAATGTTGGATTTTAAATTAAAATAAACAAAACATAAACTAAAAGGTTGTTTTATTGTTATGTTTATTTACAGTATTTTAAATATTAATCTATAGTATCTTACGTTTAATTCGTAACTAGAGATTTTGTATAATATTAGAAAATATTATGAACTATCGTATGCGAATTTAGATTTAAAATAATACAAGTATTCTGACTATATGCGTATTCAAAATCATTTATTTTATTCAAAGTATAAATTACCAATAAGTATTATAAATTGATTCTGTAATAAATACATATATTTGTAAGAGGTTTCACATTCACGCAATAAAACACCTTACTACGCTTTGTTACGTTTTTATTGGTAAACTATTTAAAACAGGCCCGGGAAACGCAAATGACGGATACTGAGATAGCATTTTTAGTTTTGCTTCCATACACTAGATGGCGACACCAGTATCATTAGTGTGTCAATTTTTTTCATTGTTGTGTGTGTGTGTGTATGTGTGTGACGGATACTGAGCTGGCATTTTTAGTTTTGCTTCCATACACTAGATGGCGACACCAGTATAATTTTTTTTTTTCGTGAATTGTATTTTTATACCAGTAACACATATTACAAAATCGTATTCTAGGAATAACAAACTATAGATTTCGACATCCTCGAACTCAGCGAGATTTATTTGTCAAGTAATTGGAAGTTTTAAACATGGATGAAATTACAGTGTTTTCAAAAATGCATTATTTTTTACTCATTTTATGTAATCTTTGTGAGACTGATTTGCAGTAGTAGATTTTTCATAAAATACTACGCAGTGATAGTATTTTGTGAATTGCTTCAACTTCAAATTGTACTAATTAGGGGTAATTAATAAACCGAATATAGCAATATTAATTGTAGGTACTGATTCTACCGACCGAGTTTTTACATTTAATTTTGCTTCCATATACCAGATGGCGCCATTGATGCGGTATCGATGCTCAACATGTACGTTTCTTATCTAAAATAGTGGATATGGTCTGTGGTGTTATTATTCGTCGCTATGGTTTCCATAAAACGCCAGTGGCGGCTCGTCCAGGGTGGCAGAGGGGGCAGTGCCCCCCTCAGATTTTTTTACATCAATATATTATAAATTAATTATTATAAAAGTATCAATTTGATCCTATAGTTAGCATTAAACAATGTACTGTTTAAATTGAAATTAGCGCTGTGCCGCTCAACAGCGCAATATGCATCAAATTCTGCTTGAGGGGGCATGCCCCCTTCAGAGAAAAATTATGGCATTATACTCCGCGATACGTTCCAAACTTGTGCAGTAACTAGCGCAGCGCTCATCAGTGATGCACAAGTGAGACGTACGTCGGGTCACGCAGCACACAGAGGCGGCAAGCCCCCCTGGCCATCTATAATACTGATTTCTTTACTTATGTTCTACAGCAAATTACCCGTGCTAATGGGTACACTATATTTTCAGTATTCTTATTATTTTCTTATTCTTATGAAAATATGAAATCTATTTACCGGTTTGTTCGCATTTAAACATTGGATTTATTATTTAAATAATAAATATGTATATATTATATTTATAATAAATTCTATGATATTAATGATTAATATGGAGTTATACAGAATTAATTTGTATAAAACAAATTAATAATTTAAAGTTAAAGTAAAAATTCTGTAAAACTGATATAACAACATACATAAAGTATTTTCAAATTTTAATAAATAAATATGCATGTATTTAAAAAAATCATCGAAGAGTTTTTTTTAACAAAATTGATATTTTAATTTCTAAATGAATGTTTTGCTTATTTTTCAAGCTTGTAAATTAATTCATAAAAATAATCCCAATATCTGAGTGAGAGAGCCGCAGAGGTGGCAAGCCCACGTTGTGATTCGGAAAGAATCGCACGTACTCGGAGCACTTCGTACCTCGCGTTTCGCGTAGTAAGAGCAAGTCTCACAAAGCACCTCAGTCTCAGGTCTGTCGTACGTAACTTGCGTTACTCAAAGCTTGCATGTGTATTACTGTAATATTCCAATTTTACTACTTATTCTTATCTTGTTACTTCTACTTCCTTCTATTGTAATATATTTCTGTATCGTTATCTCTTGTTTTTGGAGGTCTTCTTTTAGTTTTTTCTATTGTATTTATATTCTTGTTGATAATTAATATTAAAATTGTTAGTACGCAAATCGGATTTCTAAATAAAGTTCCATGACCACAAATTAATTTGCCCTCCCGCTCAAAAATACCACGAGCCGCCACTGTAAAACGCATGGATCGCATAAGCCGTGACGCTTATAATTCCGGAGCATGCCACGCAGTCGACAACCACGCCATCGAATAGCCGTAGCATCGAAAAACCGTGCCATCGAAAGTCGTCACGTCGACACGTACCCCCCACTACTGCCCGTAGCAACGATAGCCGTCACATCGAAAGTCGTCACGTCGACATCACCCCCCCACCACTGACCGTAGCAACGATAGCCGTCACATCAAAAGTCGTCACGTCGACAACACCCCCCACTACTGCCCGTAGCAACGATAGCCGTCACATCGAAAGTCGCCACGTCGACATCACCCTTCCGACCTAATCGCCACTGAGTCTTTCAAAGCGTTAATTCAACTGACTCGCTATAACATAGTTTGTACTTCATATTATTTACGTTAGATGATACCGCCATGTACGAGTATGTCATGGCATTTACTGAAATGATTAAATGGAAGAAAATATCTATTTTTGTCAACAATTTAATGTTACAAAACATAAAACAGTTAAACATTATATGACTGACAGAACAAATATACATATGTGTGTATTACAAAATACCTTAATGTAGGTATATAATATTGTATATGAAATATGTTTCAAAATAGCTGAAATAATTACCATTTTATTTTATAATGCAGATTTATAAATTTGTTTTAAATGTTAAAGAGAAACAGAAACATGCTATTAGAATTGTTTTCATATTTAAACACTCTTAATACTAAAAACTAGATTGAAAATTTAAATACTAATAGAGATTAATTGTTTATACAAAATATTTTATTAGCTGTTACGTAAGTATATCTAAAATATGCACCGGTATAATATGTCGTTTTCTTACATTGCTAAATAGAAGATAAAAATATGTATGGAGGTATAATTTGGAGGTTGATAGTCAGAATTGGGAGAACTGTGGTTTATTATAAGGACAACGTAGATTTTTTTTTTCAAAACTCAAAATAATTTTTAAGTTTTACAAATAGTAAAATGTACAATTTGGTTACATGCGTTGTAAAGAAAAGGATTTAGGTAGCTACGAAATAATAAAAATTTATTAAGAGTGGTGACCTGCGAAAAAAGTGAAAAATACGTTCCTGCTAAATAAAAATATCATTAAAATTAAAATTGTAAATATATTGTAAAAAATTACTTAATGAAAGTGAGTGATTTATAAAGTAGAAGTAAATACAGTTAGTAAACAAAATAAAAGTCATTTATCGTCAAACTATAAAATTTACTTTCTTTAGGTAATTTTAAACGTTCCCATGTTCCTGTTCCTACGTTCGCCAACGATTATCAAACAAATTAATAAACGCTGCTAAAATCTGCAGTACTTTCTTTGTTGACCACGTCGCAACATGCGTGCTCCGAAAAAATTTATGAATGTACAATATAAAAGCAGTAATATTACAATTAAATACAGAATAAAAAATAATTTACATACCACTGGGTTATTGTGTCATAAAAATTTGATGGTAAATAATTTTTTTACTGACGATTTATAAGTTATGTTATTTATAAAATCCTTTTTACCTCCCGCTACACTTGGTAAGGGAGGTATAGGGATCGTGCTAAGAAACGCATATTGAGATTTTAGTACATGACCACGTGTGTGTGTGTGTGTGTGTGTGTGTATGTGTGTGTGTGTGTGTGTGTATGTGTGTGTGTGTGTGTGTGTGTGTGTGTGTGTGTGTGTGTGTGTGTGTCTGTGTGTGTGTATTTTGTTTGTACTCTAACTCAAATACTATCATTCAGAAAATTTTGAAACTATGTACTCTTGCTCTAATCTAATGTGCAAAGAAGCCATTAGATTTTGGTATAGATCAGATAACCGGGAATGACACTTTACCTGAAGCTCATAATGGTTTTTCTTCAAAAAATAGCATTAAATGCCATTTTTTGGCATTTTATGTCTAATGAAAATTAAAGACTATTGAATTTTGTACAGGAATACATTAATACTTTTTCTATATATTTTACAGATAAATTTAAAAATAATTTTTTTTATCGCGAAGTCGCGAAGCCTAAGATAATCACAATAATTCCGTTGTTACGCAGTTCATATTTCAAATGAATGTTACTGACTGTAAATGTCACTGTCAGAAAACTAATCACTTCAAATTAATAATAGTAACATTTTAAAAAGAAAATAGTAAATAAAGCAATAGTTTTCTCCAATGGAACAGTTTGCAGCGTTAGTAAATACGTAAGTATGTATTTAAATTAATAAAAATTCAATAGCGGGAGGTTTTGTATTGGCCACATCAGATTTTTTTGTATAAAATCTACGTTATCATTATATTTATGTGCTGTAACACCTCTCCAAATTCTGTCTATCAACTACCAAATTATACCCCATACATATTTTTATCTTCTATTTAGCAATGACAGAAAACGACACACTATACCCGTATATTTTCTAGATATCCTTACATAACAGCTAATAAAATATTTTATAGAAATAATTAATCATTATCAGCCCGATTCACAAAAAAGTTTAAGCAATCCTCATTTTTGGATTAGCGAATTATAATCTAATTTTGACAGTTTATATCTTAAAATATATGGTCTAATATATTCCTAGTATCTACCTTTATTGATAATATCATGAAAATTAAATTTTAAATACCGGAATAGAATAGAATTCACTAATCCAAAAATGAGGATTAGCTTAAACTTTTTTGTGAATCGGGCTGTATAAGTATTTGAATCTAATAAAATCAATTAAAAATGCTGTGGGTTTTTGGTGAAAAATGATGAATAAGGAAAAAACAAAAGTACACCCTCGGTAGGTTTCACAAAATTTAAAAGATTTTTTATTATATCGCTTACCTAAATTAGATAACGACAATATACCCATAAGGCCAGTTGTTAGATTTAGTTAATAAAATTAAAAATAATGTCCCTACCAAGTCTAAATTAGTATCGTTTGATGTTCAAA